>OX465277.1:55894092-58294092 GCA_949987645.1 Tachina grossa | reverse complement strand
ACAAAAATGTGGTTAGTAAAACAAAGTATATTTTAACAGCCTTATTTATAACACTTATTAGGGCTTTATAAAGACTTTTTAAGAAAAATTTTTTATAAAAAATTTGTTTTAAAAAACCTTTACAAAGCCTTAATAAGTTTTATAAATAATGCTGTAAGAGTTTAAAATCAGTATTTTGTATGATAATACTGATTTGAAACTCTTAAAATATTCTTTGTTTTGACTATGAGTAGGGGCCATTATCTCTTATTATAGGACAAATAAAATAATATAGCTATACGATTTCAGAAAATATTTTCTGATATCGTATAGCTACATTTTTAATTTTTCTATAATAAGAGATAATATTTATGAAATACATTTCATAAATATTGGCGCATACTCATAGTAAAAACAACCTAAAAATACCTTGGTACGAAATATTGATGAATCATCAAAATTTCATACCATCCTATATTTATGTTGTTTTACTAATCGCATTTTGTAAATAAATGCATTTCATAAATATTATCTATTATTATAGAAAGAATCAAATAGTATGGTTATATGATATTAGAAAACATGATTTCTGATATCATATAATCATACTATTTTATTTTTCTATAATAAGAGATAATGACTCATACTCATAGTCAAAACAAAGGATATTTATATGCTGTTTTGATTATGAGTATGCGTCAATATTTATGAAATGCATTTAGTTATAAAATGCGGTTAGTAAAACAAAGTATATTTTAAGTGTTTAAAACCACCATTTTTATGGTAATAGCGGTTTTAAACACTTAAAGCATACTTTGTTTTGACTATGAGCATGAGCTGATATTTATGAAATGGATTTTATAAATATTGACTCATACCCTTAGTCAAAACAACATAAATAATTCTTGGTACGAAATATTGATGATTCATCGAACGATAGTTCAAAAATAAATCATAGTTCCCTTATATCAAATTCTATTCGTGCAACAATAGTTGACCTGTCAAATTACGAAAAAAAAAAACGCTATGATTGGCTTGCTAGAAAGTCCTAATGGACTTAAATTTTGAGAACATTTATTTATACTCAAAATCTTTATATCACCCCAGATATAAATATCTGAAGAAATTAATTACATCAATTAAAATAATAATATATTACAAACTTTACCGATAGTGAATCTGTTATTTCAGTCCAAAGTAATTCCAATATGATATTTAACGATGATGCGTATGGGAAGCATATTTTTGTATGGGGAGAGATAAGAATGTTGATTCATTCTACTTATGTAAAACTTACACCAGAATCACCAAACATTTAATAAGAGATCATCATAATGTATATTTAATGTTTAAGTTAGGTGAGAAAAATAAAAAGCATGTTGAAAGGATAAATATGGATTTTTGATTATAAGCAAAGATAGTGAATTAAACGATGATCGTTATAGAAAATAATTTTACTAGATAATACTTTACGTTTTCGTATTTCATCTGACTTTAAACTTCATGTATATAAATGTTATAAATGGCTAGCTACTTGTACACTGATAACTAAATCTGACTCAGATATCTTGAAATGAAAATCTGAACAGCTCCTGATAGCCTGATCTGTTACCTGATAAGCTGATCTAAAAATCAGATCAGCTCCTGATAAGCTGATCTGAAAACCAGACCAGCTCCTGATAAGCTGATCTGATAACCAGACCAGCTCCTGATAAGCTGATCTGAAAACCAGACCAGCTCCTGATAAGCTGATCTGAAAACCAGACCAGCTCCTGATAAGCTGATCTGAAAACCAGACCAGGTCCTGATAAGCTGATCTGAAAACCAGACCAGGTCCTGAAAAGCTGATCTGAAAACCAGACCAGGTCCTGAAAAGCTGATCTGAAAACCAGACCAGGTCCTGATAAGCTGATCTGAAAACCAGACCAGGTCCTGAAAAGCTGATCTGAAAACCAGACCAGCTCCTGAAAAGCTGATATGATTGCTGATACCTGTTATTTGCCCTGGATGAGAAAATTTTAAAACAGTTGGTGTTGACAAGAAATGTGTTGAAGAAAAAGCTTCGTAGTATAAAAACTGGTGAAATAGATACAAGTGAACAACTAAAAGATACATTTAAACCTATAGCAGAAGAATTCATAAATAGTTCTAAAAATATTAAAAGAATTCTTATGAAAGAAGAAAGTAAAATCAAGACAGAAGTTGAAAATATACAAGTTTAAAGCCTGAGAAACCTTCACTCAAGATATAGACAAGTACCCCAAAAGAAACTAGTAGAAGGAACAATATTTGATAATACCATCATATTTAATGATGCTAATACTGAGAATGATGATGACGATGATTTTACTCATAGACTTCCAATTCTGAAGACATTTATACTGACTTATCAGTATTGGAAGGCATAAATGAATTAGATACAAACTATTGTTGATAGTTACATCAAACTGAATGAAGATAAAATACAAGACAAATTAATAATATAGCTTAAAGCATTAATATTCAAGAATATATTTAAATGCAAATTGAGGAACTACAGCGTGAAATAAAATTAGAGAAAGAAGACAGTTATAAAATTGAAAAAGCAATTCTAAAAAGTAAATAATTAAAAACAAATTGAAGAGTTTACGGTTAAATATATAGATTAGAAAATTAACTACATGTTAGTATAAATAGCTGAAAGTGCAAGATGTAGATCACAACACTTTCGAAAAAATCTGTGAAACAATTCTATGTCTTTAAAAAGGAATTTAGTTAACGAACTCCATATTAAATCTCAACAACTGTTTGTGCTTGTAGAGATGTAATGACAGGAATATATGATGTTTTATGGAGCTAAGTTAGGTGAAATGTAGAACTATTCTATAGAAAATAGAAATTGTTGATTTTTGAAGACTGTAATTGACACATTCTCAAAGTACAGCTGATAATAAAAGCTGCAATCTAAAAACCAAGGCAATGGAAAATATTTTTGAAGTGGTACGGGTACCAAAAAACCTACAAACATATGATTCTAAAGAATTTTTTAATAAATACTTGGGAAAACTCATACATAAATAGAAGATTAAACATTACTTAATATGAAAGCATCAATATTAGAATGATTTAATAGATCATTGAAAGGTATGATGTAAAAAGAATTAGCTTTAATGGTTCATATAAGTGGATTGGTATATATAAAGATTTACTCAATGTATGCAATAGAAAAGTTCATCGTACCATTAAAATGTCTCCTATTAAAGTCAACTCAACAAATGAGGAAAAGCTACTTAATATAGTATAAAGTAATTTGAAGAATGAATGTTGAATTTAATAAAAATAAAATTAAAACGAAAAATCTAGTTTGTGTTGTTTTTTGTAGGATTGATTAGGAATGATGGGTCTTAAGAAAGATAATTAACTAAATGTAGTGGAATTCTCTAAACTTGTTGGTCTGAATGAAATATTGCTAAAACTTCAGTGTTTAAAATGAACTATAACATAGTGCAATATTCAGCAGCACATCATATTATCACTTTTTATAAAGTTGTATATATATTTTCCCATCGAAAGCGCTAGCACGCAAAATTTTACAATATGAAAATGGGATTATTATAGAAGATCTTCACTCTATTTATTTCTTTAGCTATCAGATCTTTAGAAAATATAGATAAACTACGGAAATTGGACTTTGATATCCAATCTTTAAGAATGAACATGTGTATGAATAAGTATCAAACAAACTTAGTGAATGAATATACGCTTCAACTAGAATCATGCTGAAGCATGCATAAATTTTAAAATGTACAGTAAACAGATCTTACTTTATATCTGTATCTGTATGAGTATTACATAAATTTATAGAAAAAAAAAATGAAAGCATGCCGAAGCATGTATAATTTCAAAAAAAAAATCCTCACGTCATACAATTTTGTAAGCAAAGAAATTTTATGATTTTGTGGTCAATGAAATACATACATATGTATCTACTTTGCAAAAATTCAAAAGAGCGAACTGGTAAATTCTAATAGTAAAGATTTTTAATTGTAACACTACTACATCTTGGACTCTTACGTCACTATCGATAGAAGCATGCTAAGGCATGCATACTAGCAAAATATATAAAGCTGTTAGAAGGTGATGAGACAGCAATTGTATCTGGATCAACCCAACTCATGAATGTATTGTATACGGAGATGATTGATGGTGATGATGACGTTTTTTAAGTGAATAATCATTACATATGAATGCGACAGTGATTGACCCCTCAAACCTCATGTAGAAATACTTGAGGGGAAAAATTCTCTCAAAACATAGATATTTCATTGTTTCTAACACTTTATGAATACACCAACGGTGAATTGCTGGTAGAGGTAACTGAGTTATTTGAGATCGATTTGATACAATAGTTGTATATTAAACATGCATTTCTTTGTATCTAAACTAATTTCTACATACCTAATGTATATACCCACCAAAAAATTATACAAAAATTCTCTATTCCAAGTAGTAAAATCTGAAAAAGGAGTGGCACATTAGAAAAAAATAAAAAATAAATAAAAATAGAGACTGACTGACCAACTAATACGTACACTCTGCCCGATGGGCACACAAAACACACTTAAACATTTCAGAAATATATATACAATACGCTGAACTTTAATAAAATGAAAAAAAAAGTCATATAGAACATTAAATAAAAGCCATAGGTGCTCACAGTTCATAAAATAAACATATGTATATGTATCTTATTAATGTAAACATATTATCAGTATAAAGCAACAGAAATTTCGTCATACAAAGTCATCTTGTATCCTAGAGGAGCCGTCGATAGGGTATACCTAAATTATATGAAAACGAGTTCGTTTTCTGTTGATCGCTATTAAAGAAGAAAATATGTTTGTTCATTATGATTTAACTAATTTAAAAGTACATTTAAATTCAGTCTCATACCCGTACTTCTTAACATAAAAATTAAAAATAAATGTTATCCAATTCTATATTATACTATGTATCAAAAATTTCAAAAAAGCTGTTATATGAAAGAATCTCCAGCGCTTCTAACTGCATCAGAGTTTAAGAAAAAAAAAACTCCTTTTATTCAATTTAATAAAATTTTAATTTGAAGCAGTAAGCAAATACATCAGCTTACTGCATTCTTATTCATAATCGTATAATAGAATATATAACCCCTAAAGGACAAAGTCTAAAAGTCTTATAAATTAAAAAATATAGAAAATAACATAATTTTTATAAACGCGTAAAGTTGCAAAAGTAATTCAAATGATTTCATCGCAAAAAACAAACAAAAAGCAGCGATTGTTTTCAACAATTATGAAAATAATAATTACAATATAAAACTCCCTTTTGATTTCCAATGTTTATCAATAAAAAATAAAAAATAAGTAAGTTAACTAACAACAAAAAAAAAAAAAATATCAGTACCTAAGCTGGAGTGCCGGATCAGTTTCATTTAAAAATGTTTATACATTTTTAAAAAGCAAAGCAAGTTTTCTAAAACAAATGTAGAAAGTGAAGAAAAAAGTCTATAGTTAGAAAAAATTATGTACCCGAAAAATTTCTAACGTTAACTTACTAACGTTGCATCAACTTTAAAAAAATTTAAATTAAGTATAAGAAATATTTCTATTATAGTTGCTATTACTATAGAGTATGTATCTTCAGGAATTCAGTTTTACTTAAAAACAGAAAATCCTCACAAACTTTTAAGTAAACGCAGAAAAAAAAAACTGAATATATCGCATCTATGTATACACAGACGATATTTACAACAACAACAACAACAACAAGAAGAACAAAAGACATCAATGACAAAAAAAAATGTATTCAAAGATTGAAATAAACACTTATTTGTATGTACATACATACATACATACATGAAATCAATTTGTAGATATGTATGTATACATATCAAATTTTTTATCAATGTTGAAGTATTTATCAGATCTACCTAATGAAAATATGTACATATGTATATGAAGCGTCGTTTAGTTAAAGCACAATGCAAATATAAATGATCTATACACTAGAAAAAATTTGCAGCTTAAAAATAAGCATGCTTGACATTAATTCAATAATTTTTAGTATAATAGAAAATGTCTATTGAGATATCTACAAACTAATGAGTTAATGAGTTAAATGGATACTCTAAATTAATATTTTGTTCCTATTGAAATAAGAAATTTCAATATGACTAAACCTTCGCTAATGGTTCTTATTAATTCAGCATGGTTCTTACTGATTTCAAGTTGGGTTTTCTCTGTGTGTAGAAAACTCTTTCAGTCAAAGAAGACGAATGTAGTTAAATAAACAAAATCTGTAATATAAACAAATTTCACACAGACCGACTTCAACGCGAGACAAATTTAAGCATGAGAAAATATAAAGCAATCGTAAGTATAAAAGCATACTAGGATTAGGGAAGTCCAGATATATGATATTATTTTATAGTACCAAATGTCGATACTGAAAACAATTTATTTCCACCTACATATAAATACCACCTCAAATACACACACAGAGCAGAATTCATATAAGAAATATCCAACAAAATTTCAACAACACCCCCCCTTTTGCAAATCATGACGAGTCTTAAATTCTCCCTCAGATATACATACACAAATTCCCATTGTCATACATACATACATATACAATTACAGAATTAATCTCAAGAACACAACACTCTCACCTACCTAAAATTACAGATAGTCTTAAACTTCTACAGACGTCTATACACATAGATTCTCACGGCTACATATTACAAGAACACCTCGCCCCTAATAAATCACAATCATCTTAAATTCTTACAAAAATACATACATACATACACATAACCAATTTACCTCAACAAGATCTTCAAATCACGATCAGCCTTAAACTACTATAGACAGACACATCCACAAATCCCCATGGAAACATATTACGTCAACAACCCTGCCCACCCAAATCATGGTCAGCCTTAAACTCCTACAGACATACAAACACACAGATTCCTCCGGTTGCTAGAACACCTCACCCCTCATAAATCACAATCAGCCTTAAGTTCCTACAGAAATACACACATTGAAATTCCTACAAACATACACACACACACACACACAAAAACACATACCCACACACACACACACACACACACACACATAAACACATACCCACACACACACACAATCGATCTACCTCAACTACACCCCGCCCCCTGCCAATCAAACCCTCACCTAAATTCTCACAGACAGACAGACACATCCACAAATTCCTATGGTTACATAGTACGGCAACAACGCCACCTACTCAAATCACGTCCAAATTCTCACAGTCTATCAACATGAACATTAGCATTAGAAAAAATAACTTTCACGTTTTCCCGTCGTCATTAGCAAAAATCATTTTCCCGTCGGCATTTGAAAAAATTATATTCATGTTTTGCCTTCGGCATTAGGAAAAATTAATAAACATGTTTTGCCGTCGGCATTTGAAAAAAATAATAATCATGTATTGCCGTCGGCATATACACTCATATGAAACCTCAAAAAAAAATCACCCGTTATCACAATTAATGTAACCCAAAAAAATCACCCGTTCACACAAAGTTAATGTAAACAAAACACTCCTAATGTAAACAAAAAAACTCCTAATGTAAACAAAAAACACAAATTTCCAAGAATTTAACAATTTTCAAATTTTAATTACCCAAATTTAACAATTTGGGGGTGCACAGTGGAATGAATGCTTAATTTATCTGGACTGAAACCATAAATATTACCATTTCAATATCAAAAAAAAAAATAAAAGGATTTCTGGACAGCTAAGAACTTGTTCTAAAAGTACTGAAAATATTATATGAAAAATTAAATATTGAAAATATTACATGAAAAATTAATACTACCGAAGTTCGCAATAGCAAAACTCTGTAATATTTCCTAACAAATTGAGCTAGAATTTTTTAATTATTTTTGTCGAACTCAGCATCCTCAAAAACCGTATAGACTGACCATCAAATAATTTTGACCTGCCAGGTTAGCGAACCGACCCACTGTGGGGCAGAATGCCCAGTTCCCTACTACTGTGGTGTGGTGCGGTGTGGTTACCTCCACAGTTACTACATTTTTTTTCTGCTTGGTCTTTTTGTTTAGTAAATACAACTAGCAGTACCGTGTCATTCACTGCAGATATCACACACTGTAGGTAAATTGCAGTAAGTTTTCGTATGGCCATATTCTTGGCAATTATGGCACTGCACGGGAACTGAACGCTTACGTGGCTCTTCAACTGTTATTTTTAAGTCTAAGAGGTATTTAGGCTATAAATTGGATGTGTCTCGTTTTTTTTAACTGTATATCATTCGGCTCCAGTTCAATCCGAAATAGGGGTTGGAGGAACTATTCTCTGTTAATTATATAGTACCATATTTTACCTTAAATACTTGGTCGATAAGTGCACATTTTACTTCTTCGGGGTCAGCATATGAATCTATGCCCTTCAATACAATGTGCAGGCCTTTAGCACTCTTAAGTTGGTATGTATAAAAACTTGTTTTATTTTTTCAAATTTTGTCAAAATTTTTCGGAAATCTTTTTCTGCATATATATTTATTTTTGTTTCGTCAATATTATCTCGCTTAATTGGAATGATATGAAAAGTATTATCACCAATGGCCGACAGTAGGTAGTGTTTTAATAAGTGCGTTAGAGTTTTTTCTCTCAAATATGTATGTAGATAGGTGGTGGCTTAAAAGACTTTTGATATAATGCAGTGGGGTTGTCGTCAGTGTCTTGCAATAATGAATAACGATTTTGACGATTAGAAGAGATTGCGCTGTTAATTCTACACATCTTTGGTGCAGATGAAATTTTAGAAGAATTTGGGCTTCACCCACGCTTTACCTCGGTTATATATCTTTCCATTCTGACTTGTACCTTGGGTTTTGAGCTACTGTTATCTGTAGTGAAAACTTGGTTAAGTGGTGAACACGAGCCCAAAGCGGATGATGTAGCTGACTTAAATGAAGAAATGCTAGGCAACTATAATGTTAACGAATTACTAGTTGTGTGTATTTGCCGTTAGAAAAAGTCTATCATCAGATTTTTATTTTTATTATTTTCATTAAGAGCTCCAGAACCCACAGTAAAATAGGCATTTCTGCCATTAGAACTCACTTCACAGTTATTTGTGTTTGATGTACTCATATAGAGTATTCCTCAATGTCACCTGGTTTGTGTTTTTTTTTTTTTTTTTTTGTTATTTCTGACTAAAAAATATTAGCAAAGCAAACGAAGCTTATTTATCAATGTTAATATGTATTCCGAATATTTTTTAGTATGATTTTTTTTGTTTAGTATGTAAGAAAAACTCCGCTAAGACGTCTGTTCACTATGAATGTACAAAGAGAACTTAAAAGTGAACGACAAAAAAATGTATGCCGTATTTATAAATTAGATTATTTCTATGGAGTGGTATACCGGGATATTTAAAAAAGTTTTCCGCTCCCGGGAAATGAAAAACTGCGAGAAACAAACTATAGTGAAAACCTACATACTTACCATTTGCTTGGAGACACTTGGTTGTATGTAACCATCATTAGTCATGGTTGGTAATGTAGGCTGGACATTTCTTTCACTAGCATTTAAAATTGATGCCAACAATTGTGAATTATGTGTCACATATCCGTTGTTTTCTTGCGCTGTCAATTGTTTAATATTTCCTTCAGCATCATCTTCACAACCAGAGGTCGAAATTGTACTGTTGCTTTCTAACGATGCCAATCGTTTGATTTGATGAGTATCATGGTAGGCGATATTCGAATTTGAACTAGAGCTAGAGTTAGAACTTAGTTCTTCGTTAGTCGTCTCTAGTGAGGCCTGTTCTCCAATGTGTTCTTCATTATGATGCTCTTTAGAGCTGCTAGTCGAAGAAAGCGACGATAAGGCATTTGAAGACCCCTTATGAAGGTTTGCCATCAAGTTCAGATTTTCTTTCTGAGCATAAGATACTAGACAATCATTACTTCCAGATATATCAGAATGAAATTCTTTTTTTGTTGACGAACCTAAATTCGATCCATTGCTTAAAGCATTTGTAGAAAATTTGTAATTGGAGACTTGTTCAACTAATCCCTCGGGTAAAATGACCTTTATGTTCTTCATTTTGTAATATTTGCTACGCAGCCAACAACAGAGGTACGCCGCAAATGCTATGATAATTATTAATGCAACAGCATATATAGAGGCTTTAGAAGAAGCTGAGCAACTGTAACTTCGAGGGGCCATGATCCAGGAAGAAGCAAAATAAAACTTGCCATTATCATTCTGAAAAACTGATCTAGTATTTACGTCGAGTAAATTTTCTATTTCTTCAGCATCCGACACACAAAATTTTTCATCAATTGGGGCACCAGCTAATATAACGTTCTTACTCATGGCTACAATATCTCGGTCCACTTCCTCTATTCCTCCAACATTGACTGCTCGGACTTTTAAAGCATATGACTTGTTTGATGTTAAGCAATCTGGTTGCTGAAAGCGACAACTGCGTCCATTAACAATCGACACTCTTTCATAAATTGCATTAAAATTTTCATCTCTTCTTATTAGAGCGACAACATAAAATAAATGGCGTCCCGATGGCAAATCTGGTTGATCCCAATATATAACAGTATCATTTTCGTAAATGTTCAGGTTACGTGGTCCAGATGGAACTGAAAGTAAAATTCAAATGCATTTTTACAAATTAATTAATTTCAAATTATATTTGGGGGATTCAAACGGTGGTCTAAAGCTGGATTCACTGCCAGATTGATTTTACGTGTTTTACGCAATAAGAACAGAGTACTACTTTTGAGAATTTACTTCGCAAATATTTAATACAAAACACTTTTACATGTAGTTTGACAGCATTTCGCTCGAAATTATCAGCAGAGTACCAGGCTTTAGATACTGTTGGCGAGCACCAGATAATGTAGATGAATCAAAAATGCTACATTCATATTTTTACAATGATATTTTGTACGTCAGTAGCTTAGTAATGGGGACGGACGACATGTTTTGGGAATTCAAAACCGAGAAAAAATAAAAACGATGGCAACCCTGTTACAAATGGGGGGATTTTGGGGATTTTCATGCTGAGAGTTTCTTGGCTATGTGTGTGTGTGTGTGTGTGTGAGTTTGATTCTTTGTTTATGTGTATGTATACTTGTGTGCCCAGCTTTTGTTGTTATTGTAGAGAAACGTTGTGCTTACAGTGCATGGATGTATGTATATGTGGGTGTTGTATGTGTGGATGTGTGTGAGTTTGATTCTTTCTGTGTATGGGAATGTATGTACACTTGTGTGTACAGGTTTTGTTGTTATTGTAGAGAAACGTTGTGCTTACAGTGGATGTATACATGCAGTGTATGTATGTGTGGGATGTTTGTGTGTGTATGTATGTGTGTGTGTATATGGTGCGTTTTTGTTTTTGTCGGTCTCAGATACTTTTGTCGTAGTGGCAGACAATCATTATACCCAGTAGGAAATGTCGATGGTGAAAATGTACTGAGTCGCTTTTGACTTTGTCACCAGTACTACTATATAATTATATCCCATTCAATAATTTTCACTATAGACATTTAGCATATGCTTGTCATTTAAAATCTACTAGTAACACTAAAACAATTGAATAGGTATGACTACGTGGTTCTTATTGGAACGTAGAGACATACCAACCAGACAGTTAGTTACTGTTATATTTCTATAATTCATGTACATACAAAAAGGTATGTATATTGACAAGTTGTTGCAAAATCTTTCCTTTTTACTGACAGATAGAATAAAACGTATTATACTATAATGGTCACTAGAATTTTAGTGTTGACACAAAGACACTTGATCCCTGTCTGACTGCAGGGTAGTGACAACGAATTCGTGTGTATGTAGAATCATTATTTTTGTTGTTGTGAGTTGTCGTTGCTATGCATATGTATGGTTATTGTGCTCGTATGTATGCATGCATTTTTTTTATTTCTGGAAAATATTCTAGTAGCTGCAGATAGTGGCAACCCTGATATCTGCTGAAAATGGAAGTGGAGAGGGAATGTATTTGATAATGTATGTACATATATGTTTTTGGAGTAATGTACGTGATCGTATGGTGGGAGACGAAGGTGATGTTATGAAATCTTCGTTTATTTATTTAAGAAATATTGTTTCGTATTTCATGACAGAGGAGTTTGAATTGCATAATAAAGGGTGTTTTTTATTGAGGTATAGAACTTTAAGTTGGCATCACTTTTTTAACTGGCGGCCATTTTGTCAGCTGTCAAGTGATTAATATTTAGTTTGGTTTGCCATTTCATCATGAACAGGTTGACAAAAGAACAACGCTTGCAAATCGTGCAAATTTATTTCGAAAATAATGGTTCAGTTCGCGAAGTTTACCGCAAGCTCCGTCCATTTTATGGTCGACATAATCGTCCATCAGAGCAATTAATTCGGTTAACCATGGATCGTTTTCGCACTACGTTTACTCTATGTGATAATACGCATCCGCAGAGACGTCGAACAGTGCGCACCGAAGAAACAATTGCCGCTGTAGAGCAAAGTGTTGAAGAGGACCCGAATGAATCGATTCGCCACCGTGCACAGCAATTGGAGCCTACTAACCGACTATTTTGTTCCCGAATTGGATGGCATGAATGTGGATGAGTTGTGGTTCCAACAAGACGGCGCTACATGCCACACAGCGCACGTCACAATCGATTTATTGAAGGAAACATTCGATGAGCGCATAATTTCGCGGAATGGATCTGTCAATTGGCCACCAAGATCGTGTGATTTGACACCATTGGATTATTTTCTTTGGGGATATGTGAAGTCGCTCGTCTACGCCAACAAACCAGAAACGTTAGGGGACTTGGAAGCCAACATTCGTGGCGTTATTGCCAACATACGGCTCCATATGCTCGAAAAAGTGGTTGAAAATTGGACCTGTAGAATTGGCTTTATTCGAGCCAGCCGCGGCGGTCACATGCCCGAAATCATATTTAAACATTAATGGCATAAAATTATCCTTCCAATAAAGCCAAATTGATGGACATTAAAACGATTTTCTTGTGTTTTATTTCAGTTCGAAGTTCTATACCTCTGAAAAAAACACCCTATATTATAAAATTTCATTATGTATGTATGTTTGTGTATTACGTGATCACTTCTTTGTGTATGTGTGTGTGTGCCAGTATGTAAATGATTTTCTCGCGCTGATATTTATATGTAGGTAGAAATAAATTGTTTTCAATATCGACATTTGGTACTATAAAATACTATCATACATATATCTGAACTGCCCTAATCCTAGTATGTTTTTATACATTAACGAAGGTTTATTCATATTGAAATTTCTTATTTCAATACGGAAAAATATTAATTTACAGTATTCATTTATTAAACTCATTAGTTTTTAGGTATTTCAATATACATTTTCTATTATATTGAAAATTATTGAATTAATGTGAAGCATTCTTATTTTTAAGCTGCACATTATCCCTGAGTGTATTGATTGCTTATCTATACATTGTGTTTTGACTAAACGAGGCTTCATATATTTTCATGATGTAGATATGTAAGTGTGATTGTTAAGATCTAATAAATACTTGAGCATTCCATGCAAATAATATTGGAGTATGTGGTCCAATCTAGATGAAACAGTCTACTTACATCATAGTCTCATGTAATGCAGTCATGGATCATATCGTTTTCATACAACCATTCAATGCTGCACGATAAATATTCGTGTTTAAACGAATATGATCGTTCTTCTTAGGCACTCACAAATTGTATGCGAGTAGTCTATAACTATTCCATATGGGGTAGTTTTTGGGGTTAGTCCGATGTAATGCAACGTTGTACCATGTGGTCCAACCCTAGGACATCGCAATGTTAAATCGACCAACTTTTTTTTTCATATATTTAGAGTAGTTTTGGAGTACTCCAACTCCTCTTTGGACTAGTCCTTACATGCATGTATGGACTAGTCGCATTATCTGCAGGGTTGATAAGAAATTTGATATGTATACATACAAATTGATTTTATGTGTGTATGTATGTATGTATGTATGTATGTATGTATGTACGTCCATACAAATAAGAGTACAACTCAATCTTTGAATTCATTTTTTTTTGTCATGTGATATCTTTTTGTTGTGTATTATCTGAAATTAAAAACGTTGTTTTATCTGCATTTACTTAAAAGTTTGTGAAGATTTTCTGTTTTAAGTAAAACTGAATTCCTGAAGATACATACTCAAATAATAGAAATATTTCTTATACTTAATTTACATTTTTTTAAAGTTGACGCAACGTTAGTTAGTCAACGTTTGACATTTTTGGGGGTATGCAATTTTTTCTAACTATAGCCTTTTTTCTTCACTTTCTACATTTATTTTTGGAAATCTTGCATTGCTTTTTTATAAAATTTATAAACATTTTTAAATGTAACTGATCCGGCACTCCAGCTTAGATACTGATAGTGTTTTTTTCTTTTGTTTTTTGTTACTCAACTTACTGTTTATTTTTTATTGATAAACATTTAAAATCAAAAGGGAGTTTTATATTGAAATTATTATTTTCATAATTGTTGAAAAGAATCGCTACTTCTTTTGCGATGAAATCATTTGAGTTACTTTTGAAACCTTACATGTTTATAAAAATTATGTTATTTTCTATATTGCTTAAATTATAAGACTTTTAGAATTTGTACTTTGGTGGTTATATTTTCTATTATACGATTATGAATAAGAATGCAGCAAGCTGATGTCTTTGCTTACTGTTTCAAATTAAAATTTTATTCAAATGAATAAAAGGAGATTTTTTCTTAAACTCTAATGCAGTTAGAAGCGCTGGAGATTCTTTCATATAACAGCTTTTTTGGAATTTTTGATACATAGTATAATATAGAATCGGATAACATTTATTTTTAATTTTTATGTTAAGAAGTACGGATATGAGACTGAATTTAAATGTACTTTTAAATTAGTTAAATCATAATGAACAAACATATTTTCTTCTTTAATAGCGATCAACAGAAAACGAACTCGTTTTCATATAATTTAGGTATACCCTTTCGACGGCTCCTCTAGGATACAAGATGACTTTGTATGACGAAATTTCTGTTGCTTTATACTGATAATATGTTTACATTAATAAGGTACATATACATATATTTATTTTATGAAGGGTGAGCACCTATGGCTTTTATTTAATGTTCTATATGATTTTTTTCTCCATTTTATTAAAGTTCAGCGTATTGTATATATATTTCTGAAATGTTTAAGTGTGTTATGTGTGCCCATCGGGCAGAGTGTACGTATTAGTTGGTCAGTCAGTCTCTATTTTTATTTATTTTATTTATTTTTTCTTCTAATGTGCCACTCCTTTTTTTCAGATTTTACTACTTGGAATAGAGAATTTTTGTATAATTTTTTGCTGGATATATACATTAGGTATGTAGAAATTAGTTTAGATACAAAGAAATGCATGTTTAATAAACAACTATTGTATCAAATCGATCTCAAATAACTCAGTTACCTCTACCAGCAATTCACCGTTGGTGTTTTCATAAAGTGTTAGAAACAATGAAATATCTATGTTTCGAGAGAATTGTTCCCCTCAAGTATTTCTACATGAGGTTTGAGGGGTCAATCACTGTCGCATTCATATGTAATGATTATTCACTTAAAAAAGGTCATCATCACCATCAATCATCTCCGTATACAATACATTCATGAGTTGGGTTGATCCAGATACAATTGCTGTCTCATCACCTTCTAACAGCTTTATATATTTTGCTAGTATGCATGCCTTAGCATGCTTCTATCGATAGTGACGTAAGAGTCCGAGATGTAGTAGTGTTACAATTAAAAATCTTTACTATTAGAATTTACCAGTTCGCTCTTTTGAATTTTTGCAAAGTAGATACATATGTATGTATTTCATTGACCACAAAATCATAAAATTTCTTTGCTTACAAAATTGTATGACGTGAGGATTTTTTTTTTTTTTTTTTGAAATTATACATGCTTCGGCATGCTTTCATTTTTTTTCTATAAATTTATGTAATACTCATACAGATACAGATATAAAGTAAGATCTGTTTACTGTACATTTTAAAATTTATGCATGCTTCAGCATGATTCTAGTTGAAGCGTATATTCATTCACTAAGTTTGTTTGATACTTATTCATACACATGTACATTCTTAAAGATTGGATATCAAAGTCCAATTTCCGTAGTTTATCTATATTTTCTAAAGATCTGATAGCTAAAGAAATAAATAGAGTGAAGATCTTCTATAATAATCCCATTTTCATATTGTAAAATTTTGCGTGCTAGCGCTTTCGATGGGAAAATATATATACAACTTTATAAAAAGTGATAATATGGTGTGCTGCTGAATATTGCACTGAAGTTTTAGCAATATTTCATTCAGACCAACAAGTTTAGAGAATTCCACTACATTTAGTTAATTTTCTTAAGACCCATCATTCCTAATCAATCCTACAAAAAACAACACAAACTAGATTTTTCGTTTTAATTTTATTTTTATTTTTATTAAATTCAACATTCATTCTTCAAATTACTTTATACTATATTAAGTAGCTTTTTCTCATTTGTGGAATGTTTAATCGTAAACATTTTAATGGTAAGATGAATTTTTCTATTTTATGCACTAAGTAAATCTTTATATATACCAATCCACTTATATGAACCATTAAAGCTAATGCTTTTCACATCATTCCTTTCAATCATCTATTAAATCATTCTAATATTGATGCTTTCATATTAAGTAATGTCTTATTATAGGACAAATAAAATAATATAGCATCAACTTTCAAAAAATTTAAATTAAGTAATTATAAGAAATATTTCTATTATAGTTACTATTACTATAGAGCATGTATCTTCAGGAATTTAGTTTTACTTAAAACAGAAAATCTTCACAAACTTTTAAGTAAATGCAGATAAAACAACGTTTTTAATTTCAGATAATACACAACAAAAAGATATCACATGACAAAAAAAAATGAATTCAAAGATTGAGTTGTACACTTATTTGTATGTACGTACATACATACATACACACATAAAATTAATTTGTATGTATACATCTCAAATTTCTTATCAACCCTGCAGATAATGCGACTAGTCCATACATGCATGTAAGGACTAGTCCAAAGAGGAGTTGGAGTACTCCAAAACTACTCTAAATATATGAAAAAAAAAGTTGGTCGATTTAACATTGCGATGTCCTAGGGTTGGACCACATGGTACAACGTTGCATTACATCGGACTAACCCCAAAAACTACCCCATATGGAATAGTTATAGACTACTCGCATACAATTTGTGAATGCCTAAGAAGAACGATCATATTCGTTTAAACACGAATATTTATCGTGCAGCATTGGATGGTTGTATGAAAACGATATGATCCATGACTGCATTACATGAGACTATGATGTAAGTAGACTGTTTCATCTAGATTGGACCACATACTCCAATATTATTTGCATGGAATGCTCAAGTATTTATTAGATCTTAACAATCACACTTACATATCTACATCATGAAAATATATGAAGCCTCGTTTAGTCAAAACACAATGTATAGATAAGCAATCAATACACTCAGAGAAAATGTGCAGCTTAAAGATAAGAATGCTTCACATTAATTCAATATTTTCAATATAATAGAAAATGTATATTGAAATACCTAAAAACTAATGAGTTTAATAAATGAATACTGTAAATTAATATTTTTCCGTATTGAAATAAGAAATTTCAATTTGAATAAACCTTCGTTAATGTATAAAAACATACTAGGATTAGGGAAGTTCAGATATATGATAGTATTTTATAGTACCAAATGTCGATATTGAAAACAATTTATTTCTACCTACATATAAATATCAGCGCGAGAAAATCATTTACATACTGGCGCACACACACATACACAAAGAAGTGATCACGTAATACACAAACATACATACATAATGAAATTTTATAATATTATGCAATTCAAACTCCTCTGTCATGAAATACGAAACAATATTTCTTAAATAAATAAACGAAGATTTCATAACATCACCTTCGTCTCCCACCATACGATCACGTACATTACTCCAAAAACATATATGTACATACATTATCAAATACATTCCCTCTCCACTTCCATTTTCAGCAGATATCAGGGTTGCCACTATCTGCAGCTACTAGAATATTTCCCCAGAAATAAAAAAATGCATGCATACATACGAGCACAATAACCATACATATGCATAGCAACGACAACTCACAACAACAAAAATAATGATTCTACATACACACGAATTCGTTGTCACTACCCTGCAGTCAGACAGGGATCAAGTGTCTTTGTGTCAACACTAAAATTCTAGTGACCATTATAGTATAATACGTTTTATTCTATCTGTCAGTAAAAAGGAAAGATTTTTGCAACAACTTGTCAATATACATACCTTTTTGTATGTACATAAATTATAGAAATATAACAGTAACTAACTGTCTGGTTGGTATGTCTCTACGTTCCAATAAGAACCACGTAGTCATACCTATTCAATTGTTTTAGTGTTACTAGTAGATTTTAAATGACAAGCATATGCTAAATGTCTATAGTGAAAATTATTGAATGGGATATAATTATATAGTAGTACTGGTGACAAAGTCAAAAGCGACTCAGTACATTTTCACCATCGACATTTCCTACTGGGTATAATGATTGTCTGCCACTACGACAAAAGTATCTGAGACCGACAAAAACAAAAACGCACACATATACACACACACATACATACACAGACAAACATCCCACACATACATACACTGCATGTATACATCCACTGTAAGCACAACGTTTCTCTACAATAACAACAAAACCTGTACACACAAGTGTACATACATTCCCATACACAGAAAGAATCAAACTCACACACATCCACACATACAACACCCACATATACATACATCCATGCACTGTAAGCACAACGTTTCTCTACAATAACAACAAAAGCTGGGCACACAAGTATACATACACATAAACAAAGAATCAAACTCACACACACACACACACACACATAGCCAAGAAACTCTCAGCATGAAAATCCCCAAAATCCCCCCATTTGTAACAGGGTTGCCATCGTCTTTATATTTTCCCGGTTTTGAATTCCCAAAACATGTCGTCCGTCCCCATTACTAATCTACTTACGTCCACAGTTTGGAATATGCAGCTCAATTTCGCTTTCTTTAATACAACAATACATTTACAATAAATTTCATTGCTTATCAAGATAATAAAATATTTATCATCACAATTTTTTTTAAATTGTTTAACCGTTAACTACTGAGGTGAAATATTTTGGCGTACATGCTGTGGTGGTGGTAAATTTTACCCCTTTTTAATTTTTAGAAAATTTTGCAAAAAAAAAAGATTTTTTGGATTTATTTGCTTTTATTTGGAATTCGATGACACATTTTAAAATGAATAAAGTAATAAAATAAAGAAATCTAACTTCTAGTTAAACAAAACAAGGATTTTATTTCATATTCACCTTTCTTAAAACTAAAAAAGGAACAAACATAACTTTTAAAAACACGTATTTAAAAAAACAATAAAGACATTTTTTCACAGGCAAATTTATATCATTAATAGTTAGTAAAAAAGAAAACAAAGAAAAATTATAAATTATATATATATATATATATATATATATATATGTATATATATATATATATATATATATATATATATGTATATATATATATATATATATATATATATATATATATATATATATATATATATCGTCACCTTAAAGACCAAACGACCTATCAGCAGTTTTCAAAAGTTTACAGGAGAGAGAAAAAACGTTATAAAATTGGAACTATTTGCAATATTGAAACGAAAATTATATATTCAGATTAAAATGAAACCAGAAGTATATATCGGTTGAGAAAGCTCGGTTTTTCTAAACACAGCCTATGATATGGAGCTTAGGTTATTTGGAATTGTAAAAATCTGAAACCAAACAACTTATCAGCAATACTAATTAGTATGAATAATTAAGCATTCCTTTAAACACATGAATATTATTTAAATTAAATATTAACAGTTATAGTTTATTTTACTTGCTTAAACAAAAAAGTGCCTAATGTTTGCTTATATTACACTATGCAACAAAATTAAAATTTTATCATGATTTTTGGTGATTTATTTTGCTCTTTTTTAGTACGTCACGGCCTTCTAAAGTATACATTTTTTATTTTTCCTAAAATTTTTAATTTTTAAATATAGTTATTAAAAGTTATTAAAGTTAATTTTTCGGAAAAAATAGAACAATGTCGATTTGAAGTTTTTTCACAACATTTTGATGTGCACCCAGGTTCCATTTCTCTTGCCTTTCTGTAAACGATTTTGCCTTTTGAAAAATCTTCATATTCCTTACCGTTCATACGATTTTTATTTTTTTTCTTCTTTTTTGTTGACTTTTTTAGGAACTTCCATATTTGCCCGTTTTCAGTCAGTCAAAACGCAAAAAAAAATTTTTAGCCCGAAACTAAAAAAGGCGCAAACCTAGCATTTTTTACAGTAATCTTTTAGCCCCTTTTTAGTTTTTGCTCGATATGGCTACATTTAAACTTTTGCGAACTTTTTCTTCCTTTAATCTAGCAAAATAAAATGAGTAAAAAGTCGATATTGCTTTACTAATTTAAAAAAGAAGAATAATATAGAGTAATCTTTTATTTTTTCCAAATTTTTTATGCCTTGAAAGTTATTCAGTACAGCCTAAAACAGATAATTTATGTTTTTAGAAGAGCGAGAAATCGAAATTTTATTTAATAACGGCCAATTTTAAATGTATCTACTTATGTAAACATACATATGTATATATATTTCTATTATATATATATATGCTAACTATTTAATCTACGTATGTATGAAATATGTAAAATATTGAAGCTCTCAAGCTATGTATGTGTTGATCTCATGATAGTTATTTTTATTCTAATAAATTACTTTAAAAAAATTGATTTGATATTTTTATTTTCAACAGAAACATTTTAATACTAGCCCCTTTTCGCGCTTTTTCGAAAAATTTTACTATTTTTTTATTTTTTTAATATTTTTTTCAATTTAGCCCTTTCTAGCCCTTTTTTCAAAAATTTGTACGCGTTTTGAGTCTCAAAATTTAGCATTAGTGCATTTTATTGCGTTTTAAAACTTTTTTATTTTCTTTTCACTTCTAACAATAAATAAAATGTAATAAAAAACAAAGAACAACAAATCAAAAGTAACTGTTTCTCAAAAAGAAAAAATTCAAATAGTTACTCTGATTTCTTTTTTAGCATGAATGCTGATAGGTTATTTGGTTTCAGAAAATTGTACACTTGCTGATAGGGTATTTGGAAATTTGGTAATAGCTTGTTTATTTGTAATATTAGGCGTTCAAAATTTTGCATATACATATATGCGTTATGATATACGGAATAATATTAAATAAAAAACTCAATTTTGAAATTTTCGCTGATAGGTTGTTTGGTCTTTAAGGTGACGATATATATATAATAAAAAAAACGTATGCCCGGAGGAGTGGTAATTTTTATACCTGCACGTATAAATACCTGCTTGTATGATACATACGACGATCAAAACATAACTGAATAATAGTAATAGGATTATGAGAAGATACAAAGAGAATAAAATTGATAGCACTCAACTGAAGAGAGTAAATTAAAAAAATAAATAGGAGAGGGTAAAATTTACCACCACCACAGTAGTTAAAGGTTAAATTTATAAAAAAAAACTTCTGAAATAATTTTCCAATAAAATGTTCAAAGAAACAGGAAACAGAGGGGAAATATTAAATAAATACGTATGGTAAAATCATACTAGGTACATGCACGACTACAACAAAATTGCAACACCAAAAACACATGCATTTTGTTGGTATAAACAAACGTATAATTGTCAGAAACAGATGCCTTGTGTTTTTAAAAATAACAATTACAGGGTAACTAAAGTACAATTACAGACGCAGCATTCATGAATAATTATAGTCATTCAGTATTGCCAACAAGTGTGTAATTACACAGAGTGTGCAATTACTCTCATGCGTAGGCCATGTAATTACATTCATGAATGATCTGTGTGTAATTTTACTTTATGTTCTATTTTTATTTATTTTTGTTTTCATTTTAGCCTACAGAAAACATGTGTAGTTTACTTTTCTTCACTGTGTAATTGGAAACACATCCATGTGTAAACTCAATGGCAACACTGTAATCATTTTATTTACAACACATACAATAACATTCTTGCAGCTTGTAAACAAAGTTTAACAACTAATTGTATTGTATACAATAACAGGCTGGGTTTGTGCATGTACCTGTTATAATTGTATCATGATAAATACGGTTGCACGATTTTAAAGAGTAAAAAGTAATCGGGACAAAATTTATTTTACATGTCAAATGTGGTTGTAACTACAGATATGCAAATGTCGTAATTTTATTGTGTCACGCGTTATGCGCGTGATTCGCGATCAAATATCATAACTAATCACGCGTGAGCGTGATTGAAAAAAATTTACCCGTGCGTGAGCGTTTTTTAATAATCACGCACGAGTTCTCACGCTCTCACGAGATAACATTCCTGCATAGGTGCATATGTAACTGTAATCAATCATTTGAAATAAATTATTTTATAATAATAACTGCATGTATGTATGTATAGTAATATGTATAGTAGTATGAGCTTATAAACATAATGAACACCCCCAAACAAAATGTTTCGACTTTTTCTGGAGTCAGAGTACCGAATTCGTTAAGACATTTCGGTAGTTTCTCTGAACAATTTTTTTTTTGATTTTTGAGTACACTGAACCAAAAAAGTATTCTTAAAAAAAATTATGCGTTTTCGTTTTTAAAGCGTAGCATTTTTAAAAATAATTTTTGAAATAAGAATGTTTCTTATAATATTAATACATAACATTCTTATTTTTATAACGAAGCAGCGTTAAAACAAAAATGTGCGTTTTCGTTGTAAAAATGCAGCATTTTTAAAATAAGAATGTAAAGTTTTAAAATAAAGAAGAAACAATTTGATTTAAAGAACGCAATCTTTATGAAATAGAACTTAGTTTGTTTTCTTTTATTTTAGAAATGTTCATTCTTGTTTTAAAAATTAAAAATATTTTGAAATCAAAAAATAATATTTATTTTATTTTGTTTGAAAAAGACAACAACCTTGATATAAAGTTGAACATACTCAAATTAAAAGATAATGTTTTTGAGTTAAGAATGAAATATTATTGAAGTAATAATGAAGCATTTTTATTTTAAAACTTATTATTTTTATATTAAAAATGAAGCGTTTGAATTAATAATGGAGGATTATTAAATTAAGAATGAAACGTCTTAAATTAATAATGAAACATTTTTGAATAAAGAATGAAACATTCTAAATTAATAATGGACCATTTTAAAACTTTTTTTTTGAACAACCAGAACCCACGAAGCGATTAGCTTGTGTGCGGAAAACACCAAACGTCTGTGGCGGGAATCGAACACACGCATTTTTGAATCAAGAATATAACGCCTTAAATTTATAATGAAGCATTTTTGAATTAAGAATGAAACGTCTTAAGTTAATAATGGATAATTTTTGATTACATAATATATTGAAAGTATGAAGCACCATTAAAGTAAAACTGTAACATTTTTAATTTCAAAACGAGCCATCGTTAATTCAAAAATTCTCTATTATTAATTTAAGACATTTCATTCTTAATTTAAAAATGCTCTATTATTAATTTAGCGCGTTTCATTCTTAATTCAAAACTGCTTCATTATTAATTTAAGACGTTTCATTCTTAAATTAGTAATCCTCCATTATTAATTCAAACGCTTCATTATTAATATTAAAAAACGTGAGTATGTGCAAATTATTTCGACAATAGCAGCAACATAACGGTGAAGCGGTACTCTGCTATAAAAGCAAAAAGAAATCGTACCTACATGTCGTTAGGAATTCGTACCGACTTATCGTAACGAATTCGTACCGACATATCGTAACGAATTCGTACCGACATATCGTTACGAAGTCGTGAAAACCATTTTATACAAAAATGTTACGATTTCGGTAATATTTCGGTGCCGAAATCGGAAGATTTTGTCGACCAATCGTTACGAATTCCTTACGAATTTGGAGCATTTTGTTTTGTATACATACACCTTTGTAAGTATGTATGTATGTTTCTTAGATACCATGTAGGAAGTATCAATTGAGAAACACTACTGATTCAACAGTGCCTTTGTCAACAATACTACTGACGAATTGTACCGCAGAAAATGTTTTTTGATTTAGGGGCCGTCCATATATTACGTAACGCTGTAGGCGGGAGGGGTGGGGTTCGAGTTTTGTTATGATTTGTTATGGTGGGGGCGGGGGGAGTCTTTGAAAATGTTTGTAACATAAAAATTTTAGTAATTTGTATGTTTTCTCATTTAATATGCTTTTCTCATTTATTTTATTATCATTTATTTAATTGATCATACGTCTTACCTTCACATTTATATTATGTATGTATACATACATACATGTGCGGAATGTCAACTTTTGATATACGAGAATTCGAATTTTAATATTTAAAATGATATCCGCGAATACGAGTATTTAACACGATATGAAATCAGCTTTGCTGTATTTTAATTTACATTGTAAATTTTACAAAAACACGAGCATAAATATATATGTACATAGATATGTACATATGTATAATATACATTTATGTAAGAACCTATTTTTCAACCCAAAAAATATGAAAATTATATTATACATATACTTTTGCGTGAGCGTGCGTGATCGTGATAAGTTGTAAACCACTAGTGAGTGATTAAAAATATTTTATTCGTGAGCGTGTGTGATCGTGAAAATGTTCAAAATCATTCGTGCGTGAAAGTGCGTGAGTAAAATATTTTTCTGCGTGAGCGAGCGTGTCGTGAGTCAGAAAACACTCAGGTGCACATCTCTAGTTGTAACTTTATATTATTATTGAATTGGTTCAGTGCCAAACCCACGATGTCGACAACGGTCGACTTGTCGCACACTTAAGGTGGAAGTACATAACACGAGTTCAATGCGCTAATGCGATATACGCGGCTGTCAAAAAAGTTGAAATAGTGTGTTTTCATAAGGTAAGTTACATAGAGAAGTTCTAGAAGCGCGTACCTCGCAAAAATTTTAACATTCTTCAACTTTCACGCTTTGCATACAAAATGACAGCTAGTGTTGCCAGATTCATAAGCTAACATACACAAAAATTGTTAGAAATTCATTTTATTATTAAACAATGGATAGAAAAAAATGCATTAAATATTTAAAGAAAAATAAAACATAAATGCAAGGCAAAGAAATAGCCGGCAAAGGCTTTGAATTTTACAAATAAAGAAACCTCAAAAGCGTGCTGTGTAAATTTCCATTTGTATAGCGTTAAACGTTTAACAAGCCAGAAAAGCATTGCCGCGTAACGCGTTGTATGTACTTCTACCTTTACATTTGAAACAACAACAAAATAATAGAATTTGTTTTTGTTTTGAATGTAAGTGTGCGATAGGGTTGCCAGTCGGGCTTGTTTTGGCTGGATTGTCCCGCTTTTTAAGTACCTGTCCAGTTTCAAGATAAAATAAAATTTGTCCAGCTAAAACAATTTTCCACAAAATGCTCTTAATATTTTTTTTTTTTTTTTTGTAATGCATGTATTTATTTATTGTATCTTCATATATGAACTAACAATAAGTATTCACATCTTAAATCTATAAAAAAAATTATTAGGCCCGACCAGTGTCGGACATAAACTTAGTGGTAGTTATAAATAATACATTAGTAGTGATAATCAAAAAAAAGGGGGGGGGGGGAAGTATTTTCAAGTAGTCCCATCTGGAGTGTTAGGTATAAGAGCCCGTGTGTCCCTCTTTTTTAAGCGGATGTGTCCAGTAAAGTTCAAAATATTACGAGCAAGCGGATTAGGATGTGATTCGAGTTTTGTTAAATATTTGCCTGCGTATTTTGCAATTTCTTCAGTCACTAGTGGCATATTTAAATCACGATGTATAATAGAATTTTGGATGTACCATGGAGCCGATGTTATTAACCGTAAAATTTTGTTTTGCCTTCGTTGGATTCTCTCGACATTGGAAGCTGAAGCAGTGCCCCATAACTGAATTCCGTAGCGCCATATTGGCTTCAAAAGTGACTTGTATAATAAAAGTTTGCAGTCTAGGCTGAGTGTTGAGTTTCTGCCAATCAACCAATATATTTGAGTTAACTTAAGTTTCATCTGAGTTAACTTAGAGTCAATATGATGTTTCCGTGTAAGTCTTCGATCAAGGTGTATATCAAGGTATTTCACTTGGGAATGTTGAGGAATATTTTGATTGTTGATTCGAATGGGGGAGCAAGTATCTCTTCTTAGGGTGAACATTATATGGACACACTTTTGTTCATTGACTTTAATTCTCCATAAGTTCAACCATATTTCCAGCTGAGTGATATGTTCCTGGAGATTGCGGGATGCCTCATAAGGGTTTTCATGCACACTCATACAGGCTGTATCATCGGCAAAAGTAGAAATATGGATATTATTGCTCACAGGCATATCACAAGTATATATTAAATACAAGACAGGACCCAGAATACTACCCTGGGGCACACCAGAAGATATAGTTTCGGGCACACTCGTGAACTCTCCTTCCACAACAGTGAACTTCCTATCAATAATATAACTTTCCAAAAGCTTTTAAATGTTTATTGGCAGATATGTCTTCAATTTTAAAACTAGGCCTTCGTGCCATACTTTATCAAACGCCTGAGAAACATCAATAAAGAGAGCAGAACAATACTTCTTTTCTTCAAATGTTCTTCTTACAAGTTGGACCAGTCTATGCGTTTGTTCAATCGTGCTGTGCTGACTTTTAAAGCCAAATTGATGGTCCGGGATGCACCCATTATCAGTTAAAATTTTGGACAATTTAGTCATGAGCAGCTTTTCAAAAAGCTTCGAGATTGTAGATAAAAAGCTTATAGGCCTATATGACTCAGTCTTGGTAAGATCTTTGCCCGCCTTTGGAATCATTTTGATCTTGGACAGTTTCTAGTTATGTGGAAAATACTGCATTCTTAAAATAGCATTAAAAGTAAATAGCAGGATTCTTATTGCAATATGAGGCAAGTTCATGAGCATTTTGTTACTAATGCCATCAATACCTGGAGCTTTCTTCGGGTTGAGTTCAGTAATTACTTTTTGTACTTCACGCATCTTAAACCTTAAGGGACGAGGGGGTAGAGAAACTACACACGGTAAATCAGCAGCACCCGTACATGAATTGGGAGTGAATACAGATTTTAAGTGCTCAGAAAATAAGTTACCTTTCTCACTATCACTTCTTGCCCAGCCTCCGGTCGCAGTACGCAATGGTGATTTAAGATCAACGGGTCGTTTAAGATTTCTAGTAGCGCGCCATAAAGAGTAATTAGATGCGGACGTTACATCAAGACCTTCTAAATAATTTTCCAGTAGTGCAGTTTTTTCCGACGATAGCAGCTCTTTGAGTCGTATAGTACATTCTTTAAGTCTAATTTTATTTAGGGGTGATCTGTGTTGTTGCCATTCTCTTCTAGCTCTCCTTTTTTCACATACAAGACGTTCAATTTCCGTAAAATAAATTCTGTTAAAGCCGGTCTGCGGATAGGAGGTAGTGGCGTGTTCAGCAGGCTGTTTAATATTTTCGTTAAGATTGGCAATGTTAAATTCAATATCATTGCATGATCTAAGCTGAATGTTTTCTACGCAGTGACTACTAAGATATTTTTTGAATGCTAGCCAGTTGATTCCATTAATCATCTTCACATATGAGTTAGTTAAATCACTCCTTAGTGGATTGAAAATTGTAACTATTGTTGGAGAGTGATCGGAGGACAGATCTAGAGAGGCCTCTACATGAATTAAGTCCCTATGAATATTTTTCGTGACGGCAAAATCTATAACATCTGGAATTTTTCTTACGTGAGTAGGCCAGTAAGTAGGCTCCTCACTCGAAATGACATCTAAGCCCATTTTTGAAATTGTATTGAACAAGGCTCGACCTCTAGGTGTAACAAGAAGCGATCCCCAGTACGTATGTTTTGCATTGTAGTCACCAGCTGCCACGAAACAAGATCCAAGCGATTTGTAGAACTTCTCATACTGATCTTCGGTAACTGAAAATCTGGGATGATATCACGAAATTCGCACAAAAATTTTCTACGAAAATATTCGTTGCTTGCAAATATTCTTCACTAACGTTGTCAAGGACATAGTGCTTGAGTCTTGAGTTAATCAGAATTGCTGATCCACCACATGCTCTCTCTCTCTCGGGTCCTTTGTATCATATAAAGTGTAACCATTTATTTTAAATAAGCTTCTTGAGGTCAAATGAGTCTCAGAAACCAACATTATATCAATATGTTTTTCCATGAGGAAGTGCTCAAGTTCATTTTCATGTTGGCGAATGCCGTTTGCGTTCCAGAAACATATTTTTAACGTGTTCATGGTTTATTAACTAATGCTTGAAGCAGTGTATTCTGCATTCGCAGCATTTCTTGCATCATACTTGTCATATTTGTAGTAAAGTTGTTTATAGTTAGCACCAGATTCTCAATAGTAGCTT
Organism: Tachina grossa; assembly: GCA_949987645.1. NCBI lineage: Eukaryota > Metazoa > Arthropoda > Insecta > Diptera > Tachinidae > Tachina > Tachina grossa. The sequence goes on along the minus strand of OX465277.1, from coordinate 58,265,373 downwards.
CAAGGCGACTAAAGTTAAAGCTTGAGTCTGAATTCGTTGAATTATTTGGCGGTGGAACATTTTGCGTGGGAATTGAACTAGTCTTAGCAGCATCAGCATACGATACACGTGAAGTAACTGGTTGGCTGATTTGAGCAAAAGTGTCGGAGTTCGCGTAGAGCTGGAGTTAACTTGGGTTTTTGACCCATAGCACGTTTAACGAAAGAAAATACAGGGCACCCTCTATAGTTAGCTGTGTGATTACCTCCACAATTACTACATTTTTTTCTGCTTGATCTTTTGGCTTAGTGCAGCTAGCAGTACCATGCAATTCACCGCAGATAACACACACTTTAGGTAACTTGCAGTAAGTTTTCGTATGGCCATATTCTTGGCAATTATGGCACTGTACGGGACCTGAACGCTTACGTGGCTCTTCAACTGTGATTTTCCGATGTAAGAGATACTTTACGTTATAAACTGGATGGGTTTAATTTTTTTTCAATTGTATGTCATTCGGCTCCAGTTCAACCCGAAATAGGGGTTGGGGGACCTTTTCTCTATTAAATATGTTGGTAACATTTTTTACCTTGAATCCTTGGTCGACAAGTGCACATTTTACTTCTTCGGGTTCAACATATGAATCTATGCCCTTTAATACTATCTGTAGGCCTTTAGCACTCTTAAGTTGGTATGTGTAAAAATTTGTTTTATTTTTTTCGAATTCACTAACAATTTTTCGGAAATCTTTTTCATTATATATTTGGATTTTAGTTTCATCAATATTACCTCGTTTAATTGGAATGATGTGAAAAGTATTTTCACCAATGGTCGACAGTAGTTTTTTTTATAAGCGCGTTAGAATTTTTTTCTCTCAGATAAATAGGTGGTGGCTTAAAAGACTTTTGCGATGATGTAGAGGGCTTGTCGTCGGTGTCTTGCAATAATGAAAAACGATTTTGACGATTGGTAGATGATGCGCTGTTATCCCTAGACATCTTTGGAGCAGATGAAATTTTTGAAGAATTTGGGCTTCGCCCACGCTTTACCACTGTTATATATCTGTCCATTCCCACTTGTACCTTGGGTTTTGAGCTACTGTTATCTGTAGTGATAACTTGGTTCAGTGATGAAGGCGAGCCCGATGCGGATGATATCGCAGACTTAAATGAAGAAGTACTAGGCAATGGTAATGTTAACGACTCACTAGTTGGCATTGGACAAAGCGAAGTTGATCGCTGACGAAAAATTGGCTTTGCCGTTAAAAAAAGATTTTCATCAGATTTATTATTTATATTTTTTTTATTAAGAGTTTCAGAACTCACAGTAAAATAAGCATTTCTGCCGTTAGAACTCACTTCAAAATTTTTTTCCTTTGAGGTACTCATACAGAGTATTATTCCTCAAGGGAACTTTGTTTGTGTTTACGTTTTTTTTTTGTTTTTGCTATTTCTTGCTATGTAAAAAATATTAGTAAAGCCAATAAGCTTATTTATCAAGGTGAATATGTATTACGAATATTTTTTGTATGATTTTTGATTTTGTTGTTTTTTATATTTGTTTCGTATGAATGTATGTAAAAAAAATCCGCTTTAATGTCTCTTCACTATGAAGGTTCAACGAGAACTGAATACTTAATATTTATTGCCTTAAATTTCTAACGATAAACTATACATCGACTATTGCTGTCTTCTCGTAGTTTATAACCAATTAAAAGATTTGTAAAATGAAAAAAATATCGTCCTTCTTTTTAATGAAAATTGAAAGCAATAAATTAAAAAATTTACGAAAAGTTGTATGTTTTGTCCCTTCAATACCAGTTAGTAATGCATTTTGTGAAAGAGTTTTTAGTATCTTAAGCAATTTATACAAAAAAATAAAAGAAACCGAATGCCTTTCGATCTTATTAGAGCGGAAATATTAATAAGAACTATCTTAAAAGAATCTTGCAAAGATTTCCAAAAATTTCTTCAAATACCTAAAGGGTTGGAATTAGCAAAATCCGTGAGCGCAAATACAAAATATATGTGGCAGAAAAAATATAATTGGGCTGTTGAGCTCAATAGATGTGAAACTGTTGGCAACCGTTGGCCCCAAGAGTTACGTCTTAGAAACGTCTTTACGGATAATATATAATTTTATATCTATATTTCGTTACTTTATCGCATTTGTAATGTAAAATTTCACAATTATTTGCTCCTACCACCTAACAAAGTATATAAACGGCATAACTCTATTCGATCAGCTGTTCAGGCTGAGCACAACATGTTGACTATAGGTAGCGAAAAAATGTTATGATGGAAAATTACTCAACTGTTGAGTGGAGCGGAACTACTCAACCTACTCAACTATGCGTTGCTAAGAAAAACACTCAACGGTTGCACAACAGCTACGTCTTATAAATATTCTCATTGAGGTAGTTTAGACGAGAACAATTTTTAAGCCGCACAATTTATGTTCTTTTCCAAATTACACGAGACTAATTCATCTGGCACAAAATGTGTTCGTATACACAGCTTTGTGTGTGTTAGTGTTTTTAGTATTCATTTAACATTTGTTGTTTTTTAAGTTGTGTGTGTATTGGTTTCATGCTGCTAATGCGGGGTTGTAGCTGGTTGAAAAGTTATGCCAACCGCAAAACCACTCTCTTTGCCTCTCTCACCAACAAACTGGCATGTTATGCCAGCACAATTATGCCCGTGTAAATCAGAGCATTTTTATTAATTTTTTACACCAACGTACAAAAAACTCAAATCGTTTTTTTTGTTTTTTTAGTATGATTTTTTTCGTTATTTAATTTTAATACGTACAGCTACGATAAAAATAATATCAGCAAGAAACGTTAAAATTCAAAAAGGCTTATCTTTGAAACTAAATGGAACATTACTAAAAAATAAATTGTTTTGTAGACAATTTATCTAGTTTATACTATCATCTATTCGATAACAGATTATATAATTAATGAATATGCTACGATGGTCGAACTGGAAAATCAAATTATTTTAATATATTTTTAAGATACCGGTTTGTCAAATTTTTTATATCTCGTTTTTTATCTACTTTGTTATTTGTTATTGAGCTTCTCATTTGTTTAAATGAAAGTTTATAATATAACAACTCTAGTTGTTCTAAGAAGCTTTGGTAAAGGTTTCCTGATGATCTGTATTACCAACAGTGAAATGCGCATAGGATTCATAACCAATTTCAATGTATTTTTTAGAGATGTGCAAATGTCGTGATTTTATTGTGTCACGAGTGAATCACGCGTGATTCACGTGATTCGTGATCAAATATTATAACTAATCACGCGTGAGTGCGTGAGCGTGACTGAAAAAAATTTACTCGTGCGTGATCGTGCGTGAGCTTTTTTTAATAATCACGCACGAATTCTCACGCTCTCACGAGATAACATTCCTGCATAGGTACATGTGTAACTGTATTCAATCATTTGAAATAAATTATTTTATAATAATAAATGCATATATGTATAGTAATATGTATGGTAGTATGAGCTTACAAACATAATGAATACCCCCAAACAAAATGTTTCGACTTTTTCTGAAGACAGACTTGTCGTACCGAATTCGTTAAGACATTTCGCTAGTTTCTCTAAACAATTTTTTTTAAACATTAACACCCATATTCAAAAAAATAATGTGTGCTTGAAGTGTATGTTACAACAAAATTTCCATACAAAAACTGGTTTTAACGTACACTTGAAGCACACTTTATTTTTTTGCATATGGGGGTAAAACTATGATTTTTGAGTACATAAGTAAAAGTCTATGAAAATTTTTTTTTAATAAATATGTACATATATGTTGATAAAAAAAGGATTGTAATAAATATTAAAAAATATTATTTCGACAATAGCAGCAACATAAAGGTGAAGTGGTACTCTGCTATAAAAGCAAAAACAAATCGTACCTACATGTCGTTACGAATTCGTACTGACTTATCGTAACGAATTCGTACCGATATATCGTTACGAAGTCGTGTCAACCATTTCATACAAAAATTGTTACGATTTCGATAATATTTCGGTGCCGAAATCGAAAGATTTTGTCAACTAATCGTTACGAATTCTTTACGAATTCGGAGCATTTTGTTTGATGGGTACATACACCTTTGTAAGTATGTATGTATGTATCTTAGATACCCTGTAGGAAGAATCAATTGAAAAACACTACTGATTCAACAGTGCCTTTGTCAACAATACTACTGACGAATTGTACCGCAGAAAATGTTTTTTGCTTTAGGGGCCGTAAATATATTACGTACGCTGTAGGGGGAGGGGTGGGGTTCCAGTTTTGTTATGATTTGTCATGGTGGGGTGGGGCAAGTCTTTGAAAATGTTACGTAACAGAAAAATTTTAGTAATTTGTATGTTTTCTCATTTAGTATGGTTTTCTCATTTATTTAATTGATCATACGTCTTACCTTCACATTTATATTATGTATGTATACATACATACATGTGCGGAATGTCAATTTTTGATATACGAGAATTCGAATTCGAATATTTAAAATGATATCCGCTAATACGAATATTTAAAACGATATTAAATTAAGTTAATTTAATTATTATTTTTCGAACTTCATTTGTTTCTATATTTATGATTTGAACAGGCTAAAGTTCGTATCGCCTTTTAAGCCAAATTACATGTGATAATTATTAATGAACAAATAAAACCAAAGTTAGTTGTAAATATTCTGACAACACATAGTTGAACGGAACAGCTAGCCGTTTTCGAAGGCCATTAAACCTTCATCATCAGCGTTCTTCTGTGTTTGGTTCACTGTGTGTGGTGTCAGTTGATGTAGATTTCTGCTTTATATACGAAAGATTTCTGCTTTATGGACCAAACACAGCAGAACGCTGATGATGAAGGTTTAGTGGCCTTCGAAAACGGCTAGCTGTTCCGTTCAACTTAGATATTAAATTAACTTTGCTTTATTTTAATTTACATTGTAAATTTTACAAAAACACGAGCATACATATATACATAGATATGTATATATGTATGTACATATATGTAAGAACCTATTTTTTAACCCAAAAAACATGAAAATTATTAGTGTTTTTTTTTTATGGGAATTGTTACAATTTAAGTTTAAAATTTTTTAAACGCACTAATAATCCCAAATTAATATTTTACTTATTAAGTAAAATATATTTTTTTTTATTAAAAATACATTGAAATTGATTATTGAGGTTCTTAGCTGGATCCTATGCGCATTTCACTGTTGCTAATGCAGATCATCAGGGAACCTTTACCCAAAGCTTCTTAGAACAACTAGAGTTATTATATTATAAACTTTCATTTAAACAAATGAGAAGCTCATAACAAATAACAAAGTTGAAACAAGAACTTAATAATCAACATATGGCAGTTTTGATTTTCAGGAAAATTTTTCGCAATGAATGAATCGACCAGAAAACTCGCAGTAAAAAAATTTTGTCTGGACAAAAATCCAGCTAATAATATTTTATGGCCTGTTTCTACATAACAAGTAAGCTCTCAGGCAAGCAAGCGGTACACAGGCGAGTACGTAACAAAATGAGTTTTTATAGTACACTTGTCTAGCTTACGTTGTATTTGGTATCACTTTTTGTATATTTAATTTCATTATTGCCATGGTATACAATTTGGTATTTGAGTTAATTTTTTTCCATACTAGAAGAATTACTTAATGGCAGCCCTAGGAGAAAATCGAGCAAAATAAAAAACAGCTGCTTTTGAATTACAATCCAACATTAGATCAGTTCGTTTATTTTTCAAACAAAATCGAGTAACTGAATAAATCGTGAGTATTTTTGCTATTAAGCATTAAAGAATCTTTAGATATTTTAAAAAAGCTGCATCAGAGATTCTTAATTAATAACATCGATAGTGACATACTTTTTTTCATTTACGGTATGTTATAATTTTTTCACAATTATAAAAGCATTAAGATTTTGCTGAAACAAGTCAAAAAGCTTTCATGCTTCATGAATGGATTTCATTCATCATATACGATATGTACATACATATATCATCAGATGGTTACTAATTTGCCGCATTTAATGGAAATACTCCCAATCTTCTTGCTTTGAATACAGCTAGATCCAAGATAATAATGAATAAAAAACTTTACATTGAAATGTGGTTCAAAGCACAGGAGTTTATATATGAAACAAAATAATATGCCTTATCGTGGTTAGGAGGTTAATATCTTTCAATATATTTTAAATGTGGAAAAATGTATTACATATATAAAAAATATATTTCATATACATAAAACCGATGTATATTCTTTTTTTTTAATATTCTACACATCATACAAGAAAATGATTGAAGAATTTACTTAGAAATTAAATTCACAAAAAAGAAAAGTGCAACCGCTATTTTCGGCAACCATTTATTCAGTGAGAGCTTGTCTCAGTCTCAAATTACAAACGAACGAAATTCAATATAATACAGCGAAGCTCAGTAAAAAATTTCAGGTAATCGAACAAACCTATTATTACTTTCCTTGAACAAATTTATGTGAACAAAATTTAAAATAAAATTGTGATGAAAATACATACAAATATGGGATATAATGTAAGAATGTTTGGATTTATGCTTACAGGTTCCATAATGGTTGAATTAGACGATTGTGTGGACATTCGATTTCTTCTTTAATGAATAAAAACCTATTTTCATTTCCACACAAGTACTAGTTTTTGATTGCCTATATTTGACATTAGATACAATTGAAATTGTTATGTAGAAACAACAAAATAAAAAAGTATTACGTATTTTACTCAGAAAAAGTTGACAGTTGTTTTATGAAACCCCAAAGCCAAATTTTGTACTCATATGAACAAAATTTTTGAGTTACTTGTAATGTAGAAACATGCCACTAAACTAGTTTTAAAAGTGACTCAAAACAATAAAAAAAATGCCTTTAAAACTTGTTTATATTGTAGTGTATCACACAAGTTAATAATGCTTGCACAATGAAAGCAACAAAGAACTAATAAAGTATCAATAACATTACTTTCTTTGTATGCATGCATGGTGCAATGCTGAACTGCTTACGAATAATTGTTTGAGTGACACATTTCTGTTTGAGTGCAATTCTAAATATAAAATAATGATTGGTTAAACGGAAATGTGAATACGATCCTTCATAGTATTGAAAGAGAAAACAATAATATTTGTATGTTTAGAATAAGTTAGAAAGGTTAAGATTTATTTTCAAAATTAGTATATAAGCCAAAGAATAAAGGCCCAACTATAATATGAATAAGCTGGCTTAAGCTAACGTCAGAATTGAACGATAAGTCTGTCAAATGCTTAAATAATTCAGATGTGACTTTTAGGTGGCCACAATGTGCTTACATGCACTTAAATATTCTTTAGCCACAGCTGCACATCTAGGTATTGTCAATAATATTGTATTAATTTTGTTCCTTCTCATAACTCATAAATGAATGCAATTCAATCAAACTAACTTGAAAGAATGTCCTAATCTATTAAAAATTCACATATAAATATATCCATCACCTTATTACTTGTTTTATTTGTTTTGGCTACTAAAAAGTACAACAGTGAATATACATAAGTAAATACATGTGTATGTGTGTATATGGGTATTGTAAAACAAACAATGAAAATAAAAGTTTTGCTTTATTTTCCGAGTTTAAAATAAGAAACAATAAAAAAATATTTAAAATCAATTAATATTTTCTGCTGCTGCTTGTTTGAATTTAAAAAATGCACAAACAGTTGTGCGTTCAGTTTGGCACTTTACTTAAGCAAATGACATTTGACGAAACTTGACGAAAAGTTTGTTAAGTACATTATAATTTGCCACATACGTTTTATATGTAACCGCACAGTTGCTTAAGCTAGCTTATTCATATTATAGTTGGGCCTTAAGTAGAATAAAATCAGACTTTAATTTGATTAACATAAATCGGCTCTTTAGCCTTGTTTTCTTTTAAAGTTTCAAAACTTATTTTGGCAGTTCTTTTGAACGCCTAAGTTTTAGCTGGGACCCCCCAGCTGTTTTAAAATAAAAAAATGGGCTATAGGGACTCCCTTTTCAAAGACGTTTTATATTGTATAATTTGCCGATCCTTGCGTATTACATGCCGATCCTGACCACATTCGATCCTGAAAACATCTGATCCTTGGCACAGTCGAAGAAAGAAAACCTGGTGGTACAATTCCTGATGACGGAAGCTGATATAGATGAAATCATTACCCGTTGGGAACGGTACATTGAAGAAAACAAATGCGAAGAATACGATCCTGCAACATCGGACAATTAGATAAAAACACTCCAGTATACAGACCACTTCCCCGCACAGCAGGTCCTAAAGCGATTACTATAGAAGAGCATAAGAGACGAACCAACAAAAGAAAGGACACACCAACTCCCAAACCAAAACCAAAAAAAGGGGCGGCAAGAAATTCCATTGGCGATCACAGTAGAATGTAAAACTAATATAAAAAATAGAATAAAAAAGCTTAAATACAAAAACAATTAAAATAAAAATACAAACAAAAATTTCTATAAATACATACATACAAATGGTAGGTCCCATTTGGGGCAATAAAATGGGAAAACCACAGAGCAAGGTGGAAATCCAAGAAAATATTGTAAACAACGGTGAAGGATAAAATACTACCAATATTATACCAGAGTATATTATAACTTTAATCATAATAGCATTAATATTATATATGGCCTATAAAATTAATACCTATTTCAAAAATTATGTTCGCAAACACAAAAACAGACTTAACACAGATAATGCTATTACAGAAGTTTAAAATAAGTAAAAATATATTTAAAAAAAATCAAACTTGTAATTGTAAAATATAATAAATAATTTAAATGGAGAAAAATATTTTCGATTTAAACGAAATACTAAAGATTCTAAAGAAAAATCCAAGCAGAACTTACACAGAGAAGACAGTTAAAAGCAAATTAGAAGCGATAGAAAAAATAAAAGAAGATTTTCAATCAAATACCCTCGAAGAAGAAAACGAAAAAAATTATCTTCTTTAAAGATAGAATTTAATAGCACTTATGCAAGAATTAAAGAATTATTATTAGAAAATCAAAAAGAATTAGAACAACAAAATACCACAATGGCATCATTTAGCTTAGAAACAGTTTCAAAAGCTTTACCATTGTTTGCTGGTAATTTCGTAGAACTAGAAAGTTTCTTAATAACAGCGGAGCTGATAAACAAATCATTATCAGCAACAGCTAAAGTAGATTTTCTTCAATACATTTATTATGCTAAACTAACATCTAACGTTAGAACAGCAATAGGAAGTTACATCAAACCAGAAAACTTTGAAGCATTAAAAGAATTGTTAGAAAAATATACAAAACCACTAAAACAATACCAGAATTGCAAAACAAGCTTAGTACATTGTTCCAAGGAAAAATGTCAGCTAATTCGTTTAAAGACAAAATATTATATATAATAGATAGCCTAAGCAAGTTAGGGATAGAAAAACTAGGAAATACTGCGACAGTAGCAGAAAAGAATATCATAGTTAAATTAAATAACAAATTAGCCCTAGATGCTTTCAAAAAGGGACTAAATGAAGACTTTAAATCGACCATATACGCGTCGCGACCAACCACATTGCAAGAAGCATCAGAACTTGCAAGTGAACTTGAAAATGAAAACAAGGTAACTAATAATGCAATTCTACATATCAGAAAAGAGAAACCACAGCATCAATCACAAAATCACAACAGAAATAATAACACATTTACTAACTACAATAATAACAGTTCTTATAACAAACAAAACTTAAACAGAAATAGTTACACAAGAAATAACAATTATGGCAATAGTAACAATAACTCGCCAAGAAACAACAATTTCTCTAGAAACAATAATTTCAACAATAATAGAAATAATTTCAATAATAGAAATAATCTAAGTAACAATAGGAATAACAACAATTACAGAAGAAACTTTACAACCAACAGAAACAACAACAAGTATGTACACACCATACAAAGTTCGGGAAACGAAATAGGCCCGGAATACATAACTATTCCGGAGAGCCAGAATTAAGAATACATAGGATATGTGCAAACAGAACAAATTTTATAAACACAAAATACAAGAATAGAATATTGACATTCCTTATCGACACAGGCACTGACATATCACTTTGTCGTATGTGTAAAGACTTTGAAGGGAACAATTTAACCCAGAACAAAAATGCAAATTTACTGGAATCACAAAAGAAGAAATATACCCTTTAGGCACAATAAAACTTGAACTCTCCCTATCAAATGAAAAATGTACACATTCTTTCCAACTAGTAAATTCAGATTTTCCTATAGAAACAGATGGCGTAATTGGTAGAGATTTTCTGCAAAAATATCTTTGTAAAATTGATTACGAGACATTTACAATTTCTTTATTTATAAACGAGTCTACCACAATTCTGCCCATGCAATCAAAACCAATTTCTTCATTACAAATAACAATACCACCCAGAACAGAAATTATTCAAGCCATAAAATTAGAACTAAAATAAGATTGCGTCATATTTAATAAACAATTAAAAGAGGAAATATTTTTAAGTAATTCAATAGCACCCAAAAACGGCATGACACACATAAAAATTTTAAACACAACAAACGACTTCGTAACAATAAAATGCATTCAACTCCAGACTGACCCACTTAAAAATTATGAGATATTAAGTTACAATAATATGAACAATAACGAACGTTTTGAAAGAATAGTGAATGAACTGAAATTAGACCATAATGACAAATTTGTAAAAGCACAACTAATAGGAATATTTAAACAATATCAAAATGTTTTTCATTTAGAAGACGAAAAATTAACCGTCAACAATTTTTATAACCAAACAATCACGACCTCGGACAACACACCAGTTTATATAAAAAACTATAGACTACCACACTTACATACTGAAATAATAAATGAACAAGTACAGAAAATGCTTGATGACAAAATAATAGAACCATCAATTAGCCCATATAATGCTCCACTCCTTTTAGTACCAAAGAAAAATATAGAAGATAAAAAGAAATGGAGACTTGTTGTGGATTTTAGATAACTTAATGATAAAATTATCAATGATAAATTTCCTTTAACTAGATTAGAAGACATTTTGGACAAATTAGGTAGAGCAAAATGGTTTTCTACACTCGATATGACCAGTTCCTTTCACCAAATTGAGTTAAATAAAGAATCCAGACCACTAACTGCTTTTTCTACACCACAAGGCCATTTTCAATTTGAAAGACTTCCATTCGGATTAAAAATTTCTTCAAATAGTTTTCAAAGAATGCTTACAATAGCACTATCTGGATTAGAATCCGAAGCATTTCTTTACGTTGATGACATAATTGTGTACGGATATAGTTTAAATCATCACAATCAAAATTTAATAAAAGTACTAGACCGATTACAAAAATACAATCTAAAACTAAACCCAAGGAAATGTTGTTTCTTAAGACCAGAAGTAGTTTACTTGGGACATTTAATAACAAAAGACGGAGTAAAAACAGACCCATCCAAATACGAAGTAATCAAAAACTATCCAGTACCGAAAAACGCGGACGAAGTAAGACGATTCGTTGCATTCTGCAACTACTACAGAAAATTCATACCAAACTTTGCCGACATTGCAAAACATTTGAACGCACTATTAAAAAAATCAACTAAATTCATTTGGTCCGTCCAATGCCAACATGCTTTTGAAGAATTAAAAGAAAAATTAATGAACCCACCAGTATTACAATATCCGGATTTTGATAAACCATTTATTTTAACAACTGACGCATCAAACTATGCGTTAGGAGCAGTCTTATCTCAAGGCGAAATAGGACAAGATTTACCAATCTCATACGCTAGTAAATCATTGCAAAAACATGATATTAACAAACCAGTAATTGAAAAAGAACTTCTAGCAATCCATTGGAGCATAAATTTCTTTAAACCTTATTTATATGGCAGAAAATTTATTGTAGTTACAGACCACAGACCATTAATTTCACTATTTTCACACAAGAATCCTTCATCAAAAATGACAAGAATAAGACTTGATTTAAGTGATTATGATTTCACAATTGTTTATAAAAAAGGAAAGATGAATACAAATGCTGATGCACTTTCTAGGATAGAACTAGATTCAGACATATTAAAACAAATGATACCACAAGAAAATGACGAAAAAGAAAAAAAAAGTATTAATAATGACAAGGGCTATGCAAAATAAGTTAAACAATGCAAATAAGAATAAAATTAATGAAGCAAATAAAATAATAGATAATGAGAAAAATGAAGAGGAAAATGATATATATAATAATACACGTGTAGAAGAAAATAATATGGAAAAATGTAATTCTCAGAAGTCTGATCAACTTCAAATATGGGAATGCATATCCATTAATGACGTCAAAAATATAAAAAAATTGCAATTTAATAAAAGCGAAAATATAGAAGAAAAAGATATAATTATTGAAGATAATATTGTGCACATCGGACATAATGATAATTCATCGAAACCAGTTTCGACCATGAAGAAGTTATGTACCAAAAATAAGATTAATAATAATAAAGTAAGTAACGATAATTCTCCGAAACCAGATTCGATTATGAAGAAGTTACATACAGAAAATATGAATAAAAATAATATGCATGCAAGATTCAGTAATAACTCAGCGAAACTAGATTCGATTCTGAGTAAACTGATATCTAAAATGAATAAAGAAAATATAAAAGAATTAGCGCTTTCAAGTGAAGATAAAATATTTAAAATATATACCAAACAAGAATTGAAAAAAGCATATGCAAAAATAAGAATAAATAACAAAAGTCCTCAATTGAAAATATTAATATACAACGCCCCAAAAAGAATAACAGATGACATTTTAAAATATAAACTAATTGACCAATTCCACAATACCACCCACGCTGGACACTTAGGAATAAGAAAAACAACCATTAAATTAAAACAACGATACATCTGGAAGAACATGAACAAGATGGTAAAACAATTTGTATCTTATTGTGACAGTTGTAACAAAAATAAACAAACAAAACACATAAAAGAACCACTCACACTAACAAAAACACCAAACAATAGTTTTGAAGTGATTTCAATTGACACCGTTGGTCCTCTTCGCATATCAAACGACTACCGCTACATCTTAACAATGCAGTGCGAACTGACAAAATTTGTCGTTGCACAACCAATGCAGACAAAAGATGCACTTGTCATAGCAAAAACATTAGTTGAACATTTTATTTTAAAATATGGTCAATTTAAAGTACTTAAATCCGACAGAGGAACAGAATTTACAAACGAACTTATGAAAAACATATGCTCATTATTACAAATCAAACAAGTATTTTCAACACCACACTACCATGAAACATTAAGTTCAATAGAAATAAACCATAGGGTTCTTAATGAATTCTTGCTAACAACCGCATATGATTATGAATGGGATAAGTGGATTCCATATTTCACTTTTGCCTACCATACGGCACCACATGTAGATACAGGCTACTCGCCTTTTGAATTAGTTTATGGGAAATTACCAAGCCTACCATCTGACACCATTAATAATAATATAAAAATATATAATTATGACGACTACGTACAAGAGTTACGAGTCACATTACAATTTGCATTAAATAAGGCAAAAGAATTATTAATAAAATCTAAAGAAAAAAGAATAAATAATGATAAAAGTAAAAATAGACTTAATCTTAATGTAGGAGATTTAGTATTAGTTAAAATAGAAGATAGGAAAAAACATCAAAGTCCATATAAAGGACCATTCAAAATAATAAGTAGGGATGGTGTAAACACCACAATAGATTACAAGGGAACAAATAAAACATACCATAATAATAATTTAAAACCATTTAAATCATTATAGAATACAAATCCTAATATAATCGCTAGTATATACGTAAAAAATAAAATATCTATACCTATATAAAAATTCAAATTAATTATTTTATAAATGTTCAAATTAATTATGTATATAAGTAAATTATAAGAAAATATTGTAACAATACCATGAAGTTGATTAGAAAAATTCCTCCCTAATTTTTTTCTTAAGGGTGAGGGTGTAGTGTATCACACAAGTTAATAATGCTTGCACAATGAAAGCAACAAAGAACTAATAAAGTATCAATAACATTACTTTCTTTGTATGTATGCATGGTGCAATGCTGAACTGCTTACGAATAATTGTTTGAGTGACACATTTCTGTTTGAGTGCAATTCTAAATATAAAATACGATGATTGGTTAAACGGAAATGTGAATACGATCCTTCATAGTATTGAAAGAGAAAACAATAATATTTATATGTTTAGAATAAGTTAGAAAGGTTAAGATTTATTTTCAAAATTAGTATATAAGCCAAAGAATAAGTAGAATAAAATCAGACTTTAATTTGATTAACATAAATCGGCTCTTTAGCCTTGTTTTCTTTTAAAGTTTCAAAACTTCTTTTGGCAGTTCTTTTGAACGCCTAAGTTTTAGCTGGGACCCCCCAGCTGTTTTAAAATAAAAAAGGGGCTATAGGGACTCCCTTTTCAAAAACGTTTTATATTGTATAATTTGCCGATCCTTGCGTATTATAATTTCAATTAATTTGCTGTGGATGACAATATATTATTGAATACTTTTTCATACTTTCAAAGCAAAAAGCTCCACATTCATCACTTAAAGTTGTTTTGCAGATTGAAGTGTATTTCCACATCGACACTCGCAATCGATGAACATATCCGTTAAATATAGAAGATTCTTATTACTTCAATTTCCAATTGTAGCTTATAGCGTTAAAATTAACTCTATAAATCTCTGTAGGTATGTTGTACAGTCTTGAAATCCTGATTTGGTTCCACCAAATTATTAACGGCCGTGTGTATAAGAAAAAAGTAGCAAGAAGTTAGCATATGTGGCAAAATAGAATATGATCTTAAAGAGTTTTGTAATACAATTTTACGTTAAAAATCACATTATCAGGTATGTGATAGAAGTCGTTTTCGATTTAAAATCGACTGAAAAACGTAAAAAGTTGAGATGCACACATTTATTTCGATTTCATTCTGGCTATGTTCTAAATCGAATTCGATTTCATTTCCCATCTTGTTCTATGAAAATATTAGTAAATAACAAAAATTAAAAATTTTAAAAACCCCCGACTTTTTTCAGAAAAGGTGTTATATCTTCTAAGCGGCTGGACCGATTTTTTTCAAACATAGCTAAGAACCCTCTCGATCAAGTCATCTTTCAAACAGAAAAAACTAAATGAAAATCGGTCCAGCCGTTTGGCCTGTACGTGGACACAGACAGACACACAGATACACAGACACACAGATACACACTGCAAACCCTCTAGTCAGCCTAGAACCATATGTCTCTATGTGAATACTCTTTCTCCCGCGACAATTGGACTAGTTAAAATGTCAACAACTTTCCTTTTATACATGAGTAGAGATACGTTAGAGACAACAGTTCCAGTGTATTTCTGGTGATATTGTCAATGAACGCGTCAATAGTTTGTTTTTCTTTTTTATTATGATGTGCAATAATATTAAAAAAATATATGTAAAATCTACAAGTGAATCTTTGGTTCAAATATCTCCATATGGTCGTAAAATAACTACCTTCTCAATAGTGCTAAAGTCTACTGGTAGATTTTGAATGACAACACTATGTTATGTGTCAATAGGCATTTACATTGGCTTGGGTACACCTAGTCAGTAGCACTATTGACAATGTCACTAGAAAGTCACTATAATTTTACTATTGACAACGAGACAGGATATATCGATATTGTAGACTAGAGCCCCTAAGATTTACTAGTGAATCTTTGGTGCCAATATCTCCATATGGTCCCAAAATAACTTCTTAGTCAGTAGTGCTACAGTCTAGTGGTGGATTTTCAATGACAAACTAATGTTAAATGTCAATAGATGATTACATTGGCTTGGGTACACCTGGTCAGTAGTACTACTGACAATGTCACTAGTAGATCACTACAATTTCACTATTCGCACTTTCTGCAGGGAACTTATAACACCCCTTTTTTTAGTCGGGGGTTAAAAAAGATGTGATGGAAAACGAAATTTGTGTTGTTTTTGCGTTATTAAATCGAGCAAGCATGATTTGACGATTTAGAAATTATTTTATATCTAAACAAAATTTTCCTGCAATAACTTGTGTGAAAATGTAAGTAAAATGCTTTAAAATAATTAAAGGCAGATGATATTACAATAAAAGGAATTTTTTATTTAAATTTATTTTTGTTTGAAACAATTTAATTGTATGTACATATGTTGAAGCCGATCAGCATAAATCTGCCGTCGACATGTATTGAAAACACTTAGCCGCCGTCGATATGACCATTTTTTTCCAAGACTTTTCTATGGTTTTAAAATAAAAGTTTTTCATTATAAAGCCCGGTGTTTGAAGTGAAGATAAAATATGCCATTCCTTACAACAATTGCTTCAGCAAATCACGATCCAACGATTTTCGTTTCGCCGTCGCCGAAAATACATATCTTTGGCAACCTGCAGCCGTCTTCTGCATTATTGGCTTCAATTTCAGTTATGCCGGCCATACACTACACAAGTTCAGTGCTCAAGGCTGGCACTGCGTAAACTAAGCTTGTGACACACACTATACAAGTAAACTGTGCAGTTTTTATTTTAAAGCTATAAGTGAAGAAGAGATAACATGTGCAAATACTGCTCTATTTTATTAATTGCTGTGGCAATAAAAACAGCCTAAATCCTAAATGTGTTAATCTTTTTAACAGCCATTTCTCTATTTGCATCGGGGTATTTTTCCTTTAGTTTATTAATTAATTTTTCGTAGGCTTCGATTTTCATAATTCTATTGCTATAATCACTGCTTTTAATGCACCATAATGCAGGCGATTCTTTGTATAATTCTAGGAACTCTGTCCAGAATATTTTTTCTGCGCTCATTTTTTGTTTTTAACTCTTAAAAAATCACGAAAAAACTGAGCGTTTGCAACATACACTACACAAGTTCACTGTACAGTTTTCAAACTTGAGCAAATATCAAAATCGTTTTGATATTTACTCAGTTCACTGCGTAAATAGCACAACCGCCCCCATACACTACACAAACGCTCTGTACAGTGCCAGACTTGAGCACTGAACTTGTGTAGTGTATGGCCGACATTAGCAGCAAAAAATATAAAGGAACAAATTGATTTTTTTGTAAGCAACTGAAAATGTAACAAAGTTGAAATATGAAATCGATGCGTTTTCTGTCACACCAAAAACAATTTTCTACGTTTTGAGCTTGCGATTTCATTTCAAATCGAAGCGATTTCTATAACATACCTGTATGCGCCGATTTTAAATGTCAAATTGTGTGGAGGAACTCGTTAGCATCTAGTTCAATGTCGTCACTTATTCTTACTTCATACCATTTTTTGCTTATACATAGGGCCGTAAATTTCTTAGAAGTATTTTTACCAATATCAACGGACCTTCGAGTATTTTTCAAAGTTTTTAGAAGCGATACCATTTTTGGGGACAACGTTTTCGTTTGGAGTTCCTCAATAACATATACTATGCATTGTAAATTTTATTTTTTGTACGCAGGTTGTGTCCCTTAAAACAATTTTTTGTAAAAAAAATCATTGTGTGTCCGATCACAGAGGAGATGTGTAAATATCTAGTAATGAAATTTTTTTAAGTTGAAAGTACTTATGCTTTTAGTATATATTTTCTAAATTAATTAATTAAAAGTATCAAAACTTTCAATATTGTAAATACAAGGTTTTTGTTTGTTTTATTAACTTATTTGGTTAGTAAATGGGAATTATGAATACGTGCATTACTGATTCCTGAAAATTCAATGCACCTCATCATATAATAAATCATTTATTCACTTTATAAAAATTATAGAAAACAATTTTGGTAATCATTAAAAATTTACTAGTTAAAAAATTTTTATTATTTTTACTGAAATTTTAGTGGTACTGCTCATCTATGCTTTTACTTTTACTTTTTAATTTTTAATTCCTGTTATTCAGCGTTTAGTTGTTGCTGTTCTTGTTGTTGTGTACGCATTGCAATTAAAATAAATTCAGTAAAGTGCGACTTTGACTCGCGCACGAAGGGTTCCGTACATTCGGTTTTGAGCATTTTTTTGATGTGGCTTTTTTCCTTTTTTTAAGTTTTTTCAGTTTAAACGATTTTTTCAGTTATGTCGCTATTTTCTCGTTTTGGCGTTTTTTTCTCTTTTTGGGTTTTTTTTTCATTTTGGCGATTTTTTTTTATTTTGAGATTTTTTTCTGTTTTTGGGGTTTTTTTCATTTCGGCCATTTTTTTCATTTTGGCGATTTTTTTGTTTTTGGGGTTTTTTTTTTATTTTGGCGATTTTTTGTTTAAGGGTTTTTTTTAATTTTGGCTTTTCGCGATTTATTTTAGTCCTAGATTTTTTTTTTAATTTGGTGCTTTTTTCGTTTTGGCGATTTTTTTTTTGTTTTTGGCGATTTTTTTAGATTTGGCGTTTTTATAATTTTTTTATTTTTTAGTTTTACCGTTTTTGAAAATTTCAAGAGTTTTGCTCTTACGGTTTCCAAGATACAGCAAGTTGTCAAAATTACAAAGTCAAAATTGCATTAATTTAAATTTTTTAAATTTGGTGTTAATTGTTGTAGTATGTATAAAAATACACTACCTTTACAAATTTCAAGTGTATATATGTACATACAATTGTATGTATATTACATGGGATTTTAAAATTTTTGTTGCTCGTTTTGCAACACCCTTTAATTTTTAGCTCTCATGTATTTGTTGTTGTAGCGGCCAAATGTCTACAAAGCAATTATCAAGTTAAATAAAACAAACAAAAACCACCAAATTCCTATGTAGTTACTCAGCAAAAAATCTAGGCGCACGGCAGTGGGCCAGGCCAAGTTCCGGCCAATGCACGCAGTGTGTATATTTATTTACAGGAAGCCATTCGAGCTGTTTTTACCCCCCCCCCCCCCCCCCCCAATAACTTTGTTCCCCGCGACCGTAAAATTATGAAATTTATATCATAATTAGAATAAATTGTATATCATATCATAATTAGAAAAAATGTAACCTCATATGCAAAGTTTGAATGTTTTACAATGAAAGGTTCCGGAAATATGGAGGTGTAAAAAGTGCATATTTTAATAGTGTTTTCACACTGACATGGTTTTAATAAAAGTTGGTTTTAACGTTAAAACCAACTGTTAAAACCTGGTTTTACCATACAAATTGTGTTTGTCAAAACCAAATAAAAACCATTTTTGAATTGGTTTTAAGTTGGTTTAATGAAATGCAACCTTGTTTTCGCTATGATAAATTCAGTGCTGCCAAGTTAAAATGACCGACAGCAGCTGATAATGTTATACCAGTGAATAACAATAGATGGCGCTTAAAAATTTTCAACTTAAAAATTAATGCAGCAGCAACAATAATCAAAAAATTATGGAAAAAAAGAGTTTTTTTGGAAGGAAAACAACGAAAATATTTTAAATTCAACTGTGGAAAGTGAAAAAAGACAATATGACTGACATTCATCTGCCTATAAAAAAGGTTTATATTATAATGTATTTGTGCATTTTTATATTATTTACAATATTTCCAAGCACTTCTTCATTCTGTATAAGAAGTTCCATAATTTAAACAAATTTTTATTTACAAAATATAAAATAATTTCTATTTTAGAGCGCATTGTGAAATATCTCAGTTTTTCATACAAACAGAAACAGTTGAACAGTATGTCCAACAAGTGTTATTAAAAAGCAGAAAAAATGCAACAACAAATACATGCATTTCGGCAGGAGATTTATTTTATTTTGAGCAAAGTTATTAGACAGGCGGGGCTACGCCCATAAAAATTAAAATTTATGCTAGTGAGCTGAAATTTGCTACAGAGCTAGGTCTAGGTTCAATAGACTAAACAAAATTTTAAATCCGAACATTTTGGCCAGGAGGACGAGGCTACGCCCATAAAGGCTAGAAGTAAAAAAGCAAATCTACGGCGCTTAATGGAATCTATTTTATTGAAATTTGGCATACGTACTGCGATAGGGCAAGCCTAAAAAGTTTTCATTAAAACAGTGGGCGTTCACACGCCCATAAAATTTCAACCTCATTTTCGTGTACTACCGCTCAGCATATTTAGATATACTAATTCTGTATGTATTATTATCCATTTGCAACGAAACTTGACACAAATAATTATCACTGGACGAAAAAATCTAAAGTTTGGAAAAGTGGGCATGGTTACGCCTATTGTGAATCAGAATTGAACAACCCTCGTACCCGTACATCGCACTAATTTGTTAACGCAGCAGCAATCAGCTCATTTACTTGGTTGCTTGATAAATTCTTTGCGTTGACAATTTGTGCAATAGCGATATTTCGTAATTGGGTCAAAAGCTTAATAACATTAAATAGTTTAGCAAGTTTGCATAATAATAATAGCTGTTAAGCATAATATTAATGTTTAAGTATATTAAATTAAGATTAAGTTTTGTATAAATAGCGCAGTTTTAATTAAAGAGCTTTAGTCTTGTATTTTAGCAGTTAAAAGTTAGAGTCATACCTGCGATTCCCACGGGACCCTACAGGTTTAAAATTGTAAATTTGTAAAATAATCATACTAGTTATTAGCTTAAACAGTTTTTAATAAATCCTTTTAATATACTCCAGAAAGAACCTGTGTTTAATTAAAACACAACATTTTTGGCGCAGCCGGTATTAGAAAGAGCACAGTTTGATACCTTTTGGCAGTGGAAAAGAAGTATATTGATATTGGAAAGCTATTTTAGCTCAATTTAATTTTAATATACTGAATTAAATTGTTAAAAGGATACGTTGTTTTGTATACCAACATTTACTACACAACGCAAGGTTTTAATGAGCTATTCTAGCTGCCTTAAGTTGCACAGAATTTGGTGGTAAGCTCAACGACGATCAAACATTTGCTCGAGACAAATGGGACCAACGCAAATGGTAAAAATATTTATATAAGTGTTGAATTAGTAAATTAATCTAGACAAGCACAACGCATAGATAAGCACGTAGTGAAAAATTTAAAATGATTAGCAGTATTTAAATAGAAGGAAAGTTTGTTTGTGAAAGTGAACATTGAAAATAGAAATATAAATAGATTTAAGAAATTGTGCTTGAGCTATATGGAGGATTTGAAAAAAGAATTACGAAAGACACAAGAGGAGACCAGGGAAATTTCTGAGCGAGTGTGGAATCTCATAAAGTACCTTAACAATACCAAAGAGTATATAGAGTTAGTAAAGCATAAAGTGAGGAGCCAGGGAAACATAATTGAATTTGAAAAGATAGATATTTTATTAGAAGAACTACAAGTGCTACATAAACATCAACAAAGTCCAGCTATATCTAAGGAAATAGAAGAATACTTACACGTTAACAGGATCTTGAAGCAGCAGAACGGAAGAAACCATTGAAGAAGCTGAACAACAGATTCAAGAAAGCGAACAGAAGACACAGGCATTTAAAGACTTCGCGCAGCGCGTTAACCCTAACTTGACTCCTGATCAGTTGCAGCAAGTTATCGAAAATAGAAAAGTGATAGAGGAAAAAACTCAACAAATCGAAACGCTGAAGTCAAAGATACGAAACTTAGAAGGAGAGACGAGAAAAGTTTTTTTTTTTTTTTTTAAATGCATGTTTTTTATTTATTGTATCTTCAAATATGAACTAACAATAAGTATTCAAATCTTAAATCTATAAAAAAAAAACTTATTAGGCTCGACCAATGTCGGACATAAGCTTAGTGATAGTTATTAATAATACATAAGTAGTGATAAGCAACAAAAAGAAAAAAGTGTTTTCAAGCAGCTTCATCATCTAGAGTGTTGAATATTAGAGCCCGTGTATCTCTCTTTTTTAAGCGGATGTGTCCAGTAAAGTTCAAAATATTACGAGCAAGCGGATTAGGATGCGACTCGAGTTTTGTTAGATATTTGCCTGCGTATTTTACAATTTCTTCAGTCACTAGTAGCATATTCAAATCGCGATGTATATTTGAATTTTTGATGTACCATGGAGCCCATGTTATCATGCGTAAAATTTTATTTTGCCTTCGTTGACTTTTCTCTACATTTCAAGCTGAAGCAGTGTCCCATTGTTGAATTCCGTAACACCATATTGGCTTTAAAAGCGACTTGTATATTTCTACCAATCAGCCAATGTACCTGAGTTAATTTAAGTTTCATTTGAGTTAACTTAGAGTTAATGTGGTGTTTCCATGTAAGTCGTCGATCAAGGTGTATACCAAGATATTTCACATGTGAATGTTGAGGAACAACTTGATTGGTAATCCGAATGGAGGAGCAAGTATCTCTTCTTAGGGTGAACGTTATATGGACACACTTTTGTTCATTGAATTTAATTCTCCATAAGTTTAACCAAAGCTCCATCTGGCTAATGTGTTCCTGGAGTTTGCGGGATGCCTCATCAGGGTTTTCGTGCATACTAAGGCAGGCTGTATCGTCGGCAAATGTGGAAGTATGGATACTACTGCTCACAGGCATATCACTAGTATAAATCAAATATAAAACCAGTATACTCCCCTGTGGCACACCGGATGAAATAGTTTCATGCCTACTCGTAAGGTCTCCTTCCACAACAGTGAACTTACGGGAAATAATGTAACTTTCCAAAAGATTTAAAATGTTTATTGGTAAGTAAGTCTTCAATTTTAAAATTAGGCCTTCATGCCACACTTTATCAAATGCCTGGGAAACGTCAATAAAGAGCGCAGAACAATACTTTTTTTCCTCAAAAGTTCTTCTTATAAATTGAACCAATCTGTGAGTTTGTTCAATGGTGCTATGCTGACTTCTAAAACCAAATTGATGGTCTGGTATGCACCCACTACTAATTAGAATTGGGGACAATTTTGTTTTTAGCAGTTTTTCGAAAAGCTTTGACATAGTTGATAGTAGACTTATTGGCCTATATGACTCAGCCTTGGTTAGATCTTTGCCCGGCTTTGAAACCATTTTAACCTTGGCAAGCTTCCAGCTGTGTGGATAATACTCCAGTCGTAAAATGGCGTTAAATATGAATAATAGGATTCTCATTGCAATACGAGGCAAGTTCATAAGCATCTGGTTACTAATTCCATCAATACCCGGAGCTTTCTTCGGGTTGAGTTCGGCAATTAATTTTTGTAAATCACGCAGCTTAAACTTTATGTGTTGAAGGGGTAGAGCGACTACATTCGGCAAATCAACAACACCAGTACATAGTTATGTTTGGCGTAAAAACGGATTTTAAGTGCTCAGCGAATATTTTACCTTTTTCAGTATCGCTTCTTGCCCAACTTCCGGTAGATGTGCGTAGAGGTGGCTTATACTCAATGGGTGTTTTAAGCTTTCTAGCAGCGCGCCACAAAGAGTAATTAGACGCTGGTGTGACATCAAGACCTTCCAGATAATTTTTAAGAGATGCAGTTTTTTCAGATGCAAGCAACTCTTGGAGTCGTTTAGTGCACTCTTTAAATCTGATTTTATTTTGTGGTGATCTGTGCTGTTGCCATTCCCTTCTAGCTCTTCTTTTTTCACGTACGAGACGTTCAATGTCTGTAGAATAAATTTTATTAAACCCAGTCTGCGGATGGGAGATAGTGGCATGTTCAGCAGCCTGTTTAATATTTTCGCTGAGATTGGCAATGTTAGATTCAATATCATCGGATGTTCTAAGCGCAATGTTTTCCGTACAATGACTACTGAGATATTTTTTGAACCCCAGCCAATTAACACGATTGATCATCTTCACATATGGGTCAGGTAAGTTACTTCTTAATGGACTACAAATTGTAATGATCGTCGGAGAGTGATCGGACGAAAGATCAAGAGAAGCTTGAACTTGAATTAAATCACTAGAGATATTTTTTATGACGCCAAAATCTATAACATTCGGAATTTTTTGTATGTCAGTAGGCCAATAAGTGAGCTCCCCACTCGAAATGACATCCAAGCCCATTTTTTAAATAGTGTTGAACAATGCTCGACTTCTGGGGGTAATAAGACGCGAACCCCAGAACGTATGCTTAGCATTGTAGTCGCCAGCTGCTACAAAACAAGGTCCAATAGATTTGTAGAAATCCTCATATTGATTCTCAGTGATTGAAAATCTGGGAGGGGAGTAAATTGATGATATAACAAAATTTGTACAAAAACTTTCAATGCCAATATTTGTTGCTTGTAGGTGTTCTTCACAAATGTTATCAAGAACATAGTGCTTGAGTCTTGACTTTATTAGAATTGCTGATCCACCGCAAGCCCTTCCTCTAGGGTCCTTTGTATCATATATAGTGTAGCCATAAATTTTGAAAAGACTTCTCGAAGTCAAATGAGTCTCAGATACTAACATTATATCAATATTTTTTTCCGTGAGGAAGTGCTCAAGTTCATTTTTATGATGGCGAATGCCGTTTGCGTTCCAGAAACATATTGTTAACGTGTTCATAGCTTGTTAATTAATGCTTGAAGTAGAGTATTCTGCATTCGCAGCATTTCTTACATCATGCTAGTCATATTTGTTGTAAAATTGTTTATAGTTTGCACCAGATTATCAATAGTAGCTTCAAGGCGATTAAAATTAAAGCTTGCGTCAGTATTTATTGAATTATTTGGCGGGGAAACATTTTGTGTGGGAATTGAATTTGTCTTAGCAGCATCTGCATACGATACACGGGAAGTAACTGGTTGGCTCATTTGCGCAAAAGTGGCAGAGTAAGCGTTTGCT
This sequence comes from Tachina grossa, assembly GCA_949987645.1. Taxonomy (NCBI): domain Eukaryota; kingdom Metazoa; phylum Arthropoda; class Insecta; order Diptera; family Tachinidae; genus Tachina; species Tachina grossa. The sequence goes on along the minus strand of OX465277.1, from coordinate 58,240,553 downwards.
GATTGAGCTGGAGCTAATTTAGGTTTTTGCACCATAGTCTTCTTTACGAAAGAGTACACAGGACAACCTCCGTAGTTAGCGGTGTGATTACCTCCACAATTACTGCATTTTTTATCACTTTGATCTTTTGGCTTATTGCAACTGGCAGTGCCGTGTAATTCGCCGCACACAACACAAACAGAGGGTAAATTGCAGTATGTTTTTGTATGGCCATATTCTTGGTAATTATGGCACTGTACAGGACCTGAACGCTTATGTGGCTCTTTAACTGTAATTTTTCGGTACAAGAGGTATTTCAAATTATAAATTGGATGCGTCTAATTTTTTTCAATTTCATATCATTAGGTTCAAGTTCAACTCGAAATAGGGGTTGGGGAATCTTCTCTCTGTTTATTATATTGGACACATTTTTTACCTTAAACTCCTGGAGGACGAGTGCATCTTTTATTTCTTCGGGAACAACTAAGAATCTATGCCCTTCAATACGATCTGCATGCCTTTAGCGCTCTTAAGCTGGTATGTGTAGAAGCTTGTTTTATTTTTTTCAAATTCAGCAACCATTTTGCGGAAATCTTTTTCGTCATAAATTTGGACTTTAGTTTCATCGATGTTGCCACGTTTTATTGGAACAATGTGAAATTTATTCTCACCAATGACCGAAATTAATTTTTTAATAAGGGCATTTGAATTTTTTTGTCTCAAATAGATTGGTGGCGGCTTGGATATTTTATTCGAGGATACCTCGGGTTTGTCGTTGTCATCTTGCAAAATTTCGAAGCGGTTTTGGCGATTAGTTGAGGCTGCGCTGTTATCCCTAGACATTTTTGGAGCAGATGAAATTTTTGAAGAATTCGGGCTTCGCCCACGCTTTACCACGGTTATATATCTGTCCATTCCGACTTGTACCTTGAGTTTCGAGCCGCTGTTATCTGTAGTGATAACTTTGTTAAGTGATGAACACGAACCTGAATGGGATGATATTACTGGCTTATATGAAGAAGTACTAGGCAACTGTAATGTTAATGCATCATTACTATTTGGCATTGGACAAAGCGGAGTTGATCGCTGACGAAAAATTGGCTTTGACGTTAAAAAAAGACTTTCATCAGATTTATTATTTATATTTTTTTCATTAATAGTTTCAGAACTCACAGTAAAATAAGCATTTCTGCCGTTAGAACTCACTTCAAATTTTTTTTGTATTTGAGGCACTCATACAAAGAATTCCTCAAGGGATATTCGTTTGTGTTTTTTTTTTATTTGCGGTCTTTTTTTGTTTTTGTTATTTATGATTGTTTATTTGTTTAGAGGTACACATATATAGTATTCCTCAATATCACTTTTTTTAATTTTTTTTGTTTGCGGTTTTTTTTTGTTTTTGTTATTTTTACTATGTAAAAATATTAGCAAAGCATAAAGCTTATTTATTAAAGTCAGTATGTACCTATTACGAATAATATGTACTACGAATATTTCTTGTTTGTTTAATTTTTTGTAAGTAAGAAAAATTCCGCTAATCGACTGTTCGCTATGAAGGTACCACGAGAACTGAGACGAGAAAAGTGATTACAATTAACACCACAACAAATAGTAACAACATGACAGCTTTTAGTGAACTCTTGAAAACCATATCCCATGTGGTACCAATTGTTTATGGAACTGAGGGGCCAGAACTGCCAAGGGAAGCAAAAAAGTTTATTGAAGGATGTATGATAGCAAAGGATAAACTAGGGGAACCAGGTAATGTCGCCGACATAATCAAATGCATGAAAACGAGATTATTTGGAAATGCTTACTCATATTTACACAATAAAGAGTTCGCAACAATAAAAGCCTTATGCCAGGCTATTAGAGAAAAATTTATAAAAGGCAAAACTCTAACAGAAATACAAGAACTAATTTTTAGTAGTAAGCAAGGTTCAACGGAAACAGCATATGAATTTGGAGAGAGACTAGAAGGACTACTAACAGATGCAACAGAACTAATTGAAGCACAATGGCCAGAAGTATTCCATCAAAAATCTATGATAGATCATTGCAACCAATCCGCAGTAAGGAGTTACATAAGAGGCTTACGAGATCCTAGATTGATGTCAAAATTCATCGGACACGAATACGAAAAGCTATTTGCCCTGCTGAAAATCACCAAGGAGGCTCAAAATCGCTTCGGTTCTAATATGAAACCTTAAAATATCATGACAATGCATACCGAGGAACCTTTATATGAGACAGTTCAGCAATTGATAAAAGAAGTCAGACAATTATCAATGCATCAAAACACTTGGAACTATCCAATGCCAAACAGTAATACACGAGAAAACTCAGTCCTATGCTAGACGATTGTTATAACCAAGGCAGCAATACGTGCTATAATCAAGGCAGACGACAGGGCTATAACAAATACAATTTTAGAATGAACATGAAACCTCCCGACTATGGAAAAAATAGGCAAAATCTTGCAAGCTCGAAAACTCAAAATAAAAGTGGAACTAGATATAATAACAACGAGGAGCGACGCTATTTTAGTTGCAATCAACAGGGTCACATTTCTTCTAATTGCCCAAGAAACAGACGGAGTATAAATAGCAATAGTAGAAACGGCAACAATAGAGGCAACAATGAGGTAAACAGAAGCAGATATAATTACAACAGCAACAATTCGGGAAACGAGAACCGGCCCGGCCAAGATTAATGGACCGAAATGCCGAAAAATTTAGAGAAATCACTAATGATCACTAAATGAAAATAAAACACAACACCCAGTAAGAACTAACTATGAAGAAGATACAGCTTTTAATATCATAAATTTAGATATTAACAATATACACTTGACAGAGGAGCAGGATAATCAGAAACAGGAAGACAAAGATAACACCGAATTAATATCTGGTGCAAGATGCACAGATTCAGTAAGAAAATCCCCGACTAATATGGCAATGATGACATTTAATGATAATAGAATAATTAAGGACGGAAATGTCGCAGAACATCACATAAACCAATCAGAGCACAAAAATAGACTTAGACTGGAGAGTGATGTTAGTAGCAACGAAAGTTGTGAGATAAACGATGCGTATATAAGCTTTCCTTGTAGGCAAAAGAAGAAAAATTACTACTGTTAGTAGACTCAGGCGCTGATACTACACTAGTAAAGGAAGAAGCTTTGACATCGTGCATAAAAGTTAATGAAAATGAGAAGAAAACATTGTCAGGAGCCTTTGGAGGAAACATGAGTACCAAAGGAACTATAACTGTGAACCACAAATATGTGGACAAACTAAGTTTTAAAATGCACATAGTACCAAAGGGCACAATTTTGCCAGAAGATGGTTTGCTGGGCCGAGATATGATGTGGAATAGGTCGGTTACCGACAAAATAAACAAAAACATAAAATTTTTTGAGAACCAGAAAGAAATAGTTTCCTTGCCACTTGTTTCAGAAATCCCTCCGTTATATATATCCGAAAATTTTTCTATAAAAGGACGTTCCCAGGGAGTTGTATCAGTAGTAGCAACCAGGGCTACGGGAGAAATAATAGTAAATAAACTAGAAATTTTACCAGAGGTTTTTGTGGGCGAAACCCTAACATCGATCAAAGGGGGAATAGCATTTGTTCCCATTCTAAACACCAACAACTATACAGTGAACATAAATAAGAAAACAATGTTAAGTTATGAAAACTCTGAGGACTACCAGATAGAATCAACAACAGCCATTGTACTGCGGACAACAAAGAAAGAACCAAATTACTATTGGAAACAGTACAGCTTTCCGCAGATTTGAACCCAGAAGAGCGATTATCGATCGAGAGCATTTTGAAATCATACGACGACGTGTTTCAATTACCAGGAGACAGTTTAACTCACACAAATGTACTTAAACATAAAATCCCAACTGATTCTAGTCAACCCCCAATAAATACTAAACAATATAGACTACCTGAAGTCCACCGAAATGAAGTGAATAGACAAGATGGTCAAAGATGGAATTATCTCTCCTAGTACTTCCCCATGGAATTCACCAATACTCCTAGTACCAAAAAAGGCAGGAAAAGACGGAGAGAAAAAATGACGTTTAGTAGTAGATTTCAGAAAATTGAACGAGGCTACAATAAAGCAAGTCTTCCCCATACCAAGAATTGACGAAATCCTAGACCAACTTGGATACAGCCGATATTTTTCTACCCTCGATCTAGCGAATGGGTACCACCAAGTTTTAATGGACCCACGGGACAGACAAAAAACAGCTTTCAGCACCAATTTGGGACATTTCGAGTTTAATCGTATGCCGTTCGGATTAACAGGGGCACCAGCCACTTTTCAAAGAATCATGAACTCGATATTAACGGGGCTACAAGGAATCGACTGTTTCGTCTATCTGGGCGATATAGTAATCTACGGCAGGAACCTAGCGGATCACCAATTAAGGCTCAAGAGAGTATTAGATATATTAAGAAGGTACAACCTTAAGTTACACCCCGAAAAATGTCATTTCCTTCAAAGGGAGGTAGTTTATCTGTTCCACCAATGTTCGGAAAAGGGAGTCTTACCGGATCCCTATAAAACTAAAGCAGTAAAAGATATTCCACCTCCTAGAAGTATCAAAGATCTGCAATCATTTCTGAGATTGATCAACTACTACAGGAAGTTTATACCGAACTCGTCTGAAATGGCCTTACCCCTAAACAAACTACTAAGGAAGAACGTAAAATTTGAATGGACGCATGAGCGTCAGCAAGCTATGGACCAATTAAAAGAAGCAGTTGCGAATCCACCTCTATTACAATACCCTGACTTTGCGAAACCTTTTGTTCTGACGACAGATGCTAGCAATGAAGCCCTAGGAGCTATCCTTTCTCAGGGAGAGCCTGGTAGCGATTTACCAGTATATTTTGCAAGCAGAGTACTAAGTGCCGCAGAAAAACGATACTCTACAATAGAGAAAGAGTTGCTTGCCATCGTATGGGCAACAAAAACTTTTAGGCCATATTTACTCGGAGACACTTCACCATTTTTACAGACCACAAACCCCTCAAGGGTATAGCTAATCTGAAAGATCAAGCAGGCAGATTGGGGCGCCTTAGACTAAACCTTTTAGAATATGATTTAGAGATACGGTATAAATCAGGAAAAACGAATCAAAACGCTGATGCCTTCAGTCGCCTTCCAATAGAGAAAATAAATGTAGGGGCAATAACCAGATCAAAAGCTCGAGAATTACAAAACAACCAGAATGAGGAGAATGAAGAAATTATGCATCAAACAGAGGTAAACGATGATATGGGAGAGGAAGATATGGCTGTTTATTTAACAAATGCAGAAGATATAAACAAAGTAATGAAAACATTCCACGATACACCTTTGGGTGGACACCAAGGGACATTCAAAACTTATTCCCGCATCAGGAATCAGTATAAATGGGCCGGCATGTATCGACAAATAAAAAATTATGTAACAACGTGTAGCCTATGCCAGAAAAATAAATGTTCGAAAGTTGAAAAAATGCCATTGGTTATAACAAGCACTTCAAGTAAGCCTTTTGAAAAAGTTTTCATGGACCTAGTAGGTCCGTTGCCAGAATCAGCTAGGGGAAACAAATACATCGTCACCTTTCAAGACGATTTTTCAAAATTCTTCGCATGTGCAGCCGTGCCCGACGCAGAGGCACCAACTGTAGCTAAAGTCTTTTTTAAGGAAATAATTTCAAGATACTTTATTCCCAAGGTGTTGGTAACGGATAATGGTTCAAACTTCACATCCAGACTATTCAAGGAAACGTGTAAGATGCTAAGAATAAAGAAACTACTAACCACTTCTTATCATCCACAAGCGAATGGTGCTTTAGAACGAGCACGTCGACCATTGGCCGAATTTCTGAGAAATTTCGTTAACCTGGATGGTACCAACTGGGACGAATAGACTCATCACGCCATGCATGTGTATAATAATACCAAGCATTCAACAACAAAACAAACACCGACGAGAGTGTTATTCGGGTTTGAATTTGAAATACCCATATCTTTGAAAATATCCCCGACACCACTATACAACGCGGATGATTATTGCAAAATTTTGAAATATCAAATCCAGCGTTCTCATGAAATCGTTAGAGAGAATCAAGTGAGGGCAAAATTGAGAGCCAAACAGTATTATGATAAGGGTTCAGGGGACAGAGAGTATAAAATAGGTCAAAGGGTTTGGTTAAAAAATCAAACTAGAAAAAATAAGTTTTCACCCTTATGGTTAGGACCATATGAAGTTATAGACATACCAACACGTGTAAACATAAAATTGAGAGTAAAAAAGTGTGAAAAGGTCTACCATAAGAATTTAGTAAAACCCTACAAGGAACGGCATTTAATATAATTGATCATTCATTTACAATCCAGGCTATTTAGTTTATAAGGGAAAGCATTGAACCTTAATTATTTTATTTTTTTAAGTTGTTTAACAAAAGCAACGAATTTATTTCCGCATACTAAAACAAACAAAAAACACAAATATGCTTACTAAATGTTCTTTAAATAAAGAAAAAAATTTTCTAAACGGAAAAAAAGTTAGTTGAATAAATCCTTGCTACAATAAGTAATTGCAATTAAACAAAATTGTTGACAAACGCAAAATGATACAAAAGAAAAATAAAAATAAAAAGAATTTTTTTTTAATTGCAATACGAGCATAAGGAAAATTAAGCTAGGCCAGTTACGCAATGTACGGTATGAGTTGGTGAATGCGCACGTCAACAACCTGAAGTATAAAAGTGCTGATGACCTATTTATTCGACCTACATGCCGTATATACGTATACATATATATGCACACCTGTTGTCATATTTTTGTTTTTTATTATTTTTAAGTTCAACAACTTTATGTTGACATACTTTAAATTTGATGACCATTTATATTCAATAATTTTATTTTGAAAAAATAATAATAATAGTAATAATGATAAACAGTAAATATTCCGAAAACAAAAGTTGGTAACTAGTGAAATTGCAAGGGCAAAATACATAATTATGCATCTTTAAGAAAAATTAATATATTGATATGGTAAAATATTTAGCTTTAAATTAATATTAAATGAAAAATATATTTATATATATAAATTATATTATATTTATGTATAACAAAAGACAAAAAAAATTGTTTTTGAAACAAAACGCACAAAAAGTATTGTTGATAGCATAAGATCAATTACGTTTAAGATTATTAACATATGTAAAAGCATTTGATGCAATTAGTATTCTTGGAAAATATCTATAACTAGATATTTTCTTCCGCCGAGGGGGGAGGGATGTTGTGAATCAGAATTGAACAACCCTCGTACCCGTACATCGCACTAATTTGTTAACGCAGCAGCAATCAGTTCATTTACTTGGTTGCTTGATAAATTCTTTGCGTTGACAAATTGCGCAATAGCGATATTTCGTAATTGGGTCAAAAGCTTAATAACATTAAATAGTTGAGCAAGTTTGCATAATAATAATAGCTGTTAAGCATAATATTAATGTTGAAGTATATTAAATTAAGATTAAGTTTTGAACCTGAAAACATGCAGCCTTATTTATAAAACTTATTAATGCTTTTTGAGAAAAATTTCTTATGAAAATTTGTTTTAAAACCCCTATATAAAGCATTAATAAGTTATATAAATAAGGCTGTTAACATACAGCTTTTAACTAAAGCCATTTTAGTGAAACCTTGCATATACGTTACATGTGTACAATACTTTAAACTATACTTTAAACTACAATACTTTAAACTATTATCTTACAAAGTGGGCGTGATCACTCCCAAAAAATTTTAGCCTGGTGTTTAATCTACTTCGGCCTAGCATATTTTAGAAATATATTAGCATGAATTATAAGCGCTGCTCACAGCAATATTGTGAGTTTAAAATAGTGGGAGGAGTAATGCTCATAAAATTATAAGCTATAGTTCACGATAGTGAGCTGAAATATTATACACAAGCAAGTGTAGATGAGTAGGCCAATGGGAAAATCTTAAAACCAAGAAGTTTTATCCGCTAAATCTCCTATTCGCACTAGAGAGCTGAAATTTGGTACAGAGAAGTTTCAATCAGCGGTTGCAAACAAGCACTGTAGACTCAAAATTAAGTTAAATTTTATTGAAACTTTTCATACACATTGCACTTATCCAAAGTAAAAATTTCCTGTTTTGAAACCCATAAATCTTAGCTTTTTCTTTCAGGTACTTCGGCTTAGCAGTTTTTAGTCTATTACTCATGTATTTCTCAATAGCTTTTTCCTACAAATCTTTACATGAATCATAAGCACTAACAGATATAAAAGTCGGCGGGGCTAGGCCCATAAAAATTTTACGTAATATTATACTGTAGAAAGCTGACATTTTGTAGACAAATAGTCCTAATTGATTTACTCAATCGGAAATTCCAAAAATTAAAGCACCAACTACCCTATTGAAACTTTGCATGCACATTGGGCATATCCTTTTGATTTGTATGCTTCGGCTAAGAAGACTTTAATATGTAAATATATTGAGAAAATAGGTGGGATCACTTTCACTAAAATTGACGCTGTATTTTACATGTTTCTTTCCAGACGACTCTTAACAAATTACGTACACACTAGCGACCAGTTGTAATAACACAATAATTCATTTTTAACCCTGCACTATCATACTTCGTCGAAATGACGACGCGCGATTTTATTTTCGATTTAAAACATATTTTTTGTGATTGTTTTTGTTTCGTTTTTCGTATAGCGTTAGCCGCTAATATCAGTTACTCGAAACTAATGTTGCTTTTTTAGTTTAATAAATTTATTATAAAAAACTACAAGACTTAATGGAAAAAAATGTGTAATATTTCATACAATTGATGCTATAAATGCTATGTTTTAAGAAAAAATGCCAATTGATAGAAGTCTGTGAAATGTTAATTTTACGTTAAACGATTAAAGGAAATATATGAATTTCGTTATATGATAATTAAAAACTAGCTAAATATCAATAATAAATCTATTTTCGTACTTATTTTTGCTCAAGACATTTTTCATTGGCTCTTGAAATAGGTCGTAGTCGATTCGACGAAGTATGACGTTTGCGATATAAAAATAAGTATGATATTCTAGGGTTAAGGTGTACTATCCAACACTCATCACGCTCTAACCCATTATTTTATGTAACTATGAAATTTTTAACTGGCACAGTGATCATGAATAGAAATAAAACACCCTAGAAATGTTAAGTTTAAAAAGTGTTACCATAGAAAATTTTTCAAAAAGTAGTCAGATCCTCACAAAAACATCAATGTGGAAAAAAAGGCCAAGTTCCTATCAAAAATTTCGGCCATCAAAAGCAGTGAGATATAAATTTTGACCAAGTTCTTGTTTGGCACAACACCTTTCACTGACATATGCTGTACATTATATACATTTGTAATCGTAAGGGTGTCATATAATTTTTAGATAATCTGCTAAAATGCTAAGTATAAAAGCAGAAATCTACATCAACTGACACCACACACAGTGGACCAAACGCAAAAGAACGCTGATGATGAAGGTTTAGTGGCCTTCGAAAACGGCTGGCTGTTCCGTTCAACTATGTGTTGTTAGTCAGAATATTTACAACAGACTTTGGTGTTATTTGTTCATTAATAATTATCACATGTAATTTGGCTTAAAAACCGATACGAACTTTAGCCCGTTCAAATCACAAATATAGAAACAAATGGAGTTCGAATAATAATTAAAATTAACTAAAAAATAGATGTTTTTATGTTTATAAATATTTTAGGTGCAATGGCAAAAATGATTTAATGTACCATCACCATCAAGCTTACTGCATGTAAACCGAAGAGTTTCATATTCAATGCAAAAGGTGTTGCAGGGAATTATTGTTATTAATTGTGGACATTATTTACTGCTCTTATCCTACAATAAAATATTTATAACTTTTAATATATAATTGGAAGTATAATATTAAAATTACGCGATGTATTAAGTCAGTTCTCCTGCAAACGTACACTGTAAATTATGAATAAAATGTGTCCCTTTTCCAATTTGAATTTTTTGTTTCCCTATTTTATGATATTGTTTGAAATTGTTCCCCGGGAACATTAAGAAAACAAAACCAAGGGAAAAGTGAAAAAATCCCCATGCAAAATATTATTCACGATAAGTTTAATAAAAAAAGAGAACACATTTCTATGGAAAACTTGTTCTCGATTGCAATTTGGGGAAAAGGGAAAATATTTCGAGGGAAAAACTTTTCACGATTGAGGTGATTATTATTGGAAAAAATCAATTTCGTTTAATTTTTGAGTCCTACTTTTTTAAGCAAATGTCCGGTTTTTTCCCATCTGCTGTCCCCTTTTTATAAATTAAGAGATCACAACTCTACATTATTTCAATATTTTTTTATATGAGGAAGTGCTCAAGTTCATTTTTATGTTGGCGAATGCCGTTTGCGTTCCAGAAACATATTTTTAGCGTGTTCATGGCTTCTTAATTAATGCTTGAAGCAGTGTATTCTGCATTCGCAGCATTTCTTGCATCATACTTGCCATATTTGTAGTAAAGTTGTTTATAGTTAGCACCAGATTCTCAATAGTAGCTTCAAGGCGACTAAGGTTAAAGCTTCAGTTTGAATTCGTTGAATTATTTGGCGGTGGAACATTTTGTGTGCGAATAGAACTAGTCTTAGCAGCATCAGCATACGATACACGTGAATTAACTGTATCATTTGAGCAAAAGTGGCGGAGCTCGCGTTTACTGGTTGAGCTGGAGTTAATTTGGGTTTTTGACCCATAGCCTGTTTAACGAAAGAATATACAGGGCACCCTCTATAGTTAGAGGCGTGATTACCTCCACAATTACTACATTTTTTTCTGCTTGATCTTTTGGCTTAGTGCAGCTAGCAGTACCATGCAATTCACCGTATATAACACACACTGTAGGTAACTTGCAGTAAGTTTTCGTATGGCCATATTCTTCGCGATTATGGCAACTGTGATTTGTCGATGTAAGAGATACTTTACGCTACAAATTGGATGGGTTTCATTGTTTTTCAATTGTATGTCATTCGGCTCCAGTTCAACCCGAAATAGGGGTTGGGGGACCTTTTCTCTATTAAATATGTTGGTAACATTTTTTACCTTGAATCCTTGGTCGACAAGTGCACATTTTACTTCTTCGGCTTCAACATATGAATCTATGCCCTTTAATACTATCTGTAGGCCTTTAGCACTCTTAAGTTGGTATGTGTAAAAATTTGTTTTATTTTTTTCGAATTCACTAACAATTGTTCGGAAATCTTTTTCATTATATATTTGGATTTTAGTTTCATCAATATTACCTCGTTTAATTGGAATGATGTGAAAAATATTTTCACCAATGGTCGACAGTAGTTTTTTTATAAGCGCGTTAGAATTTTTTCTCTCAGATAAATAGGTGGTGGCTTGAAAGACTTTTGCGATGATGTAGAGGGCTTGTCGTCGATGTCTTGCAATAATGAAAAACGATTTTGACGATTGGTAGATGATGCACTGTTATCCCTAGACATCTTTGGAGCAGATGAAATTTTTGAAGAATTTGGGCTTCGCCCACGCTTTACCACGGTTATATATCTGTCCATTCCCACTTGTACCTTAGGTTTTGAGCTACTGTTATCTGTAGTGATAACTTGGTTTAATGATGAACACGAGCCCGAAGCGGATGATATCGCAGACTTAAATGAAGAAGTACTAGGCAATGGTAATGTTAACGATTCACTAGTTGGCATTGGACAAAGCGAAGTTGATCGTTGACGAAAAAGTGGTTTTTCCGTTAGAAAAAGGCTATCATTTGATTTTTCATTTTTAATGTTATCATTAAGAGTTTCAGAATTCACAGTAAAATATGCATTTCTGCCGTTAGAACTCACTTCAAATTTTTTTATAGATCTAAGATTTGAATACTTATTGTTAGTTCCTATTTGAAGATACAATAAATAAATACATGTATTAAAAAAAATTATGCGAGGACCATACAACTTGGATACTATCACTATAGTATATTCGATATATCGATATTTTTTCTAACTTTCGATAGTCTTGAATCGATATATCGATAAAGTTTTTTGGAACAAATAGGGTTTAAGTCCTTCTCGCAGAAGTAAATCAAAATTATCCTATCCGATAGGAAATTAAAAAATAAGAAGAAAAAAATAAATAAAAAATTGGCGGTGAGCCTTTGTTTGCGAGTTATGGGCATCCAAAGTTCCAGTATACAATTGTGATTATTTGTTGTATTTTTATACCAATACAGACAATATTGGTATCATTTAAAAGCTTTTGAGATGATCTTTAAGAATTTATTAAAATTTTAAACAAATCATTAACCCATTAAAAATTATTTTTTAGTTAGTTTAATTATTATTTTTTCCTTCGGCCGGGCTTAAGGATTTTTTCCACCATATTTTTTCCCAACACGGCGCTGCGTACTAAAGGGTTTTCGTATATCCGCCTTTCGGCCGGGCTTAACGATTTTCTCCACCATGGTTTTTCTCAACACGGCGCTGTGTAGTAAGGTTGTTGGTATAGCCGGCCTTTGGCCGGGCTTAAGAATTTTCTCCACCATGGGTTTTCTCAACACGGCGTTGCGTACTAAAGTTGTTTTGTATAGCGGGCCTTCGACCGGGTTTAAGTATTTTCTCCACCATGGATTTCCCCAACACGGCGCTGCATACTTAAGTTGTTTTTGTATACCCGGCCTTTGGCCGGGCTTAAGGATTTTCTCGACCATGGATTTTCCCAACACAGCGGTACTTACTAAATATTGCATATCTGTTAATTGATCCAAATTAAAAATACAATGATTAATCACAGTTTTATATGAAAACTTTAAAGATCCATAACTCGGAAACTAAGGCTCGCCGCCAATTTTTTTAATTGTTTTCTTCTTATTTTTTAATTTTCTCTCTGATAAGATAATTTTTATTTACTTCTGCGAGGAGGACCTAAACCCAGTTTTTTTAAACTATCGAAGACTTTCGATAGTGACGCTATCGATAATTTTCCATCTGTAACATATACATACATACACACATACATATGTATAAAAAAGACCTAAATTTTCTAAAGCGGTATAAAACGTATTACATGCATTTATTTCAGTTTATATATGACGCACAATTCAATTTATTTTTATGTGTATATAATTATGTATTTATCTATAGTTATTGTAAACGGTAAATATGTAATCCTCACAAAAAACATAAATGTGAAAAACGGCTTGTTTCCGCCCTCTGATAGCAACTTTTGGGTTTTCAGATTTTTCTTAGTGATCTCTTATCTAGATTTATTTGTGTATCAAATTTAAGCTCCTAGTGCGAATTGGAGTTTTAACGTCGTGGCCCCGAATACAGGGTAAAACTTTTTGGTTTTAAGATTTTCCCATTGGCCTACGCAGCTACACTTACTAGTGTATAAAATGTCAGCTCTCTAGCGCGAATTATATCTTTAGATTTTATCAGCATTACCTCTCCCACTATTCCTAACTCAACATTTTGTCGTGAGCAGCGCTTATAATTCATGCTAATTTTCTTCTAAAATATGCTAGACCGATGTAGATTAAACACAAGGCTAACATTTTATGGGAGTGATCACGCCAAATTATTAAGGTCATAGTTTAAAGTATTGTGTACGTGCAACGCGTATGCAAGATTTCACTAAATTGGCTTGAATTAAAAGCTGTATATTAAGTTTTTAGTTCAAAATAATACTAGCGTGGCCCCCCCATTCTGGTAAAATTTTTTGGGTTTTCAGATTTTTCTATTTGGTTTCTCACTTATACCTACTTGTAATTCAAATTTCAGGTCCTTAGCGCAACTTTTAATTTTTAATTTTTATGGGCGCAGCCCCGCCCCTCTAACTAATTTTTTGGGTTTTCAGATTTTTCTAGTTGGTTTCTCACTTATACCTACTTGTATATCAAATTTCAGCTGCTTAGCGCAACTTTTAATTTTTATGGGCGTAACCCCACCCACTTTTCCAAAGTAAAAATTTTTTTGGGTCAGTGCTAATTATTCGTGTCTAGTTTCGTTACAAACGGATAATAATAGCTAGATAAATAGTGTATCTAAATATGCTGAGCCGCAGGGCATTAAAATGAGGTTTAAATTGTATGGGCGTGTCAACGCCCACTTTTTTAATGACAAATTATAGCCTTCCATTATCGCAGTATATATGCCGAATTTCAATAAAAAAACGCTTCCATTAAGCGCTTTATATTAGCTTTTTTAATTCAGACTTTTATGGGCGTAGCCCCTCAATCCTGGTCGAAATTTCCGACTTTTCAGATTTTTTTATTTTTTTCCTTACCTAGACCTGCCTTTCTATCGAATCTCACCTCAATAGCACAAACTTTAATTTTTATGGCCGTAGCCCCGCCCTTCTGGTTAAAATTTTTGGGTTTTCAGATTTTTCTGGTTCATTGCTCACCTAGATCTTCTCGTGTACCAAATTTTAGCTCTCTAGCTATAGCGGAAGTGCTTCATCAATTTGATGAGTGTGTCAGTGGTCAGTGAGTATGTCTTAAAATATGCACTTTTTGCACCTCTATATCTCCGGAAGCTTTCATTGTAAAACTTTCAAACTTTGCATATGAGGTTATATGAATTTATTCTAGTTATGGTTTAAATCAGGGTTTAAAAAAACTAATATATTTACTAAAAATTGTCAACATATTAACTAATTTCCTATGAAAACTAAAAAATTATTTTTCTGTTACGAAATAATTTTATTGCGCTAAATAAATATTTTATACCTTCACACTATTTAATATTTTCCATAGCAAACCGAACTGAAATATTTTTGTAGTAATATTTTGATATGCACACAAAATGAAAATAGTATATCCACAATAATATTTTACGCAGTAAACAGATTTCAATTTTTGCATATTAGCTTGTATTATATATTTGTGACTGCAAAATATTGTAGCACACAAATATTATAAATAACAACTACCGAAAAATATGCATAGAAAAATGTTTCGCCATTCAACTACTCTGAAAAATATGCTAAATGAAATATGAGAAAATTTAAATATTTGAGAAAAAATATGTAGATATGCAAACAAGAAATATTGGCATTTTGAAAATATTTTCAAGAAATATTTTGAAGAAATATGCATATTTATGGCAAAAAATATTTCTGTCTCATTATGATGCGTAAAGTCTGGTACTCTGTTCAAAATTTCACGCGAAATGTTGACATAATCCATACAAAAAAAGTTCACGTGAAATTTACATGATATAATGTTGCAAAAGTTGTACTCTGTTCAAGTTGTGAAAAATGAATGAAATGTATCTGGCAACATTTTCTTACTATCTGTGAAATAATGAGACTGGCATTTATTTCGTGCGAAATATTGACAGCTGATGTTTTTGTTAACAAAAGTCGATCAGTGTTGCCTACTTCAAACCAATAAATACGAAAATTTTTTCCGAAAAAGTATAATGGGCATAACTTGTTACGTGTCAAATTTTTAACGCGAAATAATCAATGTTGCTGAAAAATTTTCACAACTTCGAACAGAGTACTAGGCTTAAAATGAAATGATTGATGATGAGTGTGGGCAATTGACTATGTGTGTATGTTGTATTTTTATGTGTGTACGTATGTAAATTAATTTACGCAAAGTTTATTATCATTATTGTTATTAATAATAATAATAATAATAATTTTAATTATTGCTTTTTTAAATATATTTTACTTAGAATGTGTAAGTAAATAAAATGTTCACTAAGGAAACATTTCTTTCTAGGATGAACAAAATCGTAAAACTACAATTCATATTAGGTATTACTAAAAAATACGTTAGGTAGGACAAACTTGCTATTAAGTTATCGCTCACTTAAGGTTAAACTAAAGTTGTAATAATGAAAAAAAAAGCAATGTGAGTCCGATCACAGAGGAGATGTGTAAACATCTAGTAATGAAAATTTTTTTAAGTTGGAAGTTCTTCTGCTTTTAGTATCTTTTTTTAAATTAATTAATTAAAAGTATCAAAACCTTTAATATTGTAAATACATATGAATTTGTTGGTTTTTGTTTGTTTTATTAAACTTATTTGGTTAGTAAATGGGCACACTGCAGTATATGTATATGTACTGCATTCAAAATTGCAGTAAGCAGTAAATTTACTGATTACTAAAAAAAATTCAGTAAATTTTTACTGCTAATGAAATTTAATTTGCATTACCAGTAAAATCCTATAGCCGTAATCATAATAAAATTGTAGCAAGTGGCAAAGTTTTTTCATTCAAATTTAGAAACTTTTGTATGAAAACCATTTAGCCACTTGGTAGAATTTCATTATGAATACGGGCATTACTGATTACTGAAAATTCAATGCACCTCATCATATAACAAATCATTTAGGCAGTTTATAAAAATTGTAGAAACAAAATTTTAATAATCAGTAAAAATTTAATTGTTAAACATTTTTTATTGTTTTTACTGAAACTTTAGTGGTACTGCAGTGCTCATCTATGGTAAATGCCTTTACTTTTACTTTTTAATTTTTAATTCCTGTTGTTCATCGTTTAGTTGTTGCTGTTCTTGTTGTTGTGTACGCATTGCAATTAAAATAAATTCAGTAAAGTGCGACTTTGACTCGCGCACATTCGGTTTTGATTTTTTATATTTTTTATTTAGCTTTCTTCCTTTTTTAAGTTTTTTCAGTTTAAACGATTTTTTTCAGTTTTATCGCTTTTTTCTCGTTTTGGCGTTTTTTTTCTCTTTTTGCGTTTTTTTAGTTTTCGCAATTTTTTTTCATTTTGGCGATTTTTTGCTGTTTTTGGGGTTTTTTTATTTTGGCGATTTTTTCTGTTTTTGGGGTTTTTTTATTTAGGCGATTTTTCATTTTGGCGATTTTTTCATATTGGCGATTTTTTTGTTGAAGGATTTTTTTAATTTTGGCGATTTTTCCGGTTTTTCGCGATTTATTTTAGTCCTAGAGATTTTTTTTTAATTTGGTGCTTTTTTTCGATTTGGCGATTTTGTTTTGTTTTTGGCGATTTTTTTTTATTTGGCGATTTTATATTTTTTTGATTTTTTAGTTTTACCGTTTTTGAAAATTTCAAGAGTTTTGCTCTTACGGTCTCCAAGATACAGCAAGTTGTCAAAATTACAAAGTCAAAATTGCATTAACTGATGGAACCAACACCCAGTGATTTAAATTTTTTAAATTTAGTGTTAATTCTTGTAGTCTGTATAAAAATACACCAACTTTTAAAATTTCAAGTGTATATATGTACATACAATTGTATGTATATTACATGGGATTTTAACATTTTTCGTTGCTCGTTTTGGAACACCCTTTAGTTTTTAACTCTCATGTATTTGTTGTTGTAGTGGCCAAATGTCTACATATTGTGTCCAAATTTCAAGTCCGTAGCTCTTACGGTTCATTTTCACCTGTGGTGTACGGAAATATACAGAAAAATAACCGGCGGCGGCGCACCGTCGGCTTCGAGCCGGTCGACTTGTTTCTCTGCTTGGTATTGCTTCTTTCAAACACTAATACACTCATACATAGCTCACACCGATTTGACAATGCAAAGCAAAAGCAAAAAGCAAAGATATCTCAGCAAAGAAATCTCAGCAAAGAATCAAAGCCAAACAATTTTTACCCCCTAGCGTATAGATGTTTACACATCAAAATCTTTTTATACGTCCCATAAAATCATAATCTTAAATAATTAAAAAGCTCTTCCCAAATCAAATGTCGATGCAGAATTATCACAATTATATTTTTGTAGGTTTTTATTCAAGCGCATTGTAGATGTTGGTTTTTTATTATTTTACTACAGTAATTTTGACTTACCTGCACAAACAACTTTGCACTACTTTTTGTGCAGATAAGTCAAAAATTCTGTTATCCTAAATGCACTTACCTGCCTAAATGTGCAGGTATAAAATTTTTGACTTCAGTTATATACACATACATGCATACTTATGTAGCAACATTTATTTAATGTGTACAGCTAACTTAAAATTTTTATATGAGTATAATTTAAAACTGCTAAAAAATATGTTAAATGCGCAGGTATACAATGTGCACTTAAAAACGGATTTTGAACAATAATTACAGAAAAAATATATTTTGTGCAGTTAAGTCAATGTGCAGCTAATGTTGATTTTTTGTATGAAAATCTTTTAAAATTACCTAAATTTTAGGGCACTTATCTTAAATGTGCAGGTATAGAAAGTGCACTTAAAAAACGAATTTGTATGGGATTTTAAGGAATAGTGACAGAAATTTATCAGTTTAGGCAGTTAAGTTCAAAGTGCACTTAAACAAAAGGCAGCTAAATCAAAACTACTGTATTTAAATTAAAAAAACCAAATTCCCGACAGACAAAATTGATGAAAATGTTACACAGAAAAAAATATTCACCAATTAATATTTTTAATTAAAAATTTAATTCATTCAATTAAAAATTTACTTGTATTAATTAATTTGATTGGAAAAACTTAATTGATAATATCAACTTGCTTATAGGAGAAAATTTAATTTTTTTTTTTTTTTGATATTACAAATATTTTAATTGATAAAATCATTCATATTAATTTTTTGTGTGTATTTGTGAACTCATTTTTTATATTTTTTTTACAAAACGTGCTACAAATTAAAATTAAATGGACGCTCTGATAAAAGCAGTGCGATACAAATAACAAAAAAAGCAGTGCGAATTCACATTTGAGGCGCACACATATACATACATATGTTTTTGAGGGATGGTTTTATTACTTACCTAGAATTTTGTGCGCTAATTCCACAACAACAAACGAAACGCGCTCAAAAGGATCAATTTAATTCCAAGAAATCGTTAGCAGTCAGGTCATTTGGAATTTTTATTTATGAATAAAAAATAAATGCCCCAAGAATGCGGTATGTTAGTTGCTACCTGTAATATTTTTCAAGGTGATGTTTCTTATTTTATTATTGGTTGTACTTCTTCTTTCTCGAATAAAATCATTTGGAATGTTATATATCATTTGGAATGAAAAATATTTCAAAAGCTAAATTTTATTCGCATGCCTTATATAATTAAGTCAAAACTTACCTCTTTTATTATTGTTTTTATTATATCGAGCCATAACCGCTAAAATAGCATAAGCGACACATTTTTTGGACCTAGTTTTTTTTTTTTGACGAAAATCGACTATTTACGATCGGAAATTATCGATTTTAGTAAAAAATTGAGGTCCGAAAATTATGTCGCTTAAGCTATTTTGGCGGTAATGGCACGATATGTGAATGATTTTAATATAATTGCTTTTATCAGCGCGTACATTTAATTTTAGTTCGTTTCACGTTTGGTAAAAAAAAATATTAAAAATGAGTTCACAAATAACATTTTCATCATAATTAAAATCATAGCTGTTCAATATGTTTTTTTTTTATTTGAATAATAATTTTAATTTAAAATTATTATTATTATTACTATTATTATTATTAATAATAATAATGATAATAAACTTTGCGTAAATTAATTTATATACATACCTACACACATAAATATACAACTGCCCACACTCATCATCAATCATTCCATTTTACGCATCATAATGAGACAGAAATATTTTTTGCCATAAATATGCATATTTCTTCAAAATATTTCTTGAAAATATTTTCAAAATGCATATATATGCAAAATATTTCTTGTTTGCATATCTACATATTTTTTCTTAAATATTTAAATTTTCTCATATTTCATTTAGCATATTTTTCAGAGTAGTTGAATGGCGAAATATTTTTCTATGCATATTTTTCGGTAGTTGTTATTTATAATATTTGTGTGCTACAATATTTTGCAGTCACAAAAATATAACACAAGCTAATATGCAAAAATTGAAATCTGTTTACTGCGTAAAATATTATTGTGGATATAACGGGTGTTTTTTTAGAGGTATAGAACTTCGAATTGAAATAAAACACAAGAAAATCGTTTTAATGTCCATCAATTTGGCTTTATTGGAAGGATAATTTTATGCCATTAATGTTTAATTATAATATAAATAAAGCCAATTCTACAGGTCCAATTTTCAACCACTTTTTCGAGCATATGGGGCCGTATGTTGGCAATAACGCCACGAATGTTGGCTTCCAAGTCCCCTAACGTTTCTGGTTTGTTGGCGTAGACGAGCGACTTCACATATCCCCAAAGAAAATAATCCAATAGTGTCAAATCACACGATCTTGGTGGCCAATTGACAGGTCCATTCCGCGAAATTATGCGCTCATCGAATGTTTCCTTCAATAAATCGATTGTGACGTGCGCTGTGTGGCATGTAGCGCCGTCTTGTTGGAACCACAACTCATCCACATTCATGCCATCCAATTCGGGAACAAAATAGTCGGTTATCATGGCTCTATACCGGTCTCCATTAACGGTAACTGACTCTCCAGCATTATTTCGGAAGAAGTATGGCCCAATGACTCCACCAGCCCATAGAGCACACCAAGCAGTCAGTTTTTGTGGATGTAATGGCGTCTCAAGGGTCTCATGTGGATTCTCTTCACTCCAAATGCGGCAATTTTGCTTGTTGACGTAGCCATTCAACCAAAAATGAGCCTCAACACTGAACAAAATTTTGCGATGAAAATCAGCATCGAGATCGATCTCATTTTCGGCCCATACACCAAAATCACGACGCATTGCATGGTCTCGCGGCTTTAATTCTTGCACAAGCTGGATCTTGTAAGGTCGCAAGCCAAGATCTTTGCGCAAAATCTTCCATAAAGTTGATGGACAAAGCTCCAATTGCTGTGCACTCTGGCGAATCGATTCATTCGGGTCCTCTTCAACACTTTGCTCTACAGCGGCAATTGTTTCTTCGGTGCGCACTGTTCGACGTCTCTGCGAATGCGTATTATCACAAAGAGTAAACGTAGTGCGAAAACGATCCATGGTTAACCGAATTAATTGCTCTGATGGACGATTATATCGACCATAAAATGGACGATTATATCGACCATAAAATGGACGGAGCTTGCGGTAAACTTCGCGAACTGAACCATTATTTTCGAAATAAATTTGCACGATTTGCAAGCGTTGTCCTTTTGTCAACCTGTTCATGATGAAATGGCAAACCAAACCAAATATTAATCACTTGACGGCTGACAAAATGGCCGCCAGTGATGCCAACTTAAAGTTCTATACCTCAATAAAAAACACCCATTACTATTTTCATTTTGTGTGCATATCAAAATATTACTACAAAAATATTTCAGTTCGGTTTGCTATGGAAAATATTAAATAGTGTGAAGGTATAAAAAATTTATTTTCGCATATATGTAATATGCAAGTGCACTTGAATATTTTTATTATGCACTTTGTCAAAAATTCAAGCAATTCATATTTTCATAATAATCATATTTAAACTAAAAATTTTTAAAAACTAATTTTTGAACCCTGTTTTAAATATCATAATTTTACGATTGCGGGGAACAAAGTTATGAGGGGGGTAAAAACAGCTCGAATGGCTTCCTGTAAATATACACACTGTGTGCATTGGCCAGAACATGGCCTGGCGCACTGCCGTGCGCTTAGATTGCGTGTATATGAGGTGATTTGTGAGTGTGGTATGAGTATGATGTCGACGTCGTATTCATTTTTATTCCAACCTATACTTATAACTCATGAATCAAAGAATTCAAGATTACGCATTCAGCTTTTGAAAAAAAATATTTTTCAGCGCATGTATGTACTTCACATCAGCCGATAAATATAAGCACAATCACACAAACACGTGTATTTGGTATAGGACTATTTTGTTTACATTTAAATTTCCACGTCATTTTGTCGTCACACCAGCCAAAAACCAGCACACTCAAGTTAACAAAGGCCCGGTTCACACGTTTCAACTTTTGTTGCTCAACTCTTAATTCAGCTGTAAGCAAAAAAGAGATATTTGTATTTCCGTCTTCGTCTTTCTTACAGCTGAATTACGAGTGGAGCAACAAAAGTTGAATCGTGTGAACCGGGACAAACATGCGCAATTTGTATTCTTTGATTCATACTTATAACTCAATATATAACTCAATGGGCGTAATTCAGAGTAGTTGATTTTAAATGATGTCTACACAATTATACCCCTTTTAGACACGAATAGTTTACTTTGCAAAGTCTTAATTCAGCTTTGTAAAAGACAGAGGGAGAAATACTATCTGTTTCGGTCTTTCTCCCAGCTGAATTAAGACTTTGCAAAGTAAACTTTCCGTGTCTAAAAGGGGTATTATATATAAAATTTTTTGAGTCGGGAAATTAAAAGTACAGGTTATTTCATACATATATAGACTTTCTTGACAAACATATTTATAAAATGGCGTAAGTGGCAGTGACATTTATTTTCATTCATATAAGAAATTTTGTATTATAATCCTGTTTAACTTTAATATTAAAACTTTTAGTGTTTTTTTTTTGTATACTTATATTACAAAAGTTCGTTTGAATGATGGTATGACTAAATTCACACGATTCAATTGTTCAAGTTCTCTTTTAAAGTTTATACGTTTTTCATCGTCTGTTTTAAACGAATACCCCGTTAAAAGAAATTTTTAATTCTAACAATTTTATTTAAAACAAAAACAAATTCTAAAATTTTGTTTTTGTTTCAAATTTAACTGTAGGAAAGAAATAATTTCTTGGACACCGATAAACAAGTATTAAAATGGCCATAAATTTGTTTTTTAATATAAAATAAAAATATCAGCTGTTCAGATATATACGGAAATTTCATAAATATTCTATAAATTGAAGTCATACTAGAAAAATTATGGCTTGACTCGAAGGCTACATGAACGATGCATTTCGTAAATGCCGCTTCAAACTATATTACAAGTATTAATAATTTTATGGAAAATGAAACTCTGACATGCAGATTTGTTATTGCTTTTCGAAATTTTTGAAACTGAAATTAGATCAGCGAGGCATTTTAGTCAAAAGTATTAATAGTTGTTTTATAGCCTGAAGCAGCTATAATGATTGTCATTTAATCACTTTAACAGTGGAATTCATTGCAAGTGCAAAAACGATACTACTCTAGATATTCAAAAACTTAAAAAATAAAATGTTGTCAAGTGACTTCAATATGTTAAATATATACCGTTGCTTTTATATACATATGTACATATGTATGTACTTAGTATATAAGAAATAAGAGAAGTGTTTTAAGATTAATGCTATGTCTCTAAATATGTACATAAATGCTAGTTTAGTTAAAAACAGAAGTATATTAATGGATAAATAGAAATTGAAATTGAAAATAAGGGAAAATGTTAAAGATAATAATGGGACATCTTAACATGCCGGCCTCCTTAATATACGGTAATGTATATTCAATTTTCAATGGGGAGTGGGTAGAGCTTTGTGACAGCACGTTTATAGATACCATGCTGCGTTTTTATTTCTGCTACTCGATGAACTCCATCATGCCCAGGTGTAGTTGAAATGACCCTAGCTAAACCCATTTGTAAGGTGGCACGTTGTCATCTTGTACTACGACCAACGTGTTTGGTTTTATGGGAACACTATTTGTGCTCCATTTATGGCGCCGCTGGAGCAAGTGCAAATATTCTTTCGACCATCTATTCCAAGATATCTGTTGTAGTTGCTGTAGACGTCGAAATCGTTCCAATCGATTGATGTTTATAGTTGTAACATTAGGTTCCGAGAATGATGTTAGGGGATGACCTATTAAAAAATTACCTGGTGTAAGGGCCTCAAGGTCGTTGGGGTCAGATGAAAGTGGTGTGAGAGGTCGCGAGTTGAGTATGGCTTCAATTTGTGTTGTGACTGTACACATCTCTTCAAACTTTAGGGTTGAACTTGCCACTGCCCGTGTTAAGTGATATTTGTCCTGTTTCACTGCGGCCTCCCACAAACCGCCGAAATGTGGAGATCTAGGTGGGATTGTGTGCCAGTCTATTCGATCTTCTTGGCAAAGTTTAAATATCTCGGCCTTGTGATTTTCGCTTTCAAACATTTTACGAAGTCCTGCTAATTCGTTTTTTTGCGCCAAGAAAATTTGTGGCATTGTCGGATCAAATTGTTTTGCACAGTCCTCTTCGTGCAATAAATCGACGAAGTGCAGCAATAAAGGCAGCTGTAGATAAATCGCTGACTGTCTCGATGTGTACTGCCTTTGTCGTAAAACACACAAAGATGCAGATATATGCTTTAATCGGAGCACTGCCACGAATCCGAGAGTGGATATACACTGGACCACAAAAATCAATTCCAGTAGTCAGAAATGCACGGCCGGGTGTTATCCTGTCCTTGGGAAGACTTCCCATTATAGAATCGTTTTTATTCGGCTTGGTGCGAAAGCATTTAATACATCGATGCACGATATTTCTGCAAGTATGTAATCCATTCAATGGCCAATAAGTTTGCCTGATTCTAGCTAAAAGTGTTTGAGCTCCAGCGTGCATGTGCTTAAAATGATAAAAAGAAATTCAGAGTTTTGTTAGTTCACATTTTTTTGGTAATATAAAAGGACGCATATGATAAATTACTAAAATGTAAACGTCCACCAACACGAATCACTTCACCGTCTAGGTAGGGTGACAAGTTTTTGATTGGGCTGGAATTTTTGATTTGGCCGTTTTCCAGAAGCGATTTGTAATCGGCAGGAATATAACAGCGCTGACTGTTAACTATTAATTTAAGTCGTGCTGCATCGAGCTCTGAGTCTTTGAGAGAACCGAAGTAGCGCCTTTCTTCTTGAAGTCTACTGTTGCTGTAAAACCGAATGCAGTAAGTAAAGATGCGTTCTAACTTCTGTAAGGAACCACGATATAATACTGTTGACGTCAAGTCAGTATAGTTAGGTTTTGATGCAAGGAGCACTATCCTGTTTGGTCTTTTTTTGGGTGCTTCACTATCGCTTATTTGTTGAATGTTTGATGGAAACGACTTCTGTAAAGAAGTTTTTAACAATTCTGGTCCCGTCGTCCACAATAATGATGTCAAAAATTCATTGGGCATAAGTCCTCTAGAAATTAAATCCGCAGGATTTTCTTTGGTATTGACATAGTGACATTCATCAACTCGTGTAAGTTTTTGAATTTTGGCTATCCTGTTGGCCACAAATGCTGTACACGTATCTGAGGGCTTCGATATCCATGCTAAAACTATTTTTGAGTCTGTGTAGTAAGATCTGCTCGCTATTGTGATTGCCAATATATTAAGCAACCTCTTTACCAATTCAACCATAAGTATGGCTCCTAAAAGCTCGAGCTTAGGGATTGACAATGAGCTCGTTCGTGCAACACACGATTTTGAACAAATTAAACGGGTTGTTACAACCTTTTCTTCGTCAAGACATCGCATGTAATAACATACTACATAGGCATTTTCGCTACTGTCTGAAAAGGAATGTATTTGTATGGATTTCGTTACCTTGTTTGTCAACGTGTGACGGGGCACCTGGTTGTCGTTCAGTTGCAGGATGTAGTCTTTCCAGCGTGTCTCATAGTCACCTTCCAGTGCTTGATCCCAGGATAGTTTAAGCTTCCATAATTGTTGTAAAAATATTTTACCAAGAACCACCACTGGGCCGATTAGTCCTAGAAGGTCAAATACTTTTCCAAGATTTGACAGCACAGAACGCTTGGTAACAGTTTGTGATGATTACAACACAAAATGGTATACATTAGGTTGCCAAATAAGTCCGAGTGTTTTAACAACTTCATTTTTCCAATTTGCAGATATGGTTCTTTATCTTTATCAGATATTTGATTGAGAAGTACGGGGTTGTTTGAACAGTATTTTCTCAAATCAAAATGAGCTGCACTGAGCATTTGTCGAATATCTGCTAACAAGTTTGATGCTGCTTCTAATGAATTTGAGCCAGTCATGATATCATCCACATAAGTTTCCTTTAAAACAGCTGCTGAAGCTTGTGGATATTTGGAGATAGAATCTTCGGCTAACTCGTTTAGACAGCGTGTAGCTAAGTATGAAGCGGCCGATGTGCCATATGTGACAGTGTTTAGCTGATATATGCCGACTGGTTCTGAAGAATCTTGCCTCCATAAAATCATTTGATATTTTCTATATGGAGCGTCGACTTCAATCTGCCTGTACATTTTACTTATGTCTGCAGTCAAAACGTAGCTGTATGAACGAAACCGATGACAGTAAATAAGTCGGATTGTACAGTAGGCCCTACCATAAGCGTATCGTTGAGTGACACGTTCGTAGATGTTTTTGCGGAGGCATCAAACACAACACGAAGCTTAGTGGTTGAGCTGTCTGCCTTTAAAACGCAATGATGCGGTAAGAAATAGCAACTCTCCGAGATGTTATTACCAAGGTTTCCTATACGAGTCATATGCTGCAGGCTTTCATACTCAGTCATGAAATCACAATGTTGCCGTTTCAAGTTTTCATTAGCAAACAGGCGCTTTTCTAGAGTTTCAAATTGATGTCGTGCTGATTTCAGGGAGTCACCTAGAGAAGTCTGAAGTTTTCTAAATGGGTTAAAAAACTGTTCACATAATTTTTCTTCCACTGTCAAAGGTTTTGCGCAGCTTGTGTGTGCTTCAACTACCCAGAATTGTCGAATAATCATATCTAAAGCAGCTATAGAAGGACCATTATTGTTTTTGCAATGAAAATATGCTTTTTTGGACGATATTATCTTAAGTAAAAATCCAGCCAAGCTCAGTCCTTTGAAGAATGTGAAGTCCTTTTCCAAGTCGAATCGATTCATTGATGAAGAGGTCCAATAATATTTCCGCACCAATAAGCATGTCAACTTTCTCTGATTTATGAAATAAAGGATCCGCAAGTGTAAGATTTGATGGCAAATTCCATTCAGATATGTAGATGTCAATTTCTGGCTGGTGCTCGCTTATACGTGGCAGTATATGAAACTCAAGTTCAGTGGAAAAAGTTGTGTAGTTAGACTTAATAATTGTTAGGATGGAATGTCGATATTGCCAATACCAGTAATTTCTGTTTGGCTAAGTTGACGTTTTATTCCAAGTTGACTCGCTAAACGCTCGGTGATAAAATTTAATTGTGATCCCGAGTCTAACAGTGCTCTGCAGAGAGAAGTACAGCCCCATTTGTTTTTTACCTGTATTAGCCCAGTGGCCAGAAGAATTGTAGTAGAATTTGCTGCTGCAAGAGCTGCTGGTTCGGAAGATATAAAGTTATTGTTAACAGAGAATGCTGAATGATTAATGTTATTTTGATCGGGGAGTTGAATTAATTGTCAAGCGCTTTGATTATTGCTTGACGTCGATGGCTGGGCTTTATTAAGGTAAAATGTATTGTAGTGCAATAACGTATGATGAAGGCCATTGCATTCCTTGCACTTTTCTACTTCGCAGGTTTGATAAGCATAACCTGTCTCCAAACTCGTTTGGACAATAACTAACCGTGTCAGATTTTACTCATATATTTATATTTAATTATACAAATGGTAATGATTATATTTACTCATGAATTGTATTGAATTAATTCACCATTTTAAAGATCTGGAAATTGGAAAATGAACAAATTTTCCAACTTCCAAATGTCAATACGTTAAAACAGAATTTTCCTAAATCGAGGTTGTTATGAGATGTAAAATAAAAAAGTTTTTCACTTAGTTTTGAGCTATCAAATTGTTCGCACTTAAAATTTAATGAAAATTGGATTCAATCATATTTACAACCATACATTCATACATACATATGTATATATTGTATATAACCAGTGAAGTTAATAAAAAGGGTCTACAATAAAAAAGACAAAACCTAAACTAAAAACAAAGGTGCGAGAGAGATTTATTTACGTTAAATGATACCCTACTCGATAAAACAATGTAATATCCACTTTTTTTAATGAAAGCATAAGAATTAATTATCTCGTTCTTTGCTCTTCATTCCCTTAACCCCTAAATTATAACTATTCCTGACGAGTGGTTATAATTGGATTTCCCTTGCAAGGTTGGCCTATTCATCATCCATAGCATTCCCTCCTTGGAAGAAAATCTTTAAAATAAAACCCCCAATTATTTCAACCTGATTTAAGGCAGTTATTGCGCAGGTTTCTCTCGTGTATTGAATCAAAACGCTGTTTTGGAGCCAGGGTGAGAAATTTGCGACATCTGTAGATTAGGTGATTTGTTCCCTTGCAGTAGGTACATTTCTTTTGATGATTTGTGTTTTCAGAGACAACAAGAGAAGTTCGTAACTGCTTATTAGGAGCTTGTTTACTGGTACTTGCTGATGTGCTGGGTTGCTGACGATTTGATGATCTGTCCTCTAAGTGATTGCATCTCTTTTCTAGGAATTTTGTAAGTTCATCTAAGGTAGGAACTAGATCTGTAGCTGCTTCATCATTCCATTTTTCCAGAGTGCTGTTATCAAGCTTAGCTAAAATAATTTCCACAACTATATCATCCCACTGTGCAACTGGTCTACCAAGAGACTTTAGAGCTCGCAAGTGAACACTGAAGGTATCAACCATATCGCTTAACGCCGCCGCTGAAACCCTTGTAATTGATGGTAAATTTAGCAAATGTCTAACATGTTCGCGTATGATGAATGGTTTTTTCTGATACCGATCAGTTAAAAGCCTTAAAGCTACTTCACAATTTTCAGCAGTAACCTCTACAGATTCAATTCTACGCAAGGCACCATCTGTGAGGGATGATCTGAGATAGTGGAATCGTGTAACATTATCAAGAGCATTATTGTTCTGCACAAGTGCTGTAAACGTGTCATAATACGTGATCCACTGTGTATAGTCACCTGAAAAGAAAGACAATGATATTTTTGGTAGTTTTAGTAAGGAGCTGCCCATTGGCAAGTTTGGGTTATCATTAGCCCCTGAAGAGTAAAATACAGTTCTTCGAATTGAGCCCAAGTGCTGGTAGTTTCTTCCGTAGCCTCGTATTCCTCGACTGTGGATTGTATGATTTCAAAATCTTGGTAATATTTTTCCAATGCCTGCATTCTCAATTCTACTTCTTTTACAAAGGCAGTGCTTAACTTATTGGTCACAAAATCTTGGATTCGTTGTTGTTGTGCAATTATGGTTGAACGTTTAATTTTTATTTTTGCTAATTTGGCTTCAGCCATTGTCTTTATTTCCTTTTTTTTAAATATTAGCAAAAGTTCACTTTAAACTGTTCACTATTTTTGCAGTTGAATGCCAATTTGTATTGAATTTTTGTTAAGTTTTTTTTTGTCTGCTATTTTCTTTATTTTATTAGTAAAAGAATTTTCTAGTGACAAAAAATTAGGTATTGTTCTTTGACCGAATTGTTCGCGTGATTTTTTCTTACTGCCTTTTTACAGTACAAAAAATTTATAATAATCAGCAAAAATTCAAGTTACATACTTATGTATGTACATATTTGCAATTGTACCGCTATATGTTCATGTACATAAATTATTAATTTTTTTCCATGGGTATTTAATATGTGTGTGCATACATACGTACATACATGAGTAGAAATGTACGTAAATATATAAACTCAAACCAGATTTTCGTTTAATTGTCTTGAGAAAGTAATTTGTTGTTTTTTATTATGTTCTTTCCTCGCTGCTTCGTTGCATTTGTTCTCTGCCGACGTTTTAGTGTCAATCATATTCTGGTACATGCATTAGAGCTGGGTGCAAATTACGGCACTCGTTATCGAACGAAATTATAAAATATTTCAATAGAGTTTATATGGAAATTTTTTACAATTTCGAATAGTATTGAATGCCGTAATTTGCCCCCTGCTCGATGTTAATCGATGCATCGATGTTTAGGTTATGATACATCGAATAAATGCCGACGTATCGTATCATACGATGTTAATCGATACATCGATGTTTTTTTTCGATGTATCGAATAAAACGACTTTGTATATATTGATGCTTCCAATTCATTTCATTTAGTGATAAAAAACCCCTCCAAGAATATTTTTAAAACATTTTTTAAATTTTAAAATCACTTGATATAACAATACAATACTAAAGGTATTTTTTGTCAGTTTACAAAGCGTCATCGAAGCAACGCGTTATTTTACAGTATCCAAATATATATTTTTATTGTGAAAAAATTTTCAAAATTTTCTTGGTATTGTATGGTAATAATCAGCAATATAAGTTCTTTTGCCATATTTGATGTTAAATGTTACAGTAGCACCTGTTACAGTAGCACCTGTTATACCCATATCAAGGGTTAGTATGATTTAAATTCCTTGAAAAACAAAATGCATTTTTGTCACTTAACAAAAATGCAACCTAAGAATAATTTTAATTTCATTGTCTTAACAATAAACTTGATTTCGTTGCTTTTCATAATAAATTTGCATCTCCGTTCCCACAACGAAAATGCAATTCTAAACTTTTGTTTATGTGCGGGTGAAACACCTGTAGACGAGATTCGAAGAAGTATTTGTTTTGCGCTCCAAAATAGAAATAAGCTTAATAAGCAAAATGTACTGTAAAAATTAATTTTAAGTATATAAAATTTGAAACAGATGAATAAAGAAACAGTTGTAAAAATGCAGCCAAAGACAAAAGTCTTTTAATATTTTTTTTAATTAGGAAAAATCCTAATAACAAATTTGTTAAAATCAATAATATATTTGGCTTAAAATTCCTGTTACAGAAGGTTTTAGACCCCTAGTGAAAGTTATATCACCGCATTTTAAAGTTCCAAATAGAGCTACTGTCACTCGTTGGATTGATAAAAAGTGTGACGCTTTGTCAGGAACATTGAAAACTAAATTACACACAATGGAAAATATTACTTTGACAACTGACATTTGGTCCGATTTGCAAAGCTATAGAACTGGGCTTTTTAAAAAGAAGCACATACCGTGCTTTGCGCACATGCTTTTCTTAACCCTTATGAAATTTTGAAATCGACTTTTATTTATTTAATAAATTTTCTTGGTTCCAATTAATCAATACGATGCATCGTAAACATCGATGCTTTTTTAAATCGATACATCGAATAACATGGATGTGAATTAATAATGAATCGAATGAGAAAAAACATCGATGTTTTTTTAACGTGAGCGGCTCTCACATACATACTTGCATATGAGTGAATGTTTCTTCGTATATATGTACATATGTACGTAATTTTATTTCAGGTTTTGTCAATAAAAAGAACTTATTATTTAATTATTTTTATTTTGCCAATCCGCTTAAACAATTAAATTTAAATCTTGGAGTCCTGTCACGGTCGCCAATGTTTAATTTGATGTTATTTAATTGTTAAATAAGATTGTTGTAAGATTAATTCTATGTCTCTAAATATGTACATAAATGCTAGTTTAGTTAAAAACAGAAGTATATTAATGGATAAAGGGAAATTGAAATTGTAAATAAGGGAAAATATTAAGGATAATAATGGGACATCTTAACACTGTATATTTTAAAGCTTTATTTACTGAACAGAATATTGCAGTTTTTATGATTTTTTTATATTCTAATTAAATAATTAATAACAAAAATTAAAAATTTTTAAAACCCCGATTTATTCAGAAAAGATGTTATATCTAGTAAATGCCTTCATAGCTAAGAACACTCTCGATCAAGTCACCTTTCAAACATAAAAAACTAATTTAAAATCGGTTCAGCCGTTTGGTCTGTACGTGTACTTGTACAGACACACAGATACACAAACACACACTACAAACATATAACACCCCTTTTTTTGGTCGGGGGTTAAAAATACAAACAAATTTTAAATAAAAGGTTGAAAAACATTTTTCTTTGTTGAAATAAAGTTGTTTCAAACAGATTTTTGTACTTTCACATACAGAAAATTACAATTTCGTGCATTAAAGTTAAAGTATTTTCATTTATTTTCTTTTTACATACTCTTACAAATACAATTTGAAGCTGAAAAAAAGTCAGCCAGTGTAGTAATGGTAAAGTAAGAAAATAAAAAAATTGTTGATTATTGAGTTCTTGTTTTAACTTTGTTATTTGTTTTTGAGCTTCTCATTTGTTTATATGGAAGTTCATAACATAATAACTCCAGTTGTTCTAAGATACTTTGGGTAAAGGTTCCCTGATGATCTGCATTAGCAACAGTGAAATGCGCATAGGATCCAGCTAAGCCCCTCAATAATCAATTTCAATGTATTTTTAATAAAAAAATATTTAACTTAATAAGTAAAATAATAATTTGGGATTACTAGCGCTTTAAATTTTTTTTTAAACTTAAAGTATATTAATTTCAAGTAAATTCTTCGTTTTTTGTTTTCTGAAGTAGTGTTGTAAAAAGCGGCTACTTTTGAATACTCAGTACTACTTGATACTTTTTCAATTGGGTACTCGATACTACGCAATACTTTATATATGTATGTACTTGGGAAGTTACAAATTATTATTTATGTATATTATTTTATTGATAATGCAATATGGAAAAACAAAGATTAAATACAAGTATATTTAAATTAATTTATAAGAAATGATAATAAATAAGTTTGAAGATTA
This sequence comes from Tachina grossa, assembly GCA_949987645.1. Taxonomy (NCBI): domain Eukaryota; kingdom Metazoa; phylum Arthropoda; class Insecta; order Diptera; family Tachinidae; genus Tachina; species Tachina grossa. The sequence goes on along the minus strand of OX465277.1, from coordinate 58,208,071 downwards.
ATTTTTGTACATAAAACTAGTGCATTAATCTCTTAAATTATCTTCTAAATATTTTTTAATAAACATTTTTTTCTTACAATTGATGTTATTACTTAGTCATTGTTGAAATGTAGAAATAAAATTTTACCGACATTGAAAGAATTTAAAATATTTTTCATGTTTGTGAGGAGCTGACTTGCTGGTTATATTATATTACGTGCTTTTCTTCCACTATTCAAAAGGGTCACTTTTTCTGTCCAATAGTATTTGTTAATGACTGAAGCAGTTCAATAATGCATTTTGTAGTACTTTTTTAGTGGCTGTTTTCGTATCAAAATAACACTAACTGCATTAGGTTCAGAGTCATATTTGTTTGTATCAAACTCACCGAGTTGTATAGTTCTGATGTATTTTAAAGGAAGACTTTCGCTTGGATACTACAAAATGTAACCCTGAAAGTATTGAGTAGTTACTTTTGTGTATTAAGTACCGGGAAAAGCTCCCGGTATTGAGTACTCAGTACTTAAATACTCAATACTTTTACAACACTATTCTGAAGAACCTATGTAATTACGGAATTGAAATCATTTCGGTCGATTTGGTTTCTGTGACAGGCCTGATAATTCAGTGAACATTCGTATACACTAGTCTCCTGCACAAGACATCTTATAAGAACTTTCAAGACATGAGGGATTTTTCAAATGCTTTACTACAGCGAAATCTTCTAAAACAAACGTTAACAACACTGTTTTTCAAGAAATTTGTTTGAGTATTGTAGGTATAAGAGTAAAGAAGAAAACACTTCGTGACGGAAGAATTTGTGATATTAGCTTCTTTCAACGCATAAGCGCGTGTACAAACGTCATGCATGTATGTGTGTGATCTTTTATTTTTCTGCGCACATGTAAAGGCACACACATGAATTAACATTAGTTGTATGCGGTTAATCACATAATAGCCCTCTAGTCAACCTAGAACCATATGTCTCTATGTCAATAATCTTTCTCCAGCTACAATTGCACTAGTTAAAATGTCGAATACTTTCCTTTTATGCGCGAGTAGAGATACGTTAGAGACGACAGTCCTAGTGTATTTCTGGTGATATTGTCAATGAAAGCGTCAATAGTTTGTTTTTCTTTTTTATTATGTTGTGCAATAATATTAAATAAATATATGTAGACGAGGGTCACTAAAATCTACGAGTGAATCTTCGGTTCAAATATCTCCATATGGTCGTAAAAGAACTACCTTCTGAATAGTGCTAAAGTCTACTGATAGATTTTGAATGACAACCCTATGTTATTTGTCAATAGGCATTTGCATTGGCTGGAGTACACCTAGTCAGTAGCACTATTGACAATGTCACTAGAAAATCACTATAAGTTTACTATTGACAACGAGAGAGAATATATCGATATTGTAGACTAGAGCCACTAAAATTTACTAGTGAATCTTTGGTGCCAATGTCATCATGTGGTACCGAAGCAACTACTAAGTCAGTAGTGCTATAGTCTAGTGGTGGATTTTCAATGTTAAATGTCAATAGATGATACCATTGGCTGGGGTACACCTGGTCAGTAGTGCTACTGACAACGTCACCAGTAAATCACCACAATTTCACTATTCACACTTTCTGCAGGGAGCTTACCATCTACATATTACACACACACTCAAACGTACAATATGAAAAATAACACCCAGCGGGAACTAGAAGGAGTAGGGATGCATGCTAGAAGGCCTCTGTATGCCTTCTTTTGGATGTAGAAGGCCTGCTCGCTCCATTCCATACTCATGTCTTTTTTACACGCGTTGTCATTGCGGAGCAGGCCTTCTGTTCTTGCTTCCTTCACCAGAGATTCTGGAAGGCCTTCAAACTAATAGATTTTGTTTTTGCTTTGGTAAAAAAACAAAACAAAACATGTTACTACTTCTCTTCTCCCTTCTCAAAGAAGCGAGTGTGGAATGTGTATCGTATATTTTATGCGAAAGAGTCCTTTAATAAGGCCTGCACCAAGAAAGTCTTCTGAGTTTTACCGCTGGGCAAGCATACACTAATCAACAGTACTTCTTTTGAGTGTTTGTTACAGACAAGCTGTCTTGACGTCATCGCTTGCTACAACTGATATACACATACACCAATACATCCATCGTGCTTCGCTTATAGTACGACAGCATTTATTATTGGTTTAGTATAATACATGCGACGTAAATACATTTAAAAATCATGACGTTTTTACATTTCAAGACTGTTTACGCAGCTCCCTAGTATACACTAGACCTCTGCAACAAAACATTCATTTGATTACCTGTATACAAATAAATAGTCATTCATTCAAATATTTTATATTCGATGAGTGTTGATGAGACACAAGAAAGTAAAAACAAGAGGGCAAATTAAGTGAGTGTTTTATTGAGTATTGTTCAAATAGAATATTGCGACTGCTTATTCATTTTGAATACGAATGAAATTAAAACCAAATCAAACAGAATAGAATTAATGAATAACCCCCTGTTTGTGTAAGACGTTTGAGTTAGAAAACTTGGCGTTTCTGTAATAGATTAAAGAAAAGTTGTACAAGTTTCCTTTAGTCTATTACAAAAACGCCAAGATTTTTAACTCAAACGTTTTACACAAACAGGGGGTAACACAAATATAATTTGAGTATAAAACTATTTGAATTTTTTTAATTTTTTAATTACTTTCAATGTGTTTCAATGTGTGAAGATTTATCTTATTTTTCAGGATTGAAGATTTTTATCAACAAAGAACCTGGCCGTATTTCTCAACATAATTCTTTCCAAATATTATTTAATCGATGATATTCAAGAATCTGAAGACGACTGGCGAGGAGTCCATTATTTAAATTTTGTGGAGCTTATTTTATTAGACGAAAATAAAATTGAAAATTTTTGGAAAATTACTTTGAATATTAATCGTTAAATCTTTAAAACTGCCAAAAAATAAAAAATCGGAACATCACTTTTATTGCGAAAAAAAAGAAAAAAATTAGCGATAAATTTTCCTAACATCAAATAGATGTGCAGATGGATTAAAAATCGGAAAAATGGTAAAAAAAAGCCAAGATTTGGCTAAAGATGTCAGTTTTATCGCGAAAATCGGCGATAAATTGCAAACAAGCGCTAAAATTGTAAGGAATGGCATACAAGTATGAAATAAAGTGCGCAGAGGTATACGCAAGTATGAGAATGAATAAATATCAACACGCACTAGCATAAAAAATGTTCGATATGTGCGGGAGTATCCAAAATTTTTTGTATTGATTGATTTGCTCTAAAACGTACATATGTAAGTTAAGGTATGACGTCACATCCCTTGAAATTATATTTTCAAAATTATTTATTTCCCACAAAATTAAGCTACACGCGCTGACGTAGTGTCTACAACAAGGTATTTCATTCATTTAGAATTGTAATATTAAATCGTTGTTTTTAACTTTTGCGTTTTTTGAATAAAAAGAAGATAATGATGAATGCACAAAATTATGCTTCTTGCTAAATAATGAATTAAACAAAAAGACAGTTCTAAGTTAGTTTTAGCATATTTAAGTATAAGCCAACAAAGCCTTAACATATACGAGCCTAAAAAGCGGGTCCCTGTGAAGGCTCAATAATAAGAATGTAAAATAAAATAATAAAATTAATAAAAAATAAAAAATGTTTTAATGTGTAAACATGTATACGCTAGGGGGTAAAAATCTTTTTCACAATACACCGCGTTGTCAAATCGGTGTGAGCTATATATGTATTAGTGTTTTAAAGAAGCAATACAAACTTATTTAAAATATTGTAAATAACTACATAGGAATTTTCTGGTTTTTGTTTGTTTTATTTAACTTGATAATTGCTTTGCAGACATTTGGCCGCTACAACAACAAATACATGAGAGTTAAAAATTAAAGGGTGTCTCAAAACGAGCAACGAAAAATGTTAAAATCCCACGCCAAAATGAAAAAACCCTTGAACAAAAAAATCGCCAAAATGAAATAAATTCAGTAAAGTGCGACTTTGACTCGCGCACGAAGGGTTCCGTACGAACACTAGATATGTAATTTAATACAAACTTCATTTTATATAATATATAGTTTTGGAATTTTTTTTTTCGTTTTTGGGGTCTTTTCGGTTTTTTTTTGTTTTGGCGTTTTTTTCGGTTTTTGGCGTTTTTTCATTTTGGCGATTTTTTTTTTATATTTTTGGCGATTTTTTTTTATAAAATTTTTTTTAGTTTTGGCGACATTTTTACTTTTTGGCGATTTTTTTTCAATTTTTGGCGTTTTTTTCATTTTAGCGTTTTTTTCATTTTGGCGATTTTTTCGAATTTGGCGATTTATTTTAGTGTTAGAATTTTTTTTTAATTTTGGCGATTTTTTCTTTTTGGCGATTTTTTTTTAATTTTTGACGATTTTTTTTTTGGTTTGGCGATTTTATAATTTTCGGTTTTTTAGTCTTACCGTTTTTGAAAGTTTCAAGTGTTTGTCTCTTACGGTTTCCAAGATTACGGTTGTCAAAATTACATAGTCAAAATTGCATTAGCTGATGGACCACCCTTTAATTTAAATTTTTTTAAATTTTAGTGTTAATTGTTGTAGTCTGTATAAAAATACACTAATTTTACAAATTTCAAGTTTCAATATACATATGTTCATACAATTGTATGTATATTATATGGGATTTTAACATATTCCGTTTCTCGTTTTGGCACACCCTTTAATTATTAATTCTCATGTATTTGTTGTTGTAGCGGCCAAGGTTCTACATACTCTGTCCAAATTTCAGGTCCGTAGCTCTTACGGTTCCTGAGAAAATACCGTGTGACGGACAGACGGATAGACGGACAGACGGACAACGTAGCGAAAACAATAGGGTTCCTTTTCACCTTTGGTGTACGGAACCCTAAAAATCGCCAAAATAAAAAACCCCAAAAACGGAAAAAATCGCGAAAATGAAAAAAATCGCCGAAATGAAAAAAACCCCAAAAACAGAAAAAAAATCGCAAAATAAAAAAAACGCCAAAATGAAAAAAATTGCGAAAATGAAAAAAACCCCAAAAAGAGAAAACGCCAAAACGAGAAAATAGCGACATAACTGAAAAAATCGTTTAAACTGAAAAAACTTAAAAAAGGAAAAAAGCAACATCAAAAAAATGCTCAAACCCGAATGTACGGAACCCTTCGTGCGCGAGTCAAAGTCGCACTTTACTGAATTTATTTTAATTGCAATGCGTACACAACAACGAGAACAGCAACAACTAAACGCTGAACAACAGGAATTAAATATTAAAAGTAAAGGCATAGATGAGCAGTACAACTAAAATTTCAGTAAAAATAATAAAAAAATTTTAACCAGTAAATTTTTACTGATTACCAAAATTGTTTTCCATAATTTTTATAAAGTGTCTAAATAATTTTTTATTTTATGATGAGGTGCATTGAATTTTCAGTAATCAGTAATGCCCGTATTCATAATGAAATTCTACCAAGTGGCTAAATGGTTTTCATACAAAAGTTTCAAAATTTGAATGAAAAAACTTTGCCACTTGCTACAATTTTATTATGAATACGGCCCTACAATTTTACTGGTAATGCAAATTAAATTTCATTATCAGTAAAAATTTACTGAATTTTTTCAGTAATCAGTAAATTAACTGCTTACTGCAATTTTTAATGCAGTACATACTATATACTGCAGTGTGCCCATTTACTAACCAAATAAGTTAATAAAACAAACAAAAACCAACAAATTCCTATGTATTTACAATATTGAAAGTTTTGATACTTTTAATTAATTAATTTAAAAAATATATACTAAAAGCATACATAAGTACTTCCAACTTAAAAAAAATTTCATTACTAGATGTTTACATATCTCCTCTGTGATCGGACTCACAATGCTTTTTATTTTTATAAAAACTATATATTAATAAATATAATTTGTATGTATGTATATGAACCAAATACAAATAAATATGTACATATCTTCTATATAATTAATAGGCGAACATGTTTTTTGTAATCCCTTTTACGCTGGTACCACTGCACCGCACCGATTTTAAAAATATTTATATGGTTTTAAAGGATTTTTTATACAGATGTGCAGAATCTATATTTTATTGAAATCGGTTTAGTATTTTGGGAGCTATAAGCGTTTAAAGTTGCTACTACTACATGCAAACATATTACACACGCATTTATTAGCTTACAAGTAAAAAAGAACCAAAACATGAGTGTGTGTGTGTGTTTGTAGTATTTCTCTTGATCTAACAATTTTTTTCTCTTATTTGTTGTTGTATGAAAGCCATAATACTTAAAAGAAGAGAGTTGAATAAATTGAATAAACTTGGTTAAAGGGATTTTGTTTATGTTTTTTTAATTTAATGTATTATTTAATTATTTTTTTGAAAATTGAGTTAAGTCCTCTACTAGACTAGACTAGTCATAATACACATTGTCTACAATTTTCATAACTGTAAGCATTACTTTTATGCCTATATAAGTAAAAATATTTCTGACGCAGCCATAAGAATGAATGCATAAAACAACCATAAAAGCTGCTCTCCTGTTAAATTTTTAAAATGTTAGTTAGGCCAGTTAGTTAAAACAGCGACGATATGTATGTAAGTTTGTGTGTGGCTGTGTTTTAATGAATTTTTTATGACGTTTAGATACATTTTCTTTGAATCTTAAATTATTTATTTATTTATTACGGACGAGTGTGTCGTCCGTTTGGTATATCTAGTAAAAGTAAAAATTCATACATCAATAAAAAATGTTTGCGGCAAGAATCGTACAATTTAGACGCAAGTGCAAGTTTAAAGGAAGAAAGACAAAAATCGCACAATGTAAAGTGGGACTTTACATTAAAATAATATTAGTTATATAGCGACATCAGTGATGCCAATTTAGCCATTTTCTGGCTAAATTTAGCCATTTTTCATCCCATTTTTTATTTTATTTTTTTTACCATTTTTATTTTAATCTAGCTATTTTTCCAAACATGAAATTTGTTTTTGATTTTTCACAAAAAAATTTAAACTCGGAACATTAATTAACTACCAAAAAAATACAACAGAGTAATATGTTATTGTTTTCGCATTAATATCTATAAATCCCGGTTCAAACTTGCCATTTTTGTTGCAGCAGTCTAAAAGCGCTTATATGAAAGAGATGGCTGAATTGGTAACAATAAGATTTGCTACTGCATTCTTATAATCGTTGCAAGGTGTTTCTAAGTTGTCGGGTCTGCAGTGAAACCTCTCATAACGGACACCTCCTATAACCGGACAATTTTTGTAGATCCAACACGTTCATTAGTTTTTCCATACAAAATGTACTCCCATAACCGGACACTCTCATAAAAGCACAGAAGCGGTGAAACGCGGCCACAAGAGTTGCATTTAAATAGCAGTTCTTTCTTTATTCAACTCTGATTCATATTTATATTAGTGTCAATGATATTGCTGATTCCCTGGTTAACGCATATGTAAATACTGATGCGTTGGAGACGCAAAGAAATTGCTGTTTATATGACGAAGTTGTTTGCTTAGCTGGTGTCTCAAAATGGCAGTGGAAAAATTGTTTTTATCAATTACAGAAAAAAAATATATTTTAAACGAGTTTGCAAAAGGAAAACATTCGGTGCGCGAACTTTTGAAGATATAAAGTTTCTTGTGTATTTTAACAATTCATATTGCTACATTTCTTATACAAAGTGCCTTTTCAAAGCATTTTTCTAGAGACGACTTTGTTGTATTCCAACAAATAAAATCATTGAAAGTCACTTGAAACCCAACAGCTGAAATTATACCAATGAAATCCAAAAAATATGTAACTCTCTCATAAGCGGACACCTCTAATAAACAGACGAAAACAGGGCGACCGTGAGTGTCCGCTTATGAGAGGTTTCACTGTAATTGGTGGTTTATGATATCAATCAAACAAGGGACATATTTGTTTTACACGAGTGAAAATATCAAGAAAAACAAAAGTTTAAATGAAAGTTTAAAAAATAGAAAGTTAATAAAAAGTATAAACAAAAATTTAGCAAGGAATGGATTAGTATCCAAAAAATTTAAAGACTTAGTCCCAAATCACACTATGCAAGTCTTATTGCTAAGCTGATTAGTTTATTAGGAGAGAGAGACGAGGGGAATAGAAACACTTCTTTTCCCCCCGCCTCTCTCTCTCTTAATAAACTAATCAGCTTAGCAATAAGACTTGCATAGTATAAATAGGGACTTAACAGCAGAATGTACACATGAATAGAAGGCGTAATGCAAGTATTGTAAGTTTGCACTATATGTGCAGTTTTTTTTTATTACCTGAAGAAAAATTATTTTATTTATTACTTCAATTTATTCTTTTTATTTACTTTAAAAAAAGTTCCCGATTTGCCTTAAAAGACAATATATGAAATACCTTCTTGTTTTTACTAAAGTTCATGATTTTTGCATTCGATTTTGCTTAGCCATTTTCAGCTAGTTTTTAGCCATTTTTTTGTGTACATTTAGCCATTTTTGGTGGAGGAATTCTGGCATCACTGAACGACATATACACATGTGATTATACATATGCGATTATTTGCAAACTTTTTAGCACAAAATATATACATACATGCATACATATGTATACATCTCTCATTTACTTCAAAAGTGTCACTACTCAAAAAAACGCTCACGCAGAAAAATATTTTACTCACGCACTTTCACGCACGAATGATTTTGAGAATTTTCACGATCACGCACACTCACGAATAAAATATTTTTAATCACGCATGAGTGGTTTGCAACTTATCAAGATCACGCACGCTCACGAAAAAGTATATTTATAATATAATTTGCATGTTTTTTGGGTTGAAAAATAGGTTCTTACATATACATATGTACATACATATCTATATATATATGCATGCTCGTGTTTTTGTAAAATTTACAATGTAAATTAAAACAAAGCAAAGTTAATTTAATATCGTTTTAAATATTCGTATTCCCGGACATCATTTTAAATATTCGAATTCGAATTGTCGTATATCAAAAATTGACATTCCGCACATGTATGTATGTATACATACATAATATAAATGTGAAGGTAAGACGTATGATCAATTAAATAAATGATAATCAAATAAATGAGAAAACCATATTAAATGAGAAAACACAAATTACTAAAATGTTTATGTTACGTAATTTTTTCAAAGACTCCCCCACCCCCACCGTAACAAATCATAACAAAACTCGAACTCCACCCCTCCCCCCTACAGCGTTACATAATATATGGACGGCCCCTAAAGCAAAAAAAAATTTATGCGGTACAATTCGTCAGCAGTATTGTTGACAAAGGCACTGTTGAATCAGTAGTGTTTCTCAATTGATACTTCCTACAGGGTATCTAAGAAACGTACATACATACTTACAAAGGTGTATGTACCCATCAAACAAAATGCTCCGAATTCGTAAAGAATTCGTAACGATTGGTCGACAAAATCTTCCGATTGCGGCACCGAAATATTACCGAAATCGTAACAATTATTGTATGAAATGGTTGACACGACTTCGTAATGCTATGTCGGTACAAATTCGTAACGACATGTAAGTACGATTTCTTTTTGCTTTTATAGCAGAGTACCGCTTCACCGTTATGTTGCTGCTATTGTCGAAATACTTACGTTTTTTAATATATGTTACAATCCTTTTTTTATCAACATATAAAGGGTCCGCCAGATAACTTTTTTTTTTGAAAATGCTATAAAAAAAACTACTGAACTTCGGCTGTGTGGCGCGTAGCGCCGTCCTGTTGAAACCAAATGTTGCCAATATCCTCCTTAATTTTTTGTGTACAAAAATGGCCCGATAACGATCGCCATTGACTGTAACGGCCACTCCTTGCTCATTTTCGAGAAAAAATGGCCCAACTATGCCTCTGGACCAAAATCCGCACCAAACAGTGACTCGTTTTGGGTGCGTCGGCTTTTCAATGTATGCGTGCGGGTTTTCTGTGCCCCAAATGTGACAATTTTGCTTGTTTACATACCCGCCAAGATCAAAATGAGATTCATCTGAAAAGATGATTTTTTTTGGAAAATCGGCATCTTCTATAAGTCAATCGCAGGCCCACTTAGCGAAGCGAAAACGCATTGGATGATCAGTTGGCTCGTTCAACGGAAGGATAAAACTAATTATCTGTCAAATCAGACATGAGCCAAGTGTTACCATTCACGAAATAAGCACCAGTTGAAAAAACAACGTTAGATGGCGGACCCTTTACTTATTTATTAAAAAAAAATTTCACAGACTTTTACTTATGTACTCAAAAATCAAATGTTTAAAAAAAATTTCAGAGAAACTACCGAAATTTCATAACGAATTCGGTACGACAAGTCTGACTTCAGAAAAAACGGAAACATTTTGTTTGGGGGTATTCATTATGTTTGTAAGCTCATACTACCGTACATATTACTATACATATATGCATTTATTATTATAAAATAATTTATTTCAAATGATTGAATACAGTTACATATGTACCTATGCAGGAATGTCATCTCGTGAGAGCGTGAGAATTCGTGCGTGATTATTAAGAAAACCTCACGCACGAGAAAATTTTTTTTAAATCACGCTCACGCACTTACGCTTGATTAGTTATAATACTTGATCACGAATCACGTGTGTCTCACGCGTGATACGATAAAATCACGACATTTGCACATCTCTAAAAAAACCTACTTTTGCAGAAAACGTGTTGAAATTTGCAATTTATACAAAACTCAATGCAGACACTAAATGAAATCCCCTCAGGAGCTGGTTGTACTAGCTACCTATTTTTATGAAATTTGTACACATTTACATTACTAATTATTCTGCATTATTAACTTAAAAAAGCATTTTTGAATTATGACACTATTGAAATAAATTAGCGATATGTAGAATGTATTTCCAAAAACAAATAATCAAATAACGAGTATTTATTCAAATAATTGAATACTCCAACCATATTTATATGAATGTGTAACACAAGGCGCAGTTATCAGGTGGCAGCACTACACCAGGTGACTAATGTCATTATACCAATCTATCAAACCTTTCGAATATTCAGTTTTGTATGGTGTTTGACATTTCCTATAGGAAACATGCAATCTGACGATGCTACCCTGCTTTGAAAAGTAAGAAGGTAATTTATACCAACAAAGTACATGTGATTATTGCTGTTGTAATATTTGTTGTAGAAATGAGGGTACCTGATTGATGTGCCTTGGTGTAACACATTCATTTGAATTTTAGAGTAATATTGCGTCTTAAGCAGGGTTACCGTTGAAAATTTGGAAAAAGTGTCATAAAAAGTGTATTTAAGAAAAAAAGGGGTCAAGAAAAGGGTATTTTATAGTAAAATAGGGTAAAGTTTTTTGTGAACAAAAAAATTGCATTTATTTCAATTAAAAATAAGAAACGAATTTTAACAATTAATTAAATACATTAGACTAAAATGAAATTAATTAACACACGTTAAATGTAAATCAATTTCAACCCTCTAACCGGCCAGATCATAAAAATGATCGTATGGAGCTATTTTTTTAAAAAAGTGGATATAGTCAAAAGAACCCTAACTTTTAATTTACAGATGAAAAAACGTAAGGAATAAACTCCAGGTAAAGAATAGTGAAGACCGGCTGTAGACGGTCTTGCCGGTTTGCAAAAATTTTATTTATAAAAAGTTTTATTACGATTGAAGATGAAAGTAAGTTAAAATACATATTTTTTAATTGAGATACTCCCAGAAATAATTTGCATTTGAAATATTTTCACCATTTATTGGCTTTTGTATCGACCAAAATAGTAAAATGATCGACACCATCGGACGGAATATCCATTACCTGATATGTTAGACTGTGCTTCGACCAATTTTTGAGCATATGAATGCTCTACGGCATACATTTTGTTAAAATGATACAAAGGGATAAATAAAAAAAATGGTCATAAAAAATGTCATTGCCACGAAAAAGGGTCAAAAGTGATACTTTAGTGTCACAAAGGCAACGCTGGTCTTAAGTTATAGTTGGGTTTGATACTCATTCTCTTTGAGTATTTATTCATTTGGTTGGTTAACACAGAGAGAATGAGTAACTGCATTCATATTGTACTGGTGTTATTACTAATTCGTATTCAAATTCAGCGTTACCGTTGAAAAATTTCAAAAAGGGGCACAAAAAGGGGATTTGCAAAAAAAAAAGTGGCACAAAAGGGGGATTTCTAAGAAAAAAAGGGGCAACTTTAAAATCCACGAAAATTAAAGAAACAAACATATTTATCAACCTATTTTTATTAAAAACAAATTTGTCATGTATAAAAAGTACACAAACATTAATTTTATGAGAACTCATATTTGTTTGCGTTTTATTTGAAAGTAAAAATTCAAAATTCTAACTTGTAGCAGAATTAAGGCTTCATTAGTCTTTACTTTCTGTTGCTGTTCTGTACTGTGCCGTTCTGCTTCTAAGGTTTAGTACTTACTTTTTCTGTAGTAACTTATCCGCTATTTCGGACCAGAAGGGTCGCAGTTTTTCACTAATGCGATGAGTTTTGCATCGTCCATTGTTATTATTTATTTATTTACTTACTAAGTCTATGAATTTACAATTCTTACAGATTATTTATACATGTACGTTGTAACGACACGTTTCCGCTCTTAGCTGGGGTAGGCTCAGCGGAGTCCAGGATCGTGTGTGAAATAAATAAAAGACTGATCTGATTTCCTCTACGTTATAAAAATTCACTTTATTTACAAAAAAAACTAAAATTCTATCGCTAAATGAAATTTACTTAAAACAAAACTAAAATTCTATTACTAAATAGCGTTTACAAAATTCTTTCGGATTTTACTTTAATTCAAAATCAAATTAAGCAACTGGAACAATGGCAGAGAGCCCCTAATCTATTAGTGCATGGATTCGTCGTGGAACCAGTAACCTGGACACCAGCAACAGCCTCCACTCACTCGTAAATTCCGTAGTGATGAGATTCGTCGTGAAACCAGTAACCTGGACACCAGCGACATCCTCCGCTCACTCGTAATTTTACTAGTGTCGAGATTCACCTTGGAAGTGTGTGCCAAGGTAGCCTCTCTTCACACCTAATACTAGTCCGTAACGTGAGTTTACTGCAGGTTGTAGGTATTGGAATTGTACCCAAATTCCAATATCTAGTCTTGCTCCAATGTGGCTATAGGAAGACAATATTGGATAAGTAACCTTCATCCGATATCTGTCTTACCGTAGCGAGCGCTGCAAGCAAACTGAAAATTGTTCTGTATTGAGTCGGTTGTTATACCACTCATATCAATACTAAAATCACACAAGCTAACAAGAGTGTGTGTTGAAAATATGGTGTGGTAACTAACGGCCTTTTATGCTCTTTCAGTACGACACATACAAGTGTACACATACACGAACGTTACACACAGAGAGCGTATTTGGTATCTCTTTTTCTCACTGTAAATAGTGATAATCATTAGTGATGGGCACTCAAACTTAAATTACATGAAAGTACCACGGTGGGTTAAAAGTGTCAGTTACATCGTTGGTCTAATAGGCAATTAATTTAAACTTTCCTATTAACTAAACAGACTATTCTCTGCTTATTACCGCATGAGGTACTAATGTAAATAATTATAAAAATAATGAAAAAATAAACTAAATAGCTTCAGCGTTTTGTGAGCCAAAACAAGCATGCGACTTTGGTCGTCACAACGTATATACAATTTTTCAAAAGTTATTAATTATTCAATGCGATTAGAATATTACTTTTGATTAAATGATCTTTCAAAGAGAAATCAACATAAAAATAAAGTTTATTAAAATATCTACAACTTCTTATAAAGGGATCAGAATTAGCATAATTGGTTCTAAACGCTTTAATAGAAAGTGGTGAGTAATGTCGTGTAGGACGCTGCGGAACACAAAAGGAAACGTTTTCAATTAAAAAATTGCAGCCAGTATTACCATTAATTACATTTAAAATACACATAACATTTAGCATAGTTCTCCGACTACTTAAAGATGGTAGTTTAATAAGCGCAAGCCTAGCTTGATACGAAGGAAAACATAGAAGATTCCATTGCAATCCGCGAAGGCAAAAAATTAAAAATTGTTTTTGTACCGATTCAATTGCATTAATATATATTTTATATGTTGGTAAATAAAGAAAAAAAGGAGTGATCCAAGATGACTTCCTTGTGGAACACCAGATGTAACGGGAATAGATTTAGATGTAATATTTTTAAATATGACATTTTGTTTCCTGATAATTAATTATGAACTGATCCAATTTAAGGAGTTTTTCGAAAAACCCATGGAGTGCAACTTCTTCAAAAGAAATTTATGGTTGACGTTATCAAATGCCTTACTGAAATCTGTACAAACAACATCAGTTTGTTGTTTATTGAAAAAACCACGATTGACCAAAGTTGTGAATTGTAAGAGATTAGTTACAGTTGAACAGCCTTTACGAAAATCATGTTGGTTAGGCGATAATAAAGATGATACGTGATGACACAAATAATCAGTAATAAGTTTTTCAAAGAGTTTTGGTATGATACTCAATTAAGCGATTCCCCTGTAATTTTTGATGTCAGATTTGCTACCAGATTTAAACAACGGGATAATAAAGGAATCCTTCCATAGATCTGGAAATATACCAAACTTTATCGACACATTGAATAATAAAGTAAGAGGGAGCACAAAAGCATCAGCACATTTAATAAGAAGACAACTAGGTACATTATCAGGTCCACTTTTATACGAAAATTTCAGCTTTTTTATTTGATCGTTGGCATAAGTAGATGAAAAGAAGTCTGCAAATAAATTACTTATTTCAGCATCATTGTCAGTTTCGTATTCATTTATCTTCATAGATGGTGGGAAGGAAGTTGTTTTTCTTTTTAGATTTACAAAGTTGTAGAAAGACCTTGGGTTCGTCTTAAAGTTGTTTTTAACTTTGAGTAAATAGCAGTTATAACATAATAATAAATATATAATAAATATATAATAAATTTATTTTTAGGTTGTTTTAAAAATGTTACGGCAACTTGTTAACTTCTTTCGTATTTCCTAAATTTCCTTAAAAATTGTATAAAATACTAAATAAAGGTAATAAAATAGGTTAATAAAAAGCTTAGTTTATTAAAAAAACATACTCGTATGTATATACATATTATAGGCCTGCACATATATACCAGTTTGCACCAGTTTTGCGTGTGTTGGTTCTGGTATGTACAGATACATACTTACCTTATTCAGCGTTTCCGTTACTTCGGGACTTCCCCAGTAAAAAATTGCTTCAAATTATATAATAAAAGTAGCGCTGACAAACCTGCTGATTTTTGTATGGCGAGTTCCCGTTTTGGAATACTACATTTCTTAAGTCTAATAAAACATGCAAAAAGCAGTTATCTAAAGCACTCTTCAAATAATTAATAATATAAACGTATTAAATTATGTATAAAAGCACTCATCATAACGAATGTGAGTACATTAGCTAACTTTTAAACCTGCATTGTTTTGGCGCTATTCAATCACATTTTTTCTATAGTTTGCTTCATATACGTTCACCGTTTCTAAACAAGCTCACATTTTAAAGCGAATTATGATAGACAAAAAATCGCTAGAATTCCCGGTAATAGCTAAATCATAATTTTGAATTGGCAACAGTGAACACAATTTATTTCAAAATGTTTTTATTTAATTTATGCTGTCACTTACCATTTTTTTTTTAATTTTCATAGGTTGAACCCAAACAGAACTGAACGAAATAGAAAAACTAACGACTTGTATTAGATTCCTATAAACAAAAAAAAAAAGTCAGCTGATTCGTAACAGAACAGAAAGTAAAAACTAATTCTGACTTTAGGTTTTTTTTCTGTTCTGTTACGAATTAGCTGACTCTTTTTTGCTTTTAGAAATCTTACACAAGTCGTTTATATTGAAACATAAAAATGGACGAACTCATCACTTTAGAGGAAAACTGTGGCCGTTCCGCTCAGAAACAGGTGATTAGTTATAACATAAAATGTAACTATTAAAATTTAGAAACAGAACGGCACAGCACAGAATATCAACAGAAAGTAAAGAATAATGAAGTATTTACTAACTCACGTGAACAATTAGTGATTACTGTGAATGAGATGTATGTATACAGAAAAAGAAATTTTTGATTTAAACAATTGTATTATTTGAAGACTGTGAATATATTTCTTTAATACTGGCTAGTTGAGTATTTGCAAATACAGTTTTTATTAACAAATAAGACGAGTATAAGCGTAGTAGAGATAGCTACTAAATATAAAAAAATCATAAAATCTATGATAATAATGAAACACTAGTCAAAATGTGGCATTTGATATTGATGGAAATCACAATAGAAAATAAATGGAAATTTCGTTCGATATTGAATGCCGATGGCAATTTTTTACAAAAAATTAAAAAATGCATTAATAAATTTTTTGGCATCTTTTTGGGGCATATCACTTTTTTACTTAAAAACCAGTATAATTCAAAAAATTTACTTAACCATTTAATCATGCGATTTCAAATCGATCGGTTTACTGAAAGCCTTTCAAAAATATGTACTTTAATTAAATTTGGCTTTCACAATAGATATCAAAAATACAGTTAGAATTATCAATTATGAGCGTGCAATTGTATTGGTATATATAAAAACCTTACACAAATGAAAAAATTCATACCAAGGTGTAGGTTTTTATATTAAGTTTGACACATAGGAAATAAAATATTGTTTAATGTGGTAGAATTTGAATGAATCTGCGTACATTTATGGTCAAAATAAAAACGAAAGTTGACTTTGAACAAAAAGGGGCACAAAATAATGCAAATGATACTAAACGGGGATTTAAAAGTAAGGCGGATAAAAAGTGGCAAGGCAGTTGAAAAAGGGGGCAAAATGCGACTTTAGTCGCACAACGGTAACGCTGTTCAAATTACAAACGAATGTGTTGAAGTGGCAATTGGGTACATTCATGCAGACTTTTAAAAATATCAAAATACTTTTCATTATTGAAAAGGAAATCGTTTATACGGTATCTCTGCAATCTTTAAAATAAATGCAAAAAAATATGACATACTCCCTATCAGAGTGGTAAAGTTGATGGGTTTGCTGGGCTCCGATTCCTCAGTAGTGTGAGCTGTAACAAAAACTTCGTAGTTGGAATAACTGTTGAGTCCAGTTAAGTTGTATGATGTTTGATCGATAGACGTTGTATTTTTTTCAAACGCTCTATCCGGATATTTTTTCCTGAAAATGGAAAGAGTAGAAAGTTTAAAATAAAAATTATTTTTAAATATTTTAAAAACATCTTTATGTGCATGAATATACATATCGATGGCTTAATAAAAAAAGGGCCTAACTCAATTTTTTTTTCGAAATCGCGTTTTTAATGTTTTCTGGGCGACAACGTATAAGTGCATCCTCCTTGAAGATCTCAGTACGTTACAGTTCAAAATCAAGGACTTATGGCAACTTAAAAAACTATTTCTGTATGTAAATGCTTTATTTTTTCTTCAGTTTTTTGCTTCTCCTGTAAAATATCGAACATTCGAGTTAGGCCTTTTGTGTGGCAATTAAAATTGTTAAATTGTTGCTGAAATTGTTAAATTTGGGTAATTAAAATTTGAAAATTGTTAAATTCTTGGAAATTTGTGTTTTTTTGTTTACATAATGAGTTTTTTGTTTACATTAGGAGTTTTTTGTTTACATTAGGAGTTTTTATTTACATTAAGTGTATGTCTGTCTGTCGGTCTGTCTGTCTGTCTTCCTGCCTGACCGTGGAAATTTGTGTGTGGAATATTGTGTGTGCATGTATTAAGGCGGTTCATAGTTTGGCGGTTTTTATGTGTGTATATGACGACGGGGAAAATCATGAAAATGGTTTTTCCTAATGCTGACGAAAAATCATCTAATGATTTTTCCTAATGCCGAAGGCAAAACATGATAATTTTTCCTAATGCCGACGGCAATGCATGATAATTTTTCCTAATGCCTACGGAAAAACATGATTATTATTTTTTTCAAATGCCGACGGCAAAACATGTTTATTAATTTTTCCTAATGCCGACGGCAAAACATGAATATAATTTTTTCAAATGCCGACGGGAAAATGATTTTTCGCAATTCCGAAGGCAAAACATGATAATTTTTCGTAATACCGAAGGCAAAATATGATAATTTTTCCTAATGCCTACTGCAATACATGATAATATTTCCTAATGCCTACCGCAATACATGATTATTATTTTTTTCAAATGCCGACGGCAAAAAATGAATATAATTTTTTCAAATGCAGACGGGAAAATGATTTTTCCTAATGACGACGGGAAAACGTGAAAGTTATTTTTTCTAATGCTAATGTAGGTGTTGCTAGACTGTGGGAATTTAAGGCTGACCGTGATTTGAGTGGGTGGCGTTGTTGCCGTAATATGTAACCATAGGAATTTGCGGATGTGTCTGTCTGTCTGTGAGAATTTAGGTGAGGGTTTGATTGGAAGGGGCGGGGTGTAGTTGAGGTAGATCGATTGCGTGTGTGTGTGTGTGTGTGTGTATGTTTGTAGGAATTTCAATGTGTGTATTTCTGTAGGAGCTTAGGGCTGATTGTGATTTATGAGGGGTGAGGTGTTCTAGTAATATGTAACCGGGGGAATCTGTGTGTTTGTATGTCTGTAGGAGTTTAAGGCTGACCATGATTTGGGTGGGCGGGGTTGTTGACGTAATATGTATCCATGGGGATTTGTGGATGTGTCTGTCTATAGTAGTTTAAGGCTGATCGTGATTTGAGGTAGGTGAGGATGTTGTTGAGGTAAATTTGTTATTTGTATGTATGTATGTATGTATTTTTGTAAGAATTTAAGATGATTGTGATTTATTAGGGGCGAGGTGTTCTTGTAATATGTAGCCGTGAGAATCTATGTGTATAGACGTCTGTAGAAGTTTAAGACTATCTGTAATTTCAGCTAGGTGAGAGTGGTGTGTTGTTGAGATTAATTGTTATAGTGTCTCCCACTATTCCCTTAATCTAGTTTGGTCACACACATATGCACATATTTTTAATACTTTATTCGCTGCAAAGATTTTTATTAATTGTATTTTCCAAAGAATTTTAATAAGTTTATTGACTTGCAACAGTTAACAAAATGTACCATTAATTCCAAATAATTTTAATAACCTTAATATTTGTATTTAATAAATTGTCAAAGTACATTAATTCCAAAGAATTTTAATAAGTTTATTGACTGTGCATTTCCGCTAACGAAAATACAACTTTATTACATATTTATTAATTATATATTTTTTCCAAAGAATTGTTATACTTACTTTATTCAAGTGCAAAATGCACCAGGCAAATTTCTTAAGAATTATTATTCAAACATGTATTTTAAGTTTATATTCCCAAAATGCAAAAGACAGCAAAATAATAGTATTTAAGAAAGTAGAAAATAAAAAAGATTGATTATTATTGATTATACCTTAAACACGGTTGTTTTATTTATAATTTTTTTTTGTTGTTTCTCATTTCGGTGAAAAAAGTGGCGCAGTCGGTAGGATACCCGTGTATCCTCGTGTAAATCATTTAAATTCGAGAATATTTGATATTTTAATATCTGTAACGGGTAAAGAGAAACAACGAACGCGAACCCTTTAAAGGACATACAAAAATTAAAGGACATACAAAATATTTTGTGAAAGTGACATTTGAACAAATCCTTTAAACATACAAATTTTTTTCCTTTAAAAGATTAAGGGAAATACAACATTTTTGTGAAAGTGACATTTGAACAAATCAACAAATCCTTTAAACATAAAAATTTTTTCCTTTAAAAGATTAAGGGAAATACAACATTTTTGTGAAAGTGAATTTGAACGAATCCTTCTAACATGCAAAATTTTTTGTGAAGAAAAAAAAAGAAGAAAAAAAAACAACAACGAAATGTGAAGAAAAGGATAAAAAGATTTACCTTATCAATAATACATCCAGACAATAGTCGAAATATAAATATACATCCTTATCAACTCTAAACTCAACATAGTGACAATTCTCTCTTCAATCTTGAAAAGCATCCTTATCAACTTTAAACTCAACAGTAGAAACACAAAGCCAAACAGACAGCTATATAACTTCCAACAACAGCATCAAAAAGCATCTTAATCAACTCTAAATTCAACATAGTGAAAAGCATCCTAATCAACTTTAAACTTAACAGTAGAAACACAAAGCCAAGCAGACAGCTATATAACTTCCAACAACAGCATCAAAAAGTAAGAATTTGATTAAATATATTGTATTTATTTATTAATATTATTAAATGCATGTAACTGAAAAAATAAGTATAGATTCAGAAATTAAAAGAAAATTATTGTATTCTGCAGGAGAACAAGAAATCAAAAGGTTACAAGACTTCTTATATAAAATAACCTTGATAAAAACTAAAGCAAGAAAAAATTATTTAAAACATAAAAGTGAAAGAAACAAACGCATTCGTGTATAAGAGAGTATTCCCTTTTTTCCTTTTCCCAAATCTATTAAAACACAAAAAAAAAACTGAAAATGGCAGTACAGGTTGAAAACCCAATGAACACATTAACTATAAACCCTTTGAAATATCTTAATAACTTACCTGAGTTCTGTGGCGACTCAAGAGACCTACAAACGTTCACCACACTTATTGACCGAATACACCCACACCTACAAACATATGACGAATTGTCTCAACTACTTTTTTCAGACATAATAAAATCAAAACTCAAAGGAAGGGCAAGACAGGCAATAGAAATAAATTGCCACGCTACTTCATGGACAGAGATTAAAAACATACTACAGAATAATTTTGGAGATAGACGTTCCTGCGAAGAACTTTTTGACGAATTACGAAGCGTGACTTTTAGAACAAATACCCTAGATTTCTACAACGACATGAAAAACAGGCTACACAGATTAAATAACAAATTAGTAGTTATTCTAGGAGAAACCGAAGCAACTAGACAGAGTGCGATGAACAACAAACGCACTGCCCTCAACATCTTTAAAAACAAGATCCCTGAACCGATGAAATCTATCCTATTCTGTAGGAACCCAGAAGACTTGGAACAGGCCATGGACATACTGTGCCAAGCCGGATACGCACATATAGGAAACAATAACGGGAACGGCCCAGAATTCAGAACTCATTCAAGTAATAGGAACAATAACTTTAGGAACAATACACAATACAATAAAAAGGATGGTAGGAATAGAACACAACAACCATTCAACAGAAAGAATTTCCAATCAATGCCCCAACAACAGAAGAGACTACCAACAACCCCAACCATACCAACAACCATTCCAACAACACCAACAATACCAACAACCATTCCAACAACACCGACCATACCAACAACCATTCCAACAACCATTCCAACAACACCGACCATACCAGCAACCATTCCAACAAAACCCTAATCCTCAAAATCCATCATCCCAGAGACCAAATTTTAGAAACCAACCAGAACCAATGGACATAGGAAAAATTGAAGTGGCTGAAAATTTTCAGGAATCAGCCTCAAGAATAAATTACCATTTATAATAATAAAGACAAAGATAGGTTTTATAAAACTTATAATAAATACAGGCGCAACAACTTCCATTTTAAATCCTGGGATCTGCGACCCCAAAAGAATTCACCCAACTAGTTCACTTTTAATTAAAACTCTTCAACATCAAATTTACGTTGACGAAAAAGCCATAATACCTATATTCAAAGAATTTAGCGACATTGGAACAAATAGAACACTAGAATTTTACATAATAAGATTTCATAACTTCTTTGACGGTCTAATAGGTAACGATATACTGAGACCACTTAATGCCTGTATCGATTATAAAAAGAAAGAAATAACCATCGGTGACAAGACACTCCCTATGCACTTTGAAAACGAAAACTTAAATAAAAAAAAGAATAATAGCACCAGATGACTCTGACCTAATATATTATAAGGAAGAAAACGGCGGAAATATTGTAAGAGAAGGAATTTTAAATGTAGAAAATGGAGAAGTAGAGATAAACTTGCTATCCGAAACTAATCGCGTGACTACGCAAAAGGTAGATCACGAAAATTTTAACATAATCGAGAATAAAGAATTTAAACCATTGAATGACCAAATTAGAATAGGACACTTAAACCCCGAGGAAAGATCACAACTATTACAAATAATAAATAGATATCATAATATTTTTTACCAGGAAAGCAATACACTTTCATTTACCTCCGCAATAAAACATAAAATACGCACTATTAATAACGTTCCGATATTTTCCAAATCTTATCGTTATCCATACGTTCATAAGGAAGAGGTAAAAGAACAAATCCATCAAATGCTTAAAGATAAAATAATCAGACCCAGTAATTCACCCTACTCCGCACCTATATGGATCGTGCCAAAGAAGGCCGATGCCAGCAACAAAACCAAATGGAGACTTGTCATCGATTACCGTAAACTAAATGAAGTAACGGTAGATGACAAGTATCCAATACCAAACATTGATGAAATATTAGACAAATTGGGAAGATGCCAATATTTCACCACCCTTGACTTAGCCAAGGGATTTCATCAAATTGAAATCGCGGAAGAGGACATTCATAAGACCGCCTTCAGCGTAGAAAATGGTCACTATGAGTTTCTAAGAATGCCGTTTGGGCTCAAGACAGCCCCAGCGACATTTCAAAGACTGATGAACACAGTCTTAAGCGAATACATAAATAAGATATGTCTAGTCTACTTAGACGACATTATTATTTTTTCTACATCCTTGCAAGAGCATTTAAACTCAATTAATCTTATTTTTAATAAATTAAAAGAAGCTAATTTAAAGGTACAATTAGATAAATCAGAGTTTCTGAAGAAAGAAACTGAATTTTTAGGACACATTGTAACACAAGATGGAATTAAACCAAATCCCAAAAAAATTGAATGTGTAAAGAGCTTCCCTATCCCAAAGACACCAAAACAGATAAAACAATTCCTAGGACTCACCGGGTATTATAGGAAATTCATCAAAGATTATTCAATGATTGCAAAACCAATGACCAGATATCTAAAGAAGGATGCCAAAATAAAAATCTCTGACCCACAATATCAAAAAAGCTTCAATACACTCAAAACCTTGTTAATAAATGAACCAATTTTAACATACCCAGATTTCTCAAAAACATTCACGGTCACTACAGACGCGAGCAATTTCGCCTTAGGCGCTGTTTTATCACAAGAAAATCATCCAATTTGTTTTGCAAGTCGTACACTCAACGAGCATGAATGCAATTATAGTACGATTGAAAAAGAACTTCTAGCTATCATATGGGCCACTAAATATTTTAGGCCATATATTTTCGGGCGTAAATTCATCATAGAAACCGACCACAAGCCATTAACATGGCTCTTTTCTATAAAGGAACCTAATTCAAAACTTTTTAGGTGGAGATTAAGATTATCAGAATACGATTACGAAATTAGGTACAAGAAAGGAACAAGTAATAGTAATGCCGACGCTTTGTCGAGGATCGAAACTGAAGCCAGCATTAATACACTAGAGTGTGACAGTGTAACGATAAAAAGTACTACTTCACCAATTAACATGTTTAAGAACCAAGTAGTTATAACAAAAACAACCTCTGGATCATTAAGAATAAAGAATAAATCTGTTTTTAATAATAAAAGGAAAATTATTTCTATGAAGGAAATGGACAGGGAAACAGCAATTACAATACTAAAGAATCATTTTAATCCAACACAACTGAATGCTATATTTATCGAAGACGAATTTTATACAACGTTTAAAAATGTTTATGAAGAACTATTTTCAAATAACACAAATTTTAAAGTACTTAGATCTACACTCATGACAGAAGACATAGAAGATGAAAATCGGTTAACGGAAATCATTAAAAACGAACACCTTAGCAAAAACCATAGAGGAATTCAAGCAGTATATAAGGAATTAATTACGCAAATTTACAATCCTAAATTAAAAAAAAGGATAACTCAGTTCATAAATAATTGTGAAATCTGTAGCTTAGAAAAATATGACAGAAAACCCCCAAAGATCCCTTACAAAATTACGGAAACTCCATATAAACCTCGCGAAGTATTACACATAGACGTATTTTATACCTTGGATAAGAAACTCTTCATGACAACAATCGACAAATTCTCAAAATTCGCCTTAGCATTTCAAATAAACGGTAGAAGCTGGACGGAATTCAAAACAAAACTTTTGCTGATAATCAATACCTACGGGAAAATGGATAAAATCATCGTAGACAACGAATTAGGATTTAAAGCTATACCGATGCAGGAATTTTTAAAAGAAGAGAACATAGATATTCACTATACCTCAAATAGCAACCATACATCCAACGCCGACATCGAAAGACTACACAACAGAATCAACGAACACATACGCTTACTAAGACACGACAAAGAACACAAAGACGAAAGTATGGAGGATAAAATGATAAGAATAATAGGTTTTTATAACAATACAATACATAGCACAACCGGCATCAAACCAATTGATTTTGTAAACGGCAAAATACATGAGGATAGGTATACGGAAATTCGTGATCTAATGAGCGCAAAAAAAGAAAAATATATCCAGAAACTGAACGAAAACCGGAAAGATTTTGAATTAGAAGGAGGACTAAATTATATTAAAGAAATAAGAGGTGGGAAAAACCACAGAAAATATAGGAAAGTTAGTGCAGAAAAAATAGATGATGACCACATACAGACAATAGGAACTGGACATAAATATTACAAAACTCACGTTAGACCTACTAAGAAATATCAAGACAAAAATAACCCCAAAATCAAAGCAATAACTAAATAAATATATTATTTTAGATGATTAAATGGATCATAATGATGATCGTCCCAACCATCAGGGCCCAAACCATCGACATACAGGACCTATCACACAATAACGGCTATATACCAATCAAAACAGGGGAGACCAAAATCGTTGAACACTACATCAAAATACTACACATAGTAAATACAACAGAATACGAACGAACATTGGACATAATCAAGAACAACATGGACATCCTTAAGACATCAAGTACCGAATCAAAAAGATTAATGGACACAGTAAACAAGAACTTTATGCTATTGAAGGCAAAAATAGAAAATCTTAACCCACATTTCCGAAGGAAACGAGCTCTACTAAATATTATAGGTAAAGGCCTAAAAGTAATTGCAGGTACAATGGACAGCGACGACGAGGAACAAATAAGTAAAACTCTTAAATTATTAAACACACATGACGAAAACTTAACAAACAAGATGAACAACTTAACTTTTATTAACAATGTCATGAACTCCCAGATTCAGAATATTACCAATCATATAAATTACCAGCAGAACAAAATTGGAAATTATTTAACTAAGTTCAAAAATATTATAGGAAATAAAATTTCAACCATAGAAGACGAGATAACATTTATAGAACACATATATCAGATTAACAACGACATCTCGCTCTTACGTCAACATGTAGATGACATCGGTCAAATTATTTTTTCCGGAAAACTGGGAATTATCCCCACAGATATTCTTACTCAAACCGAACTTAACCTAATTTCAGACTTTGACAGTTATACCAACATTAAGATATCCATAGCACTTCACGACGGTAACATGATTATTATTCTCTCTGTACCACAATTTTCACAAGACCCACTATCCATGGTGACATTCGTACCAATACCTGACAAGAATAATAAATCCATACAACTTAATCATTCCGATGTTCTCATAGATTCAGAAAACAATATTTATAGTACGTATATTAAGGAAAATTTAAAAAGAAATCTAATAAAAATCAACGACAATTGCTTGAATAATATATTAAATTTTGAAGAAGCTCACTGCAAAATGCAAGCATTAAATAAACAAGAAATAGTTGAGATCATTCCAGGAATATTAGTTCTCAAACAATTCAATGGTAACATATCGCACAATTGCAACAAAGCTAAATTAAAGATTTCAGGAAATCACTTAATCAAATTCGAAAATTGTGAAATAAATGCGTTAAATAAAACTTTTACAAATGTTAAAATAAAAATACAAGACAAATTTATCCTACCTAATCTCATTACAAAAATTAAAGACAATAGTAATACAACACTTGCAGACATAAAAATTGAATCTTTATATCTAAAACAAATAGAATATGAAGAAACACTGAAACAAGTACTATATACAGATAAGAACTCAAAAATACTTAGTTTTAGCATAGATATCTCAATTATTATATCAATATGTATCTTAATTATTTTTATATACTTCTTTAAAAATACAAAAACATATATTCCAAATGTACAATTAAAAAATGAAACTACTATAAACAACCCGGCAAAGATAATTTAATTTCGTCGGAGCCTCAAACTAACGGTGGGGGTGTTATAGTGTCTCCCACTATTCCCTTAATCTAGTTTGGTCACACACATATGCACATATTTTTAATACTTTATTCGCTGCAAAGATTTTTATTAATTGTATTTTCCAAAGAATTTTAATAAGTTTATTGACTTGCAACAGTTAACAAAATGTACCATTAATTCCAAATAATTTTAATAACCTTAATATTTGTATTTAATAAATTGTCAAAGTACATTAATTCCAAAGAATTTTAATAAGTTTATTGACTGTGCATTTCCGCTAACGAAAATACAACTTTATTACATATTTATTAATTATATATTTTTTCCAAAGAATTGTTATACTTACTTTATTCAAGTGCAAAATGCACCAGGCAAATTTCTTAAGAATTATTATTCAAACATGTATTTTAAGTTTATATTCCCAAAATGCAAAAGACAGCAAAATAATAGTATTTAAGAAAGTAGAAAATAAAAAAGATTGATTATTATTGATTATACCTTAAACACGGTTGTTTTATTTATAATTTTTTTTTTGTTGTTTCTCATTTCGGTGAAAAAAGTATTAATCTTATATATTGTATATGTATGTATATATGTATGATCATGGGAATTTGTGTATGTATATCTGAGGGAGAATTTAAGGCTCGTCATGATTTGCAAAAGGTGGGGTGTTGTTGAAATTTTCTTGGATATTTCTTATATGAATTCTGCTATGTGTGTGTGTGTATTTGCGCTAATATTTATATGTAGATAGAAATAAATTGTTTTCAGTATCGACATTTGGTACTATAAAATACTATCATATGTCTGGACTTCCCTAATCTTATTATGTTTTTATACTTACGCTTGTTTTATATTTTCTCATACTTAAATTTGTCTCGCGTTAAAGTCTGCCTATATGAAATTTGTTTATATTACAGATTTTGTTTATTTCAATCTTTGAATACATTTTTTTTGTCATTGATGTCTTTTGTTCTTCTTGTTGTTGGTGTTGTTGTTGTAAATATTCGTCTGTGTATAGATGCGATATATTCAGTTTTTTTTTTTTTGAAAATAAAAACGTTTTAATTTTTATCTGCGTTTACTTAAAAGTTTGTGAGGATTTTCTGTTTTTAAGTAAAACTGAATTCCTGAAGATACATACTCTATAGTAATAGCAACTATAATAGAAATATTCCTTATACTCAATTTACATTTTTTAAAGTTGATGCAACGTTAGTAAGTTAACGTTAGAAATTTTTGGGGTACATAATTTTTTCTAACTATAGACTTTTTTCTTCACTTTCTACATTTGTTTTCGAAATCTTGCTTTGCTTTATGAAAATGTATAAACATTTTTAAATTAAACTGATCCGGCACTCCAGCTTATATACTGATAGTTTTTTTTTTCTTTGGTAGTCAACTTACTTGTTTTTTTATTTTTATTGATAAACATTTAAAATCAAAAGGGAGCTTTATATTGAAATTATTATTTTCATAATTGTTGAAAACAATCACTAGTTTTTTTTTGTGATGAAATCATTTGAAGTTGAAGCTGATATCTTTGCTTACTGTTTTAAATTAAAATTTTATTCAATAGAATAAAAGGAGCTTTTTTCTTAAATTCTGATGCAGTTAAGATCGGATATGAGACTGAATTTAAATGTACTTTTAAATTAGTCATAATGAACAAACTTATTTTCTTGTTGAAAAGCGATCATCAGAAAACGAAGTGGTTTTTAGAAACTTTAGGTATACCCTTTCGACGGTTCCTCTAGGATACAAGATGACTTTGTTTGAGGAAATTTCTGTTGCTTTATACTGATAATATTTTTACATTAATAAGGTACATATATGTTTGTTTTATGAAGGGTGAGCACCTTTCCCTTTTATTTGTTGTTATATATGATTTTTTTTTTAATTTTATTAAAGTTCAGCGTATTGTGTATATATTTCTGAAATGTTTAAGTGTGTTTTGTGTTCCCATCGGACAGAGTGTACGTATTAGTTGGTCAGTCAGTCTATATTTTTATTTATTTTTTTCTTCTAATGTGCCACTCCTTTTTTCAGATTTTACTACTTGGAATAGAGTATTTTTGTCTAATTTTTTGCTAGGTATGTAGAAATTAGTTTACTTACAAAGAAATGTATGTTTAATAAACAACTATTGTAGCAAATCGATCTCAAATAACTCAGTTACCTCTACCAGCAATTCACCGTCGGTGTTTTCATAAAGTGTTAGAAACAATGAAATATCTATGTTTGGGAGAATTTTTTTGCCTCAAGTAGGTATTTCTACATGAGGTTTACTGGTTGACTCCTATCGCATTGATATGTAATGATTATCCACTTAAAAAAGGTCATCATCACCATCAATCACTCCCGTATACAATACATTCATGAGTTGGGTTGATCCAGATACAATTGCTGTCCCATCACCTTCTAACAGCTTTATATATTTTGCTAGTATGCATGCCTTAGCATGCTTCTATCGATAGTGACGTAAGAGTCCGAGATGTAGTAGTGTTACAATTAAAAATCTTTACTATTAGAATTTACCAGTTCGCTCTTTTGAATTTTTGCAAAGTAGATACATATGTATGTTTGTATTTTTTTCCTGTAAATTTATTTAATACTCATACAGATACAGATATAAAGTAAGATCTGTTTGCAGTATGCATGCTTCAGCATGATTCTGGTTGAAGCGTATATTCATTCACTAAGTTTGCTTGATACTTATTCATACACATGTACATTCTTAAAGATTGGATATCAAAGTCCAAATTCCGTAGTTTATCTATATTTTCTAAAGATCTGATAGCTAAAGAAATAAATAGAGCGAAGATCTTCTATAATAATCCCATTTTCATATTGTAAAATTTTGCGTTCTAACGCTTTCGATGGGAAAATGTACATACAACTTTATAAAAAGTGATAATATGATGTGCTGCTGAATATTGCACTATGTTATAGTTTATTTTAAACACTGAAGTTTTAGCAAATTTCATTCAGACCAACAAGTTTAGAGAATTCCACTACATTTAGCTAATTATCTAATTCCACTACATTTAGTTAATTACCTTTCTTAAGACCCATCATTCCTAATCAATCCTACAAAAAACTAGATTTTTCGTTTTAATTTAATTTTTATTTTTATTAAATTCAACATTCATTCTTCAAATTACTTTATACTGTATTAAGCAGCTTTTTCTCATTTGTTGAGTTAACTTTAATCGTAAACATTTTAATGGTGAGATAAATTTTTCTATTTTATGCACTAAGTAATTCTTTATATATGTATACCAATCCTTTTATATGAACCATTAAAGCTAATTCTTTCCACATCATTCCTTTTAATGCTCAATTAAATCATTGTACTATTGATGCTTTCATATTAAGTAATGTTTAATCTTCTATTTATGTATGAGTTTTCCAAAGTATTTATTAAAAAATTCCTTAGAATCATCTGTTTGTAAGTTTTTTGTTTTTTTTTTGGTACCCGTACCACTTCAAAAATATTTTCCATTCATTGGTTTTTTGAGTGCAGCTTTTATTTTCAGCTGTACTACAATTTGAGAATGTGTCAATTACAGTCTTCAAAAATCAACAATTTCTATTTTCTGTAGAATAGTTCTCCATTTCACCTAACTTAGCTCCATAAAACTTCATATATTCCTGTCATTGCATCTCTACAAGCACAAACAATTTTCGGGTTTTAAAATGGAGTTCGTTTACTAAATTTCTTTTTAAAGACATTGAGTTGTTTTACAGATTTTTTCGATAGTGTGGTGATCTACATGTTGCACTTTCAGCTATTTATACTAACATGTAGTTAATTTTCTAATCTATATATTTAATCGTACAACTCTTCAATTTATTTTTAATTATTTAATTTTTAGAATTCCTTTTCAATTTTATAACTCTCTTCCTTCTCTAATTTTATTTCACGTTGTAGTCCACCAATATGCATTTGAATATATTCTTGAATTATATCAATGCCTTAAGCTATATTATTAATTTGTTCTTTAGTTTGTCGATTTCAGTTTCCAGAAAAATTAACTTATATCATCGTTCTCTGACGGAGAACGATGATGATTCTGTATGCATACATTAGTAGTAATTAAAATCTTTTTATAGATTTCGAGTTCAAATTTATCATAATTTTTTGGTATTTTATCAAACATTAGAGAAAATAGTCCTAGTGTTAGAGCCCATATTTGACCACCAACTTGTATTTTATCTTCATTCAGTTTGAGGTTACTATCACCATTAATTTGTATCTAATTCATTTCCTCCTTCCAATACTGATAAGTCTTCGGAATTGGAAGTCTTTGAGTACAAATCATCGTCATCATCATTCTCAGTATTAGCATCATTAAATAAGATGGTATTATCAAATATTGTTCCTTCTGCTAGTTTCTTTGGTGTACTTGTCTCTATCTTGACTGATGGTTTCTCATGCTTTAAACTTGTATATTTTCAACTTCTGACTTGATTTTACTTTTTTCTTTCATAAGAATCCTTTAAATATTTTTAGAACTATTTATGAACTCTTCTGTTATAGGTTTAAATGCATCTCTTAGTTGTTCATTTGTATCTATTTCACTAGTTTTTATACTACGAAGCTTTTTCTTAATCACATTTGTTCTCAACACCAAATGCTTTAAAACTTTCTCATCCATGTTTGCTAACAGCAAATTCAGGTATCGGCTACTAGATCAGCTTATCAGGAGCTGATCTGGTGTTCAGATCAGCTTATCAGGAGCTGGTCTGGTTATCAGATCAGCTTATCCGGAGCTGGTCTGGTTATCAGATCAGCTTATCAGGAGCTGGTCTGGTTTTCAGATCAGCTTATCAGGTAACAGATCAGGCTATCAGGAGCTGTTCAGATTTTCATTTCAAGATATCTGAGTCAGATTTATTTATCAGTGTACAAGTAGCTAGCCATTTAGAGCATTTATATACATGAAGTTTAAAGTCAAATGAAATATGAAAAAGTAAAGTTTTATGTAGTAAAATTATTTTCTATAACGATCATCGTTTAATTCAATATCTTTGCTTATAATCAAAAATTCATATTTAGCCTTTCAACATGCTCTATATTTTTCTCACCTTACTTAAACATTAAAATTACATTATGATGATCTCTTATTAAATGTTTGGTGATTCTGGTGTAAGTTTTACATAAGTAGAAAATTATCTACATGTTAGTATAAATAGCTGAAAGTGCAACATGTAGATCACCACACTATCGAAAAAATCTGTAAAACAACTCAATGTCTTTAAAAAGAAATTTAGTAAACGAACTCCATTTTAAAACCCGAAAATTGTTTGTGCTTGTAGAGATGCAATGACAGGAATATATGAAGTTTTATGGAGCTAAGTTAGGTGAAATGGAGAACTATTCTACAGAAAATAGAAATTGTTGATTTTTGAAGACTGTAATTGACACATTCTCAAATTGTAGTACAGCTGAAAATAAAAGCTGCACTCAAAAAACCAAGGAATGGAAAATATTTTTGAAGTGGTACGGGTACCAAAAAAAACAAAAAACTTACAAACAGATGATTCTAAGGAATTTTTTAATAAATACTTTGGAAAACTCATACATAAATAGAAGATTAAACATTACTTAATATGAAAGCATCAATAGTACAATGATTTAATTGAGCATTAAAAGGAATGATGTGGAAAGAATTAGCTTTAATGGTTCATATAAAAGGATTGGTATACATATATAAAGAATTACTTAGTGCATAAAATAGAAAAATTTATCTCACCATTAAAATGTTTACGATTAAAGTTAACTCAACAAATGAGAAAAAGCTGCTTAATACAGTATAAAGTAATTTGAAGAATGAATGTTGAATTTAATAAAAATAAAAATTAAATTAAAACGAAAAATCTAGTTTTTTGTAGGATTGATTAGGAATGATGGGTCTTAAGAAAGGTAATTAACTAAATGTAGTGGAATTAGATAATTAGCTAAATGTAGTGGAATTCTCTAAACTTGTTGGTCTGAATGAAATTTGCTAAAACTTCAGTGTTTAAAATAAACTATAACATAGTGCAATATTCAGCAGCACATCATATTATCACTTTTTATAAAGTTGTATGTACATTTTCCCATCGAAAGCGTTAGAACGCAAAATTTTACAATATGAAAATGGGATTATTATAGAAGATCTTCGCTCTATTTATTTCTTTAGCTATCAGATCTTTAGAAAATATAGATAAACTACGGAATTTGGACTTTGATATCCAATCTTTAAGAATGTACATGTGTATGAATAAGTATCAAGCAAACTTAGTGAATGAATATACGCTTCAACTAGAATCATGCTGAAGCATGCATACTGCAAACAGATCTTACTTTATATCTGTATCTGTATGAGTATTAAATAAATT
Organism: Tachina grossa; assembly: GCA_949987645.1. Classification (NCBI taxonomy): domain Eukaryota; kingdom Metazoa; phylum Arthropoda; class Insecta; order Diptera; family Tachinidae; genus Tachina; species Tachina grossa. The sequence goes on along the minus strand of OX465277.1, from coordinate 58,175,217 downwards.
TACAGGAAAAAAATACAAACATACATATGTATCTACTTTGCAAAAATTCAAAAGAGCGAACTGGTAAATTCTAATAGTAAAGATTTTTAATTGTAACACTACTACATCTCGGACTCTTACGTCACTATCGATAGAAGCATGCTAAGGCATGCATACTAGCAAAATATATAAAGCTGTTAGAAGGTGATGGGACAGCAATTGTATCTGGATCAACCCAACTCATGAATGTATTGTATACGGGAGTGATTGATGGTGATGATGACCTTTTTTAAGTGGATAATCATTACATATCAATGCGATAGGAGTCAACCAGTAAACCTCATGTAGAAATACCTACTTGAGGCAAAAAAATTCTCCCAAACATAGATATTTCATTGTTTCTAACACTTTATGAAAACACCGACGGTGAATTGCTGGTAGAGGTAACTGAGTTATTTGAGATCGATTTGCTACAATAGTTGTTTATTAAACATACATTTCTTTGTAAGTAAACTAATTTCTACATACCTAGCAAAAAATTAGACAAAAATACTCTATTCCAAGTAGTAAAATCTGAAAAAAGGAGTGGCACATTAGAAGAAAAAAACAAATAAAAATATAGACTGACTGACCAACTAATACGTACACTCTGTCCGATGGGAACACAAAACACACTTAAACATTTCAGAAATATATACACAATACGCTGAACTTTAATAAAATTAAAAAAAAAATCATATATAACAACAAATAAAAGTGAAAGGTGCTCACCCTTCATAAAACAAACATATATGTACCTTATTAATGTAAAAATATTATCAGTATAAAGCAACAGAAATTTCGTCAAACAAAGTCATCTTGTATCCTAGAGGAACCGTCGAAAGGGTATACCTAAAGTCTCTGAAAACCACTTCGTTTTCTGATGATCGCTTTTCAACAAGAAAATAAGTTTGTTCATTATGACTAATTTAAAAGTACATTTAAATTCAGTCTCATATCCGATCTTAACTGCATCAGAATTTAAGAAAAAAGCTCCTTTTATTCTATTGAATAAAATTTTAATTTAAAACAGTAAGCAAAGATATCAGCTTCAACTTCAAATGATTTGTAGTGATTGTTTTCAACAATTATGAAAATAATAATTTCAATATAAAGCTCCCTTTTGATTTTAAATGTTTATCAATAAAAATAAAAAAACAAGTAAGTTGACTACCAAAGAAAAAAAAAACTATCAGTATATAAGCTGGAGTGCCGGATCAGTTTAATTTAAAAATGTTTATACATTTTCATAAAGCAAAGCAAGATTTCGAAAACAAATGTAGAAAGTGAAGAAAAAAGTCTATAGTTAGAAAAAATTATGTACCCCAAAAATTTCTAACGTTAACTTACTAACGTTGCATCAACTTTAAAAAATGTAAATTGAGTATAAGGAATATTTCTATTATAGTTGCTATTACTATAGAGTATGTATCTTCAGGAATTCAGTTTTACTTAAAAACAGAAAATCCTCACAAACTTTTAAGTAAACGCAGATAAAAATTAAAACGTTTTTATTTTCAAAAAAAAAAAACTGAATATATCGCATCTATACACAGACGAATATTTACAACAACAACACCAACAACAAGAAGAACAAAAGACATCAATGACAAAAAAAATGTATTCAAAGATTGAAATAAACAAAATCTGTAATATAAACAAATTTCATATAGGCAGACTTTAACGCGAGACAAATTTAAGTATGAGAAAATATAAAACAAGCGTAAGTATAAAAACATAATAAGATTAGGGAAGTCCAGACATATGATAGTATTTTATAGTACCAAATGTCGATACTGAAAACAATTTATTTCTATCTACATATAAATATTAGCGCAAATACACACACACACATAGCAGAATTCATATAAGAAATATCCAAGAAAATTTCAACAACACCCCACCTTTTGCAAATCATGACGAGCCTTAAATTCTCCCTCAGATATACATACACAAATTCCCATGATCATACATACATACATATACAATATATAAGATTAATCTCAACAACACAACACTCTCACCTACCTGAAATTACAGATAGTCTTAAACTTCTACAGACGTCTATACACATAGATTCTCACGGCTACATATTACAAGAACACCTCGCCCCTAATAAATCACAATCATCTTAAATTCTTACAAAAATACATACATACATACATACAAATAACGAATTTACCTCAACAACATCCTCACCTACCTCAAATCACGATCAGCCTTAACTATATATAGACAGACACATCCACAAATCCCCATGGATACATATTACGTCAACAACCCTGCCCACCCAAATCATGGTCAGCCTTAAACTCCTACAGACATACAAACACACAGATTCCCCCGGTTACATATTACTAGAACACCTCACCCCTCATAAATCACAATCAGCCCTAAGCTCCTACAGAAATACACACATTGAAATTCCTACAAACATACACACACACACACACACATACACACACACACATACACACACACACATACACACGCAATCGATCTACCTCAACTACACCCCGCCCCTTCCAATCAAACCCTCACCTAAATTCTCACAGACAGACAGACATATCCGCAAATTCCTATGGTTACATATTACGGCAACAACGCCACCCACTCAAATCACGGTCAGCCTTAAATTCCCACAGTCTAGCAACACCTACATTAGCATTAGAAAAAATAACTTTCACGTTTTCCCGTCGTCATTAGGAAAAATCATTTTCCCGTCTGCATTTGAAAAAATTATATTCATTTTTTGCCGTCGGCATTTGCAAAAAATAATAATCATGTATTGCGGTAGGCATTAGGAAAAATTATCATGTATTGCAGTAGGCATTAGGAAAAATTATCATGTTTTGCCTTCGGTATTACGAAAAAATATCATGTTTTGCCTTCGGAATTACGAAAAATCATTTTCCCGTCGGCATTTGAAAAAATTATATTCATGTTTTGCCGTCGGCATTAGGAAAAATTAATAAACATGTTTTGCCGTCGGCATTTGAAAAAAATAATAATCATGTTTTTCCGTAGGCATTAGGAAAAATTATCATGCATTGCCGTCGGCATTAGGAAAAATTATCATGTTTTGCCTTCGGCATTAGGAAAAATCATTAGATGATTTTCCGTCAGCATTAGGAAAAACCATTTTCATGATTTTCCCCGTCGTCATATACACACATAAAAACCGCCAAACTATGAACCGCCTTAATACATGCACACACAATATTCCACACACAAATTTCCACGGTCAGGCAGGCAGACAGACAGACAGACCGACAGACAGACATACACTTAATGTAAATAAAAACTCCTAATGTAAACAAAAAACTCCTAATGTAAACCAAAAACTCCTTATGTAAACAAAAAAACACAAATTTCCAAGAATTTAACAATTTTCAAATTTTAATTACCCAAATTTAACAATTTCAGCAACAATTTAACAATTTTAATTGCCACAGGAACCTTAGTTCCCTACTACTCATTTAGCTCAATTAAATCTTAAAATGACTCATTTTAATCATCATGGGCACGTGACAAAAATATGTTCACTTGGCAATCACAGTTCATAATGCTGGAAAGTAAAATCAACTGTAGAAAGCAAAAACAATGTAACATAATAGCTACTACAATAATACTTATATGTACACTGAAAAAACAGTTTTACATAAATTTAACGAACTCGCATTCATTGATTTAAATTCATTGAAATTCAACGTACTATACGTTGTTTCAAAAAAATATTCCTTTGAAATTCAACGTAAAATTTTGTAGATATAAACTGAACGTTGAAACCATTCCATATGTATTATTCGATGAATTTAACAACGAACTAGTTTATTGATTTAATTTATAATACGTTGAATTTAAGGAATACATTCTTTCTTATATGTATAAATAAAAGAAAAAAGTTTAGTAAATTTCAAGAAAGTGTACTTTGATTCAAGAAATCCGTTCAGTGATTTTAAGTAATGTACGTTGAATTTGACTTCAAGAGCAAGAAGAAGATATTTATTCATTGAGGTAGTTTACACGAGAACAATTATTAAGCTGCACAGTGTTTGTTCTTTTTCAAATTACACGAGACTAATTAATCTGGCATAAAATGTATACGTATACACAGCTTTGTGTGTGTTAGTGTTTTTTTTTATTCATTTGAAGTTTGGTTTTCGTTATACACGTATCGGAACATACTTGGCGGAAAAATGGCGATAATAAATAATGAAGAATTGGCAATTATTTATTATTGGCAATAAGTATATACTAAAAAATTAAAATGAAAAAATTGTTTTCATTATAACTATTTTATGAATTAATGTGAAGATGTATTCATAGTTCTAAATACTAGTTACATTAACCAGAAGTACTTTTTGTAACTTCTTTTTATAAAAATTAAATAAAATCTCGTTCATTTTATTTTCATATAATTTATTCAACATGAAAAAACAAAAAAAGTAAGTAAATATTTTTAAAATAACTTGGATGAAACATAAAAACTATTAAACTTAATAAAAAGTGTTCAATTAAACTATTTTTTGAGCCTTAGGTTTGTTTATATTTTATTTAATAGTTCTTTATTTTTTGTAAACCTTCGGTTAACTTCTGCTGCTCTTATCTTTTTTTACTTGAGAAATTTGCTGCTGCAACACCTTAATTTTTTTTAAGTCAGCAGCAGTTACATTAGGTTTTAACTCCTGAATGGCCGCAGCAATTTCTTCAAGTGCTTCTTTTTTTTTGTAAGCTTTCAAATAGTCTGGATGTGTCACTTTATATAAAAACTCGCGTTCTTTAAATTCACTTATGAGTTTAAAATTTGTTGGCGTGACCAATCCCCTTCTTCTTTTAAATCATGGGTGAACATCATGTAGCAAATTTTTGCAAATCGAATTCACACGTATTCTTATTCTCTTTCATTTAGTCTTATCTGAGATAAATTTTTGCTTATCTTTTTACTAATTTTTCTCAAACGCACTGCGAGAAATTTATTGTGTATGCTTTTTATGTTAAAAAATGCTTTTGCTTACGTGAAAATTAAAAATTATTTTCTCTTACAAATTGGTTTTTAGTAGTTTTAAACTCAGAATTTAAGTGAATAAAAATGTTTATTTATTACGTTTTGTTGAAACGATTCCTAGAAAAAAATGCTTTCATAAAAAAAATCATATAACAATTACTTTTATTAATTGTTTCTGCCTGTGTGTTTATCTTTTTCGCTCACTTACACAACCTTAAATTTATCTTGGTCACCCATGTTTTAAATTCATGTTTCCACGACGATGGCCAACTAAAGACTAATGCATTAAACACATTCACCACAGCAGGCTACACGAACACACGACTTCAAATGCCGGTAGCAGCATTTGTCGCCTCGTAGCCAGCTACTTAATTATTTTGGAGACGGCAGCAGCACCATCTGGACCTCATATTTTAAGTATGAATACATAGTTCAGTATTACCACCTTCACATATTTCGCATTTATAAAAATTTAATTACTCTTTCGAAATGTACTTATATGACGTAAGAGTATTAAAATGAATCAATTTATTCTTTACATCAGTTTTGGATATTGCTTCTGTTAAATAACATGAAATAATTGCACAACATCATTCATTCAACATTTTGTATTATATTGGCAACACTGAATTTTCTCATTGTAGCCAAAGAAATAGAAATTAAGCATTAAACACATTCACCACAGCAAGCTACCGACTACCAAATGTCAAGGATAGAATACACATGTTTATATGAGAATAATTCTTTTGAAGACAACAAGGCAACATGGTGACAGGTTGTTGTCTATGCTGATTTTGCCGTTGTAGTTCAATTAAACTAATTTCTATTTCTTTGGCTACAATGAGAAAATTCAGTATTGCCAGTACAATACAAAATGTTGAATGAATGATTTTGTACAATTATTTCATATTATTCAACAGAAATAATATCCAAAAATTGATGTAAGAAATAAATTGATTCATTTTTACACTTTTACGTGAAATAAGTATATTTTAAAAGAGTAATTCATTTTTATAAATGCAAAATATATAAAAGTGGCAATACTGAACTATGTATTTGTACTTGAATATCAGCTGCAGATGGTGCTGCTGCCGTCTCGAAAATAATTAAGTAGCCGGCTACGTGTGTTCTTGTAGCCTGCTGTGGTGAATGTGTTTAATGCATTAGTTTAATTGGACTACAACGACAAAATCAGCATAGACAACAACCGGTCGCCCTGTTGCCTGGCTGTCTTCAAAAGAATCATTCTCATATAAACATGTGTATTCTATCCTTGACATTTGGTAGTGGTGAATGTGTTTAATGCATAAATACGCTCTGTAAAAAACACCGAACCTGTGGTTTCGCAAGTGTGTATGTATTGGTTTTGTGCTGCTAATGTGGGGTTGAAGCTGGTTGAAAAATTATGCCAACCATAAAACCACTCTCTTCATCGAATTTGCCTACAAACTGGCATGTTGTGCCAGCATAATTATTCCCGTGTAAACTACCTCATACATACATACATATATATACATACATAAGTAAACTATTTCTTAAAATATGAATTTTTATTAAAATACTCAATTTAATATGAACCTGCCTATTATTATATTTATAAAAGTGAAATTTTGAATGTATAGGTGCATTTGGTCAAGGAATAAATACATAAAAATCAATGAATGCGTTCAATGGGTCAAAGAATAGGTTCTTTAAATTCAAGGAACAATTTCATTGAATTCAAAGTATGTAAAAAAAAGTTTGCAGTCTAGGCTGAGTGTTGAATTTATGCCAATCAGCCAATGTAACTGAGTTAATTTTAGTTTAATTTAAGTTAATTTAGAGTCAATGTGATGTTTCCATGTAAGCCGTCGATCAAGGTATATACCAAGATATTTCACATGTAAATGTTGAGGAACAACTTGATTGTTAATCCGAATGGGGGAACAAAAGTATCTCTTCTTAAGGTAAATGTTATTTGAACACACTTTTGTTCATTTACCTTAATTATCCATAAGTTTAACCATAGTTCAATCTGTGTAATGTGTTCCTGAAGATATCGAAACGCCTCTCATGCATACTAAGGCAGGCTGTATCGTCGGCAAATGTAGAAGTGTGGATACTTCTTCTCACAGGTATAAATCAAATACAAAACTGGCGCCAGTATACTCCCCTGTGGCACACCGGATGAGATAGTTTCAGACATACTCATAAAGTCTCCTTCCACAACAGTGAACTTCCTGGCAATAATGTAACTTTGCAAAAGATTTAGAATGTTTATTGGTAGGTATGTCTTCAATTTTAAAATAAGGTCTTTGTGACACACTGCGTAACGTCAATAAACAGCGCAGAACAATAGTTGTTTTCTTAAAAAGTTCTTCTTATAAATTGAACCAATCTATTAGTTTATTCACTGGTGCTATGCTAACTTCTAAGACCAAATTGATGGTCCGGTATGCACCCACTACTAATTAGAATTGGGAACAAGTTTGTCATTAACAGTTTTCGAAAAGCTTTGACATTGTTAATAGTAGACTTATTGTTCTTTATGACTCATCCTTAGTAAGATCTTTGCCCGACTTTGGAATCATTTCAACCTTGGCAAGCTTCCAGCTGTGTGGATAATACTCCAGTCGTAAAATGGCATTAAAAATAAATATAAAGATTCTAATTGCAATACGAGGCAAATTCATCACCATCTTGTTACTTATTCTATCCATACCTAGATCTTTCTTAGGGTTTGAACTCAGCAATTAGTTTCTGTATATCACACATCATAACTTTAAGGGACAAGGCGGTAGAGCGATTACACTCGACAACACCAGTATATGTGTTTGGGATAAATACATGTTTTAAATGCTCAGCAAATATTTTACCTTTTTCAGTATTGCTTCTTGCCCAACCTCCGACAGATGTGCCCGGAGGTGATTTATACTCAACGGGTGTTTTAGGTTTTCTAGCATCGCCCCACAAAAAGTAATTAGCTGGTGTGACATAAAGACCTTCCAGATAATTTTTAAGAGATTTAGATGCAAGCAAATCTTGGAGTCGTTTAGTGCACTCTTTAAATCTGATTTTATTTTGTGGTGATCTGTGCTATCGCCATTCCCTTCTAGCTCTTCTTTTTTCACGTACGAGACGTTCAATGTCTGTAGAATAAATTTTATTAAACCCAGTCTGCGGATGAGAGATAGTGGCATGTTCTGCAGCCTGTTTAATAGTTTCGTTAAGATTGACAACATTAAATGCAATATCATCGGATGTTCTTAGCTTAATCGACGGCTTTTCCGTACAATGACTACTGAGATACAGTAGTTTTGATTTAGCTGCCTTTTGTTTAAGTACACTTTGGACTTTACTGCCTAAAATGATAAATTTCTGTCACTATTCTTTAAAATCCCATACAAATTCGTTTTTAAGTGCACTTTCTATAAATGCACATTTAAGATAAGTGCCCTAAAATTTTGGCAATTTTAAAATATTTTCATACAAAAAATCAATGTTAGCTGCAGATTGACTTAACTGCACAAAATATATTTTTTTTTGTAATTATTGTTTAAAATCGTTTTTTAAGTGCACTTTGTATATCTGCGCATTTAACATATTTTTTGACAGTTTTAAATTATTCTCTTACAAAAAATTTAAGTTAGCTGCATGTATGTGTATAAAACTGAAGTCAAAGTTTGTATACCTTCACCTTTAGGCAGGTAAGTGTATTTAAGATAACAACATTTTTGACTTATCTGCACAAAAAGTTGTGCAAAGTTGATTGTGAAGCTACGTCATAATTACTGTAGTTTTTGAATCCCAGCGAATTAAAACGATTGATCATCTTCACATATGGGTGAGGTAAGTCACTTCTTAATGGGCTACAAATTGTAACGATCGTGGCAGAGTGATCTAGAGAAGCTTAAACTTGAACTAAATCTATAACATCCGGAATTTTTTTTGTATGTCAGTAGGCCAATAAGTGGGCTCCCTACTCGAAATAACGTACAAGACCATTTTTGAAATGGTGTTAAACAACGCATTGCATTGCTGCTATAAAAGAAGGACCAAGTGATTTGTTGAAATTCTCGTATTGATCCTCAGTGATTGAAAATCTGGGAAAGGAGTAGATTGATGATATCACGAAATTTTTACGTGAACTCCAGAAATTATGTTTTGCATTATAGTCGCCAGCTGCTACGAAATAAGGGTCAAGACATTTGTAGTAATCCTAGTATTCATCCTCATTAATTGTGAATCTGGGAGGGGAGTACATTTATGATATCACAAAATTTGTGCAAAAATTTTCCACACAAGTATTCGTTACTTGTAGATGTTCTTCACAAATGTTGTCAAGAATATTATGCTTGAGTCTTTACTTTATTAGAATTGCTGATCCACCGCAAGCTTCTCCTCTTAGGTCCTTTGAATCATATAAGGTGTAGCCATTCATTTTGAATATTCTTCTTGAAGTCAAATGAGTCTCAGAAACTAATATCAATTATATCAATATTGTTTTCTGTTACGAAGTGCTCAAGTTCATTTTTATGTTGGCTAACGCCGTTTGCATTCCAGAAACATATTTTTAACGTGTTCGTGGCTTGTTAACTAATGCTAAGAGTAGAGTATTCTGCATTCTCAGCATTTCTTGCATCATGCTAGTCATATTTGTTGTAAAATTATTTATATTTTGCACCACATTGTCAATAGTAACTTCAAGGCGACTAGACTTGGGTCGAACTCGTTCACTAGTTCATTTTTGCCACAAACCAATGATCAAACCCATTTAAATTACATGGGTTTGATCATTGGTTTGTGGCAAAAATGAACTAGTGAACGAGTTCGACCCAAGTCTAAAGGCGACTAAAGTTATGGTTTGAGTTTGCATGCGTTCAATTATTTGGAGGTGGAACATTTTGTGTGGGAATAGAACTAGTCTTAGCAGCATCAGCATACGATACACGTGAAGCAAGTGGTTGTCTCATTTGAGCAAGATTGGTGGAGTAAGCGTTTACTGATTGGCCTGGAGATAACTTTGGTTTTTGTCCAAAGTCTGTTTAACGAAAGAATATACAGATTTGCAATCGCTTTACTTGAGTACCTGCCGTTACGGCCTTATCTCACGTGTGCCAAAGCACCGGGTGTGGGTTAGATGCCAGACCAACGCCCCCATGCACCCTTTTAGAATGAACCTATATATATATATATATATATAGTTATCCCTGTATTATATTCAATTACCTTGCTGAGGTAATTTGAGCTATCTAAACTCTGCTGCTATGTCCGTGCCCATAGCAGCTCTGTTGAATGGCAACAGCACCTAGAAGAGTATCTGGCTGACCGCGTCACACCAACCACTAGCATTGATTTAACACTGGGAAGCCAAGACTATTCTCCCAGCGATTTTGGTAGCAACCACAACCACCACGATAATTCTCTGGCTTCCACGCTTAGGTGTTTTGTATACACCTAAGCGAGGTCCCCTAGAAAATTCCTCAACCATTGCCGGCACAGCTAACCACTCATCCATAAAGAACGCATGCCTGTGTCGCCAAATAACCAGTGCCTACTCCACACTTACCAAAATCATCCCTTTAACCCCGTAGGGTATACCCCATTGCGGTAGGACGAACTCGGCATTTTAGCAAAGGAAACTGACGACCGCTACATGCACTCAGAACTTCAGAGCAGCGAGGACCACTTACGCGAGAAGAATGCAAGCACGCCACCTAAGTTTCGGTGCCTACTACGGCAAGACACTAAAGAGTGAAAGAGTCCTGGGGTCGTATCCAGGACAAAAGCCATTTTGGACCAGAAATTTCCGGCAACCGCAATGCATTTATCTCTAAGCAGCCCAGCTGTCGGGCAACCGGCACCCGTGGTACCAGAAGTAGACTCTGGTTAGACCTCGAAGTTCCACCACAAAGGCTTCACCTCTATCGTCTTTTGAACTCATGGGGCAGTCCTAGGTGACGCTGCACCTAGCTGACAACAACGGGCGTACAATATTTGTTTTCCTTTTATAAATATGTGCACATCCGTTACTCTGTTTATATTCAGAGATTGGGTAGTAACACATAAGTTTTACGGGTAATGAGCCAAAGGTCCGTTAGCGGAAAAAGCTACATTACCCTAGCTGGGGCCCCGGGATTGCCACACCCGTAGTCAAAAGTAGACTCCCCTGGGGGTCGAAAGAATATACAGGAAATCCTCTGTAGTTAGCTGTGTGATTACCTCCACAGTTACTACATTTTTTTTCTGCTTGGTCTTTTGGTTTAGTAAAACTAGCAGTAACGTGTAATTCACCGCAGATAGCACAAACTGTATGTAATTTGCAGTAAGCTTTTGTGTGACCATATCCTTGGCAATTATGGCACTGTACGCGACCTGATCGCTTATGTAGCAAAATTTTTTTACCTTAAATCCTTGTATGATGAGTGCATCTTTTATTCTTCGGGATAAACATAATAATCTATGCTCTTCAATACGATCAGCAGACCTTTTGCACTCTTAAGCTGGTACGTATAAAAACTTGTTTTATGTTTTTGGAATTCTGTTACTATTTTGCGTATACTTCAATTTTAGTTTCGTCAATGTTACCACGTTTTAATGGAATAATATGAAATGAGTTTTCACCAATGGTCGGGACTAATTTTTTAATAAGGGCGTTAGAATTTTTTTCTCACAGATATTTTAATGGTGGTTTGTAGGTTTTTGCCGATGATACAGCGGGTTGGTCATTATTAGCCTGCAATAATTAAAAACGATTATTACGTTTAATTGATGCGGCGTCTTTATCCCTGGATATCTTGGGAACCGATGAGATTTTTGATGAATTTGAGCTTCGCCCACTCTTTACAACTGTGATATATCTGTCCATTCCGACTTGAACTTTAGATTTTGGATTACTGTTATCTATAGGGACAACTTGGTTAAGTAATGAACAAATTCCCGAAACGGATGATGTCGCTGATTTAAATGACGAAATACAAGGCAACTCTTATGTTAACGAATTACTAGTTGGCATTGGGCAAAGCGAAGCGATCGCTGACGAAAAAGTAGATTTGCCCTTAGAAATATATTATCACCAGATTTTTTATTTTTATTGATTTCATTAAGAGTTTCAGAACTCACAGTAATATAAGTATTTCTGCCATTAGAACTTACTTCACAATTTTTTGTATTTGAGAGACTCATATAAATTGCGTTCGCGTACTCAAAAGTTTTTACAAATTTTTACTGAATTTTACTAAATTGTGTTTACCCAAAATACAGTAAATGAGAAAGTGACAGTTCTTGACTAAGTGTTTTGCAAATTTTTACTGCAGAAATTTGTCGTACTAAAGTTTAGTAAGATAAAAACATATGATTCAAAATGTAAATGAAAAGTAAGCAAACGAAAAGTGTAAAAATTTGAGAAAAGGTTAAATAAAAATTGTAAAAGTCATTAAAAAATAATGAATTTAGAAATAATAATATAAAAATAAAAAGAACTGTAAATAGTCATGTAATTTTTATTAATTTAACCAAAGAAAATCAAACTGAAATTAATTACGAATATTGCATGAAATGAATTACAAAATTTATTCTTAGATTGTTCGTGGTTTAAAAATATTGTATCGACTACCAATAATGAAAAATAGTTGAATAGTAAAAAGTTTACCAGCCTAACCCACGATGTCGACCGACAACTCGATCGACTGACGACATGTCAGTCATTATAGTTCGTTTGGGCGACCCACTAACTATCGACTTGTCGGTCGTTAGGCTTTACGTTGTTAACATAATACATTTACTCATTGTCAAATTAGCATATTGCCACATCAAAAATTTCATAAATAAAACGCTACTTTACAAATAAAAAGCGCTGAAATGTGAAAAGCATTCCATAAAAAATTCAACTCTATGCTACTTAAAGTTTCTACAAATAAAAATAAAAACAATAATAAACATAAGACAATACAAAAAAATTAAAAAGTTATTTTCAAAAATTTGTATGTGAAATATAAATAAATATACGTATCAGTTGAAATGTGTAGATACTCCTAAAATAATGCAAGCGGATTGTAATGAAGAATGGACGGGAGTAGCACCAATGGGACAAGCAATCTATTGAAGTGGAAAGAGTAATGTGCCTAATTGAGTGTTTTAGAAGAATTGGTTAGATAAATTGCACGTATACACATTCATACATACATATGTATGTATGTATGTATGTATGTATGTATGTAATTCAAAAAGAATTATGTGACAAGAATGCATGTTTGTGAGTTAAATAAATAAAATAAACGCAAAAAAGTTAACATTTTTATTTTTGATTTTCATATAAAGGGTGTTTTTTTTAGACGTATAGAACTTTGAATTGAAATAAAGCACAAGAAAATCGTTTTAATGTCCATCAATTTGGCTTTATTGGAAGGATAATTTAATGCCATTTATTTTTAAATATGATATCGGGCATGTGGCCGCCGCGGCTGGCTCGAATAAAGCCAATTCTACAGGTCCAATTTTCAACCACTTTTTCGAGCATATGGGGCCGTATGTTGGCAATAACGCCACGAAAGTTGGCTTCCAAGTCCCCTAACGTTTCTGGTTTGTTGGCGTAGACGAGCGACTTCACATATCCCCAAAGAAAATAATCCAATGGTGTCAAATCACACGATCTTGGTGGCCAATTGACAGGTCCATTCCGCGAAATTATGCGCTCATCGAATGTTTCCTTCAATAAATCGATTGTGACGTGCGCTGTGTGGCATGTAGCGCCGTCTTGTTGGAACCACAACTCATCCACATTCATGCCATCCAATTCGGGAACAAAATAGTCGGTTAGTCGGCTCCAATTGCTGTGCACGGTGGCGAATCGATTCATTCGGGTCCTCTTCAACACTTTGCTCTACAGCGGCAATTGTTTCTTCGGTGCGCACTGTTCGACGTCTCTGCGGATGCGTATTATCACATAGAGTAAACGTAGTGCGAAAACGATCCATGGTTAACCGAATTAATTGCTCTGATGGACGATTATGTCGACCATAAAATGGACGGAGCTTGCGGTAAACTTCGCGAACTGAACCATTATTTTCGAAATAAATTTGCACGATTTGCAAGCGTTGTTCTTTTGTCAACCTGTTCATGATGAAATGGCAAACCAAACTAAATATTAATCACTTGACAGCTGACAAAATGGCCGCCAGTTAAAAAAGTGATGCCAACTTAAAGTTCTATACCTCAATAAAAAACACCCTTTACATATGTAAATTTGTTTAAAAATTTGGTTTTTATGTGTACTTTTTTGTTTTGTCGACAAGCACAAACCCAGTGACTGATTTTGACATTTGTTGTCGTTTGAATTTTCATAGTGGGTACCAAGTTTGTATGAAAATGCTTACGTCATCGTTCGCATTCATTGTCGATCGACTTGTCGTGCTGAACAAGTTTAGTGGGTCCCGAATCAGCTGTTTGTATTTAAAAATGATTGCGAACGACAACGTTCGATATCGTGGGTTTGGCTGTACATATTTTTCAACACTATATGAAGCTGGAGCCAGCTGTTTCCATAATCTTATTAAATTTTACTATTTTTCCGTTCACGTACTTTTTTCGGCAACAGCTCTTTTTGAGACTAAATTTTAAAATTTTTTCAGTAATTACTCATTTACTGCATTTTACTGCAAAAATAAAAAAAACACACCTATAGAGTATTCCTCAATGTCATTTTGTTTGTTTTGCTCTTTGTTGGTTTTTTTGTTTGTTTTTGTTACTTTTACTATGTAAAAATATTAGTGAAGCAAATAAAGCTTATTTATCAAAGTCAGTATTTATTACGAATAATATGTTTGTTTAGTAAGTATGTAAGAAAAACTCTGCTAATCTTCTGCTCATTATGAAGGTAGTATAACGAGAAAAAAATAAACAAAATTTGATTTATTTCGTTTGCGAGGACAACGAAAAAAATCAAGAGTTTAAAATAGAATTATTTTCCGAATTTTATTTTAAAATTCTAAAGAGCGAATGAAAAAGAACTATTGGTATAAATATTTATGTTAGGCAGCAAATTGAGTTCGTTTTTGACATATCATCGACCAGCCCAAATCACTATAGCTATAGAGTTGAAATTTGGTGCGTAGATTAATATTCCGATGTAAAGATCCACTAAGAAAGAATTTTTGGAAATTCTAAAGCGAAAAGGAGTCAGAATAGGGTAAATTCGGTATCATTATATCTCAGAAACTACGTTGGATAGACTTAATATTCTAAAGGCATACGAATGCTGCTAAAAAATAAACCGACACCCGTTTGGTACTTTTTCAATATGTGTACTGTTAGAGTTTAAAAGAGGGTAAAAACTGAATTTTAGTACCTTTTTTGCAGTCGACATATCTTTTAAATTACTGAATGTAGCAGAAAGCTTTTTGGCGCGTTCTTTTCTTTTGGACAGAATTTCGAATGGGTTTTAACAGTTCCTGAACATTATTACTTTAAAAGGGGTAAAATCGTACCCATTTTCGGTACTTTTTTGTTAATGATAAGGTACATATGAGATACATGTAAAAATAATTAGCTATGACTACCGGTCAGTAGAAGCTGAGATAATAAAATGTATGTTTTTTTGAAGGGCCCGAAGAGTGTTAAGGGTGTAAAAAAGGGTAAAATTGGTGTCTTTGTATCTCGGAAACTACATTAAATAGACCAAAAATTCCAAGAGGATAATAATGCTGGTAAAGAGGAAGCCGACATGTGATTGGTACTTTTTAAATAGGTGTACTTTAAAGAGTTTAGTGGGCGAAAACTGAATTTGTGTACTTTTTTCACACGAAATATCTTCTAAATTATTGAATGTAGCAGAAAGCTTTTTAGTGAGTTCTTTTCTTCTATACAGAATACTGAATAAGTCCATAAAATAAATATTTTGTGTTTCGGAATACATACATAAAAAACTACATTTGGTTTCAAGGTGCAGTTTGTGCCTATACTTACGGTGACCATTCGTTCTGTATTATACAGAACAGTACTGTTTTTGAGAGTATTGTTCTGTATAAATTATTCATTAGGAAAAACATTGAAATGTTCTGTATTTTCTTTTTTTTTTTCTTTTGTGATTTTCAAAAGTATTATTATTTTATGAATTCTCATATAGTTATTGAAAGTCTATGCATAAAGTAAGAGGTTTGTGACTGTTTAAAATTTGTGGTTAAAGTCTACTGATGATTTGGTACAAGCGCCAATGAAATACGTATATAGACATGCTAAACTACCAGCAAATAAATTTCAATTATTTTATGTACACTTCTGACAATATGCCAAATAATAAATTTTCTTTATTTTATTTATTGTTCAGCATTTGTTCTGTATTTTCATGATTTAAACTGCATTGAAAAATTAACGTTCATAGTTTCTGAAACAATTGATTTCTAAAGTCGTTAGCACATTGACTACAAAACCGAAGATCCTGGGTTCAATACCTGTATCCGACAGTCATTAAAATAACAGCATCACGAATTTTTTTTTTGCTGTGCATTAGTGTTACTTTGTATCAGTTGTTGTAGGAAAGTTCAAGTGATGAAGCCATAGTCACTAGTCACTAAACTATACCACCTTCAGCAGATGCTAACCCTAATGTAACAACACAGTGCGCTCCTTCGTCGGTATTGTGTAGCAGAAGCATCGGCGAATTAAAATATCCAATAAAATGGCTACTAAACACAGCCTCAAAAACTTAATACGCCTCATTTGATACCAGAAGGCACTGCAACACTGCATTATTAAAAAGCGTGCCAACAAGAAAGCAGAGTTGTAAAAGAATGAAGCTTTCTTCTATCTCTTCCTTCACCACCTTTCGCAAAGAAGGTAACAACTAGTTATAGTAGTAGGCATTAATTTCCTGATTGTTATTGTGTTTCTTTACGGAAAATTCAATATGGTAGCCAACAGACGCCATTTTGTAAATACAAAAAAAAAGTCGAAATAGTTGAAGCCGTAAACAGACCACCATCTACCAGGTGTAGAGATGCACGTCAATAAACTTAGAGCAGAGCGACGATGACATTTCTGGCATAGAAGAAAATGTTGAAAAACTGATGGCAGTGAAAGATGAAATCAACAGTAGTCAATGTCAACAAGTTGGACGTGAGCGAAGTTTCCCAGAGGTTTCCAACAAAGTAAAGGACGTTCGTGGAAGATAGTCAAGCGGTTTGTGACACAGCGGAAATAGCTATTGATGAAATGAACTCATTTGTTCAGGGTAAAGAAACTGATACGGTATACAAAATGCGCAGCATAAAAGCAGCTGAGAAGAAGAATATAACTTCAAAACAGAGCCTAAAGTGTACGGTAAGGCAAGCTCTAGTCAAGGAACAAGGTAATCAGAGCCAAAGATCATAAATTTGGAATTAGTGGTCATCTCCAGTGTATGGTAAGGCAAGCTCTAGTCAATGGACATGGTAGAGTCAGAGCCAAGGGCCATAAACGTGGAAGGAGTAGTCATCTGCAGTGTATGGTAAGGCAAATGCTACAAATTTTTTAGAAGTTGACATCTCTAGCGTATAGCAAGGCAAGCTGTAATGGAATTACGAAGCAGATTCAGTACTAAGGGCTGCAAATGTCCAAGAAGGTTTCATCTCCAGCGAAAGGCAAGGCAAGCTGTAGTGGAAATACTAAGCAGAGTCAGTACCAGGGCCACAAATATCGAAGAACTAATCTCCAGCGTATGGTAACACAAGTTCCAGTTGAGAAACAAGGCAGAGCCATAACTAAGTGCTATGTACAAATGTGGAAGATGTAATCATCTCCAGCGAAACTACAAAGCGTATAGAAAACGAAGAAAAAGAAAAGCAATGATGTGCCTATTCGTCCCGAATAAGTGGGCGGCAGTGTTACGGAAATGGCCGTCGAATGGGATAATGCAGCATTACGCAAAAAAAAATTCCCAACAGGGTTAACGCAAGTGTTAAGGAAAATATTCCTACAGGGTCAATCCAAAGAACTATATAGAACAGTAGTAAAGAGCTATATACTCATGCGCAGTACATACAATCGTGATTAAACGTAAACGAAAAAGCAATGTGAGTCCGATCACAGAGGAGATGTGTAAACATCTAGTAATGAATTTTTTTTTTTTTAAGTTGGAAGTACTTATACTTTTAGTATATTTTTTTATTTATATTTATATTCACATTTATAAGAAAATTAATAAACAATAAAATTATTCCTTAGTTATCAAAAATGTTGAAGGTCAAAATTAAAACGACTGAAAAACGGGTTTCTCTAACAACACAAATCTGTTCTAGATAGACGAAAACAAAAAGCATTATATACAAAACACTTTTTATTTTTCCGTAATGTTCGATTTCGTTTTAAATAATCTTTTGAATCGTAACTTTAGATGCCCATATTATTTCGTGTTACAATTATTTTGATCGTAACTGTGCATATATATATATACATATGGTAAATGAACTGAAAAAATTTAACTTTAGTTCTATTTGGCTATGTTAATAGTGTATTAGAGTATTATATAAAAAATTTAAAAACCAATGTAAACATATATTTTTTGAATAAAATTGTTTGTATAACAAAAAAGTAACTATTCTTTCGTGAAAATTTTATTTCAATATGTCCAGCTTTTTTTAATAATCCCGCTTTTTTAATTCAAATGTCCATCTTTTTGTTAATCTCAATCTGGCAAGCCGAATGTACATAGTTACCACATGAACTTGGTAAAGCTGTCTTTACATGGTAATACAATGTATTACGACATGTCAAAATATGCTGTAGAACATACAAAATCCTATCATGTAAAAGCAAAATGTATCGAGTAGGAGAGAATATGGATAGAAAATTTGACAAGCGGTCGGTGAATGTTTTTTTCGAAACCATTTTAGAAACTAAAGTATTCTCATCACACCAGAGGTGTATTTCAAAGTAAACATTATCAGCATTGATGGTATTTATTGAAGGTGTTAACACTTTTACAAAATCAACTCAGGAAATTTTCATGTTGTTTCTGTAATCATTGTACAACTGCAACCATCAGCTACTTAACCCGTACCACATAACCAAATAAACAATAAACAAATCTATAAAAAAAAATTATTGATGATCTCTGGTGTAAACATGAAAGATACCTACAACCAGTGATGGGAAATGTGACACAATTGTGTCATTTTTGGCACTATTGGATGTTGCCTGACATTGTGGCAATCTCGCTCCTTTTCTGGCACTTTTTGCGCATTAAATATGGAAACTTTTCATATTGCAATAATAAGTACTTTTCTTGAACTTTTTACATTTTTAAGTAATGAAAACTAGGATTTGAGGCTGACAACTGTTCGGTTCTGATAGTTAAAAGTAACGGTTTGTCCAGAGATATTGACGATCTATTAAAATTAATATATAAATTTGTTTATAACCGCTCACGTCGTAGAAATGATTTTATAAATTTATAAAATTCTTAAGTATTCCCCAAACCGTTGGTTGTCTCGTCAAGTTGTTACAGATATCGTCTTTGAGCAGTGCAAGCCCTTGAAATATTTCTTAACATTATAAAATTTTCAGTCATAATGCAATGATAAAACTTTATTCATATTAAATAGTTTAACGGATAATATAAGCAAAACCTATTTATATTTTTATCTTGTCCTTGAAATGGTAAATTATTGAAATGCAATCTAAAAATGTGGAACTACATTTGATTTTAAAGAAGCTTTTTTATTTCGTCATTTATGTCGCAATTTTTTGAACAAAAGATATATTAATGATCTTCATGGTGACATGTGCCAGAATATGTTCTAAGTTTACACACAAATACTAATGTTCCTTTTGATAAAAAAAAATGGTTCTAAACGAAATGAAATACGTGAAAAAAGTAAAAGTGAATACAGATCCATATTAGACTTTGAAGATTTAAACAATTCAAGAACTTAAATGTGAGTGAGTTTTTGGGAGACATGGAGACGTAAACAATATTTCCAATGAACAATTTTTAAGTAATATTTATCGAATCGTTCAAGGTATGATTTTTATTCTCTACTCTTCATCGAGCGTGGAAAGTATATTTTTATTAGCAATTATAAACTTTAGCATCTTTAATACATGGTAAAGATTTTTTAACCATAACAATATATCTTGTTATAATCGTATTTTAAATGTTAGCAATAATTTTGCAATTTTGATATTAAAAAAGTAAATTTTTTACTACATGTCGCTCACAATTATATCGAGAATAGGGCTCGAAATGTATTAATGTGCATATACAACTATTTGGCACTATTCAAGTGATTTTGGCAATATTTAAAAGCAGATTTGGCACGAAATCAAGATTTCCAATTCCCATCACTGCCATCAACAGACTCTTGTTCTCTTTTTGATGTGTAAACATCTATACGCTAGGGGGTAAAAATCTTTTGACTTTGATTTCTTTGCTGAGATTTCTTTGCATTGTCAAATCGGTGTGAGCTATGTATGAGTGTATTAGTGTTTGAAAGAAGCAATACCAAGCAGAGAAACATGTCGACCGGCTCGAAGCCGACGGTGCGCCGCCGGCGGTTATTTTTCTGTATATTTCCGTACACCAAAGGTGAAAATGAACCGTAAGAGCTACGGACTTCAAATTTGGACACAAAGTGTAGACATTTGGCCACTACAACAACAAATACATGAGAGTTAAAAACTAAAGGGTGTTCCAAAACGAGCAACGAAAAATGTTAAAATCCCATGTAATATACATACAATTGTATGTACATATATACACTTGAAATTTTAAAAGTTGGTGTATTTTTATACAGACTACAAGAATTAACACTAAATTTAAAAAATTTAAATCAATGGGTGTTCGTTCCATCAGTTAATGCAATTTTGACTTTGTAATTTTGACAACTTGCTGTATCTTGGAAACTGTAAGAGCAAAACTCTTGAAATTTTCAAAAACGGTAAAACTAAAAAATGAAAAAAAATATAAAATCGCCAAATATAAAAAATCGCCAAAAACAAAAAAAAACGCCAAAACGAAAAAAAACACCAAATAAAAAAACTCTAGGATTAAAATAAATCGCGAAAAACCGGAAAAATCGCCAAAATTAAAAAATCCTTAAACAAAAAATCGCCAATATGAAAAAATCGCCAAAATGAAAAAATCGCCTAAATAAAAACCCCAAAAAAAAACAGAAAAAAATCGCCAAAATGAAAAAAACCCCAAAAAACAGAAAAAAATCGTCAAAATGAAAAAATCGCTAGAATGAAAAAAATTGCGAAAATTAAAAAAACCAAAAAGAGAAAAAAACGCCTAAACGAGAAAGAAGCGATAAAACTGAAAAAAAATCGTTTAAACTGAAAAAAATTAAAAAAGCAAGAAAGCTAAATCAAAAAAAAATTATCAAAACCGAATATGCGCGAGTCAAAGTCGCACTTTACTGAATTTATTTTAATTGCAATGCGTACACAACAACAAGAACAGCAACAACTAAACGATGAACAACAGGAATTAAAAATTAAGAAGTAAAAGTAAAGGCATTTACCATAGATGAGCACTGCAGTACCACTAGAGTTTCAGTAAAAACAATAACAAATGTTTAACAAGTAAATTTTTACTGATTACTAAAATTTTTTTCTACAATTTTTATAAATTGATTTTTAATAATTGATTTATTATATGATGAGGTGCATTGAATTTTCAGTAATCAGTAATGCCCGTATTCATAATGAAATTCTACCAAGTGGCTAAATGTTTTTCATACAAAATTTTCAAAATTTGAATGAAAAAACTTTGCCACTTGCTACAATTTTATTATGATTACGGCCCTACGATTTTACTGGTACATTAGCAGTAAAAATTTACTGAATTTTTTTAGTAATCAGTAAATTTACTGCTTAATGCAGTACATATACATATACCGCAGTGTGCCCATTTACTAACCAAATAAGTTTAATAAAACATATAAAAACCAAAAAATTCATACGTATTTACAATATTGAAAGTTTTGATACTTTTAATTAATTAATTTAAAAAAAGATACTAAAAGCATAAGTACTTCCAACTTAAAAAAAATTTTCATTACTTGATGTTTACACATCTCCTCTGTGATCGCACTCACATTGCTTTTTTTTTGACACGGAGAGAATTTCATAATATTTTGATTCTATAAACTCGTAATACTTTATATTATCATGTAAAGCTGTGGTCGACAAAATAAGGGCGCCGTGCCTTTTAATATACTATTCTATTACGTATGTGTACGCACGCATTATTGAGAACAAGTTATGTGTATCTCAACGTTGCCCGAAAAAACTTTTTTTTCCGCAATAAGAAAATATGTGTGATGAGAATTTACTAAATTTTTTATTTTCAGAAAATTATTATATCAAACCAGAAGGTTTGGTTTATCATTGTGCGTTGTCATATATGAAAAAACGTGACATGTAAAGGCATTTTCAAGCATATATTTTAATTATTTTAAGAATGTTTTATACAAAAACATATTTTTTTACTCACCATTACATTGACGTAACAACAACAAAAGATGCATTTCTTTATAAACAAATGTTTAGTGTTTATTCTGACCATAATAAAATCAAGTTTGCCTTTGGAGATTTAAAATTTAAAATTTGAGAAATGAGACGAAATTTCACTGTCAATACCGGTTTGTAGTGAGAGTTAACTCATACAATTGTAAAATGTAATGGTATAGGTTGCCGACCACGGATGTAAAGCAGCGCGACCCTTTATGCTACTAAAGTATCAATTTGCAACTTTATTACATTTTTGATACTTTTAGTCACACTGTTTTAAAATCAGCTAAATCTGCTACTTTTTGTTACGCTTTGACCCTTTTTGCCCCTTTTTAGAAATACCATTACTTGATTAAATTTTTTCGCAACAATATGCTTGTGTATAAGTATTATTTCTTATAACAGACAGCGTTGTCAAATCGGTGCTTTCCGCACCGTTTTTAGTGCTTCTTGAAATTTCCGACGCGAAAGTTAATGCTCGCTGCTTTTTTAAACTAATTTTTGGTACCTTTTATTTCTTGGCGGTGGCACTAAATCCAAAATTCAAAAAGAGTTTTCCTTATATAATATATATATATATATATATATATATATATATATATATATATATATATATATATATATATATATATTTTAAGAAGTCTAGCATTTAAAAAAACATAAGCACTGAAGTTAAATGGAACATTTCAAAATATTCTAATAAGATTGTACAAAACTTGGTTGATGAAATACGTGCATTTTATTCTCAAACTTTCACATTTTAAGCACAATTAATGGAAACAGTGTTTTGCCACACGACAAAGAAGACATAATGCAAGTATAGTCTAATAGCGAAATATTTTCTAGTATATAATGTAAATAGAGAATAATTCACTTAATGCAATGGATAAACTTTGAGTTCGCTATCGAGTTTTGGGCAGAAATAAAGTCTTAGAACGATTCATTTGATATAAACTCGTTTGGGCATTATAGAAATTGCATTTCCATCAAACTTTAATGTTTAAACGCAGAAGTTAATCACGTTTTTACCTTTATTACTTTATTTAAGTCTAAAATACGTAAAAAAATTTCCTTACACTTGGCTTTATATAAAAGCGGTCTGAAACGAGAAAATTGTGTTGCTAATAGAGCTGCCGTTTAAGGTTACATATTTATAACCTACTTCGTTCCTTTTTTCTAAAATAATAGTACATGTAATTTAAGTTTATATAACTTGGTCAACTTGCAAATTACTTTCTTTTTTAATTTTGTAACTTTGTTGCTATTAATATTGCGTAAGCTGTGAAAGAATGTTTCCACTACATTGTTTAATAAAAATCAAATTTTGAAAGTCTTGATTTTAAAAAAATTAACTACTACTCTCCCATTGATTTGATTTGATTGATTTCGTCAAATTGATTTTAGAATTCACTGATTCTCATAGAATCAAAATGTGTATCGGATGCTTTCAATTTGAAGTTTTAGGGATAAAATGCAAGGTCAACCGATTTCTATATTTTTTATGTACAAAATTTTTTTTATAAAACAAAAAATTTTAATTTAGTGCTTTTTTACTTAAATTATGCGTTTTTCCTGGTTTTAGTGCTTTTTGAAATTTAAAAGTTGACAACCCTGTTGACAGAATATTTTTTATATTAACCTATACGAAAGCTGACAATTTTGTAACAAAGTTTGAGTTGATTAGAAGAAATAAGCAACTTTCTATGATTAAATTTGTTGGAAGTTGATTTGGAAGATTGGAGTCCAACAGAAGATCTTATCAAGAAATATATAGCCACATTTCCAAAAAATTTAAACTTCAGAAAATTTTGCATATATTATTTATTTAAAGTACAACAATTTCTGATTATATTATACATACATATCGTTACCTTTATATAGAAAGACCCTAACCGAATTTGTTTTAAATCGAGTTTTTTGTATATTTCGATAGAACAATTATGTTCGAAAAAATGCAGAAATTTCCATTTGAAAAAAATGAGTTAGGGCCTTTCTATATTAAGGTAACGATATGTATGTACTACATGCTTATTGTTTCGATTAAGCAACGTCTATATTGGTTTGTTTCCTGCTTAAGAAAATATATAGATTTCAACCCGAACATTTTTGAAATAAGTTATAAAACTTCATATGGCACACTAAATAATAAACAGTAAAATAAATATGAGTGATGCTTTTTCTTATGACGGAGTTTTCTTTACACAGAAACAAATTTACAAGAATTATTTTCAATAAAACCATGTTATTGAATAAAATTTTTAATTTCAACAATATTTGTCATTAACTTGAATATTGTATTTATCAATTCCACGCATTTTAAAATATCATTTAATGCAATGCTGCCCACAGAGAGAAAACCAAGAGTAATGTACATATAAGCGTATGTGCATTCATTTGTGCAAAAAGCCGATTGATGTTAGGACTATAGCGCTTCTCTGGCCAGCAGTGATTTAATATTATTTATTTGTGTTGGTGTTTTCCTTGCTTGTTGATTGACTCAACCTGGTCATGTGGTGATGCTCTTGTTTTTTTCTTTGATTGCTTGTGTTGTATACGTGTGAGTTCGGACAAAAAGCCGAAAAACGTCGTGGCTTGTTTTTTTTTACTCAACAAAGTTATTTTTAGATTATATCAAGACAATGCGCACATAAGAAATCATGTTTTGCTTCTATTCATTATTTGCTTATTCAATAATGATTTGCTCTTTAGCTGAGTGGTAAGTACGTTGGTTTATTAGTCAAGAGATTGCCGGTTCGACTCATCCCAAACACATTTAGTTTTAATAGCAGCCAAGCAAAAGCAAATAAAAAGTGATTGAAAAATGTAACATTCATTCAAAAACACACAAAATAACAATTTTTACTGAAAATAAAATTTCAGTGAACAACTTTTTTCTTTGATTCATTAAATTTCTTTGTTGACTGAAAAAAATATATTCAATAAACGTGAATACAATTTTATTTATCAATAATCCAGAAATCGTCAATTATCACAGAAAATTAGAAAGATTATTTTATTGAATCAACGATTTTCGTATTCAAATATCAAAATCATTTTTTTCTGTGTAATTTGGAAAGATTTTCGTCATCATCATGAATTGTTAACCAGTTTTTTTATCTATAAATTGTTAATGTTTTTGTTATGTTTTTCAATTATTACTTATACTTATTACTAATATAATCAATGAAAAAATTAACAAAACTAACTCAAAATCGTGTTTTACTTTAAATTTTTGTTGCTAAAATATTTGCCCCTTCTTTGAAAAAAATCCCTTTTTTTGTGCCACTTTTATTTCTTAAATCCCCTTTTTGTGCTACTTTTCGAAATTTCTCAACGGTCACACTGATGTAAAGACACCTTAAAGAAATTTTAAGGCTCCATTACCCGACTGTAGAAATCGTAGATGTAAGGTAAATGTAAATGTAATGTAAATGTAAACGTTTGAGCGCTTATAGAATGCTTAAAAACGTGTCATGTGTTTTCGACACAAACAAAAAAACTTCTTTGTGCACACATACATACAAGGCACATCAATCAGGTACCCGCGATTCTACAACAAATATTACAACAGCAAAAACCACATGTACTTTGTTGGTATAAATTACCTTCTTACTTTTCAAAACAAGGTAACATCGTCAGATTGCATGTTTCTAATAGGAAATGTCAAACACCATACAAAACTGAATATTCGAAAGGTGTTTATGGATACCCAAATAAAAGCATGCTTTTAGGCTTATACCTACATAATACAAATTTGACGTTTAGATTGGTATAATGACATTAGTCACCTGGTCTAGTGCTGCTACCTAATAAATGCGCCTTGCATACATACACGGTAATTGCGAGTAAATTTCGAGTTATTTGAAGTCAAACGCGAAAGTTCATATACATATGTATAATATTTAAATTCATGGAAATCATTTTGATTGAAATGTACATACATATGTATACGGACATATATACGAGTATGTATGTATGCATTAGAACTTATAAGTAAATAATATAAAAAATAGTAATGTTTTAATTAATCCAAGATTTTTTGTAATAGTTTCGCTGAAACTACCTATTTTAATTTACTTTCTTTTGATGGCAAGTTTTAGCCTGTTGGAAAAAATTAATTGAGTTTTTAAAATAACACACCTTTTAGAACGAAAAAAGGTTTTGAAAATTATTATTATTTTATTTAAATGAACTCAATTATAATAATTGTAATAGCAGCTGTAACGCTCAACAGTAATATTTGTCATATGCTTGCAGTAGCACCTCAATCAAATCTTCACTTTCTCGTTTTATCCTTTTCTTATTAATGTTCGTACCTACTCATAATAATTTAGTTTTATTCACAAACAATATACATATGTATATTTTTTAACAAAAATACATATGTACATATGTATGTACATATACAGGACTTTTTGTTTGCTGGGTGTTTATCAGTATAAAAAAATCATATAAAATGGAAAACAGCTGTTCGAAACATTGATGAAAGTTCAACATCTTCACATTATTTTTGATTGTGTGAAAAAAGTACCAAAATTATTTAAATTGTATCTAATCATTATTTTATAATTACAAACATTGTAATCACTTTGACATTTAGTGAAATTACAATTTAAGCTTCATACCCGTATATACATATTTACATTACAACTTATTATAATTATAAAAAATATTTATATTTTTATTATCATTATAATTATTATGATTATACGTACCTATTTTTATTGTTATTGGTATTATTTTTAAATAAAAATAGTTTTTTGTACGCTTGAATGTTTGTACGTACATATGTATGTATATTTTACATATTCATACATACATATGTACATGTACACAGATATGTACATGTATATTAAAAAAAAAAAACACATACGATTGGTAGTCTCTGGTTAGATTTTATAAAAAAAAACTTTGCTAGAAAACTAAATTTATTATATATGTCATGTATGTATACAAATTAACCACTCAGAAGCTTAAACTATTAAAAGAAACAAAAGTACCAAATCAGGGCTATTGTGCCACACTCTCATTCAATATAAATACATCCCATCACTGTCTACAAATGTCACGTAACGTCGTCATGAAATTATATTTTCTGCAGGTTCAGACGTTACATTTACGTGCCATTTCAGTCAGGTAAAGGCTCAGTTAGCCGACTGTAATGTAATGTAACTGCAACAGTAAGAAACAGCTGATCAATTTTGTTATGTTAAAAGTAATGAAAATGGTTATAGAGATGTAATGTAACGTAACCACTTTTCATATAAAAATAACGATCAGCTGTTTTCTACGTTACAGATACATTACATTACAGTCGGCTAACTGAGCCTTAAGCATTAGCATTGCTTTTCATGCAACAGATTCGAACAGCTGACACATTTACATTTACAGTTCTACATTTACAGTCGGATAATTCTGCCTTTAAGATGATGCGATTGTCTAGTGCAGTGATCTTCACGCGTGCGAGTGCTCTCACAGTAACGAAAAGAGTAATAAGAGATAATTTGTATTTTTATTTAATGTGTACTCATTTCAGCAATCAGGGATACCACTTTAATCTCAGACTATTCATATGTGCCGGTTGTGTAGTCACATTCTACCAGACACCAATGGATTCTTTTTGAATTAATTTTATTACAAGGTTCTCTAGTTTTAGTGCTTGAATAATCACATCTGAAACTAAGTTATTGTATACTATTTAATTGACTCGAATTAGAGTTTTACAAGTATATATCAAATATGTCTTGGCAGCCCGGCCATAAGCAAAGTAAAATATATTACGCTAAAAAACGTAGCACCAACACAAACTTAAGCGTGAATGAATGTATATGTATGTGTGGGGATCGTTGGTCTAGTGGTTTTTGGGCGAAGTATAAAAAGGGGTGCCGTATCCAATGGCGAGTCAGTAGTGAGCAGCATTACCATATGTGAAGATTTATCTTATTTTCGAAGTTTTTCGTGATGTTAACAAGACTAAAAGATTTTTTTGTTAGATATAAGATTTTTGAGAATATGATTTTTGATACTTTTGGTTTATTATTTAAGGTCCTTTTGAATAAAGTACTGACATGGTTTCTTCTTGTCTTCATCAAAAGTATGAATTATGTGCATACAGACAAGCTAATCGATTTGCGAATTTTGTTTGTGTTTTCTTAAAAAAAAAATATATATATTTATCTTATACACGTTCTATTCAGTAAATATTTTGTGCTATTTACCTTTACGTTTGTTAGTCATGTAAAACAAAATAATTTTTTCCTGAATTCGAATTAAGTAAAATCAATGCATATTAATATATTTTAAGTAATATCACTAAAACAAAAAGATTTTTAATGAGAAAAAGTTTTTTTGTTAAAAAAAAGTATGGCAATTCTGGCCAACCACAAAACCTCTCTCTTTGCCTCTCTCATCCACAAACTGACATGTTCCCAGCGGCAAATTAAGCTAAGTACTTCGATAATAATTAGTGACTTGGATTCTAATGTAAATTTTTACCACTGGGTTATGCCAGCACAATTAAGCCCGTGTAAATCAGCGCAATAACAGCAACAGCTATTCAAGAATGGAGTGTTGCCACACAAGTATTTTTGATACTTTGTGACCATGTATTTAATTCGACTGCAATTTATTTAATTTATTATACAAATTTTGTATTATTTTCAACAATCATTAAAGTTTTGGATAGTTTTCATTAAGCACGCTGACAAGAGTATGAAGTTTTTTCCATATATTTTTTTAATTTAATTTTGGAGAATAAAATAGACCCCCAAATAAAATGTCTATAAATTTCACATAAAATAGATATTCGTATTCGCGAATATCGTTTTAAATCTTCGTATTGACGGATATTGTTTTAAATATTCGAATTCGCGAGTATCAAAAATTAACATTCGGCACATGTTAAACAAATTTAGGAAAAAGAAATAGAAAAAGCACCACATCTACAGAATCAAACCACTTCAAATTTAGATAAAAAACCTTTCTTTCTTTCTGGATAAGATGGGCAAGAGAGATCCGAAGCTATATACGGCAAAGGAGAGACATCTGGTCAAGAAGCACAGGCAGGACGTTAAGAAGTTCGAAAGAATTTACGGCCCTGTTGGTGTTCTCCAGGGTAGATCATCTCCTTTGGAGAAGGTTGTGGGTGTCGACGGAGTCCAGGCTATACCTAGCAAGAGTGTAGGGGCTGTATCGACGGGCACATGCAGCTCCAAAAATAAGGAGTCTGGCGGTGCCTTGTTTGCCAATGCGATCAGGTCGTCTATGGTTAAGGCTGACAAGGCACATTCAGGTAGTAAGAAGAAGGCTGTCAAACCAGATGGCTCTCGTAGGGACTCCTGAAAGGAGTCAACGAAGAGAGACAGATCTGGCGATGACATACCCTCTACGTCAAAGAAGGTGAAGAAGTCGACGAGCCAGGAAGGTGATCTTCGGGCGGCTGTCATAGATAGGAATGATCCGGATGGGAGGATCAATCCTGAACTGTGGCAGCTGGTTGAAGGTAGGCTCATCAATGAAATCGGCCTAGCGGGGGTAGAAAATGAGGAGGAATTGCAATTCCATGGCGCGGAGTGGGCGAGGGGTGTCAAATTTGTTAACTGCAGTAATAAGAAATCATTTGATTTCCTTAAAACCGTCGTTGACAGGTGTGGCAACCTTTGACCGGAGGCGAAACTGGAGGTAATTTGAGCTGCAGATCTGCCTCTCCGAGCAGTGGTAACAGCATGGTTTCCACCACCCGTTAGATCGGTGGAAATCGTACTGTCGGTACTGACAGCGCAGAACTCGCCTCTCAGTACAAACCAATGGAAGCCTTTGGCTTTAATGGATTGAAGAGAGAACGCGGGTACAGATCTTCGGTTTGCCCTTGATCAGGAGACTCTAAAAAGACTGCAGTCGTTGGTTGGTGTTGTGAAGTTCGGCTTGGGGACTGTCAGATTTAGATTTACTAACTCGGATGATCCCAAGAAGGCTGCAGGTGGTGCAGATAAACCTGCACCACAGTGAGGCAGCCTCGGCTGAACTGGTAACACACCTCAATAGGTCGCGACTAGACTCGGCTCTTATCCATGAACCCTAGATAAATAAAAATAGGGTTTGCGGTTTAAGAGTCACGGGCTACATATTGTATGTGCCTGTCACAGGGGATAAGGTAAGGACTTGCATTTTAGCAAGGGATGGGCAAGAATGTACATTATTTAATTCTTTCAGTAACGAATATCTTACAGTCGTTAATGGAGGGGCCAGGGGTAAGCAGGAAATTGTGCTTGCATCGGTCTATATGCCCTATGATGTGGTTGATCCACCGGGGGCTGGTGTGCAGAAGCTGACCGAGTATGCAAGGGTAAGAAAGATTGCATTGGTACTCGGCTGTGATGCTAATGCGCATCATAGTCAGTGGGGGAGCAGCGGCATTAACAAAAGCGGTGAGTTGGTGTTTGATTTTATAACTTCTAGCAATATGTTTATTTGCAACAGGAGTAACGTACCCACGTTCAGGAATAGGGATAGGGCAGAGGTTATAGACATAACACTGACTAACAGAGATAGGAACCTGCTAGGGGACTGGATGGTAGACAAGGACTGTACGTTTTCGGACCACAGTAGGATATCATTCAGTCTAAATTTTTTAGAGGAAAGGCGTGACCCATACAGGAAACCAAGCAGAACTGACTGGGATACCTGTAGGGCCATTGTTGATATGAGAGCAAGGAAAACACTCGCAGGGTGTGGATACACAGAGAGCAGTGGAAGATGAGGTGGAATATTTCACTTATACTTGTAGGAATTGTTTTAAACAGTCCTGTCCAGTGATTTACCCGGGCAAAAGAAAGCAGTCTTCGTGGCGGACCAAAGATCTAAAAAATCAGAGGTCTTCGGTTAGAAGATTGTTCAATAGGGCGAAACTCTGGACTGGAACAATCATAAGGTATTGTATAATTAGT
The DNA here is from genome assembly GCA_949987645.1 of Tachina grossa. NCBI lineage: Eukaryota > Metazoa > Arthropoda > Insecta > Diptera > Tachinidae > Tachina > Tachina grossa. The sequence goes on along the minus strand of OX465277.1, from coordinate 58,143,780 downwards.
ACAAGTGTGATCTCAAAAGGGCGAAAAGAGCCTCATGGAGGAAGTACTGTGAGAAGATTGATTCCGTTAATGAGTTATTGAGGTTTCGGTGAGTATTGTCAAAAGACCCTAGGGCTCCTGGGAATATTCAACGATTGGATGGCACATGGACGGAATCCAGCTCGAAGACACATTCTGTTCTGATGGACACTCACTTTCCTGGCTGTAGGGAAGTAGGGGAAGAGGCAACGACGGAGGTTAATTCGAACTACTTGTCGGAACCGGGATTAGAAGGAGCAGTGGACGACATAGTGACGTTGGAAAAAGCAACATGGGCATACAACGATATAAATCACCGGGTCCAGATGGTATTTTTCCGGCCATGTTGCAGAATGTTACAGAGCACGTACTACTGTCTCTGGTGTATATCTTAAGATATACTGAAGCAGGAGGTTTATACCAAAAGGCTGGAGAGAGGTTAGGGTCATCTTCATACCCAAAGCGGGTAAGGCAAGCCTCTCAAAACCGCAGGATTTCAGGTCAATCAGTCTTTCGTCGTTTCTTTTAAAAACATTAGAACGACTGATTGATCTGCATCTAAGGAACACAATTGATACCCGCATCATAAATGTGTTCAGCATGCCTATCGTAAAGGCAGATCTGTTGAGAGTGCGCTTCATGACGTGGTTGGTGTTATAGAGAGAGGATTGCAGCACAAGAATTACACATTGGCTGCATTCTTAGACATTGAAAGAGGCTTTAACAATATAAGTATAGAGGCTGTTAGGGAATCGCTGGAGACTCTTAGGGTTCACAACTTTCTAGCGGAGTGGATAATTATCATGGTTAAAAGTAGAATCATCAACTCGAGTATTGTAAAAGGAACCTGAGGAGATTAGTGACAAGAGGTACACCACAGGGAGGAGTTTTATCACCTCTATTGTGGTTGTTGACAATGGACGCGAATCTTAAGCGTTCTGACAGGAGCGGACGGAAGATAGTTGCATATGCGGGTGACGTGGTTTTGCTGGTAACGGGAAAGTTTCTTGGCACTATCAGTGAAATCATGCAGTCGGCGTTGGGTGATCTATCCTCCTGGGCCAGCAGAAAAGGACTAGGAGTCAACCCAGAGAAAACCGAGCTAGTCGTCTTTACTAGGAGATACAAAGTAGAAAGCTTTATACTACACAGTATTGGAGGGGTGGAGCTGAGACTAGCAGAGGGGGCTAAATACCTGGGTGTTTTCCTAGATAGGAAGCTTTCTTGGAAAATAAACACGCAGGCAAGGCTAACGAAAGGGCTCAATGCCTACTACGCATGCAGGAAATCCATAGGAAAGAACTGGGGTCTGCAACCGAAGGTAGTAAACTGGATTTACACATCGGTTGTCAGGCCGATTATTTCCAATGGTTGTGTGGTATCGTGGGAGGCATTGAGGAAGGAGTCACAGAAAATCACTAGGTAAGGTTTAGAGATCAGTTCTCGTGGTACCTTCATAGGGAACAGTTGATTAGCGGAATTTTGCTTACATACTTACCAAACAAACAAAAAATTATACAAAACAATATTCGTAGTACATATTATTCGAAATAGGTACACCCTGAGTTTAATAAATAAGCTTTATGATTTGCTAATATTTTTTACAAAGTAGAAATAACAGAAACAAAAAAAAAACGCAAACAAAAAACACATAAACAAAGTGACATTGAGCAATACTCTATAGTACCTCAAAAACAAACAAAAAATCATAAATAACAAAAACAAAAAAAGACCGCAAACAAAAAAAAAACACAAACAAAGTACCCTTGAGGAATGCTCTGTATGAGTAACTCAAATACAAAAAATTTTGAAGTGAATTCTAATGGCAGAAACGCTTATTTTACTGTGAGTTCTGAAACTCTTAATGAAAAAAATATAAATAATAAGCCTGATGAGTCTTTTTTTAACGGCAAAGCCAATTTTTCGTCAGCGATTAACTTCGCTTTGTCCAATGTTAAATAGTAGTGATTCATTAACATTACAGTTGCCTAGTACTTCTTCATATAAGTCAGTAATAGCATCCCCTTCAGGCACGTGTTCGTCACTTAACAAAGTTATCACTAAAGATAACAGTAGCTCAAACCGAAAGGTACAAGTCGGAATGGACAGATATATAACCGTGGTAAAGCGAGGGCGAAGCCCGAATTCTTCAGAAATTTCATCTGCTCCAAAAATTTCTAGGGATAACAGCGCAGCTTCAACTAATCGCCAAAACCGCTTTAAAATTTTGCAAGATGACAACGACAAACCAGAGGTATCCTCGACGAAAACATCCAAGCCACCACCAATCTATTTGAGAGAAAAAAATTCAAACGCTCTTATCAAAAACTTAATCTCGGTCATTGGTGAGAATAAATTTCATATTGTTCCAATAAAACGCGGCAACATCAGTAGTAGTGAACTGCCAATTCGGGCGCCGATTAAAATTGTTAAATTGTGGGTGAAATTGTTAAATTGTGGGCTGAAATTGTTAAATTGTTGCTGAAATTGTTAAATTTGGGTAATTAAAATTTGAAAATTGTTAAATTCTTGGAAATTTGTGTTTTTTGTTTACATTAGGAGTTTTTGTTTACATTAGGAGTTTTTGTTTACATTAAGTGTATGTCTGTCTGTCTGCCTGACCGTGGATGTTTGTGTGTGGAATATTTTGTGTGAATGTATTAAGGCGGTTCATAGTTTGGCGGTTTTTATGTGCGTATATACAGACGAGGAAAATCATGAAAATGATTTTTCCTAATACCAATGGTGAAATAGTGGAAATAGTGATTATTAATTTTTCCTAATGCCTACGGCAATGCATGATAATTTTTCCTAATGCCGGGCAATACATGAATATTGTTTTTTCAAATGCCGACGGGAAAATGATTTTTCCTAATGACGACGGGAAAACGTGAAAGTTATTTTTTCTAATGCTAATGTAGGTGTTGCTAGACTGTGGGAATTTAAGGCTGACCGTGATTTGAGTGGGTGGCGTTGTTGCCGTAATATGTAACCATAGGAATTTGCGGATGTGTCTGTCTGTCTGTGAGAATTTAGGTGAGGGTTTGATTGGAAGGGGCGGGGTGTAGTTGAGGTAGATCGATTGCGTGTGTATGTGTGTGTGTGTGTGTGTGTGTGTGTGTGTGTATGTGTGTGTGTATGTGTGTGTGTGTGTGTGTGTGTGTGTGTATGTTTTTAGGAATTTCAATGTGTGTATTTCTGTAGGAGCTTAGGGCTGATTGTGATTTATGAGGGGTGAGGTGTTCTAGTAATATGTAACCGGGGGAATCTGTGTGTTTGTATGTCTGTAGGAGTTTAAGGTTGACCATGATTTGGGTGGGCAGGGTTGTTGACGTAATATGTATCCATGGGGATTTGTGGATGTGTCTGTCTATAGTAGTTTAAGGCTGATCGTGATTTGAGGTAGGTGAGGATGTTGTTGAGGTAAATTGGTTATGTGTATGTATGTATGTATGTATTTTTGTAAGAATTTAAGATGATTGTGATTTATTAGGGACGAGGTGTTCTTGTAATATGTAGCCGTGAGAATCTATGTGTATAGACGTCTGTAGAAGTTTAAGACTATCTGTAATTTCAGGTAGGTGAGAGTGTTGTGTTGTTGAGATTAATCTTATATATTGTATATGTACGTATGTATGATCATGGGAGTTTGTGTATGTATATCTGAGGGAGAATTTAAGGCTCGTCATGATTTGCAAAAGGTGGGGTGTTGTTGAAATTTTCTTGGATATTTCTTATATGAATTCTGCTTTGTGTGTGTATTTAAGCTGGTATTTATATGTAGGTAGAAATAAATTGTTTTCAATATCGACATTTGGTACTATAAAATACTATCATATATCTGTACTTCCCTAATCCTAGTATGCTTTTATACTTACGATTGCTTTATATTTTCTCATGCTTAAATTTGTCTCGCGTTAAAGTCTGTCTGTGTGAAATTTGTGTATATTACAGATTTTGTTTATTTAACTACATCCGTCTTCTTTGACTGAAAGAGTTTTCTGCACACAGAGAAAAACCAACTTGAAATCAGTAAAAACCATGCTGAATTAATAAGAACCATTAACAAAGGTTTAGTCATATTGAAATTTCTTATTTCAATATGGACAAAATATTAATTTACAGTATTCATTTATTAAACTCATTAGTTTGTAGATATCTCAATATACATTTTCTATTACATTAAAAATTATTGAATTAATGTGACGAATTCTTATTTTTAAGCTGCAGATTTTCCCTGAGTGTATGGATTGTTTATATTTGCATTGTGCTTTAACTAAACGACGCTTCATATATTTTCATGATGTAGATCTAATAAATACTTAAGCATTGATAAAAAATTTGATATGTATACATACATATCTACAAATTGATTTTATGTATGTATGTATGTATGTACATACAAATAAGTGTTTAACTCAATCTTTGAATACATTTTTTATTTTATTTTTTGTCATGTGATGTCTGTTGTTGTTGAAATTAAAAACATTTTAATTTTTATCTGCGTTTTCTTAAAAGTTTGTGAGGATTTTCTGTTTTAAGTAAAACTGAATTCCTGAAGATATATACATACTCTATAGTAATAGTAACTATAATAGAAATATTCCTTATACTCAATTTACATTTTTTAAAGTTGATGCAATGTTAGTTAGTCAACGCTTGACATTTTTAGGGTATAAAATTTTTTCTAGCTATAACCTTCTACATTTATTTTGGAAAGCTTGCTTTGCTTTTTAAAAATGTATAAACATTTTTAAATGAAACTGATCCGGCACTCCAGCTTAGATACTGATAGTTTTTTTGTTGTTAGTTAACTTACTTATTTTTTATTTTTTATTGATAAACATTAGAAATCAAAAGGGAGTTTTATATTGTAATTATTATTTTCATAATTGTTGAAAACAATCGCTGCTTTTTGTTTGTTTTTTGCGATGAAATCATTTGAATTACTTTTGAAACTTTATGCGTTTATAAAAATTATGTTATTTTCTATATTTCTTAATTTATAAGACTTTTAGACTTTGTGCTTTAGTGGTTATATATTCTATTATACGATTATGAATAATGCAGTAAGCTGATGTATTTGCTTACTGCTTCAAATTAAAATTTTATTCAATTGAATAAAAGGAGATTTTTTCTTAAACTCTGATGCAGTTAGAAGCGCTGGAGATTCTTTCATATATAGAATTGGATAACATTTACTTTTAATTTTTATGTTAAGAAGTACAGATATGAGACTAAATTTAAATGTACTTTTAAATTAGTTAAATCATAATGAACAAACATATTTTACTCTAGGATACAAGATGACTTTGTGTGACGAAATTTCTGTTGCTTTATACTGATAATATTTTTACATTAATAAGGTACATATATGTTTGTTTTATGAAGGGTGAGCACCTATCACTTTTATTTGTTGTCCTATATGATTTTTTTTTTAATTTTATTAAAGTTCAGCGTATTGTGTATATATTTCTGAAATGTTTAAGGGCCATTATTACAACTTAAAGATAGCTAAAAGTAAGGTTTTATCGGACGTATAAAAACTTTATCATTTGCAAAATTTTACTTTAACCTAAAGTGAGCGATAAATTATAGGCAAGTTTATCCTACATGGTAATTTAAATCCAATTTGCAATAATGGAAAGCTTTTTATACGTCCGATTAAATCCTACTTTTAACTATCTTTAAGTTGTAATAATGGCCCTAAGTGTGTTTTGTGTTCCCATCGGACAGAGTGTACGTATTAGTTGGTCAGTCAGTCTATATTTTTATTTATTTTTTTCTTCTAATGTGCCACTCCTTTTTTCAGATTTTACTACTTGGAATAGAGTATTTTTGTCTAATTTTTTGCTGGGTATATACATTAGGTATGTAGAAATTAGTTTACTTACAAAGAAATGTATGTTTAATAAACAACTATTGTAGCAAATCGATCTCAAATAAATCAGTTACCTCTACCAGCAATTCGTCGGTGTTTTCATAAAGTGTTAGAAACAATGAAATATCTATGTTTGGGACAATTTTTTTGCCTCAAGTAGGTATTTCTACATGAGGTTTGCTGGTTGACTCCTATCGCATTGATATGTAATGATTATCCACTTAAAAAAGGTCATCATCACCATCAATCACTCCCGTATACAATACATTCATGAGTTGGGTTGATCCAGATACAATTGCTGTCTCATCACCTTCTAACAGCTTTATATATTTTGCTAGTATGCATGCCTTAGCATGCTTCTATCGATAGTGACGTCAGAGTCCGAGATGTAGTAGTGTTACAATTAAAAATCTTTACTATTAGAATTTACCAGTTCGCTCTTTTGAATTTTTGCAAAGTAGATACATATGTATATTTGTATTTAAGTGACCACAAAATCATAAAATTTCTTTGCTTACAAAATTGTATGACGTGAGGATTTTTTTTAATTATACATGCTTCGGCATGCTTTAATTTTTTTTCTGTAAATTTATTTAATACTCATACAGATATAGATATAAAGTAAGATCTGTTTGCAGTATGCATGCTTCAGCATGATTCTAGTCGAAGCGTATATGCATTCACTAAGTTTGCTCGATACTTATTCATGCACATGTACATTCTTAAAGATTGGATATCAAAGTCCAAATTCCGTAGTTTATCTATATTTTCTAAAGATCTGATAGCTAGAGAAATAAATAGAGCGAAGATCTTCTATAATAATCCCATTTTCATATTATAAAATTTTGCGTTCTAACGCTTTCGATGGGAAAATGTACATACAACTTTATAAAAAGTGATAATATGATGTGCTGCTGAATATTGCACTATGTTATAGTTTATTTTAAACACTGAAGTTTTAGCAAATTTCATTCAGACCAACAAGTTTAGAGAATTCCACTACATTTAGCTAATTATCTAATTCCACTACATTTAGTTAATTACCTTTCTTAAGACCCATCATTCCTAATCAATCCTACAAAAAACTAGATTTTTCGTTTTAATTTAATTTTTATTTTTATTAAATTCAACATTCATTCTTCAAATTACTTTATACTGTATTAAGCAGCTTTTTCTCATTTGTTGAGTTAACTTTAATCGTAAACATTTTAATGGTGAGATAAATTTTTCTATTTTGTGCACTAAGTAATTCTTTATATATGTATACCAATCCTTTTATATGAACCATTAAAGCTAATTCTTTTCACATCATTCCTTTTAATGCTCAATTAAATCATTGTACTATTGATGCTTTCATATTAAGTAATGTTTAATCTTCTATTTATGTATGAGCTTTCCAAAGTATTTATTAAAAAATTCCTTAGAATCATCTGTTTGTAAGTTTTTTGTTTTTTTTGGTACCCGTACCACTTCAAAAATATTTTCCATTCATTGGTTTTTTGAGTGCAGCTTTTATTTTCAGCTGTACTACAATTTGAGAATGTGTCAATTACAGTCTTCAAAAATCAACAATTTCTATTTTCTGTAGAATAGTTCTCCATTTCACCTAACTTAGCTCCATAAAACTTCATATATTCCTGTCATTGCATCTCTACAAGCACAAACAATTTTCGAGTTTTAAAATGGAGTTCGTTTACTAAATTTCTTTTTAAAGACATTGAGTTGTTTTACAGATTTTTTCGATAGTGTGGTGATCTACATGTTGCACTTTCAGCTATTTATACTAACATGTAGTTAATTTTCTAATCTATATATTTAATCGTACAACTCTTCAATTTATTTTTAATTATTTAATTTTTAGAATTCCTTTTCAATTTTATAACTCTCTTCCTTCTCTAATTTTATTTCACGTTGTAGTCCACCAATATGCATTTGAATATATTCTTGAATTATATTAATGCCTTAAGCTATATTATTAATTTGTTCTTTAGTTTGTCGATTTCAGTTTCCAGAAAAATTAACTTATATCATCGTTCTCTGACGGAGAACGATGATGATTCTGTATGCATACATTAGTAGTAATTAAAATCTTTTTATAGATTTCGAGTTCAAATTTATCATAATTTTTTGGTATTTTATCAAACATTAGAGAAAATAGTCCTAGTGTTAGAGCCCATATTTGACCACCAACTTGTATTTTATCTTCATTCAGTTTGAGGTTACTATCACCATTAATTTGTATCTAATTCATTTCCTCCTTCCAATACTGATAAGTCTTCGGAATTGGAAGTCTTTGAGTACAAATCATCGTCATCATCATTCTCAGTATTAGCATCATTAAATAAGATGGTATTATCAAATATTGTTCCTTCTGCTAGTTTCTTTGGTGTACTTGTCTCTATCTTGACTGATGGTTTCTCATGCTTTAAACTTGTATATTTTCAACTTCTGTCTTGATTTTACTTTTTCTTTCATAAGAATTCTTTTAATATTTTTAGAACTATTTATGAATTCTTCTGTTATAGGTTTAAATGCATCTCTTAGTTGTTCATTTGTATCTATTTCACTAGTTTTTATACTACGAAGCTTTTTCTTAATCACATTTGTTGTCAACACCAAATGCTTTAAAACTTTCTCATCCATGTTTGCTAACAGCAAATTCAGGTATCGGCTACTAGATCAGCTTATCAGGAGCTGATCTGGTTTTTAGATCAGCTTATCAGGAGCTGGTCTAGTTATCAGATCAGCTTATCAGGAGCTGGTCTGGTTATCAGATCAGCTTATCAGGAGCTGGTCTAGTTATCAGATCAGCTTATCAGGAGCTGGTCTGGTTATCAGATCAGCTCATCAGGAGCTGGTCTGGTTATCAGATCAGCTTATCAGGAGCTGGTCTGGTTATCAGATCAGCTTATCAGGACCTGATCTGGTTATCAGATCAGCTTATCAGGAGCTGGTTTGGTTATCAGATCAGCTTATCAGGACCTGATCTGGTTATCAGATCAGCTTATCAGGAGCTGGTCTGGTTTTCAGATCAGCTTATCAGGAGCTGGTCTGGTTATCAGATCAGCTTATCAGGAGCTGGTCTGGTTATCAGATCAGCTTATCAGGAGCTGGTCTGGTTTTCAGATCAGCTTATTAGGAGCTGGTCTGGTTTTCAGATCAGCTTATCAGGTAACAGATCAGGCTATCAGGAGCTGTTCAGATTTTCATTTAAAGATATCTGAGTCAGATTTAGTTATCAGTGTACAAGTAGCTAGCCATTTATAACATTTATATACATGAAGTTTAAAGTCATATGAAATACGAAAAAGTAAAGTTTTATGTAGTAAAATTATTTTCTATAACGATCATCGTTTAATTCATAATTAATTATAATCAAAAATTCATATTTAGCCTCAAAGATAGAATTATCTCTCCTAGTACTTCCGCTTGGAATTCACCAATACTCCTAGTACCAAAAAAGGCAGGAAATGGCGTTTAGTAGTAGATTTCAGAAAATTTAACGATGCTACAATAAAGAAAGTCTTCCCCATACCAAGAATTGACGAAATCCTAGACCAACTTGGATACAGCCGATATTTTTCTACCCTCGATCTAGCGAATGGGTACCACCAAGTTTTAATGGACCCACGGGACAGACAAAAAACAGCTTTCAGCATCAATTTGGGACATTTCGAGTTTAATCGTATACCGTTCGGATTAACAGGGGCACCAGCCACTTTTCAAAGAATCATGAACTCGATATTAACGGGGCTACAAGGAATCGACTGTTTCGTCTATCTGGACGATATAGTAATCTACGGCAGGAACCTAGCGGATCACCAATTAAGGCTCAAGAGAGTATTAGATATATTAAGAAGGTACAACCTTAAGTTACACCCCGAAAAATGTCATTTCCTTCAAAGGGAGGTAGTTTATCTGGGCCACCAATGTTCGGAAAAGGGAGTCTTACCGGATCCCCATAAAACTAAAGCAGTAAAAGATATTCCACCTCCTAGAAGTATCAAAGATCTGCAATCATTTCTGAGATTGATCAACTACTACAGGAAGTTTATACCGAACTCGTCTGAAATGGCCTTACCCCTAAACAAACTACTAAGGAAGAATGTAAAATTTGAATGGACGCATGAGTGTCAGCAAGCTATGGACCAATTAAAAGAAGCAGTTGCGAAGCCACCTCTATTACAATACCCTGACTTTGCGAAACCTTTTGTTCTGACGACAGATGCTAGCAATGAAGCCCTAGGAGCTATCCTTTCTCAGGGAGAGCCTGGTAGCGATTTACCAGCATATTTTGCAAGCAGAGTACTAAGTGCCGCAGAAAAACGATACTCTACAATAGAGAAAGAGTTGCTTACCATCGTATGGGCAACAAAAACTTTTAGGCCATATTTACTCGGAGACACTGCACCATTTTTACAGACCACAAACCTCTCAAGGGTATAGCTAATCTGAAAGATCAAGCAGGCAGATTGGGGCGCCTTAGACTAAACCTTTTAAAATATGATTTCGAGATACGGTATAAATCAGGAAAAACGAATCAAAACGCTGATGCCTTCAGTCGCCTTCCAATAGAGAAAATAAATGTAGGGGCAATAACCAGATCAAAAGCTCGAGAATTAAAAAACAACCAGAATGAGGAGAATGAAGAAATTATGCATCAAACAGAGGTAAACGAGGATATGGGAGAGGAAGATATGGCTGTTTATTTAACAAATGCAGAAGATATAAACAAAGTAATGAAAGCATTCCACGATACACCTTTGGGTGGACACCAAGGGACATTCAAAACTTATTCCCGCATCAGGAATCAGTATAAATGGGCCGGCATGTATCGACAAATAAAAAATTATGTAACAACGTGTAGCCTATGCCAGAAAAATAAATGTTCGAAAGTTGAAAAAATGCCATTGGTTATAACAAGCACTTCAAGTAAGCCTTTTGAAAAAGTTTTCATGGACCTAGTAGGTCCGTTGCCAGAATCAGCTAGGGGAAACAAATACATCGTCACCTTTCAAGACGAGGCACCAACTGTAGCTAAAGTCTTTTTTAAGGAAATAATTTCAAGATACTTTATTCCCAAGGTGTTGGTAACGGATAATGGTTCAAACTTCACATCCAGACTATTCAAGGAAACGTGTAAGATGCTAAGAATAAAGAAACTACTAACCACTTCTTATCATCCACAAGCGAATGGTGCTTTAGAACGAGCACATCGACCATTGGCCGAATTTCTGAGAAATTTCGTTAACCTGGATGGTACCAACTGGGACGAATAGACTCATCACGCCATGCATGTGTATAATAATACCAAGCATTCAACAACAAAACAAACACCGACGAGAGTGTTATTCGGGTTTGAATTTGAAATACCCATATCTTTGAAAATATCCCCGACACCACTATACAACGCGGATGATTATTGCAAAATTTTGAAATATCAAATCCAGCGTTCTCATGAAATCGTTAGAGAGAATCAAGTGAGGGCAAAATTGAGAGCCAAACAGTATTATGATAAGGGTTCAGGGGACAGAGAGTATAAAATAGGTCAAAGGGTTTGGTTAAAAAATCAAACTAGAAAAAATAAGTTTTCACCCTTATGGTTAGGACCATATGAAGTTATAGACATACCAACACGTGTAAACATAAAATTGAGAGTAAAAAAGTGTGAAAAGGTCTACCATAAGAATTTAGTAAAACCCTACAAGGAACGGCATTTAATATAATTGATCATTCATTTACAATCCAGGCTATTTAGTTTATAAGGGAAAGCATTGAACCTTAATTATTTTATTTTTTTAAGTTGTTTAACAAAAGCAACGAATTTATTTCCGCATACTAAAACAAACAAAAAACACAAATATGCTTACTAAATGTTCTTTAAATAAAGAAAAAAATTTTCTAAACGGAAAAAAAGTTAGTTGAATAAATCCTTGCTACAATAAGTAATTGCAATTAAACAAAATTGTTGACAAACGCAAAATGATACAAAAGAAAAATAAAAATAAAAAGAATTTTTTTACGAGCATAAGGAAAATTAAGCTAGGCCAGTTACGCAATGTACGGTATGAGTTGGTGAATGCGCACGTCAACAACCTGAAGTATAAAAGTGCTGATGACCTATTTATTCGACCTACATGCCGTATATACGTATACATATATATGCACACCTGTTGTCATATTTTTGTTTTTTATTATTTTTAAGTTCAACAACTTTATGTTGACATACTTTAAATTTGATGACCATTTATATTCAATAATTTTATTTTGAAAAAATAATAATAATAGTAATAATGATAAACAGTAAATATTCCGAAAACAAAAGTTGGTAACTAGTGAAATTGCAAGGGCAAAATACATAATTATGCATCTTTAAGAAAAATTAATATATTGATATGGTAAAATATTTAGCTTTAAATTAATATTAAATGAAAAATATATTTATATATATAAATTATATTATATTTATGTATAACAAAAGACAAAAAAAATTGTTTTTGAAACAAAACGCACAAAAAGTATTGTTGATAGCATAAGATCAATTACGTTTAAGATTATTAACATATGTAAAAGCATTTGATCCAATTAGTATTCTTGGAAAATATCTATAACTAGATATTTTCTTCCGCCGAGGGGGGAGGGATGTTGTGAATCAGAATTGAACAACCCTCGTACCCGTACATCGCACTAATTTGTTAACGCAGCAGCAATCAGTTCATTTACTTGGTTGCTTGATAAATTCTTTGCGTTGACAAATTGCGCAATAGCGATATTTCGTAATTGGGTCAAAAGCTTAATAACATTAAATAGTTGAGCAAGTTTGCATAATAATAATAGCTGTTAAGCATAATATTAATGTTGAAGTATATTAAATTAAGATTAAGTTTTGAACCTGAAAACATGCAGCCTTATTTATAAAACTTATTAATGCTTTTTGAGAAAAATTTCTTATGAAATTTTTTTTTAAAACCCCTATATAAAGCATTAATAAGTTATATAAATAAGGCCGTTAATATACAGCTTTTAACTAAAGCCATTTTAGTGAAACCTTGCATATACGTTACACGTGTACAATACTTTAAACTATCATCTTAAAAAGTGGGCGTGATCACTCCCAAAAATTTTAGCCTGGTGTTTAATCTACTTCGGTCTAGCATATTTTAGAAATATATTAGCATGAATTATAAGTGCTGCTCACAGCAATATTGTGAGTTTAAAATAGTGGGAGGAGTAATGCTCATAAAATTATAAGCTATAGTTCACGATAGTGAGCTGAAATATTATACACAAGCAAGTGTGGATGAGTAGGCCAATGGGAAAATCTTAAAACCAAGAAGTTTTATCCGCTAAATCTCCTATTCGCACTAGAGAGCTGAAATTTGGTACAGAGAAGTTTCAATCAGCGGTTGCAAACAAGCACTGTAGACTCAAAACTAAGTTAAATTTTATTGAAACTTTTCATACACATTGCACTTATCCAAAGTAAAAATTTCCTGTTTTGAAACCCATAAATCTTAGCTTTTTCTTTCAGGTACTTCGGCTTAGCAGTTTTTAGTCTATTACTCATGTATTTCTCAATAGCTTTTTCCTACAAATCTTTACATGAATCATAAGCACTAACAGATATAAAAGTCGGCGGGGCTAGGCCCATAAAAATTTTATGTAATATTATACTGTAGAAAGCTGACATTTTGTAGACAAATAGTCCTAATTTATTTACTCAATCGGAAATTCCAAAAATTAAAGCACCAACTACCCTATTGAAACTTTGCATGCACATTGGGCATATCCTTTTGATTTGTATGCTTCGGCTAAGAAGACTTTAATATGTAAATATATTGAGAAAATAGGTGGGATCACTTTCACTAAAATTGACGCTGTATTTTACATGTTTCTTTCCAGACGACTCTTAACAAATTACGTACACACTAGCGACCAGTTGTAATAACACAATAATTCATTTTTAACCCTGCACTATCATACTTCGTCGAAATGACGACGCGCGATTTTATTTTCGATTTAAAACATATTTTTTGTGATTGTTTTTGTTTCGTTTTTCGTATAGCGTTAGCCGCTAATATCAGTTACTCGAAACTAATGTTGCTTTTTTAGTTTAATAAATTTATTATAAAAAACTACAAGACTTAATGGAAAAAAATGTGTAATATTTCATACAATTGATGCTATAAATGCTATGTTTTAAGAAAAAATGCCAATTGATAGAAGTCTGTGAAATGATAATTTTACGTTAAACGATTAAAGGAAATATATGAATTTCGTTATATGATAATTAAAAACTAGCTAAATATCAATAATAAATCTATTTTCGTACTTATTTTTGCTCAAGACATTTTTTATTGGCTCTTGAAATAGGTCGTAGTCGATTCGACGAAGTATGACGTTTGCGATATAAAAATAAGTATGATATTCTAGGGTTAAGGTGTACTATCCAACACTCATCACGCTCTAACCCATTATTTTATGTAACTATGAAATTTTTAACTGGCACAGTGATCATGAATAGAAATAAAACACCCTAGAAATGTTAAGGTTAAAAAGTGTAACCATAGAAAATTTTTCAAAAAGTAGTCAGATCCTCACAAAAACATCAATGTGGAAAAAAAGGCCAAGTTCCTATCAAAAATTTCGGCCATCAAAAGCAGTGAGATATAAATTTTGACCAAGTTCTTGTTTGGCACAACACCTTTCACTGACATATGCTGTACATTATATACATTTGTAATCGTAAGGGTGTCATATAATTTTTAGATAATCTGCTAACTTGGCAATGTTTTTAACTTTCTAGAAAAGGAGAGAATAATGTATATTTATTCATTTCTTTATATCGGTAAAAATGTTGTCAGGTTAGCAGATTTTCTAAAAATTATATGACACCCTTACTATTACAAATATATATAATGTATAGCATATGTCAGTGAAAGGTATTGTGCCAAACAAGAACTTGGTCAAAATTTATATCTCACTGCTTTTGATGGCCAAAATTTTTGATAGGAACTTGGCCTTTTTCCACATTGATGTTTTTGTGAGGATTAGACATTACCATCTGAACTACTTGAAATATAATGACTTACTTTTTAAATTGCCAAATTGAAGTACTCGCTTACAAAACACATTACGCAAAATTTTAAAAGTAGGAAGCAGAAGTTGAACATATTCTTTGGGTTTTAAAAGAAGACGTGAAAATATTGCCAAAATAAGTAGTTATTTTAAATAAATTATAAATATTTCTAAATTGCCTACTTATTTATTTTAAACTGAAAAATAAGTATTTACATTTTGGAAAATAATTATTTAAATATAAGTAGTTCTAAATAATTTTTTTTTTCATTTACGGTTTTAATAAAAGTTCATCAATGAAAGCAATTGAAATTTTTCTAAATATAGTATTTATAAGTAACAATAAGTAAGTGCATATATTCACTACAAAAACTCGAACACCAAATCACTCACAAGCTCGGTGGAAATGCTTCGAAGTAATTTACTTAAATCTACTTAATAGAGCTGTGTCGTTCACGAACGAACGAGTATAAATGAACGAATCAGTAAAATGAACGAAGTGAGCCGGTCATTTTACTGAGCTGTTTTGGCTCAGCAGTGCTGATAAAAAGTACAATTGAACGAAATGAAAGAACGAGCGCACTTGGGTGTTTTTGTTTTGTTTTTTTTTTTGCTTTTTCTTTATTCTTGGGAGATTTGTTGTCACATTCTGGTTTTCATTTGCCTGCTTTTAGTAGCAGTATGACCATTATGAAATTAATAAAATTGCCATTAATATTTCTTAAGTTTTTAGAACATATTAAGAGTTTTTTTAAACAAATTTACCTATGTAAATAGATAATAATATTATAAACAGTCTATTTTGATTCTTTATATGTGGCTCTTTTGCCAATATGAATCTTTTGATTTCTTATTCCTTTAATATTTTAAACATTTTACATGCTGATTTTTTTTGTTTCTTATATTTTCTATTGTTTGTTTTGCTTAGTTTGCTAAACAATTCATAACAAACTCACTGTACAAATGCCCTTTTTATTTGACGAATCAGCTTTTGTTTGTTTGTTTTTATTTCGTTCTATTTCTTGAGAAGAGCGGATGAACGAAATGAACGAACTCGTTCTGTTTTAGAAAATGAACGAAAATGAGCGGTCACTTGAATGAACGATTTGGCACAGCTCTACTACTTAACATACTGTTAGAGTCATTTATATCAAATGAATCTGCACTTGCTAGAAAACTATCCATATATTTAACATAAAATCGGTCTAGGAAAATTACTGCAAGCTTCGACGTTTTTTTCTCTTAAAGTCATATATACTTGTTTTTCTACGGACTAGAGAGAGAGGGCCGTTAACGTCAGCGTTTTTCATGAGAACTAAGTTTAGAGGGGCGTCTAGAACGGGGCTTTGGTGAGATAGATTTTGTACGTTCGAACGTTTTGACGGCATATTGCAGCGAATAGTAACTTCTAACTGTATTGTTAAATATTTCACGGTAAGATTTTCCTTCATATCTTAATTTAAGGATAATTTTTCTTTCGTCAGTTCCAATTTCTTCGGATTTCAAAATTATTTCTCAATAAGTATATATTAACATACTGCACGTTTCGTATAATAACAATCACATATACATGCCTGTCACAGAAATCGTTCGAAATTGTTTTGATTACGCATTTTCATTTCTATCGATTTTGTTTTACCTTCTCCATATTTCGATCGATTTTGTTCATTCCGAAAAAGCGTCATTTCGACTGTCTGCACTCCAAAAACCAAGGAATGGAAAATATTTTTGAAGTGGTACGGGTACAAAAAAAAAAAACTTACAAACAGATGATTCTAAGGAATTTTTTAATAAATACTTTGGAAAACTCATACATAAATAGAAGATTAAACATTACTTAATATGAAAGCATCAATAGTACAATGATTTAATTGAGCATTAAAAGGAATGATGTGAAAAGAATTAGCTTTAATGGTTCATATAAAAGGATTGGTATACATATATAAAGAATTACTTAGTGCATAAAATAGAAAAATTTATCTCACCATTAAAATGTTTACGATTAAAGTTAGCTCAACAAATGAGAAAAAGCTGCTTAATACAGTATAAAGTAATTTAAAGAATGAATGTTGAATTTAATAAAAATAAAAATTAAATTAAAACGAAAAATCTAGTTTTTTGTAGGATTGATTAGGAATGATGGGTCTTAAGAAAGGTAATTAACTAAATGTAGTGGAATTAGATAATTAGCTAAATGGAGTGGAATTCTCTAAGCTTGTTGGTCTGAATGAAATTTGCTAAAACTCCAGTGTTTAAAATAAACTATAACATAGTGCAATATTCAGCAGCACATCATATTATCACTTTTTATAAAGTTGTATGTACATTTTCCCATCGAAAGCGTTAGAACGCAAAATTTTACAATATGAAAATGGGATTATTATAGAAGATCTTCGCTCTATTTATTTCTCTAGCTATCAGATCTTTAGAAAATATAGATAAACTACGGAATTTGGACTTTGATATCCAATCTTTAAGAATGTACATGTGCATGAATAAGTATCGAGCAAACTTAGTGAATGAATATACGCTTCGACTAGAATCATGCTGAAGCATGCATACTGCAAACAGATCTTGCTTTATATCTGTATCTGTATGAGTATTAAATAAATTTACAGAAAAAAAAATGAAACCATGCCGAAGCATGAATAATTTCAAAAAAAAAAAAAAAATCCTCACGTTATACAATTTTGTAAGCAAAGAAATTTTATGATTTTGTGGTCAATGAAATACATACATATGTATCTACTTTGTAAAAATTCAAAAGAGCGAACTGGTAAGTTCTAATAGTAAAGATTTTTAATTGTAACACTACTACATCTCGGACTCTTACGTCACTATCGATAGAAGCATGCTAAGGCATGCATACTAGCAAAATATAGAAGGTGATGAGACAGCAATTGTATCTGGATCAACCCAACTCATGAATGTATTGTATACGGGAGTGATTGATGGTGATGATGACCTTTTTTAAGTGGATAATCATTACATATGAATGCGATAGGAGTCAACCAGTAAACCTCATGTAGAAATACCTACTTGAGGCAAAAAAATTGTCCCAAACATAGATATTTCATTGTTTCTAACACTTTATGAAAACACCGACGAATTGCTGGTAAAGGTAACTGATTTATTTGAGATCGATTTGCTACAATAGTTGTTTATTAAACATACATTTCTTTGTAAGTAAACTAATTTCTACATACCTAATGTATATACCCAGCAAAAAATTAGACAAAAATACTCTATTCCAAGTAGTAAAATCTGAAAAAAAGAGTGGCACATTAGAAGAAAAAAATAAATAAAAATATAGACTGACTGACCAACTAATACGTACACTCTGTCCGATGGGAACACAAAACACACTTAAACATTTCAGAAATATATACATAATACGCTGAACTTTAATAAAATTAAAAAAAAAATCATATAGGACAACAAATAAAAGTGATAGGTGCTCACCCTTCATAAAACAAACATATATGTACCTTATTAATGTAAAAATATTATCAGTATAAAGCAACAGAAATTTCGTCACACAAAGTCATCTTGTATCCTAGAGTAAAATATGTTTGTTCATTATGATTTAACTAATTTAAAAGTACATTTAAATTTAGTCTCATATCTGTACTTCTTAACATAAAAATTAAAAGTAAATGTTATCCAATTCTATATATGAAAGAATCTCCAGCGCTTCTAACTGCATCAGAGTTTAAGAAAAAATCTCCTTTTATTCAATTGAATAAAATTTTAATTTGAAGCAGTAAGCAAATACATCAGCTTACTGCATTCTTATTCATAATCGTATAATAGAATATATAACCACTAAAGCACAAAGTCTAAAAGTCTTATAAATTAAGAAATATAGAAAATAACATAATTTTTATAAACGCATAAAGTTTCAAAAGTAATTCAAATGATTTCATCGCAAAAAACAAACAAAAAGCAGCGATTGTTTTCAACAATTATGAAAATAATAATTACAATATAAAACTCCCTTTTGATTTCTAATGTTTATCAATAAAAAATAAAAAATAAGTAAGTTAACTAACAACAAAAAAACTATCAGTATCTAAGCTGGAGTGCCGGATCAGTTTCATTTAAAAATGTTTATACATTTTTAAAAAGCAAAGCAAGCTTTCCAAAATAAATGTAGAAGGTTATAGCTAGAAAAAATTTTATACCCTAAAAATGTCAAGCGTTGACTAACTAACATTGCATCAACTTTAAAAAATGTAAATTGAGTATAAGGAATATTTCTATTATAGTTACTATTACTATAGAGTATGTATATATCTTCAGGAATTCAGTTTTACTTAAAACAGAAAATCCTCACAAACTTTTAAGAAAACGCAGATAAAAATTAAAATGTTTTTAATTTCAACAACAACAGACATCACATGACAAAAAATAAAATAAAAAATGTATTCAAAGATTGAGTTAAACACTTATTTGTATGTACATACATACATACATACATAAAATCAATTTGTAGATATGTATGTATACATATCAAATTTTTTATCAATGCTTAAGTATTTATTAGATCTACATCATGAAAATATATGAAGCGTCGTTTAGTTAAAGCACAATGCAAATATAAACAATCCATACACTCAGGGAAAATCTGCAGCTTAAAAATAAGAATTCGTCACATTAATTCAATAATTTTTAATGTAATAGAAAATGTATATTGAGATATCTACAAACTAATGAGTTTAATAAATGAATACTGTAAATTAATATTTTGTCCATATTGAAATAAGAAATTTCAATATGACTAAACCTTTGTTAATGGTTCTTATTAATTCAGCATGGTTTTTACTGATTTCAAGTTGGTTTTTCTCTGTGTGCAGAAAACTCTTTCAGTCAAAGAAGACGGATGTAGTTAAATAAACAAAATCTGTAATATACACAAATTTCACACAGACAGACTTTAACGCGAGACAAATTTAAGCATGAGAAAATATAAAGCAATCGTAAGTATAAAAGCATACTAGGATTAGGGAAGTACAGATATATGATAGTATTTTATAGTACCAAATGTCGATATTGAAAACAATTTATTTCTACCTACATATAAATACCAGCTTAAATACACACACACACATAGCAGAATTCATATAAGAAATATCCAAGAAAATTTCAACAACACCCCACCTTTTGCAAATCATGACGAGCCTTAAATTCTCCCTCAGATATACATACACAAACTCCCATGATCATACATACGTACATATACAATATATAAGATTAATCTCAACAACACAACACTCTCACCTACCTGAAATTACAGATAGTCTTAAACTTCTACAGACGTCTATACACATAGATTCTCACGGCTACATATTACAAGAACACCTCGTCCCTAATAAATCACAATCATCTTAAATTCTTACAAAAATACATACATACATACATACACATAACCAATTTACCTCAACAACATCCTCACCTACCTCAAATCACGATCAGCCTTAAACTACTATAGACAGACACATCCACAAATCCCCATGGATACGTATTACGTCAACAACCCTGCCCACCCAAATCATGGTCAGCCTTAAACTCCTACAGACATACAAACACACAGATTCCCCCGGTTACATATTACTAGAACACCTCACCCCTCATAAATCACAATCAGCCCTAAGCTCCTACAGAAATACACACATTGAAATTCCTACAAACATACACACACACACACACCCACACACATACACACGCAATCGATCTACCTCAACTACACCCCGCCCCTTCCAATCAAACCCTCACCTAAATTCTCACAGACAGACAGACACATCCGCAAATTCCTGTGGTTACATATTACGGCAACAACGCCACCCACTCAAATCACGGTCAGCCTTAAATTCCCACAGTCTAGCAACACCTACATTAGCATTAGAAAAAATAACTTTCACGTTTTCCCGTCGTCATTAGGAAAAATCATTTTCCCGTCGGCATTTGAAAAAACAATATTCATGTATTGCCCGGCATTAGGAAAAATTATCATGCATTGCCGTAGGCATTAGGAAAAATTAATAATCACTATTTCACCATTGGTATTAGGAAAAATCATTTTCGTGATTTTCCTCGTCTGTATATACGCACATAAAAACCGCCAAACTATGAACTGCCTTAATACATTCACACAAAATATTCCACACACAAACATCCACGGTCAGGCAGACAGACAGACATACACTTAATGTAAACAAAAACTCCTAATGTAAACAAAAACTCCTAATGTAAACAAAAAACACAAATTTCCAAGAATTTAACAATTTTCAAATTTTAATTACCCAAATTTAACAATTTCAGCAACAATTTAACAATTTTAATCGGCGCCCGAATTGGCAGTTCACTACTACTAACATCGATGAAACGAAAATTCAAATTTATGATGAAAAAGATTTCCGCAAAATGGTTGCTGAATTTGAAAAAAAAAATAAAACAAGCTTCTACACATACCAGCTTAAGAGCGCTAAAGGCCTGCAGATCGTATTGAAGAAGATGCACTCGTCCTCCAGGGTTTTAAGGTAAAAAATGTGTCCAATATAATAAAAAGGGAGAAGATTTCCCAACCCCTATTTCGTGTTGAGCTTGAACCTAATGATATAAAATTGAAAAAAAATGAGGCGCACCCAGTTTATAGCTTAAAATACCTGTTATACCGAAAAATATCAGTTGAAGAACCACACAAGCGTTCCGGACCCGTACAGTGCCATAATTGTCAAGAATATGGCCACACGAAAACTTATTGTACTTTACCTACTGTTTGTGTTGTGTGCGGCGAATTACACGGCACTGCCAGTTGCAATAAGCCAAAAGATCAAAGTGATAAAAAATATAGCAATTGTGGAGGTAATCACACCGCTAACTACAGAGGTTGACCTGTGTACTCTTTCGTAAAGCAGACTATGGTGCAAAAACTGAAGTTAGCTCCAGCTCAATCAGCAAACGCTTACTCTGCCACTTTTGCGCAAATGAGCCAACCAGTTACTTCCCGTGTATCATATGCAGATGCTGCTAAGACAAATTCAATTCCCACACAAAATGTTTCCCCGCCAAATAATTCAAAAAATACTGACGCAAGCTTTAATTTTAATCGCCTTGAAGCTACTATTGATAATCTGGTGCAAACTATAAACAATTTTACAACAAATATGACTAGCATGATGCAGGAAATGCTTCGAATGCAGAATACTCTGCTTCAAGCATTAATTAACAAGCCATGAACACGTTAACAATATGTTTCTGGAACGCAAACGGCATTCGCCATCATAAAAATGAACTTGAGCATTTCCTCAAGGAAAAAAATATTGATATAATGTTAGTATCTGAGACTCATTTGACTTCGAGAAGTCTTTTTAAAATTTATATCTACACTATATATGATACAAAGGACTCTAGAGGAGGAGCATGCGGTGGATCAGCTATTCTAATAAAGTCAAGACTCAAGCGCTATATTCTTGACAACATATGTGAAGAACATCTTCAAGCAACAAATATTGGCATTGAACATTTTTGTACAAATTTCGCGTTATCATCAATTTACTCTCCTTCCAGATTTTCAATCACTGAGGATCAATGGGAGAATTTCTACAAATCCCTTGGACCTTGTTTTGTAGCAGCTGGCGACTACAATGCAAAACATACATTCTGGGGTTCGCGTCTTATTACTCCCACTCCCAGAGGTAGAGCGTTGTTCAACACAATTGCAAAAATGGACTTGGACGTCATTTTGAGTGGGGAGCCCACTTATTGGCCTACTGACATACAAAAAATTCCGGATGTCATAGATTTTGGCGTCATGAAAAATATCTCTAGGGATTTAGTTCAAGTTGAAGCTTTTCTAGATCTCTCATCCGATCACTCTCCCACTATCCTGACAATCTGTAACCCACTAAGAAGTGACTTACCTCATCCATATATGAAGATGATAAATCGTGTTAATTGGCTGGGGTTCAAAAAATACCTTAGTAGTCATTGAATCTAACACTGCCAATCTCAACGATAATACTAAACAGGCTCCTGAACATGCCACTACCTCCCATTCGCAAACTGGGTTTAATAAAATTTATTCTACAAACATTGAACGTCTGGTACGTGAAAAAAGAAGAACTAGAAGGGAATGGCAACAGCACAGGTCACCCCAAAATAAAATTAGATTTAAAGAGTGTACGAAACGACTCAAAGAGTTGCTTGCATCTGAAAAAACTGCATCTCTTAGAAATTATCTTGAAAGTCTCGATGTCACACCAGCATCTAATTACTCCTTGTGGCGCGCTACTAAAAAGCTTAAAAGACCTGTTGAGTTTAAACCACCTCTTCGACCGGTGATTGGGCAAGAAGCGATACTGAAAAAGGTAAAATATTTGCTGAGCATTTAAAATCCGTCTTTACCCCAAATACATGTACTGGTGTTGCTGAATTGCCGAGTGTTTCTGTTCTACCCCCTCAACCCTTAAAGTTTAAGATGCGTGATGAACATAAACTAATTGCTGAGCTCAACCCGAAGAAAGCTCCAGGTATTGATGGAATTAGTAACAAGATGCTGATGAATCTGCCTCGCACTGCAACTAGAATCTTACTATTTATTTTTAATGCCATATTACGACTAGAGTATTATCCACACAGCTGGAAGCTTGCCAAGGTCAAAATGATTCCAAAGCCGGGCAAAGATCTTACCAAAGGTGAGTCTTACAGGCCAATAAGTTTACTATCAACAATATCAAAGCTTTTCGAAAAGCTGCTAATGACAAAATTGTCCCCAATTCTAACTGATAGTGGGTACATACCGGACCATCAATTTGGTTTTAGAAGTCAGCATAGTACAATTGAACAAACGCATAGAATGGTTCAAGTTATAAGAAGAACATTTAAAGAAAAGAAGTATTGTTCTACTCTTTTTATTGATGTTTCTCAGGCATTTGATAAAGTATGGCATGAAGGCCTAATTTTAAAATTGAAGACATATCTACCAATAAATTTTCTAAAGCTATTGTAAAGTTATATTCTATCCCGGAAATTCATTGTGGAAGGAGACTTCATGAAGGTTCCCGAATATATCTCTGCCGGTGTGCCACAGGGCAGTATACTGGGACCAGTATTGTATTTGATTTATACTTGTGATATGCCTATTGGCACAAAAATCCACACATATATTTTTGCCGATGAGACAGCCTTCTTTAGCATGCACGAAAACCCTCACGAGGCATCCCGATATCTTCAGAAACATACTACCCATCTGGAACTATGGTTAAAATTATGGAGAATTAAAGTAAATGAGCAGAAGTTTGCGCAGGTAACATTTACTCTACGAAAAGATACTTGTTCCTCCATTAGAATCAATAATCAAATTGTTCCTCAACATTCACATGTAAAATACCTTAGTATACTCCTTGATCGACGGCTTACATGGAAACAACATATTGATTCTAAGTTAACACAAATGAAACTAAAATTAGCTCAGGTACATTGGCTGATTGGTAGAAATTGAACTCTCAGTCTAGATTGCAAACTTTTGATATACAAGTCACTTTTGAAACCTATATGGTGCTACGGAATTCAACTATGGGGCACTGCTTCAGTTTACAATGTTGAGAGAATCAAAAGAAGGCAAAACAAAATTCTACGTATGATAACTTTGCTCCATGGTACATCAAAAATTCAAATATACATCGTGATTTGAATATGCCACTAGTGATTGAAGAAATTGCAAAGTACGCACGCAAATATTTAACAAAACTCGAATCACATCCTAATCCGCTTGCTCGTAATATTTTGAACTTTACTGGACACACCCGTCTAAAAAAGAGGGACACAAGGGCTCTTCTACTCAACACTCTAGATGGGACTACTTGAAAATACTTTTTTTCCTTTTTGATTATCACTACTTATGTATTATTTATAACTATCACTAAGTTTATGTCCGACAGTGGTCGGGCTTAATAATTATGTTTTAGATTTAAGATACTTATTGAATACTTATTGTTAGTTCATATTTGAATATACAATAAATAAATACATGTATTAAAAAAAAAGGTTCAGATATGTGCTTCGATGGTCATTACAGGTGCTCAGAGGAGCACACCTTAGGCTGCCTTGGACGTCATTCTTCATCTGCTTCCTATAGCGGACTTTGTGATGGTAACGGCGGCTACAAGTCTCCTTAGACTCGTGGAAACAGGTTTGGTGAGGACAGGAATATCAGGTCACATATCAATCTTAAATAAAATCGGTTTTGGTGACCGGGAATCCGCAACCCCTGGGTTTACGGACTATAAGGTCGCTGAGATCGATTTTAGTAGCACACCCTTAAAGGTAATTCTGGATAGAGACTATTGGGTTAAATCCGATAGGCTGTATGAAGGTAGTGCAGTCTTTACAGACGGATCAAAAATGGGGGAAGGCACAGGAGCTGGTGTCTATATCTTGGGAACTAACATTCGTAGTTCTTTCAGACTGCCGAATGAATGTATTGTTTTCCAGGCTGAGATCTCGGCGATCCTTAGTGCCACGGAGCTGGTGGCCAGGAATGTAGCTAAAGGTGAGAAGGTAACCTTCTATGTCGACAGCCAGGCAGCGCTTAAAGCTTTGAAGGGACACAATGTCAAATCGAAACTTGTTAGTGACTATAGGAAGGCCCTCAACTTGCTTATGGAAAATTAAAGTGTCAGACTATGTTGGGTTCCAGGCCACAGCAGTGTTGAGGGAAATGAAATTGCCGATGAGCTGGTAAGAATAGGGTCGGCGATAGATGAGGGATTGTCGGACAGATCGGTGAAATTACCGATAGGTCATTACTATAAGGAACTCAGTGATTGGGTAGAAAGCAGGACCAACAACTCATATTGAAGTAGGGAGGATTGTAGAGTCTCGAGGGGTTTTTGGCCAAAACTAGACTCAGGAAGATCTAAACTACTACTGGACATGAATAGGAAGGCGATGCGAATCATGATAGGCGTGCTGACCGGTCACTGCTCGGTCAGAGCAACAACTAGCATTTGGGAGACTGGCACTTCAGATTTTTGTAGGATGTTGCGGGGATGAAGAGGAACCAGAAACCATTGAACATATTATCTGTCATTGCCCGAAGCTGCAACGGCATAGGCTTAGATGGCTGAGCAGACGTTTCCATGAAAGCATTACTGAAGATGGGAAGTGTAAACTAGAGGACATCAGGGGCTTTATTATGGGAATGGATAATAAGTTCACTTTTGGCTGCAAATGGGAGAGTGAATATTACTTTTTTATGGGCAACAGAAGGGAATTACAATGGACCCAATTGGGTCTCCAAGTGGTGGTGCGGTAAAGCACCACCACCCCTCCTAACATAACCTAGATAAAAAAACCAATAAATGTTATATTAACGTGTCATTGGAAGGAAGTGGTTTGCTTTTGAAATTTTTTGACTCAATAAAAATGATGTTTTTGGTGCTATAAAAATCCGAAATTCGGGTGTAGAAATAGTTCACTTCAAAAAGTAGTTAAAAACATTTTTAATCAGTGATTAAAATCACTTGCATATGGTTTGAAAAGATAAAAAGGTTATATAATTTAATTTTTTGTTCAATTCCATTAATATTTTTCATAATAATAATTTTTTGATTTTCAAAACCTTAAATGTAATAAAAGAAACACTTGTATTTGGTTTGAGCCAAAAAAGTAACGAATTTGATAAAAAGAAAGTAGTGATTTAATATTCCATTTGATATGTGGTTAAAAATAACTTCGGTAACATCTAAAAATATGCATTAGATACTTTTGAAGTAATTTAAAAATGGTTCATCAGGAAATACTCCTTTTATTTTTTTGTTGGGTATGTATTACTACGTTTATACGCGCACTATATTCGCAAATAAATTAACTCACTGTTTATACGGCATAGCAAAAGTACACAAGCTTGGTAGCACTTCTATAGAAAACTTCCTTATGTTGACAAATAAATAGTGTAAGTGTACAAAATATCAAATAAATATTTGTTTTAATTGTCATTGTTTGATTCTATTAATGTTTTTTGTGCGATATGAATCCGTTTATTGTTTTTTGTTATCAAACATTTGTAAGCGTGGCAACCTCAAGGATTTTATTTGCAAATAGTGCGTTAAACGTGAATAGTTTTCTGAATTAGTAAGTCGCAATAAAAATAATAATATGGCAACAATTTACAGTTTTATTTGCAAATAAGCCATGAGTATAAGCGTACTATATGTATGTATACATACTAGTGTTTTTCATACGGGATTTCGCACATTTTCTGGGAAAGAAATTCCGGGAAAATAGTACGGAATTTCTGGGATTTTTTGTTTTCATTATGGCAACTTCAGTTTGTATGTACACATTCCTTGATTAGTGTCGTTATTCACGTTATGAATGCGATGGTGCAATAATAAGGTGATGGCACTAGAACAACATCTAAAACTTTACAGCAATTAAGGCCGAGTTTACATCTGGCACACATGTGTTCTGAGACTTAGAGGCCTTTATTTGCCAAAATCGGAACGTGACATTCAAAATTTAATTCTACAGAAATTCATAAAAGTAAAAATAGAAATGCGCAAGGAAATAAAAAAAACTTAAAAATTCACTAAGTCTCCTAAAGTCATAAGTGAGAAATTACTATTTAAGACCAAATAGCACCGTTATCAACGACCTGTTGTATAATTGTCATTAACGTTAAATTCAAATGACAGAAAATAAACAAATAGGTTTATTTTTGTTTCTTACGTCGTTGAAAGACGACTAACGCTTCATTTACTCATGCAGGTAACTTGTTACAAGTTACGTTTACGTATTAACGACCAATACATTGAATGAAATAATAAAAACACTCGCAACTTGCTTGATTGTTTACACAGTCAAGTGCAAGTTTATTTTCATTTTTCTATATGTTACTACAAATATTTGAAAATTTCGTTTTTCTCTTTCTTCTATGCGTTGTTTGTACTTTTTTTGTCTATATTAGTTTTTAATGTGTGGCCTGCCAAATTTTTGGTACAGGAACATTACAGGGAAACGAATTTAGTGATCAACTTTGTACCAAAATAAATGATAAATTTATATTGCAAATCAATAATAAGTCATATTTGATTACATGTTCTTACTTTTTGTTTTATTTTTTCTGTATATAAGTTGAAATAATACCATTTTAAAAATTATTCCATGTAAGCTATCCATTAAAATTAAAATAAAATCCTTAAAGGGTAACACTGTTTTTATTTTTGACAATTCTCCTACATGCAAGTGAAAAAATTACTTGTAAGTCCCTACACAGAGAAAAAACTGCCTCATAGAATCAATAAGATTTTCTCTATGAAACGTTTTTAGGCTAAGGGGTATCCCAGCAGAAAGAAGCGAAGATTTTTTCATAGAGATTCCTTATTGTTTTTATGTGGTAAATCTTATTAATTTTATCAAGAAGAAAACCACATAAAATCAAGAAGAAATCTTATTATTCACAACTTTTCTTTACTCAATTTCCGTTATTTTTGGCACCAAAAAAACATTCCATAGAGAAAAACTTCTTGATTCTATTAGGTTTTCTTATAAATTGTAAACTATAGGGATTTCTTATTGATTTGATTAGGTTGCCTTATTGATTTTTTTAAAAAGGTTTTCTTCTTGATTTTATTAGGCTATCTTATTGATTTTTTCAATAAGGTTTTCTTCTTGAATTTATTAGGTTCCTATATGATTATGTGAATTAAAGTTTTCACTAATTTTAGAATTAAAAAAAATATTTTTTTGACGTCTATGCGTCTTTTTATTTTATTTATTTTTAACTCCGGTGAGTTAATCTTAGTTCTACGCTAAAATTATAACTGACTTACAATTTACAAAATAAGTTTCTTAAATACTAAAGATAACAATAGATTTCTTAAAGTTAAATATGAGTACCTACATTTGGACATGATGAGTTAAACAAAATCGATCATGTCTCTATTTTTATCTAAAAGGTATTTACAATCTATAATTATATGTATATGCTTAAAATTCTAACAAAGGAATATTTGTTTTTTTTATTATATCTTAGGGAAAGTGTCTTTGTTATAAATTATCAGAACAAGGGATTGTTTATTTAGGTACTAGTTTAGTGAAAGTGTTTTTATTACTATTATGAACAAAAGAAAAGATATTTTCTGTTATATTAATGTACATATACTTTCTTTGTTATGGTATCGTTTGTCTGTATTAGTATCGTACCTATCGTTCTTAACTCTCCCTCTGCTTAAACAAGATCGTCCCGATCTTTCCTAATGCGTTGTAATTCTAATTGATATATATTATTAAGCCTATTGATTGTTGATTGGCGTCTGTATTCTTTTATGCATGACATAATTTTTAGTATGAAGCAAATTGTTATTATTAATGTTATAAAAATAATTGTAGTGTAGAAAATTGATCTGATGGGGTGTTCTTCAAAAGGTATACTGAGTCTTCTTAATGAATCTATGTTTTTAAAAGCCCATGGTGTATTAGATTTTATTATTTCTAATATCTCAAAATCTTCATAATGTTTCATAAGTATTGCTTCTCTTATCTGATTCTGGAAATTTTTATAAATTTTATTGTCTATTCTTACAGTATCTGTATATTTTATTAAATTCAATCCGTCAATGGTTTGGTTGTTTACTTTGTGTTGTCCGTTTAATAGTATAACTCCATCTTCTATTTGTTCTAAGTCCCTGTTATATTCCTGTATTATGTTACATTTACTGTTCCTATTCTCGAGTAGTGGGATTATGTATGCATGTGTCCGTGTCATTGTTTATTTGGCAAATGTTTCTTTCTAAATGGTTCTGACAGTTATCTACTCTGATATATTTGTCGCATTGGGCTATTTGCTCATCTGTTACAATTTTCCCATGCTTGAAGCTTATAGGCGTAAATTTAAAAAATTAAAAAATTATAAATAGTTATGAATAGTTCTCCTGTTCCGGCGATATGTACATCTGAGTATTCTAGGATTTTTGTTATAGGTACCGAGATTAATTCATGTTTTATGATTTCTCTAATGTCATTTAAATTTAAGGATTCGGTAAGGTATTCATTATTCTTCGTGGCATTAATTGTCCTAACGAGTAGTAGTAGTTGGTTATATACTTCCTTGATAATGAGGTGATTTTCTAATGGCTGTTCTTGAAGTGAATCAATTAATTTCTCAAATCTTGAGTTAATCAAAAGTTGTTTCTCGTTATTGTTTATTAGTTCATTAATAGCTGTTTCCATGGTAATGAGATCGTCGTGATCTGGAATCCCTGTGATGAATTTTAATGCTGACCCCAGAAAGTTTAAGGATCTAGTGTATCTTTTATGTTCGTTTAATTGGCTTGCCAATATTTCACTTTTCTTCATCCATATTATTTCTTGAGTAGTGGGCTTATATTCTTCTGTAACAATTTCTCTATAAGGTATAAGTATTTTCGACTTGCCAATATTTCAATTTTCCTTATCCATATCATTTCTTGAGTAGTGGGCTTATATTCTTCTGTAACAATTTTTCTATAAGGTATAAGTATTTTCGATATATTAGTAACATGGAAGAGATATGAGTATTCGTTGAAAAGGAAGACGTCATTTGTTTTTGTCAAAATAAACTTTTTGTTTTCTATTTTTTTAATTTCAATTATTGCTTCTGGTGTGTGGAATGATATTACCAGCACGGCTAATATCAGGTATATTTGTATCATATTCTTTAATTGTGATGTTCTTGATATTGTTTTTATGAACAGTTTTTCCTCCTCGGGTTAAGATCGTGTCCCCACGGTCTTCTTCTACAATTTCTTTTTTAAAACTGGGTTGGCTTTTCTTTCTAACACCTGTGATTCTTACCAAAATTTGGGTACCTTTTTCGAATGTTCGATGTTTTGCGTGTGTGTTCAATCTTTCTAACACCTTAGTTGATGCCTTACGTAATTTTTTTGTAACTTCTTCTTTACTGTAATTTATTGCACCGAAATGTATTTGCTTTGGTCTGTATCCTGTTACAGTATGTATTGAGTTGTTTAATTCTTTAACAGCTCTAAATAAATATTTCTTCTTTTACTGTGGAGGAGTTTTGTATCTTAAAAATGCGTGTTAACTCACTAATGGAATTATGGGCCCTTTCTACTTGCCCGTTTGCTTTTGATCGATGCACTGGCGTTTCTATCTTCTGTATGCCATGTTTTATGCACATTTGTTTAAATGCTGGTGTAATGAAACTTGCCTCATTATCGGTCATGAGTCGTTTACATTCGGGAAAATTATTGATAATTATTTCTTCCATTTTATCTTCTAGTTTTGCTTTTGTATTTATTTCTTGGGCGACTATGTATTTGGAGAATTTATCTATAGTCACAAGATACGTGTTATTATCATTAAAGTAAATATCCGCATGTATGTATTCTCTTGGCTGTGATGGTATGTCTGATTCTCGGAGAGGCTCATTAGTTGGGTTTCTCTCATATCGTTCAAATAAACAGGCAGAACAGTGATTATTAAATTGTTTGCAATCTTTTTTTATGGTTGGCCAATAATATTTTTCTAAAATTTCTTTTGTTGTATTGACGTAGCTTCTATGAGCTCTTAAATTTGTTTCTTTAATAATTAGAAGTTGATTGTTTCTATCAATTATATCTTTTAATTTTCTTGGTGTATGTACAAAATTTGTACCTATAAATGTTTCTTTAATTAGGGCTGCATATTGGTACAAATCTTCTATATTCATATGTATAGCTACGATTCGGTTTGGGACCAATATCTTTTTTAATTCACTTATCAGATCATTATTATTTGAAAAATTAATAGTGTGGCGTACTTTATTAGGAAAAATTGTGCGTGTTCGTGTTTCGGAAAAATTTGGGGTAGGTACGAGTTCTAATTGTATGCCATATGTATTAAATGGCTATGTAACAGTTTTTATTATATTACTTGCGGAACTTTCGGCTGAGTGTACCATGTCTATAGAAGATGTATTAATAACTTGTCGTGATAGCGCGTCTGCTACAACATTTTCAGTACCTGGTTTATATTTAATTTTAGCACCATAGTCCTCTATTATAGCTTTCCAACTTTTCAATTTAGGGTTGGGATTTTTTTCGGAGATAGCATATGTTAGTGATTGATGATCTGTAAAAATGGTGAGATCTGCTATTCCATATATATAACTTCGAAGTTTTTGCAAAGCCCAGATTATAGCTAACAGCTCTTTTTCATTCGTGCTGTAGTTTTGTTCTGTCGTACTAAGTGTACGGATAGAAAGTAAATTGGCTTTTTATTTTGGCTTAAGACTGCACCAATAGCTATGTTGGATGCATCTGTGGTAAGTTCAAAAGGTTTGTCAAAATTGGGTTGAAATAATTCAACATGTTCCTTTAACTTAAGTTTTAATACATTTACGGCTTCTATGGCTGCGTTGTCTAAATTAATTTTTGTATTTCTACTCTTCTTTTTCCCTATATGGGCATTTTCTCCTTTTAAATGGAGCGTTAATGGTTTCGTAATTTGTGCATAGTTTTGTACAAATCTCCTATAGTAACCAGTTAATCCTAGAAAACCTCGCAAATCCTTAAGTGTTGTGGGAATAGAGAAATTTCTCAATAACTTTTATTTTCTCAGGGTCTGTTGTTATTTTATTATGTTTAATAATATGACCTAAATACTCTACTTCAGTCATAAAAAATTTAGACTTCTCATCTGAAATTTTAAGAGTAGCTTTATTTAAAGCTTTAAACACTATGTGTATGTGTTTCATATGTTCTTCTAGAGAAGATGAAAAAATTAAAACATCGTCAATGTAGACGTACACGAATTTTCCTATGAATTCTCTCAGTATGTCATCTACACAACGTTGAAAAATGGACGGTGCATTTTTTAAACCGAAAGGCATACGTACAAATTCGTACTTGCCTCCGTTAACGCAAAAAGCTGTTTTTTCTCTATCTTCTTTTTTTATCTTTATCTGGTGGAACCCAGATTCTAAATCTAGTGTGGTGAAGTATTTGGCATTTCCTAAGTTCTGTAATGTAACATTGACATCAGGTATGATGTATCTATCGGTTACAGTATGCTCATTAAGTTTTCTAAAATCTATAACCATTCGTCGCTTTGGTTTCCCGTTTTCGTCTAATCCTTTCTTGTGTACGGTCAACATTTGTAAATTATATGGGCTATAGCTTTTTTGTATAATACCTTGTTCTAATAAATTCTTTATTTCTTTATTTACGAACTCTGTATCATTAAAATTACCCGGATATTGTTTTGTCCAGATTGGTTCATTTGTCGTAGTTCTAATACTAGCTTCTATGGTTGTTGTGAATGGTAATGGTCCTATTTTATTATTTTGTTTCATTAGTTCATTTATCTCTAATTCATATTTTTATCTCCTATGGAGTAGTTTATTTTTTGTACTTTCTCAGGGACTATAAACAATTTTTTTCTATGTCTATGGCTGCGCCTAATTGTTTTAAGCTCTCAACTCCTAACATCAGATCATAATCATTATCATTATTAATTTCATAAAATTCTAATTCTTTATTAAATAGTGTTATCTTCTGTTTGAAATTCAATATTGATTCTCCATGAATGGAGATCATTCTCAAAGGTTTTGTCCTCATTCTCTTACCTATTTCTAAATTTTTGTTTATGTAATTGTGGGTCGCACCGCAATCTATGAAAATTTTATATTCTTGATTTTCTTCACCCTTCATAAAAATATAGTACAACCCATCTATTAGTTTAAATTCTTAATAATAGACTTATTTCTATAGCACTTACTACTTTTTTCTGTGATGATACTAATGTTGTCTTCTTGTTGAGTTTTTATCTGGTTGTGTTTCTGGATTTTGGGTGTCTGTTGAAAATTTCCACTCTGTTCACGAATTCTTTTCCAGGGTTGACTGTGGAATCCCTGTGGATTGTTCTGCTGTCTAGCGTTGTTGTAGTTATTGAAGTTTCTGATGTTCCCTGAAGAGGTGTCCATAGGTTATGGCTTTGGAAAATTGTTTTGTTGTTGCCAACTATGTTGGTGTTGATTATATGGGCGATATTATGGCCGTCTAAAATGTTGAGGTTGCTGTGAGTACTCCCTCTGTTGGTGTTTTGATGATGGATTTCTGTGTTGATTGTTCCTGTTATCTTCACGATTTATGTTGTTATTACCACAGTGTAGATTTTTGCAATTGTTGTCATGCTCTATAGTTTGTGCGACTGCATAGGCATGTTCTAAATCCTTGATAGGATTTCCGTAGAGTGTTGAGCGAATAAAAGTACTGTTTATTCGATTTTTGAATGTTCGAACAGCGTCTTCCATTGCATGTGCCGTCATACATTTAATTGATTTTGGTGGGTCTCCGGACATCGCTATTTTTGATGTTACTACTGTTAATGCTTTACTAACCTCATCGTGGAATTCTGACAATGATAATTTCACCTGCGTTAGTTTAGTTAATTCATCTCTCAGGACGTATAATGGGCGCTGGTCACAATATGTGTAGTCCAGTCAATTAATGATTGCCTCGAAATTAAATATTGTATTATGATTTAATAATATATTAGCTGCTGCACCCGTTATTTTAGATTTTACGATTGTTAAGGCTTCCACGTATTTGTTGGAATTGGTATGTTGGTTAATGCTGCTCATTTGCCGTGTTGCGTCTTCACGCCAAAGACGATAATTACTTCTTGTTCCATCAAAAATACTTAATGCTTTAAATATTTCTAAGTTTATTTCATTAGGGTTATTATAATTGGCTACCCTTGGTTCCAATAATACTTGTGGTTGAATTGCCGAAGAACTTGTTGGAATTTGGTCCAATCTATTCTTTAAAGATACATTCTCCTGTTGTAGGTTCTGTAGTGCTAGCTGTATACCAGCCATTTGTTGAATTATTTGTTCCATGATTTGTGTTGAGTCGTTCAAGTTCCTATTTTTGTCAAAGTTATTTTTTCTTGTGGATTTCATATATATTTTTCTTCGCTATGTGAATAAGATTCGTTGTTTTTATTAATTGCTTCACTTCATTCACTTGCCGTTTTTATTTTATTTTATATCCTCTATATGAAGAATTGGTTTAAATTTTTCGTTGAATCCTTGCTGCGACAAGGATATATCGGTCCGCTTCTAGCGTAACGAAATATATGTTCTCCTGGCAGGATCGCCAATTAAAGTTTTCACTAATTTTAGAATTAAAAAAAATATTTTTTTGACGTCTATGCGTCTTTTTATTTTATTTATTTTTAACTCCGGTGAGTTAATCTTAGTTCTATGCTAAAATTATAACTGACTTACAATTTACAAAATAAGTTTCTTAAATACTAAAGATAACAATAGATTTCTTAAAGTTAAATATGAGTACCTACATTTGGACATGATGAGTTAAACAAAATCGATCATGTCTCTATTTTTATCTAAAAGGTATTTACAATCTATAATTATATGTATATGCTTAAAATTCTAACAAAGGAATATTTGTTTTTTTTTATTATATCTTAGGGAAAGTGTCTTTGTTATAAATTACCAGAACAAGGGATTGTTTATTTAGGTACTAGTTTAGTGAAAGTGTTTTTATTACTATTATGAACAAAAGAAAAGATATTTTCTGTTATATTAATGTACATATATGTACTTTCTTTGTTATTGTATCGTTTGTCTGTATTAGTATCGTACCTATCGTTCTTAACTTGTGTAAAGCGTCTTATTGATTTTTTTAATAAGGAAATCTTCTTGATTTTATTAGGTTTCTTGTTATTTCATTTATGTATGTACGTACATTTATGTATGTATGCATGTATGTATATAAATAAACATAGAGCTAATTTTTTAATGATCTTTTTCGTTTTTGTTCCGTAATATCTCTGCTGCTTCCTACCCAGTTAGCCAAATAGTCGCAGAAGACATTGGGTAGTATGAATTAAAAAAAAGTATTTGCTTTTTACTTAAAAATTTGTTTAAAAATACAAAAAACATACACATATTTGGGGTTTTCAAACAAATTTTTAAGTAGAAGGAAAATACTTTTTTTTATTCATATTACCCATTGTCTTCTACGATTAATGTACGACATGTCAAAATTTAAAGGAAATCGTCGACAATGTCACATGTTTTGGCATCAATTAAACTTTTTTGAGGACAATCTGAACGACAATGTCCCCCGTTTTGTCTTCAATAAAGCCGTGTTGACGACAATCTGAGTGACATTGTCGCTCATCTCGTCTTGTGTAACCACGCCTCCATTTGTATGAAAAATTCGTCCACGAGTTGTATGGCGCTGTCTTCAATATGTCTTGTGCGACTTGCCATTGTCTTGTACCCGTCGTCGAAGATGTTTTAAAGACGTGGCTAACTGGGTATTTATATATTTTTGTATATGTGTTGCCGCTCATAACTTTACTTCTTTACTTTACATACATACATATGATATGTATTAAAATTAAACTTTTAGTTGAAAGTGAACCAGTGCGAAGTGAACAAGTCGAAAGAACAATTGAATATTTTTCCACTAACATAAAATATAAACTAAATTAAAATAAAACAAATTATAAATAGTGCGTACCTATATCTATATTATTATTATATTTATGTAAATATATAATCGTAGTATGTTTTTTGGTTAGGAATAATCTCTGGAAATACAAGAGCCTTGGAGTGGAGATTTTCAATACAGGTTGGGTGACCAGTGTCTTGATTAATTTTTAATTAATTTTAATTATATGAAATTTTTAAATATATGAAAATTATAATATATTAAGGGCCGTTATTACTACTTGTCTGATTTTGTCTGCCCGATAAATAGCTTTGCATTGCTACAATTTTAATTTTTTTATTGATGTCATTATTAATAATAATAATACTTAATGGACAAAAAAATATTAAATGAAGGTTTTATAATGCAAAGCCATTTATATATCTGATAAAATCATGCCTTTAACTAACGACAAGTTGTAATAATGGCCCTATGTGAATACAAAAAAGGCATTTGCTTTTTACTTTAAAATTTGTTGTAAAGTCTTAAATGTATATGTACTTTTTGTTTGTTTTTAACAAATTTCTAAGTAAAAAGCAAATGCTTTTTTTATTCACACTACCCAATATTTATAAGCAAATATGTAATTAAAAAATTCAAAAAGATACTGCTAACAAAAACTATTACTATATTGTGTGTATTCCTAAGTAAATACATATGTAAATGAAAATAAATAAAATTTTCAAATAAAATCAATAAGTAATGCGTTTTATTTTTTTTTAAATCAATAAGATAGCCTAATAAAATCAAGAAGAAACCCTTATTGAAAAAATCAATTAGATAGCCTAATAAAATCAAGAAGAAAACCTTATTGAAAAAATCAATAAGATAGCCTAATAAAATCAAGCAGAAAACCTTATTGAAAAAATCAATAAGATAACCTCATAAAAACGACAAGATTTCTTCTTGATTTTTTTAAAAAGGTTTTCTCTATGAAATTAATAAGATTTCCTTATTGAAAAAAAACCATAGAGATTTCTTATTAATTTTGTTCTATTTTATGAGGTTTTTATTAGGCACTGTTTTCTCTGTGAATAACTGTTGAAAATGAAAGAATAATAATATTTATGTAAAATAAATAGCAGACTGAAAAAACATAGGTAAGAAAGTTTTATTGTCATAAAATATTTTTATATGAAAAATATGAGCAAGATTTTATTACAGTCATAAACGTATATGACTTACAACAAATATGATGCAATATAACACTTTGTGAATTGGCTCAATATAATTACAGGTAAAAAGTATGATTCTGTTAATACTTATTCTGTACTAAAGTCCTATTTCCAAAGAAATATTTTGTAATATTTTTTTTAAATAGTCTTATAATTTGTTTTTCATAATATTGGTATTTATGTATTACTATCATATAAAGAACAGAAACGGTATTATTTTTTGACTAATGTGTTTATAAAACGTTATTATTTAATCGATCTCATGAATATTAATTTTTTTTTGTTTTAAAAATGTTTTGTATTGTTTACACTGGGCGGGAATTCCCGGGAAACCGAAAAGACGTTCCTCTTTCCCGGGAAATGAAAAAGTCCGAGAAAAGAAAAACTCTAATTCATACATAATATGAGTATATAACACGTATGATCATTTAAATAAATGAATGAGAAAAACATACGTATTTTTGTACGAAATTAGTAATTTTTTCTGTTACGTAACATTTTCAAGGACACTCTACCCCCACCATAACAAATCGTAATAAAACTCGAACCTCTTTACCCCATAGAGCGTTACGTAATAAATAGACAGCCCTAAGGCAACAAAAATTAATTTGTACTTCAAATGTGCTTTAGTCAAAATTTTTAAGGAAATTTTGTTTTAAACAACACTTTAAACTACAATTATTTTTCTACCCTTTACCAAAAAATGGTAAAAGGGAAGACGAACAAGCGATGTCCGTTTGTCCGTCTGTCTGTACGTGAAATCGGTTTTACGAAGCTCCCAGAAAAGCTAGAGACTTCGGTTTCAGAGCTGGAAAGCTTAAACTTTATTTTGCCATACATAATGACTACCGAAAATTAGTTATTATTATTTTTTTATTAAATAAACTTATTTTATACTTCAGTTTGAATAAAATTGATATTTCTAAAAGAAAAATTAAACATTTTTAGATTTAGTTGCACTGTAGCGAATTTTCATCAGAAATAATTTCTTATTCGGTCTTAAGTTCAGTAATTTCAATTCTTATTGAATGAAATATTTTTATTAATTAATGTGAGTTTCTAAAGAGGAGAAGAAAAATTAAACTAGACTTTGTAGCTGGGGGAAATACCGATATTTTTTTCTGTGCAGCCACGCACTTAATCAGCACCCTAGTCTATCTACTTGGGTAGAGATTGTTATTAACATCAGCTATTTAAAATAAAATTATTTCTGATTTTCTTCTTTAGAAACTCACATTAATTCTTAAAAATATTTCATTCAATAAGAATTGAAATAACTGAACTTAAGCCCGAATAAGAAATTATTTCTGATAAAAAAAATAAACTTTAACTTTTTTTAACCCTCGACTAAAAAAGGGGGTGTTATAAGTTTGTAGTGTGTGTCTGTGTGTCTGTCGGTGTCCACGTACGGGCCAAACGGCTTTACCGATTTTAATTTAGTTTTTTTTTTTGTTTGAAAGATGACTTGATCGAGAGGGTTCTTAGCTATGTTTGAAGAATATCGGTCCAACCGTTTAGAAGATATAACATCTTTTCTGAAAAAAGTAGGGGTTTTTTAAAATTTTTAATTTTTGTTATTCTTATATAACAATTTTTTCTATAAATTAAACATACCTTATATTCATAAAAGAAAGGGATTGATGTAAGAAATCAGAAAAATCAAAATGGATTATACCAGGGTTGGAAAACCTAAAATTTTTGTAATATATAAAATTAACTACCGTAAACTATTTTTTTAATTTATTTTTAACCCCCGACCAAAAAAAGTGGTGTCATAAGTTTGCAGTGTATGTCTGTGTATCTGTGCTTCTGTACAAGTACTCGTACAGACCAAACGTTTTTTCTGTTTGAAAGGTGACTTGATCGAGTGTTCTTAGCTATGTTTGAAAAAAATCGGTCCAGGCGCTTAGAAGGTATCACGTCTTTTCTGGATATATCGGGGTTTTTTTTTAATTTTTAATTTTTGTTATTATTAAATAAACTCATTTTATACTTCACCACGAATAACATTGATATTTCAAATTAAAAATATTTAAAAAAACTTTAAGTTTTTTTATAAAATCATTTTTCATTATAAATTAAATATACCCAGCTAAAAAAATTATATATGGTCCATATATTTTTAATATATTAATTTATATAACTATATATGTATGAATATGTATGAATTCATGTATGGAAATGTATGGGATTATACATGAGAAAAGTATCATATATGAATTGATATATGGAATATATTGATATATGAAATGTATTATAGTATATGAGCTCATATATGCGGATCCAAATATAGAAATAAGATGTAATATATGGCGCCATATAAAAATGTATACATACATGATATCTCACATTAGATCACATTTGCAATCAAAAAAGCTTGAATTTTATCAATTCGATCTTTTCTCTCTTTTTTATCACTGGGAAGTCTATTAGAAAATACATACGAAATGCAAAGTTTATATGCGTAGAGCCTCAAGGTTTAAAAAATAAAAACTCGTGTAACAAAAAAAAATCATTCTTGTAGGATTTTATATATTGTGTGCCTATTTAATAAATCAAATAATCAAAAAGATAATTCAGTCATTAAATTATTATTAATTTTATAAAATATAACGCAATCCTCAGATGTACATACATATTAAGAAACAAAATTCATATAGCATAAAAACGGTTTATTTTTTCTTTTATAATTGCATTAGTTTTTAATCTGATTTCTTAAATTGTATATTGTGTACGCATATGTGTTTTGTGTTTTTTTTTAGTAATCGATTCACATTTTCTCTTAAAATGTCGAATGAAATGTCTTTTAGTTCGTTTTGAATTATTTTGTTCGAACAAATGTTTCATTAAACACAACCTTTCTCCACAAAATCTTACAAAAAAATAATTTTAATATTATAATTTATTGTACAGCAGTGCGCTTTTTGAATCAATATGAACTTTGCATACTATATAGGGAATACATATTCATGTATGAAAATGTATGAATATATATGATCATATATGGTCGCTGTTTTCACTAACTGACCTAACTGACATTTTTTGAAAAATCAGTTAAGTCCTCTACTAGACTTTATAAGTCATAATACACATTGTATATAATTTTCATGACTGTAAGCATTACTTTTGTGCCTATATAAGTAAAAAGACTTATGACGCAGCCATAAGAATGAATGTATAAAACAACCATAAAAACTGCTCTCCTGTTAAACTTTTAAAATGTTAGTTAGATCAGTTAGTTAAAACAGCGACGATATGTCCATATACCCTCACTTTTCGGATCCGAACCATATATGGGATATCATATATGCTCCATACATATTTTTTAGCTGGGTATTTTATATTCCTAAAAGAAAGAGAATGGTGCAATAAATCAGAAAAATCTAAAAGGATTCCAGGGTTGGGAAACTTACACTTTTTGTGATACATAAGAGTAACTACCCAGCTAAAAAAAATTTATGGAGCATATATGATCTCCCATATATGGTTCGGATCCGAAAAATGAGGGTATATGGACATATATGATTATATATATTCATACATTTTCATACATGTATGTGTAAATATTCCCTCTACATTATGTAAAGTTCATATTCATAGTCTCTTGATTCACAAAATCGCACTGTTGTGCAATAAATTAAATTACTAAAATTACTTTTTTTTAGATTTTGAACAGGGAGGTTGTATTTAATGAAACATTTGTTTGGGCAAAATTCAAAACGAACTAAAAATCATTTCATTCATCATTTTAAGTCAAAAGTTGAATCAATTATTTCAAAAACACAAAACTCATAATAATATACATACATAAAATTTAATTTAAGAAATCAGATTAAAAACTAATGCAATTAATTATAAAAGAAAAAATAATCCGTCTAACAACAGTTTTCAATATAATTTTTTGCATTAATATGAACTTTGTTTCTTATCTAGAGAATTATTTTAGATGAAATTAATGACTGGATTATCCTGTTGATGTATAAAATGTATAAAATCATACAAGAATGGTTTTTTGTAGCAAAAATTTTTCCTTTTTAAACGTTGAAACGGTATGCATGTAAACTTTGCATACCGTATGTATTTTCTAATGGATTCCAATTCACATGTGATAAAATACCAAGCTTTTTTGATTGCAAAAACGATCTTATGTGAGATATCATGTATGCATACATTCTTAGCTCCATACATTAAATCACTTCTATACATATGTGGATCCACATATGAAGAGCTTCATAATGAAATTTCCATATATAAGCTCATATAAAGGGTGTTTTTTATTGAGGTATAGAACTTTAAGTTGGCATCACTTTTTTAACTGACGGCCATTTTGTCAGCTGTCAAGTGATTAATATTTAGTTTGGTTTGCCATTTCATCATGAACAGGTTGACAAAAGAACAACGCTTGCAAATCGTGCAAATTTATTTCGAAAATAATGGTTCAGTTCGCGAAGTTTACCGCAAGCTCCGTCCATTTTATGGTCGACATAATCGTCCATCAGAGCAATTAATTCGGTTAACCATGGATCGTTTTCGCACTACGTTTACTCTATGTGATAATACACATCCGCAGAGACGTCGAACAGTGCGCACCGAAGAAACAATTGCCGCTGTAGAGCAAAGTGTTGAAGAGGACCCGAATGAATCGATTCGCCACCGTGCACAGCAATTGGAGCCGACTAACCGACTATTTTGTTCCCGAATTGGATGGCATGAATGTGGATGAGTTGTGGTTCCAACAAGACGGCGCTACATGCCACACAGCGCACGTCACAATCGATTTATTGAAGGAAACATTCGATGAGCGCATAATTTCGCGGAATGGACCTGTCAATTGGCCACCAAGATCGTGTGATTTGACACCATTGGATTATTTTCTTTGGGGATATGTGAAGTCGCTTGTCTACGCCAACAAACCAGAAACGTTAGGGGACTTGGAAGCCAACATTCGTGGCGTTATTGCCAACATACGGCCCCATATGCTCGAAAAAGTGGTTGAAAATTGGACCTGTAGAATTAGCTTTATTCGAGCCAGCCGCGGCGGCCACATGCCCGAAATCATATTTAAACATTAATGGCATAAAATTATCCTTCCAATAAAGCCAAATTAATGGACATTAAAACGATTTGCTTGTGTTTTATTTCAATTCGAAGTTCTATACCCCTCAAAAAAACACCCTATATTATAAAACATTTCATATATTAGTTCATATATCAATTCATATATAATACTTTTCGCATGTATAATCCCATACATTTCCATACATGAATTCATACATATTCATATATAGTTATATACATTCATATATTAAAAATATATGGACCATATATAATTTTTTTAGCTGGGTAAGTCTAATTAATTTTTTTCTTTTCCTTTATAAACTATACATATTTTACGTTTTGTAAGGAAAATTTTGGTGTAGAAAATTAAAAAAATAAAAACCACAGCTCCAGAGCTTGAAACTTTGAT
Source organism: Tachina grossa (assembly GCA_949987645.1). Classification (NCBI taxonomy): domain Eukaryota; kingdom Metazoa; phylum Arthropoda; class Insecta; order Diptera; family Tachinidae; genus Tachina; species Tachina grossa. The sequence continues at coordinate 58,100,652 of OX465277.1, read as the reverse complement.
TTTTTTTTTGATATTAAAGTAACTACCCAGCTAAAAAAATATGTATGGAGCATACATGATAACCCATATATGGTTTGGATCCGAAAAATGAGCGTATATGGGCATATATGATTATATATATTCATACATTTTCTTTAGATTCTAGGCCATGCCAAGTTCCGGCCAATGCACGCAATGTGTATATTTACAGGAAGCCATTCGAGCTGTTGTTACCCCCTCATAACTTTGTTCCCCGTGACCGTAAAATTATGAAATTTAAATCATAATCAGAATAAATTCATGTAACCTTACAATGAAAGGTTCCGGAGATATGAAGGTGCAAAAAGTGCATATTTTAAAACATACTTACTGACTCACTGACCTATTGACTCACTCATCAATATTATAAAGCACTTCCGCAATAGCTAGAGATCTGAAATTTGGTACACAAGTAGATCTAGGTGAGCAATGAACTAGAAAAATCTGAAAACCCGAAAATTTTAACCAACCGGACGGGGCTACGCCTATAAAAATTAAAATTTGTGCTAGTGAGCTGAAATTTGCTACAGAACTAGGTCTAGGTGGGCAATAAACTAAAAAAAATTTTAAAACCCGAAAATTTTGGCCAGCAGGGCAGGGCTACGCCCATAAAGGCTAGTATTAAAATAGCAATTCTAAGGCGCTTAATGGAAGCTATTTTATTGAAATTCGGCATACCTACTGCAATAAGGCAAGCCTAAAAATTTTTCACTAAACAAGTGGACGTTGACACGCCCATACAATTTAAACGTTGTTTTCGTGTACTACGGCTCAGCATATTTAGATATACTATTTCCGTATGTATTATTATCCGTTTGCAACGAAACTTGACACAAATAATAAACACTGACCGAAAAAAATCTTAAGTTTGGAAAAGTGGGCATGGTTACGTCCATAAATATTAAAAATTAAATGTTGCGCTAAGGAGCTGAAATTTGATACACGAGTAGGTATAGGTGAGAAAACAACAATAAAAACCTGAAAACCAAGAAATATTAGTCAGAGGTGCGGGGGCTGCACCCACAAAAAGTAAAAATTAAAAGTTGCGCTTATGGACTGAAATTTGATACACAAGTAGATCTAGGTGAGAAACCAACTAGAAAAATCTAAAAAACCAAAAAATTTTACCAGAATGGGCGGGGCCACGCTACTATTGTTTGAACTTGAAAACTTACAGCCTTATTTATAAAACTTATTAACCTTTATGTCAACGGCAACATACCTGGGTATGTTTTTAGTTTTGAAAACGCTGTAGCTCTAAACTGGATAACCGGATCGACTTGAAATTTCTTGATATCCTAGTCAAAACTGTTTTACGCAATAGTTCCAAGTTTGGTTAGGATTAGATCATCCGTTCGGAAGATAAAGCCCATTTACAAAGTTGCACACTTAAGTCAACAGAATACATACCTGGGTATGTATAGTAAAACGCATGCAAATGTGATAATATAATATAAAAGTATAGTTTATTTTGAGATAAGTTTTGTAATTATTTTTTTATTATTATTATATAATGTCAGTCTTAATTATTTTTGCTTAAAATTATTGAAATTCAAATACATCTATCGCATTGAGGTAAGTCTTTGGAATGCTCTGCGTACACTGGTTTGTTGCATAATATGCATGCTTTACGAGTAGGGCGTCGTTTCGAGCAGATGTAGCAATTCCCCTTTACTTTTAGCCGGCCCGTACTATCACGTTCCTCCGATGCATGTGCCTCAGCATCCATAACTCCGATGGGCCCACCTTTCATGGCTTCGATGGCGTTGCGCGTTGAAAAATCTCTGGATATTCTGCTGTTATTTGCCCTTCTTTCCATTTCTGGCTTGCACAATTGCTCGCTAAGCTGATGGAGAAACATCCTACGGCGGCTTGTAGATGTCTTCAGGTGAGTGTTGTTGTCAATGTATATTACGTATGCAGCAAACGCAGCAACGTCCACAATATTATAAAAGAAAGCCAGAGGCCATCTATTTGTGCGCCGCTTCGTACTAAATTCGGACAAGCACTTGTCCATGTTATCAACGCCACCTTTGGTTTTGTTGTAGTCCAATATAAGCAATTGCTTCTTCTTAGGACCGGTCGTTTCTGTTGTATAATGAGTAGTGGACAACATTACAACTACCTTGTTTTTCTTGGGAACGTACGAGCACATCGTAACGTGATTACAGAACCCAAACATTGATGATTCAGCCTCACGTCGTTTCGGGTTGGCAAATGCTGCTGGCACGAATGTACGCCTTTTGTTGCAAGTACCCAATATAGATAAATTGTTGTCTAACATCAAAGTTTTTGCCAAGTTGTAGCTAGTGAAAAAGTTGTCACACACAATATTTCTTCCACTTCCAGCAAAAAGGTTGACACATAAATCCTTTACTACTCTTTCGCCAACGTTTCTTTCACGTTCACCAGACGGTGCCATTCCTGTATAGATTTGTCCCTGCATTGAAAAATTATATTCAATTTAGTTATTTAGATTTTCAACAATTTTCAACAATATTCATTGTACCTGCAATGGATAGGAAGAAATGGAGTCGCACACCCACCACACTTTTATTCCATATTTGGCAGGTTTTGATGGTATGTATTGCGTCAAGCCAGTTCCACCACGATAAGCATACAATTGTTCATCTACGGTGACGTTGGCTCCAGCCACGTAATATCTACGAAGACAGCTGTTAAGCATCAAAAAAACGTCCGATATTGCTGCTGCTTTGTCAGTTTGTTTTCGTTGCTGGCGTGTGTTTCCATTATCAAAACGTATGAAGCGGCTTATTTCCCAAAATCGTCGTACACTCATTGCGGCACGATATAGTGGATGTGAAGTAGTTTTCCACAAATCTTTCGTATGCACGTAACCAGAATGTGTAACGCCACTTAGCAAAAGTAGGCCCAAATATGCATCAAATTCACTTTTTGTTATGGGAATCCATGATCTCGGTTCTCTTGTTGGATGTTTTGCGTTGTCAATATCATAAAATTGCCTTGCCTTTCGATTTGATTCACGAATAATTATGTCGCATATTTCGTTTGACATTATCAATTGGAACGTTTCTGCAATGGTCAAACCGTGCGTTGCCCGTACTGGTCCAGATTCTGCACTTCTTAGAATGTTGTGCGTACGGAATCTTACAGGTTGTGGTTGTATCGAGGACCAAACATTACCATTTCTGGCAGTAAAAACTTCGCCAGTTTCAATTGGTGCATCTTCAAGATCTTCATCAGAATCACTGTCGCCCTCTGGGTCATATTCTGGTAACATGGGTTCTTCAACGTCTGAGTCATCTCCACCAATATCACCTAAAGCCTCGTCACCAACTATTGAATCGTGGTCACTTGTTTCTTCTTGGCTCTCTTCAAGCGCTCGCCGAATATATGCTTGTTGTTCTTTGTACGAAAGTGCGCTTAGTTGTCGCGGAGTAAGCCATTCACCATCAGCCATTTCACTTTTAATATTTTTTTATTTCCACAAAATAAACAGAAACGTCTTTTCACTTCGAATCACAAATGTAAACTAAATTTTCTGACGATACTACAAAGAATGAAATTTCCGCAACAATAAATGTTTCTACCTGCCTATATTATGTATTTATTATATACGTATGTCGTCTACATAAACAACCACTTTTTTCAACAAACAATGACTGTGAGGATGAAATTGGTTATCATAAAATTTTTTAGCCTTTTGTCCATTTCTAACAAACTAAAAAAATAATTCGGAAATTCTATCAAACCAGGTAGATACGTAATTAGCATTTTTATGCTAACGACGTACCATTCCCCATACAAAACGTATGTACATACCCAGGTATGCTGCTGTGGACGTGCGTAAAGCATTTCTGCTGTTGACATAAAGGTTAAGGCTTTTTAAGTTAAAAAGTTATATAAATAAGGCTGTTAATATACAGCTTTTAACTTAAGCCATTTTAGTGAAACCTTGTATATACGTTACACGTATACATACGGTGACCATAATTTTTAAATAAAAATACAGAACAAGGATCTAGGCGCACGGCAGTGCGCCAGGCCAAGTTCTGGCAAATGCACGCAGTGTGTATATTTACACGAAGCCATTCGAGCTGTTTTTACCCACCTCATAACTTTGTTCCCCGCGACCGTAAAATTATGACATTTAAACCATAATTAGAATAAATTCATATAACCTCATATGCAAAGTTTGAAAGTTTTATAATGAAAGCTTCCGGAGATATAGAGGTGCAAAAAGTGCATATTTTAAGACATACTCACTGACCACTGACCACTGACACACTCATCAAATTGATGAAGCACTTCCGCTATAGCTAGAGAGCTAAAATTTGGTACACGAGAAGATCTAGGTGAGCAATGAACCAGAAAAATCTGAAAACCCTCAAATTTTAACCAGGAGGGCGGGGCTACTCCCATAAAAATTAAAATTTGTGCTATTGAGCTGAAATTCGATACAGAGCTAGGTCTAGGTGAGAAATTAAATAAAAAAAAAATCTGAAAACCCGGAAATTTTAGACAGGAGGGCGGGGCTACGCCCATAAAGGTCAGAATTAAAAATGCTAATCTAAGGCGCTTCATGGAAGCTATTTTGTTGAAATTCGGCATATATACTGCGGTAATGCAAGGCTATAAATTTTTGATTAAAAAAGTGGGCGTTGACACGCTCATACAATTTAAACCTCATTTTAATGCCCTGCGGATCAGCATATTTAGATGTACTATTTATCTAGCTATTATTATCCGTTTCTAACGAAACTAGACACGAATAATAAGCACTGACCCAAAAAAATTTTGACTTTGGAAAAGTGGGCGGCGTTACGTCCATAAAAATTTAATATTAAAAGTTGCGCTAAGGAGCTGAAATTTGATATACAAGTAGGTCTAAGTGAGAAACAAACTAGAAAAATTTGAAAACCCAAAAAATTTTACCAGAATGGGCGAGCCACGCTCACAAAAACATAAATGTGAAAAACGGCCAAGTTCCTATCCAAAATTTCGGCCATTAAAAGTTGTGAGATATAAATTTTGACCAAGTTCTTATTTGCCACAATACCTAACACAAAAATATATTATGTATGATATAAATTTGTAATCGTAAGGGTGTCAATAATTTCTATATAATCTGCTAACTTGGCAATATTTTTTCCTTTCTAAAAAAGGAGAGAATAATGTATAAATGCTTATTTCTTTATATTGATAAAAATGTTTTCAAGATGGCAGATTATATAGATATGATATGACACCCTTACGATTACAAATTTATATCATACATAATATATTTTTGTGTTAGGTATTGTGGCAAAGAAGAACTTGGTCAAAATTTATATCTCACAACTTTTAATGGCCGAAATTTCGGATAGGAACTTGGCCGTTTTTCACATTTATGTTTTTGTGAGGATATATTTAACAAACAGCAACTAAAGTACAAACAACCTTACATATATACATATTAAACATATTGAATTTCATAGATTTATTAAATTTTAAATTTTTTGACAAACACAAAATTAAAGGAAAATTAACAAAAAATTCAAAAAGTAACATAACAATGTAATCATAACGCTAATCTGCATATGTGCCCTTAATTATGAAAGTGGTCTAAGTCATTGCATTTTTGCTTCGACATATTAAATTAATCTTACAAAAAACTTTGATTTATATTTAAAAATTATTAAATAAATTTATATTTATCGAGGCTAGCACAACTCTAAGTTAAAATGTTGCATAATATAAAAATATATTTTAATGTGTTCAAATGTAATCTACTAAATATCTCGAGCAAAGAAATGTATGGCTTAGACCAATTTCATAATTAAGGGCATATATGTATGTATGTATATCAGGCGGTCAACTCTGTAATTCGAAACGGAAGCAACTGCTTTAGAGTTTACACGTTATAAGCATACAAATTCTAAAGTATTTTCTTTCGTTTCGAATTACAAACTAGGTCCCCAGTACAAAAAATTAATAGCTACATACATAGTTTCTGGAGATTATTACTACATAAGTTGTAAAAACTATACAATTATAATTAATATTTAATCGTTACATATCAAGAGTATTAAAAAAGTTTTAGATTAGAATGTTAAAATACAAAACATCTAATTTTGGTATTTTTCTGTGGCATAAATTTGTTTTACCAAGTATTAATATCCTTTTAAATATTCTTTAAACTCAGTACAATTTAACTCATAGTTTAATTTAGTAATTAAAAACGCTTTGATGTAATTGTATATCTATTTTCTTTTCGACCTTATTTGATATTTATATGTTTTTGTTTGAAATCGGAGCTTTCGATCACTTTTTTAATAACTATTTATTTATATTTTATTTTTCCAATATTTAAAATATAATAACAAAAATTAAAAATTATAAAAACCCCCGACTTTTTTCTTCTAAACGGCTGGACCGATTTTCTTCAAACATAGCTAAGAACCCTCTCGATCAAGTCATCTTTTAAACTAAATTAAAATCGGTCCAGCCCTTTGGGCTGTACGTGGACACGGACAGACACACAGATACACAGACACACAGACACACACTACAAACTTATAACACCCATTTTTTTAGTCGGGGGTTAAAAATAAAATATTCCATGAAGAAGCCACACAACAGTGTAGCGAAATATTGAAAAAATAAAATAAAAATAAATAATTAACCAAAAAGTGACTTAAAGTTCGAATATTAAACAAAAACATATAAAACGCTTTGATGGCATCCATCTTCATTTAAGTTTTTTCACTGGTCCATATATTATTTCAAACAGAAAATAGTCTCTCTGTTGCTAAACATAAGCTGAGTTCGACAACTTTCAACCAACTTTGGAAACTTATGTCTCTTTATTGAAAATGTTTAAACATTTTTACCCACCGCTCTTCTGCAGATTTTTGATTCTCATTCTATTCCTTTACCATTTCTAAAGAGGTATAATCTTTTAACAATAGTTAATTCATCAAATAATTCGGTGTCATTTATGTTTAACTCATTTCTTTTACCCATAATGAAAACAAAACTGGATTTAACATCTTTCCACATAGGAGTTTCAACTTCTTGGTAGGCAGTATCCGATTGATTTAAGTATTCAATGATAAAAAAATATCTTTTCTCTACGTTGTGGGATTTTAAACTTCAGTTCATTAATAATGAGAGAGACCTCAGTCATACATATTTTTTGGGACTCAATCTGCGTTATATAATCAAGAAATAAAGTAGCTTGGCAATAAGCGAAAAAAACCAAGGAGGTTATTATGTAATCCGAATCGAACGGAAATGTGTTCGAATTTTAATGTTAATAGCATACAAATTCAAACAGTTTCCGTTTCGAATCTAATTGCATAATAACCCCCCCTGGCTTCTAAAGCGGGATTGTCAAAAATAAGATTTAAAACATAAAATATCACCAGGTATGGGCACCACTACATTGAAAGCTTAGCATGTGTGGCAGTGTATTGGTTTGTTTTTCTTCTCATTTAATGACATCCGATGCACATCTACTTCCTTCGAAATTTTCTGCTAGACTAAGCACTATTTCGTTCCTCTGCTTCGCTCATCAATTTTGTGTATGTACACATCGTTCGCTCTTTTTACATTTTCATTTTGCATTTGCCCATACATGGATATCACTAACACAGACAAATTTCATATTCACGCTCTTAAGGAAAATAAATTAAGGAAACAAAACTCATGTTGTTTCTGTATTTTTATGGAACTGCGGCATTTGCATAGTTGATATACACATTAAGCACTTTTTCAATGTTGATTAAAACAGTACTGTTACAGAAACTGCGTTAATTTTTTAAATGCAGTTTGTGTCATGAAAATACAGAACAAATACTGAACAGTAAATAAAATACAGAACATTTCAATGTTATTTCCCAATGAGTAATTTATACAGAACAGGACTCTCACATGCAGTACTGTTCTCTATAATATAGAACAGATGATCATCGTGATCACTCCCATACAATTTTAGCCTTGTGTTTAATCTACTTCGGTCTAGCATATTTTAGAAGAAAATTATCATGAATTATAAGCGCTGCTCACAGCAATATTGTGAGTTTAAAATAGTGGGAGGGGTAATGCTTATAAAACTATAAGGTATAGTATAGAGAGCTGAAATTTTATACACAAGCAAGTGTAGATGAGTAAGCCAATGGGGAAATATTAAAACCAACAAATTTTGTCCGCTAAAACTCCAATTCGCACTAGAGAGCTGAAATTTGGTACACAAATTAATCTAGATCAGAGATCTCTAAGAAAAATCTAAGAAACCAGAAGTTTCAATCAGGGGTTGAGAACAAGCACTGTAAACTCAAAATTAAGTTAAATTTTATTGACACTTTTCTTACACATTGCACTTATCCAAAGTTAAAATTTCCTGTTTTGAAAAGTGGCCGTGACTTCACCCATAAATCTTAGCTTTTTCCTTCATGAACTTCGGCTTAGCAGTTTTTAGGGCCATTTTCACAACTTACATTTAGCTAAAGGTAGGATTTTGTCTGCCCGATAAATATTTTTGCATTATTACAACTTTAATTTTTATTTGTATTATTATCAATAATAACAATATTTAATGGATAAAATAATAATAAATGAAGGTTTTATAATGCAAAGTCATTTATCACGCAGACAAAACCTTACCTTTACCTAAAGGTAAGTTGTGAAAATGGCCCTTAGTCTATTACTCATGTATTTCTCAATAGCTTTTTCCTACAAAACTTTACATGAATCATAAGCACTAACCGATATAAAAGTGGGCGAGGCCAGGCCCATAAAAATTTTACGTAATATTATACTGTAGAAAGCTGACATTTTGTAGACAAATAGTCCGATTGATTTACTCAATCGGAAAATCCAAAAATTAAAGCACCATTCACCCTATTGAAACTTTTCATGCACATTGGGCATATCCTTTTGATTAATGAACTTCGGCTAAGCAGACTTTAATATGTAAATATATTGAGAAAATAGGCGAGATCACTCCCACTAAAATTGACGCTGTATTTTACATGTTTTTTTCCAGACGACTCTTAATAAATTACGTACCCACTAGCGACCAGTTGTAGTAACACAATAATTCATTTCTAAGGTGTACAATCCAACACTCATCACGCTCTAGCCCATTATTTTATGTAACTATGAAATTTTTAATTGGAACAGTGATCATGAATAGAAATAAAACACCCTAGAAATTTTAAGTTTAAAAAGTGTTATCATAGAAAATTTTTCAAAAAGTAGTCAGATCCTCACAAAAACTTCAATGTGCAAAAAGGCCAAGTTCCTACCAAAAATTTCGGCCATCAAAAGCAGTGAGATATAAATTTTGACCAAGTTCTTGTTTGCCACAACACCTTTCACTGACATATGCGATCCATTATATACATTCTAGAAAAGGAGAGAATATTGTATATGTGTTCATTTCTTTTTATCGGTAAAAATGTTGCCAAGTTAGCAGATTATCTAAAAATTATATGACACTCTTAAGATTACAAATGTATATAATGAATAGGATATGTCAGTGAAAGGTGTTGTGCCAAACAAGAACTTGGTCAAAATTTATATCTCACTGCTTTTGATGGCCGAAATTTTTGATAGGAACTTGGCCTTTTTTCACATTGATGTTTTTGTGAGAATCTCTATATTACATAAGCACACTTTGGTAAAGGGTATATAAGATTCGGTACAGCCGAATATAGCACTCTTAGTTGTTTTGCATAAGGGTGTTAGCCTTACAACAGCCATTTATAAAATATGTAATTGCTACCATAATTATAGCAGAAGCAACCAAGTTACATGACATTACAGTTGCTTGTTTGAAAACAATATTATATTACATTTGATGGTATTAATGCTGACAGAGAAATCAATTAACTATATATATTATTATAATCACGGCAAATTCTTCTTCGCATAAGATCTTAATAATAAAAACTTACCAGTAAATTGTGTAGTGACTTAAAACTCCATTCTTTTTATCTGGGGGACTCCATTGAATTTCAGCAGATTTGCTTGTAATTGAGTTTACACTGTACCTGACATTCTCAGGTGGAGATGGCGCTGTAAAAGTTAAAATTTTTTGTATAGAAATCATTTATAACTAATATGTTTGAATATTACCACTCGCTTTCGTCCTAACACAATTTAAGTCGCTGATGCGGCCTTGTTTACTCGACGAATACATAAACATGTGCAAACATACTTTAGTATACGGAGGCAAATTAGAAATGGTATAGTTTCTATATTCCTGCTTTTTTCTTAAGAGCTCAACAGTAATTTCAGGTGTAACACATTTGTCGTCAATAGATGCCTGGCAGAATGTTAAGTTATATCCCTTAAGTATTGAAGCGCACACGCTACCCGAACTCCATTTTACCAAAATAGCACTTTTGTTTACTGCATTAATTTCTAGTTCCATTTTCATAAGTTCACTAGATACATCACCTGAACATCTAGCCCATTGCATGCCCTTATTATAATTTGGGTAATTGGCAGATATGGCCAAATTTAAACTGCGATCTTTTGGTTCAGTTGTGAAATTTGTCGCAAATTTATTTAAGTACTTGTATGAAATTGGGCCCTGTAATAAAGTTATATACCGTTACCTTAGTATAGAAAGGCCAAAACTCATTATGTTTTGAAATGGAGTTTTTTGTATATTTCGATAGAATATAAACACTAAAATCTAGATTTAAAAAAAAAATTATGTTCAGGGCCCTTCTTTATTAACGTAACGATATGCATACAAGTTTATATAAACTTTTTATCAATTTATTTTAAGGTTAGTATAAGTATGTATGTACATTAAAGCGACTCACCTTATATGGAGATGAAAAGCACGACTTCGTTATCCCTCTCAAATCAAAGGTCGGTCTTTTTAATAAGGACTACCAAATTTTTTGAGAGGTCTAGCGATGAACGTTCGTGAGCTGGACCGTGTCGAAAAAAGGTAGTTTTTTTATATTTTCGTACTTTCTCCCATACGTATATGGAAAACCTCATGAAAAAGACTGAAATTTAATTTCAGAGTGGTACTCGTATCAAAACCTGTGCTTTTCAGTGACTCGCTCTAATTTAAATACTCGTTTGTCTTATGTACATATGAACATTTTTAATTACGTGGAATATAGCGCCTTCTATCAATTTGAGATTAAAAAAAAGTTGTTATAACACATGTGAGCAAGAGTAACCCAATTATTCGTTACCCAAAAATAGAATTTCAGAATTACATCACGACTTGTATGTATATTGAGACAAAAAGTGAGTCAAGAATTTTTTAGTTAGTTTAATTATCATTGTTATAACTTTATTTATTTTTATTAATTTATTTCTATATTTATGATTTGATTAGGCGAAAGTTCGTTGCGCTCAGTATACCAATTTGCATGTGATAATTTTTAAAGAACAAATAAGACCAAAGTTAATTGTAAATGTTCTGGCAAATACTAGCAAAACGGGACAACAATGCGTTAAAAATCTGAAATACAGGAAAAAACTTGCATAAACTGACCAATGATAAAGGTGTGGCGGCCTTGTTATGTGTTCCTTAAAAATGATCAGATGTAATTTTGCTTACAGAGCGATATGAAATTTAGCCCAAAAATTTTTATAATTTTTTTTAACTTAATTTTCACTGAACTCATCTTCAGCCAGCTGTTATTTGTTTTTTGCATTTCAAAGAAAAATGTATATATGTATATGTATAACCGCATACAATACCGAGTTGTCTATCGTATCGAATAAAATTTCGTCACGTATCGAATAGATGGATTACTGGGGTCTAATTCCCGCATTCAGTGTCGAGCAAAGTTGATAAAAAAAAAGTTTAAATTTGACATCGTTACATTCTATATCGAATAAAAAGTATTTTAATTTAAGATAATAGAATTCGACATCGAGTAAGCCAAGACATACATCTATCGAGTTTTCATTCGATAGGTTAAAGCTTGTAGCTAAGCACAGCATTCGATATCGAGTAGGATATAGAATTGTCTTTGACTTTCCACAGCTAACATACCTTCTGTACAGCGTTATCATATGTGAAGATTTATCTTATTTTCGAAGTTTTGCGGGATGTTATCAAGACTAAAAGATTTCTTTGTTAAAAATAAGATTTTTAAGAATATGATATTTGGTACTTTTCCTGTATTATTTAAGGTCCTTTTGACTAAAGTTTGACATACTTCCTGGCTCACCATGTCGACAAGAAATTTTCTTTCGCTTATTTATATTGAAAACAAAAACAAATTTTCTTAACAAAGCCCATTCAGGCTGACACGAAATCAAGTAATTTCAAGCTGAAACTACGAACGAAATCAAAAGTGTTCATGCATGTACTGAATGACATTTGACTCGATTTCGCAAACATTTCATTCATTGCGGCAGACATTGAAGTACTTTTTCCAGTTCAATAAATTCTTTTTTTTACACTTATACAAATTTTTCTTGAAAAAATTGTCACAAATATAAAAACTTTCAAAGTTTTTTTAATTTCATATTGAATTTAAAAATTTTCATTTCTTTTATTTGTTCTTTCTCATAGTTGTAAATTTATTCATGTTTGGAAAAAAAAGTAGTTTTAGTACAAAAACAGCGTTGTATATTGAAATTTCTTGTTAATTTCACCGAAATTAAGTAAAATAACTTAATTTGGAAAATGTCAAAATATATGGGAAATTACTTAATTTCAACTTGATTTCGACAGAAATCACGATATTACTTAATTTGGCGTCAGCCTGAATGGAAATTCAATTGTTAATTTTTGTTGCTATCACTTGGGGACTGATCACGTCACTAGTATTATGTCAGATCGATTTCCTGCAGGGATATTTCAAAAGTATAAATACCAGTTAAGCTTAGGTTAATATCTAATATCTAGTTACAGGACTGGTTCCAGAGTCAAATTGCAGGAAGCAATTAACATTATATTTACAATATTTTATAGGTGCATGTATTCAACCACATCGAACATGTTCAATCTCGTTTACTACAATACTAGACCGAGTCCCAATTAAATTGGTGAATATATAACCATTTACACGATATGTCTTTGTTCACCATACTCTACTCTGTACTTTGGATAACTCACGCATTTTCTCAAGTTATAGAACGAGTACTTTTGGATCAATTGCCACCAAATTTTCTGCAGGAGTAATATCCATCATGCTAAGAATACTAAAAAAAATATCAACCATCACTAAAGGCAGAATTAGCCGACGGTAAATGTAAAACTGTAAATGTAAAGGTGTCAGCTGGTCGAATCTGTTACATGAAAATGCTTACATGATAGAAATGTCAAACAAGTTCAACGTCGCAACCTGCAGTAAATAGATTCCTCAGAAAAACATAAATGTGAAAAAACGCCAAGTTCCTTTTCAAAATTTCGGCCATCAAAAGTAGTGAGATAAAAATGTTGACCAAGTTCTTCTTTGGCACAACAGCTATCACTGAAATATGCTAAGCATTTAGGGTTGCCAGGCGGCCTGCAATGGCCTGGATTATCCAGTTTTATGAAGGCTTGTCCAGTTACCAGCTAAAATATAATTTGTCCAGTTGAAAAATAATTTATTTAATTTTGAAAAAGAGTTTTTTGTCAATTATATTTTTTTAATTAATTACACAGCCGAATAGTGGTTTTGCTGTTTAAATAAAAATAGTCGATCGTTATGTATTTTTATCTGCTGATTTCAATGGCATCATTAGTTTTTCTCTAGATCTAAACATATTGTGGCATTTAGCATTTGTATAATTTACACCACTTTTTTATAATTCGCTTAATATTTCACGAATGGTTCTGCAAACTTATAAAAAAATAATTTCTGGATTATTAATCTACGAGTACATTAAATGCTCTTTCAGTAGAGGAACATTGAGTATATCAGGATATCTTACTGCTATTACACGAATGTTAAAAATCGTGTCCTTTTGGTTTAGTCCTTAATTTTTTTATTTAAATTTTTATAGTTAAAATAACTGATTCTTATGTATTTCTGACCGGTGATTAAGAATATAGTTTTATTATTTTCCTATAGTAGTAGGGAACTGAGCATTCTGGACCAATTAAAATTGTGAAATTGTTGCTGAAATTGTTAAATTTGGGTAATTAAAATTTGAAAATTGTTAAATTCTTGGAAATTTGTGAAATTTGATACCTACGAGAGTGGTTCAATAAGTCCGTCTTATTTTTTGTTTACATAAGGAGTTTTTTGTTTACATTAACCCTTGTGGGAACGGGTGATTTTTTTGGGTTACATTAATTGTGATAACGGGTGATTTTTCTTGAGGTTTTTTATGAGTATATACGCCGACGGGAAAATCATGAAAATGATTTTTTCTAATACCAATGGTGAAATAGTGATTATTAATTTTTCCTAATGCCTACGGCAATGCATGATAATGTTTCCTAATGCCTACGGCAATGCATGATAATTTTTCCTAATGCCTACGGCAATGCATGATAATTTTTCCTAATGCCTACGGCAAAACATGACTATTATTTTTTTTTTCAAATGCTGACGCCAAAACATGATTATTATTTTTTTCAAATGTCTACGGCAAAACATGATTATTATTTTTTTCAAATGCCGACGGCAAAACATTTTATTATTATCTAATGCTCTCTAGGTGTTTCTAGACTGTAGGAATTCTAGGCTGACCATGATTTGAGTGGGTGGCGTTGTTGGCGTAATATGTAACCATAGGAATTTGTGGATGTGTCTGTCTGTCTGTGAGAATTTAGGTGAAGGTTTGATTGGCAGGGGGCGGGGTGTAGTTGAGGTAGATCGATTGCGTGTGCGTGTGCGTGTGTGTATGTGTGTGTGTGTGTGTGTGTATGTTTGTAGGAATTTCAATGTATGTATTTCTGTAGGAGCTTAAGCCTGATTGTGATTTATGAGGGGTGAGGTGTTCTAGTAATATGCAACCGGAGGAATCTATGTGTTTGTAAGTCTGTAGGAGTTTAAGGCTGACCATGATTTGGGTGGGCAGGGTTGTTGACGTAATATGTATCCATGGGGATTTGTGGATGTGTCTGTCTATAGTAGTTTAAGGCTGATCGTGATTTGAGGTAGGTGAGGATGTTGTTGAGGTAAATTGGTTATGTGTATGTATGTATTTATGTATTTCTGTAAGAATATAAGATGATTGTGATTTATTAGGGGCGAGGTGTTCTTGTAATATGTAGCCGTGAGAATCTATGTGTATAGATGTCTGTAGAAGTTTAAAACTATCTGTAATTTCGGGTAGGTGAGAGTGTTGTGTTGTTGAGACTAATCTCGTATATTGTATATGTATGTATGTATGATCATGGGAATTTGTGTATGTATATCTGGGGAGAATTTAGGCTGGTCATGATTTGTAAAAGGTGGGGTGTTGTTGAAATTTTCTTCGATATTTCTTATATGAATTCTGCTATGTGTGTGCAAATACACTGGTATTTATATGTATTTATATGTAGGTAAAAATAAATTGTTTTCAATATCGACATATGGTACTATAAAATACTATCATGTATCTGGACTTCCCTAATCCTAGTATGCTTTTATACTTACGATTGCTTTATATTTTCTCATACTTAAATTTGTCTCGCGTTAAAGCCTACCTGTGTGAAATTTGTTTATATTACAGATTTTGTTTATTTAAATACATCCGTCTTCTTTGACGGATGATTTTCAGATCAGCTTATCAGGTAACAGATCAGGCTATCAGGAGCTGTTCAGATTTTCCTATCAAGATATCTGATTCAGATTTAGTTATTAGTATACATGTAGCTAGCCATTTATAACATTTATATAAATGGAGTTTAAGGTCAGATGAAATACGAAAAAGTAAACTTTTATGTATTAAAATAATTTTCTATAACGATCATCGCTTAATTCACTATCTTTGCTTATAATCAAAAATCCGTATTTATCCTTTCAACATGCTTTATATTTTTCTCACCTTACTTAAACATTAAAATTACATTATGATGATCTCTTATTAAATGTTTGGTGATTCTGGTGTAAGTTTTACATAAGTAGAATGAATCAACATTCTTATCTCTCCCCATAAAAAAGTATTCTTCCCATACGCATCATCGTTAAATATCATATTGGAATTACTTTGGACTAAAATAACAGATTCACTATCGGTAAATTTTGTAATATATTATTGTTTTAATTGATGAAATTAATTTCTTTATATCTAGGTTGATATAAAGATTTTGAGTATAAATAAATGTTCTCAAATTTAAGTCCATTAGGACTTTCTAGCAAGCCAATCATAGCGTTTTTTTTCGCAATTTGACAGGTCAACTATTGTTCCACGAATAGAATTTGATATAAGGGAACTATGATTTATTTTTGAACTATCGTTCGAGATGATTCATCAATATTTCGTACCATGCTATATTTATGTTGTTTTGACTAAGGGTATGAGTCAATATTTATAAAATCCATTTCATAAATATCAGCTCATGCTCATAGTCAAAACAAAGTGTGCTTTAAGTGTTTAAAACCAGTATTACCATAAAAATGGTGGTTTTAAACACTTAAAATATACTTTGTTTTACTAACCGCATTTTATAACTAAATGCATTTCATAAATATTGACGCATACTGATAATCAAAACAGCATAAAAATATCCTTTGTTTTGACTATGAGTATGAGTCATTATCTCTTATTATAGAAAAATAAAATAGTATGATTATATGATATCAGAAATCATGTTTTCTAATATCATATAACCATACTATTTGATTCTTTCAATAATAATAGATAATATTTATGAAATGCATTTAGGTATAAAATGCGATTAGTAAAAGAACATAAATATAGGATGGTATGAAATTTTGATGATTCATCAATATTTCGTACCAAGGTATTTTTAGGTTGTTTTTACTATGAGTATGCGCCAATATTTATGAAATGTATTTCATAAATATTATCTCTTATTATAGAAAAATTAAATAATGTAGCTATACGATATCAGAAAATATTTTCTGAAATCGTATAGCTATATTATTTTATTTGTCCTATAATAAGATATAATGGCCCCTATTTATAGTCAAAACAAAGAATATTTTAAGAGTTTAAGACCAACATTTGTATGGTAATACTGGTTTTAAGCACTTAAAGCATACTTTGTTTTGATTTGAGCATGAGCTGATATTTATGAAATGGATTTTATAAATATTGACTCATACCCTTAGTCAAAACAACATAAATAATTTTTGGTACGAAATAGTGATGAATCATCGAACGATAGTTCAAAAATAAATCATAGTTCCCTTATATCAAATTTTATTCGTGAAACAATAGTTGACCTGTCAAAAAAAAAAAAAAAAAAAAAAAAAAAAGCTATGATTGGCTTGCTAGAAAGTCCTAATGTACTTAAATTTGAGAACATTTATTTATACTCCAAATCTTTATATAAATACCTGAAGAAATCAATTACATCAATTAAAATAATAATATATTACAAAATTTGCCGATAGTGAATCTGTTATTTCAGTCCAAAGTAATTCCAATATGATATTTAACGATGATGCGTATGGGAAGCACATTTTTGTATGGGGAGAGATAAGAATGTTGATTCATTCACTTATGTAAAACTTACATCAGAATCACCAAACATTTAATACGAGATCATCATAATGTAATTTTAATGTTTAAGTAAGGTAAGAAAAATATAAAGCATGTTAAAAGGATAAATATGGATTTTTGATTATAAGCAAAGATAGTGAATTAAACGATGATCGTTATAGAAAATAATTTTATTACATAAAAGTTTACTTTTTCGTATTTCATCTGACCTTAAACTCCATTGATATAAATGTGATAAATGGCTAGCTACTTGTATACTAATAACTAAATCTGAATCAGATATCTTGATATGAAAATCTGAACAGCTCCTGATAGCCTGATCTGTTACCTGTCCTGGTAAGCTGATCTGATAACCAGACCAGCTGATCCGAAAATCAGATCAGGTCCTGATAAGCTGATCTGATAACCAGACCAGCTCCTGATAAGCTGGTCTGAAAATCAGATCAGGTCCTGATAAGCTGATCTGATAACCGGACCAGCTCCTTATAAGCTTGTCTGAAAATCAGATCAGATCTGATAACCAGCTTTTGATAAGCTGATCTGAAAATCAGATCAGGTCCTGATAAGCTGATCTGATAACCAGACCAGCTCCTGATAAGCTGGTCTGATAACCAGACCAGCTCCTGATAAGCTGGTCTGAAAATCAGATCAGGTCCTGATAAGCTGATCTGATAACCGGACCAGCTCCTTATAAGCTGATCTGAAAATCAGATCAGATCTGATAACCAGCTTTTGATAAGCTGATCTGAAAATCAGATCAGGTCCTGATAAGCTGATCTGATAAACAGACCAGCTCCTGATAAGCTGATCTGATAACCAGACCAGCTCCTGATAAGCTGGTCTGATAACCAGACCAGCTCCTGATAAGCTGGTCTGAAAATCAGATCAGGTCCTGATAAGCTGATCTGATAACCGGACCAGCTCCTTATAAGCTGATCTGAAAATCAGATCAGGTCCTGATAAGCTGATCTGATAACCAGACCAGCTCCTGATAAGCTGATCTGAAAATCAGATCAGGTCCTGATAAGCTGATCTGAAAATCAGATCAGGTCCTGATAAGCTGACCTGATAACCAGATCAGGTCCTGATAAGCTGATCTGATAACTAGACCAGCTCCTGATAAGCTGATCTAGTAGCCGATAGCTGAATTTGCTGTTAGCAAACATGGATGAGAAAGTTTTAAAGCATTTGGTGTTGACAACAAATGTGATTAAGAAAACGCTTCGTAGTATAAAAACTAGTGAAATAGATACAAGTGAACAACTAAGAGATGCATTTAAACCTATAACAGAAGAATTCATAAATAGTTCTTAAAATATTTAAAGAATTCTTATGAAAGAAAAAAGTAAAATCAAGACAGAAGTTGAAAATATACAAGTTTAAAGCATGAGAAACCATCAGTCAAGATAGAGACAAGTACACCAAAGAAACTAACAGAAGGAACAATATTTGATAATACCATCTTATGTAATGATGCTAATACTGAGAATGATGATGACGATGATGACGATGATTTGTACTCACAGACTTCCAATTCCGAAGACTTATCAGCATTGGAAGGAAGAAATGAATTAGATACAAACTAATGGTGATAGTAACCTCAAACTGAATGAAGATAAAATACAAGTTGGTGGTCAAATATGGGCTCTAACACTAGGACTATTTTCTCTTATTTTTGATAAAAGTAGTATGAATGTGGGGCTTGGCGATCAAGGATCCCATACATTTTTGGGATCATGCCTACGCTACAGTCGGTATTTTAAGTTAGTTGATCGGTACGCTACACAAAGAGAGTGTAGTGTTGTTTCCATCCCTGCAAAAAGTGTATTTATTGTAAATTGTGTATTTGTGGTTTTTATATTTTAATAATATTTCTTGGCAGGTTAAGATTTGTGGTTTTATAATTTCTTTGTAGTCGCTTCGTCCGTGGGTGGTTAAGTTAATTGTTTGAAATAATTTTCTTAATATGTGAAAAAAAATGTTTAATTGTTGGCGCGTCTAGATTTGTGGTATAAAATGTATGAAATATTTAGTTTAGTGCTTTTAGTTAGAAGAAAAAAATTTAATAGAAAAAGGTATATTGAAACTTGTTTGTGGTTCTGCAAATATTTGAAAAATATAGTTTTGATGACGAATTTTTTCAATGTATGAAATATTTAGAAAAGGTATATTTAAACTTGTTTGTGGTTCTGTAATTATTGAAAAAATATAGTTTTGATGAGGAATTTTCACCCTCACCCCACATCTCTAAGAAGACTGTCATCATCTTTGGGGTATTGTCTTCTTCATCTCCCTTACCTTCAGAGTATGAAGATGAAGAAGAAGATGAAAATGACAATGACAATGAGGATGAAGAAGATGAAGAAGGAAAAGAACAGTGGGTTGGAGAATATAGAAAATACATAATAAGGCGAAGAGAGGAAGATAGGTTAGTAAGTAAAATTTGTAATTTATATAAGAATATGATAGAAATAGAAAAAAAAATTAGAGAAGCAAAAAAGAAAGAAAAAAGATTAAAAAATAAGTTAAAAAAATTTTTAGAACTAAGAAATTTAAATTCACCTTTAAGTGGGTTTAGAAAAAAATATAAATGTTTAATTTGTTTAGAATATAAGATAGGTTTTAATATTATATTAATTAATTGTAGCCATTACTTTTGTAATAAATGTTTTAGTGGGTATAACAAAAACATATGTCCTGTCTGTAGACAGCCCATTCTAACATTTTACAGGGTTTCAGAACAGGGCGAGAGATTGTGTATGAAGAGCCTGCGTTATAGTATGGTAGATCTAACTAATGAATAAGAAGTAATATAAGAAAAAAATATGGTTTTTAAAATAAAAAAATAAATAAGTACATAAATAAATAAAACAAAATTGTATTATTTTATTAATTGTTGTTAGACATTTCTTTTTCAGGCTTAGGAGTTTGACAATTAAATAAGAAAAAAATATGGTTTTTAAAAAATAAAAAATAAATAAATAAAACAAAATTGTATTCCTTTTTTAATTTTTATTAGGCATTTCTTTTTCAGGCTTAAGCGTTTAACATTTAAAAATTCGTTTATAAAGATTAAAAAGCTTAAGTGCTAACAAATACTTTTCATAAAATGATTGACATCGACAAATGTTAAATGAATAATCATTTTCACAATAATATGTTATTATTTATACATTTAAATGGAGTTTTTACATTATTATAAACTCTTAATTCATTTATAAGTTTAAATAAATGTAAGTGCTCCTCATCAATCTGATCACTATGTTTTATCAATAATTCTTCCAATTCAGCTGAAGACAACATTTTGAGTTAAATTGTAGTAGTAAAAGTAGTAGTAGCGGTGTACACTGTATAAGGATTAATAATGAACTGAAAATAAAATTATTATCTTTAACTGATTTTATAGACTGGCGACGACGAGGTTTTCTTTAACAAAATTTCTGAGTAAAATAACATTATTTTCAGCACATATTTGATTAGCATTATTATTATTACTATGATTATTACAAATATTTATACTGGGATTATTTCTATACAATGTTTTTATATTTGGACAATTCAAATCATCTAAATTAATAATGTACACTTCTATTTCTCCTCCAAGTAGTTCCTTTAACCATCTAACTTTTTCAAATCCCTTGACATATACTACATTAAAATATTTTTCTTCTTCTTCTTTGCTTTTTTTATAGTATTTATTAAGAATTTCATTAAGTCTTTCAGTGTACAGCCTCCGCTATCCCATTGTAATCCATGCAATCGATTGTATAACCATTTATTTGTAATTCGATCTTTTTTTGACAATTTAGAATATTTGAATGGCGATTTGATGAGAAAGGTTCGATTTTCGAAATCAGCGACTGATATGCATACTTCTTTTGGATATAATTTTTTGTTTATGAAAAATCCTTGCACATCGATTACTATGAAATTTTCTTGTTGATACATCGCTATTTCCCACAAAACTGATTTATAGATAAATAAGAAATGATATTTATATTGTCTGTCTTTATATTTGGAAAAATAGTTATTTTTCAAAAAAGAAATCAAAATAATGGGTGTTTTTTTTTAGAGATATATAACTTCGAATTAAAATAAAATACAAGAAAATCGTTTTAATGTCCATCAATTTGGCTTTATTGGAAGGATAATTTTATGCCATTAATGTTTAAATATGATTTCGGGCATGTGGCCGCCGCGGCTGGCTCGAATAAAGCCAATTCTACAGGTCCAATTTTCAACCACTTTTTCGAGCATATGGGGCCGTATGTTGGCAATAACGCCACGAATGTTGGCTTCCAAGTCCCCTAACGTTTCTGGTTTGTTGGCGTAGACGAGCGACTTCACATATCCCCAAAGAAAATAATCCAATGGTGTCAAATCACACGATCTTGGTGGCCAATTGACAGGTCCATTCCGCGAAATTATGCGCTCATCGAATGTTTCCTTCAATAAATCGATTGTGACGTGCGCTGTGTGGCATGTAGCGCCGTCTTGTTGGAACCACAACTCATCCACATTCATGCCATCCAATTCGGGAACAAAATAGTCGGTTATCATGGCTCTATACCGGTCTCCATTAACGGTAACTGACTCTCCAGCATTATTTCGGAAGAAGTATGGCCCAATGACTCCAAAAGCCCATAGAGCACACCAAACAGTCAGTTTTTGTGGATGTAATGGCGTCTCAAGGGTCTCATGTGGATTCTCTTCACTCCAAATGCGGCAATTTTGCTTGTTGACGTAGCCATTCAACCAAAAATGAGCCTCATCACTGAACAAAATTTTGCGATGAAAATCAGCATCGAGATCAATCTCATTTTCGGCCCATACACCAAAATCACGACGCATTGCATGGTCTCGCGGCTTTAATTCTTGCACAAGCTGGATCTTGTAAGGTCGCAAGCCAAGATCTTTGCGCAAAATCTTCCATAAAGTTGATGGACAAAGCTCCAATTGCTGTGCACGGTGGCGAATCGATTCATTCGGGTCCTCTTCAACACTTTGCTCTACAGCGGCAATTGTTTCTTCGGTGCGCACTGTTCGACGTCTCTGCGGATGCGTATTATCACATAGAGTAAACGTAGTGCGAAAACGATCCATGGTTAACCGAATTAATTGCTCTGATGGACGATTATGTCGACCATAAAATGGACGGAGCTTGCGGTAAACTTCGCGAACTGAACCATTATTTTCGACATAAATTTGCACGATTTGCAAGCGTTGTTCTTTTGTCAACCTGTTTACGATGAAATGGCAAACCAAACTAAATATTAATCACATGACAGCTGACAAAATGGCCGCCAGTTAAAAAAGTGATGCCAACTTAAAGTTCTATACCTCAATAAAAAACACCCATTATCTACACTTAACTACAATATTTCATTTTTATTGATCCAAGAATTATGTTGATTGGTAAATCCTAACCATTTAACATATGCCTTCTCGCCTTTAGTTTTAAGAACTTTTTCAACTAGATATGTATTTGGATATCTGGTTTTTGAAAGTTCTTCACCATAGAATCCACCTTTAATAGGGTTACCACGATAGTCTTCTAATATGTATGTAGCTGTATGTGTATTTTGAACTCTTTTAATCGTAAAAATTTCTGTGGTCCAATTTGGTGTATATCCTTTTTCAAAAACATGTTTATATTTACTTATGCGCACATGATCTCCCACATTGAACTTTGATAATTTGAATAGTTTTAAGCGGTTATATACCGTGTTTAATAATTTTTTCTCATTTTTATAGTTATAGATGGTGCGATGCATTTTTTTATTATATGTATTAATCAAGTCTTTGTAAATGTCGAGCCAGTTATAAGACCCATTAAAGCTAAACTCTTTCCACATCATTCCTTTTAATGTTCTGTTAAATCGTTCTACTATTGATGCTTTCATTCTGCTATATGTTGAGTAGTGATTAATGTTGTATTTATTCATCAATTTTCCAAAGTGCTTATTGAAAAACTCTTTACCATCGTCTGTATGCAAGTTTTTTGGTATTCGTCCCAGTTGAAAAATATTCTGCATAGCCTGGCTTGTTTCCAATGCAGTCTTTCTTTTCAAGGGTACTGCCCAAGCAAATTTTGAAAATGTATCAATTACAGTCAGCAAAAATCGATAATCTCTATTGTCTGTAGAATAGTTTCTCATTTCAACTAAATCAGCTTGCCAAAGATCATCTATTCCTTTCATAACAACTCTTCGACGTGGAAAATGTTTTCGTGCTTGCTTATGTAGTTCATTTATTAAATTTCTTTTTGAAGTCATTGTTTAACGTATTTAGAATTTGATGGGATAAGTTGAGTTCAGTGGGAGTTCATTTAAATACTGTCGACCATCATATTTCATCTCGTACCTCTTCAATTTCACTTTGCAGAAACAATTTATTAACAACGTCGTTTTCCTCCAAACTTTTTCCCACATTTTTGATTCTTTTGTTTTGAACGTCAATGTTATTAGTTGTATCCATAACGAAGCCCAGCAGCTTAGGAATATTTTTCACAAAAACTGTACCACTTGTATCATTAAGATAGTGCCCAAACTTATCGATGGACATGATTTATGTAGATAAATATTATTCTATAATTTTTGCTTCATATAATTCTTCGATAATTGAGACAATTTCGTTATTGTGATTAGTATGACCTGCAGCTTGTGATGCTAGCAATATCCTAAGGCGATCTACTAACTCATTAGGATCATCCCAGTACATATAGTTAGCATTGTATGGGTTTAGTTTCATCAAACCCTCACCCTTGTAAGGACTTTTTATTCCATGTAGTGATGACGAAGTTGATGATTTTTTTTCACTTTCATTCTTAAACAATTTACTGATGATATGCTTATATTTATATGCTCTCGTTCCTTTGATTTGTCCATCAGGTCTATAATCTCTTTTGTATGCATTTGTGCTCACTAAAATTTTCTTATATATATCTAATTCATGTTTATCATAATATTTTGGTGTTTTGTGAAACAGTAAAGAAAATAAATCTGGTGTAAAAGCCCATATTTGATTTCCAATCACTATTTTATCTTCAGTCAGTTTAATACTACTATTGCCAAACTTCCATTCATTATTAAAATCTTTATGTGGACCGTATAGAGTATCTAATTCGTTTCTGCTTTCCAAGAGTGCTAGGTCAGTATAACTCTTATTATTATCTGAATTGTCTAGAGTTTCCGATTGAGAGTAAAAATCATCGTTGTCATCATCATCATCATCAGTATCAACATTATCAACCTTGTTTGCGTTTCAATCACGAAGTGAGATATTTTTATTGCATAACGTTTCTTCTACAAGTTTCTTTGGAGTACTTGTCTCTAACTTAACTGATTGTTCGTTGAATGGAAAATTTGAATTTTTATAAACTTTCGTTTTAAATTCATCTCTTTCTGATTTAATACTTTTTTTATTATTTTTAGAACTGTTCACAAATTCTGTTAACTTTTCAAATACGACTGTTGATAACTCCTTTATACACTAGACTATTTAAACTAAAATTTGTGGACGAGGAGTTCTTTATACTACAGAGTGCAGGGGTCAGTTGTATAATAAATATGGTTTTGATAACAAAAAAAATAAAAAATTCCAAGGATTTAAATAGAACACGAGTAGATGTGGTTTTTTTTGTGATATAAAAAATATATTTATATATATATATATATATATATATATATATATATATAACATTTAACCTTCCTAGTTCACTTCTCCTCCCTAATCCTAGTTCAAGAAATTTTTTTCCATATAAATGAGGCTTGTTTGCAGCTAATAAAATCATTCTTGTTTTAAAAATCAACACACACACACACGTAATAAGTTCTAAAAAGAAAGCAACGTAACAAAATGGACGGCAGATTTATTTGTGAATTTTGTAAAAAATTATTCACAATGAATAATAATTTAAGACGTCATATTCGACGGTATCATAATGGTCCTTCCTCATCGTTTAAGTGTACAACCTGCAAAAGACATTTCTCAGATAGAGAGGAATGGCACCGACACACACACACTGAAACAGAAGGTAATAACAATGGTGAAAATATTAATATTTTTTGTGATGATTGTGAAAAAGTTATTCCAAGAAAAAATTGGTCTTATCATAAAAGAACAAATGAGCATAAAATTAATTGTTCTAAGAGAACAGATAAAGATGATGATAATTTAAAATGTATAAAATCTTCATTCAGCAATCGGATCGTATCGTATTTAATTGAAAATGAGAATAAAAATGATTTAATACCTGAGAGTTTTCTAGCTTCAATCAGAGAAAAGGTGATAAGATTATTATGTAATAACATACAAAAACATGGCAACATAAAATTCAACATTGAGTTGTTCGCTGAATACATATTGATAAAGGAAGATGATGATTCATCTATGATTGATATAAAGTCTCATCAGACTAAAATGACTCTTCTTGAAATGTATTCAACAACAGAACATATCCTTGATATTTACAATGAACAATGTAATGTTATAGTGAAAAAGATGAGCGAATTCCAGGAGCGAGATAGTGGTTGGACATTGATTCAAATTATGCATTTGAATATAAACCAATACAAGTATATAAAAGGCTCGAACTATATTCCACTACCACGCTCAATAATGAGAAAGTTTGCCTGTGTTAATGTTCAAAATAACGATGAGTATTGTTTCAAATGGGCACTAATATCAGCATTGAATCCAGTTGATTTAAATTCAAATAGATGCACATCATACAAAATAACCAATATTGAAGATGAAGTAATTGTGTTGGAAAACGGGATTGTTTTAAATTTTAAAAACTTGAATTTTCCACTTCCGATTAATAGATTCAAAATCTTTGAAGCCAATAACAGTGATATTAGTATTAACGTGTTTGGTCTAGATGAGGATAATAGTGTAATCGGTCCATATTATTTTACACAAAAGGAAAAATCTAATCATATCAACTTGTTGCTGCTTGAAGACGATGAAAAATCACATTATATATGGATTAAAAATATGTCAAGGTAAATACATATATTATATACCTTGTTTTGTCAAAAAGTATACTAATTAATTTTTTCATTTATATTTGTCTTTTAACAGATTAATTAAAAGTCAATTAACACACCATAATCAAAAATCGTATATATGCAATAGTTGTCTAATACATTTTCATGAGGAATCATCGCTGATCAAACATAAAAAAGAATGTAATAGGCTAGTGACGAAAATGCCCACCTTAGAAAACAGTAAGCATAGTTTTAAGAATTTTAAAAAGCAAATGAATGTGCCTTTTGTTGGCTATGCTGATTTCGAGTGTATACTTGAATCAGTTAATATACAAAATTCATCTAATGTAAAATCAGTACAAAAACATATTCCATTTGCTTATAGCTATTACATTAAGTGTTCTTATAATTCAGATTTATATATTTTTAGAATTTACAGTGGTGTTGACGCACCACAACATTTTTTTAAAAGTTTAGTTCATGATATTTTATCTATTTACACTAGACATCTGAGTGTTGTTAAACTGATGAATCCCTTAACACCCCTTCAACAGATGCAACATTATGAATGCAAGACTTGTCATATTTGTTCTAGACCTTTAACTAATGAGAATAAAGTAGCTGATCATTGTCATCTAACTGGTCAATATAGGGGTGCAGCCCATAACCAGTGCAATTTAGAATATCAAATTTCAAATTGCATCCCTATATTTTTCCACAATCTCTCGGCATATGATTGTCATCTGTTTGTAAGAGAGCTTTCAACAATTGAAGGTGATATAAATATAATACCTTCAAATAAGGAGATCTATGTATCCATATCAAAGAGAATTACAGTCAATGAAAAAGCTACATTTGAGTTACGTTTTCTCGATTCATTTAGGTTTATGCCATCAAGTATATCAAAGCTAGCCAGTTATTTGTCCGACAGTGATTTATCGACAGTAAAGTCAAGCTATCCAAATCTTGAAGAATTCAATTTAATGAGACGTAAGGGAGTCTTTCTGTATGACTATTTAGATTCAATTAATCGACTTGATGAAATTCAATTACCACCTCGTTCAGAATGCTTCAATAAATTAAGTAAAGAGTCATGTAGTGTAGAGGATTATGAACATGCGCAAAAAGTATGAGTAGTTAGATA
This sequence comes from Tachina grossa, assembly GCA_949987645.1. Taxonomy (NCBI): domain Eukaryota; kingdom Metazoa; phylum Arthropoda; class Insecta; order Diptera; family Tachinidae; genus Tachina; species Tachina grossa. Next base: position 58,072,932 of record OX465277.1, on the reverse strand, counting down.
CTGCCGGTTCTATGACAATTAAAATTGTCAAATTTGGGTAATTAAAATTGAAATTTGGGAATTAATGTCGAAATTTTGTAATTTATGGGCTAAATTTTCCATATTATGGTAATTAGTGTCAATGGTGTGCAGTGACGAGGGTTTGCATAACCCTTTTTTGTTTGAACATAGATAAGGATAGTTTGATGTCGGTCCGTCGATGTGTTTTTGTTTTAATTTTATGGTTTGATGTCGGTCTATCGATATGTTTTTGTTTTAATTTTATTGTTTGATGTCCGCCCGTCTATGTGCATAGTTATTTATGTAGGCACGCAGGTGCGCTTGTTTGTACGTAGTATGTTTTTTCGTTTGTTAAGCGGTTGCAGTAGCTGTATGATTTTAGATTGTGTGTGCGTGTGTGGATAGAGAAAATGTTGCTTTGGTTTTTTTGTATTATTCCTTTGTTTGTACGTAGTATGGTTAATCGTTTGTTAAACGGTTGCAGAAGGGTATTTGAGAAAGAAATTATGTATGCTTGTGTGGGGGGAATCTGAGAATGTTTTTGTTGTTGGTTTTATTTAGTTTGATTTTTCTATTTCCTTAAAGAGTTTGAAGAGATGAATAAAATATGTAATTTATGAGCAATGAACTTATTTGAAGGTTGGACAAATTGAAGTGTAACATATTTAGGATTGTCAAAGGGAATTAGAGATGTGTGATCATGGGAGCTAACTTTATGCTCGTGCGTGTGTATGAAGTTTGTGATACTGAGGATTGTCAAAGATTGGTTGTGATTTTCTTGTATTATTCTTTTGTTTGTACGTAGTATGGTTAATCGTTCGTTAAACGGTTGCAGAAGGGTATTTGAGAAAGAAATTATGTATGATTGTGGGAAATCTATGAATGTTTTTGTTGTTGGTTTTATTTAGTTTGATTTTTTCAATTTATATATTATATGCTTAAAGAGTTTAAGGAGATGAATAAAATATGTGGTTTGTGAGTTAAACATTGTTTGATATCCGTCCGTCCGTCGATGTATGTACGCATTAATTATGTAGGTACGAAGGCTTGTATGTAGGTTTTTGTTTTAATTTTGAATTGAATGGTTTTTTTCTTGGTTTGTTAAGCGGTTGCAGCAGGTTTATGATTTTAGAATATATGTAAGTGCGTGTGTGCATAGAGAAAATGTTGCTTTAGTTTTTTTGTAATACTCTTTTGTTTGTACGTAGTTTTTTCGTTTGTTAAGTGGTTGCAGTAGGTTTATGATTTTAGATTGTGTGTGTGTGTGTGTGTGTGTGCATAGAGAAAATGTTGCTTTAGTTTTTTCTATTTTCTTTTTAGCTGGTGACCATGGAAGGTTATTTTAGAAATACATTATGTGTGCTTGTGGGAAATCTATGAATGTTTTTTGTTGTTGGTTTTATTTAGTTTGATTTTCCTATTTCCTATGTTTAAAGAGTTTGAAGAGATGAATAAAATATGTAATTTATGAGCAATGAACTTACTTGAAGGTTAAAGAAATTGAAGTGTACGATATTTAGGATTGTCAAAGGGAATTAGAGATGCGTGATCATGGGAGCCAACGTTATGCTCATGCATGTGTATTTACGTATGTTTTTACAATAACTTGAGCGTTGGCAGATGGGTAAGTAGTCGTATATGTATATAAAAAAAGCGAGTGTGTAATGCCGCATACACATCTGGCATTTGTTGTGTTCTAATTATTTTTTAAAATGTGTGCAACGCCTTTCACATTATGTTTTTTATAGGGAAGGCAACACCACACAACAAAAAATAAATAAAAAATCGGAAATCATAAACGTTACCACTAGTGCACACTATGTGCATGCGGCATTACTTCTTATTCCAAACAACCAAATGGCATACATCTACAATGGAAACTTCCAAAAGGAGGAAGAAGTTTATGGTAGATGAAGAGGGTGATGCCTTGTTGGCAACATTTAACTATATGCCAGTAGATGTAGACGATTTAACTGCAATCTTTATGCAAGACGAAGAGGGGGATGCATTATTGGCTGCCTTAAATTTAAGATTTTAATTTGATTAATTTTTTAAACATAAATTCAAATTAACTTACTTAAAACGTAAACAATGTGTAAATAGATTTTTTATTGTCGCTTTTTCACATTTGTTTCTGTCCTTGTACATACCATATACATACATATAAATAAATGATTGAACAAAATTTTGTATATTTTTAATCTACATATTTATTTTAAAAAAAATATCGTAAATATACATATGTTGTAGCAATTTAAAAATAGAAAACTAAAATAATTTTTTAGTTATTTTCCTGATAAAGTAAATATGCATTTCTTAAGGCACAGACTCCATAATTATGATAGCTGCAGTAAAAATATTCCAGATATTTAAGTTGTATTTGCTTTAAGTTGATGCAGCCAATATCCTCGATGTTGAAAACTCTAAGTTGAAGTAGTTTCTCAAACCATTTCTTCTTTTCCACACCCTTAACATATATTGAAGAATGTTCTAAATTGGATTTTAATCTTAAATGATATTGATCCGTCATTCCAATTCAGATGATGAAAGTTTCTTGTTAGCCAATTCGCTTCTCTTTGTTTTGCTATTGATAATCTTTTGAAGTTAAACGGTGGTTTAATAATAAAATTTATGTGCTCCTTATTGTTAAAAACAATTGATATTTCTTTTGCAATGAAGATGTTTGAATTGGATTTAAATCCTTGCATATGGATGAAAACTTTATTCCCAATCATCTTAGTTTTTATTTACATTATTTTACGAACTTGACCTTTTAAGGGTATGTATTCTATTATGCGATCGTGGATGAGAATGCAAAAAGCAGATGTATCAGTAGGAATGTTGGAGTCCGCTTCAATTTCAATTTTTATATCAACAGGACCGTTAGAGAGGGCTTCGTTTTGGTGACTGACATCTACTACCACTATCGGCACACTATTTTTAAATTCTTGAGCAGTCAGAAGCGGTTGTGAATCCCTCATGTAATAGTTTTGTTGAAACCGTAGATACATATCATATACGATGGCATACCGATCATTTTTAAATTTTATATTTAGATCATCATATGGGTACGATTCTGAATTTGAATGCACTTTTAAATTGTTTAGATTACAGTGAACAAACTTATTTTCTTGTTGAAAAGCAATCAACACAAAACGGGGTCGTTCTCTATTTGCAGCCAGTTTAACATTCCATATATAGCTAGTTCCTGTATTTAGTTGAGGATTAATGTGACAATCCCAACTGCGAAATGCCATCGGTATAGAAGCACCACTGTTAATAATTTTAATCATATTCAATTTGCTCAGATCGGATAATTGTACATGTGGAATTCTCCATGAGATGTTTGAGATACTAATTTTTGGTTTGTCAGTAGCAACAGTTGAGTATACGAGTTTTTCATCGTTCTTACTACGTAAGAGAACCAATTCATGTTTACCACTGAGTATAATTTTATTATAGTCTTCAGCAAAACCTAAAAATAGTTTCAGTGGTACATAGAAATTAAAGTGTCCATTTGAAATATCCAAATCATCGAGTTTGTTCCATCCTGCATTGTACAAGCCAACACTTTCTGTTGGTGATAAAGAAAAAAAAATTTTTTAGGCTGCTTGTGATCGCTAAATGTCTTGTATGATCAATTTCTATTCCATTAAGTTCATATCGAATTTCGTCAAAGAGATGTACCACAAAGTTATTTTTTAATTTTAGATTTAAAAACGAAGATATTTTGCTGTTATTATCATCTACAATACTTCCCTCAACATATATGTAGCTTTCGCTGGGTAGCACATACAAGTCTTGATTTTGTATTGAAATTCGAATCTCATCATTATTGTTGAAGGATTGTAGGTATGGTGTATATGTGTGATAGTCCTTTTTAATTATACTCTCGTCTGATTGAGGTTTTTCTAGAACATCTAGTATGTAACTCATTTCTTTGTCAGCTTTAAATTGAGAGACTTCAAAAATTTTTTATTTTCTTGCGTCAAATGTTTTTTGTGTAATGATCTCTTTAATTGTGATTTGGTTTGCAATAGCGTTTTATGAGTGTATCCAATTTTATCCTTAGATTGCTTGACGTTGTATGTTATCATTATTTGCTAGATCTCAAATGTATTCGTGTTGTAATTTCCTCTCCTCGGAAATTAATTAAATCACTGTTCTGATCAACTATGCGTAGAGTAAGAGAACTTATCTCTCGGCAGTTAACTGGCAAATAGATAAGATTTCGAGGAATCTCAACAATTTTATACCCTGGGGGGACATTGATCGCAAATTCATGTAATGTGTGTGCTTGTGAGTTATTCGTATATGTGTTAACCACTATACTACATTCAACACACAAGATATTCACGATGAAAATATTGACTGGTAGATCTGAGTAATGGTCCTGGTTAGGAGCTAGAATTTTCTTATTGAATCCAAAAAGTTTTCCAATTGTGTTATCTTTGTTAAAGTATATGGGATCCTTAGAGCTATTAACTCTAAATTGCATTGTATTGTTATTAGCTTCTATATCAATTTTATTTTCCGGACAATAGTGCTTATAGTTATGTTTAATATAATCAACTATATCATTCAATTCATAAGATCCTATTGGTATTTTAATTACATGTTCACCAATATGAAATATATTGTTATAATCATCTACATTGGGAATGCTATTATATGAATGAAAATCAGTTAGAGCACATTCATATTCACCATCCAAACGAATAGGAGGGAAGTAATTAGCAGATAACTCAGATGAGTTTGAGCTAAGAGTAAGTGTTATTGACATTATGATTGTCTGATTACAAATAAGTGAAATTAAACACAGCACTTTGTATAAAAAGGAAGTTTATATATAATGATATTTTATTTAAATATATTAGATACAAATATAGACTTATATATACACTTAACTACAATATTTCATTTTTATTGATCCAAGAATTATGTTGATTGGTAAATCCTAACCATTTAACATATGCCTTCTCGCCTTTAGTTTTAAGAACTTTTTCAACTAGATATGTATTTGGATATCTGGTTTTTGAAAGTTCTTCACCATAGAATCCACCTTTAATAGGGTTACCACGATAGTCTTCTAATATGTATGTAGCTGTATGTGTATTTTGAACTCTTTTAATCGTAAAAATTTCTGTGGTCCAATTTGGTGTATATCCTTTTTCAAAAACATGTTTATATTTACTTATGCGCACATGATCTCCCACATTGAACTTTGATAATTTGAATAGTTTTAAGCGGTTATATACCGTGTTTAATAATTTTTTCTCATTTTTATAGTTATAGATGGTGCGATGCATTTTTTTATTATATGTATTAATCAAGTCTTTGTAAATGTCGAGCCAGTTATAAGACCCATTAAAGCTAAAATCTTTCCAAATCATTCCTTTTAATGTTCTGTTAAATCGTTCTACTATTGATGCTTTCATTCTGCTATATGTTGAGTAGTGATTAATGTTGTATTTATTCATCAATTTTCCAAAGTGCTTATTGAAAAACTCTTTACCATCGTCTGTTTGCAAGTTTTTTGGTATTCGTCCCAGTTGAAAAATATTCTGCATAGCCTGGCTTGTTTCCAATGCAGTCTTTCTTTTCAAGGGTACTGCCCAAGCAAATTTTGAAAATGTATCAATTACAGTCAGCAAAAATCGATAATCTCTATTGTCTGTAGAATAGTTTCTCATTTCAACTAAATCAGCTTGCCAAAGATCATCTATTCCTTTCATAACAACTCTTCGACGTGGAAAATGTTTTCGTGCTTGCTTATGTAGTTCATTTATTAAATTTCTTTTTGAAGTCATTGTTTAACGTATTTAGAATTTGATGGGATAAGTTGAGTTCAGTGGGAGTTCATTTAAATACTGTCGACCATCATATTTCTTACATACCCATAAATTAACTCATTTATCTTTTTAATTTCTTTTTCAAAGAATAATTTCATACTTGAGATTGTTTCCTGAATTTCGTTGATATTCTGACTTAAACTTATGTTGATTTCATCTCGTACCTCTTCAATTTGACTTTGCAGAAACAATTTATTAACAACGTCGTTTTCCTCCAAACTTTTTCCCACATTTTTGATTCTTTTGTTTTGAACGTCAATGTTATTAGTTGTATCCATAACGAAGCCCAGCAGCTTAGGAATATTTTTCACAAAAACTGTACCACTTGTATCATTAAGATAGTGCCCAAACTTATCGATGGACATGATTTATGTAGATAAATATTATTCTATAATTTTTGCTTCATATAATTCTTCGATAATTGAGACAATTTCGTTATTGTGATTAGTATGACCTGCAGCTTGTGATGCTAGCAATATCCTAAGGCGATCTACTAACTCATTAGGATCATCCCAGTACATATAGTTAGCATTGTATGGGTTTAGTTTCATCAAACCCTCACCCTTGTAAGGACTTTTTATTCCATGTAGTGATGACGAAGTTGATGAGTTTTTTTCACTTTCATTCTTAAACAATTTACTGATGATATGCTTATATTTATATGCTCTCGTTCCTTTGTTTTGTCCATCAGGTCTATAATCTCTTTTGTATGCATTTGTGCTCACTAAAATTTTCTTATATATATCTAATTCATGTTTATCATAATATTTTGGTGTTTTGTGAAACAGTAAAGAAAATAAATCTGGTGTAAAAGCCCATATTTGATTTCCAATCACTATTTTATCTTCAGCCAGTTTAATACTACTATTGCCAAACTTCCATTCATTATTAAAATCTTTATGTGGACCGTATAGAGTATCTAATTCGTTTCTGCTTTCCAAGAGTGCTAGGTCAGTGTAACTCTTATTATTATCTGAATTGTCTAGAGTTTCCGATTGAGAGTAAAAATCATCGTTGTCATCATCATCATCATCAGTATCAACATTATCAACCTTGTTTGCGTTTCGATTACGAAGTGAGATATTTTTATTGCATAACGTTTCTTCTACAAGTTTCTTTGGAGTACTTGTCTCTAACTTAACTGATTGTTCGTTGAATGGAAAATTTGAATTTTTATAAACTTTCGTTTTAAATTCATCTCTTTCTGATTTAATATTTTTTTTTATTATTTTTAGAACTGTTCACAAATTCTGTTAATGGTTCTATTATTGGTTTAAATGTATCTTTGAATTGCTCATGTGTATCTACTTCATCAACTTTTATACTACGAAATTTTTTCTTTAAAACATTTCTTGTCTTTATTAGCTCTTTTAAAACTTTTTCATCCATTTTCAACTATTAGACACCAGATCAGGTATCAGCTATCAGATCAGGTATCAGCTATCAGATCAGGTATCACTTATCAGATCAGGTATAAGATCAGCTATCAGATCAGCTATCAGATCAGGTATTGGGGTATCAGATCAGGTATCAGCTATTAGATCAGATAATAGATCAGCTTTCAGATCAGGTATGGTAAATACTTTAGGAAATAAGTAGATGTACTATGCGCAAGGCCAAATTAAGTACTAATGTTTTACTTTTATGTAGAGTAATTTATATCGTTATAATATAGTCGAATTGCTTTCTATAGCGACCATTGTTTAAGTCATTATCTTTGCTTATCATCAAAAATCCATATTTATCCTTCCAACACTCTCGACAAATTTCATGAAACTTTTCATAACTCATATCGCTGGCAACATGATCACTATAAACGTGCTTCATGTTTGTCTCATCTTGTTTAAACATTATAATCACATTTGCATTGTCTCTTATTAAGTGCTTGGGGATTCTCGTATAAGTTTGGCACAAGTAGAATGAATCAACATCCTTATGTCGCCCCATGCAAAAATATGTTCGTATATTATTTTGCTTCTCGCATGCAACATCATCAAAGATCATAATAGAATTAGTTTTCGCTTCGTCAGGAGGAATAACTTTTTCATTATCTGTAAATGTGTAATATCCCATCCCTTTAATTGGTGAAATTAATCGCTTTAAGTATTCATATTTGGGTTGATAAATGAATTTTGAGTATAAATAGATGTTTTCAAACTTGAGTCCATTAGGACTTTCTAGCAAGCTAATAATAACATTAGTCTTTCCACAATTTGATGGTCCAACTATTAGAGCACGAATAGAATTTGGTAAGAGAGAGCTATGTTTTATTTTAGATCTGATGTTCGTTGAAGCATCAATATTGCGAATCACAATATTTTTATGTTGTTTTACTAATTGCATTCTTATAACTAATTGCATTTCATAAATGTTACTTTTATTATAGAAGAAAAAATAAAATAAGAAGTTTATACATTATAACAAAACGTTTAGTTATAAAAAACCAGCCGTTGGAAAAGGTTTAGTCAATAGAGTAATAACCTCTCTGCCTGTTGAATTACACCTTCCTGGATATCAGTTTTGTGGACCCGGAACAAAATTACAAAAACGTTTAGATCGCGGTGACAAAGGAATTAATTTATTAGACGCTGCATGTAAAAATCACGATATTGCTTATTCCAAAACAAATGATTTAAATAGTAGACATCAAGCTGATAAAATTCTTGAAAATAAAGCTTGGGAACGAGTTATTTCAAAAGATAGCAGTCTTGCAGAAAAATCGTTTGCGTATATGGTTACTAACGCAATGAAAGTCAAAAGAAAATTTGGTATGGGATTGAAGAAGAAGGTTGCAAAAAAACGTGAACAAAATGGAAAAAAGCTGTTCAGTACATCAATTAAAACTGCAGCAAAAATACTGAAGAAGGAAAAACCTCAAGACATTAACTCTGCCATTAGGATTGCACGAAAGGTTATCAACAAGTCGTTAAGGGGGAAGAAATCGCAAGCTGTAATACCACGCGTAATTAATGTTCCAAAAATTGGTGGCTTCTTACCTTTAGTACCTATTCTTACTGCTCTGAGTGCAATTGGTAGTCTTTCTAGTGGCGGAGCAGCTATAGCAAAAGCAATAAATGCTGCAAAGAATGCCAAACAACAACTTGATGAAGCAACTAGACATAATAAAACAATGGAAGCAGTAGCAATGGGGTAAGGTTTTTACCTTAAACCATATAAGAAAGGATATGGATTGGTTCGTCAAGAAAAACAAAAACCAAATTTTTCGTAAAGCTGCCCAATAAACCCCTATCTGATGTTGATCTGAGAAACTTTTCAACAAACATTCCATACTTTAGAGGAGTTTTCATGTTGGATACACTACCAAAACAATCGAGAAAAAGAGAATGCGGAATCATTAATTTGGATTTACCAAGAGGACCTGGAACACATTGGGTAGCATATTATAAAAACAATGAACATAAAGAATATTTCGACAGTTTTGGAAATTTGCAACCTCCATTAGAACTAGTTAAATATCTAGGCAAAAATATAAAATATAATTACAATCAATATCAAGATTATAATTCATTTAAATGTGGACATTTATGTCTTCAATTTCTTTACAAAATAAGTTTAAAAAATAAATAAATACAACACACGAACAATTTTTAAATTTTTTTCTGTTTTATTAATAAAAATTTTTATAAAATAATAGTTTCTACATATTATTCCCACTGTGGGTATTGTGCATTTGTTAAAAAGATATTTATTTCAGCAGCAGTATCCAATTTTAAGCCACTGTCTCCTTGCTTACATATGCAATATATCCCGGATGCCAGTTCTATTATATCTTCATCCGATAGTGTGTTGTACCGATTTGGTAAAAACATTATGTTGTTTTCTAGTTCAATTTGAATTGTGGTGCCGTATTTACTCGTCACATGCTTAGCGTTTTTAACTGCATACTTAGTTGAGTCCTGGAGCTCTTTTATATGTATTAATTTTTTTTATTCAATGTGTTGAATTTCGTGATCGAATCTGGAGGATTCATTATCACAATATTAATTAATTAAATTTAATTTTTATATGTATTTTTTTCTTCTCTGACAGATAGCTCAATCTGCTTTTGTAAACTGATGTATTAAATATTTCTACCAATCTTTAAATAGGTAAAAAAAATAGTTCTTAAAAGGAAGATCAGTATCGTAGCTATCTATTTTTCTCATATTGTAATTATGTTTTACGTAAATTTTTTGTTTTCTGATAGAATTGTAGTGAAAGAGATAGTTACATATTTTGACGTTCTAAGGCGTAACTGAAAACAAAAAAAAATTTCAAAAACAAAAGATCAGAGAGATAGTTATATTCATGTGCTAAAGTGTAACTGAAACAAAAAAATTTCAAAACAAAAGATTAGAGAGATAGTTATATTAATGTGCTAAAGTGTAACTGAAACAAAAAAATTTCAAAAGAACTCAGAATTTTTTGTAAAATTTTAATTTTACAAGTATATTTTTTACTATAAATAAGAATGTAAACCATTCACGAGTACTAATATAAAAATAGCATTCAAGAAAAACGTATTCTTTAAAAAAAGAAAATTAAAATAAAAATTAAAAAAATGAGCCAAGTACGTGAGCGGTTATTTGAATTTCTTAATTCTTTTGAGGACTTATTACTATACGAGCATAAGGAAAGCATAAATTTTTTCGTATCCATGCTCACTGAAAACGAAGACTATGGAATTACAGAGCAGGAGGACTCTGATAGTGGACATTTTGCCAGCTGCCCCTGGTATAGTGAAGGATGTGAAGAAGGCCCAGACACATGTCGGTGTACCATGTTTCACATTAGGAAAAAAATAATTTTTAAAATTATAGATACTTATTAAAATTTAAGTAAAAAAATTAATGAATAAATATAAAATATATATGTATGTGTATGCTTTTGATTTGTTATTTATTTTAATATACATATTTCTGTATATATAGAGATTAATAGACCGAAAAAGCTATTAGTTTAAATGTTATTTTCATTGAGGATGGATAAACGTACTTTAAAGAATATATTTCACAACAATCAAGAACGAAAAAAAAAATTTTTAAACTTAAAACCACAAATATATGATTTGGTTTTTGGGTTTGAATACTTGCTCAATTGGAAATTGAAGATTTCATGTGGATTTTCTACAGCTTTTGGTTTTAAGCCAATGATATGGTTGAATTATAAAAATAAGCAATACATTGGACTGGATCGAGAAGAGTGGTTACATCTCATGTGCTATAAGGAGTATATTCATGATATGCTTAATCGTCGAGATTTTTTAAATTCTATAAATATAATTGATAATGAAAGTGAGAGAGATGTTGAATATAAGTTTCAATATAAAAGAGGTGTTTGCTTTTTAGTTATCATACAAGGAAACTTTAAAATAAAAATCGATTCTGACACATGGAGATCACTAACTCAAATTCGAGTATTTTTTACATCAATTTTATGTTGGAACAACATTCTGAGAAAACAAATCCTTCATTTCTATCATGAATATTATATACCAACCTGCTCCGCTTTAAACAAAACAAAACTTCAAATCAATGAAATACGAGAAATACACGAAAGGGATGTAAAGATTGAACTGACACGACTTTGTTATGAGATTGGGGAAAAAATGCAGCACAAGATTCTAACAGATGTGAAAATTCATAAATTTTATTTAAGGATGGATAATAAATAAAAAACAAAAATATATGTTCTTATTGTTTTTTTTTATTGGTTATATTTTCTTTGTTTTTTCATAAAAATTTTTCTTAATAATTAATATTTACATTTATTTTAACAATAAAAATTTACAATAATTTACATTTATTTTAACTTTCTTCTTCTTCTTGAAGTCTATCAATTTCCATTAATAGCATGTCAAGCTCATACTCAGGATTGGTTTCCTCTATTGCTGAATGATACCATGCATATGTGCTTATACCATCACTTTTTATTTTCCTTTTATCATCTTGATAACTTAGTATTAGTTTATGTAGTTGCATAGTATATAACTGATGCAAACTCGACTTAAAGGTAAGCATATTATCAAATACATTTGATTTATTAAACAGACAATCTCTATATGAACTTAGGCTATACTTATCTAAAATGGTTTTCTTGACCACCTTCGATTTTTTTACATCATTTTGATCTTGAACACTAAATGGATACATTTTAGATCGCAACCCAACAAACTCTTTCATTATTTTTCCACAATTTTCGTCTTTCATCATACCCAGCACCTTTTTGTTTAAACGAGGAATACCATATACGTTATCTGCAGGATAATCAGATGTGTCAAATTCATCCTGTATGTCCATTTTTATGTCAGCATAGAAGTCAACAGTCCGTATTGTATATATGAATGAATCAGTATCCATATAGTTTAATGACAATTTTGATTTAAATTTAGGCAACATGTAACCATAATGGAAATTATACATTTTCCATTTGGAAAGTTCTAACACACAAAATCCTAAGTAAGTAGGCTTATTATAATATGTCTGGAGCCTATTCATTTGAATCGCCACCATGTCTTCTGAAAATATAGACAAACTATGGAAATTGGGTTTAGATATCCAATCTTGGGCACCCAAATGATTGCAATTCGTTCTGTTCCAGTTTTTTACAATTCTAACATCTTTTCTCTTATCTACATTTTCCATAGTCTTACCATATACCGCATTATTGAGCAATTTGAAGAAGTTTTTCTCAAACGTATTTTTAGCGTTAGCTCTATGCTTGGTATTTAAGTCTATATATGATTTTAACCATGGAGATTGTTTGAAAGTGAGAATCCGATGTACTTTCCTTAAAATCAAACCATACTCTAAACATTGCTTAAGAATTCTATAGTGAATAATATATGAATGTTTAGTAGAAAAGTCAGCAATTAATTTAGTTTGATTCTTTCCATAAGGTTTTTTATTTTCCGCACAAAAAGGTAGGTCATTGTGCGATTCGTGCAAATTGGAGGGATATTCTAAAGTAACTTCATACACATAACCATCATTTGAATTATTATCTATCCGATTTGGATATAGATTTAGCTCATCACTTGATAACCATCTGAATCCTCCGTATGGAAGATATTCGGACATAGCCCAACCGTAAAGGTTATTAGCATCTAGGTACATTAGAAATTCTGAGGGTTTCTCTTTATCGAAATCCTCTAGATATTTATTGTTTGCTTTTGAATACCTTTTACTACATTGTACAATCCCCCCACGTATCCCCTTTTTAAAGAAATTATACATATCTAGATCAGTTAACAACTCCAATTCTATATTTGTGTACTTCAACATAGCATCCCACGATAGTCCAGGAGCAGTATAGTACTGGCTTGGATCTAGATTATATATTCCCTTACAAACTTTTCGACAATTTTCGAATACATCAGTTAGTAACAGTACGTCTGTCTTTAAATACAACTCCATATACTCTTGTAAAGTTTTGCAATCAAATGTTTGCCAAATTTTTTTGCATGCTCGTAATCTTCATGCGAACATTCTCTATTGGTAAGTGTGTTGAAAAAGTCTTCCCTCGCTGGAAATTGACTATCATTTAATTTTTCAAAAGAATTGAGATAGTTGTAAGGGAAAACACCCTTCCTTCTAACCAGATCAAACTCTATTTTTGATGTAAATTGCTCTTTAATTGTACAGAAATCGTTATCCGTAAGATTATTGGCTAAAGTTTCTAAGCTTTCGGGCATAAAACGTAAGGTGTCTAGAAATCTAAGTTCAAGATTGAAATCGTCATTCATTTTTGTATATGTTGATAAAGATATGTAACGTTCTTTATTTAGTGGAAGGACTTTTATGTTGTCAGACTTTTCTCCTAACTCTTTAACAAAAAGATGTGAGTCATAAGACGAATAATTATGAAAATAAATAGGGATAAATTTTGGCTGTTGATATTTTAAGTTGCACATATTATGAGCTGCACCTCTAAATTTGCCAGTTACATGACAATGATCCCTTACGCGATCACTACCTAAAAATGTATCACATATGTGACAATTTACAGCATTTTGGAAACTGAATATCTCTAAAGGGGATAAAGAATCCATTTGTTTCTTAGTCATTAAATAATTAGTATAAATATCCTCACAATCCTTAACTAAATAAGCAACAAATTTTTCTGCCGCATACTTGCCAGTATAGATTCTAAACTTATCTATATTATGCTTAATATATTTAATATTATAACTAAAAGCACAGGGAATATGTTTTTAGTCACTTACTCTATATTGGATGTCCTCAAGTATGCACTCAAAGTCAGCGTACACGACAAAAGGTACATCCATCTGTCGTTGGTGATCCTTAAATTTAAGTGTAGCGTTTTTATGGGATGGTAGTTGGGCCACAATTTTACCACACTTCGCTTTGTGTTGCTCCATGATCCTATCATCGTGTGCATATTGCAGACATACATTACACAATTTAAGAGTGTGTTCATGTTTGGTAGTTTGACCGCTTAATAATCTGTAAAAAAATTTAAATTAAATCATTTATAATAAATATTATAAAAATTTTACCATATATATATTTATTTATATTAACTAGTACTTGACACTTTTAGCTTACCTAGACATATTTTTTATTAGAACGTAATGATGACCAACGATATTTTCCAACAACAATAAGTTGATATGATTACCTTTTTCCTCCTTTGTAATATAATACGGACCAACAATAACATTATTTTCCTCATCATAACCAAATACGTTTACGCTGATTCCGCTATTCCGCTTCTCAAATATTTTAATATCTTTTAAAGATATTGGAAATATTAAATTCTTAAAATCGAGCGTTACACCGTTTTGGGTACAAATGATGTTAGCAGTTATATCATGAATATTATATGAGCTACATCGCTGTTTACTCTTTATTTGAGAATTATCCACTGCTGCGATTACACACCACTTGAAACAATATTGATCGGTGTTTTCTACATTGATGCAAGCTTTTCTTTTTTGAAGTTTTTCTGGTAAACTCATCCAGTTTGCTCCTTTAACTTGAGAAGCCTTATTAATACTTAGCTCTCCTCGGACTATGCGTATCAAAGTCGAACCAGAGTCCTTCTCTTGGAATTCACACATTTTATTTTGAATTTCTGAAATTTGGTTTGAAAATACTTCATATATTTCATCTCCTCTGGTCAACAAATTCATTTTAGCTCTATGATGAATAATATTGAACTCCAATTCCTCTCCCACAATTTTTACATATTCTGCCACAATACTTACATTAAATTTTATTACAATGTGGCTTAGTAAATGACTTTAAAGCATCTCTATGAAAATTGATTCATTTTCACCAATGAAATCTTCTAGTAAAAGTTCATCTCTTTTATTGTTTAATCCATACGTTGCAATGTTATTTTTGAAAGCTTTGCTTATGTTGTAAAATTTCATATTATCTTCATGTCTTCTTCAATGCTGGTATTATTTATTAAATTACCTCCATAAGCATCCGCTTCATGTAGTTGTTTTTGTTGTTGTGGTTGATATTGTAATTGTTGGTCCGTATTTGGGTACCACTGCATGGCAGTAGGAGTTTGCTCCCAATACATTTGTAATTGTTGCTGTTATTGTTGTTGCTGCTGTTGTTGTTGCTGTTGTTGTTGTTGCTGTTGTTGTTGTTGTTGCTGTTGAGGATACTGATATTGTTGTTGTTGAGCATATACATATTGTTGTTGTTGTTGAGGATATTGATATTGTTGTTGTTGAGGATATTGATATTGTTGTTGTTGAGGATATATATATTGTTGTTGTTGTTGTTGTTGTTGCTGTTGAGGATATTTATATTGTTGAGGATATTGATGTTGTTGTTGTTGAGGATATAGATATTGTTGTTGTTGAGGATATTGATATTGTTGAGGATATTGATGTTGTTGTTGTTGAGGATATTTATATTGGTCCTCAACATAATGTTTTCGGATATGGTCGGAAAAACACTTTTGGTATTTGTATACCTTATTGCAGATATTGCATTTACATATATACCGCATGCATTTTAATAATTTATAGAATGTATTGATAATATTTTTTAAAATTTTATGCGATGATGTACTTGCTAGATACAATGCTGTACTTGCTGCTAGATTAGAAAACTTCTCAATTTATACGAACTACGATCAAGTCATATGCATAATTTAAGAGTCAATAGACAGAGACAGAGACAAATGTCAGCAAGCAGTGAAAATAACAACCAATCTTTGACAATCCTCAATATCACAAACTTCAATTTGTTTACAAAATAAGTGAAAAGAATGAATAAATACAACACGCATAAATTGTATATTTTATTCATTTCTTCAAATTCTTTAAACATAAAAAAATTAAAAATCAAACAACAACAAAAACAGAAACATTGATATCTCACCAGCATACATAATTACTTGCTATAAATACCCTTCCATGTCCTAAACGAAATACTACAAACAAAAAAAGTAATGCCGCATGCACACAGTGTGCACTAGTGGTAACGTTTATGATTTATGTTGCCTTCCCTATAAAAAACATAATGTGAAAGGCGTTGCACACATTTTAAAAAATAATTAGAACACAACAAATGCCAGATGTGTAAGCGGCATTACACACTCGCTTTTTTTATATACATATGCGACTACTTACCCATCTGCCAACGCTCAAGTTATTGTAAAAACATACGCAAATACACATGCATGAGCATAACGTTGGCTCCCATGATCACGCATCTCTAATTCCCTTTGACAATCCTAAATATCGTACACTTCAATTTCTTTAACCTTCAAGTAAGTTCATTGCTCATAAATTACATATTTTATTCATCTCTTCAAACTCTTTAAACATAGGAAATAGGAAAATCAAACTAAATAAAACCAACAACAAAAAACATTCATAGATTTCCCACAAGCACACATAATGTCTTTCTAAAATAACCTTCCATGGTCACCAGCTAAAAAGAAAATAGAAAAAACTAAAGCAACATTTTCTCTATGCACACACACACACACACACACACAATCTAAAATCATAAACCTACTGCAACCACTTAACAAAGGAAAAAACTACGCACAAACAAAAGAGTATTACAAAAAAACTAAAGCAACATTTTCTCTATCCACACACGCACACACAATCTAAAATCATACAGCTACTGCAACCGCTTAACAAACGAAAAAACATACTACGTACAAACAAGCGCACCTGCGTGCCTACATAAATAACTTTGCACATAGACGGGCGGACATCAAACAATAAAATTAAAACAAAAACATATCGATAGACCGACATCAAACCATAAAATTAAAACAAAAACACATCGACGGACCGACATCAAACTATCCTTATCTATGTACAAACAAAAAAAGGTTATGCAAACCCTCGTCACTGCACACCATTGACACTAATTACCATAATATGGAAAATTTAGCCCATAAATTACAAAATTTCGACATTAATTACCCAAATTTCAATTTTAATTACCCAAATTTGACAATTTTAATTGTCATAGAACCGGCAGTATCTAACTACTAGTACGGTCAACATTTAAATGTATAACATTAAAGGATTATTTGCTTTTATACCTAAAAGTAGATATTCTTTTACTTTGTGACATATTTGAAAATTTCCGTAAAGTTTGTGTAAGCATATATAATTTAGATCCATGTCAATTTATACCACTCCAGGTCTGTCCTGGGATGCAATGTTAAAAACAACCGAAATAGAATTAGAGTTGTTGACAGATATTAATATCTACAATTTTGTACTTCGAGGTATAAGGGGTGGTATTGTACCGTGTTCTAATCGATATTCATTAGCAAATAATAAATATATTAGTGATTATGATTCCAGCAAAGAATCAAATTATCTAATATATTTAGATGTTAATAACTTGTATGGTTATGCAATGTCACAATACCTGCCCTATAAAAATTTCAAATGGGTTGAGAATTGTGAAAATGTCAACGTTAATAATATAGCAGAAGATTCACCATTTGGATATATATTAGAAGTGGACCTAGAATATCCATCTATGCTGCATGACTATCATAATGATTTACCATTTTGTTCTGAAAATAAGAAAATCGAAAGCATGAAACAAAAGAAACTAATAACTGATCTAAATAATAAAACCAACTACATAATACATTATCGTAATTTGCAGCAGTGTATACAACATGGACTAATTTTAAAGAAAATACATAGAATTCTTCAATTTAATCAATCGGATTGGTTAAAAAAATATATTGATTTAAATAATCATCATAGCACTCTGGCTAAAAATTCATTTGAACAAAATTTTTTTATTGTTAAATAATGCGGTATATGGAAATACTATGGAAAACGTCGACAAGAGGAAAGATATTAAAATAGTATGTCAACGGGAGAGTAGGGGTAAACGTTTAGGAGCTAGGGCTCTTATAGCTAAACCAAATTTCCATAGTTCACTTCAGATTCATGAAAATATGCATGTCATTCAAATGAATAGAATTAAATCTGAATACAATAAACCCATTTATATTGGATTTTCTGTTTTAGAAATATCCAAATGGAAAATGTATAATTTCCACTATGATTACATAAAACCAAAATATCGTGAAAACATAAAACTCAATTATATGGATACTGATTCCTTTATTTACGATATTAAAACAGGTGACCTATACAGTGATATTAAAAGCGATATAAATACTCATTTTGATACGTCTGCATATCCGATAGATAATGTCTACAATACCCCACTTCTCAATAAGAAAGTTTTAGGCATGATGGAGGATGAGTGTAATGGTAAAGTTATTAAAGAATTCATTGGTTTAAGAGCCAAAATGTACTCAGTTAAAATAGATGGAGAAGAAAAAGAAATTAAAAAAATTAAAGGGGTTAAGCAGTGCGTTACCAGCAAATTAAGTATAGATGATTTTAGAAAATGCTTGCTAGATGAAAAATTATATTATGATTCCATGTATGTGTTTAGATCTAAGGTTCACCACATTTATACTCAACATATTAGAAAATTAACGTTAAGCTTTTTTGATGATAAGAGATATATAAGAGATAATGGTATTAATACTTATGCATGGGGACATTATAGAATACCATCATCAAATTTAAGTTTGTATAGTGATATTATGCGAAATGATGATGATGAAATTTTCCTAGATGTAAATATAGATTAAGTATAGTTAATAAGAATTTATAATTGTAAATGAATTAATAAAGAAAAAATAATAATAAAAAATAAAGCAATCATTTTTTTCTTTTTTATTTTAAATTATATTTATTGTATAGAAGTTTTAAACACAAGTGTCCACAATTAAATGTATTAAATTTTTGTTTGCGTTCGTAATTATATGCAATAGGTAATTTTAAATAGTTGATGATTTCAAGTGGTGGTTGCAAGTTTCCAAAGCTATCAAAGTATTCTTTATAATCCTGATTTTTATAATATGCTACCCAATATGTTCCAGCGCCGTTTGTATCATCCAAATTAACGACACCACATTCTTGTTCTAATGGTCTTTTAGGTAAAGAATCACGCATGAAAACACCTCTAAAATATTTAAGATGTTTACCATATTTTCTTATATCTATATCCGTTAGTGGACGATTGGGTAGATTTTTTAAAAGTTTTTTGGATATGGACTATAGTACAATCCGTAACCAGTCTTATACGGTTTTAGAAAGAGACCTTTTCCCATAGCAATTGCTTCCATATGTCTATTGTGACGAGTAGCTTCTGCTAGTTCTTCCTTCCCATTTTTAATGTTATTTATAGCTTTCACTATAGCTGATCCACCTGTAGCTAAGTTGCCCAATGCAGATAATGCTGTCAAGACAGGAACTAATGGGAGAAAACCTCCAACTTTTGGCAATGGAATCACTCTTGGCACACGTATATTAGAGCTCCTTTTACCCTTGAAATTTGTGTGAACAGCTTTCTTTGCAATTTTAACAGCATCATATATCTTATTAGGATTTTCTTTTTTCAAAAGTTTCAGTGTATTCTTGACGGTGCTCGAAAATAATTTCTTATTACATGACTTTCGACTCTTTCTCTTAGCATTTATCTTCGATTTACGTCTTTTAGTCCTTGATGTTTGCTTCATACCTAATCCAAATTTAACTTTTGTCTTCATTGCGTTCGTAACAAACCAAGCATTTGCTCGTTCTCTTAAATCACTATCTTTAGCTTTTACTCGTTGCCAAGCTTTTTCCGCTAATATTTGATCAGCTTTATGTCTTTCACTTAAATCTTGTGATTGTGAGTATGCAATATCGTGTTCTCTGCATGCAGAATCTAATAAATTTATTCCCTTATCTCCTCTTGCTAGACGTTCTTTAAGTTTTGTACCAGGTCCACAAAATTGATATCCGGGTAAATGTAATTCAAAGGGTAGTTCGTTTATTATCGTGTTTACCAAACCACTTCCTGTTATAGATTGTTGTCTACTTTTATGTTGAAAGTAATTTATAACCATTCTTTGTTCACAAATATTGTACGATTAAGATATAAATGAAAATGTTTATTTCTTATATAGTATAAAAGATAATTTTCAACAAAGGATCACATTAATAATCAAAATGCGTTTAATTAGACAAGACAAACAAATTGTAATTAGAAATGCTGATAGCGAAGAGGAAAAAATGCATAAAACTCGACATAGTACTCTACTACCAAATTCAATACGAGCTTTAATTGTAGGACCATCAAATTGCGGTAAGACTAATCTTATGTTAAGTCTTATAGAGAGTCCTAATGGTCTTTGTTTTAAAAACATATACATATATTCAAAGTCGTTATATCAACCAAAATATTGTTATCTTAAGAGATTGATTGAGCCAATCAAAGGCCTAAAACTATTTACTTTTTCGGAAAATGAAAAAGTTTTGAGTCCAGAAAAAGCGAATCAACATTCTATAATAATATTCGATGATGTAATTTGTGGTAAACAAAACACCATAAGAGATTATTTTTGCATGGGTAGACATAAAAATGTGGATTGTTTCTACTTGTGTCAAACATACACGAAAATTCCTAAACATTTGATACGTGACAATGCAAATATGATTGTTGCATTTAAACAAGATGAAATGAATTTACGTCATATCTACAATGATCATGTCATCGGTGATATGTCATTTAATGAATTTACAAAGATTTGTAGTGAATGTTGGAAAGACAAATATGGTTTTCTGGTCATAAGTAAGGATGATACAATTATCAAAGGTCGTTATAGAAAGGGTTTCGATAATTTTATTCAATTGTAAAGTGATAACAGATATAAAGCTGATCGATAGCTCATCAGAAGCAGTATAAAAGCTGTTCGATAGCAGTTCAGAACCAGTTCGATAGCAGTTGGATAGCAGTTCGATAACAAATCGATAACAATTCGATAGCTCTTTGGAAGTTGACAAAAGCATAATCATGAATAAAAAACTTATGAAAGAACTTATAAATACTAGAACAGTATTAAAAGAAAAACTAAAAAAAATAAAATTTAATGAAATCGATAAAGTTAATATGTTGGAGGATACCTTTCAACCTATAACAAAACCATTATAAAATATAATAAGTAAACTAGATAATGTACAAACATTTAAATCAAACAATAAAAAAGTAAAACCGTCATCATCATCATCATCAGATATTGCAATGGATTATGATAATAGTTATAATAAATCTGTATCAGATAATGTAATAGATTATGAAAATAGATATGATAAAACTGAGTTCATCGGTATTAATAACGATAATGATTATGTCAATCCAAAAAAAGATGTGTTAGTAACTTCAACACCAATAAAGGAAAATCGTTCAAACTCTACACATTCAATTCAAAGTACATCACTTCCATTATCATTTGATATTGGTAGTCCCGTTGGTGACCATCATCATCATCATCATAATCAACAATCTAAGAATGATTCTAATTTTAATATGAGCCTTGAGAGTGTTAAAGAAGTGAAAAAAAATCTTAAAAGGAATAGACCATCAACGACAACTTTCAATTCTAACATGAAGTACAAGCGTATACAAGGAATTCCACCATCATTATCATCATTGTCTATAAACGTGAAACCTTCAACTTCCTCACATTTGTTGCCGAATAATCTTGAAACTGATAGAGATAACATAAACAAACCAGTAACGTTAAAAAGGGGAAAATCAAAACGAAAGAATACCTCTTTGTTGAGCAATTTCGATGAAGATGATAAAAAGCAATATAAAACTACACATATTTTCTCAAAACGAAAGAGTAAAACACAATTGAATACTGATAAGAAAATAATTAAATTAGACGAAAATAATAAATCATCACTTCTTGAAAATATAAAATTATTAATGGAAAATAGAATGTTAGATAAAGTCTATGGATTTAACATAGATCAAAGTGGATATTGGCGTTATGGAACTAATAAATTAAAATTTCGTAGAGATAATATGTTAAATATAGGAGATATGAAGATTAAAGTGACGCCAGGATTATTCGAATTATTATTCCATTCTAAACCATTGCATTATACTAAAACCGATTTGGAGAAATATAAGAGTATTATAGTAACTACAAATGTACACAAACGCAACTATCAATCAAATAAACAAATTAAAGGTACAAAAGCATTCAAGTATCAACGTGTTATAAAAAATTATTTAAAAAAAGCATAATGTTCTAACAGAGGGTAGTGGATTATTACTAAAATCTGTAGACGGTAGAAAACCAAACTATAT
The DNA here is from genome assembly GCA_949987645.1 of Tachina grossa. Taxonomy (NCBI): domain Eukaryota; kingdom Metazoa; phylum Arthropoda; class Insecta; order Diptera; family Tachinidae; genus Tachina; species Tachina grossa. Next base: position 58,050,380 of record OX465277.1, on the reverse strand, counting down.
ATATTTTGGGATGATCCTAATGAATTGGTCAACAGACTACGTTTACTTCTTTCATCAGAAGGTGTCGGTCACAACAATCATAAAAACGAAATAATTTCTATTGTTGAAGAACTAAAGGAGGCTAATATAATTTATTAAACGCACACACACACACACATACACACAAGAAATGAGTTATATTAACAAGTTTGGAGAAATTTTGAATAAACGAACACGAACAACTGATGATAAAGATGATGATGATGATAAGAAATTACATACCGAACTATTAAAGGTATTCGATGTTACTGTAGATAATCAATGTTTAGATGTTCGCAAGAAAAGAATCAGCAATCTGTTAGCACCTGTTGACCCTAAAGATGCTGTTACAAAAGCATATCTAAATAATAAAATTATTGACATAAATAATACTCATGCAAATGATATGAGTCGGATTAAACATGAAATAAATACTTCATTAGATATTAATCTACAAAACGTTTATAAGGATATTACAAATAATAAAGCTGACGTTGAAGTACTGAAACAGTTGCACAAGGAAATAGAAGATATAAAAGCTAAACATAAAACTGATATCGAAAAATTGAGTCAACTAAACAATGAAATAGAAAATATAAATATTACACATTCAACTGATATTAAACAGTTGAAAATTGATACATACAAGTAGATCACTGAACAACAAACTAAAAAAGATTTATACGAATATAGACGACGTTACCAAAGCTGTTGAAAATCATATAAGTAAACAAGAGAAAACAATTGAAGAAATTGCTAAAAAAATATACTCTAAACTCAAATAGGACATATATGACTAAAGTTGAAGAGAGATTTAACAAAGTCGAAAAATACATTTTCAAATGGGTTGCACTCGATCAAAGATTAAACAACATTGAAGATTATCTTTACAAAAATATTGTTGGAAGGCCTAAGCAGTAAATATGAATTTAAATGTAGACAAAAGAGAAATTGTCAATGAGCTGCATAGACAGGCGAGAAAAAATTATAAAAGAAGGAGAGTTATCGCAAAGGGCATTGATGGTTTACGGCAAGCAGATTTAGTAGAAATGGGTAGTTATGCTACTTACAACAATGGATATCGCTATCTCTTAACTGTAATAGATACATTTTCGAAGAAGGCTTGGGCACTTGCTGTAAAAAATAAAACTGCTCAAAGTGTTACAAACGCCATGAAAACCATATTTGATGAGAGTCACCGACAGCCAAAAAATCTACAAACTGATGACGGTAAAGAGTTTTTCAACGCTCAATTTCATCATCTAATGCAATCGAAACAAATCAACCACTATTCAACCTATAGCGTCTTAAAAGCATCAATTATTGAACGTTTCAATAGAAAACTAAAAGGATTAATGTGGAAGGAGTTTAGCTATCAGGGAACATACAAATGGATTCATATATATCAAAATCTTTTAGATTTGTATAATAATACATATCATAGAACTATAAAGATGACACCGAATCAAGTAAATTCATCGAATGAGAAACCATTATTGAATACTGTCTACAACAAATTAAAAGTCTTTCAAAGGTCAAAGTTTAAAGTTGGCGACAATGTTCGAATAAGTAAATATAAACACGTCTTCGAAAAGGGCTACACACCAAATTGGACAACGGAAATCTTCAAAGTTAAGGCTGTAAGAAGCACAAACCCCAACACATATATACTATTTACAAGACTATCAAGGTCATGATATTAAAGGTGGGTTTTATGACTACGAACTAATGAAAACTAAATATCCCGACACGTATCTAATTGAAAAAGTTATAAAGAAGAGAGGTGATATGTTGTACGTTAAATGGTTAGGATTTTCATCAGAACATAACTCTTGGATCAACAATTCATCATTATCAACATCAACATCAACATTATCATTTATATGAAAAACATTAACAAATTTAAAAATCAACTTAACTTTAAGTCGACTGCGAAGATGACAATTACATTAACCGTAAACGGAGATAGTTCGTTATTAATTGCAAACTATTTTCCACCAATTCAACTCAAAGAAAATTATGTATGCGGATTAATAAGCTTCGATACATATCACTCAATACCAAATATTGATATAGAAAACAACTTGTTTCATATTGGAAAACATGAAATTGAAATTCCTGTGGGCTCCTATGAGCTTTCTGACATTGCCGAAGTGCTTACAGCAAAATATTCAAAACTAAACTCAACCGGGAAACTCTACATTAAGTCCAACAATAATACAATACAAACATGTATATCACGCTCTGTAGATCCAATATACTTTAATAAGGATCGATCAGTCGGTCCATTGCTGGGATTCACTAAAAGAGTATTAAAACAGGGCGAAGAACACTATTCAGATAAAACTATAGATATATCCAAAATAAATACAATATTAATTCAATGCAATATAATTTCTGGATCATATATAAATGATCAGTTGGCACATACTCTTCATCAGTTTTAACTTGCTGTCCCTCCAGGTTATAAAATAACTGAGTCACCGTCAAACGTAATATATTTACCAGTTAACACTAAAACAATAAATACTCTAATTTTAAAAGTTACCGATCAGGATGGTAACTTATTAAATTTTCGTGGAGAAAGAATATCAATAAAACTACATTTAAAACCACACTAATAGAAATGATTATCTACAATAACAACAATAACAACAACAACAATAACAACAGATATATAAACAATTTGAATGATGAACCATCATTCAGTCTTGCATCGTCAACATTGAAAGTAAGAGAAAAACCATCAACAACTAAAACTTCCTCGCTAACCAAAAACAATCAAGAGTTTTTAAAAAAAATTAGGATTCCGATTGAAAAATGAGTGATAGTATTAACGTTTTACAAAAACCACAAATTGATAATTCTATTATCAAAAAAGACTATCATAGCCATACATCATATCTACAATCATTTAAGAACAACGATGAGATTCGTATATCGATTCAAAATCAAGATTTATACGTTCTACCACACGAAACTCTTTTGTATGTTGAAGGATATGCAACGAAAGAAGATTCAACCATATCATCAAATATACAACTCTTGAACAATTGTGTGGCACATCTATTCGATGAAATTCGATATGAACTCAATGGTATAGAAATTGATCGTACACGACATTTAGGAATCACAACAGAAATGAAAAACTATGTCTCTCTGAATAAATTAGAAAGTGATAACCTCTTGAATGTCGGATGGGCACCCTTCGATAACAAAGATCTAACTCTTGTAAGCGGATATTTTAATTTTTGTGTTCCACTAAAACAATTACTGGGATTTGCAGAAGATTACAACAAGATCATAGTCAATTCTAAACATGAATTGATCCTTTTACGTGCAAAAGACGATCAACAAGTTTTCAACTCTACCGATGCCAAAGAAAAGATTAAATTGTCTATTCTAAATATAACATGGAAAGTACCACATATTCAAATTGCTGATGCAACAACAACCGTCAAGCGATAAATATACCATTTAGAAGCTGGGATATGTACTATTATCCTTCACTTCCAACAAATACAACGGTCTTGTGGAATGTTAAGTTAGCCAACGAAAACGAAAGACCTCGTTTCATTATCTTAGGCTTTCGAAATAGTGACAATAAATGTATACACTGTGATTTGACTGACATAAAAGTTCATCTCAATTCTGAAACTTATCCATATGATGATCTAAATCTTAAATTTGATAGAAATCGTTTTGCTCTATTATATGATATGTACTACAAATTTCAACAAAACTACTATTTTCATAGTGCACAGCCATTGTTGACACGTGAAAAATTTAAAACGGAAGCCCCATTAATAGTTTTGGATGTAACTCATCAAAATGAAGCGGTTAAAACAGGACCAATCGATATTCGTATTGAGATTAAAACTCTTAAGAATATACCAGCTAATACATCTGCATATTGTTTGATAATACATGACAGAATATTTGAATATATACCACTTACAAATAAAATAAGAAAGATATTGTAAATATATAAGTTAAATTTAAATATTTAAAAAAAAATAAAAAAATAATATATAAAAATTGATTTTTATTTTCGTAAATATGTTCATAGGTATGTATAAAAAGGTAAACTTTTATCTCTTCTCTAACATTACAGCCTTAGTCCTAATTGCGTACACATCTATCATATAAAACAACAAAAAAAAAACAATGAAGTTTATCGTATTATGTTTTTTAGTTGTGCTAAGAATACTGAATGGTATGTCATTACCAATATCAAACATCAGTACTCCAAAAATCGAATCAAATTCAAAAAGCATTGTATTTAACTTTACTCTACCCAATAGTGAAGTTCTAAAAATAAACATATCATTTGTAATGTTAAAGGAAAGTGAACCACTAGAAATAAGAGATGATGCTGATGCATATCAATCAGATGACGATGTAAAAAGATTAACGAGAACAAGTGTCCCTGATACAACAGAAATCTTAAAAACCGATAGTAGTCAACCATTTTTTACATATTTTAAACAAAATTTATCAAAATCAACTTTGACAGCAACAACAACAACAACTGATTCACCAGTCACAACAACAACAACAGATGAACCGCAAACAGTAATTACAGTAGATGATGCAATAGAAGCATTTCGCAAAGAACTCATTGATAAAGAAATTAATACAGGTGGAATTCTAAATGCTAAACAGGCATTTTATCGACATTTTAATCTACAATATGAAAATGTTGAAATACCTATTCGTTGTACTTATAACAGTACATTTGAAACACAATATTTAAAAATTAGTTGTTTTGAATATCGTGAAATTGAACAAGAACGTATTCTTAGTAATGGTGAAATTGAGAAAGTTCGAGTAGAAGACTTAACACGCAAATTACAACACATCAAAAAATAAACCACTATGAACCTAAACTTTTTAAAAATACTCCTAGTTATTCTAATACAATTTTATAATGTATGCTGTAACACACATTTTTATTCACAATATCATCAGCAGCAGCAACAAGAACAACAACAACAACAACAACAGCAACAACAAATTCATAATACTTCTATTTCATTAGATGGTGAAACAAACAGATATCTTAATTTCAAATTTAAACTTCCAAATCAAACATTGAATGTGGAAATACATTTATCAGTTCAACTAGATCCTTCTACATCAGAAAACAACATTACAACAACAACAACTGATCCTTACAAGCGACAGTCACGAAGCAGTAATAATGAACAACATTTTACTATAGATGATTTAATTGAAGCATTTAGAAAAGATTTAATTCAAAAAGAAACTAACATTGGTGGTATCATTGAAAGCTCTAAAGTTTTCTATCGACATTTCAATCTAAAATATGACTATTATCAGATAAGAGTTCGCTGTGGTTATTATAGTAACTATAAATATCGAACATTAAACATCTACTGTTTTCAATACAATTCAGATTACGATAGAGATATTTTCCCCGACGAAAGAAATCATAAACATAATTTTGAAACGCAATATCTCACCCAACGAGACTCTAATCTTATATATATAAGAACCATCAATATAAAAGATTATTCACAAACACTTCACATGAGTATAAAGTAATCTACAATCAAGATGCTCAAAGAAATATTGGAATTTTTAAAATCATTCTCTAATATAATTTCTGACGAAGATAAAACAAAACTTATTAACATACATTCACAACTGGAGTATGCAAACAACTTAAAAGCCATAAAAAATAAACATGGTGAACATTTTGAGGATTGCATTTGGTCAAACGAAAACAATATATGTGGACCCGACACCTGCCAATGTCACTACCATAAACTAAGAAGAAATAATTTCGAAGATGAAGCTAGAAATATAATACACTTTTATAATTTAATTAAATGTAAAAACTGTTCTTTTTAATAAAACAACTCATTGAACTTTAAACTATAAAAAAATAATTGTTTTTATTTCATACATTGAAAAAATTCGTCATCAAAACTATATTTTTTCAATAATTGCAGAACCACAAACAAGTTTAAATATACCTTTTCTAAATATTTCATACCTTGAAAAAATTCGTCATCAAACTATATTTTTCAAATATTTGCAGAACCAAAAACAAGTTTCAATATACCTTTTTCTATTAATTTTTTTTTCTTCTAACTAAAAGCACTAAACTAAATATTTCATACATTTTATACCACAAATCTAGACGCGCCAACAACTAGACATTTTTTTTTACATATTAAGAAAATTATTTCAAACAATTAACTTAAGCACCCACGGACGAAGCGACTACAAAGAAATTATAAAACCACAAATCTTACGCGCCAAGAAATATTATTAAAATATAAAAACCACAAATACACAATTTACAATAAATACACTTATTCCAGGGATGGAAACAACACTACACTCTCTTTGTGTAGCGTACCGATCAACTAACTTAAAATACCGACTGTAGCGTAGGCATGATCCCAAAAATGTATGGGATCCTTGATCGCCAAGCCCCACATTCATACTACTGATAAAATACCAAAAAATTATGATAAATTTGAACTCGAAATCTATAAAAAGATTTTAATTACTACTAAGGCTACATATTTAAAAAGAACACCTCGCCCCTAATAAATCACAATCATCTTATATCCTTACAGAAATACATACATGCATACATACACATAACCAATTTACCTCAACAACATCCTCACCTACCTCAAATCACGATCAGCCTTAAACTACTATAGACAGACACATCCACAAATCCCCATGGATACATATTACGTCAACAACCCTGCCCACCCAAATCATGGTCAGCCTTAAACTCCTACAGACATACAAACACACAGATTCCTCCGGTTGCATATTACTAGAACACCTCACCCCTCATAAATCACAATCAGCCTTAAGCTCCTACAGAAATACACATATTGAAATTCCTACCAACTTACACACACACACACACACACACACACACACACACACACATACACACACACACGCAATCGATCTACCTCAACTACACCCCACCCCCTGCCAATCAAACCTTCACCTAAATTCTCACAGACAGACAGACAGACAGACACATCCACAAATTCCTATGGTTACATATTACGCCAACAACGCCACCCACTCAAATCACGGTCAGCCTAGAATTACACCTAGGGAGCATTAGATAATAATAATCTGTTTTGCCGTCGGCATTTGAAAAAAAAATAATAATCATGTTTTGCCGTAGGCATTAGGAAAAATTATCATGCATTGCCGTAGGCATTAGGAAAAATTATCATGCAACTTTTGTTTTCGGTTGCTATTATTTAATAAAAAAAACAACTTTTATTTTATAATTAATTGAACGATTTATTTTATTAAAAGAAACTTTATTGTTTGAGGATGGAACTAAAACTAAACTTACAATATTTTTATTTCTTAACGTTTACCTTATTCTTAGCAACCACCTAATTTCTGATTGGCCAAACTTATAATTGCGAAATGGCTAAGTCTGCATTAATAATATTTTTATGTATATTGTATTACTTTTAATTTTAATAAATTTCAGATATTGTGTTACATTTAATTTTAATAACTTGCAATGTTGCAGTTTATATAAAAAACAATTTTTCGTGTGAACGGAAATGCATTTAAATTTACAAAGTTCTTTGACTTAGTGTTTATCAAAATTTGTTTATTCAACACTTTTAGACTTTAATAATTTCTTCAATAAATTTATCAATGCTATCAGGGTTTATATACGTAACTACTCTCCCCTTTTGATTAGAATTCTCCTGAATTCTATTGTTTAGTTTTATTTTTATATATTTATGTTTAATACAAAAAATGCAACATAAAATTACTATCAAAATAATTATTAACAAATTGCATCCGTAAGTGAATTTACTGTGGTATTTTAAATTAAAAATATTTTCACTATTTACTTTATTATTTTCTATAATTTCCTCAAAAGTTATCTTTTTTGTAAAATTCTGAATGTTATCATATTCTATTTTTAAGATGTTAATATTTTCTTCTGCAATTTCAATAAGATTTGAAAAATAGTAATCTTTAATTTTAATAGAACAATTACTGTATTGGATTAGGTAGTTTCCATTAACAATCGTCTAATTTTTAGTGCAAGTTTGATTAATTGGTAAGTTAATAGCATTCTTAATAATAATAGTTTTTACATTAATTGGAATTATTTCAAACTCTGCATTTTTTATAAGTTTACAATTTGATTTCATAACGCAATGGTTAGTGGTTTTTAATTCTCTTAAATGTTTATTTTCTTTATATTCATATGTTTTGTTTTCATAGTTAAATATTTTAAATATTTTTTCTTCTATTTCGTTATTTTCTTTATTTGGTATAGGTATGAGAAATCTAATATTTACGTATATAAATGTTTTTGGTACCTTTATACCAAATATTAAGTATGTATCATTAAAAACTGCTGTTCCTAATTGTAAATATTTCAGTTTGTTATAATCTATCTCATATTTTATTATTTCTTTACTTGTTAAAATATTAGGATGAATTATTCCATATTTTGCTGACACTATATTATCTTGAATATGTTCAATTTTATCTCTTAACATTTGTATTTTTGATAACTGTTCTAAATATGTATTTTGTTCTCTTTCTTTTTCATTAAATTTATAAATGCTATTTATTGCATTCTCTATATTTTTTCTATCACTTTTGACAATATCTTGAAGTTGTTCTAATGCTGTATTAAAATAATCATTTACTTGAATTTGTTGACTAATATTTCCGTCCGTTTTAAGTAGATGATTCTGTATGTCCTGTCTGTCAGTATCGTCCATCGTACCAAATAACCAGTTTGACATACTACCTATTGCATTTATCAGTCCGCGTTTGTGTCTGTTTTTTCTTGGTATTAGTGTTAATAGCTTATTTCTTACGTCTAGTAGTTCCCTCTGAAGAATGTCTTTATTCTTTATTTTCATTAAAATAATATTATCGGTCATGTCATTTATAATTTCTTCAATTTGTTCAATATTGATCATATGTATAACTATGTCTGTGTATTTTACTATCTCCTGATGTCTTGTTTGAAAGTCCACAAAACCCATTTGATCCTTTATTTCCGTCATATTGAAATATGCGTTGTTAAGCGGTGTCCACATCATTATTGACAGAACGATCCACAATGTCTGAAAATTTTTGAGGTCGCTTAATATTACATGGATGTATATTGTCTAGATTTAGTTTCCTGAATTTTGGTAGTTATTTATGTCTAGTCGCTTTATAGTTTCTAACAAACCCTTCTTTTCTATTTTCGCTGTAATCTTCTCTATTTATGTTTAGTTTGTCTATAATTTTCTTCTTTTTTTCTTCAATATTTTGCTTAATTTGCACTATATCTGTCTTACCGTTTTGAACATCTAAAGGAGTACTTTTGATTGTAGAATGATACCTGCTATTGTAATTGCGTATTGCTTTCTGTATAATTTGTTTTATTGGTAAACTTTTTTCTAATTTATATATTATCCTAAACTTTTCTGTAAGTGTGTTGTGCATCCTTTCTATGTCTGCGTTACCCGTATGACTATTGGGTTTTGTTAAATGCAGTTGAATTCCTTCTTGGCTCAGGAACTCCTGAATTCGTGCTGCCTTAAATTCATTATCAGCTATAATTTTAATTGGTTTCCCAATTTTTGCAAAATGATCTTCTAATTGCTCAATTATTGTAATAGGATTTCTATCGTTTAGTGAGTAAGCCGCTCCAAATTTTGAGAATTTGTCTATTATCGTTAAAAAGCGAAAGTTTTTTATAACAAAAGTATCTATATGAATTATTTGATTTTTATCTGTCGGTGTTTCTGTCAGTTCGTGTTTTTTTCTAATTGGGTTTCTGTCATATTTAATTTCTTTACATACATCGCATTGGTTAATTACCAAATGAACAAGTTCCATCAATTTTGGAAAATAAATTTTATCTTTTATTTGATTATAGGTTTCTTGTATACCTGAGTGCATACTTTCTTTTACATGGTAAAGCGATATCTGTTTTACTGCTTCGACTTCGGTTTCAATATCCTGTGCTCTTTTGGTACATTTTATAAATTTTATATTTCTGTCATTGGAAAACATCTGAATCAATTTTTGTTGTACTATATTATACTTATGCATTGACAATTCGGAATATATGCCTACCAATCCTTTCGTTAAATATTTTCTAAATATCTCCCCCATATTATCAAAGTCCATTTCTGCTATAAATATTATTCTTTTATTGTGTAACTTCTTCATTTCTTCAACTTTATTATTTGTTAATATTATTTGCGTTTTATGTTTGTTTACTATCTCATCCTTAATATAAAACTGGTCATTTAAATTTTCTTCGGCAGAATGAATTGTGGCGTTACAATTGCTTTCTTCTTCAATATTACCTATTATGTTTAGATCGGATGTGTTATCCTTCATAACTTTTGAAAACGTATCTTCATCCGTATTCTCGATATTTTCATTACTTTCCAACCTACTGAGAAAATCAGCAACTTTGTTTTCTTTTCCTTTTAAATACTCAATTTCATAATCATATTCGCCTAATTTTAATAACCACCTTTGGTGTCTGGGTGATAAATCCTTTCCTTTATATTTAGCCTGTAAATATTTTATTGGTTGATGGTCCGTTCGAATTTTGAATTTTCTTCCATACAAGTATGGCCTGAAATAATTAACGCTCCATATTATAGCTAGAAATTCCTTATCTGTAGCCGAATACTTCTTCTCATGGTTGTTCAATGTCCTTGAGGCAAAACATACTGGGTGCCCCTCTTGAGACAAAACTGCTCCCAGTGCATAATTCGATGCATCAGTCGTCAAGGTAAATTGTTTTTCGAAGTTTGGAAACCGTAATATTGGATGTGTACTAATTAGATTTTTTAACTTTTCGAAAGCTTCAATATAAGTAGGATCTCTAATGTTAATTCTTACTCCCTTTTTTAAATATTTCGTAATTGGTTGTGCTACTTTTGAGTAATCTTTTATAAATTTCCGGTAGTATCCGGTTATTCCCAAAAAACTTTTAATTTTAATAAATTTCAGATATTGTGTTACATTTAATTTTAATAACTTGCAATGTTGCAGTTTATATAAAAAACAATTTTTCGTGTGAACGGAAATGCATTTAAATTTACAAAGTTCTTTGACTTAGTGTTTATCAAAATTTGTTTATTCAACACTTTTAGACTTTAATAATTTCTTCAATAAATTTATCAATGCTATCAGGGTTTATATACGTAACTTGCATTGCCGTAGGCATTAGGAAAAATTAATAATCACTATTTCACCATTGGTATTAGAAAAAATCATTTTCATGATTTTCCCGTCGGCGTATATACTCATAAAAAACCTCAAGAAAAATCACCCGTTATCACAATTAATGTAACCCAAAAAAAATCACCCGTTCCCACAAGGGTTAATGTAAACAAAAAACTCCTTATGTAAACAAAAAATAAGACGGACTTATTGAACCACCCTCGTAGGTATCAAATTTCACAAATTTCCAAGAATTTAACAATTTTCAACTTTTAATTACCCAAATTTAACAATTTCAGCGACAATTTCACAATTTTAATTGGTCCAGAATGCCCAGTTCCCTACTACTTCCTATCACCTCTTTCTTCTCTTGTGCCATCAAAAAAATGTTTTTTGTACCATATTTGTAAATTTACAAGTCATTAATGCAATTATTATAAATAAGCAAGGTTGGGAAACGGTAACGTAAAAATACCGATACCGATTCAAATACCGCTAAAATTACATACCAGTATCGTTACCGATACCGAAATCAATTTCGCTTAGAAAATACCGGTATCCAGATTCCTACCAAAAATAAAATTTCAAAAATATATATATTTCAATTAACTTTCTTTTATAAACACATTTTTGTTCTCATTTCAACATTTCTATGCAGCGCTTTTTTTTATCAACCGCAAAGTGCCATCATATCATACTAATCACTAGTGCTAAATGCTAACAAACATCGTGAGCTGCTTAATGCCTTTAGGAACGAAAAACGTATCCCTAGACCAGTAACCCGCAAGCCATAGCACAATTGTGCGGATGAAAATCACACACATGCTTATGCTCTTTCATTTAGTCGTCACTGAGCAAGCGACGAATTAAGTTGTGCACGTATGTATTAATTTTTTCCTGGTTTTTTGTTTAGTTTCTTTGAGCACACGGAATGAAATTAAAGTTAAAATTTAATCAATTTCTACAGACAAAAAATTGATAATATAATTATAGAAGCTGGGAAATATTTCGTGATTAAAAATGCTTTAGGCAATCTGCAATGCATTTTATGTTATGGAATATTTAAAAATAATAGGAAAAATAGTTGGAAAATGCATTTTAATAGTATCAACAGAGCTATGAATAAATTTAATTTTAAATTTATACACTAAATTGTTGAATGATTATTAAATTTTTACTTTTTATTTAAGTTTTTAGTAAATTGCTTATTAAGAAAAAAAAATTCAAACAACTAATAACCACATCATGTATTTTATATTACAAAACTTTTCTTCAAGTGCAAGTTTATTTTACTCTCATTTTTCTCACCAATACAAACATATTTTATTTTGCGCGACACTGCCCTAGACACATAAATGTTTTAAATAGGTGGAAAAAGCAAAGCCATTATAAGCCACAGTTATATGAAATCGCGAAAGTTATATTGGCTGTTCCAGATACACAAGCCTGTCCTACGATGTAGACAGGGTTCGACTAATCGCACACTTTCGTTCAAAACAAATTTTAAAATTTTGTTGTTGTTTCCAATGTAACTCAGCGACAAGTCGAACGTTGTCGACATCGTGGGTTAGGCACTTAAAGTTTTGAAGAGTGATTTTATAATATACATATGTATGCACATTGGACTGGTCACAAAGATTTTTTTCTTTAATTGATATACATATTGTTACGTAAAAATATTCCTACAGGGTTAATGTAAAGAACTATATGGGAGTATTTAACTAAAGCACTAAACGTACACACATATTCACGTGCAAGCACTATAGCAACAACAATAATTGTGTACATAGCTACAGACGTACACACATACAAATAAAAGTGCGAGCACTTATGGTAACCACCCTGTACTACAGTAGTACACCGCATTGCCAACATAGAAATCGTTACTTTGAAATTCAAAAATAACGGCCTATCGAATTATCTACAAACGCCTAGAAACAGCAACATGAATTTCCCTGATTGTGCTAGAAGACTTTTTGATCATCTTGCTACCAATAGTAACAGCCTGTTTTTAGAAAACATAAGCCCTTTCGTTTTTATGTTTCGTTTATAAACGATAACGGTTAAAATTTGATTTTATAAAACATATTCTAAAGCTTTCGTTTTGACATAAAAAGAGCTTTTTAGGCATAACCAAAAATTCACACTCACAAAATTATTACAGTGAAGGAATACAAAAAATAATATCTATTAACAAAATTTTCTATGAAAATTTTTAAATAAAATTCATTTCAAATTAATTTTAAAATTTTATGAATAAGGGGATAAGCAATTTAATTTTTAATTGATTTTAGCATTCAATTGGAAAACCATTTACCCATTAAAACAGATTTTCATTGCATTTCGTATTTTCCGTTGTTTATTAGAACTAAGTTTTTTTCCTATAACCTTTACTTTATTTTGACTCAATACTTAATTTTTTTGTGATTTGTTTGGCAGTTAAATTGTGGGAGTTAAGCAAAAATTATTTGTTTATACTGAATTTGGTGTTGATTTTTTCACAGAAAAATTATAAAAGCAACAGAAACATCTTTGCTTTCTACGGAAGTCGAGATTCGTTCGTGTGAAAGTTAAATCAATCAGCTTATAGAAAAATCCATTTAGATTTTTTCGTTTATTTAATTTTTTTGTAATTTGTAGTAAAAAATAAAAGAAAAAAAATAGTTTTTCACTGTTTTAAGTCAGTTCACATTCTAACATTAAAAATTAAATAACATTTTCGTTAAAGTCAAATGAAAAATATGTAGACTGATTTTTAATTAATTTTACATAAAAAAATTTATGAGTGTGAAAAACTGAAAGCTCTTCTGTTGTCACACACATGAAAATAAATAAATGTTTTAAAAACGAAAACATGGTTTCATTCGTTATTTTAAAGAACGTATACACTTATTCATTTTCGAAAAACAGGCTCTAAATGACAATACAGATGGCAACGTGCATAGATGCCATTTGGCATTACTAAGTACAGACATGTCATTAGTCCACCTATGACCAGATGGGCAAACATTCGAGAACCGGTTCCTGTACTATAAAAATAGGCAGCCTGTGTAAGAGTCAGTCAGTGCTAATCATAAGTAGTCAAGTCAACATCGTGGAAAGTAAAGACCTCGTGCGGTGGATAATAAAAAATAATAAAGACAAGTTGTAATTTGCTTAGTTAAGAATAAAAGGAAGAACAGTAGCAAATAAAAATTGTGTGTTATTTATTTTTATTTTTGAGCAATAAAAGAACTCAAGTAGTAGCGAACTGCGGGTTCTGCCCCAATTAAAATTTTTAAATTGTGGCTGAAATTGTTAAATTTGGGTAATTAAAATTTTAAAATTCTTGGACATTTGTGAAATTTGATACCTACGAGGGTGGTTTGTAATACGTAATGAATCGTCAAATTATACAATATAAAATGTCTTTGGAAAGGCAGTTCCTATAGCCCCTTTTTATTTTAAAACAGCTGGGGGGGTCCTAGCTAAACCTTAGGCATTCAAAAGAACTGCCAAAAGAAGTTTTGAAACTTTAAAAGAAAACAAGGCTAAAGAGTTGATTTATGTTAATCAAATTAAAGTCTGATTTTATTCTACTTATTCTTTGGCTTATATACTAATTTTGAAAATAAATATTAACCTTTCTAACTTATTCTAAACATACAAATATTATTGTTTTCTCTTTCAATACTATGAAGGATCGTATTCACATTCTCACTTGACCAATCATCGTGTTTTATATTTAAAATTGCACTCAAACAAAAATGTGTCACTCAAACAATTATTCATAACCAGTTCAGCATTGCACCATGCATGCATACAATGAAAGTAATGTTATTGATACGTTATTAGTTCTTTGTTGCATTCATTGTGCAAGCATTATCAACTTGTGTGATACACTACAGGTTCAATAAGTCCGTCTCATTTTTTGTTTACATAAGGGGTTTTTGTTTACATTAACCCTTGTGGGAACGGGTGATTTTTTTGGGTTACATTAATTGTGACAACGGGTGATTTTTTTGAGGTTTTTCATCATGTTCATGATTTTTCCTAATACCAATGGTGTTTATATATATATATGTGTGTGTGTGTGTATGTTTGTAGGAATTTCAATGTATGTATTTCTGTAGGAGCTTAAGGCTGATTGTGATTTATGAGGGGTGAGGTGTTCTAGTAATATGCAACCAGGGGAAACTGTGTGTTTGTATGTCTGTATGAGTTTAAGGCTGGCCATGATTTGGGTGGGCAGGCTTGTTGACGTAATATGTAGCCATGGGGATTTGTGGATGTGTCTGTCTATAGTAGTTTAAGGCTGATCGTGATTTGAGGTGGGTACATCTTCACCCACCTGAGGTAAATTGGTTATGTGTATGTATTTCTGTAAGAATTTAAGATGATTGTGATTTATTAGGGGCGAGGTGTTCTTGTAATATGTAGCTGTGAGAATCTATGTGTATAGATGTTTGTAGGAGTTTAAGACTATCTGTAATTTCGGGTAGGTGCGAGTGTTGTGTTGTTGAGATTAATAGTTATAGTAACCCCTAAGAAAATCATAATTTAATAACTATTTAATGGTTTCTTAAGTGAAGAATGTTTGTCCACAATAAAGTGAACAAACATTCAAATATACAAACATTTAATATACAAATATACAAATATAAATATATAAACGTACTTACACATAAACATACATATTTACTTTGCACTTAAAACTAGTTTAGTAAAGATATATAAACATACATACTTATGTTGTACTTGAAATTAATTGTTCTTTCCATTTCTTTTAATTGTTCTTTCCATTTCTTTGCTGATATGCATTTTTGTCTACAACACTGTGCACAAACATGCATACTTAAATATAAATGCACTTCAACTTTATTGCCCTAGAATTTTAATCATGAGAAATTACGAAATGGAATATAATGTTAATAAGCACTTCTGATATTTGTTTAGTTTTAAGTCAGTCTTAAGAAAGATTCCAAAAAAGAAAAGAAGTAAGAAAAAATAAAAATTTATTTTTTTTATTTTACTTAAATATTAAACACAAAAGTGGCGCAGTCGGTAGGATACCACAAAAAGGATTATTTTTAAAAGATTAAAAATTCCTTTTATTTATTTTTATAAATTGAGTGATATTCTGAGTAAAACAAAATTACTAAATTCAACAAAGCAGTTGAAAAAGTGAACTGAATTACTAAATTCAACAAACAAGTTGAAAAATTGAACTAAATTATTAAATTCAACAAAGAAGTTGAAAAAGTGAACTAAATTACTAAATTTAACAAAGAAGTTGAAAAAGTGAACTAAATTACTAAACTTAACAAAGAAGTGAAAAAGTGAACTAAATAACCAAATTCAACAGAGAAGTTAATGAAGTGACTCCTATGAAAATATTTTTTTTTAGACATTAACAATTGCAAAAAGCGGCTGATGAAAATAATACGCAAATCAAAAACTGTTGCAAAAGAAGATACACTACAAGAGACGGTAACAAATTGCAAGGAAGAGGCCGATCAAACTCACACCAACAAATATTGATCTGAAGGACAAAATTTTTCGAAGTAAACTACACCAAGAAGACTCTCATCCATATCTACAAGTAAAATTAGACGTAAGATTTCTTTTAAAATCATTTGTTTTTTTATAAATACACATACATATATACAAATATAATTATTGATACCTATCAAAATGGCTAACCCGCAAGAAAACATTATTACAATTAACCCCCTAAAGTATTTAAATAATCTACCTGATTTTAACGGAGAAAGGCGAGATTTGCAAACTTTTTAACATTGGTAGATAGAATACACCCTCTTTTACAGACATATGACCAGTTGTCGCAATTGCTTTTTTCGGACGTAATTAAGAGTAAGTTTAAAGGAAAAGCTAGGCAAGCCATTGAGATTAATTGCCACGCCACATCCTGGCTAGAGATAAAAGGTGTTATCCTTAATAATTTTGGGGACAGGTCATCTCTTGACGAAATTTATGACGAACTTAGGGCCGTAACATTTAAAGTAAACACGTTAGAATTTTATAACGACATCAAAGAAAAATTGCATAGACTTAATAATAAAACACTTAATATTCTTGGCGAGGGCCAAGCTACAAATCAAAGTGCAGAAAACAACAAACGCACGGCCTTGAATCTTTTCAAAAGCAAGATTCCCGAGCCCATGAAAACAATCTTGTTTTGTAGAAATCCTGACAGTTTATAAAGCGCCATGGAATTTTGTTCCAAGCAGGTCATGCATACACAGGATACGACAACACTTTGGGAAATTATAAAAGAAACCCAACAAGACACAATAATATACAAGAGGCACAAAACTGGGGTTACAACCAACCTAAATCTAGGAAAAATTCACAACAACATTTACAAAGTCTTCCACAGAATTCACTGTTTCAAAACCCACAATACCAACAAGACAATTTTCCACAAAATTCACGAAAACTCACCACAACGTTTTCATAACTCACGATACCAACAACAGGACAATTTTCACCAAAATTCACGGTACTCACCTCAACGTTTTCAAAATTCACAACAACAATTACAAAATTCGCGACAACGGTTCCAAGCTTCACAGAATCAACAGCTAAGGTTTCCGCAACAAACACCATATACAGGAATTTTTTCGCAAAACACACGATACCCAACCCAACAACAATACCAAGATTTCCAAAACCCACAACAACGGCAACCACCTCTTGACCCAATGGACATAAACAAACACGAATTAACTGTAGAAAATTTTCAGCCATAAGCCTCGGATACCTTCCACATATAGAAATTAAAACTAAGTTAGGACATATAAAACTAATTATCGACACAGGTGTAGCAAACTCAATTCTGAATCAGGCATTTGTCACCCTAAATGGTTGTACAAAACAAAATCTATCCTTGTAAAAACTCTACTAAATATAACGCAATTGAATCCAAAAGCTAGAATAAAAACTTTTCATGAATTCGGTAAAAAACTTGACTTTATTGAATTTTTTATACTAAAATTTCACAATTATTATGATGGATTAGTAGGAAATGACCTACTAATACCACTAGAAGCCTGTATAAACTATAAAAATAAAACTATCCAGTTTGGGGACGTGACTCTACCTCTCTTGGAAGGAAACTATAAAAACAAACAAAAAGAACATCAGAATAAAGACGAAGAAGATCATGAACATCAGGAACACAAAAACAAAGGAGAAGACGATGTTGTCGATAAAAGAAAGGAAGAAGAAAACCAAAACTCGGAAACTATCTATTTTCAAGAATTATTAAAAGATAAAGAAATACCATTAGAAAAACAAATACGAATTGATCACTTAAACTGCGAAGAAAGGGTATGATTACTAAAACTTATAAAAAAATATTCGGATATATTTTACCAAGAAAATTCAAAACTTACCTTTATATCCGCTATAAAACATAATATACGTACTGTTAATAATGTCCCAATATTTACCAAATCTTATCGATATACATATATTCATAAGGAAGAAGTAAAAGAACAAATTCAACAAATTCTTAAAGATAAAATAATTAGACCCAGCAAATCTCCCTACTCAACACCTATATGGATCATATCTAAGAAGGCCTATGCCAGTAATAAAGCCAAATGGAGACTTTTCATAGATTACCGCAAACTAAACGAAGTAACGGTAGATGACAAATACCCAAAAAAGAGAAACAGAATTTTTGGGACATATTGTGACTCAAGACGGGATAAAACCAAACCCTAAAAAAAACTTAATGTGTAAAAAACTTTCCCATTCCGAATACCCCAAAACAGATAAAACAATTCCTTGGCCTAACTGAGTATTATAGGAAATTTATCAAGGACTATTCTCTGATAGCGAAACCAATGACTAGGTACTTGAAAAAAGACGCTAAAATAAACACATCTGATCCGCAATACCAAGAAAGTTTTAATACACTTAAGACTTTACTAATAAATGAACCCGTTTTAACATACACAGATTTCTCAAAAAAATTTACCGTTACTACAGACGCCAGTAACTTCGCCCTAGGCGCAGTTCTATCACAATATAATCATCCGATCTACTTTGCAAGCCGTACACTTAACAAACACGAATGCAATTACAGCACCATAGAAAAAGAACTTTTGGCGATTATTTGGGCCACCAAATACTTCAGACAGTATATTTTCGGGAGAAAATTTATAATAGAGACCGACCATAAACCATTGACTTGGTTGTTTTCAATTAAAGAACCCAATTCAAAGCTTGTTAGATGGAGGCTTAAGCTTTCCGAATTTGACTACGAAATCAGGTACAAAAAAGGAACGAAAAATAGCAACGCGGACGCTTTATCAAGAATTGAACCTGCATCAATTAATATAAATATACTGGAACCCAATCCAAACACTATAAGGGAAACTTCCAATCCCGTAAATATTTTCAAAAACCAAATAATCATAAAACAAATTGCATCAGGGTCTTTAAAAATAAAAATAAATCAATTTTCAAAAACAATAGAAAAATTATCTATCTTAAGAATTTGGATAGAGAAACATCAATTACATTACTAAAGAACCACTTCAACTCTACACAGTTGAACGCGATTCTGTTAAATAACGAGTTCTACGATGTTCTAAGGGATACCTATGAAACACTGTTAGTAGATTGTTAATGGCGGAGATAGTCCTGTTTTGGGAATTCAAAACCGGGAAAAATAAAAATGATGGCAACCCTGTTACAAATTGGGGGATTTTCATGCTGATATTGTGTGTGTGTGTGTGTGTGTGTGTGTGTGTGTGCGTGTATGTGTGTGTGAGTCTGATTCTTTGGCTATGTCTATGCATGTGTATGTGGGTGTTTGTATGTCTGTATGGGAGTGTGTGTTTGTGTATGTGTTTTTGTATTTACTTGTATGTTTGATGGTGTCCGATACTTTTGTTGTAGTGGCAGACAATCATTATACCTAGTAGGAAATGGTGATGGTGAAAATGTACTGAGTCGCTTTTGACTTGTCGCTTGTGCGACGTACATACAAATGTATGTATATTGACAAGTTATTGACAAGTCCACCACAAATACACCATATCTGTTTTCTTTACTTCCTTTATACTGACGGATAGAAGAAAACTTATTATAACAAAATTGTTACTAGAATTTTAGTGTCGACACAAAGACACTTGCTCCCAGTCTGACTGCAGGGTAGTTACAAGGGATCTGTGTATTTGTGTGCATATAGTGATTGTTATTTGATAGACTTTGGGCTGCTGTTTTGAGTTGTCGTTGGTATGCTTATGTAGGTTTATTGTGTATATATGCATTTATGTTTGCGATCTCTGGGGAAATAATCTAGGGAATAGGGATAGGGAATGTATTAAGGCGGTTCATAGTTTGACTGTTTTTATGTGTGTATATGCCGACAGGAAAATGATATTTCCTAATGACGACGGGAAAACGTGAAAGTTATTTTTTCTAATGCTAATGTAGGTGTTGCTAGACTGTGAGAATTTAAGGCTGACCGTGATTTGAGTGGGTGGCGTTTTTGGCGTAATATGTAACCATAGGAATTTGTGGATGTGTCTGTCTGTCTGTGAGAATTAAGGTGAAGGTTTGATTGGCAGGTGGCGGGGTGTTGAGGTAGAACCATTGCGTGTATATATATGTGTGTGTGTGTGCGTATGTTTGTATGAATTTCAATATATGTATTTCTGTAGGAGTTTAAGGCTGACGATGATTTGGGTGGGCAGGGTTGTTCACGTAATATGTAGCCATGGGGATTTGTGGATGTGTCTGTCTATAGTAGTTTAAGGCTGATCGTGATTTGAGGTGGGTGAGGATGTTGTTGAGGTAAATTGGTTATGTGTATGTATGTATGTATTTCTGTAAGAATTTAAGATGATTGTGATTTATTAGGGGCGAGGTGTTCTTGTAATATGTAGCCGTGAAAATCTATGTGTATAGATGTCTGTAGAAGTTTAAGACTATCTGTAATTTCGGGTAGGTGAGAGTGTTGTGTTGTTGAGATTAATTTTGTATATTGTATATGTATGTATGTATGACCATGGGAATTTGTGTATGTATATCTGGGGAGAAATTAAGGCTGGTAATGATTTGTAAAAGGTGGGGTGTTGTTGAAATTTTCTGCCTGTGTGAAATTTGTTTATATTACAGATTTTGTTTATTTAACTACATCCGTCTTCTTTGACTGAATGAGTTTTCTACACACAGATAAAAACCAACTTAAAATAAGTAAAAATCATGTTGAATTAATAAGAAACATTAACGAAGGTTCAGTCATATTGAAATTTCGTATTTCAATATGGACAAAATATTAATTTACAGTATTCATTTATTAAACTCATTAGTTTGTAGATATCTCAATATGCATTTTCTATTATATTAAAAATTATTGAATTAATGTGACGCATTCTACATACAAATAAGTGTTCAACTCAATCTTTGAATACATTTTTTATTTTATTTTTTGTCATGTGATGTCTGTTGTTGGTGAAATTAAAAACATTTTAATTTTTATCTGCGTTTACTTAAAAGTTTGTGAGGATTTTCTGTTGTAAGTAAAACTGAACTCTTGAAGATATGTGCTTACATACTCTATAGTAATAGTAACTATAATAGAAATATTTCTTATACTTAATTTACAGTTTTTTAAAGTTGATGCAATGTTATTTAGTCAACGTTTGACATTTTTAGGGTATGAAATTTTTTCTAGCTATAGCCTTCTACATTTATTTTGGAAAGCTTGCTTTGCTTTTTAAAAATGTATAAACATTTTTAAATGAAACTGATCCGGCACTCCAGCTTAGGTACTGATAGTTTTTTTGTTGTTAGTTAACTTACTTATTTTTTATTGATAAACATTGGAAATCAAAAGGGAGTTTTATATTGTAATTATTATTTTCATAATTGTTAAAACCAATCGTTGCTTTTTGTTTG
Organism: Tachina grossa; assembly: GCA_949987645.1. NCBI lineage: Eukaryota > Metazoa > Arthropoda > Insecta > Diptera > Tachinidae > Tachina > Tachina grossa. Next base: position 58,028,201 of record OX465277.1, on the reverse strand, counting down.
TTTTTTGCGATGAAATCATTTGAATTCTGCTATGTGTGTGTATTTGAGCTGGTATTTATATGTAGGTAGAAATAAATTGTTTTCAATATCGACATTTGGTACTATAAAATACTATCATATATCTGGACTTCCCTATTCCTAGTATGTTTTTATACTTACGATTGCTTTATATTTTCTCATGCTTAAATTTGTCTCGCTTTAAAGTCTGTCTGTGTGAAATTTGTTTATATTACAGATTTTGTTTATTTAACTACATCCGTCTTCTTTGACTGAATGAGTTTTCTACACACAGATAAAAACCAACTTAAAATCAGTAAAATTCATGTTGAATTAATAAGAAACATTAACGAAAGTTTAGTCATATTGAAATTTCTTATTTCAATATGGAAAAAATATTAATTTACAGTATTCATTTATTAAACTCATAAGTTTGTAGATATCTCAATATACATTTTCTATTATATTAAAAATTATTGAATTGATGTGATGCATTCTTATTTTTAAGCTGCAGATTTTCCCTGAGTGTATGGGTTGTTTATATTTGCATTGTGATTTAACTAAACGACGCTTCATATATTTTCATGATGTAGATCTAATAAATACTTAAGCATTGATAAGAAATTTGATATGTATACATACATATCTACAAATTGATGTTATGTATGTATGTTTGTATATAGTTACAAATAAGTGTTTAACTCAATCTTTGAATTCATTTTTTATTTGTTTTTTGTCATGTGATGTCTGTTGTTGTTGTAAACATTCGCCTGTGTATAGATGCGAAATATTGAGTTTTTTTATTTGAAATTAAAAACGTTTTAATTTTTAGCTGCGTTTACTTCAAAGTTTGTGAGCATTTTCTGTTTTAAGTAAAACTGAATTCCTGAAGATACATACTCTATAGTAATAGTAACTATAATAGAAATATTGTTTATACTTAATTTACATTTTTTTAAAGTTGATGCAACTTTAGTTAGTCAACGTTTGACATTTTTGGGGCATACAATTTTTTCTTACTATAGCCTTCTACATTTATTTTGGAAATCTTTCTTTGCTTTTTGAAAATGTGTAACATTTTTAAATGAAACTGATCCGGCACTTCAGCTTACAATAGTACTGATAGTTTTTTCTTTTTTGTTGTTAGTTAACTTACTTCTTTTTTTATTTTTGATTGATAAACATTTAAAATCAAAACGGAGTTTTATATTGTAATTATTATTTTCATAATTGTTGAAAACAATCAATCAATACTTTTTTTTGCGATGAAATCATTGGAATTACTTTTGAAACCTTACGCGTTTATAAAAATTATTTTATTTTGTATATTGCTTAATTTATAAGACTTTTAGAATTTGTCCTTTAGTGGTTATATATTCTATTATACGATTATGAATAAAAATGCAGTAAGCTGATTGATGTCTTTGCTTACTGTTTCAAATTAAAATTTTATTCAATTGAATAAAAGGAGCTTCTTTTCTTAAACTCTGATGTAGTTAGAAGCGCTGGAGATTCTTTCATATAACAGCTTTCTTGGAATTTTAGATGCATATAATATAGAATTGGATAACATTTATTTTTAATTTTTATGTTAAGAAGTACGGATATGAGATTGAATTTAAATGTACTTTTAAATTAGTTAAATCATAATAAACAAACATATTTTTTTCTTGAATAGCAATCAACAGAAAACGAACTCGTTTTAATATAATTTAGGTATACCCTCTCGACGGTTCCTCTAGGATACAAGATGACTTTGTGTGACGAAATTTCTGTTGCTTTATACTGATAATATGTTTGCATTAATAAGGTACATATATGTTTATTTTATGAAGGGTGATCACCTATGGCTTTTATTTGATGTTCTATATATATGATTTTTTCTCATTTTATTAAAGTTCAGCGTATTGTGTATATATTTCTGAAATGAATAATTTTTAGTCAGGCTTAAGTTCAGTAATTTCAATTCTTTTTGTTGAATGAAATATTTTTTTTTATTAATTAATGTGAGTTTCTAAAGAAGAGAAGAAAAATTAAATTAGACTTTTAAGCTGGGGGAAATACCGATATTTTTCTGTGCAGCAATGCACTTCATCAGCAGCCTGGTCTATCTATATCTATTACTTGGGTATAGATTGTTACTAACATCAGCTATTTAACGTAAATTCTAATGAAACGGAATGTGAGAAATGATTGTTGTGTACAATTATTGATTTACTTTTGGTATATACATATGTAAGTATTACTATTTATTTCCCCTGTTTTTAAATTTTTTAATTTTTCTGTTTAGGTTAGCACGAAGTTATATTACTCTACCTACGTATGTTTAACTATTCTTGCTTATCTTTTACGATCATCACATTAATTATTTTTACTTATTCGATGTACCGTCGGTACATGCATATAAGTATTATAGTAGTGGATATTATGTTACTTTTGTTGTTGCATTCTCCCGTTTATTTGGTTTTCGAACATTAGTGATTGCCAAGTGAACAGTGATCACATGAAAAAAAAAAATAGACAAGTAAGAGTGCTATATTCGGCTAAGCCGAATCTTATATACCCTTTACCAAAGTGTTTTTATGTAGTATAGAGATACATACATAAGCACATACATAAAGTATAAACAAAAAGAAAAAAATAATTTGACCTAGTTACTTTTATGTACAAAAAAATAAATTTACAAACCCTAGAATCATTATATTAGATTTTTCTGATTCCTTATATCAATCTAGTAGTTCTTAAAAAAATATAGAAAGTGTGTTAAGTAAAAAAAGAAAAAAGGAAACTAAAAAAATATTTTATTTAGTTACTTTAATATCCAGAAAAAAGGTCAAAGTTTCCAGCTATGGAGCTGTGGTTTTTATTTTATATTTTTTTACACCAAACTTTTCTTTCCAAAACGTAAAATATGTATAATCTATAAAGGAAAAGATAAAAATTAATTAGACTTAGTTACTTTTATATATCACAAAAAGCGCAAGTTTCCCAACCCTGAGATCATTCTTTTTGATTTTTCTGATTTCTTACACCAATCTCTTTCTTTTAAGATTTTAAGATATGTTTAATTTATTGAAAAAAGGAAAAATTTGTTTTAGTAAGTTACTTTTGTACAAAAAAAGTTAAAGTTTTCCAACCCTGGAAACGTGTTTTAAGCTTTTTTAAATTGAAATACCAATTTTATTTGTACTATAGAATAAAATAAATTTATTTATTAAAAAAAAAATTAAAATTAGTTTTCGGTAGTTAATTTTTTATACCACCAATAGAGTAAGTTTCCCAACCCTGGAATCCTCCTTTTTGATTTTTCTGATTTCCTACACTAATCTCTTTATTTTAAGAATATAAGATATCTTTAATTTATAGAGAAAAAGGAAAAATTTGCTTTAGTAAGTTATTTTGTATAAAAAAAATTAAAGTTTTCCAACCCTGGAAACATCTTTTTAATTTTTTGAAGTTTAATTTTTAATTTGAGATACCGAATTTATTAGTACTGAAGTATAAAATAAGTTTATTTAATAAAGAAATAAAAAATAGTTTTCGGTAGTAATTTTTTATATCACAAAAAGTTTCAGTTTTCCAACCCTGGAATCATCCTTTTTGATTTTTCTGATTTCTTACATCAATCGTTTTCTTTTCAGAATATAAGAATTGTTTAATTTATAGGAAAAAAGGTAAAATTGATATAGTAAGTTATTTTGCATAGGAAAAAAAGTTAAAGTTTTCCAACCCTGGAAACGTCTTTTTAAATTTTTAATTTTTTTTTATTTGAAATACCAATTTTATTCGTGGTGAAGTATAAAATAAGTTTATTTAATAAAAATAAATAAAAAATTAGTTAAAGGTAGTTAATTTTATGTATAACAAAAATCGTAGGTTTCCAACCCTGGAATCATCCTTTTTGTTTTTCTAATTTCTTACCTCAATCTCTTTCTTTTAAGAACATTAGATTTGTTTAATTTATAAAAAAAGGAAAAATTTGTTTTAGTAAGTTAGTTTTGTATAAGAAAAAAAGTTAAAGTTTTCCAACCCTGGAAATGTCTTTTTCATGTATTAAACTTTGTTTTTATTTTTAATATCAATTTAATGTGTACTGCAGTATAAAATAAGTTAATTTAATAAAAAATATAGTAAGACCTAGTTACTTTTATATATTACAAAAAGTGTAAGTTTCCCAACCCTGGAATCATCTTTTTTGATTTTTCTGATTTGTTACACCAATTTCTTTCTTTTAAGAGTCTAAGATATGTTTAATTTATAGAAAAAAAGAAAAAAATTTGTTTTTGTAAGTTACTTTTGTATATGAAAAAAATTAAAGTTTTCCAACCCTGGAAACGTCTTTTTAATTTTTTTAACTTTCTTTTTTAATTTGAAATACCAATTTAATTTGTACTGAAGTATAAAATAAGTTAATTTAATAAAAAAAAATATAAAAATTAGTTTACGGTAGTTAATTTTTTATATCACAAAAAATTTTAAGTTTTCTAACCCTGGAATTATACTTTTTGATTTTCTGATTTTTTAACCCAATCTCTTTCTTCTTAGAATATAATATATATTTAATTTATAGAAAAAAGGATAAATTTCTTTTAGTAAATTAATTTTGTATAAAAAAGTTAAAGTTTTCCAACCCTGGAAAAGTCTATTTAATTTTTTTAATTTTTTTTATTATTTTTTATTAAGAAATATTAATTTTATTCATACTGAAGTATAAATTAAGTTTATTTAATAAAAAAAAATAATAACTAGTTTTCGGTAGTTATTTTGTATGGCAAAATGAAGTTTAAGCTTCCCAGCTCTGAAACCGTCTGCTCGATTTTACTGATTTTCAATACCAATCTTATTTCGACCATTTCTGACACACCAGTTCAAGAACGAAGTCTCTAGCTTTTCTGGGATCTTCGGAAAACCGATTTCACGTACAGACAGACGGACAGACGGACATCGCTTATTCGTCTTCCCTATGCATAAGGATCCAGAATATATATACTTTATGGCTCGCTTATTAATATTCTAGAAATTACAAACGGAATGACAAACCTATATATACCCTTTTACCATTTGTAGATATGTATGTATACATATCAAATTTCTTATCAATGCTTAAATATTTATTAGATCTACATCATGAAAATATATGAAGCGTCGTTTAGTTAAAGCACAATGCAAATATAAACAATCCATACACTCAGGGAAAATCTGCAGCTTAAAAATAAGAATGCATCACATCAATTCAATAATTTTTAATATAATAGAAAATGTATATTGAGATATCTACAAACTTATGAGTTTAATAAATGAATACTGTAAATTAATATTTTTTCCATATTGAAATAAGAAATTTCAATATGACTAAACTTTCGTTAATGTTTCTTATTAATTCAACATGAATTTTACTGATTTTAAGTTGGTTTTTATCTGTGTGTAGAAAACTCATTCAGTCAAAGAAGACGGATGTAGTTAAATAAACAAAATCTGTAATATAAACAAATTTCACACAGACAGACTTTAAAGCGAGACAAATTTAAGCATGAGAAAATATAAAGCAATCGTAAGTATAAAAGCATACTAGGATTAGGGAAGTCCAGATATATGATAGTATTTTATAGTACCAAATGTCGATATTGAAAACAATTTATTTCTACTTACATATATATACCAGCGCAAATACACACACATAGCAGAATTCATATAAGAAATATCCAAGAAAATTTCAACAACACCCCACCTTTCAGAAATCACGACCAGCCTTAAATTCTCCCCCAGATATACATACACAAATTCCCATGGTCATATATACATATATATACAATATACGAGATTAATCTCAACAACACAACACTCTCATCTACCCGAAATTACAAATAGTCTTAAACTCCTACAGACATCTATACACATTGATTCTCACAGCTACATATTACAAGAACACCTCGGCCCTAATAAATCACAATCATCTTAAATTCTTACAGAAATACATACACATAACCAATTTACCTCAGGTGGGTGAGGATGTACCCACCCAAATCATGATCAGCCTTAAACTCATACAGACATACAAACACACAGATTCCCCCGGTTGCATATTACTAGAATACCTCACCCCTCATAAATCACAATCAGCCTTAAGCTCCTACAGAAATACATACATTGAAATTCCTACAAGCATACACACACACACACACACATATATACACGCAATCGATGTACCTCAACTATACCCCGACCCCTGCCAATTAAACCATCACCTAAATTCTCACAGACAGACAGACACATCCACAAATTCCTATGGTTACATATTACGCCAACAACGCCACCCACTCAAATCACGGTCAGCCTTAAATTCCCACAGTCTAGCAACACCTACATTAGCATTAGAAAAAATAACTTTTACGTTTTCTGTCGTCATTAGGAAAAATCATTTTCCCGTCGGCATTTGAAAAAATAATATTCACGTATTGCCGTCGGCATTAGGAAAAATTATCATGCATTGCCGTAGGCATTAGGAAAAATTAATAATCACTATTTCACCATTGGTATTAGGAAAAATCATTTTCATGATTTTCCTCGTCTGTATATACACACATAAAAACCGCCAAACTATGAACCGCCTTAATACACTCACACAAAATATTCCACACAGAAATTTCCACGGTCAAGCAGACAGACAGACAGACAGACATACACTTAATGTAAACAAAAACTCCTAATGTAAACAAACAACAGGTGCGTTTGAGTACTTTTCCAGTAAAATCCAGTAACTGAGTAAATACTGAGTAATTTAAAGAAATTACTCTCAATAAAAAAGTTTGCAGCTAAAAGTACGCGACCGAAAAAATTGTAAAATCCAGTAAAATATACACAACAGCTGATAGACAATTTGGCGCTAAAAAAATTATACATAAGTATGTACATATGTATATGCAAAAAAAACTGAATATAATATTGTACTACGTGGTCCATTCGAGATGAAACAGAATAGTTACATTATGGTCCATGTAATGCAGTCATGGATCATGTCGTTTTCACACAAGCATTCAATGCAATATGGAGTAGTTTTGGGGTTAGGCCGATGTAATGCAAATTTGGACCATTTAGTCCATTTAGTCTCACATATTTGGAGTAGTTTTGGCGTATTCCTACTCCTCTTTGGAGTATTTACATACATGTATGGAATAGTCGCATTATCTGCAGACAATATACAAAACTATACATACATAAGTATATATTATTGCTTCTGTGAAGCACTTTGGTAAGGCAAAAAATTATGGCTTTTTGGAAGCTGAATAAATTGCTTCTAGCTGGCTCATCTCGCACAAAAAAAAATCTCCTTATTCATACGCAACACCAAGTGATTCTCTAACATTATCTTCCTTACTCGCGGTCTCCACCTGACATAAAATAGCTAACTTTAATATTAAATTCTAAGAATTGTTAAGTGGTGAGTATCAATATCAATATCAGTATCAATATCAATATCATTTTGCATATGCAATGATGCAAGACCATTTGCACAAGATTGTGAATTGGGCTATAGTTTTCATGTACTCAGATGCAAAAGTTACTAGCTTGCAAATTTTTTTACTTCTTCCTCTATTTTGTTAGAGAGCCTGCCTTATGTTAGTGCTTTTCAGAAGCAGTTTTCGAAGCTTTTGTGATCAAGTAACCAGTACATTGCTTCCCTCAGTTGTTAGTGCTTCCAAATCAGATTTTTTTTGCTGGGTAGTTACTGGCTAGCCGCATTGAAAAATTATATGGTTTTGAGAAAATCGATGAAGAATGTTTTTTTCATTTGTTTTATAAAAATACACCATAGTATATTTTCTTTAATAATAAAAGTAACAGGTACATATGTTTTTATTTGAACTTACGGGCCTGGCGCACGATGTCGACAAGAAACTTTCTATAGCTTACTTGCCGACATCGCGTGTCAGGCCGTTAAGGTTTCTAAATTTTTTACCCTCGACGTGAATAATTAGGATGTAAAAGACAAAAATGTTTGTTGCCGCTTATACCAATCATCGCAACAATATTGTTCACTTCCTTTCAAGTAGTTTCAATGAGTGCATTTATTAAGAGAAATATATAATGGGAAAAGAACTTTATATATCCTAATATATTCAAGATATCGAAAAACTGAAAACAAATTTAAGAAATGTAAACATTAATCATATTTAATCGATCAATAACTAAATTTTTTTAATATTCCATGCGGGGAACCAGTAACCCTCCGACTATATGTACATATAAACAAAAATTTAACTATAAAAATCTATTAACTTTATTCACGTTTAAAAACAATCGGTTATGTTCTGCATTTCACGTGAAATTACATCGTTGGAAATTGTTGTTATAAATACATATTTCCAACAATTCTATGAAAATTCCACAGGTTTTAATTTCCCGTGGAATACATAAAACATACCCTTATATTTTTCTGGCATCAAACTTAAATAAATGCAATATTTTTCATAACTTAATACATTTGTTTTTTGTTATTTTTAAAATTTCATCAAAAACCAAAAAATTTTGTTTCCCTTTGTTACTGTTTGTTTATATTTTAAAACATATGGTTTCATTTTACTGGATTTTACTGGCAAAAATTTGTCCACTAAAAACTTGCATTTACTCAGTAAATGAACTGTCATTTTTCTCTCTCAATTCGCCCTCTCATTTACTGGATTTTGTGTACTCGAACGCAATCCAGTAAAAAATAGTAAAAATTTGTACAAATTTTTGAGTTCTCGGACGCATTTAACATCAAAGCGTCGCCGAAAACACAAATTTCCAAGAATTTTCAAATTTTAATTATCCAAATTTAACAATTTCAGCCACAATTTAACAATTTCAGCCACAATTTAACAATTTCAGTTACAATTTAACAATTTTAATTGAGCCAGAATGAACAATCCCCAACTACTCACAGAATATGTCAGAACTAGGAAAAAAAATAAAAGATGTACAAATGAAAATAAATTTAAGGAACTCCAGTTTCATATAAACCATATCGAATGTCATGGTCAGAAAGAGAAATGGTTCATGTCATGATACATTATTTAAAAAAGGTGATTTCATTCAAGATTCATCATATCCTTATTTTAGTCCTATTTCTTTGGTTAAAAAGAAAACAGGGGCATATAGGATGTGCATTGATTTCAGAGCTCTGAATCGGAAACAGTGAAAGACTCGTTTCCAATGCCAAGAATGGGTGATGGAATTGACAGATTCAGAGGATGCAGTTATTTCCCTAGTTTAGATTGCGCAAGTAGTGTTATCAAATTTCGCCAGAAAACCCAAAAGACAGCGTTTATAACTCCTGATGGACATTATGAATTTAAAAGAATGCCGTTTGGGTTAGTAAATGCTCCATCTGTTTTCCAACTACCCATGAACAAAATACTTGGAAATACTAGATTTTTAACAGCTATGGTTTTTATGGACGACATTTTAATTCCATCAGACACGGTTGATAGAGGTTTTCAGAACTTAGAAATAATTTCAGAAAGGTTAATGATAAATGGTGCAACACTGAAATTAAAAAAATTTTGTTTTTGTAAAGTACAATACAGTATTTAGGATTTGAAATAAATGCAAAAGGAGTGAGAACAGGAAAAAATTAATTTAAATTGTTTTTAAGACCAATTGTAAAATAATTAAACTTGTTGTGACAGGGAATACCTTCGGGCTACATAAACAGATCCAACTGAAAAACTTCAAAAACGGAACAATAACATAATTACAGAACTATATAAAAAGAATATCATTATAAAATTTGAAAAAATATAGAATGACTACACATGCTGGAGCTGCTCCTCAGTTATAGGGTTCACCAAAAATACACAAGGAACATATCCCACTTAGACCTATATCATCATCTGTGAATTTGCCATGTTATAATCTGTCAAAGTACGTAGGAAATATCTTAAAAACTATCATAGCACCGACATATAACACAAAGAACTCTTTGGAACTAAGACAAAAATTACAAAACTTAATAATAGATGAAAACGAAATCATGGTTTCTTTCGACGTGGTATCATCAATCACCAATATACCGATTCATCTAGCAATTAAAAACATACTGGACAAATGGCAACGGCTAAAAGAACATACGGTGGTGGAGAAAAAATTATTTCTCAAGATTTTGCAATTCTGCTTAAATGAAAATAATTATTTCATTTTTGACAATAAATTCTACCATCAAACGTATGGTATGCCTATGGGAAATCCCTTATCCTCCACCATAGCAGATATTGTACTTGACACACTTTGGGACGATGCAATCAATGAACTAGGATCAATAGGTATTAAAATTAAATTTTTGACGAAATATGTGGATGACATTTTTGCTGTGATAAAAAAAGAGGACGAATTAATTATATTAAAAACACTCAACGCTTACCACAATAAAATACAGTTTACGATAGAAAAAGAAAAAAAAACAGTGCAATACCTTACCTGGACATACATATAATTCAGGATAATGGAAAAATTATTACAAATTGGTACAAAAAGCCCACTTCTTCAGGAAGAATAATCAATTTTCACTCTACACAGCCGTTACAAATGAAACTGAATACGGCTACTAATTTCATAAAAAAAAGTTTTGTACTTAAGCGACAAAAGGTACAAAAGAAATAACATAGACACAATATGGAAAATACTGGGTAAAAATAATTATCCATCGTACCTAATAAATAATTTAATTAATAAAGTTCTTAAAAACGAAAATAAAAACTCCACGGACAGGGGGGAAACCGGAGAAAACAAATTTTACAGTGTACCCTACATACCCAAGCTTACAGAAACAAAATCCCTAAATAATATAATTGAAGACAAAACAATAACAATTGCACATAGATCAAACAAAACTTTAAGAGACTTGTTCACAAACAATAAAAAAAAATTGACAAATTAAAAACAACCAATGTTGTTTACGAAATAAAATACAATGGAAATGAGAGAGAAAGCTATGATTTGGTTTATATAGCAACAACAAAAAGAATGCTAGGGACGAGAATAAATGAACACAAGGCAGACATAAGGAAGGGAAAGGAGGCCACAGCATTATCACTACATGTAAAAAAATGCGGTCATGTAGCGGACTTGGAAAATATAAAAATATTGGACAAAGAAAAGAATAAACGATACACTCTTGAAAGTCTGCGGATACAACGAAAAATACAAAGGACAATGAACACAAAGGAAGATAAAGATAACACTAAACTGCAATATTCTGCTACAATATTTTGATTTAGTTGAAGTTCTGTAATATTAGCGTTAAGATTGACGGATAAAATTTGTGTTGTATTGTTTTTATTTATTTATTTATTTTTTATTTATACAAATTCTGTGTCGTGAAGTCCAGTTTTTCTATTTTTAATTAATAAGTGATAATTTTGACAATATGTACAGCAAATATTTGTTAGTCAAAAATTAATTGCTATTTAATTATTGAACTCAAAAATCTAATTAACTATTGTTTTGTTGCTAGATTTTATGAACAAAAAATATACCCCTGAAGAAGCTTGAAATAAACAAGCGAAACGTTGGGTGTTTGAAAATAAAATAAATTTGTTTTATTTACGTTTTGGATTGACCATATTTAGCCCGAAGGTAACCCCTGTCATAACAAGAAAAAATTAATGATGTTAATCATTTTCCAAGTCCCAAGAATATTCATGAGGTTCGTCAGTTTTTGGGACTAACAAGTTATTTTAGCAAGATGAGCAGCGTTAACATTAATACGAGCTAGAAACATTAGCTGTCGCTTAAGCTTTAAAACGTTTGAGGATATATTTACTAGGCATAGAGTTTAAAGTAGTTACAGATTGTTCCTCTATCAGAACGGCTTTTACAAAAAGAAATATTTTATCTCGAATTGTGAGATGGTGGCTCACTATTCAAGAGTTTAATTTTATTGTGGAATATCGGCAAGGTTCTCGAATGACACATATTGATGCATTAAGTAGAAACTCTGTAGATGTTTTGCATGTAGATGTTACTGAAGTGGATTGGATACTATGTTTGCAGTTAAATGATGAAAGGTGCATATAGCTTATTGTTATATTAAAGAAGCATTCAACAGATAAAGAGGAAAAAAAGTTACATAGTGAATATAATTTAAAAAAAGGTAGGCTGTATAGATGAACAATCAACGGTTATAAACGGGTTGTTCCAAAATGTTCCAGAAAGGAAATTTTATTCAATCATCATAATAAGATTGGGAATTTTTCTTTGGAATAGACCATTTCTTATATACAAGAAAAATATTGGTTTCCTAATATGAAAAATTACTTTAAATGATATATACCGTGTTGTCTCCCAAGTTCATATAATAAGGTACCTGCTGCTAAGCAAGCAGGAATGTTACATCCAATTGATAAAATTAGCATATCTTTTGATACTGTTCATGTTGATTATATTGGTCCATTTACATAAGAATATGTATATAATTGTTTTGGTGGATGGAATTCACGAAATATGTTATGTTGAAAGCAGTGCAGAGTACAAAAGTAGAACCTTTTATGAAATTTTTAGATGAATTTATACGAATGTTCGGAGTTCCTAGGATATTGATTTGTGATAGAAATAGTATAGGGTGTTTTTTTAAGAGGTATAGAACTTTGAATTAAAATAAAACACAAAAAAATCGTTTTAATGTCCATCAATTTGGCTTTATTGGAAGGATAATTTTATGCCATTAATGTTTAAACATGATTTCGGGCATGTGGCCGCCGCGGCTGACTCGAATAAAGCCAATTCTACAGGTCCAATTTTCAACCACTTTTTCGAGCATATGGGCCGTATGTTGGCAATAACGCCACGAATGTTGGCTTCCAAGTCCCCTAACGTTTCTGGTTTGTTGGCCTAGACGAGCGACTTCACATATCCCCAAAGAAAATAATCCAATGGTGTCAAATCACACGATCTTGGTGGCCAATTGACAGGTCCATTCCGCGAAATTATGCGCTCATCGAATGTTTCCTTCAATAAATCGATTGTGACGTGCGCTGTGTGGCATGTAGCGCCGTCTTGTTGGAACCACAACTCATCCACATTCATGCCATCCAATTCGGGAACAAAATAGTCGGTTAGTCGGCTCCAATTGCTGTGCACGGTGGCGAATCGATTCATTCGGGTCCTCTTCAACACTTTGCTCTACAGCGGCAATTGTTTCTTCGGTGCGCACTGTTCGACGTCTCTGCGGATGCGTATTATCACATAGAGTAAACGTAGTGCGAAAACGATCCATGGTTAACCGAATTAATTGCTCTGATGGACGATTATGTCGACCATAAAATGGACGGAGCTTGCGGTTAACTTCGCGAACTGAACCATTATTTTCGAAATAAATTTGCACGATTTGCAAGCGTTGTTCATTTGTCAACCTGTTCATGATGAAATGGCAAACCAAACTAAATATTAATCACTTGACAGCTGACCAAATGGCCGCCAGTTAAAAAAGTGATGCCAACTTAAAGTTCTATACCTCAATAAAAAACACCCTTTACTTTAACGAAAAACAAAGAATTTATGACATCATTCATAAAAGACATAACGAAGAATTAAGTATACTCGAGATCTTGTATACAAACTCAAAAAATAAATTTACAAATATTCAACAAATATCCACATTATTCATTCCGTTGGAAGAACATCCATTAAGAACCATACTACACATAATTTTAATATTCACCATACTATTAGCAATAATTTACTCTTTAGTAGAGCTTTGCAAGTGTTACGTGACACAACAAGAAAAAAGGAAACAAGAATTACATAACAGATATTATGAAGCAGAATTACTCAGACTTCAGACTCGAGTATGAAACGAGGACGTTTCTTTTTAACACAGGGGAGAATTAACACACGTCACACCAACACATAGATAAGAACAATATTATTAAATGTAACTATGCTAAACTAGATATAAGACGGATATCATAAGTAGAACTATGACCATTGTTATCACAGTAACGTTAATAAACATATTTTCCCTTTTCTAATAACTAATAGATAAAGAAAACTCAGAACATGTTTTTACTGATAAAAAAGGTACTTGTAACCTAAATAAAGAAAAACATATTTTGAGATAGAACAAAGAATAAAACGAAAAACATATTTTCGTGTTGATACCTAGCTATAAGAAAATACACAACAGATAAAGAAATATTAAACATAATTATTAATATAAATAGAGGTTAAGAAAAATATTGTAAGTCAGTTTTAAGAATATATTAAAATAAAGAAGAGCACGTTAAGTGCTAAAATAAAAATATATTTTTTTTACTCCTTCCTTAAGATAGGAAGATTAACTAGCGCATCAAATGAATCATTATGCCTACTTACACAAACTTATAGAGACAAGGCGCTCGATACCTTTATTAGAGGTTTAAACGGCGACTTGCCTAAACTTCTCGGAATAAGAGAACCATCGGACCTTCCACAGGCCCTTCACTTATATTTCAAACTTGAAAACCAGACATATCGAGCGAATTATGCTCAGAATACTAATTTCAGTGGAAGGGGCAGCAATTTCCGAATGCAATTCCCTCCACTACCACCTCGCAATCGGGCAGGATTTCAGCAACCCCATTATAACAAGAATTTAGAAATACCATCCCGTTCACAACCAATGACATTTTATCCCCAGCTAGCTCATGTACCACGAACTTCTCAGGAACAATACAGAGCTTATAACCATCAGGATATTAGTTTTGGCAAATCTTTTGGTCAATAGCCACAAGCCCCAGCCAGACCGCAAGCTCCGAAACCACAACCTAGAGCAGAACCGATGGAGATTGACGAATCTATGAATAGCAGGAGAATCAATTATATGAATAGACCGAAGCCAAGCTATACCGTTGATAGGCCACCGGTATCAGTTAATCAACCTCAACGCAAAATCGCACGAAATTTGCACATAAATTCTGAGTATTCAGAATACGAAGCAAATGCTAATCAAGAGGGAAATAAACCGGAGGAAACTTTCGAGGATTACTTAGACTCCACACAAGAACCGAAAATACTTGAAAGGGAGCAATTAGATTTTAGTGATATTCATTTTTTAGGATAACGAGCCCCTCGTTGCCCTATATAGAATGTAAAACGAGGAGCGGTGATATTTTGAAAATTCTTATCGACACAGGGTCAACAAAGAACTATATACAGCCAAAATTCGTCGAAAAACCCTTAAGAAACAAAGAAATCTTTTACGCAAAATCAGTGGCAGGTGATGTGGAAATCAAGGAACACACTTTTGCTAATATGTTTAATTTAAATAATAAAATTAAATTTTATTTAATGCCTACATTGAAATCTTTTGATGGCATAATAAGCAATGAAACATTACAAGAAATTGAAGCAGTCATCCATACCAGGGAAAATTTTTTGCAAATTAAAGACGGCGCTAGAATCAAAATTAAACAACTAAGTTCTCACTCCCCTATTAACTCTATAGAAATCCATGACGATAACTTAACGCCATTACAGAAAGAAAAATTGAAATATATATCCGGGAAGTACCCTAAACTCTTCGCGGACCCAGACGAAAGACTGACTTTTACAACGAAAGTAGTCGGCGAAATACGCACAAATACAGACACCCCTGTCTACACCAGACTTTATCCTTATCCAGCATCGTTGAAAACCGAGATTGAGAAACAGGTTTATAAAATGCTACATGATGGCATCGTTAAGCCCTCACGCTCTCCATACAACTCCCCCGTGTGGATAGTCAGCAAGAAACCTGACTCGGATAGTAACAAACAATATAGAATGGTAATAGATTACAGGAAACTCAATTCTGTAACTATTCCAGACCGGTACCCAATACCCGAAATAAATAATGTAACATCTCAATTAGGTGAAAATTCTTTATTTTCTGTAATCGATTTAAAAAGCGGCTTTCATCAGATACCATTAAAACCAAGCGACCGCGAAAAAACAGCGTTTTCCATTTGCAATGGCAAATTTGAATTTACTCGCCTACCTTTCGGCCTTAAGAACGCATCATCCATTTTCCAACGAGCCCTTGATGACATTTTACATGAACATATACAAAAATTTGCTATGTGTACATCGATGATATAATCATCTTTAGTAAAACAGAGAGCGAACATTTTGATAACATAAGAAAAATTTTCAAAACCTTAGAGGAAGCAAACCTAAAGGTTCAGCTGAACAAATGCAAATTTCTGCAGAAGGAAGTTGAGTTTTTGGGTCATATTATTTCTGAGAAAGGTATACGAACGAACCCCGCTAAAGTCAAAGCGATATCAGACTTTCCTGAACCTAAAACTCTGAAGGAACTTCGATCATTCCTAGAACTATCGGGGTATTATAGGAAATTTGTAAGAAATTACGCTAAGTTAGCTAAACCCCTAACGTCGCTTTTAAGAGGAGAAGAAGGGCGAATATCGAAAAGGAAATCCTCTCAAGTGTCAATAGAATTAGATTTTGAGGCCAGGGAAGCATTTAGGAAGATAAAACATTCTTTGGTTTCGGATGATATAGTATTAGCATATCCTGATTTTACAAAGGATTTGGAGCTCACAACAGATGCTTCCAAATTCGCGTTAGGCGCCGTTTTGTCACAAAACGACAAACCTATCACATTCATCTCTAGAACTTTACATAAGGCAGAAGAACACTATGCTGCCAATGAAAAGGAACTTCTTGCTATTATTTGGGCACTTAACTCGTTTCGAAATTATCTTTATGGCTCCGTAAAAATGAAAATATACACAGACCATCAGCCACTGATCTATGCCCTAAGTAATAAAAACAACAACAGTAAAATGAAACGCTGGAAAGCCATATTAGAGGAATACAATTATGAGCTGCTATACAAGCCAGGCAAAGCAAATTTCGTAGCTGATGCACTTTCAAGAATACCAGTTGAAGGTGACATTAACACCCTCTCTATTGCCACAAATAGCGCCGAGAGCTCATCCCACAATTTGGTAACACACGTAGATTCACCGATAAATGCTTTCAAAAATCAAATTTTTTGGAATATTGGACCCACACCTGATTACAAATTCGAAATCATATTTCCTACGTATCACAGACACACAATAACACAACCATACTTTAATACAGAAAATCTAGTTGGAATTTTAAAAAAATACATGTATCCGTCTATCATAAACGGAATAAAAACAACAGAACCTGTCATGGGATTAATACAAGAGGTATATATGGATCACTTTAGGAGTTACAAAGTAAGATTTACAAATAAGCAAATAACCGATGTCAGAAGTGAACAAGAACAAGAAGAAATAATTTTGAGTTTTCATAAGCGTGCGCACAGAAACGCAAAAGAAAACAAGATGCAAATACTTGAAAATTATTATTTTCCTGCCATGGCCAGGAAGTTGAAGAACATTATAAAAAATGCGTAATATGTAAGGAAAACAAGTATGACCGCCATCCCATGAAGCAACAGATACAGGCTACACCAATACCACAATTCCCAGGACAAATAGTTCATTTGGATATATTTTTAGTCGGGAAGGAATTGGTATTGACTGCAATTGACAAATTCTCCAAATACGCCATTGCAAGGTTAATAAGATCAAAAGCAACTGAAGACATAAGGCAACCCCTGAGGGATATTCTTTTCTCGCTATTTCCCGAAACTTTGGTCATGGACAACGAGAAATCGTTTAACTCAGAGTCCATTAAATTTATGATTGAGAATGAAATGGGGATACAAATTTTTCGAACAGCCCCATACACAAGCTCTTCTAACGAACAAGTGGAGAGGTTCCACTCTAATCTCCAAGAAATTATGCGTTGCCTCCAAAAGGAGCAAACATACCGGTCATTCCAGGAATTACTAGACTCCTCGGTGAAGGAGTATAATTTCTCTATTCACACAGTTACAGGAAAAAAACCTATGGAAGTTTTTTTTTTTTCAATTTTACATTTACTTGTCATAAATTTATGAAATATACTCAAGAGTATGGAATGAAAATAATACATAATGTGACAGCAACTATACAGGCTAATGGGCAAGCAGAAATATATAATAGGACGATTTCATCGGCCTTGACCACATCGGTTTAAAATGAAAAAGTGGGATGAGTCTATTGAAGATATTCCATGCTTGGGTTTTTACCAAGGGGAAAATATGATTCATATTTAAGTAGTGAAGTTTATAAAATTTAAGAGATTTTATAACCGTTAGAAAATAAGAGAGCTCAGTGATAGAAACTAAGCAACATTATCAAAAACAAAAATATGATCAAAAAAGAAAACTAAGTGGTATTTACAGAAAGGGTCAGTTAGTACTAATACCACAAACTGAACTACTGGAGGGAAATCGGAAACTACTTCCAAAATATAATGGACCTTACCAGATTGTAAAATATTTTGGAAACGATAGATATGTTGTAAAGGACATGCCTGGTTCTAATAGATCACAAATGACGGAATGACTTCCTCAAATAAAATAATGTTATATAGTACGGGTGTGTGTGATGATTAAATAATTTGAAATTATATATGGGAATGATTATTTGTTTTATTGTTATTAAAAAGAATAAATAATTATAATATATAAATCTAGATGCTTCACGAGGACGTGAGTGATGGAGCGTGGCCGAGTTGTAAGCATTGTGATGGAAACATTTTTAAAATGATCAAAGATACACTTTCGAAATTTGTTGTTAGAAAAGAAAATATTAAAAAAAATGTGATTCTTTGGAGAGACTAAAACGAAAGACTGATTTTGATTCAAGCTTTATATACATATATGTCATATATACATACGTACAATATCTGAACGAATAACAGCCATACTTTTTTGCTTTGTGTATTTTTTTAATGTACATACCTTACATTGATTTGGCAGTTCTATTTTTGGTAAACACCAAAATACCGTATAGTTTATTAAATCTGCAATATTTTCTGGTGGCGACCATGACAGGGAGTAACTTCCATTGTGATAAACTTTTGCAATGCTATTTTCATTAAGCTCATTATGGTTACTTCTGCTACGATAAACTCTTATAATATTTTGGTCAATACTTTCGCCAATATCATTGGCACTTTTAATGATAAAACTGTGCATGCTTTCATTTTTCCATGTGAAAGTTGCTGAAGATTCATTTGTTTCCGTGCTGAGCCTATTTACGAATTAAAATGTAAAATAAATAACTTAAGGCCAAAGTAATTGTCGAGTTAAGAAAGTTTTTTCAGTACTCACATTACAGCACCATGTCCATCTATTTTATTAATAATGTAATAGAAGCCAGGGCCATTGTGTTCATGTTCGGGCATTTGTTCCCAGTACAGGCGCAATTGGGTTTCAGTACTATCTATATAAAAACATCCTAGCGGTGTTTCAGGAGCTCTTTTTGGCCGCTGTGGTTTAGTGCGAAATGACATAATTGATTCTTCGCTCCAGAAATTATCATTTTCAACGGCATTCGATTTAACCCTTACTTTGATCCAATACATCCAAAATGCGTATAAATTACTTACAACTATATTACATGTCCCGTTATGGCAATCTAAATCGCCCATGTGGGGAGTTCGCCAATTGCTGTTGTTATCACGTATTTGAATATCGTACGTTAATCCAATTTTAATGTAATATGAAATTTTCAATTTCTCCAAAGATAGGGCAATGCTATCGCTGGTTACATTTTGTTTAACTATATCCACGGAAGAAGGTATAACTGAAATTTATATAAAACAAATCAGTAAATTTTGCTTGAGGTCTCAGTTTTAGCCTAATTTTGTAATTATGGTTAAGTTTCGATTTTCGGTTACATTAATATTCATTTTAGATAAAACCGACTGAAAAATGTAAAAACGAAATAATTAAGGTGTAATTCATCACAAATTCTTATTTCAGAGTTGAACTACAGTGAGCTCCCAATAATTTGAACCTGCACTATTGTGAACCAACTAACAATATGAAATCTGTAAACAGCGTTATAAACTTAATTATGTACAAATAGGCTTGCGATATGATTTTAGTGAAAAAAAGGAAGAGGAAGCAGTGAAAGTCTTGGTATAAATGAAAGAGTGTATTTAAAGCAGAAGTCATCAAGTAGCCCTGGTGGCTCTACCAACAATCTGCTTTGCATACGTACTACGTACAAAACGGTGATGGGTCGTGGAAATCTTGATTTCCCGGCCCGAATCTGTTTCTAATTAATACCAAAATCACTTGAACAGTGCCAAACCACTTTTTATGTAATTTAAATGTTGGTACTTGATGTTTATTTATACATAGTTCTTAAATGATACTTTATTGTGTTATATACTTATAACTAGAAAATGCTATGAATATAAACTGTTATTGAAATTAAAATTTTATGGGCCTACCCATAGTTTCAAATTATTAAAATGCCAAAATTGTTGGTAAAATTTCATCGTAAGCGACAATTTATGTACAAAAACATAAAAAAAACTCTATCCTGAAAAATTTAATTTTTGTCAAAAATATGGCTCGATTTATTAAAACCCTGCAGTCAGACTGTGATTAAATTCAACACTCAACTTTCTAGTGACAATTGTAGTAGTTAAATTGTCTAAAAGTTATCTTTTATCTTTCAGTACAAAACAAAGCAAGAAAACAGATGTGTATTTGTGGTGGAGTTGTGAAATTAGGGATTCGGCGTCAATTGAAATTTTGAAATTTGTAAAAATTTTGCACTGAAATTTTTGAAATTTTAAAATTTGAGTACTTAAAATTTGAAATTGTGTTTTTGGTGCGCTTTGGTGTTTTTTATTAACATTAACTGTTTTGTGTTTACATTAAGTGTGTGTGTGTATGTATGTATGTGTGAATATATTAAGGGTGTTCATAGGTTGCAGTTTTTTTTATGTTTGCGTCAATTCCGACGGAAAGATCGTGAAAATGATTTTTTCTAATGCCGACGGGAAAATCGTGAAAATGTTAGTAGTAGGGAACTGGGCATTCTGGCGCCGATTAAAATTGTTAAATTGTTGGTGAAATTGTTAAATTTGGGTAATTAAAATTTGAAAATTGTTAAATTCTTGGAAATTTGTGAAATTTGATACCTACGAGGGTGGTTCAATAAGTCCGTCTTATTTTTGGTTTACATAAGGAGTTTTTTTTTTTACATTAACCATTGTGGGAACAGGCGATTTTTTTGGGTTACATTAATTGTGATAACGGGTGATTTTTCTTGAGGTTTCTTGTGAGTATATATGCCGACGGGAAAATCATGAAAATGATTTTTCCTAATGCCTACGGCAAAACATGATTATTATTTTTTTCAAATGCCGACGGCAAAACATGATTATTATTTTTTTCAAATGCCGACGGCAAAACATGATTATTATTTTTTTTTCAAATGCCGACGGCAATGCATGATTATTATTTTTCCTAATGCCTACGGTATGCATGATAATTTTTCCTAATGCCTACGGCAATGCATGATAATTTTTCCTAATGCCTACGCAAAACATGATTATTATCTTTTTCAAATGCCGACGGCAAAACATGATTGTTATTTTTTTCTAATGCTCCCAGTGTTGTCAGACTGTAAAAATTTTTTACCATAATACTATATCAGTAATATCAGAGAAAGAAGGTTTGATGACTACTAGGCGATTCACATATGAATCATGGGAATGTGCTTGTGTGATTTCCTCACGCTAATAAATTGTTTATAAATAAACAATAAATAAATTGTTATAAAATAAAATAATTAAATAAATTATTTTATTTATTTATAAAACGTTCTCATGTATGTGAACACCCTAATGCTTGCGTGTGGGGGGTCCAGCTTGTTTGTCGCTGGTAAGCTTATATTCTGTTTATTTGTTTAAGAAATATATTTGTATGTATGTATGTATGTATGTATGTATGTGTGTATGATGTATGTATGTATGTATGTGCGATCGAAGGAACTTGTGCGTGGAATATTTTGTGGCTGTGTAGAATACATTTATATTTTGCAACGTAATCATTTTCTTTGACTGCGATTATTTTAAAGCAGCAAAGTTTCAACTAACTACAGTCATAAGCAGAGAAACAAAAAGTAAAAATTTGCAAGTTAGCAAAAAAAGCTAACTTCTCCTCCTCCTTCCCACTTCATTCTCTTTCCTTTATGTAGTTTGTATTTGAAATAAGAAAACACTTGTAGATTTTTTATTTTTCTATACATTTATTGTTTAAAATTTTTTAAAATTTTATAACAATACATACATTAATATTTTAAAGAGTGAAAAAGTTCATTTAAAGCAAGATATTTCTTCTGTTAGTAAAATAGCATTTTTTAATGCGCAAACACCAAGTTTATGATAATTACAATAAAAATATTCTGGATACTTAATCTCCATTTGTTTAAAGTTGATACCGCCTATATCCTCAACGTTAAAAATTTTTCGGCATAAGATTTTTTCCAACCATCGTCTTTTCTCTTCACCTTGTCATATGAATAAATAAAACAGTATTGTTTAGACTATCGGACATACAACACGTCTTTTATTATACGCTCTTAGACATTACATGGTGTCAACATTTGAACGAAGTGAACAAAAAACAAGTGTTAAGATAAAGAATGTAAAAAAATATTTATTGAAACTCTATTCATTATTCTTAATGATCGTTCGACATCAATGTAACGGTGTCTGAAATTTATAAAAAAAAAAAAAAAAAAAAAACGAGCAGAAAGAGGATAAATAGGAAAATTTAAAGTAATTACCCAGCAAACGTACGTGGTATGACATCTACTGGTAGCAATACTCAACAAAATAATAAGTTTCATCACTACAGTGCAGTAATGGCAAACATTAAGCCACCAAAACCACTGCTTATTAACAACGAAATTGATATGGCCGTTGAATGGGCAGATTGGTTAGATGAATATAATAATTATTATATAGCAGCAAAAATCAAACAAGAAAGTGAAGATGTGCAAGTAGCGAATTTAAGAACAATAATTGGAAGAGAAGCAAACAA
Organism: Tachina grossa; assembly: GCA_949987645.1. Classification (NCBI taxonomy): domain Eukaryota; kingdom Metazoa; phylum Arthropoda; class Insecta; order Diptera; family Tachinidae; genus Tachina; species Tachina grossa. The sequence goes on along the minus strand of OX465277.1, from coordinate 58,005,253 downwards.
AGTGCTTAAAAATTTTAATCTGACCGAAGAAGAGTTGAAGAAAAGAGAAGTAATAATAAAACAATTTACAGATTACTTTTCCCCACCACGAAATAGAACTTATGAGCGCTATCAATTTCACCGCATAAAGCAACAAGAAAACCAACCGTTTGAAGATTTTTTACAAAAAATACAACAGCAAGTTAAGCATTGTGCCTGGCGAAAAAACGGATGAATTTTTAGTTGATCAAATTGTATTGGGTTTGCATTCAGATAATACCAGGAAGAAGTTGTCGATGGAGGAAAATCTGAATATAGAAAAAACTTTTAAGATTTGCAGAGTAGCAGAAAGGGCAGGCAAACAAATGCATGACCTAAACAATGAAGACGAATGTGCCGAAAATGTAAATATGATTAAAAGACAACAAAAATTTAAATGCAGCCGGTGCAATAAAGAACAGGGGCCACGAAGTTGTTTTGCGTATGGTAAAGAGTGTCATAATTGTGGAGGAAAAGGGCACTTCGCTGTAGTATGTAAAACAAAAAAGAAGAGAGAATATGAGAAAAATATAAATGAAAAGAAAAGGGTTCAAACAGTAGAAATGAGCGATGATGAAAGCGAATGTCAATATATTGGTTCAATCAAAGTCAATTGCATCACTAAAAATATAAACAAAAGTGAAAATGGTATGCTACAGTTGGTGTTGGCAAACAAAATTTGAAATTAAAATTAGATACAGGAGCAGAGTGCAATGTGTTACCCATTAAAGAGGCTAAGCGATTACACGCTATCATTGAAAATTCAACCACGAAAAAATAATAGCTTATAATAATCAATTTATAAATGTAGTTGGAGAGGCAATTTTAGTTTGTGAAAATAAAAACAAAAAAATTAAACTGTCTTTTAAAATCGTTCAAGAAAACCTTGAGCCAATATTGGGACAAGATAGCTGTGAAAAATTGGGTTTAGTTGCGCGTATACATAAAATTGAAGAACAAAGTGAAACTCTTGGTTGTTGCAAAAACTATGAATATGATATTGATTTTATTGATAACCCTAAATTTCGAATAATGCCTCCAAGAAAGATTCCACATGCGTTGAAAGATCGGGTAAAAAGTGAATTAGATAGAATGGTTCGATTACAAGTCATAGAACCAGTTACGGAGCCAACTCCAGCCGTCAGCCCAATGGTTATTGTTGAAAAGAATTCAAAAATTAGAATTTGCATGGATCCAACTGAACTAAATAAGAATATTAAGCGTAGATATTTTCCACTAAAAACAGTAGAAGAGATCGCTGCCAAAGTATACGGAAATAAAATTTTCACTAAGCTCGATTGTCAAAAAGTTTTTTGGCAAATTAAAGTGTCCGAAAGAACATCTAAATATTTAACAGTTGCTACGCCTTGGGGACGATACAAATATCTGCGTATACCATTTGGTATTTCGTCTGCTCCTGAGATATTTTCTGAAGTCATAGCACGTACATTACAAGGCATTGAAAATTGTGAAACAGCCATGGATGATATTTTTATTTATGCCAAAGATGCAAAGCAGCTTCAAGTAATAACTAAGAAAGTAAATGAACGCCTACAGAGCACTGGGTTTACGCTTAATAATTCAAAATGTGAGTACAATAAAAAAACTATTAAATTTTTGGGACATATTTTCACCGAAAATGGATACAGAGCTGATGATGAGAAAGTTAATGCAGTTAAAAATTTGAAACCACCGACTAATATTAAAGAATTACAGCGCTTACTCGGTATGGTGAACTATTTAGGAAAATTCATTCATAATTTGTCTGAGTTGACTGAACCACTTAGAGATCTTCTACAAAAAGACGTAGTATGGCACTGGAATAGTGAACAACAAAACGCATTTAACAACATAAAGAAAAAGATTACAACTACACCTGTTTTGTCTTACTATGATGTCAATGCACCAGTAACTTTATCCGTTGACGCGAGCAGCAAATCAATGGGCGCATGTCTGATGCAAAATAACAAACCAGTTGCATATGCTACTCGATCGTTTAACAGATCAACTCAAAATCAACCACACATTGTCAAAGAGGCACTTGCAATTCGATTTGGATGTACGAAATTTCATGAATATGTATATGGAAAAGAATTAATAATTGAAACGGACCACAACCCGTTACAAACCATTTTTAAAAATCCAATTCAAAACGCTCCATTGAGACTACAAGGCATATTATGGGACACCATCCAATATTGTCCAAAAGTAATTTACACTAAAGGCACAAGGATACCTATTGCGGACATCTTGAGTTGCGACAGTATCAGCTGCGAAATGGAAAAAAATGATGTTTGCAAAGTTAGCGCAATCGTGTCAGCTACCCTTAATGATAATTTATACAAGGCATTTAAACAACAGGTTTGTGTTGATCCAGAACTAAATACTCTTAAGGAATATATTGTCAATGGGTGGCCGCAAAAAGATTCAGAACTACCGACAATTATAAAAAAAATATGAAACATTTAAACACCAGTTAAGCTACGAGCAAAGTCTGTTATTTAACGCACACAAAATTATTGTTCCTAAATCAGAAATTAGAAATATATTATCACAGATTCATGAAGGCCATATTGGAATAAATAAAAGCCTATCGAGAGTAAGAAAACAGTTGTATTGGCATGGTCAAACTAAAGATATAACTAATTATGTATATAATTGTGCAGTTTGTCAACAAACCCAACGAAATAATATGCGAGAAGAGTTGCTGATAAAAACAATTCCACAGTATCCTTTCCAAAATGTTTCCACAGATATATTCCATTTTAAAGGTGATGATTTTTTATTAATATCAGATCATTATTCTGGATTTTTTGATTTTCGAAAATACAATTCGGCAACCTCTTGGAAAACAATTTTGTTTTTTAAAATGTGGTTTTCAGTCCATGGTATACCAGAAATTTTAGAAAGCGATGGTGGACCACAACTTTCTTCAGAAAATTTTCGAAAATTTGCTACTAGTTGGGGTTTCAAACATCAAATTTCGTCCCCATATTATCCAAATTCAAATGGATTTGCCGAACGCAATGTGCAAATTGCGAAAAATTTATTAAAAAAATGCTACTTAGATGGAACTGACATTTATAAGGCATTGCTAATGTGGAGAAATACCGACAGAGACAGTATATTGAAATCACCAGCGCAAAGATTATTCAGCCGAAACACCAGAACCACTCTGCCAATAAACCCAGAAGAGCTGAAAGCAAATGTGATAAAGGGTGTAACAGAGAGACTAACGGTACTACGAGAACGACAAAAATCCTATGCAGACAGAAACACGCGAACAAGATCACCATTAAAAGTGGGAGACAACGTGCTCATGAAGGTTGGACATCGAGAGTGGCGATCAGCAAAAGTAACAAAAGATACCGAAAATCTACGGTCAGTAATTGTAAAAACCAACACTGGAAAATCGTTTAGGCGCAATAGTTACCACTTGCGTAAAACACAAGCAACAAACGTAAATTTAGAACAAAATGAAGTCCCATATCCTGTTGATGATTCGCCTGAAGAGAACTCACTTGTCAGTGAACCCGGTACATCGAACAAGCAAACGACCTCCACTGGAAAAAGCACTGGAAACGTAATAAATACTCGCAGTGGTCGTATTGTAAGACCTGTAGAAAGATTTGATTGTTCAAAATATTAAATTTTTAGTTGATTGTTCAAATATTGAATATATGATCAAATTGAATATATGATCAAAAAATATGTATGTAGTTTATATTTTGAAAAATTGCTACTAAAAAAAAAATAAGGAAAAGATATAGCTTTACATTGGATAAGAATTGGACCATGTTAAAATGCAATTAACTTAAACGTATAATTTCATTACATGTATTATATAATATTATTAGCACTTATATAAAAAATAGGAGATGTCATATGAATAAATAAAACAGTATTGTTTAGACTATCGGACATACAACACGTCTTTTATTATACGCTCTTAGACATTACACACCTTTTACATAAATTTTAGAACATCTTACGTTGGCTTTTAAAAAATTGCAAACGCTTTCAAAAGAAACTGATCCAGCAGTCCAGCTCAGGTGATGATAGTTTTTCGTTAGCCACTTTGCTTCTCTTTGCCTTTTTATTGATAAGCATTTAAAATCAAATGGTGGTTTTATAATGAAATTGTTATATTCATAATTGTTGAAAACAATCGCTACTTCTTTTGCGATGAAATCATTTGAATTACTTTTGAAACCTTGTACGTCTATAAAAATTGTGTTATTTTCCATATTACTCAATTTATAAGACTTTTCGAACTTGTCCTTTGATGGGTATATATTCTATTATGCGATCATGAATAAGAATGCAGTAAGCTGATGTCTTTGCTGCAATATTAGTTGCTGTTTCAAATGCTATTTTTATATCAATCGGTCCATTATTGAGTGATTCATTCTGATGACTGACATCTACTACAACAATAGGATCTTTTGTCTTAAACTCTGATGCAGATAGATGCGGTTGAGATTCTTTCATATAGTAGCTTTGTTGGAATCTTAGATACATATCATATAGAATTGCATATCCTTCATTTTTGAACTTTATGTTAAGATCATCATATGGATATGAGACTGAATTTAAATGTACTTTTAAATTAGTCAAATCACAATGAACAAACTTATTTTCTTGTTGAAAAGCAATCAATACAAAACGGGGGCGTTCTCTATTTGCAGCCAGTTTAACATTCCAAATATGGCTAGTACCTGTGTTTAATTGTGGATTAACATGACAATCCCAACTGCGAAATGCCATAGGTATAGAAGCAGCATTGTTAATAATTTTTATCATATTCAATTTGCTAAAGTCGGATAATTGTACATGTGGGATTCTCCATGAGATGAGTGAAATTGTAAGTTTAGCTTTTTCAGTAGAAACACTCGAGCGTACAAGATCTTCATCAGTCTTGTTGCGCAAGAGTATCAATTCATGTTTTCCATTTAGTATAACTTTGTTGTAGTCTTCAGCGAATCTTAGCAGCATTTTTAGAGGTACATAAAAATTGAAAAATCCATTTTCAAGAGTGACATCGTCAATTTTGTTCCATCCAGCATTTTGCATCACATTGCTTTCTGTTGGTGACAGAGAAACCAAATTTTTTATAGTGCTTGTGGCTCCTAAATATCTTGTTTGGTCAATTTCAATTTCATTGAGCTCATAGCGAATTTCATCAAATAGATATGCTACAAAGTTGTTTTTTAATAAAAAGTTCTCCGAAGAAGAAGAAGAAGATTTGGCCTTATTATTATCGGCAACAAATCCCTCTACATAAATGTAGCTCTCACTGGGTAGCACGTACAAATCTTGATTTTGTATTGAAATTCTAATTTCATCATTATTGTTGTAAGATTCTAAGTATGGTACATATGTATGATAGTCCTTTTTGATTGCATTCTCATCAGACAAGGGTTTATCTAAGACATCTATTATTGAACTCATTTTGTCTTCAATTTAAAATTCAAGGACCTTAGAAAATTTTTATTTGATGTTGTTAGAGGTTTTTGTTGAGCTGGTCGCTTTAATGTTATTGTTGTTCTTGCTGCTATATTTTTCAATGTATTTGTGTTGTATATTAGCATTATTTAGTTGGCCTTAAATGTATACGTATTGTAATTTCCTCTCCTCGGAAATTAATTAAATCACCGTGTTGATCCAGTACGCGCAGCGCTAGTGAACTTATCTCTCTGGTGTTTACAGGTAAATAGATAAGATTTCTTGGAACCTCATCTATTTTATAGCCTGGAGGCTATAATCGGAAATTCATGAAGTGTATGCGATTTCGAGTTATTCATATATGTGTTTATAGCGATACTACTTTCAATTCGCAAGAGATTCACTTTAAATATATTAACTGGAAGATCTGAATAATAATATTTGTTTGGTGTTAGGATTTTGCTATTGAATCCTAAAAGTTTTCCAATTGTATTGTCTTTATTAAAATATACAGGATCCTTGGAACTATTAACTTTAACTTGCATTGTATTGTTATTGGCTTCAATAAAAATCTTATTTGCTGGGCAGAGTCGTTTGTATTCCTCTTCTATAAAATCAACTATATCATTTAATTCGTAAGATCCAATTGGTATTTCAATTATATGTTCCCCTATATGAAACATATTGTTGTAGGTGTCTACATTTGGAATACTGTTGTATGAATGAAAATCAGTTAGAGCACACTCATATGCACCATGTAATTCAATAGGAGGAAAGTAACTAGCAGATAGTTCTGATGAGTTAGAGCTCAGAGTAAGTGTTATTGACATTATAACAGTCTGATTACAATTAAATAATGTTTAGTATACAGTATGGTTTATAAGTATGATTTACATATTTTATTTAAAACTTTTTCTCATTTTAAAATTAACATTAGTTTCTTAATATTAATGTTATTGTTGTTGTTGCTATTGATGTTGTTGTTGTTTCTAATTTAGTTTTTCTTCCAACTATAATATTTCATCTTTACTTATCCAAGAATTGTGTTGATTAGAAAATCCCAGCCATTTAACATATACCTCATTCCCTTTAATTTTAAGAACCTTTTCAACTAGATATGTATTTGGAAATCTAGTTTTTGAAAGTTCCTCAGTATAGAAGCCACCTTTAATAGGATTGCCAAGATAGTCTTATAATATGTATGTTGCAGGATTTGTATTTTGAACTCTTGTAATTGTAAAAATTACAATTGGAGTATAACCTTTTTCAAATGTGTGCTTATATTTGCTTATGCGAACATGATCTCATACATTAAATTTCGACATTTTATACATTTTCAAATGACTGTATACTGTATTTAGCAGCTTTTCCTCATTTGTTGAGTTGACTTCAATAGGAGACATTTTAATGGTACGATGAACTTTTCTATTGTATGCATTGAGTAAATCTTTGTATATATCAATCCACTTATAAGGGGTGTTTTTTTCAGAGGTATAGAACTTCGAATTGAAATAAAACACAAGAAAATCGTTTTAATGTCCATCAATTTGGCTTTATTGGAAGGATAATTTTATGCCATTAATGTTTAAATATGATTTCGGGCATGTGGCCGCCGCGGCTGGCTCGAATAAAGCCAATTCTACAGGTCCAATTTTCAACCACTTTTTCGAGCATATGTGGCCGTATGTTGGCAATAACGCCACGAATGTTGGCTTCCAAGTCCCCTAACGTTTCTGGTTTGTTGGCGTAGACGAGCGACTTCACATATCCCCAAAGAAAATAATCCAATGGTGTCAAATGACACGATCTTGGTGGCCAATTGACAGGTCCATTCCGCGAAATTATGCGCTCATCGAATGTTTCCTTCAATAAATCGCTTGTGACGTGCGCTGTGTGGCATGTAGCGCCGTCTTGTTGGAACCACAACTCATCCACATTCATGCCATCCAATTCGGGAACAAAATAGTCGGTTATCATGGCTCTATACCGGTCTCCATTAACGGTAACTGACTCTCCAGCATTATTTCGGAAGAAGTATGGCCCAATGACTCCACCAGCCCATAGAGCACACCAAACAGTCAGTTTTTGTGGATGTAATGGCGTCTCAAGGGTCTCATGTGGATTCTCTTCACTCCAAATGCGGCAATTTTGCTTGTTGACGTAGCCATTCAACCAAAAATGAGCCTCATCACTGAACAAAATTTTGCGATGAATTTCGCGAACTGAACCATTATTTTCGAAATGAATTTGCACGATTTGCAAGCGTTGTTCTTTTGTCAACCAGTTCATGATGAAATGGCAAACCAAACTAAATATTAATCACTTGACAGCTGACAAAATGGCCGCCAGTTAAAAAAGTGATGCCAACTTAAAGTTCTATACCTCAATAAAAAACACCCTTTATAAACAATTATAACTAAATTCTTTCCACATCATTCCTTTCAATGTTCTATTAAATCGTTCTACTGTTGATGCTTTCATAATGCTATATGTTGAGTAGTGATTAATTTTGTATTTATGCATTAATTTTCCAAAGTGTTTGTTGAAAAATTCTTTACCATCATCTGTTTGTAAGTTTTTTGGTACTCGTCCCAATTCAAAAATATCTTCATTTCACAATATTATGAAATTCCATTAAATTTCATATTTTCATAAAGAGAAACAATTTAGATAATCGGATAAGTCCTTATATTTTTTACTACATACAAGTTTCTGTAATTTTCTATTCGAATAAATGATTCCTAATTTTTTTTTTTAAAATAATACAAAATAGGGAATAATTTAATTTAATTTAATTTTATTTATATTAATAATACATTTTAATTTTATTTTATTTATTTTTATTATAATGATGGAAACATTTCATAGTATCTAATTATTAAATTTTCTAATATACTTTTGCGCAAAAAATATATTGTACATCTGCAAGTATCAGGTCCTTCCTCACACTCAGGATCATACCAAGGACAACTTTTGAAGTGTCCTTCTGTGTTGTCTTCATCTTCCATGATACCATATTCTTCGTTCTCATCTAGCATATTTTCGAAAAATTTGATCATCTCCCAATGATCAAAAAGCCTGAAGCTTTCGAAATCTCTTAAAAGTTGGTTTAGAGTACGTCTAATTTGGCTCATTTTATTTGCCGATAAATTAATGAATGATGATTGTTTGAAGGTTTCTTTAAGACTAATTTGCTCTTTAAATTTTTAAAGTAGTATCTCTTGATCTTTAAAATATCTATACCATCATCTATATTCCATACTTCTTTTTTAGCACTCTATCTCTCTCTATCCCTTTTCTCTCTATAACCATCTCTTTCTGTCTATCACTATTCCCCACTTATTCACTATTTCACCATAAATATTTTCGATTAGCCTTCTAGAAGTCATCATCGCTACTTTTAAGATCATTTTCAGTTAAACATTTAAAGTGGGCAGAAGTAAATAAAAAATGGAGTCTACAACAAATCTAACATCAAAATTTAATTCACTAAAAAATAAAACCTTAATCCACATAAAGGAGCTTGAGACAGCAACTAAATACACCATTCGAAAAGTGACAAGAGTAACAACAAAATATGGGCCAACACTAAAAGTTGAAATGGAAAACCACATAATGTTCCTGCCAAAGCGATATAATATTTTAACCGACGATGAAATTAAAGAACTCTCGAGCGGATCATATTGCTTAAGTAGAGAAGGTGAACAAAGCTTAATTGTTGAAAGCGAGCTGAGTGAATTTCTAATTCAAAATTCCCAATTTCCAATTTGGCAATAATATATAATAATTTTGTATTTTAAATTATAAATAAAAATACATGAAAGAGTTTTGTAAAATATAAATGTTTGTGCCTTTTTATTTAATATTTTCAGTTATTTCATAAAGAAATTTAAGACATAAATGACCACAGGTAAATGTATTGAAATTCTGATGTTGATTATAGTTGTATTTTATATTTCTACCAAGATATTTGACTACTTCCGAAGGAGGTTGTAAGTTTCCAAAGCTGTCGAAATATTCTTTTTCATTGTTGTTTTTATAATATGCTACCCAATGTGTACCAGGTCCTGTTGATACGTCTAAATTGATTATTCCACATTCTATTTTCTTTGTTCGTTTTGGTAGAGTATTCAACATGAAAACTCCTCTAAAATGTGGAATATTTATAGAGAAACGGTTTATGTCCACATCAGATAGTGGTCTGTTGGGTAGCATCTCTAAGAGTTTTTTGATTCTTCTTTGTAAACTAAACCATAACCCTTTTTATATGGTTTTAAGTACAGTCCCTTTCCAACTGCTATAGATTCCATCGCTCTATTATGTCTAGTTGCTTCATCAAGTTGATTTTTTGCATTCTTTGTTGCATTTACAGCTTCTGCTATAGCAGCACCTCCAGTTGTTAGACTACCAATTGCACCCAGAGCAGTTAAAATCGGTATTAGAGGCAAAAAACCACCAATTTTTGGGACACGTATTACACGTGGTACTATAATTTGAGATTTTCTTCCTTTTAATGATTTGTTGATAGTTTTTCGGGCAATTTTAATTGCTGAGTTAATATCTAATGGTTTTTCCTTCTTTAGTATTTTTGTTGCAGCTCTAATTGATGTTCTAAACAGTTTTTAATCATTTAGCTTGTTCTTTTTAACATTTTTATTTTTCTCCACACCCATACCAAATTTTGTTTTGGCTTTCATTGCGTTAGTAACCATATAGGCAAATGATTTTTCAGCAATACTACTATCTTTTGATAAAACTCGATCCCAAGCTGAATTTTCAAGTATTTTATCAGCTTTATGTCTAGTGCTTAAATCCTTATTTTTTGAATAAGCTATATCGTGATCTTTACAAGCAGAGTCCAATAAATTAATTCCTTTATCACCTCGATTTAAACGTTTTTGTAGTTTTGTTCCAGGTCCACAGTACTGATATCCAGGAAGATGAAGTTAAACAGGTAGAGAGTTTATTATTTTATCTACTGTACCTCCTCCAACGAAGGTGTTTTTATGACTAAACGTTTTCTGATATCGTATAACCATATTATCTGATTTTTTCTATAATAAGAGGTAACATTTATGAAATGTATTCAGTTACAAAAATGCAGTTAGTGAAACAACATAAAAATATTTTAGTTCGTAATATTGATGAATCATCGAACATCACTTCAAAAATAAAGCATAGTGCCCTCTTACCAAATTCTATTCGTGCTCTAATAGTAGGGCAATCAAATTGTGGAAAGACTAATGTTATGATCGGCTTACTAGGAAGTCCTAATGGACTCAAGTTTGAAAACATCTATTTATACTCAAAATCTCTTTATCAAACCAAATATGAGTACTTGAAGAAACTAATTTCACAAATTAAGGGAATGGGATATTATACATTCACCGATAATGAATCAGTTATTCCACCTGACGAAACTAAAACTAATTCAATTATGATATTTGATGATGTTGCATGTGAGAAGCAGAATAATATACGTTCATATTTTTGTATGGGACGGCATAGGGATGTTGATTCATTCTACTTGTGTCAAACTTATACTAGAATTCCCAAACATTTAATAAGAGTAGTAGGGAACTGTTCATCCTGGGACAATTAAAATTGTTAAATTGTTGGTGAAATTGTTAAATTTGGGTAATTAAAATTTGAAAATTGTTAAATTCTTGGAAATTTGTGAAATTTGATACCTACGAGGGTGGTTCAATAAGACCTTTAAATATTTTTCGAGGGTGGTTCAAAAAGACTGTCTTTTTTCAAATGCCGACGGCAATGCATGATTACTATTTTTTTCCTAATGCCTACGGCATGCATGATAATTTTCCCTAATGCCTACGGCAATGCATGATAATTTTTCCTAATGCCTACGGCAATGCATAATATTTTTTTCAAATGCCGACGGCAAAAGATGATTATTATTTTTTTCAAATGTCGACGGCAATGCATGATTATTATTTTTTCCTAATGCCTACGGCACGCATGATAATTTTTCCTAATGCCTACGGCAATGCATGATCATTTTTCCTAATGCATGATATTTTTTTCAAATGCCGACGGCAAAACATGATTATTATTTTTTTCAAATGCCGACGGCAAAACATGATTATTATTTTTCCTAATGCCTACGGCAAAACGTGATTATTTTTTTTTTCAAATGCCGACGGCAAAACATGATTATTATTTTCTAATGCTCCCAGTGTTGCCAGACTGTAGAAATTTGTTATCGTAATACTACATCAGTAATATCAGAGAAAGTAGATTTGATGACTACTAGTTCCTATGGTCTCATATGAATCATGGGAATGTGCTTGTGTGATTTCCTCACGCTAATAAATTGTTTATAAATAAACAATAAATAAATTGCTATAAAATAAAGTAATTAAATAAATTATTTTATTTATTTATAAAACGTTCTCATGTATGTGAACACCCTAATGCTTGTGTGTGGGGGGTCCAGCTTGTTTGTCGCTGGTAAGCTTATATTCTGTTTATTTGTTTAAGAAATATATTTGTATGTAATTATGTATGTATGTATGTGTGTATGATGTATGTATGTATGTATGTATGTATGTGCGATCGAAGGAACTTGTGCGTGGAATATTTTGTGGCTGTGTAGAATACATTTATATTTTGCAACATAATCATTTTCTTTGGCTGCGATTATTTTAAAGCAGCAAAGTTTCAACTAACTACAGTCATAAGCAGAGAAACAAAAAGTAAAAATTTGCATGTTAGCAAAAATGCTAACTTCTCCTCCTCCTTCCCACTTCATTCTCTTTCCTTTATGTAGTTTGTATTTGAAATAAGAAAACACTTGTAGATTTTTTATTTTTCATTGTTTAAAATTTTTTAAAATTTTATAATAATACATACATTAATATTTTAAAGAGTGAAAAAGTTCATTTAAAGCAAGATATTTCTTTTGGTAGTAAAATAGCATTTTTTAATGCGCAAACACCAAATTTATGATAATTACAATAAAAATATTCTGGATACTTAATCTCCATTTGTTTAAAGTTGATACAGCCTATATCCTCAACGTTAAAAATTTTTCGGCATAAAATTTTTTCCAACCATCGTCTTTTCTCTTCACCTTTTACATAAATTTTAGAACATCTTGCGTTGGCTTTTAAAAAATTGCAAACGCTTTCAAAAGAAACTGATCCAGCAGTCCAGCTGAGGTGATGATAGTTTTTCGTTAGCCACTTTGCTTCTCTTTGCCTTTTTATTGATAAGCATTTAAAATCAAATGGTTGTTTTATAATGAAATTGTTATATTCATAATTTTGAAAACAATCGCTACTTCTTTTGCGATGAAATCATTTGAATTACTTTTGAAACCTTGTACGTCTATAAAAATTGTGTTATTTTCCATATTACTCAATTTATAAGACTTTTCGAACTTGTCCTTTGATGGGTATATATTCTATTATGCGATCATGAATAAGAATGCAGTAAGCTGATGTTTTTGCTGCAATATTAGTTGCTGTTTCAAATGCTATTTTTATATCAATCGGTCCATTATTGAGTGATTCATTCTGATGACTGACATCTACTACAATAATAGGAGCTTTTGTCTTAAACTCTGATGCAGATAGAAGCGGTTGAGATTTTTTCATATAGTAGCTTTGTTGAAATCTTAGATACATATCATATAGAATTGCATATCGTTCATTTTTGAACTTTATGTTAAGATCAGTTCTCGTTGAACCTTCATAGTGAAGAGACATTAAAGCGGATTTTTTTTACATACATACATACGAAACAAATATAAAAAACAACAAAATCAAAAATTATACAAAAAATATTCGTAATACATATTCACCTTGATAAATAAGCTTATTGGCTTTACTAATATTTTTTACATAGCAAGAAATAGCAAAAACAAAAAAAAACCGTAAACACAAACAAAGTTGCCTTGAGGAATAATACTCTGTATGAGTACCTCAAAGGAAAAAAATTTTGAAGTGAGTTCTAACGGCAGAAATGCTTATTTTACTGTGAGTTCTGAAACTCTTAATGAAAAAAATATAAATAATAAATCTGATGAAAATGTTTTTTTTAACGGCAAAGCCAATTTTTCGTCAGCGATCAACTTCGCTTTGTCCAATGCCAACAAGTGAATCGTTAACATTTCCATTGCCTAGTACTTCTTCATTTAAGTCTGCGATATCATCCGCATCGGACTCGCCTTCATCACTAAACCAAGTTATCACTACAGATAACAGTAGCTCAAAACCCAAGGTACAAGTGGGAATGGACAGATATATAACAGTGGTAAAGCGTGGGCGAAGCCCAAATTCTTCAAAAATTTCATCTGCTCCAAAGATGTCTAGGGATAACAGCGCATCATCTACCAATCGTCAAAATCGTTTTTCATTATTGCAAGACACCGACGACAAGCCCACTACATCATCGCAAAAGTCTTTTAAGCCACCACCTATTTATCTGAGAAAAAAATTCTAACGCGCTTATAAAAAAACTACTGTCGACCATTGGTGAAAATACTTTTAACATCATTCCAATTAGAGGAGGAAATATTGATGAAACTAAAATCCAAATATATAATGAAAAAGATTTCCGAAAAATTGTTAGTGAATTCGAAAAAAATAAAACAAATTTTTACACATACCAACTTAAGAGTGCTAAAGGCCTACACATAGATAGTATTAAAGGGCATAGATTCATATGTTGAACCCGAAGAAGTAAAATGTGCACTTGTCGACCAAGGATTCAAGGTAAAAAATGTTACCAACATATTTAATAGAGAAAAGGTCCCCCAACCCCTATTTCGGGTTGAACTGGAGCCGAATGACATACAATTGAAAAACAAAATGAAGCCCATCCAGTTTATAACGTAAAGTATCTCTTACATCGAAAAATCACAGTTGAAGAGCCACGTAAGCGTTCAGGTCCCGTACAGTGCCATAATTGCCAAGAATATGGCCATACGAAAACTTACTGCAAGTTACCTACAGTGTGTGTTATCTGCGGTGAATTGCATGGTACTGCTAGCTGCACTAAGCCAAAAGATCAAGCAGAAAAAAAATGTAGTAATTGTGGAGGTAATCACACAGCTAACTATAGAGGGTGCCCTGTATATTCTTTCGTTAAACAGGCTATGGGTCAAAAACCCAAGCTAACTCCAGCTCTACAAGTAAACGCGAACTCCGACACTTTTGCTCAAATCAGCCAACCAGTTACTTCACGTGTATCGTATGCTGATGCTGCTAAGACTAGTTCAATTCCCACGCAAAATGTTCCACCGCCAAATAATTCAACGAATTCAAACTCAAGCTTTAACTTTAGTCGCCTTGAAGCTACTATTGAGAATCTGGTGCTAACTATAAACAACTTTACTACAAATATGACAAGTATGATGCAAGAAATGCTGCGAATGCAGAATACACTGCTTCAAGCATTAGTTAATAAACCATGAACACGTTAAAAATATGTTTCTGGAACGCAAACGGCATTCGCCAACATAAAAATGAACTTGAGCACTTCCTCATGGAAAAAAATATTGATATAATGTTGGTTTCTGAGACTCATTTGACCTCAAGAAGCTTATTTAAAATAAATGGTTACACTTTATATGATACAAAGGACCCGAGAGAGAGAGCATGTGGTGGATCAGCAATTCTGATTAAGTCAAGACTCAAGCACTATGTCCTTGACAACGTTAGTGAAGAATATTTGCAAGCAACGAATATTTTCGTAGAAAATTTTTGTGCGAATTTCGTGATATCATCAATTTACTCACCTCCCAGATTTTCAGTTACCGAAGATCAGTATGAGAAGTTCTACAAATCGCTTGGATCTTGTTTCGTGGCAGCTGGTGACTACAATGCAAAACATACGTACTGGGGATCGCGTCTTGTTACACCTAGAGGTCGGGCCTTGTTCAATACAATTTCAAAAATGGGCTTAGATGTCATTTCGAGTGGGGAGCCTACTTACTGGCCTACTGACGTAAGAAAAATTCCAGATGTTATAGATTTTGCCGTCACGAAAAATATTCATAGGGACTTAATTCATGTAGAGGCCTCTCTAGATCTGTCCTCCGATCACTCTCCAACAATAGTTACAATTTTCAACCCACTAAGGAGTGATTTAACTAACTCATATGTGAAGATGATTAATGGAATCAACTGGCTGGTATTCAAAAAATATCTTAGTAGTCACTGCGTAGAAAACATTCAGCTTAGATCATGCGATGATATTGAATTTAACATTGCCAATCTTAACGAAAATATTAAACAGGCAGACCGGCTTTAACAGAATTTATTCTACGGAAATTGAACGTCTTGTATGTGAAAAAAGGAGAGCTAGAAGAGAATGGCAACAACACAGATCACCCCTAAATAAAATCAGACTTAAAGAATGTACTAAACGACTCAAAGAGCTGCTATCGTCGGAAAAAACTGCACTACTGGAAAAGTATTTAGAAGGTCTTGATGTAACGTCCGCATCTTATTACTCTTTATGGCGCGCTACTAGAAATCTTAAACGACCCGTTGATATTAAATCACCATTGCGTACTGCGACCGGAGGCTGGGCAAGAAGTGATAGTGAGAAAGGCAACTTATTTTCTGAGCATTTAAAATCTGTATTCACTCCCAATTCATGTACGGGTGCTGCTGATTTACCGTGTGTAGTTTCTCTACCCCCTCGTCCCTTAAGGTTTAAGATGCGTGAAGTACAAAAAGTAATTGCTGAACTCAACCCGAAGAAAGCTCCAGGTATTGATGGCATTAGTAACAAAATGCTCATGAACTTGCCTCATTTTGCAATAAGAATCCTGCTATTTACTTTTAATGCTATTTTAAGAATGCAGTATTTTCCACATAACTAGAAACTGTCCAAGATCAAAATGATTCCAAAGGCGGGCAAAGATCTTACCAAGACTGAGTCATATAGGCCTATAAGCTTTTTATCTACAATCTCAAAGCTTTTTGAAAAGCTGCTCATGACTAAATTGTCCAAAATTTTAACTGATAATGGGTGCATCCCGGACCATCAATTTGGCTTTAGAAGTCAGCACAGCACGATTGAACAAACGCATAGACTGGTCCAAGTTGTAAGAAGAACATTTGAAGAAAAGAAGTATTGTTCTGCTCTCTTTATTGATGTTTCTCAGGCGTTTGATAAAGTATGGCACGAAGGCCTAGTTTTAAAATTGAAGACATATCTGCCAATAAACATTCAAAAGCTTTTGGAAGGTTATATTATTGATAGGAAGTTCACTGTTGTGGAAGGAGAGTTCACGAGTGTGCCCGAAAATATATCTTCTGGTGTGCCCCAGGGTAGTATTCTGGGTCCTGTCTTGTATTTAATATATACTTGTGATATGCCTGTGAGCAATAATATCCATATTTCTACTTTTGCCGATGATACAGCCTGTATGAGTGTGCACGAAAACCCTTATGAGGCATCCCGCAATCTCCAGGAACATATCACTCAGCTGGAAATATGGTTGAACTTATGGAGAATTAAAATCAATGAACAAAAGTGTGTCCATATAACGTTCACCCTAAGAAGAGATACTTGCTCCCCCATTCGAATCAACAATCATAATATACCTCAACATTCCCAAGTGAAATACCTTGGTATACACCTTGATCGAAGACTTACATGGAAACATCATATTGACTCTAAGTTAACTCAAATCTATTGGTTGATTGGCAGAAACTCTACACTCAGCTTAGACTGCAAACATTTACTGTACAAGTCGCTTTTGAAGCCAATATGGTGCTACGTAATTCAGTTATGGGGCACTGCTTCAGCTTCCAATGCCGAGAGAATCCAACGAAGGCAAAACAAAATTTTACGGTTAATAACATCGGCTCCATGGTACATCCAAAATTCTATTATACATCGTGATTTAAATATGCCACTAGTGACTGAAGAAATTGCAAAATACGCAGGCAAATATTTAACAAAACTCGAATCACATCCTAATCCGCTTGCTCGTAATATTTTGAACTTTACTGGACACATCCGCTTAAAAAAGAGGGACACACGGGCTCTTATACCTAACACTCCAGATGGGACTACTTGAAAATACTTTCCCCCCCCCCCCCGCCTTTTTTTTTGATTATCCCTACTAATGTATTATTTATAACTACCACTAAGTTTATGTCCGACACTGGTCGGGCCTAATAATTTTTTTTTTATAGATTTAAGATTTGAATACTTATTGTTAGTTCACATATGAAGATACAATAAATAAATACATGCATTATAAAAAAAAAAAAAATTTTAAGATCATCATATGGATATGAGACTGAATTTAAATGTACTTTTAAATTAGTCAAATCACAATGAACAAACTTATTTTCTTGTTGAAAAGCAATCAATACAACACGGGGGCGTTCTCTATTTGTAGCCAGTTTAACATTCCAGATATGGCTAGTACCTGTGTTTAATTGTGGATTAACATGACAATCCCAACTGCGAAATGCCATAGGTATTGAAGCAGCATTGTTAATAATTTTTATCATATTCAATTTGCTAAAGTCGGATAATTGTACATGTGGGATTCTCCATGAGATGAGTGAAATTGTAAGTTTAGCTTTTTCAGTAGAAGAGCGTACAAGATCTTCATCATTCTTATTGCGCAAGAGTATCAATTCATGTTTTCCATTTAGTATAACTTTGTTGTAGTCTTCGGCGAATCCTAGAAGCATTTTTAAAGGTACATAAAAATTGAAAAATCCATTTTCAAGAGTGACATCGTCAATTTTGTTCCATCCAGCATTTTGCATCACATTGCTTTCTGTTGGTGACAGAGAAACCAAATTTTTATAGTGCTTGTGGCTCCTAAATATCTTGTTTGGTCAATTTCAATTTCATTGAGCTCATAGCGAATTTCATCAAATAGATATGCTACAAAGTTGTTTTTTAATAAAAAGTTCTCCGAAGAAGAAGAAGAAGAAGATTTGGCCTTATTATCATCGGCAACAAACCCCTCTACATAAATGTAGCTCTCACTGGGTAGCACATACAAATCTTGATTTTGTATTGAAATTCTAATTTCATCATTATTGTTGTAAGATTGTAAGTATGGTACATATGTATGATAGTCCTTTTTGATTATATTCTCATCAGACAAGGGTTTATCTAAGACATCTATTATTGAACTCATTTTGTCTTCAATTTAAAATTCAAGGACTTTAGAAAATTTTTATTTGATGTTGTTAGAGCTTTTTGTTGAGCTGGTCGCTTTAATGTTGTTGTTGTTGTTCTTGCTGCTATATTTTTCAATGTATTTGTGTTGTATATTAGCATTATTTAGTTGGCCTTAAATGTATTCGTATTGTAATTTCCTCTCCTCGGAAATTAATTAAATCACCGTGTTGATCCTGTACGCGCAGCGCTAGTGAACTTATATCTCTGGTGTTTACAGGTAAATAGATAAGATTTCTTGGAACCTCATCAATTTTATAGCCTGGAGGCTATAATCAGAAATTCATGAAGTGTATGCGATTTCGAGTTATTCATATATGTGTTTATAGCGATACTACTTTCAATTCGCAAGAGATTCACTTTAAAAATATTAACTGGAAGATCTGAATAATAATATTTGTTTGGTGTTAGGATTTTGCTATTGAATCCTAAAAGTTTTCCAATTGTATTGTCTTTATTAAAATATACAGGATCCTTGGAACTATTAACTTTAACTTGCATTGTATTGTTATTGGCTTCAATAAAAATCTTATTTGCTGGGCAGAGTCGTTTGTATTCCTCTTCTATAAAATCAACTATATCATTTAATTCGTAAGATCCAATTGGTATTTCAATTATATGTTCCCCTATATGAAACATATTGTTGTAGGTGTCTACATTTGGAATACTGTTGTATGAATGAAAATCAGTTAGAGCACACTCATATGCACCATGTAATTCAATAGGAGGAAAGTAACTAGCAGATAGTTCTGATGAGTTAGAGCTCAGAATAAGTGTTATTGACATTATAACAGTCTGATTACAATTAAATAATGTTTAGTACACAGTATGGTTTATAAGTATGATTTACATATTTATTTCAAATTTTTTCTCATTTTAAAATTAACATTAGTTTCTTAATATTAATGCTATTGTTGGTGCTAATTTAGTTTTTCTTCCAACTATAATATTTCATCTTTACTTATCCAAGAATTGTGTTGATTAGAAAATCCCAGCCATTTAACATATACCTCATTCCCTTTAATTTTAAGAACCTTTTCAACTAGATATGTATTTGGAAATCTAGTTTTTGAAAGTTCCTCAGTATAGAAGCCACCTTTAATAGGATTGCCAAGATAGTCTTCTAATATGTATGTTGCAGGATTTGTATTTTGAACTCTTGTAATTGTGAAAATTTCTGTAGTCCAATTTGGAGTATAACCTTTTTCAAATGTGTGCTTATATTTGCTTATGCGAACATGATCTCATACATTAAATTTCGACATTTTATACATTTTCAAATGCCTGTATACTGTATTTAGCAGCTTTTCCTCATTTGTTGAGTTGACTTCAATAGGAGACATTTTAATGGTACGATGAACTTTTCTATTGCATGCATTGAGTAAATCTTTATATATATCAATCCACTTATATAAACAATTATAACTAAATTCTTTCCACATCATTCCTTTCAATGTTCTATTAAATCGTTCTACCATCGATGCTTTCATAATGCTATATGTTGAGTAGTGATTAATGTTGTATTTATGCATTAATTTTCCAAAGTGTTTGTTGAAAAATTCTTTGCCATCATCTGTTTGTAAGTTTGTTGGTACTTTGGTTGTTTCGAGTGCAGTTTTTGTTTTAGCGGTACTGCCCATGCAAATTTTGAGAATGTGTCAATTACAGTCAACAAAAATCGATAATTTCTTTTTTTTTTGAATAGTTCCCCATTTCAACTAAATCAGATCAGATCAGATCAGATCATCTATTCCTTTCATTACAACTCTGCGACGCACAAATTGTTTTCGTGCTTGCTTATGGAGTTCATTTACTAAATTTCTTTTTGAAGACATTAAGTTGTTTTTAAAGATTTTTTGCAGAGTGTTGTGATCTGCTTGACGCACTTTCAGCTATTGATACAAACATGTAATTTTCTAATTTATAAATTTTTTCATTAAGCTGTTCAATTTGTTCTTCAAAGGATGTTTTAATTTGTAGAATATCTTTTTCAATTTTATAATTTTCTTCTTTATCTAATTTTATTTCGCGTTGTAGTTCCTCAATTTGCATTTGAATATCTTCTCGTATTATAGTATTATCCCCCTTAAAGTATGTTAATAATTTCTCTTCTAATTTTTCGATTTGAGTTTGCAAAAACAATTTATTGATAACATCGTTTTCCTCCAGAGGTTTTGCAACATTTTTGATCCTTTTGTTTTGGACATCAATGTTGTTGTTCGTATCCAAAAAGAACCCCAGCAGTTTAGGTGCATTTTTCAAAGAAATTGTGCTGCTAGTATCGTTTAAATAGTGTCCAAATTTATCAACAGACATACTCTATATAGTTTATTAAAGTTAGTGTATTATATTCGCTTCACGTAGTTCTTCAATAATTGATATAATTTCGTTATTGTGATTAGTATGACCTGCACCTTGTGATGCGAGCAGTAGTCGAAGTCTATCTACTAACTCATTTGGATCGTCCCAGTATATATAGTTGGGTTTATTGATGTTAACTTGCATCATTCCCTCCCCTAAATAGCTACCTTTGGGCTTAGATCCTGTTGATTCAGGTAAATTCTTCTGGTTTTTCTCATCAATAAATTTCTTAATAATATGTTTATACTTATATCCTCTAGTACCCTTAATTTGAACATCAGGTTTAAAGTCTCTTCTATATGCATTAGTAGTAATTAAAATCTTTTTATAGATTTCAAGTTCAAATTAATCGTAATTTTTTGGTATTTTATGAAACATTAGAGAAAATAGTCCTGGTGTTAGAGCCCATATTTGACCACCAACTTGTATTTTATCTTCATTCAGTTTTAGGCTACTATCACCAAATTTCCATTCATTCTTGTAATCTTTATGTGGACCACAATTTGTATCTAATTCATTTCTTCCTTCCAAAACTGATAAATCAGTATAAGTATATTCTGTATTGGAAGTCTGTGAGTAAAAATCATCTTCATCATCATCATTTTCAGTATTAACATCATTAAATAAGATGGTATTATCAAAAATTGTCCCATCTACTAGTTTTTTGGTGTACTTGTCTCTATCTTGACTGGTTTTCAGGCTTTAAACTTGTATTATTTTCAAATTCTGTCTTGATGGTACTTTCTTCTTTCATGCGATTTCTTTTAATATTTTTAGAACTATTTATGAATTCTTTAAGAGGTTCTGTTATAGGTTTAATAGTATCTCTTAATTGTTCACGTGTATCTATTTCACCAGTTTTTATACTACGAAGCTTTTTCTTCAACACATTTCTTGTCAACACCAACTGTTTTAAAATTTTCTCATCCATGTTTGTTAAGGGCAAATAACAGGTATCAGCAATCAGATCAGCTTATTAGGAGCTGGTCTGGTTTTCAGATCAGCTTTTCAGGACCTGGTCTGGTTTTCAGATCAGCTTATCAGGACCTGGTCTGGTTTTCAGATCAGCTTTTCAGGACCTGGTCTGGTTTTCAGATCAGGTTTTCAGGACCTGGTCTGGTTTTCAGATCAGCTTATCAGGACCTGGTCTGGTTTTCAGATCAGCTTATCAGGAGCTGGTCTGGTTTTCAGGTAGCTGGTATAGTTTGGAGATCAGCTTATCAGGTATCAGATGAGGTTATAGCAAATAGATGTATAAGGTTTAAAGTTAGATTAATAACTAAAGTCAATATTTTATGAGAAGTAGTTTATATAGTTATGAAATAGTTAATTTGCTTTCTGTAGCGACCATCATTTAATTCATTATCTTTGCTTATCACTAAAAAGCCATATTTATCCCTCCAACACTCTCGACAAATTTCTTGGAACTTTTCATAACTCATATCGCTGCCAACATGATCCCTATAAACATGCTTCATATTTGTCTCATCTTGCTTAAACATTATAATAACATATGCATTGTCTCTTATTAGTAGTAGGGAACTGTTCATCCTGGGACAATTAAAATTGTTAAATTGTTGGTGAAATTGTTAAATTTGGGTAATTAAAATTTGAAAATTGTTAAATTCTTGGAAATTTGTGAAATTTGATACCTACGAGGGTGGTTCAATAAGTCCTTTAAATATTTTTTGAGGGTGGTTCAATAAGTCTGTCTTTTTTCAAATGCCGACGGCAAAACATGATTATTATTTTTTTTCAAATGCCGACGGCAAAACATTATTATTATTTTTTTCAAATGCCGACGGCAAAACATGATTATTATTTTTCCTAATGCCTAGGGCATGCATGATAATTTTTCCTAATGCCTACGGCAAAACGTGATTATTTTTTTTTTCAAATGCCGACGGCAAAACATGATTATTATTTTTCCTAATGCCTACGGCATGCATGATAATTTTTCCTAATGCCTACGGCAAAACGTGATTATTTTTTTTTTCAAATGCCGACGGCAAGACATGATTATTATTTTTCCTAATGCCTACGGCATGCATGATAATTTTTCCTAATGCCTACGGCAAAACGTGATTATTTTTTTTTCAAATGCCGACGGCAAAACATGATTATTATTTTCTAATGCTCCCAGTGTTGCCAGACTGTAGAAATTTGTTATCGTAATACTACATCAGTAATATCAGAGAAACTAGATTTGATGACTACTAGTTCCTATGGTCTCATATGAATCATGGGAATGTGCTTGTGTGATTTCCTCACGCTAATAAATTGTTTATAAATAAACAATAAATAAATTGTTATAAAATAAAGTAATTAAATAAATTATTTTATTTATTTATAAAACGTTCTCATGTATGTGAACACCCTAATGCTTGTGTGTGTGGGGTCCAGCTTGTTTGTTGCTGGTAAGCTTATATTCTGTTTATTTGTTTAAGAAATATATTTGTATGTATGTATGTATGTGTGTATGATGCATGTATGTATGTATGTGTGTATGATGTATGTATGTATGTATGTATGTATGTGTGTATGATGTATGTATGTGCGTATGTATGTATGTGTATGATGTATGTATGTATGTGTATGTATGTGCGATCGAAAGAACTTGTGCGTGGAATATTTTGTGGCTGTGTAGAATACATTTACATTTTGCAACGAAATCATTTTCTTTGTCTGCGATTATTTTAAAGCAGCAAAGTTTCAACTAAGTACAGTCATCAGCAGAGAAACAAAAAGTTAAAACTGTGAATGCTGCAAGGATACTGCTACTAATTTTCGTATAAATACGCCAACTTTTCTAACCAACAGTACATCAGTACTTTATTGTATTTACAAGTAGTATCATCAGCAATTGTGTTAAAGTTTCATAATAATAAAATAATTAAAAATGAGTTATACAGGTTATCAGTGTAATAGATGCCATAAGGTATACAAATACCAAAAGTCCTATTTGGATCATGTGAAAAGTCATAGCGTGCAGGATCAAATGGTCGTAAGTCGGGATACAAATCAAGAGCAACCGCAGACATTTGTTCAAAATCGTCAACAGCAGATAAATTCATTTCATCACCAGCAGCACCCTTCTCTACAGTATCCTCAATATCAACAATACGGTATGGCTAACTGTTACCCTACACCAATGTCATGGAGTAATCAGTTATTGGCAGCAGGAGTACCAATGCAATATGAGTATCCAAGTTACAATTATAACCCCGTCACACCAGTTAATCAAATGGAGCAGTATTCCAATTTGATGCAATGGCAACCTCTTAATTATCATCAACAAGAGCAGCAGCTACAGCAACAAGCTCATCAACAAGGTGTGGATATCCTTGGAGGGACTTTATACAACGATGCTATGGACATAAATTTACCGGAAAGTGATGGAGAAGTAGTAGAAAAAAGAAAAGAAACTCTGCCAACTCCAATGAGTACTTCGCATGCTAGGAGAGAAGAAGAAGTCGAAGAGAATGTTACATTATACAAAATATCGAAAGCCTTCAAAAACCATATCGCCACATATGTAATACTAAATAAAAAGGACCAACTTCTCTTGGAAGAATTTATTAAAGAAAACATGAATATTTTTATTGAGAGACTTCAAATGTCTTTGTCTAAACATATAATAATTAAATTTCATGTGAGTATTGTAGCGGAGTACATCAAAATTGTAGAAGAAGAATTGGAGTTGTGTGTTATAACACATGTAGCCAAAATGAGTTTGCTGACGAAGGCAGATAACATTGAAGAATTATTCCGTAAACAGAGTGAGGAGATTTCAACCAAAATGTCCAAATTTGAAGAGCGAGATTCTGGTTGTACTTTGTCACGCATAGTTCGAGCAGAAATCGACATCAACAAATCTTCGCTAGTCAAAGGATCAAGTTGGATATCCACACCACAAAAATTAGAAGGCAGAAAAGCATGCATCAATATTGAAAATAGTGATGACTATTGCTTCAAGTGGTGTATAATCGCTGCCATGGATACTACAAAATACGATCGGCCAAAACGTTGCAGTTCTTATAATATTCAGGACATTTCTGCAGAGACGATTGTTACGCGAAATGGTGTAGCGTTAAATTTCAAAAACTTAACTTATGGGTAAGTAAGCACTAAACAAAATTAAGGAGTTCGAAGTTAATAATCCAGCAATAAGCGTTAATGTGTTTGGGTACGATGAGGGAGCAGATCAAATCATCGGTCCCTATTATGTGACCAAGGAGGAGAAAGTAAAGCATGTCAACTTGTTGCTTTTGGAGAATGGTAAAGTTCATCACTACATATTGATAAAGAACATATCAAAGTAAGTTAGAAAATTATACTACTACTCTTTAATTTTAATGATACATATACTTGTTTTTTATATTTTATACTATGTACATTTTACTAATAAACTTTTGTATATTTTTTGTCATTCACAGACTTTTACGAAGTCAGTCTACCAAAAATCACAATAAGCTACATTTTTGTAATAGCTGCCTACAGTATAGTCATAACGAAAATGGTATGAGTAGCCATAAGGCAGAATGCGGCAAAATAGTGACAACTATGCCGTCAGGTCCAGATGCAGTTCTAAGTTTTAAGGGGCATCAGAGGAAAATGGATGTCCCCTTTGTGGTGTACGCAGACTTCGAATGCATCCTGGAAGACATTAGTAATAACGTGAGTAGTAAAACCAGTCTTGTCAAAAAGCACACTCCTTGTGCTTTTAGTTACTACATTAAGTGTCTCCATAGATAAATTAAGGGTTTATACAGGGAAAGATGCTTCACAAAAATTTGTTTCATTTTTAATTAAAGATTGTGAGGATATTTATAATAATCATTTAGTAAATAAAAGGCAAATGGATATTTTATCCCATTCTGATATTTATAATTTTTATAGTGCAGGGAATTGTCATATTTGTCAAAAATTTCTAGGTAAAGATCGCGTTAGAGATCATTGTCACATTAGCGGTAAATATAGAGGTGCAGCCCACAATAACTGTAATTTGAATTACCAAATTCCCAAGTTTATACCAGTTTACTTTCACAATTACTCAAATTATGACTCACATCTTTTTATTAAAGAACTAGGTGAAATTTCTATGCAACTGAAAGTACTCCCTCTCAATAAGGAGCTTTATATATAACTCTCGCAATTTACAGAAATGAGCGATGGCCATAATCTTGAAATAAGATTTCTTGATACATTACGCTTTATGGCTGAGAGTTTAGAATCATTAGCCTGCAATTTGTCGGATAATGATTTTAACACTATAAGGTCCTTATTTCAATCAGAAAAAGAATTTCAGGTTATTAAGAAGAAAGGCATTTTCCCCTATGAGTACCTAAATTCATTTCAAAAATTAGACGAGGAATAGAGGAATACTCACATGCTGTAGAGGTTTGGAATACTTTTGGCTGCAAAACAATGAAAGATTACATGGAACTTTACTTAAAAACAGATGTCCTCTTACTGACAGATATTTTCGAGAACTTTAGAAAAGTTTGTAAAGGTATTTATGAGCTTGATCCATGTCAATACTATACTGCACATGGACTTTCCTGGGATGCAATGTTAAAATACACAAAAATTGAACTAGAATTATTGACGGACATAGACATGTACAATTTTATGAAAAAAGGTATACGTGGGGGAATCGTACAGTGTAGCCAAAGATATTCGAAAGCGAATAACAAATATTTGGAAGATTTCGATAAAGAGAAGCCCTCAGAGTTTCTTGTCTATTTATACGCAAATAACCTTTACGGTTGGGCAATGTCGGAATATCTTCCTCATGGTGGTTTCAGATGCTTATCGCAAGACGAGCTGAATCTGGATCCAAACAGCATATCTGACAATGCAACAGACGGTTATGTATGTATATGAGGTCACTTTGGACTATCCTTCTCACTTACATGACTTGCATAATGACTTACCTTCTTGCGCTGAAAATAAAAAACCAATGCAAGCGAAGTATAGCAAGTTCATAAATTGCAATATTCTTTCTTGATTTCTCCACAAAGCAATCATACGTGATACACTTTACAGTTCTGAAACAATACTTAGAAAATGGATTAGTTTTGAAGAAAACACATCGTATTCTAGCATTTAAACAATCTCCATGGTTAGAAGCTATTCAGTATTTATTTTTATTGACCTTTGGCTATATTTAGTTTAAGTGCTTTTTTTAAATGGGCTTTTAAGGTCAGCGAATTAAAATAAGCTATTATTTATTTTATTAATTATTTCATCCGACGTTTCGTTGGAAAATTCCAACTTCATCAGGGATGTTTTTATTTGTCAATCTGGTTAAGAATAATCGTTTTACTTACATATGATAGTATTTTGAAAATTATAATTGTTTTTCATAGTTTGTATTTTACATAATCAGCACTACATAAAACACAAATAATGTCTGCAGAAATGTCCTGAATATTATAAGAACTGCAACGTTTTGGCTGATCGTATTTTGTAGTATCCATGGCAGCGATTAGACGCCACTTGAAGCGGTATTCATCACTTTTTTCAATATTGATGCAAGCTTTTTTGCTTAATAGTTTTTCCGGAGTGGATATCCAACTTGATTCTTTGACTAGCGAAGATTTGTTGATGTTGATTTCTGCTCGAACTATGCGTGACAAAGTCCAACCAGAATCTCGCTCTTCAAATTCGAACATTTTGGTTAAAACCTCCTCAATCTGTTTACGGAATAATTCTCCAATGTTATCTGCCTTCGTTAGCAAACTCATTTTGGCTACATGTGTTATAAAACACAACTCCAATTCTTCTTCTACAATTTTGATGTACTCCGCCACAATACTCACATGAAATTTAATTATTGTATGCTTAGACAAAGACATTTGAAGTCTCTCAATAAAAATATTCATGTTTTCCTTAATAAATTCTTCCAAGAGAAGTTGGCCTTTTTTATTTAGAATAACATATGTTGCGATATGGGTTTTGAAGGCTTTCGATATTTTGTAATATCTCACATTCTCTTCGACTTCTTCTCTCCTAGCATGCGAAGTACTCATTGGAGTTGGCAGAGTTTCTTCCCTTTTTTCTTCTACTTCTACTTCTCCATCACTTTCCGGTAAACTTATATCCATAGCATCGTTAAATAAAGTCCCTCCAAGGATATCCACACCTTTTTGATGAGCTTGTTGCTGTAGCTGCTGCTCTTCTTGATGATAATTAAGAGGTTGCCATTGCATCAAATTGGAATACTGCTCCATTTGATTAACTGGTGTGACGGGATTATAATTGTAACTTGGATACTCATATTGCATTGGTACTCCTGATGCCAAAAACTGATTACTCCATGACATTGGTGTAGGGTAACAGTTAGCCATCCCGTATTTTTGATATTGGGGATATTGTAGAGAAGGGTGCTGCTGGTGATGAAATGAATTTATCTGCTGTTGACGATTTTGAACAAATGTCTGCGATTGCTCTTGATTTGTACCCCGACTTACGACCATTTGATCCTGCATGCTATGACTTTTCACATGATCCGAAAAGGACTTTTGGTATTTGTATACCTTATGACATCTATTACACTGGTAACCTGAATAACTCATTTTTAATTATTTTATTATTATAAAACTTTAACACAATTGCTGATGATACTACTTGTAAATACAATAAAGTACTGATGTGTTAGTTAGGAAAGTTGGCGTATTTATACAAAAATTAGAGGCAGTATCCTTGCAGCATTCACAGTTTTTACTTTTTGTTTCTCTGCTGATGACTGTACTTAGTTGAGACTTTGCTGCTTTAAAATAATCGTAGACAAAGAAAATGATTACGTTGCAAAATATAAATGTATTCTACACAGCCACAAAATATTCCACGCACAAGTTCCTTCGATCGCACATACATACATACACATACATACACACATGCATCATACACATACATACATACATACATACATGCATCATACATACATACATACATACAAATATATTTCTTAAACAAATAAACAGAATATAAGCTTACCAGCGACAAAACAAGCTAGACCCCCCACACACAAGCATTAGGAGTGTTCATATACATGAGAACGTTTTATAAATAAATAAAATAATTTATTTAATTATTTTATTAATTTATTTAATTATTTTATTAATTTATCTAATTATTTTATTTATAAACGTGAGGAAATCACGCAAGCACATTCCCACGATTCATGTGAGAATCGTCTAGTAGTCATCAAACCTATTTTCTCTGATATTACTGATATAGTATTATGATAACAAATTTCTACAGTCTGGCAACACTGGGAGCATTAGAAAATAATAATCATGTTTTGCCGTCGGCATTTGAAAAAATTATCATGCATTGCCGTAGGCATTAGGAAAAAGACAGACTTATTGAACCATCCTCGAAAAATATTTAAAGGACTTATTGAACCACCCTCGTAGGTATCAAATTTCAAGAATTTTAAAATTTTGAAATTTTAATTGCCCAAATTTAACAATTTCACCCACAATTTAACAATTTTAATTGTCGCAGAAGCGATATTTCCCTACTACTATGATTCGCTTCCAAAATTTAAAGAGAAAAATTATAGGTAATATGTTCAATTGTAATGTTTAATAAATTTTTTTTGCTTGTTTGTGGCTTAAGATTATCAGCCAATAGCAAAACATTATTTCACGCGGTAGTGCATATATAAATACATACATATGCATATCATTCCTGATGAATGCTAGCCAGTGATGACATATTTATTTGTTGCCTCCTCGCAAAATTAGTTGTCGAATATCGCCAATATAATAATATGAGCTAAAATATGCACATGTTTTTATTTAACAAATATTGTTAAATTTTAAATAAAATAAGTTTTTACATTAACAAAAGTTAATTTATAAGACCTACATTAGATTACCATAACATAAAAATACTATCGTATGCATAAAATATAGTAAAAATTACTTATACCAAAAGATGAATCTTAATATTAAAAATTTTAACTTGAATATCCAGATCAAAACAAATGTTTAAATCTTATGATAACATACAATTAACATTTACTTAAGAATAAATTTAAGTACAAATTGTTGTACTAGTCATTATATTCAGCTATTTACATGCTCACTGGTAAACATACGGCTTTTGGTGCTTCATCATCCAAAATACTAGTTCCAATTTATAAAAGGAAGCTTTTCCACTATATTTCATAAAAATCAAATTTTAGGTATAGAAAATAACTCTTTTTTGCATTAATTATTTTATGTTGTAGAAAATCTTCATTACATTACCCCATATTATTGAAATCGCATATATGGATATAGCTAAAAATATCGCCAAGAAATTAAAATATTGCCAAGCAAATTGAAAAAAGATACTTCAAAATTTTCATTGTTAAAAACGAAGTCTTAACGTCGCCTTTAGTAACAAATATCTACATCTGACAGCACTGGCGGTGGCCACACTCTCCATTTTTCTATAATGGGGGTCAATGTTGTCAACACTTAGATTTAAAAAAGCAATGCAACCAGGAAAAACACTTGAGTTAAATAAAAAGGTACTAAATATAATATGC
The DNA here is from genome assembly GCA_949987645.1 of Tachina grossa. NCBI lineage: Eukaryota > Metazoa > Arthropoda > Insecta > Diptera > Tachinidae > Tachina > Tachina grossa. The sequence continues at coordinate 57,974,694 of OX465277.1, read as the reverse complement.
CGTATTCATAAAAAATAAAATAAAATAAATTTCGCATGGAAATGTGTCAAATAAATCTTTAATAAACTTTAAATGTGTTTTATGAATACGGCAGAATATGTTCTACTTTATTAAAACTAATCTTATATATAAAAAAGAAAATCATATACTAAAGAACATATTATTAAAGCACATACATATGTATATTAAAAAATAAACATAAAAAGAACGAACATACCAAATTTTCAAATATTCAGTATTTTATTTTTATTGGCCTTTGGCTATATTTAGTTTAAGTGCTTTTTTTTAATAAATGGGCTTTTAAGGTCAGCGAATTAAAATAAGCGATTATTTATTTTATTAATTAGTTCACCCGACGTTTCGTTGGAAAATCCCAACTTCATCAGGGATGTTTTTATTTGTTAATCTGGTAACCTTGTTGTAACAGAAAAAATATAAAAACAACAATATTAGAAACTTATCATTACACAATTGTTTTTGTTTTATGCTACATACAACATACATTGTAATCATAATTATGATTAAGAACAATCGTTACTTACATATGATATTTTGAAAATTATAATTGTTTTTCATAGTTTGTATTTTACATAATCAGCACTACATAAAACACAAAAGCTCGAAAACAAACGTCATATACAAAACATATAACATGAAACCAACGACACTGTTCTTAATATTAATATCACAGTAAAACTAAAATAAAACAATAGAGTAGTTGGCATTTGTGTTGTCTTTGTCTTCCTTCTTATTAATTGCACTGTTCCCTTTTTGTTGTATCCTGAGGCTCTCAAGTGTATATCGTTTATTCTCTCGACTCTCTTTGTCCAGTATTTTTACATTCGTCAAGTCAGCTCTATGATTGTTCTCCGTACAGTGTTGTGATAGTGCTGTTGAATGTTTTAGTTTTCTAATATCTGTTTCATGTTCACTTGTTCTTATGCTTAAGCTCCTCTTTGTTGTTCCTATGTATACTTTACCACAGTTGTCTGATGAATTTTCTAAACATTTAATTTGGTACACAACATTGCTTTGATCTTTTTTGTCAACTTTTGTTTTTGTTTTTGTGAATAAATTATTTATCGTTTTGTTTGCTCTATATGCCAGTGTAACTTCTTTGTTGTTTATTAGTGTTCTCATTTGTTTATTTTCTGTAAGCTTATGGAAGGCTATAAAATTTGGTGTTGCCAGATGAATTTGCCTTTTCCTTATTTTTATCCCCATATTTTGCCTTTTCTATTAAGTTGTTTATTAAATATATCGGGTAGCTGTTATTTAAAATTATTTGTCTTATTTCTTGTATATTTTTATTTTTAAATTGCTCATCACTGATTTTTAATACTTTCTTAATTAAATTCAAGGCAGTATTTGTTTTTTGTTGCATAGGTTGTGTTGAATGAAAGTTTATAAGGCGTCCGGATGCTATATCTTTTGTGTACCAATCAGTTATAATTCTGTTGTCTTTTTTATATATTTTCAAATCTAAATATGGTATGCAGTTATTTTCTTGTTTTTCCATTGTGAATTTTAGCTTGGTATGATAACTATTGAAAGTGTTTAGTATAATTTCTTCGTCGCTTTTCCTTATTACCGCAAATAAATCATCTACGTATTTTGTTATGTATTTTATGTTGATGTTCTTTTCTTTTAGTTCTTCTATTGTTGTCTCTAGTAATTTATCTACAACTATATCTGCTATAGTAGGGGAGAGTGGGTTCCCCATGGGCATACCATATGTTTGGTTGTAAACTTTCCCATCATAAATAAAATAGTTATTTTCATGAAGGCAGAATTGTAATATTTTTAAAAATTGTTACCTTATAGGTATTCCGGTCTTCTAGTAGTTTCTGCATTCCCCTGTTGTAAGTTTCTTAAAAGGCTATATTGACCTAAATACCAGACATAGAGCCACTGCTAAAAATGGTTTTGAAAACAACTTTTTCAAACTACTCAATAATGCAGTCTGTGGTAAAACCATGGAAAATGTGGATAAGAGGAGAGATGTTAAAATTGTCAATAATTGGGAGAGAACGAATTGTAATCGTTTGGGGGCTCAAGATTGGGTATCAAAACCAAATTTTCATAGTTTATCTATATTTTCCGAGGATCTGGTAGCAATCGAAATGACTAGAGTCAAAACCTGCTACAATAAACCAATTTACTTAGGATTTTGTGTACTCGAGTTGTCCAAATGGAAAATGTATAATTTTCATTACGGGTACATGCAACCTAAGTTTAAGGCAAAACTCTCATTGAACTATATGGACACGGACTCTTTTATATATTCAATAAAGACGGATGACTTTTACGCTGACATAAAAAATGACATAGAAGAACATTTTGATACATCGGACTATCCCACGGACAATACTTACAATTTCCCATTAATAAATAAAAAAGTTTTAGGCATGATGAAGGATGAAAACTGCGGTAAGATAATGACAGAATTTGTTGGGCTGCGATCAAAAATGTACTCATTCAGTGTACAAAATCAAAATGACGTTAAAAAATCGAAGGGGGTAAAAAGATCCATATTAGATAAATATAGTTTAGCTACTTATAGAAACTCTTTATTCAATAAGACTAATGTATACGATAATATGTTAACATTTAAATCTAAGCTTCACCAGATATATACTAGTGAATTAAATAAGGTAGTCTTAAGTTATGGAGACGATAAGAGAAAAATTAGGTCAAATAATATTAACACATATGCATGGTATCATTTTCGTATTAAGGAAACTAACCCTGAATACTAACTCGATATGTTGCTAGATGAAATTGCTAGAATGCAAGAAAATAGCTAAAATTAGTTAATTTTTAGTTAAGTGGTTAAATTTTAAATTGTATATAAAATGTTAGTTATTAAGAAACATTATTGTAAATAAAATCCTATTTATTGTTGTTAAAATTATTGTAAATAAAATCTTATCTTATAATGTTAAAATGATTTTAAATAAAATCCTATTTATTAAGAAAAATTATTGTAAATAAAATCCTATTTATTAAGAAAAACTATTATACATACATATGTAAATAAATTTTTAAGAAAAAATTTGAAATAAAATATTGGAAAGAGAATGAAATATGTGAATGGTGTTTATTTCTTTATTGGCTTTACTCCGTTGAATCAAAAATTTTTGTTTTTGCTTATTTGCAAATTCTTGTTTTCATATCGCTTAAACATGCACAGTCTTGTTTTCCCTGAGAGGTTCTGCACAAAACAAATTGAATTTCACAATATTATGAAATTCCATTAAATTTCATATTTTCATAAAGAGAAACAATTTAGATAATCGGATAAGTCCTTATAATTTTCAATACATACAAGTTTCTGTAATTTTCTATTCGAATAAATGATTCCTAAATTTCCTTTAAAAAAATAATACAAAACAAGGAATAATTTAATTTAATTTAATTTATATTCATAATACATTTTAATTTAATTTTATTTATTTTATCATATTGCTTAAGCAGAGAAGGTGAACAAAGCTTAATTGTTGAAAGCGTGCTGAGTGAATTTCTAATTCAAAATTCCCAATTTCCTATTTGGCAATGAAATATATTAATTATGTATTTTAAATTATAAATAAAAAGACGTGAAAGAGTTTTGTAAAATATAAATGCTTGTGCTTTTTTATTTATTATTTTCAGTTATTTCATACAGAAATTTAAGACATAAATGACAACAGGTAAATGTATTGAAATTCTGATGTTGATTATAGTTGTATTTTATATTTGTACCAAGATATTTGACTACTTCCGAAGGAGGTTGTAAGTTTCCAAAGCTGTCGAAATATTATTTTTCATTGTTGTTTTTATTATATCCTACCCAATGTGTACCAGGTCCTGTTGATACGTCTAAATTGATTATTCCACATTCTATTTTCTTTATTCGTTTTGGTAGAGTATTCAACATGAAAACTCCTCTAAAATACGGAATATTTATAGAGAAACGGTTTATGTCCACATCAGATAGTGGTCTGTTGGGTAGCATCTCTAAGAGTTTTTTGATTCTTCTTTGTAAACTAAACCATAACCCTTTTTATATGGTTTTAAGTACAGTCCCTTTCCAACTGCTATAGATTCCATCGCTCTATTATGTCTAGTTGCTTCATCAAGTTGATTTTTTGCATTCTTTGTTGCATTTACAGCTTCTGCTATAGCAGCACCTCCAGTTGTTAGACTACCAATTGCACCCAAAGCAGTTAAAATCGGTATTAGAGGCAAAAAACCACAAATTTTTGGGACACGTATTACACGTGGTACTATAATTTGAGATTTTCTTCCTTTTAATGATTTGTTGATAGTTTTTCGGGCAATTCTAATTGCTGAGTTAATATCTAATGGTTTTTCCTTCTTTAGTATTTTTGTTGCAGCTCTAATTGATGTTCTAAACAGTTTTTTATCATATAGCTTGTTCTTTTTAACATTTTTCTTTTTCTCCACACTCATACCAAATTTTGTTTTGGCTTTCATTGCGTTAGTAACCATATAGGCAAATGTTTTTTCAGCAATACTGCTATCTTTTGATAAAACTCGAACCCGAGCTGAATTTTCAAGTATTTTATCAGCTTTATGTCTAGTGCTTAAATCCTTATTTTTTGAATAAGCTATATCGTGATCTTTTCAAGCAGAGTCCAATAGATTAATTCCTTTATAACCTCGATTTAATCGTTTTTGTAGTTTTGTTCCAGTTCCACAGTACTGATATCCAGGAAGATGAAGTTCAACAGGTAGAGAGTTTATTATTTTATCTACTGTACCTCCTCCAACGAAGGTGTTTTTATGACTAAACGTTTTCTGATATCGTATAACCATATTATCTGATTTTTTCTATAATAAGAGGTAACATTTATGAAATGTATTTAGTTACAAAAATGCAGTTAGTGAAACAACATAAAAATATTTTAGTTCGTAATATTGATGAATCATCGAACATCACTTCAAAAATAAAGCATAGTGCCCTCTTACCAAATTCTATTCGTGCTCTAATAGTAGGGCAATCAAATTGTGGAAAGACTAATGTTATGATCGGCTTACTAGGAAGTCCTAATGGACTCAAGTTTGAAAACATCTATTTATACTCAAAATCTCTTTATCAACCCAAATATGAGTACTTGAAGAAACTAATTTCACCAATTAAAGGAATGGGATATTATACATTCACCGATAATGAATCAGTTATTCCACCTGACGAAACTAAAACTAATTCAATTATGATATTTGATGATGTTGCATGTGAGAAGCAGAATAATATACGTTCATATTTTTGTATGGGACGGCATAGGGATGTTGATTCATTCTACTTGTGTCAAACTTATACTAGAATTCCCAAACTTTTAATAAGAGACAATGCAAATGTTATTATAATGTTTAAGCAAGATGAGACAAATATGAAGCATGTTTATAGGGATCATGTTGGCAGCGATATGAGTTATGAAAAGTTCCAAGAAATTTGTCGATAGTGTTGGAGGGATAAATATGGCTTTTTAGTGATAAGCAAAGATAATGAATTAAATGATGGTAGACACAGAAAGCAAATTGACTATTTCATAACTATATAAACTACTTCTCATAAAAGATTGACTTTAGTTATTAATCTAACTTTAAACTTGATACATCTATTTGCTGATCTGAAAACCAGACCAGGTCCTGAAAAGCTGGTCTGAAAACCAGACCAGGTCCTGAAAAGCTGATCTGAAAACCAGACCAAGTCCTGAAAAGCTGATCTGAAAACCAGAACAGGTCCTGATAAGCTGATCTGAAAACCAGACCAGGTCCTGAAAAGCTGATCTGAAAACCAGACCAGCTCCTAATAAGCTGATCTGATTGCTGATACCTGTTATTTGCCCTTAGCAAACATGGATGAGAAAATTTTAAAACAGTTGGTGTTGACAAGAAATGTGTTGAAGAAAAAGCTTCGTAGTATAAAAACTGGTGAAATAGATACACGTGAACAATTAAGATACATTCAAACCTATAACAGAACCTCTTAAAGAATTCATAAATAGTTCTAAAAATATTAAAAGAATTCGTATGAAAGAAGAAAGTAACATCAAGACAGAAGTTGAAAATAATACAAATTTAAAGCCTGGAAACCCATCAGTCAAGATAGAGACAAGTACACCAAAAAAACTAGTAGAAGGGACAATTTTTGATAACACCATCTTGTTTAATGATGTTAATACTGAAAATGATGATGATGAAGATGATTTTTACTCACAGACTTCCAATACAGAATATACTTATACTGATTTATCAGTTTTGGAAGGAAGAAATGAATTAGATACAAATTGTGGTCCACATAAAGATTACAAGAATGAATGGAAATTTGGTGATAGTAGCCTAAAACTGAATGAAGATAAAATACAAGTTGGTGGTCAAATATGGGCTCTAACACCAGGACTATTTTCTCTAATGTTTCATAAAATACCAAAAAATTACGATTAATTTGAACTTGAAATCTATAAAAAGATTTTAATTACTACTAATGCATATAGAAGAGACTTTAAACCTGATGTTCAAATTAAGGGTACTAGAGGATATAAGTATAAACATATTATTAAGAAATTTATTGATGAGAAAAACCAGAAGAATTTACCTGAATCAACAGGATCTAAGCCCAAAGGTAGCTATTTAGGGGAGGGAATGATGCAAGTTAACATCAATAAACCCAACTATATATACTGGGACGATCCAAATGAGTTAGTAGATAGACTTCGACTACTGCTCGCATCACAAGGTGCAGGTCATACTAATCACAATAACGAAATTATATCAATTATTGAAGAACTACGTGAAGCGAATATAATACACTAACTTTAATAAACTATATAGAGTATGTCTGTTGATAAATTTGGACACTATTTAAACGATACTAGCAGCACAATTTCTTTGAAAAATGCACCTAAACTGCTGGGGTTCTTTGTGGATACGAACAACAACATTGATGTCCGAAACAAAAGGATCAAAAATGTTGCAAAACCTCTGGAGGAAAACGATGTTATCAATAAATTTTTTTTGCAAACTCAAATCGAAAAATTAGAAGAGAAATTATTAACATACTTTAAGGGGGATAATACTATAATACGAGAAGATATTCAAATGCAAATTGAGGAACTACAACGCGAAATAAAATTAGATATAGAAGAAAATTATAAAATTGAAAAAGATATTCTACAAATTAAAACATCCTTTGAAGAACAAATTGAACAGCTTAATGAAAAAATTTATAGATTAGAAAATTACATGTTTGTATCAATAGCTGAAAGTACGTCAAGCAGATCACAACACTCTGCAAAAAATCTTTAAAAACAACTTAATGTCTTCAAAAAGAAATTTAGTAAATGAACTTTATAAGCCAGCACGAAAACAATTTGTGCGTCGCAGAGTTGTAATGAAAGGAATAGATGATCTGATCTGATCTGATCTGATTTAGTTGAAATGGGGAACTATTCCAAAAAAAAAAATAGAAATTATCGATTTTTGTTGACTGTAATTGACACATTCTCAAAATTTGCATGGGCAGTACCGCTAAAACAAAAACTGCACTCGAAACAACCAAAGTACCAACAAACTTACAAACAGATGATGGCAAAGAATTTTTCAACAAACACTTTGGAAAATTAATGCATAAATACAACATTAATCACTACTCAACATATAGCATTATGAAAGCATCGATGGTAGAACGATTTAATAGAACATTGAAAGGAATGATGTGGAAAGAATTTAGTTATAATGGTTTATATAAGTGGATTGATATATACGAAGATTTACTCAATGCATACAATAGAAAAATTCATCGTACCATTAAAATGTCTCCTATTGAAGTCAACTCAACAAATGAGGAAAAGCTGCTAAATACAGTATACAGTCATTTGAAAATGTATAAAATGTCGAAATTTAACGAGGGAGATCATGTTCGCATAAGCAAATATAAGCACACATTTGAAAAAGGTTATACTCCAAATTGGACTACAGAAATTTTCACAATTACAAGAGTTCAAAATACAAATCCTGCAACATACATATTATAAGACTATCTTGGCAATCCTATTAAAGGTGGCTTCTATACTGAGGAACTTTCAAAAACTAGATTTCCAAATACATATCTAGTTGAAAAGGTTCTTAAAATTAAAGGGAATGAGGTATATGTTAAATGGCTGGGATTTTCTAATCAACACAATTCTTGGATAAGTAAAGATGAAATATTATAGTTGGAAGAAAAACTAAATTAGCACCAACAATAGCATTAATATTAAGAAACTAATGTTAATTTTAAAATGAGAAAAAATTTGAAATAAATATGTAAATCATACTTATAAACCATACTGTGTACTAAACATTATTTAATTGTAATCAGACTGTTATAATGTCAATAACACTTATTCTGAGCTCTAACTCATCAGAACTATCTGCTAGTTACTTTCCTCCTATTGAATTACATGGTGCATATGAGTGTGCTCTAACTGATTTTCATTCATACAACAGTATTCCAAATGTAGACACCTACAACAATATGTTTCATATAGGGGAACATATAATTGAAATACCAATTGGATCTTACGAATTAAATGATATAGTTGATTTTATAGAAGAGAAATACAAACGACTCTGCCCAGCAAATAAGATTTTTATTGAAGCCAATAACAATACAATGCAAGTTAAAGTTAATAGTTCCAAGGATCCTGTATATTTTAATAAAGACAATACAATTGGAAAACTTTTAGGATTCAATAGCAAAATCCTAACACCAAACAAATATTATTATTCAGATCTTCCAGTTAATATTTTTAAAGTGAATCTCTTGCGAATTGAAAGTAGTATCGCTATAAACACATATAATGAATAACTCGAAATCGCATACACTTCATGAATTTCCGATTAATGTGCCTCCAGGCTATAAAATAGATGAGGTTCCAAGAAATCTTATCTATTTACCTGTAAACACCAGAGAGATAAGTTCACTAGCGCTGCGCGTACTGGATCAACACGGTGATTTAATTAATTTCCGAGGAGAGGAAATTACAATACGAATACATTTAAGGCCAACTAAATAATGCTAATATACAACACAAATACATTGAAAAATATAGCACCAAGAACAACAACAACAACATTAAAGCGACCAGCCCAACAAAAAGCTCTAACAACATCAAATAAAAATTTTCTAAAGTCCTTGAATTTTAAATTGAAGACAAAATGAGTTCAATAATAGATGTCTTAGATAAACCCTTGTCTGATGAGAATATAATCAAAAAGGACTATCATACATATGTACCATACTTACAATCTTACAACAATAATGATAAAATTAGAATTTCAATACAAAATCAAGATTTGTATGTGCTACCCAGTGAGAGCTACATTTATGTAGAGGGGTTTGTTGCCGATGATAATAAGGCCAAATCTTCTTCTTCTTCTTCTGAGAACTTTTTATTAACAAACAACTTTGTGGCATATCTATTTGATGAAATTCGCTATGAGCTCAATGAAATTGAAATTGACCAAACAAGATATTTAGGAGCCACAAGCACTATAAAAATTTGGTTTCTCTGTCACCAACAGAAAGCAATGTGATGCAAAATGCTGGATGGAACAAAATTGACGATGTCACTCTTGAAAATGGATTTTTCAATTTTTATGTACCTTTAAAAATGCTTCTAGGATTCGCCGAAGACTACAACAAAGTTATACTAAATGGAAAACATGAATTGATACTCTTGCGCAATAAGAATGATGAAGATTTTGTACGCTCGAGTGTTTCTACTGAAAAAGCTAAACTTACAATTTCACTCATCTCATGGAGAATCCCACATGTACAATTATCCGACTTTAGCAAATTGAATATGATAAAAATTATTAACAATGGTGCAATACCTATGGCATTTCGCAGTTGGGATTGTCATGTTAATCCACAATTAAACACAGGTACTAGCCATATCTGGAATGTTAAACTGGCTGCAAATAGAGAACGCCCCCGTTTTGTATTGATTGCTTTTCAACAAGAAAATAAGTTTGTTCATTGTGATTTGACTAATTTAAAAGTACATTTAAATTCAGTCTCATATCCATATGATGATCTTAACATAAAGTTCAAAAATCAAGGATATGCAATTCTATATGATATGTATCTAAGATTCCAACAAAGGTACTATTTATATGAAAGAATCTCAACCGCTTCTATCTGCATCAGAGTTTAAGACAAAAGCTCCTATTATTGTAGTAGATGTCAGTCATCAGAATGAATCACTCAATAATGGACCGATTGATATAAAAATAGCATTTGAAACAGCAACTAATATTGCAGCAAAGACATCTGCTTACTGCATTCTTATTCATGATCGCATAATAGAATATATACCCATCAAAGGACAAGTTCGAAAAGTCTTATAAATTAAGTAATATGGAAAATAACACAATTTTTATAGACATACAAGGTTTCAAAAGTAATTCAAATGATTTCATCGCAAAAGAAGTAGCGATTGTTTTCAACAATTATGAATATAACAATTTCATTATAAAACAACCATTTGATTTTAAATGCTTATCAATAAAAAGGCAAAGAGAAGCAAAGTGGCTAACGAAAAACTATCATCACCTTAGCTGGACTGCTGGATCAGTTTCTTTTGAAAGCGTTTGTAATTTTTTAAAAGCCAACGCAAGATGTTCTAAAATTTATTTAAAAGGTGAAGAGAAAAGACGATGGTTGGAAAAAATCTTATGCCGAAAAATTTTTAACGTTGAGGATATAGGCTGTATCAACTTTAAACAAATGGAGATTAAGTATCCAGAATATTTTTATTGGAATTATCATAAACTTGGTGTTTGCGCATTAAAAAAATGCTATTTTACTAACAAAAGAAATATCTTGCTTTAAATGAACTTTTTCACTCTTTAAAATATTAATGTATGTATTATTGTAAAATTTTAAAAAATTTTAAACAATAAATGTATAGAAAAATAAAAAATCTACAAGTGTTTTCTTATTTCAAATACAAACTACATAAAGGAAAGAGAATGAAGTGGGAAGGAGTAGGAGAAGTTAGCATTTTTGCTAACATGCAAATTTTTACTTTTTGTTTCTCTGCTTATGACTGTAGTTAGTTGAAACTTTGCTGCTTTAAAATAATCGCAGCCAAAGAAAATGATTACGTTGCAAAATATAAATGTATTCTACACAGCCACAAAATATTCCACGCACAAGTTCCTTCGATCGCACATACATACATACATACATACATCATACACACATACATACATACATACATCATACATGCAAATATATTTCTTAAAGAAATAAACAGAATATAAGCTTACCAGCGACAAACAAGCTGGACCCCCCATACACAAGCATTAGGGGGTTCACATACATGAGAACGTTTTATAAATAAATAAAATGATTTATTTAATTATTTTATTCATTTATTTAATTATTTTATTTTATAAGAAGAAAAAAAACAACAATCATGTTTTGCCGTCGGCATTTGAAAAAAATAATAATCACGTTTTGCCGTCGGCATTTGAAAAAAATAATAATCATGTTTTGCCGTCGGCATTAGGAAAAAGACGGACTTATTGAACCACTCTCGAAAAATATTTAAAGGACTTATTGAACCACCCTCGTAGGTATCAAATTTCAAGAATTTTAAAATTTTCAAATTTTAATTACCCAAATTTAACAATTTCACCCACAATTTAACAATTTTAATTATCGCCGGATGAACATTCCCCTACTACTAATGTTTTTTCCTAATGCCGACGGGAAAATCGTGAAAATGATGTTTCCTAATGTTGACGAGAAAACGTAAACAATATTTTTTCTAATACCGACGGGAAAATTTGTGATTGTTGGCAGGCTGTGGGAATTTAAGGCTGACTATGATTTGGGTGTGTGGGTTGTTGTTGTAATACGTAACCGTGGGAATTTGTGGGTAAAGTACACCAATATTTTTTGAACCATGCTACCAGCGTTACCATATGTGAAGATTTATCTTATTTTCGAAATTTTTCGTGATGTTTACAAGACTAAAAGATTTCTTTGTTAAAAATAAGACTTTTATCTGATATGATATTTGGTACTTTTAGTGTATTATTAAAGGTCCTTTTGAATAAGTACGGACACACTTTCTTCTTTCCTTTATTAAAATTACGAATTATGTGCATACATATATTTATCTTAAACATGTCCTATTCCGTAAAAATTTTGTGTTATTTACCTTTACGTTTAATAGTTCATTTGAAACAAAATAAATTTTTCCTGAATTTGAATTCAGTAAAATCAATGCATTATAATAATTTTGAGTAAAATCACTAAAAAAAGATTTTTTTTCGACTTGAAGGTTTTAGAGCAAAAAAATATGGCAATGCAGCATGCAACTCATATTATTCTAACTTAAAAACAGTGCTGTGAAAGCAAAACACAGCGAGAAAATCAAAACGATTCGGTAGTCAGAACAAAGTTGATTATTTTAATAAAAACAAATATAAATATGTAATTTGAACTAAAAAAAATCTTTTAGTACATATAAGGTCAAAAAAGTACAATTTTTTAAAGTTGTTGGTACAATTTAAAAATTCTCAATGCATTCCCTGCGTCAGTCAAACCGAAAACTTTTCGAACATGTCGAGAGTTGAAGCTCTTTGTTTTGTCTAGTTATTCGTTTATTGTGCTAACTTCAAATACGACACTTTGAAATCCAGTAGAAGAACTATGAGCAACATGTTGTGATTGGGCAGTCAAAAAATAAAAAGGTCGAAGAAAAAGCACAATTTTACGACTTTTGCTTTCGACTGCAGTTTTTTAAACACTGTTTGGGGTAGGTGAGGATGTTGTTGAAATATGTTTTTTATTGTATCTTCAAAAACTAACTAAAAATAAGTACTAAAATCTTAAATCTAAATATAATTATTAGGCCCCACGAGTATCGGACATAAACTTAGTGAGAGTAACCCACGCAGAAAAATAAAATCGGGCTATCGCACTATGGTCCCAATACCAAATTTAGCGCGAAAAAAGTAGTTTTTTTAAATGGTTCAAAAGTGAAAATATTGGATGGTTTTTCAATGAAAAGCCCCCAACTTGCACAACGGTACAATTTTTTTTGTATATTTGCAATATTATAACTGCAGTATTGTTTTAAACAGAAGCAATTGCTTAATTTTGTTTTTAATAAGAACCCATTCGATAAATTTGTGTGGTTTGGAGAGCTTATAATATAAAGTGAAAGAATTTTCTGTACTATTTGTCGGTTTTATATATACAATAGAGGTATGTATTTTTTTGATTCTGAATGTCCACTTGATTTATCATTCCGTTTAGAAAAATATGTATGAAAATTTTTGTATGAAAATTAAAATGTATTCCTCTCAGTTCTCGTTGTACCTTCATAGTGAATAGTCGATTAGCGGAATTTTTCTTATATACTTACTAAACAAAAAAACATTATACAAAAAAAAAAAAATAGTCGTAGTACATATTATTCGTAATAGGTACATACTGACTGTAATAAATAAACTTTATTGCTTTGCTAATATTTTTACATAGTAGAAATAACAAAAACAAAACAAAACGCAAACAAAACAAAAACACAAACAAAGTACCCTTGAGGAATAATACTCTGTATGAGTACCTCAAAGGAAAAAAATTTTGAAGTGAGTTCTAACGGCAGAAATGCTTATTTTACTGTGAGTTCTGAAACTCTTAATGAAATCAATTAAAATAAAAAAATCTGACGATAGTAGTACTGTGAGTTCTGGAGCTCTTAATAAAAACAATAAAAATGAAAAATCTGGTGATAGTCAAATCCAATTTTTCGTCAGCGTTCAACTTCGCTTTGCCCAATGCCAACTAGTGCTTTGTTAACATTTGAGTTGCCTGGTACTTCTTCAATTAAGTCAGCGGTATCATCCGCTTCTGGTTCGTGTTCATCACTTAATCAAGTTATCACTTTAGATAACAATAGTCCAAAATCTAAAGTTCAACTCGGTATGGACAGATATATTACAGTTGTGGGCGAAGCCCAAATTCTTCAAAAATTTCATCGCTTCCCTTCCTTTCGAGCTAAAGATTAACCCCCTTGTGCAAAAAAATAAGTGAACGTTAAAACCGGTTTTTCTATGGAAAATTTTTTTAATGTACACTTCAAGCACACACTATTTTTTGCATAAGGGGGTTAATATATTTTAATGCTATTTTTGGCATGTAATATAATATAAAGCGATTCCAGTAGTGCTAAATGGGTCATTGCGGTGCTACGGTACTTTTAGCATTCAAATAGCGCTAAAATTATACAATTGTACCAACTTTTCCATCGCTGTACAAAAGCTTAAATCAGCTACGGATAATTTGCTTCAAAGCTGCCGGCTACTGTTTACTGACTTCGATTATTTTTACTCTTTTAATTACTTGTTTTTTTTTTGCCGATAGTATCGATAGTGGAAAAAACTATCGATATTTCATTTAAAACAAAACTATCGGTACTATCGATAGTACTATCGATAGTTTTGCAGCTCTAATGCATAGATGCCATTACTAAGTACAGACATGTTATCAGCCCATCTATCGGGCGAACATTCGAGAACCGGTTCATGTACTATAAAAAGAGGCAGCATGTGCGAGAACAGTTCAGTGCTAATCAGACAGTAGTTGAGTTGACATCGTTAAGTCAGTGCTAATCAGAAATTAGTCGAGCCAGCTTCGTTGTGTGTTATTTATTTTTATTTTTGAGCAATCAAAAGAACTCACACGTTTAATAAAATTTAAACGTAACAATATATACACAGTCCAGTAGTCGTCAAATTTAGCCGCCGTCAAGTTTCTTCAAGTATCAAAGCCGTTGGTACTTTTATGCAATTTGCATCTAGTAGATAAAAACTGACATCTTATGTTGAAACAAATCAAAACTAATTAATTTGTTTTCACATTTATATATGTAATGATAACCATTACCAAACCAGGCGGCGAAATTTGAATGTTGCATTTTTTATTACACAGTCGTCATCATTCCGTTTTTATTGACTTTGATTTTTTCTCTTTTAGTAGACTGTTTTTGTCGATAGTATCGTTATCGAAAAAAAATATATCGACAGTCCACTTAAAATAAAACTATCGATACTATCGATAGTGCCATCGATAGTTTTGCAGCTCCAGTGCTAAGCATGACACTACACCCCATCCTCAGACTGGGTTTAATAGAATTTATCTATCTATACATATATTTATATAAAAGAGGATGTGTGTATGTATGTATGTAACGTATGGACTCCAAAACGGCTGGGCCGATTATGATCAAATTTTCAGGGAATATTCACAGTCGGGTGACACTGTGAAGTCTGATTTTTTATTTCCGGTCTGGGGGCGGAGGGGCGTGGCAAAATCCATTTTTCACCACCAATGCCATATGTATATAATATTTTTTTTTGCTTTTTTTTATTTTACTTTTTTTAAAGCTGTTGTCATATTTTTTAAAACGAGATATCAAAATTTTAAATCGATTATGTATTTCCGAAGATATTTACAAAACAACTATGTTAATAATGATCCAATATCAAAATTTTAAAACTTTCAAAATGTTGCAATAAAAAATCCAAGTTTTCGGTTTATTTACAAAATGTTTACATCATTCGATAACTCGATGGGGGTAGCGAAGCACACCGGGTGTAGCTAGTTCAATATATTTATTGAACCTCTCATATGTAAAAAAAAGAAAAGCCTAAAAGTAATGGCAACAGCACAGATTACCTCAAGATAAAATCAGATTTAAAGAGTGCCTTAAACGACTACAAGAGTTGCATCTCTTAAAAATTATCAGGAAGGTCTCGACTCCATACCATTATCTAATTACTCTTTTTGGCGCGCTGCTAAAAAAGCTTAAACTACCCGTATTTACCCCAAACACATGTACTGGTGCTGTTCATTTGCCGAGTGTAGGTGATCTACACCCTTAAAGTTTAAGATGTGTGATGTACATATGGCAATTAGAATCCTGCTATTTGTTTTTAATGTCATATCGTCGTTCGTAAGTTATTGTGTTCTATATGACAAAAATGTTTTTTTGGGAAATCGCTGTTAAAGTTTAGTTATTACTTACAAAAAACTGAACCGAAAAAGTTGTCGCAACCTTTTTATCAAGAAAACTTCTAGAGTTTCTGGGTTTTTCTGAAAAAAAAATTTTCGTCCTTGGAAAAGATTTTAAGAGTAAGACGCATTAAAAAAAATCGCTTTGTTCTATATGCACTTATTTACGAAACTCTCATTGTTTTATAGCATATAGAACAAAGTGTAAAAAAGTGTTGTGTTTTAAATACTTTAAGTATATGCTGGTTATTTTCCTGCAGGAAATAGAACTAACATAAGACTAGTCACGTGATCGGTCCCCAAGTGATAGGGACCAGTCCGAGGTCTACCACTTTCTTCGATGCGGACCAGTCACTTTTACAAGGGGATGGCCTAGGATGGCGTTAATTGATACTTTGTATGCACCTTGTGAAGATTTATCTGATTTTCGAAGTTTTTCGTGATGTTAATAATGCTAAAAGATTTTTTTAAAAATAAGATTTTTATGAATATGATATTTGGTACTTTTAGTATATTATTTAAGGTCTTTTTGACTAAAGTACTGACATATTTTCTTCTTTTGTTCATCAAATGTATGAATTATATGCATACATATAATAATCTTATACGTGTGCTATTCAGAAAATATTATGTGTTATTTATTTACCTTTACGTTTGTTAGTTCATTTGAAATAAAATGAATTTTTCTTGAATTCTAATTCAGTAAAATCAATGGATATTAATATATTTTGAATAAATAAAAAAAAAAGATTTTTGTGTTCGACTCGAAGGTTTTTGAGAAAATAAATATGGCACCGCTGTTCCGACACTTAACTGTAACAATGAAATTTTTTAACTTTCTTTTTATTGTTACAAATGCAATTATAATTTATTTTTAAATTAATTTTAAAATTTATTTAAGTGCCACAGAGGCACTCATATTTCAAAAGTATAAACAACTTGAGTTCAGGTTAATATCTAAGAATAGTTACGGGACTGGTTCCAGAGTGGCTTGGCGGTACCATTGGAGGGAACAACGAACATTATGTTTATACTGTTTGATAGGTCCTGGACCCAACCACATTCAACTGAGCTTTTTACTATAATACTACACCAAATCCCAATTAAATTGAAAAAAGATCATGACTAATAGATCAACACAATGGTGAATATATAACCATTTACAGGATATGTCCTTTTTTCACAATACACTAATCCTTACTTTTGGTAACACTCCCATTTTCTCAAGTCATAGGACGAATACGTTTAGATCAATTGTCACAAATTTTTTGCAGGGTATTATCATTTCAAGCACCTTTGCGATCCATCCACAAGTGTTTTGAATGAATTACGAAAGGACAAGCATGTTGAGCATGAGCCAGTACATGAGGTCAGTATTTGGAGGAAGGATTAACCATTAGTAAAATGTTTCGTTTTTTTAACAGAAATTTTATATTTTGACACAGCATATTAACTTTCGGCAAAATCGAGAAACTGCTAACAAAAAAATTATGAAGAAATCACAACTATCCTAATTAGCAGCAACACAAGACTAGTCACTTGGTTACAATAACATTTCATTGATATAATCAATAATAAAACACCCGGACCTAATTAAAAATTAGCGGCGTTTGCAAACTGATTGTTTGTCATTGTTTTTTTGTTTTATTCCATTTTCCAAGTGCAATGTGAAGTCACAACAAATAAATAAAACAAAAACAAATAATGCAAAGAGATCCAAATTAGTAAAAACTTTATTTAGTCTTTCATATAGAACAAAATAAAAAATTATTTTTTTTATTAAGTATTTTTGGTGCGTTTTTGTTCTACATATATGCATGAGTTTTTGCATATAGAACACAATAGGTTACGAAGCTTGTCACTAAAGCATTGTTTAGCACAAAGTCAATGTCTCATATTTCGAAAACTATAAATGATTGGAGCAAACTGATTACACAGTTCGACAGATCTCTAAAAGTTTTCCTAAAAATCAATCTTATCTCAATTTTTTATATTTTGCGGTGTAGAACACAATAACTTGCGAACGACGTAATATTATTACGACAAGAGTACTATTCACACTACTGGAAGCTTGCCGTGGTCAAAACCATTCCAAAGCGGGTGGCGTTGGCTGAAGTAGTTAGCACGTCGACTACAAAACTGAAGATGCTAGGTTCAATCCCTGTATCCGACAGTCATTCAAATAACAACACCACGCATTTTTCTGATGTGCATTAGAGTTCCTTTGCATCAGCTGTTGTTGGAAAGTTCAAGTGATGAAGGCATAGTCACTGGTCACTGAACTATACCGACATCAGCAGATGCTAATCCTAATGTTACATCAGAGCACCCTCCTTCGTCGGTGTTGTGTAGCAAAATCATCGGCGAAGTAAAATAACCAATAAAATGGCTACTAAAAACACAGCTTCAAAATTTAATACGCCTCATTTAACACCAGAAGGCGCTGCAACATTGCATTATTAAAAAAAAAGCGTGCAAAACAGCAGTTGTAAAAAGAATGAAGCTTTCTTCTATCTCTTTCTTCACTACCTGTCTTCTATCACTATCCCTTTCCTAAAGAAGGTAACACCTAGTAATAGTAGTAGGCATTAATTGCCTGAGTGTTACTTCTCTTAAAAAAAAAAAAAAAAAAAAAAAGCCGGGCAAAGATCTTACCAAGGCTGCGTCAGACGGGCTCATGACAAAATCGTCCACCAATTCTAATTGGTACTGCATTATTCGCTGAACATCAGTTAGGTTTTAGTAGTCAGCATAGCACTATTGAACCAACGCATAGATTGGTTCAATTTATTAGAATAACATTAGAAGAAAAGACGTACTGTCGTGCCCTGGTAATTGACGTTTCTCAGGCATTTGGTAAAGAGTGACATGAAGACCTTATTTTAAAATTGATGTCATACCCACCAATAAACATTCTAAATCTTTTGCAAAGTTGTTAAACTCATGGAGTATTAATGTAAATGAACAAAAGTATGTTCAGGTAACATTTAAATTGCGAAGATACACTTGTTCCCCCTAGGGTTGCCAGTTTTGAAATCGTAGAAATCAGTACATGAGAGAGAAATATCAGTACAATTGAAAAAAATCAGTACATTAATTTTTTCAATATAAATGCCTTTAAGTATGGATGTAACTAATACCAGTTTTGCGCATGCGAATGCGATTACTACATTTTAATTTTTGCGAAAGCGAATGCAAATATTACAATACGTCAAAAAATCACATGAAAATAAATTTATATAAGAACATGAAGTTGTATTACATACATGGATGTACTACATATAGCATTTTATTTAAACTGAGTCTTGCATTGAGCAAATATGTATTAATTTATTAAAAACATGAATTCATAAAACAGAAAGATACATACATATGTTTGTATATGAAATTAATGAGTGACACTTGTTTCGCGTGGAATTTACTACAACAATGACTAGTTAATATTGTAAGCGATTCAAATTTGTTTGTACGAAGTAATGAAAGGTGCTCAAAACATTTTTTTAAAGTTTTAACAGACTAGTCTTAAGTAGAAAATACTGCTGCCGAAAATACAATACCTTTTCTTTTTCAAAAAATGAAATAGGTATATTTCCAAACACCGCTGGACTTTAGTTTAATTTTGATGCTTATGAGAACTTTTTTATAGAAAAGCTTTCTGATAAAGCTTTGAAGAATACCTTACTTATAAGCCAGCAAAAAAAATCTGATTTGGAAGCACTAACAACTTGATCACAAAAGCTTCGAAAACTGCTTCTGAAAAGCACTAACATAAGGCAGGCTCTCTAACAAAATAGAGGAAGAAGTAAAAAAATTTGCAAGCTAGTAACTTTTGCATCTGAGTACATAAAAACTATAGCCCAATTCACAATCTTGTGCAAATGGTCTTGCATCATTGCATGTGCAAAATGATATTGATATTGATACTGATATTGATATTGATACTCACCACTTAACAATTCTTAGAATTTAATGTTAAAGTTAGCTATTTTATGTCAGGTGGAGACCGCGAGTAAGGAAGATAATGTTAGAGAATCACTTGGTGTTGCGTATGAATAAGGAGATTTTTTTTGTGCGAGATGAGCCAGCTAGAAGCAATTTATTCAGCTTCCAAAAAGCCATAATTTTTTGCCTTACCAAAGTGCTTCACAGAAACAATAATATATACTTATGTATGTATAGTTTTGTATATTGTCTGCAGATAATGCGACTATTCCATACATGTATGTAAATACTCCAAAGAGGAGTAGGAATACGCCAAAAATACTCCAAATATGTGAGAAAAGGATGTTTATGTCCTAGGGTTGGACTAAATGGTCCAAATTTGCATTACATCGGCCTAACCCCAAAACTACTCCATATTGCATTGAATGCTTGTGTGAAAACGACATGATCCATGACTGCATTACATGGACCATAATGTAACTATTCTGTTTCATCTCGAATGGACCACGTAGAACAATATTATATTCAGTTTTTTTTGCATATATATATGTACATACTTATGTATAATTTTTTTAGCGCCAAATTGTCTATCAGCTATTGTGTATGTTTTACTGGATTTTACAATTTTTCCGTTCGCGTACTTTTAGCTGCAAACTTTTTTATTGAGAGTAATTTCTTTAAATTACTCAGTATTTACTCAGTTACTGGATTTTACTGGAAAAGTACTCAAACGCACCTAATATTAACTTAAACTAAAATTTTTTTGAGCATTATATGGATACCACTTTGAAAATAAATTCGCCTTAAAGCGAACGTAAAGTAAAGATTACTGGTGATTCAAAGAAAATAAATAAACACTATGATAGGCTTTCTTATACATTGATCATAATATATATATAAAAACAGTACATACATGAAAAAATCAGTACATTTGCGTACTGATTTGCTAGTTGTGCATAAATCAGTACTTTAAACAAAAATCAGTACATGTACTGGCAAAATCAGTACGACTGGCAACCCTAGTTCCCCCATTCGAATAAACAATCAAGTTGTTCCCCAACATTTCCAAGTAAAATACCTTGCTATACACCTTGATCAACGGCTTACATGGAAACACCACAAATTTAACTTAAATTAAGTATTCGTGGAGATTTCCCTAGGCTAATCTTTGGTCAATTTTTTGTTTTAGATTTTTAATAAAACAATTTTCTTTCTAATAAGTAATAGTTTTTTACATCTTTATTTGCTCGACGTTGCGTTGGCTTTTTTCCAACTTCTTCAGGAGCTTTCTTGTATTTAAATCTGACAAATAAATTGTACATTAATATTATATTACAATATGTATGTACATATGTATATGTATGTACATATGTTTTTATGAAACTTACAAGGTTTATGATTTTTTACATATTAGTATGAAACTTATATGCGAATAAAACTGGACATCACGGACAGAAAATAAATGGTCATTTAATAAAATTAAAACATTACACCACAACATTTGAAAAATAATTAATATAATTAAATTGAATTATTTTAATGCATGTATTTATTTATTGTATCTTTATATGTGAACTAACAATAAATATTCAAATCTTAAACCTAAAATATAATTATTAGGCCCGACCTGTGTCGGACATAAACTTAGTGATAGTTATAAATAATACATAAGAAGTGTTAATCAAAAAGGAAAAATAAATGTATTATCAAGCAGTACCATCTGGAGTGTTGAGTATAAGAGCCCTTGTGTCCCTCTTTTTTAGGCGAATGTGTTCAGTAAAGTTCAAAATATTACTAGCAAGCGGATTAGGATGTGACTCGAGTTTTGTTAAATATTTGCCTGCGTATTTTGCAATTTCTTCTATCACTAGTGGCATATTTAAATCACGATGTATATTTGAATTTTTGATGTACCATGGAGCCGATGTTATTAACCGTAAAATTTTGTTTTGCTTTCGTTGGATTCTCTCGACATTGGAAGCTGAAGCAGTGCCCCATAGTTGAATTCCGTAACACCATATTGGTTTCAAAATCGATTTGTATATTAAAAGTTTACAATCGAGACTGAGTGCTGAATTTCTACCAATCAGCCAATATCTGAGCTATCTTAAGTTTCATTTGTGTAAGCTTTGAGTCAATATGGTGTTTCCATGTAAGCCGACGATCAAGGTGTATACCAAGGTATTTCACATGTGAATGTTGAGGAACAACTAGACTATTGATTCAAAGGGGGGGACAAGTATCTTTTCGTAGGGTAAAGGTTATATGTACGAACTTCTGTTCGTTTACTTTTATTCTCCATGAGTTTAACCATAGCTCAAGCTATGTTATATGTTCCTGAAGATATCGGGATGCCTCATGAGGGTTTTCGTGCATACTAAGGAAGGCTGTACCATCGACAAATGCAGAAGTATGGATATTACTGCTCACAGGCATATCAAAAGTATAAATCAAATACAAAACTGGCCCCAGTATACTCCCTTGTGGTACACCGGATGAGATAGTTTCGGGCGTACTCATAAGATCTCCTTCCATAACAGAGAAATTCCTGCATAAAATATAACATTCCAAAAGTTTTAGAATTGAACCAATCTATGCGTTTGTTCAATGGTGCTATGCTGACTTCTTAAACCAAACTGATGGTCTGGTATGCACATATGTATTATCTGTTAGACAAGCGGATAATTTTGTCATGTACTACGAATATTTGTATAAATAAAATATAACCACGGCACAAACCAAAATTATCACAGTTTAGTTTTCTATCACAGATTAATCAGACTGAATTGCAATTGAATATTTTAATTTAATGTTGTCTTTGTATTCTTTGTTGTTCATCGTTTTATTGATCCGTTCCTGCATTCTTGAACTTTTCAGAGTGTATCTTTTATTATGTTTTTTTCTCTATCTAACAAGGTGCTCCTTATTTGAGCTAAAAAAAATTTTTTTTGAAAACTTAAGGAGGCACCTTCTTAAATGGTTCATTTAGATGAGAAAAAAATCACAAACAATTTTCAGGAACTTTTATCAACATTTAGGGGGTGCTACCACACTTGAAAATTTTGCTATATACACTTTATACATATACATAGAAAATACGTGCCAGTAATATATGTATTTAAAGTGCTTTTTGTGACCATTTGCAATAATAACTTCCTAACTCATCATCTACACTCCTCAATGAGAGTTGACTTCTTTCTATCAGGGAACCTTTGCCTGTATTTTTGTACAACCAGCAACAGAAATTGCTTTTGCTCTTCGTCATTTGTGAAATACCTGTAATTTTGAAAAACTGGAGAGTATTGGATGATACAAAGTCCTCTAGTTTTTTCGTCTGTATCACTGCGGCATCCACAATAGCCCGTTTAACTGGAAGCTGATCTGTCACATTATTTATGGCACGCACCATCTTGCGCTTCGTATCAGAAGATACTTTATCATCAAAGAAGTAAATTCTTCTGATAAATACCAGAGATGTCCTATGAATTTCTTCAGAGAAACTTGAGAAATAAGTGCATTTTGGAATTTGTATGCATCAATATCCTTTAGAAGCTGCAGATCAAGTCTTGGTGCAAGTATGGCTCCTGGAGCCTGGTACCAAGCAGTAATATACAGTCGAACAGTGAAAATGGAGGTTTCTAGCAATCCCTTTTCCTCTTTCTTTGACAGCTTAAACTGACCTCTGAACATTCCAATCTTTAATGCATAAATGGCTTTCGCCATCCACCGAACGCGATGGAGCCCAGCAGGAGCTCTGAAGTAAATATCTTTCACGGGTATGGGTACGCCACCCAAAAACACAATAACCAAATTCAGAAGTTCTTTGTAATCATCACGAGGTTGAAAGTCCTGTAACTGATTATTTTTCAATGTAATCCTCTCATCAGCAATATCAGCCAGTGCACTAACTGTAACATCATCGCAGCGAGATGTTTGATATTTTGTAGTATCAATAAATTTCCATTGTTTCTGAAACCTCTTGAAGATTAGTATTTCGGGACCACTTGAAGCACAAAGTGATGTCAGAACCAGAGCCTCCAGCATAATCTCAAGTATATTTTGACGACATGCTAACCATAACATATCTTTTCCCATATTTGCTGAAGGAGGACGCATGCTCCATCCCATACTCCAGTATTGACAGAAGTTGTGCCAAAACTCATACATGTCACTTATTCACACAGTCCCCACATTAGACAGGCGTAGTCTACAGCAGAAGCTGCAGCTTCACCTGTTCCTGCTGTCAATTTTGGGATAGCAAGAAGTTGCTGAACTCTTGTTACAGATACTAGAATTGGAAGACGATCCACTGATTCTTTTCCAGTGATGTCTTCAATCATCTTCCCATCCCAATGAATGCATAAAGTAACTTCTGGTTTAAATTCTTGCTTTAACCCTTTGGTAATCTTCTGTCGATACTTAAGCAGCAAGTTTTTCACTTAATACTTATTTGGTACCTCGTCTACGACGCTTCGGAACAGATGCTCCAGATGTTGACGGCTTGTCATCATCAGTGGAAATGTCACCTTGGTCTGAATTACTATCTGATGTTGAAGAAGAATTAATTTTTTTGCACGAGATGCTTTTGCCTTCTCCTCTAGTTACCTTTTTCGCTTCAGCTTTTCTCTTCTCTTTTCTGATTCTGCTGCTTGCTTCAAAAAACTCGTATCAATAGTTCCCATCGTATCAATACTTTCTACTCGTATCAATACTTCCCATCTTCCCATGGTAATGGATTTTTCATTATTCACGACATTTCTGCAAATGTGTTGGAATGTTCTTCTTGTGGTTTTATGTACACTAAAAGAAAAATATGTGTGCATATGCTCCGCGGGCAACAAGCAGATAACCAGCGCGCAGCGCTTTAGCCATCCTTGCTATATAGGATTATGAGGTAACGATAGTATAAAACTTGAGAACCAGGTAGCATCCCCTAAATATTATCCGATTTGCATAAAAATTTTAATGATTTTTTTTTCACATAACAGAATAAAATGGCATGATGCCCCGTAACAAAATCAGAATTTCAAAAATAAGGTGCACCCTACTATCTAATATGTTGACGTTTTTAAAATATATATTGTGCCCACTCTCTTTTATATGTTGCGATAGATACATTGATTGTAAGCTTTTAATATACAAGTCGCTTTTGAAATCAATATGGTGCTACGGAATTCTGCTATGGGGCACTGCTTCAGCTTTCAATGTAGAGAGAAATTTTACGGTTAATACCATCGGCTCCATTGTACATAAAAAACTAAAATTTACATCGTGATTTAATTATGCCACAAGTGACTAAAAAAATTGCAAAATATGAACGTAAATATTAAAAAAAAACTCGAGTCACACCCAGGGAACGAAGCCGATTGGCTGTGAGTCGGCTGACAGACGCCGCCGGAGATTTTCAAAGACCCCAGCCGCAGCTGACTTATGCGGCTCATTTTCGGCTTCGGCTTAGCCGTTCTGTTAATCAGAACTTTTTTTTTTGTTTGCAAATTGTGTGTTAGCTTCTGTAATTAATGATAACTAACTAATTGTGCTTTGAAAAATAGGGATTTTTATCATAAAGAATTTGATATCATGAAAAATAAAGCATTTGTTAGCTTCACCATTGAAAACTGAAGGAGGAATGCCAGATGTGGGGATATCACGCCACATCTTAAAACTACATGTGTATATAAAAATATATTAACTATTTTGTAATACATTTTGCCATTTTCTATTCAGCAATCATTTGCGGTTTGGTTTAAATAAAAATTAAATGAAATGTATATTTTGGAAAATTTTAATGATTCGGATGAAATTTATTTTTATTATTTCTATTTGGTCACTAAGTCACATCTTGAAAAATTTGCAGGAAACTGCTAAAATATTTGTAAAAAGGCTAAAGTGGACCATTCATTATACAATATTGATGTATGTAGGTATGTATATGTTATAAATCAAGTCTTTTGATATTTGCCAATATATTGTGCCACCTTGGAGACATTAATGTACAATACGAAAAATTGCTAAATTATATTGCAAGTGGCTGAGCCTCTTAATGGTTCAATTTCGGTAGGATTAACAGTTTGACTTACCTCAAATATTTTATATAAATCTAATATTTTTTTATATCTAATATTTCGGTAATCAAATTACGTAATATAATATTACCGTTACTTATTAAGATAGACTTCGTGTTATTTACCTTCCAGATAATTTTGATCAGCACTAATGTCCCTTGAAACATAGGAGTTACTGGATTTCAGCTATCGATAGAGGAAAAATGCTGATATATATATATATATATATATATATATATATATATATATCAATATGTCTTCCACCTAAAGATTTATAAAAAAAATTTTGTGAACGATTTTTTACATTGAATTTCACGAAAAACGTCAAAATAATTCTTAAAACCCTAGACCTATCATGAATTGCCTAATTATAACAGTAACATGTTAGTGCTATATATATTTTCACTTAAAATATATTTTTTCTTAAAAAAAACCTTTATTTTGAATAACAACATGAATTGATGGCAAAGACTATTCTGTGGTAGTGGTTTGCTTATACAAATTGTTGACATTAGTCGACTCTCAGCCGATTTGTACTAGCCGCCGACGTTTTTATTTTTTAGCCAAGTCGACTTTTAGCCGCCGCCGATGATATTTTTGGTCAGCTGCCGCCGCCGACAAATCAGTATCGGCTTCGTTCCCTGGTCACACCCTAATAGCATGTTCACACGGACAGCAATTATCGAGGTTCGCTCTCTCATTCGAGGTTCACGGACGAATCTTGATTGAATCAAGATGGTTCGCCATACAAATTTTTGAAAGCGAACCAACTTGGTTCATTTTGAACCTAGTTGCGAACTATGAAGAATTTGCTATCATCGCTAGTTTTGATAACACATTATCGCTAATTTATCTGAACTAGCTATCAAAACAAAATGAGGACACACATACACATATCCATGAGTAAACAAAAAACAATCCAAAAAAAAATGGATGCGTGTATGCATTAAAAAATATAGAACACATTTTATTCATTATTTTTTGCTTAATTTGTTTACCTATTGTAAAAAAGCAAATAACACAGAAAATAAAACTCCTGCCAACTATTCACGTATGTATGTATGTGTGCATGTATGTATATATAAATGAGAACAGTGATACCAACTCTTGATACTCAAAAAGCGTAAAAAAAAATTTTGAAAAAGGGTTAAATTGAAAAAATATACGTTTAGCTCTAAATAAATTTTCAAATAATCGCAAAAAGGGGCTAGTATTAAAATGTTTCTGTTGTAAATCAAAACATCGAAAACATTGTTGTACAATAATTTATTAGAAAATCATGAGATCAACACATACATAGCTTGAGATATTACATTTCATATTAAATTTCAATAAGGTACCCATAAATAGTGTACATATACTTACATATATATATAAATATAATAGAAGTATACATATATATATGTATGCATCTACGTTTACGTACATACATATAAAATTGGTAGTTTTAAAATAAAATTTTGATTTCTCTCTCTTCCTAAAACATAAATTATCTGTTTTTATCAAAGCACAAAAAATTTGGAAGAACTAAAAGATTATTCTATAGTATTCTTTTTTAAATTAATAAAGCAAACTAGCAAAATTAAATGAGTAAAAAGTCGATATTATTAGATTAAAGGAACAAAAAGTGCACAAAGATTATAACTTATATACATATTGGACAAAAAGTAAAAAAAGTTCTGAAAGATAATTACAAAAAGTACTAATTCACGCGTTTTTTGGGACCAAACATTTTTTTTCGCGTTTGGAGTGACTGAATTCTTGTTAAATCTAGCCCGAAAAGTAGATTAGTAATGGGGACGGACGACATGTTTTGGGAATTCAAAACCGGGAAAAAATAAAAACGATGGCAACCCTGTTACAAATGGGGGGATTTTGGGGATTTTCATGCTGAGAGTTTCTTGGCTATGTGTGTGTGTGTGTGTGTGTGTGTGCGTGTGTGTGAGTTTGATTCTTTGTTTATGTGTATGTATACTTGTGTGCCCAGCTTTTGTTGTTATTGTAGAGAAACGTTGTGCTTACAGTGCATGGATGTATGTATATGTGGGTGTTGTATGTGTGTATGTGTGTGAGTTTGATTCTTTCTGTGTATGGGAATGTATGTACACTTGTGTGTACAGGTTTTGTTGTTATTGTAGAGAAACGTTGTGCTTACAGTGGATGTATACATACAGTATATGTATGTGTGGGATGTTTGTGTGTATGTATGTGTGTGTGTATATGTGTGCGTTTTTGTATTTAATTGTATGTTTGTCGGTCTCAGATACTTTTGTCGTAGTGGCAGACAATCATTGTACCCAGTAGGAAATGTCGATGGTGAAAATGTACTGAGTCGCTTTTGACTTTGTCACCAGTACTACTATATAATTATATCCCATTCAATAATTTTCACTATAGACATTTAGCATATGCTTGTCATTTAAAATCTACTAGTAACACTAAAACAATTGAATAGGTATGACTACGTGGTTCTTATTGGAACGTAGAGACATACCAACCAGACAGTTAGTTACTGTTATATTTCTATAATTTATGTACATACAAAAAGGTATGTATATTGACAAGTTGTTGCAAAATCTTTCCTTTTTACTGACAGATAGAATAAAACGTATTATACTATAATGGTCACTGTTTAGTGTTGACACAAAGACACTTGATCCCTGTCTGACTGCAGGGTAGTGACAACGAATTCGTGTGTATGTAGAATCATTATTTTTGTTGTTGTGAGTTGTCGTTGCTATGCATATGTATGGTTATTGTGCTCGTATGTATGCATGCATTTTTTTATTTCTGGGAAATATTCTAGTAGCTGCAGATAGTGACAACCCTGATATCTGCTGAAAATGGAAGTGGAGAGGGAATGTATTTGATAATGTATGTACATATATGTTTTTGGAGTAATGTACGTGATCGTATGGTGGGAGACGAAGGTGATGTTATGAAATCTTCGTTTATTTATTTAAGAAATATTGTTTCGTATTTCATGACAGAGGAGTTTCAATTGCATAATATTATAAAATTTCATTATGTATGTATGTTTGTGTATTACGTGATCACTTCTTTGTGTATGTGTGTGTGTGCCAGTATGTAAATGATTTCCTCGCGCTGATATTTATATGTAGGTAGAAATAAATTGTTTTCAATATCGACATTTGGTACTATAAAATACTATCATACATATATCTGAACTTCCCTAATCCTAGTATGTTTTTATACATTAACGAAGGTTTATTCATATTGAAATTTCTTATTTCAATACGGAAAAATATTAACTTACAGTATTCATTTATTAAACTCATTAGTTTTTAGGTATTTCAATATAAATTTTCTATTATATTGAAAATTATTGAATTAATGTGAAGCATTCTTATTTTTAAGCTGCACATTATCCCTGAGTGTATTGATTGCTTATCTATACATAGTGTTTTGACTAAACGAGGCTTCATATATTTTCATGATGTAGATATGTAAGTGTGATTGTTAAGATCTAATAAATACTTGAGCATTCCATGCAAATAATATTGGAGTATGTGGTCCAATCTAGATGAAACAGTCTACTTACATCATAGTCTCATGTAATGCAGTCATGGATCATATCGTTTTCATACAACCATCCAATGCTGCACGATAAATATTCGTGTTTAAACGAATATGATCGTTCTTCTTAGGCATTCACAAATTGTATGCGAGTAGTCTATAACTATTCCATATGGGGTAGTTTTTGGGGTTAGTCCGATGTAATGCAACGTTGTACCATGTGGTCCAACCCTAGGACATCGCAATGTTAAATCGACCAACTTTTTTTTTCATATATTTAGAGTAGTTTTGGAGTACTCCAACTCCTCTTTGGACTAGTCCTTACATGCATGTATGGACTAGTCGCATTATCTGCAGGGTTGATAAGAAATTTGAGATGTATACATACAAATTAATTTTATGTGTGTATGTATGTATGTACGTACATACAAATAAGTGTACAACTCAATCTTTGAATTCATTTTTTTTTGTCATGTGATATCTTTTTGTTGTGTATTATCTGAAATTAAAAACGTTGTTTTATCTGCATTTACTTAAAAGTTTGTGAAGATTTTCTGTTTTAAGTAAAACTAAATTCCTGAAGATACATGCTCTATAGTAATAGTAACTATAATAGAAATATTTCTTATACTTAATTTACATTTTTTTAAAGTTGACGCAACGTTAGTTAGTCAACGTTTGACATTTTTGGGGGTATGCAATTTTTTTTTCTAACTATAGCCTTTTTTCTTCACTTTCTACATTTATTTTTGGAAATCTTGCATTGCTTTTTTATAAAATTTATAAACATTTTTAAATGAAACTGATCCGGCACTCCAGCTTAGATACTGAGTGTTTTTTTGTTGTTAGTTAACTTACTTCTTTTTTATTTTTTATTGATAAACATTTAAAATCAAAAGGGAGTTTTATATTGTAATTATTATTTTCATAATTGTTGAAAACAATCGCTGCTTTTTGTTTGTTTTTTGCGATGAAATCGTTTGAATTACTTTTGAAACTGTACGCGTTTATAAAAATTATGTTATTTTCTATATTTCTTAATTTATAAGACTTTTAGACTTTGTACTTTAGTGGTTATATATTCTATTATACGATTATGAATAAGAATGCAGTAAGCTGATGTATTTGCTTACTGCTTCAAATTAAAATTTTATTCAATTGAATAAAAGGAGATTTTTTCTTAAACTCTGATGCAGTTAGAAGCGCTGGAGATTCTTTCATATATAGAATTGGATAACATTTACTTTTAATTTTTATGTTAAGAGGTACAGATATGAGACTAAATTTAAATGTACTTTTAAATTAGTTAAATTATAATGAACAAACATATTTTACTCTAGGATACAAGATGACTTTGTGTGACGAAATTTCTGTTGCTTTATACTGATAATATTTTTACATTAATAAGGTACATATATGTTTGTTTTATGAAGGGTGAGCACCTATCACTTTTATTTGTTGTCCTATATGATTTTTTTTTAATTTTATTAAAGTTCAGCGTATTGTGTATATATTTCTGAAATGTTTAAGTGTGTTTTGTGTTCCCATCGGACAGAGTGTACGTATTAGTTGGTCAGTCAGTCTATATTTTTATTTATTTTTTTCTTCTAATGTGCCACTCCTTTTTTCAGATTTTACTACTTGGAATAGAGTATTTTTGTCTAATTTTTTGCTGCTGGGTATATACATTAGGTATGTAGAAATTAGTTTACTTACAAAGAAATGTATGTTTAATAAACAACTATTGTAGCAAATCGATCTCAAATAACTCAGTTACCTCTACCAGCAATTCACCGTCGGTGTTTTCATAAAGTGTTAGAAACAATGAAATATCTATGTTTGGGAGAATTTTTTTGCCTCAAGTAGGTATTTCTACATGAGGTTTGCTGGTTGACTCCTATCGCATTCATATGTAATGATTATCCACTTAAAAAAGGTCATCATTACCATCAATCACTCCCGTATACAATACATTCATGAGTTGGGTTGATCCAGATACAATTGCTGTCTCATCACCTTCTAACAGCTTTATATATTTTGCTAGTATGCATGCCTTAGCATGCTTCTATCGATAGTGACGTAAGAGTCCGAGATGTAGTAGTGTTACAATTAAAAATCTTTACTATTAGAATTTACCAGTTCGCTCTTTTGAATTTTTGCAAAGTAGATACATATGTATATTTGTATTTAAGTGACCACAAAATCATAAAATTTCTTTGCTTACAAAATTGTATGACGTGAGGATTTTTTTTTTTTTTGAAATTATTCATGCTTCGGCATGCTTTCATTTTTTTTCTGTAAATTTATTTAATACTCATACAGATACAGATATAAAGTAAGATCTGTTTGCAGTATGCATGCTTCAGCATGATTCTAGTCGAAGCGTATATTCATTCACTAAGTTTGCTTGATACTTATTCATACACATGTACATTCTTAAAGATTGGATATCAAAGTCCAAATTCCGTAGTTTATCTAACGCTTTCGATGGGAAAATGTACATACAACTTTATAAAAAGTGATAATATGATGTGCTGCTGAATATTGCACTATGTTATAGTTTATTTTAAACACTGAAGTTTTAGCAAATTTCATTCAGACCAACAAGTTTAGAGAATTCCACTACATTTAGCTAATTATCTAATTCCACTACATTTAGTTAATTACCTTTCTTAAGACCCATCATTCCTAATCAATCCTACAAAAAACTAGATTTTTCGTTTTAATTTAATTTTTATTTTTATTAAATTCAACATTCATTCTTCAATTTACTTTATACTGTATTAAGCAGCTTTTTCTCATTTGTTGAGTTAACTTTAATCGTAAACATTTTAATGGTGAGATAAATTTTTCTATTTTATTCACTAAGTAATTCTTTATATATGTATACCAATCCTTTTATATGAACCATTAAAGCTAATTCTTTTCACATCATTCCTTTTAATGCTCAATTAAATCATTGTACTATTGATGCTTTCATATTAAGTAATGTTTAATCTTCTATTTATGTATGAGTTTTCCAAAGTATTTATTAAAAAATTCCTTAGAATCATCTGTTTGTAAGTTTTTTTTTTTTTTTTTTGGTACCCGTACCACTTCAAAAATATTTTCCATTCCTTGGTTTTTGGAGTGCAGCTTTTATTTTCAGCTGTACTACAATTTGAGAATGTGTCAATTACAGTCTTCAAAAATCAACAATTTCTATTTTCTGTAGAATAGTTCTCCATTTCACCTTACTTAGCTCCATAAAACTTCATATATTCCTGTCATTGCATCTCTACAAGCACAAGTTTAATAAATAAGTTTTAATAAATTTCTTTTT
Source organism: Tachina grossa (assembly GCA_949987645.1). Taxonomy (NCBI): domain Eukaryota; kingdom Metazoa; phylum Arthropoda; class Insecta; order Diptera; family Tachinidae; genus Tachina; species Tachina grossa. The sequence goes on along the minus strand of OX465277.1, from coordinate 57,941,744 downwards.
AAAGACATTGAGTTGTTTTACAGATTTTTTCGATATTGTGGTGATCTACATGTTGCACTTTCAGCTATTTATACTAACATGTAGTTAATTTTCTAATCTATATATTTAATCGTACAACTCTTCAATTTATTTTTAATTATATAATTTTTAGAATTCCTTTTCAATTTTATAACTCTCTTCCTTCTCTAATTTTATTTCACGTTGTAGTCCATCAATATGCATTTTAATATATTCTTGAATTATATCAATGCCTTAAGCTATATTATTAATTTGTTCTTTAGTTTGTCGATTTCAGTTTCCAGAAAAATTAACTTATATCATCGTTCTCTGACGGAGAACGATGATGATTCTGTATGCATACATTAGTAGTAATTAAAATCTTTTTATAGATTTCGAGTTCAAATTTATCATAATTTTTTGGTATTTTATCAAACATTAGAGAAAATAGTCCTAGTGTTAGAGCCCATATTTGACCACCAACTTGTATTTTATCGTCATTCAGTTTGAGGTTACTATCACCATTAGTTTGTATCTAATTCATTTCTTCCTTCCAATACTGATAAGTATTCGGAATTGGAAGTCTGTGAGTACAAATCATCGTCATCATCATTCTCAGTATTAGCATCATTAAATAAGATGGTATTATCAAATATTGTTCCTTCTGCAATTTTTTTTTTTTTTGTGTACTTGTCTCCATTTTGACTGATGGGTTTTCAGGCTATAAACTTGTATTATTTTCAACTTCTGTCTTGATGTTACTTTCTTCTTTCATAAGAATTCTTTTAATATTTTTAGAACTATTTATGAATTCTTCTGTTATAGGTTTAAATGCATCTCGTAGTTGTTCATTTGTATCTATTTCACTAGTTTTTATACTACGAAGCTTTTTCTTAATCACATTTGTTCTCAACACCAAATGCTTTAAAACTTTCTCATCCATGTTTGCTAACAGCAAAATTCAGGTATCGGTTACTAGATCAGCTTATCAGGACCTGGTCTGGTTATCAGATCAGCTTATCAGGACCTGGTCTGGTTTTCAGATCAGCTTATCAGGACCTGGTCTGGTTATCAGATCAGCTTTTCAGGAACTGGTCTGGTTTTCAGATCAGCTTTTCAGGACCTGGTCTGGTTTTCAGATCAGCTTTTCAGGACCTGGTCTGGTTTTCAGATCAGCTTTTCAGGACCTGGTCTGGTTTTCAGATCAGGCTATCAGGAACTGGTCTGGTTTTCAGATCAGCTTATCAGGAGCTGGTCTGATTTTCAGGTCAGCTTATTAGGAGCTGGTCTGATTTTCAGGTCAGCTTATTAGGAGCTGGTCTGGTTTTCAGGTCAGATGAAATAACTAAAGTCTATCTTTTATTAGCAGTTTTTTTTTTTTTTTTCTATAACGAAAATCGTTTAATTCAATATATTTGCTTATAATCAAAAATCCATATTTATCCTTCCAACACTCTACAAATTTTTTAAAACTTGTCAAAATTCATATTACTGCCAACATGAACCTTCTAAACATGCTTCATATTTTTCTCATCTTACTTAAACATTATAATTACATTTGCATTGTCTCTTATTAAATGCTTATAGCCATATTCATAAAAATTTTAAACAGCATTTCAAATGTTGTTTGAGCAAAATTCGCTAAAATTGTATTCATAATAGAATATTAGCTTAAAAAACGTTTTTTAACTTGCGTAAATCACCAAATCTTATATGTAAATTAAATGCACCCATATCAAAAATAATTTTGAGTTGACGTCGTTGTAGTTTTGCTTCATGTTTATTTGTATTTTTAACTTTGCCTGTATGTATGTATGTATGTATGTATGTATGTATGCATGTATTAAGAATTATGCTATAAGTTTGGCACAAGTAGAATGAGTCATCATTCTTCTGTCGCCCATACAAAAATATACACGTACATATGTATGTATATTATTCTGCTTTCCACATGCAACATCAGCAAATATCATAATTGAAATGTATTAAGGGTCATTACCAGAAAAAAATAAATGTATAATAACCCATTCTTTTAATTATGAAATTATGTAATTTCTTTAACTATTCATATTTGTAGTAGTATATAGATAATTTTAGTATAAATATATGTTTTTAAACCTCAGATAGTACATTTATTTTGGAAAGCTTGCTTTGCTTTTTAAAAATGTATAAACATTTTTAAATGAAACTGATCCGGCACTCCAGCTTAGGTACTGATAGTTTTTTTGTTGTTAGTTAACTTACTTATTTCTTATTTTTTATTGATAAACATTGGAAATCAAAAGGGAGTTTTATATTGTAATTATTATTTTCATAATTGTTGAAAACAATCGCTGCTTTTTGTTTGTTTTTTGCGATGAAATCATTTGAATTACTTTTGAAACTGTACGCGTTTATAAAAATTATGTTATTTTCTATATTTCTTAATTTATAAGACTTTTAGACTTTGTCCTTTAGTGGTTATATATTCTATTATACGATTATGAATAAGAATGCAGTAAGCTGATGTATTTGCTTACTGTTTCAAATTAAAATTTTATTCAATTGAATAAAAGGAGCTTTTTTTCTTAAACTCTGATGTAGTTAGAAGCGCTGGAGATTCTTTCATATAACAGCTTTCTTGGAATTTTAGATGCATATAATATAGAATTGGATAACATTTATTTTTAATTTTTATGTTAAGAAGTACGGATGGATATGAGACTGAATTTAAATGTACTTTTAAATTAGTTAAATCATAATGAACAAACATATTTTCTTCTTGAATAGCGATCAACAGAAAACGAACTCGTTTTCATATAATTTAGGTATACCCTATCGACGGCTCCTCTAGGATACAAGATGACTTTGTATGACGAAATTTCTGTTGCATTTGTTTATATACATATGTATGTTTATTTTATGAAGGGTGAGCACCTATGGCTTTTATTTGATGTTCTATATGATTTTTTTTTCATTTTATTAAAGTTCAGCGTATTGTGTATATATTTTTAAAATGTTTAAGTGTGTTTTGTGTGCCCATCGGACAGAGTGTACGTATTAGTTGGTCAGTCAGTCTATATTTTTATTTATTTTTTTCTTCTAATGTGCCACTCCTTTTTTCAGATTTTACTACTTGGAATAGAATATTTTTGTCTAATTTTTTGCTGGGTATATACATTAGGTATGTAGAAATTAGTTTACTTACAAAGAAATGTATGTTTAATAAACAACTATTGTAGCAAATCGATCTCAAATAACTCAGTTACCTCTACTAGCTATTCACCGTCAGTGTTTTCATAAAGTGTTAGAAACAATGAAATATCTATGTTTGGGGGAATTTTTTTGCCTCAAGTAGGTATTTCTACATGAGGTTTGCTGGTTGACTCCTATCGCATTCATATGAACTGATTATTCACTTAAAAAAGGTCATCATCACCATCAATCACTCCCGTATACAATACATTCATGAGTTGGGTTGATCCAGCTACAATGGCTGTCTCATCACCTTCTAACAGCTTTATATATTTTGCTAGTATGCATGCCTTAGCATGCTTCTATCGATAGTGACGTAAGAGTCCGAGATGTAGTAGTGTTACAATTAAAAATATTTACTATTAGAATTTACCAGTTCGCTCTTTTGAATTTTTACAAAGTAGATACATATGTACGTATTTCATTGACCACAAAATCATAAAATTTCTTTGCTTACAAAATTGTATGACGTGAGGATTTTTTTTTTGAAATTATACATGCTTCGGCATGCTTTCATTTTTTTTCTATAAATTTATGTAATACTCATACAGATACAGATATAAAGTAAGATCTGTTTACTGTACATTTTAAAATTTATGTATGCTTCAGCATGATTCTATTTGAAGCGTATATTCATTCACTAAGTTTGTTTGATACTTATTCATACACATGTACATTCTTAAAGATTGGATATCAAAGCCCAATTTCCGTAGTTTATCTATATTTTTGGAAGATCTGATAGCTAAAGAAATAAATAGAGCGAAGATCTTCTATAATAATCCCATTTTCATATTGTAAAATTTTGCGTGCTAGCGCTTTCGGTGGGAAAATGTACATACAACTTTATAAAAAGTAATAATATGATGTGCTGCTGAATATTGCACTATGCTATAGTTCATTTTAAACACTGAAGTTTTCGCAATATTTCATTCAGACCATCAAGTTTAGAGAATTCCACTACATTTAGCTAATTATCTTTCTTAAGACCCATCCTTCCTAATCAATCCTGCAAAAAACAAAATAAACTAGATTTTTCGTTTGTAATTTTATTTTTATTAAATTCAACATTTTGTACATATTTAAATTACTTTATACTGTATTAAACAGCTTTTTCTCATTTGTTGAGTTAACTTTAATCGTAAACATTTTAATGGTGAGATAAATTTTTCTATTTTATGCACTAAGTAATTCTTTATACAGGGTGGGCCAAAAGAAACCAAGGGGTGTAAAAGTTTAATAACTTTTTTGTTTATTAACTTTTTTTTTATTTTTTCTTTCAGATTATATAATATACAAAATGGAAATTTTTTTACACTAAGTATGAAAAATGATATCTCTTAAATGACCACCGTTTTCAGCTTCGCACTGATGGGCTCTTTTTAGAGCATTTTCCATAACATCTTTCAAAACTTGTGCCTGTAGCGTTCGAATTTCTGCAACAATGTTTGCCTTGAGTTCAAGGATTGTCTCTGGCTTATTCACATACACTCGCTCCTTCAAAAAACCCCAAAGAAAATAGTCGGGTGCTGTCAAATCTGGCGATCGCGCTGGCCAAATAATTTCCGAATTTCGAGAAATTATTCGCTCTCCAAAAATTTGACTTAAAAGTGCCATTGTGTCTCGGGCAGTATGGGTAGTGGCTCTGTCCTGCTGAAACCACATACCAGGTCTGTTTTCAAGAGCAGGACATAAAAAATTTTCTATCATAAACCGATACCGCTTTCCATTTACGGTTACAGCACTTCCATCTTCATTCTCGAAGAAGTAGGGCCCAATGACATTTTCAGATGTGATCCCACACCATACTGTACACCTGATGGGGTGCAATTGGCGTTGATGAATGGCTCTTGGATTTTGAGAACCCCAGAACCAACAGTTCTGCTTATTAACAAAGCCATTCAAATGAAAATGAGCTTCATCACTCATAATCAAATTTTCAATAAAGTTGATTTCATTTCTGGCCAACTCTTGAAATTTAACTGCAAAATTTAGACGTTGCCGATGATCTGCGGGTTTTAATTCTTGGACCAATTGCATCTTATATGGGTATAACTGTAAATCTTTTTTTAAAATGCGCCGTAGTGACGTGCGAGACATTTCTAGCTGAGCAGAACGCCTTCTGCCATATGTTTCTGGTGCTTCGTTAACACTTTGCTGTACTCGTTCAATATTTTCCGCAGTGCGACTTAAACGTGGTCTACCGGTTCGAGGCAAATCTCTTACGCTGCCATGTTGGTGATGACGATATGCTCTCTGCGTTAAAATAATTGATCTCTGGTTTAAATAATAAAATTCTATTGTTCTGATTTTTTGTTCAGTTGTGAACCTCTCCATTATAAATTCTCCAAGTGTTGTCTATATAATCTGAAAGAAAAAATAAAAAAAAATTAATAAACAAAAAAGTTATTAAACTTTTACACCCCTTGGTTTCTTTTGGCCCACCCTGTATATACCAATCCTTTTATATGAACCATTTAAGCTAATTCTTTTCACATCATTCCTTTTAATGCTCAATTAGATCATTGTACTATTGATGCTTTCATATTAAGTAATGTTTAATCTTCTATTTATGTGTGAGTTTTCCAATGTATTTATTAAAAAATTCTTATCTGTTTGTAAGTACACCAAAGAAACTAACAGAAGGAACAATATTTGATAATACCATCTTATTTAATGATGCTAATACTGGGAATGATGATCACGATGATTTGTACTCACAGACTTCCAATTCCGAATACTTATCAGTATTGGAAGGAAGAAATGAATTAGATACAAACTAATGGTGATAGTAACCTCAAACTGAATGAAGATAAAATACAAGTTGGTGGTCAAATATGGGCTCTAACACTAGGACTATTTTCTCTAATGTTTGATAAAATACCAAAAAATTATGATAAATTTGAACTCGAAATCTATAAAAAGATTTTAATTACTACTAATGTATGCATACAGAATCATCATCGTTCTCCGTCAGAGAACGATGATATAAGTTAATTTTTCTGGAAACTGAAATCGACAAACTAAAGAACAAATTAATAATATAGCTTAAGGCATTGATATAATTCAAGAATATATTAAAATGCATATTGATGGACTACAACGTGAAATAAAATTAGAGAAGGAAGAGAGTTATAAAATTGAAAAGGAATTCTAAAAATTATATAATTAAAAATAAATTGAAGAGTTGTACGATTAAATATATAGATTAGAAAATTAACTACATGTTAGTATAAATAGCTGAAAGTGCAACATGTAGATCACCACAATATCGAAAAAATCTGTAAAACAACTCAATGTCTTTAAAAAGAAATTTATTAAAACTCGAAAATTGTTTGTGCTTGTAGAGATGCAATGACAGGAATATATGAAGTTTTATGGAGCTAAGTAAGGTGAAATGGAGAACTATTCTACAGAAAATAGAAATTGTTGATTTTTGAAGACTGTAATTGACACATTCTCAAATTGTAGTACAGCTGAAAATAAAAGCTGCACTCCAAAAACCAAGGAATGGAAAATATTTTTGAAGTGGTACGGGTACCAAAAAAAAAAAAAAAACTTACAAACAGATGATTCTAAGGAATTTTTTAATAAATACTTTGGAAAACTCATACATAAATAGAAGATTAAACATTACTTAATATGAAAGCATCAATAGTACAATGATTTAATTGAGCATTAAAAGGAATGATGTGAAAAGAATTAGCTTTAATGGTTCATATAAAAGGATTGGTATACATATATAAAGAATTACTTAGTGCATAAAATAGAAAAATTTATCTCACCATTAAAATGTTTACGATTAAAGTTAACTCAACAAATGAGAAAAAGCTGCTTAATACAGTATAAAGTAAATTGAAGAATGAATGTTGAATTTAATAAAAATAAAAATTAAATTAAAACGAAAAATCTAGTTTTTTGTAGGATTGATTAGGAATGATGGGTCTTAAGAAAGGTAATTAACTAAATGTAGTGGAATTAGATAATTAGCTAAATGTAGTGGAATTCTCTAAACTTGTTGGTCTGAATGAAATTTGCTAAAACTTCAGTGTTTAAAATAAACTATAACATAGTGCAATATTCAGCAGCACATCATATTATCACTTTTTATAAAGTTGTATGTACATTTTCTAATCGAAAGTGCTAGCACGCAAAATTTTACAATATGAAAATGGGATTATTATAGAAGATCTTCACTCTATTTATTTCTTTAGCTGTCAGATCTTTAGAAAATATAGATAAAGTACGGAAATTGGGCTTTGATATCCAATCTTTAAGAATGTACATGTGTATGAATAAGTATCAAACAAACTTAGTGAATGAATATACGCTTCAAATAGAATCATGCTGAAGCATGCATAAATTTTAAAATGTACAGTAAACAGATCTTACTTTATATCTGTATCTGTATGAGTATTAAATAAATTTACAGAAAAAAAATGAAAGCATGCCGAAGCATGAATAATTTCAAAAAAAAAAAAAAATCCTCACGTCATACAATTTTGTAAGCAAAGAAATTTTATGATTTTGTGGTCACTTAAATACATACATACATATGTATCTACTTTGCAAAAATTCAAAAGAGCGAACTGGTAAATTCTAATAGTAAAGATTTTTAATTGTAACACTACTACATCTCGGACTCTTACGTCACTATCGATAGAAGCATGCTAAGGCATGCATACTAGCAAAATATATAAAGCTGTTAGAAGGTGATGAGACAGCAATTGTATCTGGATCAACCCAACTCATGAATGTATTGTATACGGGAGTGATTGATGGTAATGATGACCTTTTTTAAGTGGATAATCATTACATATGAATGCGATAGGAGTCAACCAGCAAACCTCATGTAGAAATACCTACTTGAGGCAAAAAAATTCTCCCAAACATAGATATTTCATTGTTTCTAACACTTTATGAAAACACCGACGAATTGCTGGTAGAGGTAACTGATTTATTTGAGATCGATTTGCTACAATAGTTGTTTATTAAACATACATTTCTTTGTAAGTAAACTAATTTCTACATACCTAATGTATATACCCAGCAGCAAAAAATTAGACAAAAATACTCTATTCCAAGTAGTAAAATCTGAAAAAAGGAGTGGCACATTAGAAGAAAAAAATAAATAAAAATATAGACTGACTGACCAACTAATACGTACACTCTGTCCGATGGGAACACAAAACACACTTAAACATTTCAGAAATATATACACAATACGCTGAACTTTAATAAAATTAAAAAAAAAATCATATAGGACAACAAATAAAAGTGATAGGTGCTCACCCTTCATAAAACAAACATATATGTACCTTATTAATGTAAAAATATTATCAGTATAAAGCAACAGAAATTTCGTCACACAAAGTCATCTTGTATCCTAGAGTAAAATATGTTTGTTCATTATAATTTAACTAATTTAAAAGTACATTTAAATTTAGTCTCATATCTGTACCTCTTAACATAAAAATTAAAAGTAAATGTTATCCAATTCTATATATGAAAGAATCTCCAGCGCTTCTAACTGCATCAGAGTTTAAGAAAAAATCTCCTTTTATTCAATTGAATAAAATTTTAATTTGAAGCAGTAAGCAAATACATCAGCTTACTGCATTCTTATTCATAATCGTATAATAGAATATATAACCACTAAAGTACAAAGTCTAAAAGTCTTATAAATTAAGAAATATAGAAAATAACATAATTTTTATAAACGCGTACAGTTTCAAAAGTAATTCAAACGATTTCATCGCAAAAAACAAACAAAAAGCAGCGATTGTTTTCAACAATTATGAAAATAATAATTACAATATAAAACTCCCTTTTGATTTTAAATGCTTATCAATAAAAAATAAAAAAGAAGTAAGTTAACTAACAACAAAAAAACACTCAGTATCTAAGCTGGAGTGCCGGATCAGTTTCATTTAAAAATGTTTATAAATTTTATAAAAAAGCAATGCAAGATTTCCAAAAATAAATGTAGAAAGTGAAGAAAAAAGGCTATAGTTAGAAAAAAAAATTGCATACCCCCAAAAATGTCAAACGTTGACTAACTAACGTTGCGTCAACTTTAAAAAAATGTAAATTAAGTATAAGAAATATTTCTATTATAGTTACTATTACTATAGAGCATGTATCTTCAGGAATTTAGTTTTACTTAAAACAGAAAATCTTCACAAACTTTTAAGTAAATGCAGATAAAACAACGTTTTTAATTTCAGATAATACACAACAAAAAGATATCACTTGACAAAAAAAAAATGAATTCAAAGATTGAGTTGTACACTTATTTGTATGTACGTACATACATACATACACACATAAAATTAATTTGTATGTATACATCTCAAATTTCTTATCAACCCTGCAGATAATGCGACTAGTCCATACATGCATGTAAGGACTAGTCCAAAGAGGAGTTGGAGTACTCCAAAACTACTCTAAATATATGAAAAAAAAAGTTGGTCGATTTAACATTGCGATGTCCTAGGGTTGGACCACATGGTACAACGTTGCATTACATCGGACTAACCCCAAAAACTACCCCATATGGAATAGTTATAGACTACTCGCATACAATTTGTGAGTGCCTAAGAAGAACGATCATATTCGTTTAAACACGAATATTTATCGTGCAGCATTGAATGGTTGTATGAAAACGATATGATCCATGACTGCATTACATGAGACTATGATGTAACTAGACTGTTTCATCTAGATTGGACCACATACTCCAATATTATTTGCATGGAATGCTCAAGTATTTATTAGATCTTAACAATCACACTTATATATCTACATCATGAAAATATATGAAGCCTCGTTTAGTCAAAACACAATGTATAGATAAGCAATCAATACACTCAGGGATAATGTGCAGCTTAAAAATAAGAATGCTTCACATTAATTCAATAATTTTCAATATAATAGAAAATGTATATTGAAATACCTAAAAACTAATGAGTTTAATAAATGAATACTGTAAATTAATATTTTTCCGTATTGAAATAAGAAATTTCAATATGAATAAACCTTCGTTAATGTATAAAAACATACTAGGATTAGGGAAGTTCAGATATATGTATGATAGTATTTTATAGTACCAAATGTCGATATTGAAAACAATTTATTTCTACCTACATATAAATATCAGCGCGAGAAAATCATTTACATACTGGCACACACACACATACACAAAGAAGTGATCACGTAATACACAAACATACATACATAATGAAATTTTATAATATTATGCAATTGAAACTCCTCTGTCATGAAATACGAAACAATATTTCTTAAATAAATAAACGAAGATTTCATAACATCACCTTCGTCTCCCACCATACGATCACGTACATTACTCCAAAAACATATATGTACATACATTATCAAATACATTCCCTCTCCACTTCCATTTTCAGCAGATATCAGGGTTGTCACTATCTGCAGCTACTAGAATATTTCCCAGAAATAAAAAAATGCATGCATACATACGAGCACAATAACCATACATATGCATAGCAACGACAACTCACAACAACAAAAATAATGATTCTACATACACACGAATTCGTTGTCACTACCCTGCAGTCAGACAGGGATCAAGTGTCTTTGTGTCAACACTAAACAGTGACCATTATAGTATAATACGTTTTATTCTGTCAGTAAAAAGGAAAGATTTTACAACAACTTGTCAATATACATACCTTTTTGTATGTACATAAATTATAGAAATATAACAGTAACTAACTGTCTGGTTGGTATGTCTCTACGTTCCAATAAGAACCACGTAGTCATACCTATTCAATTGTTTTAGTGTTACTAGTAGATTTTAAATGACAAGCATATGCTAAATGTCTATAGTGAAAATTATTGAATGGGATATAATTATATAGTAGTACTGGTGACAAAGTCAAAAGCGACTCAGTACATTTTCACCATCGACATTTCCTACTGGGTACAATGATTGTCTGCCACTACGACAAAAGTATCTGAGACCGACAAACATACAATTAAATACAAAAACGCACACATATACACACACACATACATACACACAAACATCCCACACATACATATACTGTATGTATACATCCACTGTAAGCACAACGTTTCTCTACAATAACAACAAAACCTGTACACACAAGTGTACATACATTCCCATACACAGAAAGAATCAAACTCACACACATACAACACCCACATATACATACAACCATGCACTGTAAGCACAACGTTTCTCTACAATAACAACAAAAGCTGGGCACACAAGTATACATACACATAAACAAAGAATCAAACTCACACACACGCACACACACACACACACACACACACACACATAGCCAAGAAACTCTCAGCATGAAAATCCCCAAAATCCCCCCATTTGTAAGAGGGTTGCCATCGTTTTTATTTTTTCCCGGTTTTGAATTCCCAAAACATGTCGTCCGTCCCCATTACTAATCTACTCCGAAAAGTGCTAATACCCATATTTTGAGTTGGTAACCAAATTGTAATTGCTTTTAAGTTATATTTAAATATGAAATTGTGTTTTTGAGTGCATATTTAAATAATAATTAAATTCCCAACCTTGTGTAATCTAATACCACCTAAGCTTTATGAGCGTACCATATGTTTTTATGCGTGTGTGTTTATTGAAAACATACACATAAACATCATGTGGTCGTGTTGAAAACATCATGTGCTCGTATTAAAAAGAATTTCGTTCAAATTTCATAAATATATAGGACAATACATAATTTCATATCATGGAATAAATAAATAGAACAAGTAGGAGTGCTATATTCGGCTGTGCCGAATTTTATATACCCTTTACCAAAGTGCGTTTATGTAGTATAGAGATACATACTCAAGCACATACTTACTTTTATGTACAAAGAAAAAAATAATAATTTTGAAACCCTAGAATCATAATTTTAGATTTTTCTGATTACTTATACCAATCTAGTAGTTCTTAAAAAAATATAGAAAGTGTGTTAGGTGAAAAAAAAAGAAATTCAAAAAAAAATGTTTTAAAGTTACTTTAATGTCTAGAAAAATAATCATAGTTTCCAGCTCTGGAGCTGTGGCTTTTATTTTTATAATTTTCTATACCAAACTTTTCTTTCCAAAACGTAAAATATATATAACTTATAAAGGAAAAGATAAAATTTAATTAGACTTAGTTACTTTTATATAACAAAAAAGTGTAAGTGACCCAACTCTGAACTCATCTTTCTTGATTTTTCTGATTTCTTACACCAATCTCTTTCTTTTAAGAATTTAAGAAATGTTTAATTTATAGAAAAAAGGAAAAATTTGTTTTAGTAACTTACTTTTGTAGAAAAAGTTAAAGTTTTCCAACCCTGGAATCGTCTTTTTAGTTTTTTTAATTGTTTTTTTTTTTATTTGAAATACCAATTTTATTCGTTATCAAGCATAAAATAATTTTATTTAATACAAATAGATAAAACAATTAGTTTTCGGTAGTTAATTTTTTATATCACAAAGAATCCTCCTTTTTGGTTTTTTTTGATTTCTTACACCATCTTTTTTTTAAGAATATAAGATATGTTCAATTTATAGTAAAAAAGAAAAAATTTGTTTTAGTAAGTTACTTTTGTATAAAAAATAAGATTTTCCAACCAACCAACAAGTATAAAATAAGTTTATTTTATAAAAAAAAAATTCGTTTTCGGTAGCTAATTTTTTATATCACAAAAAGTTTGGACTTTCCAACCCTGAAAGCAAACTTTTTAATTTTTCTGATTTCTTATACTAACCTATTTCTTTTAAGAATATAAGATACCTTTAATTTATAGAGAAAAAGGAAAATTTTGCTGTAGTAAGTTACTTTTAAATAAAAAAATTTAAAGTTTTCCAACCCTGGAAACATCTTTTTAATTCTAGAAGGTTAATCTTTAATTTTAAATACCAATTTTATTCGTACTAAAGTATAAAATAAGTTCATTTAATAAAAAAAAATAAAAATTAATTTTCGGTAGTTAATTTTTTATATCACAAAAAGTTTCAGGTTCCCAACCCTGGAATCATCCTTTTTGATTTTTCTGATTTCTAACATCAATTTCTTTCTTTTAAAAACATTAGATATGTTTAATTCATAGAAAAAAAAAGGAAAAATTTGTTTTAGTAAGTTACTTTTGGATAAGAAAAAAAGTTAAAGTTTTCCAACCCTGGAAACATCTTATTAATTTTTTTAAGTTTAATTTTTTATTTGAAATACCAATTTTATTCGTGGTGAAGTATAAAATAAGTTTATTTAATAAAAATAATTAAAAAATTAGTTTACGGTAGTTAATTGTATATATCACAAAAATCGTAGGTTTTCCAACTCTGGAATCATCCTTTTTGTTTTTCTGATTTCTTACATCAATCTCCTTCTTTTAAGAACATTCCATATGTTTAGTTTATAGAAAAATAGGAAAAATTTGTTTTAGTAAGTTAATTTTGCATAACAAAAAAAGTTAAAGTTTTCCAACCCTGGAAACGTTTTTTAAATTTTTTATTTTTTTTTATTTGAAATACTAATTTTATTCGTGGTGAAGTATAAAATAAGTTTATTTAATAAAAATAATTAAAAAATTAGTTTACGGTAGTTAATTGTATATATCACAAAAATTGTAGGTTTTCCAACCCTGGAATCATCCTATTTGTTTTTCTGATTATTTACATCAATCTCTTCCCTTTAAGAACATTAGATATGTTTAAGTTGTAGAAAAAAAGGAAAAATTTGTTTTAGTAAGTTACTTTTGTAAAAGAAAAAAAGTTAAAGTTTTCCAACCCTGGAAACATCTTATTAATTTTTTGAAGTTTAATTTTTTATTTGAAATACCAATTTTATTCATGGTGAAGTATAAAATAAGTTTATTTAATAAAAATAATTAAAAAATTAGTTTACGGTAGTTAATTGTATATATCACAAAAATCGTACGTTTTCCAACCCTGGAATTATCCTTTTTGTTTTTCTGATTTCTTACATCAATCTCCTTCTTTTAAGAGCATTATATATGTTTAGTTTATAGAAAAAAAGGAACAATTTGTTTTAGTAAGTTACTTTTGCATAACAAAAAAAGTTAAGGTTTTCCAACCCTGGAAACGTATTTTTAATTTTTTTAGTTTTTTTTTAATTTTTTTCAGTTAGAAATACCAATTTTATTCATACTGAAGTATAAAAAAAGTTTATTTAATAAAAAATTATTAAAAACTGGTTTTCGGTAGTTATTTTGTATGGCAAAATGAAGTTTAAGTCTCCCAGCTCTGAAACCGTCTGCTCGATTTTCTGATTTTCAATACCAATCTTAATTCAACAATTTCTGATCCACCAGTCCAAGAACGAAGTCTGTAGCTTTTCTGGGAGCTTCGGAAAACTGATTTCACGTACAGACAGACGGACAGACGGACATCGCTTATTCGTATTCCCTATACATAAGGATCCAGAATATATATACTTTATAGCTCGCTTATTAATACTCTAGAAATTACAAACGGAATGACAAACCTATATATACCCTTTTACCATTTTTTGGTAAAGGGTATAAAAATGTATTATGACGTTCGTTTGTTTTCATAAAATTTATTTTATGCAATTATAATTTTCTACATGTTTTGCTTTTGTTTTTTGGAAAGTCCTCGTTCAGACTTGCAATTTTTGTTGCTGGAATTTCTTAAAATTTCGCTTTGAAATTGCATAAGTGTTCACATTATGAAATTCTAATTTTTCAATTATGCGTTAAAAAATTCTATGACACCACAAATTTTCCTGAAAAATTAACACTTATATTTGCTTTTTCTAATATTTTTGGTTCTCATACAACTGAAGAAATAAAATTATAAAACACGTCAAATACAACTAGCAACTTGAAATTAACAATTACGAATTTCAAATCAAAAGAGAATTGCAGAGCACATAAAACTGTGTACCGCTCCCTAATCTTCTTACCCCTTCACCAATAAACTCAAGAATTGCTGCAACAAAAATTGCAAGTCTGGACAGAGACAAAGCGTTCAATAGTATTTGGAAATTTTCTAGTGCCGTCGTACTTTCAACGTAATTTAATAAGAACTTGAATTGCCCATTGAAAAAATTAAATCGTATCTAAAAAAATTTAATTTTAAGTAAAAATTAGATAATTATGTACTTAAATATTAAGTTAGAAACTATGGGTAGGTTGGCATCACTGCATCAAAAAGATTTGGTGGTGGTTCATGTTGCCGTCTGAACATAGCATAATACGCTTGCTAGTCGTATCTTAAACTTTACTGGTCACATCCGCCTTAAAAAGGAAGACACTAGGGCTCTAATACTTAACACTCCAGATGAAACTGCTTGAAAATATTTATTTTTTTGCTTAGCACGACTCTTATATATTTGGGGTTTTCACAAAAGTGTCCTAATTGTCATAATCTATATATATAAAAATAAATTGCATTGTGTTAAGGTATGTACAGACGGTTGTCAGATCTTACAATATTGCCAGTAAAATGTGCTAAAAATTTCTTACAACCGTGTGAACTGACAATTTTTGTCAGACATCGTTGCCAGAAAAAGCATTGTCAGTCCATTGCAAGACTAGCAACTGACAACAAATTGTCAGACATCTTACAATCGTGTGAACACATTGTAAAATTATTGCCAGATATTTGTCAGACATTTTAATATTGTCAGATGTGCGAAGTTCATGCATCTGACAATGGCGTCATTGTAAGATAATTCTTCCTATGGGCAACACTGACTTGATTTTAAATAAAAAATTTATAATAAAATATATGCAGACAAAATCATTGCAATTGCTTCTTTATGGTCCATAATAATTTATACTTTCACTTTTTACACTAAACACAAACACAAACGATAAATATTTAACAATTTCCAACAAATGCTTTAACTCTGGCAACGCATAACAACAGATCTAACAATTTGTGCATATGACAACCGTGTGAACTGACAATTTTTCTACTGACAATTTTTCTACTGACAATTTGGTCAGATGAATTTATTGTCATACAACCGTCTGGCAATAAATTGTAAGATTTTCTGACAACCGTGTGAACTGACAAGAAATATTGTGCTGGCAATTTTCGATTGCCAGTACATTGTCAGTACATTGCTAGATCTGACAATATTGTAAGATCTGACAATCGTCTGTACATAGCTTTAGTAATTGATGTACTCTGGAATGCGTGAACCGATTTTGATTCTGCAAAGTTTATATGAAAGGTGACGTCAATAAAAATATCAATCAGCTGTTTTCTACGTTACAGTTACATTACATTACAGTCGGCTAACTGAGCCTTTATGCCAAATGAATTCAGCGTTACCGTTGGTGACACTCTTTAGTAGCTACTTTTAGCAATTTGCCACTTTTTCGACTGCTTGGATATTATTGTGCTACCTTTACAAAATGCACCCAAATTTTACACTTTTTCTAATTTTTGCCACTTTTTGATATTTTTTACTAAACGAAGATATACTTTTTGGACTTTCGGTTTTATTAGTATAGGTATTCAAAAATTGTTTTAGTTAAATTATGTAGTGAAGTTTTCTGAAGAATTAATAGAAGCGATAAAAGACTGATTTTATTAAAGTATTTATTTAGATCCGGTATCTATTAAATTGTTTCCGTTCTTAGTAATATAATAAGCGAACTTGAGTTAAAGTTACGCGCATTAGTAAAGCTACGG
Source organism: Tachina grossa (assembly GCA_949987645.1). Taxonomy (NCBI): domain Eukaryota; kingdom Metazoa; phylum Arthropoda; class Insecta; order Diptera; family Tachinidae; genus Tachina; species Tachina grossa. The sequence goes on along the minus strand of OX465277.1, from coordinate 57,924,809 downwards.
TCACACTTGTCAAACATTTGCCCAAAAGAGCGTAACCACTAAATGCCAATGAAAAGTCTTGCAATTCAGACGAAAATTCGCAAAGTCAATGAGTATCCAATATTGTTGGATTCTATGGCATTGTGTATTAGTTGTGTTCGAAACTGTTTTATATGATAAACAAGTGTCTAGATCAAAACTTTTTTCTTTAGTGTTTGTTGGTTACGCAATTTATCAAATTGCTCGGATGAAAATTTATATTCAAAGTTGTTTACATTTGCTTCATATGTTTATGTATATTTAGTTAGCTGTATGATGTTACTCCAGCTGAACGGTTCTTTTTCTAAATTGGGATCGTTAGAAAATAAATTAGTTAACGACCTGAAAGTTGAAACAGAGGATACCAGAGTTGAAGAAAGTGACTTCTGAAAAAAGCTAGAATCATCTATGACGCAGGTTCTGCGTCTGAAAGGGACAACTGTAGTATATTTGTTATTGAGATGTTAACAACATAATCAAAACAAACAAGAGCAAATGTGTATTTTGTGAAATGAAAACGTGTACATACCTATGGTACACATTTACAAAATTAAATGAAAGAGTTTGTTGCATTGAATTAAAAAAAATAGAGTGTGAAAAAGATTATTGGTATTAAAAAGTAATTAAAATTTATGTCCAAATGATTCCTGATTTGACTTTAAGAATTTTCATTGTACAATTTCAATTTTTACCATTTATTTACAAACATCGCACAGCGAATGAGGTTAAAGTATACAATGAAAATAAGCTAAAAACTGCCACCACTAAAGGAGGTTTAAGAAAGACGCAGTGCCTGAGTGAACGAGACCTCAGAAAACACTGTCCCGTGTCATATCTGGAGACTGGATTCCAAATAATGAACTTATTCAAAAGTGCAGATATACAGTTTAAATAATTGGCATATACTAATAACTATTAAAAATTTCTAAAAACGATATTTTTCCATCAATTAAAAAATGCAAGGTACAAAAAATATACAGAATTGTAATATGCCAGTGTCTTCAGAATTCAATACTCAGATATTTATCAAAAGTTAAATACATTTTTTCTTAAGTTAATAAGCTGAGTTAATTTTTTTATAAATAAGTGACAATGTCAAAAAAGCATTAAAAATATATATGTATGTATCTTCAGAAAATTCAAGTAAGTTATTATTATAAGCGCAGATTATCGGCCCTGTTCTGTAAACCGAATCCGAGTAAATTTCACGTTTTCAAAAAATTAATAATGATCCAGCAGACGTGTTTAAGATCGTAAACGATAATTTTTTTTTGCAGATATGATATTAAAGAATCTATATAGTAAAAAAAAAAAACTAAGCAAAATCTAAAAAAATATTCTTATTGTCGGAGTTAGTTTTCTAAATTCGTACGATTTCAAATCGATTTGTTTGCAGTACAGGGCCGTATATTAACTATTTTTATATTTTTTTTAGCTTTGTTTTATCATAAAAAATAGTAATTTTTACTCTTTATATATGCAAAACATAATTTTTATTCTTGATGTTTTCAAAAATAAGCAGATCTATTATAATTTTTCTTGTTTTTAAGGTTGCCCCTATTTTTTCTTAAAATCCCCTTTTTGATGACACCTGTTTTAAAAAATCCCCTTTTTGTGGCGCTTTCACGGGGTTTAGGTTCGAAATGTTAGAATTTTGTGAAAATATCTTATCTTTAACTTTTTTTAGCTTGTTTTTTTTAAAGTCCTGCTTCTTTGACATCGGCAGTATGCGACAGCCAAATTATTATTAAACCGGCCACAAACAATACATTAATTTAATCGTGCGCCGCTAGAAAATATAATAATGGGAAATAAATGGAAACGATTTGGTATATTTGCGGCATCATCATATAATATAATTTTATTGCACTGTTATTTAACACATTATTACAACTTAAAGTTAGTTAAAATAGAATTTTATCGGACGTATAAAAAGCTTTCCATTAGTGAAAATTGGATTTAATTTACCATAGGATAAACTTGCCTGTAATTTATCGCTCACTTTAGGTTAAAGTAAAATTTTGCAAATGATAAAGTTTTTATACATCCGATGAAGTCCTACTTTTAACTAACTTTAAGTTGTAATAATGGCCCTAAGTTTGTTTTATACAGCTAAGTAGCAATTGCTATAACCGGGTGTCCTAAGACATCATCTCTCATCTTTTTTTTATTTTCTTTTTTGCACTACATAATGTGCAGGGGTTCGCTAGTGTCATAATATTTTACCATATTTTAAAATAATTTTTGTTCTGGATCTAACAAAAAGGTCATAAAGTAATAAGACTTTCTCAGCTATGTTTATTGTTTGTCATAACAACATGTAGAAATGCGTGAAACAGGGAAGGAAAATGACTTCTTGGATTTTGTACCAACTATGAAAATAAAATGTACTTTTTAGACCATGACGGTACCAATTTTTAATTTTTGCTAATAAAAACAGAAACGTAAAAAAATTAGTATAAAAATACAGAAGTTTACAATAAAAAACAGAAACTTAACACAAAAAAACATTAAATATTACATTCATAAAGGTACATTCGTGGATTCGATTATTATATTAAAATAAAACACACACAAAAAAATTAAAGAGAACATAGGCAAAATTAATGTTTCTATATAATGAAACATTGACATTTTTAAATTGTACCAAGTAACTCGCAGTAGTTCCAACAAGGTCAAAAATGTACCATAAAAAATACAAGTGCACCATGATCAGGGTTACCGCTGGGAATTTTTAAAAAGTCGCACAAAAGGTCATTTTATGAAAATAAAGTCGCACAAAAAAGTCACGTGAGAAAATAAAAGTTGCACATCTCTTTAAACGCTTTTTTATTCAAAAATATTATTGAATCAAAACAAAAAGCTTATTGCATATTTCATAACATAATAATGCAACTGTATTGTATGTGATTCAAAACATATTTTCTTGTATGCATACTGAAGAAATCTACTCAAGTTTAATAAATTTGGCTGTCGTATGCTGCCAACGTCAAGATATTTTTTACAAAATTCTAACATGTCGAACCAAAACCGCGTGAGCTCTTTACTTCAATTCTATTCGTTTGATCTTGGTGCCATATATCCTATTTTTTGGGTGAATGTATTTTATACTTCAACATACATATATATATATATATATCTTTTTTGGAATCCACTCTTCCATATCTTTGTCTATTAAATTTAAAGCTGACAGCATTTTTAAGCAAAGCTAGTTTCAAAATGTTCACATGTTAGTACACACTTGTATGTTTTACGACAACTTTTTCTTACATTGACTCGGCAGCTAAAAATAATTTTGTAAAATAAGCACTGCAAACCCAAAATTTTTATTTTAAACGCTTTTTTGCTAACACTATTCTTTGAAACTTTTACTGAAAATTAGGGAAAATTTTCTTAAATACATTGTACACATAACAAGGTTGCAAGAACGTAATATAATATAAAATAATAAAAGTGCTTCCAAATCAACAATAATAATCTGTGAATTGCTTTTAAGTTTTGACGGAGTTATTTTTTTTTTTTTTTAATTTAATTTACTCCAATATTAATGTTTTTTGTGACAATCTTTACAAAAAAGGGGAAAAAGTCCCAAGAAAATCAAAAAAGTCGCAAAAGTCGGTCATAAAAAAAAGTCTCACAAAAAGTCGCAGACCGCTAAAAAAAAGGGTCAAATTGCGACTTTAGTCGTATGAACGGTAACCCCGACCATGATTTCCATCCGTGGCGTGAGAGCTTACCAAAGGAATTGAGAGAGAGAGAGAGTAAGAAATGTACAAATCAGTGATGGGAATTGGAAATCTTGATTTCGTGCCGAATCTGTTTCTAAATAGTGCCAAAATCACTTTAATAGTGCCAAACCACTTTTTATATTATTTAAATGTTGGCACTTGATGTTCGTTTAGTATACTATGGTCCTTTAATGATACATTATTGTGTGTAGCTAGAAAATTCCATGAATATCACAAAAACCACGTTCCAAAATTAGTAGTTTACACACATATGTACATTGTATACATATGTATGTATAATTTATTAATACTTTCTACTTATTTACAAGAAATACAACTAACTGATCTGAACAGGTAAAAGTTTCTATGTTTGCATATTTATGTTTGTAAAAGGGAATCGACGAAACTGCCGCTGTTCATCCTACATTCCGCCTCCAGTCTGTCTATCTGTCGCTCGACCGTCACCTAACCGAATGCTTAAGTGACTGCTGAACTGATTTTTATGAAAATGGAAACATAGGCTTTTTATGTATATATAAAACAAACATATGACGGAAATAAAATTATTGATAGCAAGGCAACGTTTAGCTAGTATTTTACATAATTGAACAAAACATGATTCTAAAGGATACATTGCTCCAGTGAATAAATTGGAGGTAATTAATCAGGAACTAATTTTTCTCTATTTCCAAAATATAAAAAAAATTTAAGAGAAGTAACACTCAGGCAATGAATGCCTAGTACTGTCACTAGGTGTTACCTTCTTTAGAAGAGCGGTAGTGATAGAGAAGACAGGTGGTGAACGTCGAAAACACTTCTTAAGCCGCACAATTTTTGTTCTTTTAAACATAAAACCGAAAACCATTTTTTTCACAGAATTTGCCTACAAGGGACTATGTTATGCCAGCATATTGAAATTATTTTTCACGTCTCCGATATCTTTCCAAAACTCACTCTCACTTAAGATAAGGAATTTTATAAATTTTCAAAGTGTGATATAGATCTGTGTTCACTTTTAACTTGTCAGTGTGTTTTCTTTAATTTCGAAACATACAGATATGGAACAGTAATATTTATGTCTCAACTGAGAATATTTTCTGAAGCTATATTGAAGATATATTTAGTTTTCCAATATGACAAAAACAGAAAAAATACTATTTTGTTTTTGAATTCTTCAACTCTATGCTTGAAATTTTCGGTTTAAAGATGGTGAAAATTTAGAACTACATACATATGTATTTATGTATATTTCCAACATAGGTATCATCAATATATTTTTTGTTCAAAAAATGTAGACACAAATGGCGAAATAAAAAAAAAGAAAGCCTCCTAAAAATTAAATGTACGCTTACATGTTCAGATAGTTTCGACATTAATATCAGTTATTATTTTAACAACATAAGTTTTATCATTGCAGTTTGACTAAGCATTTAGGAATGGGAAGAAATATTATGAAGACTTCCATTGTTCCAGGACTCTATATATAATATTGTTTGACGAGATAATCAACGTTTTGGCGATATTTGTAAAATGTTTACGACATCAGCTGTTATTTCTTTTAATAATTCGTAACAAACATTCATTGAACACCGTTGCTTTTCCCCATCATAAGCGAACAAATGTCAGCCTCAAACGCTACTAACGACCCTTTTTACAATGTATGATTAAGACTTAAAATGAACTTTAATTGCAAGTTCTTCATACAACACTAGCCATTACAGTCCCTGTTATTTTTTAATTGCACGTTGTGAAAAGGGCCGTAAGTTTTCAATACTTAACAACGTAAATACTAAAAAAATACTTTTTATTGGAATGAAAAAAGTTGCCGAATTAATGCCAGCCATAACCGCCAAAAAGTTTAAACAAATGATTTTCCGGCTTCATTTTTTTGGCAAAAATCGATTAGTTACGATCGCAAATAATCGATTTTCGTAAAAACGAAGTTAAAAAATATGACGCTTAAGCTTTTTGGCGGTTATGGCTGGAATAGACAAGGAGCGATAGTGCCACAGTACCAGGTAACATCCAATAGTGCCAAAAATTGCACAATTGTGCCATATTGCCCATCACTGGTACAAAGGTGCTTAAACCAAACTACGCGTGACCGTTTGACCGACTAAAGTGGCAAATTGCCACTTTTTCGACTGCCTTTCGACTTTTTCGACTACTTTGTAATTTTTTGTCCCCCCTTTTTTAGGGTGAGTTATATGAAAAAACATTAAAAATAAAAATTTTAGTGTACTTTTCTCGTTTTTTTTTTAATTTTGCCCCTTTTTTTGATAAATCCCTTATTTGGTGCCACCCTGCAAATAAGTACAATATTTATAATCTATCTATATAATTAATAGGCGAACATGTTTTTTGTAATCCCTTTTACGCTGGTACTACTGCACCGATTTGAAAAAGATTTATATGGTTTTAAAGGATTTTTTATACAGATGTGCAGAATCTATATTTTATGGAAATCGGTTTAGTATTTTGGGAGCTATAAGTGTTTAAAGTTGCTACTACTACATGCAAACATATTACACATGCATTTATTAGGTTACAAGTAAAAAAGAACCAAAACATGAGTGTGTGTGAGTGTTTGTAGTATTTCTCTTGATCTAACAATTTTTTTCTCTTATTTGTTGTTGTATGAAAACCATAATATTTAAAGGACGAGAGTTGAATAAATTGAATTAACTTGGTTAAAGGGATTTTGTTTGTTTTTTTTTTTAATTTCATGTATTATGTAATTATGCTTGCATATGTATGTAAGTTTGTGTGTGGCTGTGTTGTAGTGAATGTTTTATGACGTTTAGATACATTTTCTTTGAATCTTAAATTATTTACATTTTGATTCTAGAATACGGACGAGTGTGTCGTCCGTTTGGTATATCTAGTTGTAAATTATAAGGGGTTGCTCACAACACTCATATTTTTCGCTTTATAACTTTAAAACGTGTTAATTTATGAGTACCATTTGAATACCCCAATTGTATATTATTAATTACAATCAATAATATTATGTTCGACCCAGGTTGGGTCAATTATTATATTTAGATTTACGATTTGAAAACTTATTGTTAGTTCATTTTTTAAGATACATTAAATAAATATATAAAGAAATATTTCTTAAATGTCTATCTATCCTGCTGATAGATAATGCTGATATTAGTTTTTATTATTTATGAGGGAAATTTAATACTATGTATTTAATATTTTATATATTGTTTGATTTACATTTGCAGCATTTGAATTGGTTCTCGGTCACGACGCACGTCGTTAGGCAACTGATCAGTGGGCTTCAACAAAATCTTGAATAAAATTTATTGTTGTCTTTTTTTTTAAGATTTTCCGTACTATTTGGCTTTGCAATTCTCAATAATTTATTGGTAATATTTCTAAAAGCATTAAAAATTGGTAAGATTTTTGGTTGAAGTCTACAGATAAGTTAGTTACTTAAATACTAACGAAATGCATCTAGACGTGCTCAAGCAACAAAAAATCTTTTCTTAAGTTCGTTTTAAAACGCATTAAATAAAAAATCATATGATTTTTTTCTCATTAAGTTGTTATAAATTTGTTGTTTTTTTCATGAATTATACCATAAGTATGTAGAATAAGAATAAGTATATATATGTATATGTATATGTATCTTACCAATTTCATGGTTGTTTATTGTAAATTTTTGTATATTTTCACCAACATCGTTTCTTCCCTTCAATGTGAACAAGTAAGTTTCTCTCATGGGCAGATAATCGGTTACATTGCATTTTAATTTATGATTTTCCACATCGCGGCAATAACACTTGTATATGGTATTCTAGAATATTAAAATAATTAATTATTAACGATAAAAACAATTCACCAATATGTAATATAATGCATAATTCTTATAGAAAGTTTTTCGTTGCGATATAACCGGATATAATTTAAAATATCATAGTGAAAGGTATCCATCCACTCCACTAAAACAAGTTGCAAAACAAGAAGCAACAAAAATAAATTGCGAAAAGTAGAAAGAGAAACAAAAAATGTTCGGTACAGAAGGTCGTGTACTACACACTCTGCATCTTCGCCCCTTCTTCGAGAAACTTCGTCCGTCTGTCTTTCAATTTCTCAAATGTAAAAGGGCACTAACTAAGTACACAGAAAAAAATAGAAGAGATTATTTTCAATAAAACCATGTTATTGAATAAAATTTTAGTTTCAATAATATTTGTCATTAACTTGAATATTGTATTTATCAATTCCGCACATTTTTAAATATCATTTAATGTCATTTATTTGTGTTGGTGTTTTCCTTGCTTGTTGATTGACTAAACCTGGTCATGTGCTGATGTTGTTGTTTATTTTGATTGTTGGTATTGTATACGTGTGCATTCGGACAAGAAGCCGAAAAACGTCGTGGCTTGTTTTTTTTTTTTTTGCTCAACAAAGTTATTTTTAGATTAGAAAAAACAAAAAATTATTTCTGTTTGCGTGTATTCATTATTTGCGTATCCAAAAACGATTTGCTCTTTAGCGGAGTGGTAAGTAAGTTAGTTTATTAGTCAAGAGATTGCCGGTTCGAGTCATCCCAAACACATTTAGTTTTAATAACAGCCAAGCAAAAGCAAACAAAAAAGGGTTGAAAAATGTGACATTCATCATCGACACACACAACACAATAACAATTATCACTGAAAATAAAATTTCAGTCAACAACTTTTTTCTTTGATTCATTAAATTTCTTTATTGACTGAAAAAAATATATTCAATAAACGTGCATACAATTTTATTTATCAATAATGCAAAAATCGTCATCACAGAAAATTCGAAAGATTTTTTTATTGAATCAACGATTTTTGTATTCAAATATCAAAATCATTTTTTTTTTTCTGTGTATTATTGTAGTGCCTATCACAATAATCATTTCTCATATTCCATTTAATTCAAAATGTACGTTAAATAGCTGATGTTAATAACAATCTCTACCCCAATAGATATTCATGGGTGCTGATAAAGTGCGTAGCTGTACAAAAAATATCGGTATTTCTCCCAGCTAATGAACAGCGTTGTCAACTTTTAAATTTCAAAAAGCACTGAAACAAGGAAAAAACGCGTAATTTAAGTAAAAAAGCACTAAATTAAAATTTTTTGTTTAATAAAAAAAATTTTGTATATAAAAAATATAGAAATCGGTTGACCTTGCATTTTAACCCTAAGACTTAAAATTTGAAGCATCCGATACTCATTTTGATTCTATGAGAATCAGTGAATTCTAAAATCAATTTGACGTAGCCTTTTTAAGTTATTATAAAAAAGTAAATTTTTTTCGTCAACGAAGAAACAAATCACCTGAAATTAGACAAATTATTGGCAATTGGCAAGTCTTTTTGACTTGCTGATTAGATTTTGAACTCGATGGGAGTAGTAGTTAATTTTTTTTTAAATCAGGACTTTCAAAATTTGAATTTTTATTCAGCAATGCTGTGGAAACATTCTTTCACAGCAAACGCAATATTAATAACAAAGTTACAAAATTAAAAAAAAAGTAATTTACAAGTTAACCAATACCTGGTTTACATTAGGCATTTTTTCATGAACTTTCACAAAATTTGTTGCACGCAACTTTTTTTAATTGCTAATATCAGCGCTATAGGAGAGAGTGATATATAAGAATTGATGTAACATGGATCTCTGAAGCATTTATGTCACTTTTTTAGATGTGATTTGCTTCTCCGGTTCTGCTATTGACAAATGAAAAAATTTTCATGCAACTTTTTTCATGAAAAAATGCCTAATGTAAATCAAGTACAAGTTATATAAACTTAAATTATATGTACTCCAGTTCTCGTTGAACCTTCATAGTGAAGAGACATTAAAGCGGATTTTTTTTACATACATACATACGAAACAAATATAAAAAACAACAAAATCAAAAATCATACAAAAAATATTCGTAATACATATTCACCTTGATAAATAAGCTTATTGGCTTTACTAATATTTTTACATAGCAAGAAATAGCAAAAACAAAAAAAAAACCCGTAAACACAAACAAAGTTCCCTTGAGGAATAATACTCTGTATGAGTACCTCAAAGGAAAAAAATTTTGAAGTGAGTTCTAACGGCAGAAATGCTTATTTTACTGTGAGTTCTGAAACTCTTAATAAAAAAAATATAAATAATAAATCTGATGAAAATCTTTTTTTAACGGCAAAGCCAATTTTTCGTCAGCGATCAACTTCGCTTTGTCCAATGCCAACTAGTGAATCGTTAACATTACCATTGCCTAGTACTTCTTCATTTAAGTCTGCGATATCATCCGCATCGGGCTCGCCTTCATCACTAAACCAAGTTATCACTACAGATAACAGTAGCTCAAAACCCAAGGTACAAGTGGGAATAGACAGATATATAACAGTGGTAAAGCGTGGGCGAAGCCCAAATTCTTCAAAAATTTCATCTGCTCCAAAGATGTCTAGGGATAACAGCGCATCATCTACCAATCGTCAAAATCGTTTTTCATTATTGCAAGACACCGACGACAAGCCCTCTACATCATCGCAAAAGTCTTTTAAGCCACCACCTATTTATCTGAGAGAAAAAAATTCTAACGCGCTTATAAAAAAACTACTGTCGACCATTGGTGAAAATACTTTTAACATCATTCCAATTAAAGGAGGAAATATTGATGAAACTAAAATCCAAATATATAATGAAAAAGATTTCCGAAAAATTGTTAGTGAATTCGAAAAAAATAAAACAAATTTTTACACATACCAACTTAAGAGTGCTAAAGGCCTACAGATAGTATTAAAAAATGTGCACTTGTCGACCAAGGATTCAAGGTAAAAAATGTTACCAACATATTTAATAGAGAAAAGGTCCCCCAACCCCTATTTCGGGTTGAACTGGAGCCGAATGACATACAATTGAAAAACAAAATGAAGCCCATCCAGTTTATAACGTAAAGTATCTCTTACATCGAAAAATCACAGTTGAAGAGCCACCTAAGCGTTCAGGTCCCGTACAGTAACATAATTGACAAGAATATGGCCATACGAAAACTTACTGCAAGTTACCTACAGTGTGAGTTATCTGCGGTGAATTGCATGGTACTGCTAGCTGCACTAAGCCAAAAGATCAAGCAGAAAAAAAATGTAGTAATTGTGGAGGTAATCACACAGCTAACTATAGAGGGTGCCCTGTATTTTCTTTCGTTAAACAGGCTATGGGTCAAAAACCCAAGTTAACTCCAGCTCTACAAGTAAACGCGAACTCTGACACTTTTGCTCAAATCAGCCAACCAGTTACTTCACGTGTATCGTATGCTGATGCTGCTAAGACTAGTTCAATTCCCGCGCAAAATGTTCCACCGCCAAATAATTCAACGAACTCAAACTCAAGCTTTAACTTTAGTCGCCTTGAAGCTACTATTGAGAATCTGGTGCTAACTATAAACAACTTTACTACAAATATGACAAGTATGATGCAAGAAATGCTGCGAATGTAGAATACACTGCTTCAAGCATTAGTTAATAAACCATGAACACGTTAAAAATATGTTTCTGGAACGCAAACGGCATTCGCCAACATAAAAATGAACTTGAGCACTTCCTCATGGAAAAACATTGATATAATGTTGGTTTCTGAGACTCTTTTGACCTCAAGAAGCTTATTTAAAATAAATGGTTACACTTTATATGATACAAAGGACCTGAGAGAGAGAGAGCATGTGGTGGATCAGCAATTCTGATTAAGTCAAGACTCAAGCACTATGTCCTTGACAACGATAGTGAAGAATATTTGCAAGCAACGAATATTTTCGTAGAAAATTTTTGTGCGAATTTCGTGATATCATCAATTTACTCACCTCCCAGATTTTCAGTTACCGAAGATCAGTATGAGAAGTTCTACAAATCGCTTGGATCTTGTGTCGTGGCAGCTGGTGACTACAATGCAAAACATACGTACTGGGGATCGCGTCTTGTTACACCTAGAGCTCGAGCCTTGTTCAATACAATTTCTAAAATGGGCTTAGATGTCATTTCGAGTGGGGAGCCTACTTACTGGCCTACTGACGTAAGAAAAATTCCAGATGTTATAGATTTTGCCGTCACGAAAAATATTCATAGGGACTTAATTCATGTAGAGGCCTCTCTAGATCTGTCCTCCGATCACTCTCCAACAATAGTTACAATTTTCAAAACACTAAGGAGTGATTTAACTAACTCATATGTGAAGATGATTAATGGAATCAACTGGCTGGCATTCAAAAAATATCTTAGTAGTCACTGCGTAGAAAACTTTCAGCTTAGATCATGTGATGATATTGAATTTAACATTGCCAATCTTAACGAAAATATTAAACAGGCTGCTGAACACGCCACTACCTCCTATCCGCAGACCGGCTTTAACAGAATTTATTCTACGGAAATTGAACGTCTTGTATGTGAAAAAGGAGAGCTAGAAGAGAATGGCAACAACACAGATCACCCCTAAATAAAATCAGACTTAAAGAATGTACTAAACGACTCAAAGAGCTGCTATCGTCGGAAAAAACTGCACTACTGGAAAAGTATTTAGAAGGTCTTGATGTAACGTCCGCATCTAATTACTCTTTATGGCGCGCTACTAGAAATCTTAAACGACCCGTTGATCTTAAATCACCATTGCGTACTGCGACCGGAGGCTGGGCAAGAAGTGATAGTGAGAAAGGTAACTTATTTTCTGAGCATTTAAAACCTTTATTCACTCCCAATTCATGTGCGGGTGCTGCTGATTTACCGTGTGTAGTTTCTCTACCCCCTCGTCCCTTAAGGTTTAAGATGCGTGAAGTACAAAAAGTAATTACTGAACTCAACCCGAAGAAAGCTCCAGGTATTGATGGCATTAGTAACAAAATGCTCATGAACTTGCCTCATATTGCAATAAGAACCCTGCTATTTACTTTTAATGCTATTTTAAGAATGCAGTATTTTCCACATAACTAGAAGCTGTCCAAGATCAAAATGATTCCAAAGGCGGGCAAAGATCTTACCAAGACCGAGTCATATAGGCCTATAAGCTTACTATCTACAATCTCAAAGCTTTTCGAAAAGCTGCTCATGACTAAATTGTCCACAATTTTAACTGATAATGGGTGCATCCCGGACCATCAATTTGGCTTTAGAAGTCAGCACAGCACGATTGAACAAACGCATAGACTGGTCCAAGTTGTAAGAAGAACATTTGAAGAAAAGAAGTATTGTTCTGCTCTCTTTATTGATGTTTCTCAGGCGTTTGATAAAGTATGGCACGAAGGCCTAGTTTTAAAATTGAAGACATATCTGCCAATAAACATTCAAAAGCTTTTGGAAAGTTATATTATTGATAGGAAGTTCACTGTTGTGGAAGGAGAGTTCACGAGTGTGCCCGAAACTATATCTTCTGGTGTGCCCCAGGGTAGTATTCTGGGTCCTGTCTTGTATTTAATATATACTTGTGATATGCCTGTGAGCAATAATATCCATATTTCTACTTTTGCCGATGATACAGCCTGTATGAGTGTGCACGAAAACCCTTATGAGGCATCCCGCAATCTCCAGGAACATATCACTCAGCTGGAAATATGGTTGAACTTATGGAGAATTAAAGTCAATGAACAAAAGTGTGTCCATATAACGTTCACCCTAAGAAGAGATACTTGCTCCCCCATTCGCATCAACAATAAAAATATTCTTCAACATTCCCAAGTGAAATACCTTGGTATACACCTTGATCGAAGACTTACATGGAAACATTATATTGACTCTAAGTTAACTCAGATGAAACTTAAGTTAACTCAAATATATTGGTTGATTGGCAGAAACTCAACACTCAGCTTAGACTGCAAACTTTTATTATTCAAGTCGCTTTTGAAGCCAATATGGCGCTACGGAATTCAGTTATGGGGCACTGCTTCAGCTTCCAATGTCGAGAGAATCCAACGAAGGCAAAACAAAACTTTACGGTTAATAACATCGGCTCCATGGTACATCCAAAATTCTATTATACATCGTGATTTAAATATGCCACTAGTGACTGAAGAAATTGCAAAATACGCAGGCAAATATTTAACAAAACTCGAATCACATCCTAATCCGCTTGCTCGTAATATTTTGAACTTTACTGGACACATCCGCCTAAAAAAAGGGACACAAGGGCTCTTATACTCAACACTCTAGATGGGACTACTTGAAAATACTTTCCCCCCCCCCTTTTTTTTTGATTATCACTACTAATGTATTATTTATAACTACCACTAAGCTTATGTCCGACACTGGGCGGGCCTAATAATTTTTTTTATTGATTTAAGATTTGAATACTTATTGTTAGTTCATTTATGAAGATACAATAAATAAATACATGCATTACAAAAAAAAAAAAAAAAAATTTACTAAATTTTATAAAAAAGGAACGAAGTAGGTTTTAAATATGTAACCTAAAACGGCAGCTCTATTAGAAACACAATTTTCTCGTTTCAGGCCGCTTTTATATAAAGACAAGTGTAAAGACAATTTTTTACGTATTTGAGACTTAAATAAAGTAATAAAGTTAAAAACGTGATCAACTTCTGCGTTTAAACATTGAAGTTTGATGGGAAAGGAAGAAAATGCTCCAAACGAGTTTATATCAAATAAATCGTTATAAGACTTTATTTCTGCCCAAAACTCGATATCGAACTCAAAGTTTATCCATTGCATTAAGTGAATTATTCTCTTTTTACTGTATATACTAGAAAATATTTCGCTATTAGACTATACTTGCATTATGTCTTCTTTGTCGTGTGGAAAACACTGTTTTCATTAATTGTGCTTAAAATGTGAAAGTTTGAGAATAAAATGCACGTATTTCTTCAACCAAGTTTTGTACAATCTTATTAGAATATTTTGAAATGTTAGTTTAACTTCAGTGCTTATGTTTTTTAAATATTAGACTTCTTCAAAAAAAAATATATATGTATATTATATAAGGAAAATTCTTTTTTAATTTTGGGTTTAGTGCCACCGCCAAAAAATAAAAAGCTCCAAAAATTTGTTTAAAAAAGCACCGAGCACTAAATTCAAAATTTTTCGCGTCGGAAATTTCAAAAAGCACTAAAAACGGTGCGAAAAGCACCGAGTTCACAACGCTGCTAATGAAGTCTAGTTTAATTTTTCTTCTCTTCTTTAGAAACTCACATTAATTAAAACAAATATTTCTTCAATAAGAATTGAAATTACTGAACTTAAGCCCGATTACGAAATTATTTTCGATTAAAATTCACAATTATAATAAATATTGTTACGTTTTTACTCTTTAAAAACGCTTTTCCGTGGACTAATTAATCTGGCATAAAATGTGTACGTATACACAGCTTTGTGTGTTAGTGGTTTTAGGGTTCCGTGCACCAAAGGTGAAAAGGAACCCTATTGTTTTCGCTACGCTGTCCGTCTGTCCATCACACGGTATTTTCTCAGGAACCGCAAGAGCTACGGACCTGAAATTTGGACACAGTATGTAGAACCTTGGCCGCTACAACAACAAATACATGAGAATTTAAAATTAAAGGGTGTTCCAAAACGAGAAACGAAAACTGTTAAAATCCCATGTAAAATACATACAATTGTATGAACATATGTATATTGAAACTTGAAATTTGTAAAATTAGTGTATTTTCATACAGACTACAACAATTAACACTAAAATTTATAAAAATTTAAATTAAGGGTGGTCCATCAGTTAATGCAATTTTGACTATGTAATTTTGACAACTTACTATATCTTGGAAACCGTAAGAGGCAAACACTTGATATTTTCAAAAACGGTAAAACTAAAAAAACCGAAAATTATACAATCGCCAAACCAAAAAAAAGTCGTCAAAAATTAAAAAAAAATCGCAAAAAAAAAATTTCTAACACTAAACTAATCGCCAAATTAGAAAAAATCGCCAAAATGAAACAAATTGCCAAAAATCGAAAAAAAATCGCCAAAACGCGAAAATATCGCCACAACTAAAAAAATTTTTATATAAAAAAAATCGCAAAAATGAAAAAATCGCTAAAAGTAAAAAAAAACGCCAAAATGAAAAAACGCCAAGAACCGAAGAAAATCGCCAAAACGAGAAAATAAAGTGTCAAAACTAAAAAAAAAGCCAAAAAACGCAAAAACGCCAAAACAAAAAACCCCAAAAACAAAAAAATGCCAAAACTATATATTATATAGGATGGAGTTTGTGTTAAATTACATATCTAGTGTTCGTACGGAACCCTTCGTGCGCGAGTCAGAGTCGCACTTTACTAAATTTATTTTTTATTCATTTGAAGTTTGGTTTTCGTTATACACGTATCGGAACATACTTGGCGGAAAATGGCTATAATAAATAATGAAGAATTGGCAATTATTTATTATTGGCAATATTTACTAAAAAATTAAAATGAGAAAATTGTTAACACCCGACTAAAAAAAGGGGTGTTATAAGTTTGTAGTGTGTGTCTGTGTATCTGTGTGTCTGTCCGTGTCCACGTCTAGGCCAAACGGCTGGACCGATTTTCATTTAGTATTTGTTTGAAGAAAATCGGTCCAGCCGTTTAGAAGATATAACATCTTTTCTGAAAAAAGTCGGGGGTTTTTAAAATTTTTAATTTAACCAGCATTACACAAAAATATTCCAACAGGGTTAATGTAAGTGCTACGCGAAAATATTCCCACAGTGTCAATGCAAAGAATAATCTGGAATAGTAGCAAACAACTAAATAAGCATGTGTAGCATATACAAGCTTGATTAAACGTAAACAAGCAACAACAAAAAGCGTCTGCTTATTAAGAAGATTCACATATTTACATACATACTAGGGTGATCGATTATTCGACTTTTTCCAGAAACCGGTTTTCGAATAGTTCGAATATTTGAAATTATGAAAAATCCGGTTTCGGTTTTTAAAATTCAGGAAAAACCGGTCAACCGGTTTTTTAAAAAAGAAAATTATTATACAAAAGTTTTGATTTTAAATTGCTTTATAAAAAAGGGTCAACAGTTCATGTAAATACTATAAAACAATAAAAAAATTAAAGGTAAAACATACAAATTAACTTTATATACATACTTATGTATAGTACATAAATATTTATATATAATATACAGTTGAGGAATAAACTCTACATACAACCATCATTTTTAGGGTTCGCGGAAACTTGGGAAGAAATTAAAAAAATTAAATATGCCAATATTAATAATAAATATGTTTATCAAAAATAAAAAATAATTATAACACCTACAGTAGCAAAAAAAATATTAAAAATACATATACGGGATTTACACTATGACTTTTTACTGTGGCTTTTCTAGAGTTTATTGACAAACGGGCTACAAAGGCAATCAAAGGGGTAGCAACACAAAAGAGAATTGAAGAAAAATGCAGGGGAAAAAGTCATCGTGTAAATCCCGTAATATGAGAAAAGTCTACATACAGGCGTAAAATACATGAAACAATACGTGCAAAATGTTTGAGATCGTCACCTTGTTGGAAAATTCTGTGATTTCCGGTACCAAGCCGTCAACAAATGGCATCCAAATATGGTCTAATATCTTGTGGTTATTATAATTATTTCATAATTTTTTATTTTTTGTATAAACATATGTATATATTAGCAACCTAAATATTGGCATATTTAATTTTTTGAATTTCTTCCCAAGTTTTCTCAAACCCCAAAAATTATGGGTTTATGTAGAATTTATTCCTTAATGGTATATACATATGAATATATGGACAAGGTGGATATCTACCTCTATATATAAAATATGAAGCAAAATGTCAAAAACACAAAAAAACACTTTTTGCAACTGTATTTTGACATCGATTGCACACCATAAGGCCTATTAAATTCGCCTCTGTTATTAACTCATAAAATAATTTCTCTTAAACTTCATGTTTCAGTAAATGTTGCCACGCTCAAAAAAAGCTTGGAGCTAAAAAAAATACTTACGAAAATCAACATCCATTTAAATTACATGGGTTTGATCATTGGTTTGTGTCAAAAACGATCTACTGAAAGAGTTCGATACAAGTCTAGTTAATAATAGTCTGCAATACAGTAGTGAGTGATATAAGAGCAGTCTGTGCTTTACAACACGTGAGTTGGAAAAAGGAGAAACTATAGGACAGTCTATAGTGACAGCAAAGTCTGTAGTGGAAATGAGATTATTGTGGAGTCTATCGTGTCAACTGGAGTAAAGGGAACAGGGCAGCGAATAGACGTGAGTAAGGGTGTAAGTAAAGCCAGTGAGTCTTTATTGGTGTATCTACTGTGAGTGTCGGCAGAGTGAGTGCCTTGTGTGACGAGCAGAAGACAAAGAGGTACTGGTGTATCAACTGTGAGTGACGGCAGAGTGAGTCTCGTAAGTGACGAGCAGCAGACAAAGAGGTGTAACGTGAATACTTGCGCAGCCAGCTAAGAGATGTGCGTAAACTACAGCGAGGAAGGTGTAGTGTAGCCAGTAGTTTAAGTTGTATTAGTGTATTTAAGCTCTTGATTAATTTAGTATAAGTGTATTAATAAATAAAACTTGTATCATTCTTAACCCTAATTAGTACACTGGGTCTTGTATTCCTTTGCAAATCTTCGGGTCCACCGAAAATCGTTTTTAAAGAGAGAAAAACGTTACAATATCATATTGTTAACAAATAAAAAGTAATGAAGTGTAAAATATTTTTTATATAAAGTAGTTAAGGAAATTGTTCGAATATTCAAATATTCGAGAAAAATGATTCAAATAATTTTTTATTCTAAATTGAATATTTTTGTTCGTTTGAACAAAAATGATAAAAAGTTGTTCGAATATTCGAACAATTTTTGTTCGAATGACAACACTAGTATGTAAAGAGAGTGAGAGAAATTTTTTTTACAAAATAGAAATAAATCCAGTGATGGTATTTTGGTGCGTTTCGGGTATTTTTTGGTGCTTTTTGCCTGTTCTTAAACGCGAAATTTTGGCTAATACCCTTTTTTAAAAAGCGGGTATTTACAGTGCTTTTTACAATTTCTTACAGTGCTTTTGGTTCTTTTTTGTTAAATAAAAATATTTTTAATTTATAAAACTAATGGCTCGATTATGGATGGCAACCGAACTTTGGTTGCGTTGCTAGTTGCCGAAATGGTATTACGGATGGCAACTGGCAACTAACAGCTGGTGATTTCAGTTACCATATTGGCAACCACAAATTTGTAGTTGCTGCATAGTTTAAAAGCAAAAAAAATTGAAAAATTAAACAGTAATTGCAATATTATTTTTATTTTTGAATTTCTTCTATGCATATTTAAGGAAAATATGCTTTACAGCTAAAACAGAGATTGTTCAAACTTATTTTAGGCAACAACATTTACTCACAGTAGAGGCGATAATTCTAAAGAATCGTCTAATAGATTCAACTTTTGTACTTCCTTCTCTTCACCAATAGTTAATTCCACTTAACTAATAATTTTTATGATCAATGTTTTTAAGCACTTTTACCCAATAATTTTCTTTTTAGCACTTGTATTTCTTATATTTTAAATATTTGTTTATATTATTTTCAATTGCCAATTTGTCATAATCGTATTTTCGATAAATTTTTGGCAACTGGAGGAAGTTGCCATACATAATACAAATTTTAAGTTCAGTTGCGTTGTTAGTTAACTCGACAACTGAAGTTCGGTTGCCATCCATAATCGAGCCATAAATTACTTTTAAGCGCTAATAGCAGCATTTTTTGACTGAGCCTTCTTAAACTGTTTTCAATGACAATAACGGAAACTACGTTAAAAACAATGTAGAAAAATGTTCATAATTGGGATTAAGAAATTAATTTTTTTTTTTTTTGCAAAATAGAAAACGGAAGTAACTGGAGAGTTCCAAATAAATCTCTGCATAATAATTGATTGAAAGTAGTATGCAATAAGCATTTGTTAAAGCTTACACAAATATTTAATCATACTAGAATAATTGAAATCATTAGGTTATCAATAGCAGTCAGTTTTTTTAGACAACGGGTAGCCAAACCCCGATTTTTTGATATCGTATTGACGTGCTGTCAATGTTGACAACTAGAATAAGGGTGAATATCACAAAAACAAAAACTTTTAAGTAACGAGTACTTAAGAAAAAAGTGATGCTTTCAATGCATTTTTTATGTGTAAATGATTTTTCAGTAACATAAATACATACATATCTTAATCTAAGCCTTAGCTTCACCTATTATTGTATGTATGTATGTATGTGTGTGTATCTATGTTACTTGCCTCCTAGTTTTTTTTATTATTTGTTTTTACATACTTAAATTCTTATTTATAAAACTTAAAAAGGCTTTATAAAGGCTTTGTAAGAAAAATTTTGTATGAAAATTTGTTTTAAAAAACCTTTATAAAGACTTTTTAAGTTTTATAAAAAAGGTGTTATTTTTTATTAAATTAATCATGATTAAATCAAGATAAGATGCACCTCCCAAAAATTTAAAAACAGTATCCTATCCTATAGAAAATTAAAAAATAAGAAGAAAAAATTAAATAAAAAATTGGCGGCGAGGCGTAGTTTCCGAGTTATGGGCCTCTGAAATTCTAATACAATATTGTGATTATACGGTGTTTTCCAACGACTATGACCAACATTGATATCATCTTAAAGCTTTTGAGAATACCTTTCATCAAATGGTAAAAATAGACTCTTTGTCGGTCATGCAGGAAAACGCTATTAGGCAGGAAAACTTTGCAAGGCAGAAAATCTTTACTAGGCTGCGCCGTCTCGGGAAACACCATGGTGGAGAAAATCCTTAACCCGGCCGAAGGCCGGCAATGCAAACAATCGTTATTAGGCAAGACAACTTTGCAAGGCAGAAAATCTTTACTAGGCTGCCCCGTTTCGGGAAACACCATGGTGGAGAAAATCCATAAGCCCAGCCGAAGGCCGGCAATTCAGGAAAACTTTATTAGGAAATAAAACTTTGCAGAGCAGGAAACCTTTACTAGGCTGCGCCGTCTTGGGAAACACCATGGTGGAGAAAATGCTTAAGCCCGGCCGAAGGCCGGCAATGCAGGAAAACGTTATTAGGCAAGAAAACTTTGCAAGGCAGAAAATCTTTGCTAGGCTGCGCCGTCTAGGGAAACACCATAATTATATATTAAATTATAATTTTAATTACAATTTCAGAGGCACATAACTCGGAAATTAAGCCTCCTTTTTGTTGAATTTTTTCTTCTTATTTTTCAAATTTCTATAAGATACGGTACTTTTTTTTAAATTTTTGGGATACCAATATTGGTCATATTTGTATAGGATAGGATACTGTTTTTAAATTTCTGGGAGGTGGCCCTAAACTTGATTTGTTCTATTTGAAATTATACATTCAGATTTTACACCTAAACTCTCCACTTTAAATGGCTTAATGTATTAAAATTAAAAAAAATATTTTCGTGCTTTTTTACCCGCTTTTTCGTATTTTTTGTGCTTTTTACCCTTTTTGCAACAGCTTAATGTGCTTTTGATCTTCGTAGAGATACCAACACTGAATAAATCTATCTCAGAGTTCGTCACGCACGACGAATTTCGTTCTACGGCGGTGCACAGTGTTCGATTTCAGAAAATAGGACGACCAAAATAAAAAAAAGTTAATTAAAAATTTAAATTGACCACACTATTTGCAAGCGAAGACCCAGACTAGCTTAAAACTATATGATTCTTGTATATCTTTCCGTTTGTATTCTTGTAACGGTACTCTAAATGACATTTTAAAAGAAAAAAAGATAAACAAAAAAATACTATGGGTATTTTGTGCAATTTCAAAAGTAAATAGAAGGCGTTGAAGATGCGATATTAATTTTTTTTTTTTAATTCAATTATATCCTTTGACTTCTTGTTAACTAACACACAAAAACACATTCGGGTATGTTCTGCATTCCACGTGAAATTAAAACGAGTGAAATTGCCATACAATTGTTGTTGGAAATATGTAATTATAACAACAATGCTATGGCAATTCCACTCGTTTTAATGGAATGCAGAACATACCCGATTATTTTTTAATAAATGGCAAGTTTTTTATTAAGTCTTAAGCAAAGTGATTTTTTTTTACAATTATTACCAAAGAAACTAACTCTGTCAGACGAAATGTATTGATATCCATCCGTTTCACCACATACATAAACGTTTCTGTAATCTTTCAACTGAAATTACTGCCCCAAGCTGCCCCATTAAATTTTTTTTCCAAAGTACAATATGAGCAGCAACTCAGAATAAGTTATTGTAATTTTTTTGTATTATTGTTAATTTATGAAATTTCTTTTACTTTTTTTATAGTAAAATATGTGTGAACATAAATTTAGAGTACATACTTTCTGAATACCACAAATATATGAATAATTTTTTTATATAATTGTTAATTTATGAAAATTCTTTTACTTATGTATGTGACAGCGCATAGAGAAAGGGACCTAAGGGTAAAAAAAATCAATTTTCACTTTTTTTTTTTTTTTTTTGATGTGGACATCTGAGCATCGAATGAGACCGATCCCATGCCCCAAAAGTGTTCCCTCCCAGAGATATGCGCGTTTTATGATGTGATGGTACACCAAAGATACACGTATTTAAATCTTTAAAATGACTCTCCTGAACAAATCCGGTCTTTACCCTTAGGTCCCTTTCTATTTTGCGCATCACATATGTAAAACATGTGTGAAAATTAGTTAAAAGTACATATTTTGTGAATATCCCAAATACATATATAAATAAATTTAATAAGAACAAATTTAATATGAAAATACAAAAAATTAGGACTCGTATGTTAATTATTTACAAATTTATGATTTTTGTAGTCCTAAATTCTTAAATCGAACACTGTGTGGTGTTGTGTTCATTTTCATATGAACAAATGTGTTTTAATTTTTATGACGAAAGTTCGCACCGAAAAATTCGTCGTTCGTAACAGTTGTGTTCCTAGCATAAAGACTAAATACGCTCTGTAAAAAAACACCGAACCTGTGGTTTCCCAAGTGTGTATGCATGTATGCAGTGTATGCCGGCTTACAACCGCCGCCGATCTTATTTTCATTGGCAAAGCCGCCGCCGGCTGACATCGGCTTGTTTTCGTCAGCAGTGCTTACACACTTAGATGGCTGAGCCGATTTTTATAAATTAACATTTTTGCATAGGCGTAGCTCGGCCTTTCTTGATTTTGCCCCCCCACCAGGATTTGTTTTGCTATAAGTGATTTCTGATACATGCTAATAATGAATTTAAAGATTCTTTTTCGAAATTTTTTTTGGTTCGTACAAACAAATTTGAATCGCAAACAATATCAACTAGTCATTGCTGTAGTAAATTCCACGCGAAGCAAGTGTCACTCATTAATTTCATATACAAACATATGTACATATGCATCTTTCTGTTTTATGAATTCGTGTTTTTAATAAATTAATACATATTTGGTCAATGCAAGACTCACTTTAAATAAAATGCTATATGTAGTACATCCATGTCTGTAATACAACTTCATGTTCTTATATAAATTTATTTTCATGTGATTTTTTAACGTATTGTAATATTTGCATTTGCCTTCGCAAAAATTAAAATGTAGTATTCGCATTCGCATGCGCTAAACTGGCATTAGTTACATCCCTAGTTAAAGGCTTTTATATTGAAAAAATTAATGTACGTGATTTAAATATGCCAGAAGTGACTGAAGAGTTTGCAAAATACGCAGGCAAATATCTTACAAAACTCGAGTCACATCCTAATCCGCTCGCTCGTAATGTTTTGAGCTTTAGGATACATCCGCTAAAAAAAAGAAGGATAAAGGGGCTCTACTGCGCAATACTCCAGATGAAACTGCTTGAAAATACTTTTTTTTAATGACTGCAACTTTGTGTAGCTACAAAAAGTTGAAGCGAAATATCGGTAAAAAATAAATTAAATAAACGGTTGAAAGCAAAAACAAAGTAACAAAGCAAAAACACTACTATGTATAATACTTACATGTAACTCTAAAGCACTTTTGTTGAAAATTACGTCAATAATAGTAGGCAACACTTTACAGACTACTTTCGACCTAAAATTACACAACTATATTTTTTCAACGTTTTGTTGATTTTTTGAGCACTATATGTTTAATTTTGAACAAAATATGTTTAACAATTTTACGCAATTTGTGTTTAGTTTCCCCCTTGTGTTTAATTTTAAAATATGTTTTAATAAAAATGCATTTAATGCATGTGTTTAATTAAATTTATTGATAAAAAGGTTTACTGAATTAACATAAAAAATTCACGTTTTGCTTTAAATTTTACATGTAATTTTTAGAATTTGAATAAAAATGAAAAATAAATTCCTAAAATTTGAGTAATTTTGTTTCTAACATAAGTATGTATACATATCGCACTTGTTTAACAATACTCTCTTAACTCAAAGCTTTAATTTAATAATTTTTTTACTAAATTTGTGCATTATTTACAATAATAACTTATCACTATTTATATAAAACACATACGATTATTATTTAAAAATAGCTTTATTTTAATTTTAATTAATTTTATATTAATATGGCGTGCTTCTGTTAGAACATGTGTACTTTTGAGCTTCTTCTTTCTTCTTGTTAAACATATTTATGCTGCTTTACGCACATATGTTTAGTTTTCAACATTTTTACGTTATTTAGGCATATGTAGCTGTTTTTAAGCACACTTTGTTTAAAAATAAACATACCTAAAGCAGATTTATATTTTTGTGTAAAATGAGACAAATATTGTTTTTTGGATACAAATAACTACACAATCGATATAAATTTAGACAATAAGAATATTTCAACAACAATTTAGACAAAAAATTATCCTAAATTTGGGCTAATGTTTTACAGTGTATGTACCGACGGTACATCGAATAAGTAAAAATAATTGATGTGTTGATCGTAAAAGATAAGCAAGAATAGTTAAACATACGTAGGTAGAGTAATATAACTTCGTGCTAACCTAAATAGAAAAATGGAAAAACAGGGGAAATAAATAGTGATACTTACATATGTATATACCAAAAGGTAAATCAATAATTGTATACAACAATCATTTCTCACATTCCGTTTCATTAGAATTTACGTTAAATATGTAGCTGATGTTAATAACAATCTCTACCTAAGTAGATAGACTAGGGTGCTGATGAAGTGCGTACCTGCGCAGAAAAATATCGGTATTTACCCCAGCTTAAAAGTCTAATTTAATTTTTCTTCTCTTCTTTAGAAACTCACATTAATTAATAAAAAATATTTCATTCAATAAAAGAATTAAAATTACTGAACTTAAGCCTGACTAAAAATTATTTCTGATTAAAAATTCACTACAGTTCAATTAAAATCTAAAAATTCTATACTAATACTCATAGGCGTAGCTAGGCCTTTCTTGGGGGGGTGGAGGCAATTCCCCCCAGACTTGAGTTTGCCCCCCCCCAGGATTTATCACAAATTCTTTTTAAAACATATTCTTTTGCCTGTAATATTAAAAAATTCTATTTTTTATTTATTGTAAAATTACTCATGAAAATCACCAGTAATTTTTATACAAACTTTTCGAATAATCGCTAAATATGCATACTTTTATTAGATAACAAATACCCAAAAAACTATAAGTTTACAGCACTTCAAAACATCACAAATAGTAAACTCCATGTGAATTTATAATGCATGTGTGTAGATATGTATGTGTGTATGTAGCTTTCAACAAATTCTTAATAAAATTGTATTAGTGTACGTAGTTAGTAGCAAGAAAAGTTGTTTTAAGGTGTTCTTAAGATTTTCTACTGTCAAATTGTTTGTAACAATAGCCACCAATTTTTATTTAGAGTAAAATTAAAAAAATAGCGAAAAATTATGATGTGCAAATACCTTGTATATATTCATATACTATATATACTCGTACACACACATGTATGTATGTATGCATATTTATGGTTCAATCCAGGGCTGCCAGATAAAATGATGGAAAATTCGCCGAAATCCCGACAAAATATAAAATAATCGTCATTTTATGTCCGAAAAATCGTCAGAAAATTGAACAAATCAAAATTTCCTCTTTAAACATGTATACATATGTATGTTTTATTTTTATTAGAAAACAAAACAAAACAATTCATGTTCATATACAACTTTGTTAGACTAGTGGAAAACTTGTGAAAAATATTCCTAGGTCCAAATTTTGGTATCAGTACTTTTGATGACCGAAATTTTTGATAGTATGTCAACTTACACAGGTCAATATATCGTTGGTCTCAAATGGAAAGGCCCTAACGCAAATAATTGTAACTTTACAGGAGAAGGTAAAACATAATAGAAAGTGTAATATTCAATATGTAACTTTTTTGTACAACTGCTTGTAAAAGCGATATTTTTTACACTATTGCAATAAATTTTTGTGATGAGGTGTATTAGTGTGAAATTTATTGAAATCACTGAAAAACTCAACTATCGATATGTATGCATGTATATATATGCACATAAAATTTTTTTTCAATTGAACAGGTATACAAACATACTTGCATACATATGTTTCTACTTATTTATATTTCATTCATCGCAACAATATAGTATTGATTCAGAACTTCAATATTGGAAGGGTAACTAAATAATAAATGGCAATTTTCTATTTTTATTTATGCACCAACAGATAAATTTTTTTAAAATTAAATAATAAATTATTAAGAAATGAAATCATGAATGATGAATGAAATCATTTCTTGCTTGTATCTTTTCAAAATATTGTATTCAAATATAGTATATACATAAATAATTTTTCCATATGAACATATAAACTTGTTGGAAACGAATATTAATTTTATTATTATTTATTTTATTATTATTAGATTATTATTATTATTATTTAGTTTTTTTCTAATTCATACTTTACTTTTTGTCTATATATTGTTTTTGTTTTGAATGTTTTGTTTTAATTATAACTTAATTTTTGTTATTGAAACTGGACTGTTAATTTATGTTTTAACTTAAATAAAAAAAATGTTAAATAAAAAAAAATCTGTATAAAATTTTTTAAACGCACTAATAATCCCAAACCAATATTTTACTTATTAATATTTTACTTATTAAGTAAAATATATTTTTTTTAATTTCCAATTTCAATGTGTTTTTAATAAAATATATATATTTAACTTAATAAGTAAAACATTAATTTGGGATTATTAGTGCGTTTAAAAAATTTTAAGCTTAAATTTTAACAATTCCCATAAAAAATACTAATTAAAAAAAATTGTGTTTGCACCCCCCCCCCCCCCCACCCCGCCAGAACAAATGTCTAGCTACGCCAATGCATTTTTTTTACCTACTGTGTGCAACAAAATATAGGTTTTTTTTAGTTAATTTTAATTATTATTCGAACTCCATTTGTTTCTATATTTGTGATTTGAACGGGCTAAAGTTCGTATCGCTTTTTAAGTCAAATTACATGTGATAATTATTAATGAACAAATAACACCAAAGTCTGTTGTAAGTATTCTGACTAACAACACATAGTTGAACGGAACAGCCAGCCGTTTTCGAAGGCCACTCAACCTTCATCATCAGCGTTCTTTTGTGTTTGGTCCACTGTGTGTGGTGTCAGTTGATGTAGATTTCTGCTTTATATACTTAGCATTTTTATTGCAAATGGAATATGTGAATTGTTTTGATTCATCGTATTTCAATTTGCTGAAAGCTTTTTTGTATTATAAGCTCAATTTTACCATCACTATATTTACAACAGTCTTACCATTGTCGTTTTGTTCTTTTTACTAATTATACACATGTTACTTAATTTGCTTATTTTTTGTTCTACTTAAGACAAACTTTTTTGGTTTGTTACTATTAAGTATATTTTTATTTAATTTTTGCTACAGGCCCATGGCTATTAATTTTTAGTTAATTTTAATTATTATTCGAACTCCATTTGTTTCTATATTTGTGATTTGAACGGGCTAAAGTTCGTATCGCTTTTTAAGTCAAATTACATGTGATAATTATTAATGAACAAATAACACCAAATTCTGTTGTAAGTATTCTGACTAACAACACATAGTTGAACGGAACAGCCAGCCGTTTTCGAAGGCCACTAAACCTTCATCATCAGCGTTCTTTTGTGTTTGGTCCACTGTGTGTGGTGCCAGTTGATGTAGATTTCTGCTTTATATACTTAGCATTTTATTGCTTTATTTTATTTTATTTATTTTATTTAAGTAGAACAAAAAATAAGCAAATTAAGTAACATGTGTAAATTAGTAAAAAGAACAAAACGACAATGGTAAGACTGTTGTAAATATATTGATGGTAAAATTGAGCTTAACAAAATTGAAACTAATTGAAATTAAAATTGAATCAAAACAATTCACATATTCCATTTGCAATAAAAATGCTAAGTATATAAAGCAGAAATCTGCATCAACTGACACCACACACAGTGGACCAAACACAAAAGAACGCTGATGATGAAGGTTTAGTGGCCTTCGAAAACGGCTGGCTGTTCCGTTCAACTATTTGTTGTTAGTCAGATTACTTACAACAGACTTTGAGTTTTTTTTGTTGTTTAAATAAAAATAGGTGATTTTTATGTATTTTTATCTTCTCATTACGATGGCGTTATTAGTTTTTCCCTAGCAGGTCTAGTTTAAAGATATAGTGAAATTTACCATTTGCATAATTTACACCACTTTTTGTATCATTCGCTTAATATTGGGTTCGTTAGTCAAATTGTATGTTTAATAAACAGGTTGATGCTTATTGAAAATTTATTGGCAACGTTTGCTAAGTAAAAATCTTCATAAAATAAATCTACTTCAACTTCTGGTTTACATACATACACACACAAGCAAAGAGAAATACAATAACAACTGACACATTCGCTTTCAGCCTGAGACACTATAAAAACCGAACACGTGGACCGATTTTGACGATTCTTACATCAATCGATTTGTCACTAAATATATGACAGTAGTGAAAACTCAATATGGCGGCCAACAGACGCCATTTTTTATATA
Organism: Tachina grossa; assembly: GCA_949987645.1. Lineage (NCBI taxonomy): Eukaryota > Metazoa > Arthropoda > Insecta > Diptera > Tachinidae > Tachina > Tachina grossa. The sequence goes on along the minus strand of OX465277.1, from coordinate 57,896,060 downwards.
CGACAGGTATTTTAAAATCATCCTTAGGTTTCTCTTGTGATTTTCATTTCGAATGACCATTTAGGATATTTAACGGTTCAAAGTTGGTCGCAGTCGGGGTTTTTTTAATTACTACTTGCGTACTGTGTTTTTTACTAACTAACATCCAAACTTAAACGATACGACAACTTCAAAAGTAAGACGATACGATTTGACTAACGAAGCCATATTTCACGAATGCCCCTCCAAACATTAACGGCCTGGCCCACGATGTCGACAAGAAACTATCTATCGCTTACTTATTTTGAAAACAAAAACAAATTTTCTTATTTTGTTTTTGTTTTCAATATAACTAAGCGACAGATAATTTCTTGTCGACATCGTGCGCCAGGCCGTAAAATTCCTTTTGGTTTATTCTTCTACATAAAATTATCTTTCATTTGAGTAAAGTCACATTGATGAGGATATTTTAGTGTGTGTTTTTAGTTCAGCATTTAAAACTTTTATTATATTATATCTGTGCCAATAAATAATAATGGCTTAAGTCGAAATTTCTTGATTTGAGATATTAAGGGTTTTGTCTAAAATTAATTGAGTTAGGTTTTTATATAAAATTTGTAGCCTCCGAAAAAGATACACATTTATTTAGAACAAAACTGTTAATTAAAAAAAAGAAAACGTTTTATTAGTTAATATTCGATGTTTTTAGTTAAGATGTTATGAAAAAATCCATTGTTAGAAAAATAAAAATTAAAGTGCACTTAAGCTTTTATATTGAAAGACAAAATAATTTTTATTGATGGTAAGCAGTTACAGGCCGAGGTCTTTTGATCGGCGGCAGCGGCGTTTAAAACAGTGTCTCGCCGGCGGCCCATATGTCGGCTTGCTGAACATGAAATTATATTTCAAACAAACGTTCGTGTGAAATTTGCTTAAGTTCTTGGAATTATATTAATATAGAAGTATTTGTTAATTAAAGCATAATATAATGGGTCTTAGTTTAGTATATATGTATATACATATGTACATGTATGTACAGTAGTTTTCGTTTATAGTCACTACCGCTTATTGTCACATTAATGACACAGTCCATATTTAAGGTTTTTTGTGACTTTTGAACTTAATTTCATTCAAAAAGTTGATGATATAGTCCATTTACTTATATAGTCATATTTGACATATAGGCACCGACTTTGTGGTAGTAAAAATCCAAATTGTATGCAAACAATTCGCGTTATAGTCACAAAAATTTCCAACAGATTTTTTAGTTATTTATTTGAATCATAAACCAAAAAGTAACTCTAAATTTCAACCTCCATCTACTGTTTAGTAGAAGAACATGTCTTTAGAACAAAAGGCCACACAAATGTGCCTTTTAAATACAACATTGTTTTGTAATTGACATAATTGGATTATGGAAGTTCTTTTATATACCTCTGCGTGGCATATAAAAAAATTTGGCTTATAATTAGTAACATTAGCGTAGTACATATGTATAAATAAATTTTACTGAGATATACAGATATTGAAAAAAATTCGTATTTTGTTTTTTATTCATAAAATAAGAATACCGAAGTATTTTTGTTTGTTATTGCATCTTCACAAACAAACAGCCTCCTCGCCAAATAAGTTATCGAATATCGCTAACTAACGCCACATTTTACAAAAAATTTTTACTTTGTAATTGCGTTAAAAATATTGATCAATTTGAATTTCAGTAGATAATGCAAGTAGTAAAACATAAAAATGATATTGTTTAATAAAAATTAAGAAAATCGTTCAATTAATGCCCTGATTCACTATTCTACACGATCGCACGATTCATTCACAAGAAAATCTTGCAGAAATCTCATCGCTTTGGAATGTTGTTTTAGGTGCCACACCATCATATAAAAATTATGCAAAAACAACATTATTAGCTGTCTGACAATAAAAACATCTCTGTTCGCATGGTTCTATCATTTTATGAAATTTTTCATAAATATTCCTAAAATCACACGACTTGTCAAAAAAATCTGTCACACAGTTGAATTCTTAATCCACACTACCACACTTTTTTAGCACACATGTCATATATGGCATTTCGCACGATTATGTAGGATAGTGAATCACGTTCTTTAGGGGCCATTCACTTATTACGTAATGTTATTTTCGGAGCTTTCATACCCACCCCCTTTTGTAACGGTTTTACAAAATTTTCAGCATAAATTTTCTAAATCGCAACAAATCCTTACTCCCACCTCACGGAACGTTACATAATATGTGAACAGCTCTTTAGTAACAGTACGTTTATTAAACGTAGATTGGTTAACCATAACATATAAGAATGTACTGGCGTATTAAAAAAATGGTATTTAAATATTGTGACAAAACATAATTAACATTTACTTAAACGTGTATTATGTTTATACATACATATAAATTATTGAATAAAACTTTCGTACTCAATATCATTTTTGTTGTTTGTAAGAATGCTTGCACGTGCAAACTCTAAGTTAATGCAAATTTTTTTACTAAAAAATTAATGCTCTTACATGCACATCTGTTAAAAAACATGGTCACACACAGAGAAATTCAAAGGCTCAGCTGATGATATCGGCGGCTTTCCTTGAGCCGGCTCAACTTTCGAGCCGATTTAAGGTCAGCGGCAGCGCGACTTTGAGAAATTGAGAGGCGGCGGCGGCGGCGGCTTTGAGAAATTGAGCCGATCGGCTTGTAACTCTGATGGTAAGTCGAGATAAGTGCTTTAGGTTAAATTGAAAAATGTGGAAAACCTGAGATTAGATAATTTTTTAGAAGCTTAGCTAAATATAAGTTTTCTTTAATGAAGATAAATTTGGATGCGATGTTAGTTATTGAACTTAAGTGTATACAAGTTTTTATGCTCAAATATTTTAATATTGATACAGCTACCGAAAAAAAATTAAATTGAGGTAAGATGTTATGGCTTACGTATTATTTTCCAAGACTTAAGTTAAAATATAAATGCGTATAGTTTTATTATTAATGACGTTTTTTAATTGAAATTTAGTTGAGTGATAGATCTTGAAGAAGAGAATAAGAATATGTAATAAAATGAAAAAGCACTTATGTCAACTTAAGCCATTATTATTTATTGCCACAGATATTATAGTTTTTTGACATAAAATAACTAATCCTTATGTACTTTTGTCCGCTAATTAGGAAAATAGTTTAGTTTTAGAGATACTTTAAATTTTTCTTTTCTTATGCCACCAAAAAACTTATGTATATTTTATAATATGAGGTATTTATTTGTAAATGTGGCACCTATTTCACGTTGTGATTATTTTCTAATGATTTTGTATTAACAACTAAAATTTTTGTTAAAATTGTTTTTTTTTTATTCCATAAAAGCTGAAAATTTCAATTTTGCGATATACTAACTACAAATAACACAAACATTTTTTGGCCCATACAATATTTCTTTTAAGTAATAATTGCATTAATGACCAGTAAATTGACAAATAATATATAAAAATTTACATTTTTTGGATGGCGTGACAAAAGAAATATTTAAAGTATCTTTTATAAAACGCACAATATCTCTGAAACTAGAAAAATTATAAAGCTATTATCGTAATTAACGGATAAAAATACGTAAAGATCAGTTATTTTAATTTTCAACAATTTTTATTAAAAGAAAGTTTTAAGGACTAAACCAAAAATATGTACATGATTTTTGACATTTTTGTAATAACAGAAAGGTATCCTGATATTCATCAATATGGTTCTACTTAAATGAAGGCACATATTATGTAGATGAATAAACCAAAAAGAATTTTAAAGTTTGGGGGACCAATCGTGAAAGCGAATAATTCAAAAAGTGGTGTAAATTATGCAAATGCTAAAGGACATTATGCATTTAAAACTAGACCTGCTGGAGAATAACTAATGATGTCATTGTAATCAGCAGATTAAAGTACGCAAGGTTCGGCTATTTTTAACTTGCAGTATACACCAATGCCTTAGTAAATACATACGAAACTTATGTAAAAAAAATCGGCTCCAACCGGCTAGGCGCCGCCGATATATATTTCCTCAGCCGCCGCCGCCGACAATTTTGTGACGAATTGGACCTCTGGTTGAAGCTGGTTAAAAATTATGCCAACCAAAAAACCACTCTCTTCACCGAATTTGCCAACAAACTGGCATGTTGTGTCAGCATAATTATTCCCGTGTAAACTACCTCAATGAGGTAGTTTAGACGAGAACAATTTTTAAGCCGCACAATTTTTGTTCTTTTCCAAATTACACGAGACTAATTCATCTGGCACAAAATGTATAGTATACAAAGCTTTGTGTTAGCGTTTTTAGTATTCATTTAACATTTTTTGTTTTTTAAGTTGTGTGTGTATTGGTTTTATGCTGCTAATACGGGGTTGTAGCTGGTTGAAAAGTTATGCCAACCGCAAAACCATTCTCTTTTACGGCATTTATACTATGACTTTTTACGGTGACTTTTGTAGAGTTTATTGACAAAAGGGGTACAAAGGTGATCAAAGGGGTAGCAACATAAAAGAGAATTCAAGAAAAACGCAGGGGAAAAAGTCATCGTGTAAATCCCGTATTTGCCTTTCTCACCAACAAACTGGCATGTTATGCCAGCACAATTATGCCCGTGTAAATTAGCGCAGTGAACAATCTATTTGTGTTAACAGTTTGAATCGAAATGTTTCCAATCACAGTATGATAAAAGCAACAGCTTGTTCAGTAGTTGGGCTTTAAGCTTAAATTAGACGTGACATAGCCATAACCATAACCAAACCAAAATTCAATTGGCGAGTCACGTATAATCGAATACAGTGTTGCCCATTAGTTTGGTTCGAACGGCTGCTCTCTATGGCTATGGTTATGTCACGTCTGATTGAGCCTATAAAAGTGCAAAAAAGTTACTGGAAGCAAAGAAAAAAAAAACAGAGAAAAGGAAAAGAGAAAAAAATTAGACTCCTAAAACAAGTTGAAAAATTAAAAAAAAAAAGTTAAAATTTCTATTGATCTGTCGCAAATTAGTCACCCAGTTATTAAAAGGTGTCAATAAACACTTAATGTACCTATTCTTACTCTCGCAAAAGGGCCGGCGAAAGATCTTTCAACGGAATCCAGAAACACCAAGTAAAGGCTCAATCAGACGTGACATAACCATAGCCATAGAGAACAGCCGTTCGAACCAAACTAATGGGCAACACTGTATTTGATTATAGATGACTCGCCATAACACCATAACTCTCACCATAGAAACCAATTGGATTTTGATTTGGTTATGACTATGGCATTATGGCTATGTTGCGTCTAAATTAAGCTTAAGTGAAACCTTTTTTTTATTTGGTATTACTTTATGAAAACGCAATAATTACAGGAGATATCAAAAGGTTCACCAAAAAAAATATTAACATTAATGTTAAATAATAACTTAGTTCTGTTAATAAAATAAAGTTGATTACGTGTTGACGATTAGGGGCTGTCCATATATTACGTAACGCTCTAGGGGTGTTCGAGTTTTGTTACGATTTGTTACGATTTGTTACGGCGGGGGTAGGGGGTCTTTGAAAATGTTACGTAACAGAAAAATGTTTTTCTGATTTATTTATTTAACCCATATCGTCTCAGAGATTTTTTTCGAATAAACTTTTAAAACTTGTTTGTTAGAAGGTAATTGCCACCAGAAAATACAAATCTGAAGTCAAAATTTTTTTAAGATTTTTTGTTTTTGAGTAAAATGGTGTTCGATTAATCGAACACTGGGCATTATTTATTTAGCATATTGGTTTTATTGCTCCTATTAATTGTATATAATAAAAAGACAATTCTTTTTTAACTGAAACTAATTTATTTAATTCATTTAAATCAAAAATTAATTGAAAATTATTTTTTAATTAATTTTAATTAAAAATAAACTTAAACTAATTTATTTAATTCATTTAAATCAAAATGAAAGAACATAGTTATTTATATTAAAAACATACTTATATGTATTGTTTTTTTTGGTGATATTCCTCGAAACAATGTGTGTGAAGCGCAACCTTACACTTTTTGCATAAAAAGGAGCTTGGTTTATGACAATGCTTGCATTTCCACTTCTTGGTTTCCTCTGTTTTAACAATTAGATGCTCAGTTTTTCTTACGGGAAGAATATCTATTGGAGAATCAAAAGCGCTACCATCACTAGATGAATCTATATTTTCTTGTTGAGTCATTAAAGAATACGCAAGTTCTACTTGGAATTCCTTTTGGGATCTAATTTTTTCATTTTCTGACGACGACGGAAACAGTCAAGTTTCCAAGCATTTACCATTGAAGAGTTAAAATTAGCTATCCATAAAGGCCAGTACCACTTCTTTGCTTGAATTGCAACACTATAATTTTGCACAGCATTATCGTGCAAATCCACTCCTGCCATTCCTTTGTTGTAATTTTTCAATAGCTGGGGTTGATTATTATTCACAAACCGGCTGTGTTCTATAATGCTGCCATCATTATTTTTCTTTTGCTTTTCTTTTGGGTAGATTTGATCAAAATTGGTGGCCACTGTGACTTCTTTGTTATCCTGCCAACGGCAAATTAAAATTTTATTTTTGCTGTCAAACTTGATCATGATTGCCTCTATCCAAAGCTTCTCCGCATTTCAGCTCAGCTCCTCCGATTCTATTTGCCCACACAGTGCCTGTGGCACACAATCTAACATTATGTAAATCCCCTTTTTATAAAAAAAGAGAATAACAATGTTATCATATGTGTATTTTTCTCTTTTCCCTTATACCATGTTCACACGGACAGCAATTATCGAGGTTCGCTCTCTCATTCATGGTTCGCGGTCGAATCTTCATTGAATCAACATGGTTCGCCATACAAATTTTTGAGAGCGAACCATCTTGGTTCATTTTGAATCTTGCTGCGAACCACGAAGAAATTGCTATCATCGCTAGTTTTGATAACAAATTATCGTTAATATATCTGAACAAGCTATCAAAACAAAATTAGTGTACACACACACATACACATGAGTAAACAAAAAACAAACCAAAAAAATGGATGCGTGTATGAATTAAAAAAAATAGAACACATTTTATTAATTATTTTTTGCTTAATTTGTTTATCTACTGTAAAAAAGCAAATAACACAGAAAATAAAACTCTTGCCAACTATTCACGTGTGCATGTATGTACATATGTAAATAAAACCAGTGATGCCAACTTTTGATACTCAAAAAGCTTAAAAATTTTTTCAAAAAAGGGCTAACTTGAAAAAATATGCGTTTAGAGCTAAATAAAGTAAAATGTTTCGAATAATAATTACATATGTATATAAGAGAATATATACATATGTATATAAGAGAAGTATATATACATACATATGTATGTATCTATGTTTACATAAGTACATACATATAAAATTTATTCTTTTTAAAATAAAATTTCGATTTCTCGCTCTTCTTTAAACATACATTATCTGTTTTTATCAAAGCACAAAAAATTTGGAAGAAATAAAAGATTATTCTATTGTATTTTTCTTTTTTAAATTAATAAAGCAAACTAGCAAAATTGAATGAGTAAAAAGTCGATATTATTAGATTAAAGGAAGAAAAAGTGCACAAAGATTATAATTTATATACATACATATTGGACAAAAAGTAAAAAAAATTCTGAAAGATAATAATTAAAAGTGCTGATAAGCGCGTTTTTTGGGACCAAACATTTTTTCGCGTTTTGAGTGACTGAAATCGGGTTAAATCTAGCCCGAAAAGTTCTAATGCCCATATTTTGAGTTGGTAACCAAATTGTAATTACTTTAAAGTTCTATTTAAATACGAAATTGCGTTTTTGAGTGCATATTTAAATAATAATTAAATTTCCAACCTTGTGTAATATAATACTACTTAAATTCTATGAGCGTACCACATGTTTTTATGCGTGTGTGTGTTTATTGAAAACATACACATTAACATCGTGCGGTCATGTTGAAAACATCATGTGGTCGTATTAAAAAGAATTTCGTTCAAATTTCATAAATATATAGGACAATACATATTTTCATATCATGGAATAAATAAATAGAAAAATGCATTATGACGTTCGTTTGGTTTCATAAAATTTATTTTGTACAATTATAATTTTGTACATGTTTTCTTTGTGTTCTTTGAAAAGTCCTCGTCCAGCCTTGCAATTTTTGTTGCTGCAATTTCTTAAAATTTTGCTTTGAAATTCCAAAAAAAAATTCTATTACAGTACAAATTTCCCTGAAAAATTAACAATTATATTTACTTTTTCTAATGTTTTTTGGATTTCATACAACCGAAGAAATAAAATTATAAAAAACGTCAATTACAACTAGCAACTTAAAATTAACAATTACGAATTTTAAATCAAAAGAGAATTGCAGAGCACATAAAACTATGTACCCCTCCCCAATCTTCTCACCCCTCTCACCAATAAACTCAAGAATTGCTGCAACAAAAATTGCAAGCCTGGACAGAGACAAAGCGTTCAAGAATATTGAGAACTTTTCTAGTTCTGTCGTACTTTCAACGTAATTTTTAAAATGAAATCGTATCTAAAACAATTTAATTTTAAGTAACAATTATCTAATTGTGTACTTAAATATTAAGTTAGAAACTATGGGTAGGTTGGCATCACTGCATCACAAAGACTTGTCAAAACGAACGACGATTGTATCGTTTTAACGGCATGGTTCGCAATCGTGGTTCAGAGAGCGAACCAAGTGGATCATGTTGCCGTCTGAACATAGCATTAGTTACATTTAGAAAAAAAATAGTGCAATATAGTAATTCAATTCAATTTTAGTAAGCCATTCTTATAAAAAAAAATGTGCCCAGCGTTCGACAAATCGAACACCGATTTTTGAAGGCAGATCATAAGAATACATATGAAAACCAAAACGATTTTTTTATTGTTTTTAAAAGTTTGACTATTTTTCAATAAAACTACATTTTTACTTTTTTTATTTTTTTATATTTTATACATAATTTTAAATTTTTAAAATTATGCTAAAATTAGTGTTTTTTCTTTAATCTTGTAATAAAAAGGAGGAGTGAAATAGGTAGGTCCTTTTATTTTTATATATGTAGCTAACCTATCACAATATATAATTGTTAAAAGAAATAACAGCGGGACGATATGGGTTAATTGATCATACGTGTTCCCTACATACATATATTATGTACGAGTATGTATACTACATACATCTGCCGAATGTCAACTTTTGATATTCGCGAATTCGATTTCAAATATTTAAAACGATATCCGCTAATACGAATATTTAAAAGGATATTCGCGAATACGAATATCTAATGTATGTGAAATTTATGGTCATTTAATTGGGGTCTATTTTATTCTGCAAAATTAAGTAAAAAAATGTGTACGGAAAAGAACTTCATATTTCTGCCTGCGTAAATTAAATTTATGAAAACTGTCCAAAAATTTAAATAATATTTGAAGATTATACACAGTTTTTATAACAAATTAAATAAATTGTAGTCAAACTGAACATACATGGTTCTGAATTCTTCATATTTCTTTATCCATTTACATTTTTAAATATTCTTAATATACATATGTATGTACATAAAAACTTCTTTCCATATTAAACTGCAACATAGATATATTACACATTAAATCCACCAATTACATAGAAGCAAATGGTATTTGCAGAAGTTTAGGAAAAGGTTTCTTGCAATTCTCATGGACAAAAAAAGTGTCCTTTCAAAAAATATATTCTTCCATATAAGTACATATGTACACGACAATATCGAATTATTAAGTTTTAACATTTTTGTTGGTCAACTTGAGGCTACAATGTTTAAGTTTTGACAGATGTGTAAATGGAAACTTGCACATATTTTCATAAGGATATTATTTTAATTTTTATGCAACAGAACTTAAAAAAATATTATGAAAACAACAGTGAAATGCGTTTAGGAACTATATTGTGTAAGGTATTTTTAAGGTATATTTTTTTAATAGGCAAATATCTATTGAAAATGTAATGTTGTAGAAGGGACAAACATGCATATCTTTCGTAATTGACATAATTTTGACTCATTTGATATCCCAACAATTTGTATGTTTAATGCTAGGAACACAATTGGGACGAACGTCCCGAACGTCGTCCAAATCGACGAATTCTTCGATAAGAATTCGCTGCGTAAATTCGTCGTGTGAAGCACAATAACCACTAAACATACAGAAGTGTCACGAGACGGAAGATATGGGTATTTTTCTGTTTGTGTCGTTTTCCCTAAAATTTTGTCGTCGTTTTTGTTTTGCTACGTCTTTCTAGTGCAATAAATTTTTACTAGCCGTGTTAATTGGTAAGTAGTAATACACTACAGTATCAAATACACTATGCTTTTCTCTTTTTCCACGAATTTCAACAAAAATCTGATTGGAGCTTTTTTTACCTGTCACTTTCTTCACTTCTGTGTATTCTGTGCAATAACGACGAATTTACTCAGCGAACTCAGCTCTTATAATTGATAAAGTTGGTTATTTTCAGTGTGACCATATCAGCAAATTTTGGGCTAAATTTAGATCATTTCTTCTGGATTTAGCTTTAAAATTTTTATTTAGCTCCTATCTTATTTTTTAGCTTTTTTTAAAACTTATTTAGATTTTTTAGCCTTTTTTAATCCAAATTGCGTATTCTCTAACAATATATTTAAGACATACGTAATTTAGCTTAATTTTATTTTAAAATCTGGTCACACTGTTTATGGTGTATGTAAAGAGAGTGAGAGAAAATTGGTTTTTTCGTCGTTCGTCGGCGTACAAAATAGAAATAAATCTATCTCAGAGTTCGTCACGCACGACGAATTTCGTTCTACGGCGGTGTTGCGTTCATTTTCATATGAACAAATGTGTTTTATTTTTTATGACGAAAGTTCGCACCGAAAAATTCGTCGTTCGTCTGGTAACATTGATAAATAAAAGAACGATTTTAATGCAATAACAACAATAATAATAAATAAATTAATGTTTTGATTTAACTTACATATACTATCTTCTAATAAAATTTGCATTTACATAAATTTTAATAATGTTATTTTATGCAAAAATTATCAAAATTGCAAATATCAATATCAGCATAATTTTGTGGGAAAGAATTTATGTTTTATTTAAAAACAAGAAATTCATATCTTAACTCCTCCCCTTGTAAAATCAATCGTCACGATTGTTAATAAACTGAAAGGTCATTGACACTTCGAAATTCTCGTCTTGGACAAACAGGAAGTGGCTCCTCAAGGACTGTAGCTTTTGGTTCAGATCCTTCATTTATTATTGCTGTCACATTAAGATCAGTATTAGATTTTTTGCTTATAAATTTGTAAATTGTGAAAAGAAAACTGAAAATTAAAATCGCGGACGGGGCTAAATTTAATGAAAACATTAATTTCCCTTCCCTTCAACGTTGGTGGTCTGGAGTTCTTTTATCATTTCCAGTGAAAGGACCTCTTGTCTTGTTTCGGAGAATTAGCATTAGTAAGCTGTAATACAGCTGGAAGTAGTTTTAATGTTGTCATTTGTTTTGATATGAATAACTTATTTTCTACTATGATTGTGTCGTTATGGAATTTTATTAAATATGTTCCCGATAACTGATGTGATTTATTTCCTGATATTTCCAAAAATCCTTCAAACTGATTTAAAAATATCATGCCTTGATAGAGTTATTGTACTGAAGGTACGTGCTGATTATTAATTGTTATGCAATCATGCTTTTTGCTGTTTAGAAGTGGTGGTATACAATTTGTTTCACCTACTTATGTCTGGTAAATTATTTTTATTACAAATAGATCATTCGTTAATTTGGTTACAATTATTTTTAACCAGAAATAATTTCTTATTCGAGCTTAAGTTCAGTAATTTCACTTCTTATTGAATGAAATATTTTTATTTATTTTATTATTTTCCCCCAGCTTAAAATTCTAATTTAATTTTTCTTCTCTTCTTTAGAAAATCATTTTAATTAATAAAAATATTTCATTCAATAAGAAGTGAAATTACTGAACTTAAGCCCGAATAAGAAATTATTTCTGATTAAAATTCACTACAGTTCAACTAAATCTAAAAATGTTTCATTTAATTATTTTTAACTTCATAAAATTTACATTTTACAATTTCTTCCGAATTGATTTTTAGAATAGTTTGGTATTTTTTAACAGGTTTAAGAAGTATCTTCTCGCAAGTATCTTTATCTATAGCCGGTAAATTTACAATATATAGTATTTTTGATTCGTCTGTTGCTATTCAAATCATTTTATGGAAACTTTTCAGAATCCAAAAATGTTCTTGCCTCATAAATCTCCTTTTCAGAGAGTATAAATGAGTTTATCACTCCTACCTTTACCAGTTGCAAAGCATATTCAATGTTCATCAATTCGTCTCTAATGATCTTCACACGGATGAAAATGGTACAATTGTACTTTTTATGGTACATTTTTGACCTTGTTGGTACCGTGGTACTACCGCGAGTTACTTGGTACAATTTCAAAATGTCAATGTTTCACAGTAGTAGGGAACTGTTCATCCGGCCCCACAGTGGGTCGGTTCGCTAACCTGGCAGGTCAAAATTATTTGATGGTCAGTCTATACGGTTTTGAGGATGCTGAGTTCGACAAAAATAATTAAAAAATTCTAGCTCAATTTGTTAGGAAATATTACAGAGTTTTGCTATTGCGAACTTCGGTAGTATTAATTTTTCATGTAATATTTTCAATATTTAATTTTTCATATAATATTTTCAGTACTTTTAGAACAAGTTCTTAGCTGTCCAGAAATCCTTTTATTTTTTTTTTTTTTGATATTGAAATGGTAATATTTATGGTTTCAGTCCAGATAAATTAAGCATTCATTCCACTGTGCACCCCCAAATTGTTAAATTTGGGTAATTAAAATTTGAAAATTGTTAAATTCTTGGAAATTTGTGTTTTTTGTTTACATTAGGAGTTTTTTTGTTTACATTAGGAGTTTTTTGTTTACATTAACTTTGTGTGAACGGGTGATTTTTTTGGGTTACATTAATTGTGATAACGGGTGATTTTTTTTTTTTAGGTTTCATATGAGTGTATATGCCGACGGCAATACATGATTATTATTTTTTTCAAATGCCGACGGCAAAACATGTTTATTAATTTTTCCTAATGCCGACGGCAAAACATGAATATAATATTTTCAAATGCCGACGGGAAAATGATTTTTCCTAATGACGACGGGAAAACGTGAAAGTTATTTTTTCTAATGCTAATGTTCGTGTTGATAGACTGTGAGAATTTGGACGTGATTTGAGTAGGTGGCGTTGTTGCCGTACTATGTAACCATAGGAATTTGTGGATGTGTCTGTCTGTCTGTGAGAATTTAGGTGAGGGTTTGATTGGCAGGGGGCGGGGTGTAGTTGAGGTAGATCGATTGTGTGTGTGTGTGGGTATGTGTTTATGTGTGTGTGTGTGTGTGTGTGGGTATGTGTTTATGTGTGTGTGTGTGTGTATGTTTGTAGGAATTTCAATGTGTGTATTTCTGTAGGAGCTTAAGGCTGATTGTGATTTATGAGGGGTGAGGTGTTCTAGTAATATGCAACCGGAGGAATCTGTGTGTTTGTATGTCTGTAGGAGTTTAAGGCTGAACATGATTTGGGTGGGCAGGGTTGTTGACGTAATATGTATCCATGGGGATTTGTGGATGTGTCTGTCTATAGTACTTTAAGGCTGATCGTGATTTGAGGATCTTGTTGAGGTAAATTGGTTATGTGTATGTATGTATGTATTTTTGTAAGAATTTAAGATGATTGTGATTTATTAGGGGCGAGGTGTTCTTGTAATATGTAGAATCTGTAGAAGTTTAAGACTATCTGTAATTTTAGGTGGGTGAGAGTGTTGTGTTCTTGAGATTAATTCTGTAATTGTATATGTATGTATGTATGACAATGGGAATTTGTGTATGTATATCTGAGGGAGAATTTAAGGCTCGTCATGATTTGCAAAAGGGGGGGGGGGGGGTGTTGTTGAAATTTTCTTGGATATTTCTTATATGAATTCTGCTCTGTGTGTGAATTTGAGGTGGTATTTATATGTAGGTGGAAATAAATTGTTTTCAGTATCGACATTTGGTACTATAAAATAATATCATATGTCTGGACTTCCCTAATCCTAGTATGCTTTTATACTTACTATTGCTTTATATTTTCTCATACTTAAATTTGTCTCGCGTTGAAGCCGGTCTGTGTGAAATTTGTTTATATTACAGATTTTGTTTATTTAACTACATTCGTCTTCTTTGACTGAAAGAGTTTTCTACACACAGAGAAAACCCAACTTGAAATCAGTAAGAACCATGCTGAATTAATAAGAACCATTAGCGAAGGTTTAGTCATATTGAAATTTCTTATTTCAATATGGACAAAATATTAATTTACAGTATCCATTTAACTCATTAACTCATTAGTTTGTAGATATCTCAATAGACATTTTCTATTATACTAAAAATTATTGAATTAATGTCAAGCATGCTTATTTTTAAGCTGCAAATTTTTTCTAGTGTATAGATCATTTATATTTGCATTGTGCTTTAACTAAACGACGCTTCATATACATATGTACATATTTTCATTAGGTAGATCTGATAAATACTTCAACATTGATAAAAAATTTGATATGTATACATACATATCTACAAATTGATTTTATGTATGTATGTATGTATGTACATACAAATAAGTGTTTATTTCAATCTTTGAATACATTTTTTTTGTCATTGATGTCTTTTGTTCTTCTTGTTGTTGTTGTTGTTGTTGTTGTAAATATCGTCTGTGTATACATAGATGCGATATATTCAGTTTTTTTTTCTGCGTTTACTTAAAAGTTTGTGAGGATTTTCTGTTTTTAAGTAAAACTGAATTCCTGAAGATACATACTCTATAGTAATAGCAACTATAATAGAAATATTTCTTATACTTAATTTAAATTTTTTTAAAGTTGATGCAACGTTAGTAAGTTAACGTTAGAAATTTTTCGGGTACATAATTTTTTCTAACTATAGACTTTTTTCTTCACTTTCTACATTTGTTTTAGAAATCTTGCTTTGCTTTATGAAAATGTATAAACATTTTTAAATGAAACTGATCCGGCACTCCAGCTTATATACTGATAGTTTTTTTTTTCTTTGGTAGTCAACTTACTTCTTTTTTTATTTTTATTGATAAACATTTAAAATCAAAAGGGAGCTTTATATTGAAATTATTATTTTCATAATTGTTGAAAACAATCACTAGTTTTTTTTTTGTGATGAAATCATTTGAAGTTGAAGCTGATATCTTTGCTTACTGTTTTAAATTAAAATTTTATTCATAGAATAAAAGGAGCTTTTTTCTTAAATTCTGATGCAGTTAAGATCGGATATGAGACTGAATTTAAATGTACTTTTAAATTAGTCATAATGAACAAACTTATTTTCTTGTTGAAAAGCGATCATCAGAAAACGAAGTGGTTTTCAGAGACTTTAGGTATACCCTTTCGACGGTTCCTCTAGGATACAAGATTACTTTGTTTGACGAAATTTCTGTTGCTTTATACTGATAATATTTTTACATTAATAAGGTACATATATGTTTGTTTTATGAAGGGTGAGCACCTTTCACTTTTATTTGTTGTCATATATGATTTTTTTTTAATTTTATTAAAGTTCAGCGTATTGTGTATATATTTCTGAAATGTTTAAGTGTGTTTTGTGTTCCCATCGGGCAGAGTGTACGTATTAGTTGGTCAGTCAGTCTATATTTTTATTTATTTTTTTCTTCTAATGTGCCACTCCTTTTTTCAGATTTTACTACTTGGAATAGAGTATTTTTGTCTAATTTTTTGCTAGGTATATACATTAGGTATGTAGAAATTAGTTTACTTACAAAGAAATGTATGTTTAATAAACAACTATTGTAGCAAATCGATCTCAAATAACTCAGTTACCTCTACCAGCAATTCACCGTCGGTGTTTTCATAAAGTGTTAGAAACAATGAAATATCTATGTTTGGGAGAATTTTTTTGCCTCAAGTAGGTATTTCTACATGAGGTTTGCTGGTTGACTCCTATCGCATTCATATGTAATGATTATCCACTTAAAAAAGGTCATCATCACCATCAATCACTCCCGTATACAATACATTCATGAGTTGGGTTGATCCAGATACAATTGCTGTCTCATCACCTTCTAACAGCTTTATATATTTTGCTAGTATGCATGCCTTAGCATGCTTCTATCGATAGTGACGTAAGAGTCCGAGATGTAGTAGTGTTACAATTAAAAATCTTTACTATTAGAATTTACCAGTTCGCTCTTTTGAATTTTTGGAAAGTAGATACATATGTATGTATTTCATTGACCACAAAATCATAAAATTTCTTTGCTTACAAAATTGTATGACGTGAGGATTTTTTTTTTTTTTTTTTAATTATACATGCTTCGGCATGCTTTCATTTTTTTTTCTATAAATTTATGTAATACTCATACAGATACAGATATAAAGTAAGATCTGTTTACTGTACATTTTAAAATTTATGCATGCTTCAGCATGATTCTAGTTCAAGCGTATATTCATTCACTAAGTTTGTTTGATACTTATTCATACACATGTACATTCTTAAAGATTGGATATCAAAGTCCAATTTCCGTAGTTTATCTATATTTTCTAAAGATCTGATAGCTAAAGAAATAAATAGAGTGAAGATCTTTTATAATAATCCCATTTTCATATTGTAAAATTTTGCGTGCTAGCGCTTTCGATGGGAAAATATACATACAACTTTATAAAAAGTGATAATATGATGTGCTGCTGAATATTGCACTATGTTATAGTTCATTTTAAACACTGAAGTTTTAGCAATATTTCATTCAGACCAACAAGTTTAGAGAATTCCACTACATTTAGTTAATTATCTTTCTTAAGACCCATCATTCCTAATCAATCCTACAAAAAACAACACAAACTAGATTTTTCGTTTTAATTTTATTTTTATTAAATTCAACATTCATTCTTCAAATTACTTTATACTATATTAAGTAGCTTTTCCTCATATGTTGAGTTGACTTTAATAGGAGACATTTTAATGGTACGATGAACTTTTCTATTGCATGCATTGAGTAAATCTTTATACATACCAATGCACTTATATGAACCATTAAAGCTAATTCTTTTCAAATCATTCCTTTTAATGCTCAATTAAATCATTGTACTATTGAGGCTTTCATATTAAGTAATGTTTAATCTTCTATTTATGTATGAGTTTTCCAAAGTATTTCTTAAAAAATTCCTTAGAATCATCTGTTTGTAAGTTTTTTGTTTTTTTTTTGGTACCCGTACCACTTCAAAAATATTTTCCATTCCTTGGTTTTTTGAGTGCAGCTTTTATTTTCAGCTGTACTACAATTTGAGAATGTGTCAATTACAGTCTTCAAAAATCAACAATTTCTATTTTCTGTAGAATAGTTCTCCATTTCACCTAACTTAGCTCCATAAAACTTCATATATTCCTGTCATTGCATCTCTACGAGCACAAACAATTTTCGAGTTTTAAAATGGAGTTCGTTTACTAAATTTCTTTTTAAAGACATTGAGTTGTTTTACAGATTTTTTCGATAGTGTGGTGATCTACATGTTGCACTTTCAGCTATTTATACTAACATGTAGTTAATTTTCTAATCTATATATTTAATCGTACAACTCTTCAATTTATTTTTAATTATTTAATTTTTAGAATTCCTTTTCAATTTTATAACTCTCTTCCTTCTCTAATTTTATTTCACGTTGTAGTCCACCAATATGCATTTGAATATATTCTTGAATTATATCAATGCCTTAAGCTATATTATTAATTTGTTCTTTAGTTTGTCGATTTCAGTTTCCAGAAAAATTAACTTATATCATCGTTCTCTGACGGAGAACGATGATGATTCTGTATGCATACATTAGTAGTAATTAAAATCTTTTTATAGATTTCGAGTTCAAATTTATCATAATTTTTTGGTATTTTATCAAACATTAGAGAAAATAGTCCTAGTGTTAGAGCCCATATTTGACCACCAACTTGTATTTTATCTTCATTCAGTTTGAGGTTACTATCACCATTAATTTGTATCATCAATTAAAACAATAATATATTACAAAATTTACCGATAGTGAATCTTTTATTTCAGTCCAAAGTAATTCCAATATGATATTTAACGATGATGCGTATGGGAAGAATACTTTTTTATGGAGAGAGATAAGAATGTTGATTCATTCTACTTATGTAAAACTTACACCAGAATCACCAAACATTTAATAAGAGATCATCATAATGTAATTTTAATGTTTAAGTAAGGTGAGAAAAATATAGAGCATGTTGAAAGGCTAAATATGAATTTTTGATTATAAGCAAAGATATTGAATTAAACGATGATCGTTATAGAAAATAATTTTACTACATAAAACTTTACTTTTTCGTATTTCATTTGACTTTAAACTTCATGTATATAAATGTTATAAATGGCTAGCTACTTGTACACTGATAACTAAATCTGACTCAGATATCTTGAAATGAAAATCTGAACAGCTCCTGATAGCCTGATCTGTTACCTAATAAGCTGATCTGAAAACCAGACCAGCTCCTGATAAGCTGATCTGATAACCAGACCAGCTCCTGATAAGCTGATCTGATAACCAGACCAGCTCCTGATAAGCTGATCTGATAACCAGACCAGCTCCTGATAAGCTGATCTGATAACCAGATCAGGTCCTGATAAGCTGATCTGATAACCAGATCAGGTCCTGATAAGCTGATCTGAAAACCAGATCAGGTCCTGATAAGCTGATCTGATAACCAGACCAGCTCCTGATAAGCTGATCTGAAAACCAGATCAGCTCCTGATAAACTGATCTAGTAGCCGATACCTGAATTTGCTAGTAGATTAGTAATGGGGACGATAGTCCTGTTTTGGGAATTCAAAACCGGGAAAAAATAAAAATGATGGCAACCCTGTTATAAATGGGGGGATTTTGGGGATTTTCATGCTGCTATTGTGTGTGTGTGTGTGTGCGTGTGTGTGTGAGTCTGATTCCTTGGTTATGTCTATGCATGTGTATGGGGGTGTTTGTATGTGTGTATGGGAGTGTGTGTGTGTTTGTGTATGTGTTTTTGTATTTACTTGTATGTTTGACGGTGTCCGATACTTTTGTTGTAGTGGCAAACAATCATTATACCAAGTAGGAAATGTCGATGGTGAAAATGTACTGAGTCGCTTTTGACTTGTCGCTTGTGCGACGTACATACAAATGTATGTATACTGACAAGTTATTGACAAGTCCACCACAAATACACCATATCTGTTTCCTCTTCTTCTTTTATACTGACGGATAGAAGAAAACTTATTATACCAAAATTGTTACTAGAATTTTAGTGTTGACACAAAGACACTTGCTCCCATTCTGACTGCAGGGTAGTTACAAGGGATCTGTATATTTGTGTGCATATAGTGATTGTTATTTGATAGACTTTCTGCAGCTGTTTTGAGCTATCGTTGGTATGCTTATGTAGGGTTATTGTGTATATATGTACGCATTTATGTTTGCGATCTGTGGGGAAATAATCTAATAGCTGCAGAGATTGGCAACCCTATGGTTGAATGGAAGTGAATGCGGAATGTATTTGGTAATGGATGTATATGTTGTTGTATTAATGTATGCGATCGTTTCTATTTTTGCTTTGAAAAATATCATTGCTTGTGTGAGTTACATCAACACTTTTTCATACATATTTATAAATGAATGTGTATAGGTTTTCTAAGCTATTGACGTTGATATTCTTATTGATATAAAATGTTGTGTTGGCATAGGTTTTATGTGTACAAGTGCAGTTCAGATATTAATTGTTTAGAATCCAATCAGGTTGATAAGTAGAGTTTTTGATAGGGGTAGTGATATTTTTATTTCAATATATTTTACTTTAATGTAACAATTATAGGAAATAGCTTTCGGAGAAATACAGCAAAAACTTATAGAAGCACCTATATTCACGTGTCCCCGATTTTTATCGTACCTTTGTATTGCAAACTGATGTTAGCGATTTTGGTATGGGTGTTGCTAGACTGTGGGAATTTCATCATATCTCGTAATACCAACAGAGAAATTAGATTTGACGACTACTACACGATTCTCATATGAATTGGGGGGGGGGATGTATATATATATATATATATATATATATATATATATATATATATATATATATATATATGTGTGTGTGTGTGTGTGTGTGTGTGTGTGTGTGTGTGTGTATGTAGTGTGTGTGTGTGTGTGTGTGTGTGTGTGTGTGTGTGTGCAGTGTGTGTGTATATGAATTTCATCATATGTCATAATACCGTCAGATAAATTAGATTTGATAACTACAACGCGATTCTCATATAAAGTATATAAGAACAAGAAATAATGTAGATTGTCATCAGTCTGCTCTGATATCTCAACAAGTGACAACCTATTTTCCCAACCAAACTTTCTAAGGTGTTTGAAATCCAAAAACTATAAAAGTGCTAAAACTAATTATTGTTTGCTAAACAAGTTTATAGTGCATAAAAAATAATTAAATAAATTGTTTATAACTGAAATAAATTGTTTATTAATAAAATAATTAAATAAATTGTTTATAAATATAATAATTAAATTAATTAATAAACGAATAAATAATTAAATAAAATGAATACTACAAGTTGTAGCATCTGCAATAAAGTCTTTCTGACTCAAACAAAACTAAATCAGCATATTGAAACGCACTCATATGCTAACCAATCGAAGGCTATGGTTGGAACTAGTAAGCTAAATCTTCAAAACAAATATTGTGAGGATTGTGATGAGATGATCCCATCAAATGGTTATATGGCTCATGTCAGAACCACAAAACATAAAAACAGTTGTCAACAAGAACGGATTGGAGATTTTCTCACAAAAAGAGCAAGCAACTTCAATGGGAGGATCGAGACATATATTGTCCTAAACAAAAATGTGGGTGTCTTGTTTCCGGAGGAGTTTCTGAAATCTGCCAAGAGCTCCATAGTACAACAAATCAATGAACGTAGTAGGGTACATACTACATTTAAATTTAATATGGAGCTCACGTGTGATTATATGAAGATGGTGAATGATGAGATTAATGTTTCCCAACTTGTTCATATTTCGAAAATGATGATGGTTACTTTATCTGATGACATAGAGGATATGTATAAGAAACAAACCGAGGAGCTAAGAGCCAAAATGGAAGAATTTCAAGAGAGGGATAGCGGATGGACTTTGATTTCAATAAATTCCCTTGAAGTTAATATAAACAAGGCGTCCATATTAAGAGGATCGAGCTTTATCCCTCTTCCAAAAAATATTGCAATGAAACGTGCATGCATAAATGTCGAGAACTGTGATGTTTATTGCTTTAAATGGTGTCTTATTGCGGCTTTGAATGTAAACAGTGGTCTGAGTCCTAAACAACGGAAAAACTGTAGAAATTTCAATATTGCAAACATTTCTGATGAGAATATTAATAGAGGGGAAGTTGTATTAAATTTTAAAGACCTAGAGTTTCCACTCCCATTGAAGCAGATACAAAAATTTGAAAGTCAAAATTATGTGAGCATCAATGTATTTGGTCACAATGGAACATCGCTTATAGGACCATACTACATAACAAAAGGAGAAAAACATGTTCATATTAATCTCTTATTGCTCCAGTCCAATGAAAACTTCCACTATGTACTCATCAATGATATATCAAAGTAAGTTTCATTTGTGCATTTAAGCGAAATATGTTTTCATATCTATTTAAACAGTTACTTATTATTGTTATATTAATTTACATACTATTTTATTTTGTATATTTTCTTCAGACTTCTTCGTTCCAACATGACGTCACACAGAAGTAAGATTCTGATATGCAACACCTGCCTATATTATACACATGATGATTATGTGTATAATCATCACAAAAACGTTTGCGGCAAAAAAGTCATCAGAATGCCAGAAGATGGATCTATTATCAAGTTTACGAAGCACTACAAACAGTTAAATGTACCATTTGTAATATACGCAGACTTTGAGTCCATTTTAGAAAAAGTCAATGATCCTGTAAGTAAAAGCACTACAAATGTACAGAAACACCATGCGTGTGCATTCGGGTATTTTATTAATTGTAGTTTTAAGAGAGAAAATAATTTATATAGGAATTATTTTGGTGAAGATTCGGCAAATGTATTTATTAAAAAAATAGTTGAAGATTGTACAGATATTTATCTAAATTATTTAATTAAAGTTAAGAAAATGTTCATAACCCCAATAGAAATAGCTCAATATAATAATGCAAAAAATTGTTATATATGTAAGAAAATATTAAATAACGATAAAGTTAGAGATCATTGTCATCTTACGGGCAATTATCGTGGGGCAGCTCATAGCGAATGTAATTTGAATTATAAAACACCTCAGTTTATACCGGTTATCCTGCATAATCTTTCTGCATATGATATACACCTATTTTTCAAAGAACTTTCTACTATAAAATACTCCACAATAAAAGTGATTCCCCAGAACACAGAGCGGTATATTTCTCTTTCAATTTTCATCAGATTAGATGAAAAATATGGATTCGAAATAAGATTTATAGACTCGTTTAGATTTATGGCTTCGAGCTTAGATACGTTAGCGAAAAATCTTGATAGCAATGATTTCAATACTATTCGATCATGTTTCGTTGATGAAGATCATTTCAACCTGATTAGAAGAAAGGGTGTATTTCCGTACTCTTACATGGATTCCATGACTAAGTTTAAGGAAACTAAGCTCCCTAGTAGAGACGAGTTCTTCAATATTCTAACGAATGAAGAATGTGATGTATTCGAGTATGAACATGCTCAAAAAATATGGAGGGTGTTTAACTGTAAAACACTCCTTGACTATACTGAGCTCTACTTAAAGACAGATGTTCTACTTCTAGCCGATGTGTTTGAAAATTTTAGGAAAATTTGTAGAGATATATACGATTTGGACCCCTGCCACTATTATACAGCACCAGGCTTATCCTGGGATGCAATGTTGAAAACCACAGAAGTTTCACTGGAACAGTTCACTGATTCCGAAATGTATATGTTTATGCAAAACGGAATTAGAGGTGGACTAGTTCAATGCTCGCAAAGATATTCCAAAGCAAATAACAAATATTTGGAAGATTTTGATCCATCAAAGCCATCAGAATTTCTTGTATATTTAGACGCTAACAATTTGTATGGTTGGGCGATGTCGGAGTATCTTCCTTGCGGTGAATTTGAGTGGGTATATGATACTGATTTTGATGTTAAAAAAATTTCAGATACTGCAGAGTATGGGTACATTTTGGAAGTGGATATAGATTATCCGGATTCAGTGCATGATCTTCATAATGATTTGCCATTTTGTCCCCAAAATAAGACCGTGGGAGGATCCAAAATCAAAAAATTAGTTGCAGACTTACACTCAAAAACAAATTACACCATACACTATAGAGTTTTAAAACAAGCCATTTCAAATGGCCTCATTTTAAAACAAATCCATAGAATACTCAGATTTAAGCAATCCCCATGGCTTAAAAAATATATTGACTTAAACACATTTCATAGGACAAATGCTAAAAATAATTTTGAAAAAGATTTCTTCAAACTTTTAAACAATGCTGTTTACGGGAAGACAATGGAAAACATTGAAAAACGTAGGGACATTAGAATTACTTCATCTTGGGAAACAATAAATAGGAATCATTTAGGTCTCAGAGCATTAATTGCGAAACCAAATTTTAAGCAGTTGACAAAATTTTCTGATGATATGTATGCGGTAGAGTTAGAAAAAATGGAACCACTATATGATAAGCCCATATATGTTGGTTTTACAGTACTGGAGTTATCCAAGTGGAGAATGTATGACTTCCATTATGGCTTCATGAAGCCTAAATTTGGAGACAACATTTCTCTCAACTATATGGATACTGACTCATTTATTTATTCAATTAAAACTGATGATTTTTACGATGACATCCGTAATGACATTAGTTTGAATTTTGATACGTCAGAATATCCTAGAGATAATCAATTTCGTTTGCCGCTACTAAATAAGAAGGTTTTAGGAATGATGAAAGATGAAAACCATGGGGATATAATGACAGAGTTTGTTGGTTTAAGAGCAAAAATGTATTCTCTGTCGACTCTTCGCTCGGAAGCTGTTAAAAAATCAAAAGGGATCAAAAAGTCTGTAATTAAAAAGTTGTCCATTAATGATTACAAAAGTTGCTTATTCGAATCCAAAATCATCTCGGATGAAATGTTTTTGTTTAGATCTAAAACACATCAACTATATACACAAAAACTGCATAAAATAGCACTTAGCTTTTCTGATGATAAAAGAAATATAATGAAAGATAAAATAAAAACGCGTGCTTGGGGACATTACATAGACCGAAATAATGATGCAATGGATGTAGAATAGAATGATTCCTACTAAATTGCATGTAAGATGTCAATGAAAATTTAATTTTGTATTAATTGTATTTATTTATTAATGTATTTCTTTAATTATTTATTAATTTATTTATTATTCACTTATTTGTTTATTAATAAATTTATGTATTTATTATTTATTTGTTTATTAATTTATTAATTAGTTTATTCCTTTATTTCTTTATTAATTTACTTATCTATTAATTTATTTATTGTTTATATATTTGTTTATGAATTTATCTATTAATTTTAGTATTTTATTCACACAAAAGTATGTAAAAATTTAATGCTTTAAAGCTTTTATCTTTTTACCTATACCTAAGTTACCTTTAAATAAAAATTAAATATTAGATTAATGATCTTTTTTCTTTTTATATCTGTATATTTTTATTTATAAATAGAGTTAAATTTGTATTGGTACTAAGATTTTTAAGAAAAAATGTTAAATAAAATATTGAAAAAATAATAATATATATAAATGGTTTTTATTTCAACTTAAATTTACTTAATAGAAATTTTAACTACAAATGTCCACATTTTTATATTTTGTTTCTTTATGGGCTTTACTTCGCTAGATCAAAAAATTTTTCTTTTTGCTTATTTACAAATTCTTGTTTTTTCTTTTCATATCACTTAAACATGAACAGTCTTGTTATCTTTGAAAGGTTCTACACAAGAGGAATTGAGTTTTACAATATTATGAAATTCCATTATATTTCATTAGGTATTTTCTTATCGACACCAACTGCTTTAACACCATCTCATTCACGTTTGCTAACAGCAAATAGTACAATAGGTGTCAGCTATTAGATCAGCTTATCAGCTATTAGATCAGCTTATTAGCACCTGGTCTGTTTTTCAGATCAGCTTTTCAGGAGCTGGTCTGGTTTTCAGATCAGCTTTTCAGGACCTGGTCTGGTTTTCAGATCAGCTTATCAGGACCTGGTCTGGTTTTCAGATCAGCTTATCAGGACCTGGTCTGGTTTTCAGATCAGCTTTTCAGGACC
Organism: Tachina grossa; assembly: GCA_949987645.1. Classification (NCBI taxonomy): domain Eukaryota; kingdom Metazoa; phylum Arthropoda; class Insecta; order Diptera; family Tachinidae; genus Tachina; species Tachina grossa. The sequence continues at coordinate 57,870,519 of OX465277.1, read as the reverse complement.
TGGTCTGGTTTTCAGATCAGGCTATCAGGACCTGGTCTGGTTTTCAGATCAGCTTATCAGGAGCTGGTCTGATTTTCAGGTCAGCTTATTAGGAGCTGATCTGATTTTCAAGTCAGCTTATTAGGAGCTGGTCTGGTTTTCAGGTCAGATGAAATAACTAAAGTCTATCTTTTATTAGCAGTTTTTTTTTTTTTTTTTTTTTTTTTTTTTTTTTTTTCTATAACGAAAATCGTTTAATTCAATATATTTGCTTATAATCAAAAATCCATATTTATCCTTCCAACACTCTACAAATTTTTTTAAAACTTGTCAAATTTCATATTACTGCCAACATGAACCTTGTAAACATGCTTCATATTTTTCTCATCTTACTTAAACATTATAATTACATTTGCATTGTCTCTAATTAAATGCTTATAGCCATATTCATAAAAATTTTAAACAGCATTTCAAATGTTGTTTGAGCAAAATTCGCTAAAATTGTATTCATAATAGAATATTAGCGTAAAAACGTTTTTTAACTTGCATAAATCACCAAATCTTAAAAATTAAATGCACCCATATTTAAAATAATTTTGAATTGACGTCGTTGTAGTTTTGCTTCTTGCTTATTTATATTTTTAACTTTGTCTGTATGTATGTATGTATGCATGTATTAAGAATTATGCTTATGTTTGGCACAAGTAGAATGAGTCATCATTATTCTGTCGCCCCGTAAAAAAAAAATATACACGTACACGTACATATGTATGTATATTATTCTGCTTTCCACATGCAACATCAGCAAATATCATAATTGAAATGTATTAAGCTTCATTACCAGAAAAAAAATAAATGTATAATAATCCATTCTTTTAATTATGAAATTATGTAATTTCTTTAACTATTCATATTTGTAGTAGTATATAGATAATTTTAGTATAAATATATGTTTTTAAACCTCAGATAGTAGTAGTGAAATCCCACTCCTGGACCAATTAAAATTGTTAAATTGTTGCTGAAATTGTTAAATTTGGGTAATTAAAATTTGAAAATTTTAAAATTCTTGAAATTTGATACCTACGAGGGTGGTTCGATAAGTCCTTTAAATATTTTTCGAGGGTGGTTCAATAAGTCACTCTTATTTTTTTAACATAAGGAGTTTTTGTTTACATTAAGTGTATGTCTGTCTCTCTCTCTCTGTCTGTCTGCATGACCGTGGAAATTTGAGTCTTTCAGTGATTTGGGTTGTGTAATAATTTCTGGGTGTCCTTTGTCGGGGTTATGGGTAATTAAACTTAAAAATTTTAATCTACGCCGGAGTGGGAGTTCCCTACAACTATCTGAGGTTTAAAAACATATATTTATACTAAAATTATCTATATACTACTACAAATATGAATAGTTAAAGAAATTACATAATTTCATAATTAAAAGAATGGATTATTATACATTTATTTTTTTCTGGTAATGAAGCTTAATACATTTCAATTATGATATTTGCTGATGTTGCATGTGGAAAGCAGAATAATATACATACATATGTACGTGTACGTGTATATTTTTTTTTTACGGGGCGACAGAATAATGATGACTCATTCTACTTGTGCCAAACATAAGCATAATTCTTAATACATGCATACATACATACATACAGACAAAGTTAAAAATATAAATAAGCAAGAAGCAAAACTACAACGACGTCAATTCAAAATTATTTTAAATATGGGTGCATTTAATTTTTAAGATTTGGTGATTTATGCAAGTTAAAAAACGTTTTTACGCTAATATTCTATTATGAATACAATTTTAGCGAATTTTGCTCAAACAACATTTGAAATGCTGTTTAAAATTTTTATGAATATGGCTATAAGCATTTAATTAGAGACAATGCAAATGTAATTATAATGTTTAAGTAAGATGAGAAAAATATGAAGCATGTTTACAAGGTTCATGTTGGCAGTAATATGAAATTTGACAAGTTTTAAAAAAATTTGTAGAGTGTTGGAAGGATAAATATGGATTTTTGATTATAAGCAAATATATTGAATTAAACGATTTTCGTTATAGAAAAAAAAAAAAAAAAAAACTGCTAATAAAAGATAGACTTTAGTTATTTCATCTGACCTGAAAACCAGACCAGCTCCTAATAAGCTGACTTGAAAATCAGATCAGCTCCTAATAAGCTGACCTGAAAATCAGACCAGCTCCTGATAAGCTGATCTGAAAACCAGACCAGGTCCTGATAGCCTGATCTGAAAACCAGACCAGGTCCTGAAAAGCTGATCTGAAAACCAGACCAGGTCCTGATAAGCTGATCTGAAAACCAGACCAGGTCCTGATAAGCTGATCTGAAAACCAGACCAGGTCCTGAAAAGCTGATCTGAAAACCAGACCAGCTCCTGAAAAGCTGATCTGAAAAACAGACCAGGTGCTAATAAGCTGATCTAATAGCTGATAAGCTGATCTAATAGCTGACACCTATTGTACTATTTGCTGTTAGCAAACGTGAATGAGATGGTGTTAAAGCAGTTGGTGTCGATAAGAAAATACCTAATGAAATATAATGGAATTTCATAATATTGGAAAACTCAATTCCTCTTGTGTAGAACCTTTCAAAGATAACAAGACTGTTCATGTTTAAGTGATATGAAAAGAAAAAACAAGAATTTGTAAATAAGCAAAAAGAAAAATTTTTTGATCTAGCGAAGTAAAGCCCATAAAGAAACAAAATATAAAAATGTGGACATTTGTAGTTAAAATTTCTATTAAGTAAATTTAAGTTGAAATAAAAACCATTTATATATATTATTATTTTTTCAATATTTTATTTAACATTTTTTCTTAAAAATCTTAGTACCAATACAAATTTAACTCTATTTATAAATAAAAATATACAGATATAAAAAGAAAAAATATCATTAATCTAATATTTAATTTTTATTTAAAGGTAACTTAGGTATAGGTAAAAAGATAAAAGCTTTAAAGCATTAAATTTTTACATACTTTTGTGTGAATAAAATACTAAAATTAATAGATAAATTCATAAACAAATATATAAACAATAAATAAATTAATAGATAAGTAAATTAATAAAGAAATAAAGGAATAAACTAATTAATAAATTAATAAACAAATAAATAATAAATACATAAATTTATTAATCAACAAATAAGTGAATAATAAATAAATTAATAAATAATTAAAGAAATACATTAATAAATAAATACAATTAATACAAAATTAAATTTTCATTGACATCTTACATGCAATTTAGTAGGAATCATTCTATTCTACATCCATTGCATCATTATTTCGGTCTATGTAATGTCCCCAAGCACGCGTTTTTATTTTATCTTTCATTATATTTCTTTTATCATCAGAAAAGCTAAGTGCTATTTTATGCAGTTTTTGTGTATATAGTTGATGTGTTTTAGATCTAAACAAAAACATTTCATCCGAGATGATTTTGGATTCGAATAAGCAACTTTTGTAATCATTAATGGACAACTTTTTAATTACAGACTTTTTGATCCCTTTTGATTTTTTAACAGCTTCCGAGCGAAGAGTCGACAGAGAATACATTTTTGCTCTTAAACCAACAAACTCTGTCATTATATCCCCATGGTTTTCATCTTTCATCATTCCTAAAACCTTCTTATTTAGTAGCGGCAAACGAAATTGATTATCTCTAGGATATTCTGACGTATCAAAATTCAAACTAATGTCATTACGGATGTCATCGTAAAAATCATCAGTTTTAATTGAATAAATAAATGAGTCAGTATCCATATAGTTGAGAGAAATGTTGTCTCCAAATTTAGGCTTCATGAAGCCATAATGGAAGTCATACATTCTCCACTTGGATAACTCCAGTACTGTAAAACCAACATATATGGGTTTATCATATAGTGGTTCCATTTTTTCTAACTCTACCACATACATATCATCAGAAAATTTTGTCAACTGCTTAAAATTTGGTTTCGCAATTAATGCTCTGAGACCTAAATGATTCCTATTTATTGTTTCCCAAGATGAAGTAATTCTAATGTCCCTACGTTTTTCAATGTTTTCCATTGTCTTCCCGTAAACAGCATTGTTTAAAAGTTTGAAGAAATCTTTTTCAAAATTATTTTTAGCATTTGTCCTATGAAATGTGTTTAAGTCAATATATTTTTTAAGCCATGGGGATTGCTTAAATCTGAGTATTCTATGGATTTGTTTTAAAATGAGGCCATTTGAAATGGCTTGTTTTAAAACTCTATAGTGTATGGTGTAATTTGTTTTTGAGTGTAAGTCTGCAACTAATTTTTTGATTTTGGATCCTCCCACGGTCTTATTTTGGGGACAAAATGGCAAATCATTATGAAGATCATGCACTGAATCCGGATAATCTATATCCACTTCCAAAATGTACCCATACTCTGCAGTATCTGAAATTTTTTTAACATCAAAATCAGTATCATATACCCACTCAAATTCACCGCAAGGAAGATACTCCGACATCGCCCAACCATACAAATTGTTAGCGTCTAAATATACAAGAAATTCTGATGGCTTTGATGGATCAAAATCTTCCAAATATTTGTTATTTGCTTTGGAATATCTTTGCGAGCATTGAACTAGTCCACCTCTAATTCCGTTTTGCATAAACATATACATTTCGGAATCAGTGAACTGTTCCAGTGAAACTTCTGTGGTTTTCAACATTGCATCCCAGGATAAGCCTGGTGCTGTATAATAGTGGCAGGGGTCCAAATCGTATATATCTCTACAAATTTTCCTAAAATTTTCAAACACATCGGCTAGAAGTAGAACATCTGTCTTTAAGTAGAGCTCAGTATAGTCAAGGAGGGTTTTACAGTTAAACACCCTCCATATTTTTTGAGCATGTTCATACTCGAATACATCACATTCTTCATTCGTTAGAATATTGAAGAACTCGTCTCTACTAGGGAGCTTAGTTTCCTTAAACTTAGTCATGGAATCCATGTAAGAGTACGGAAATACACCCTTTCTTCTAATCAGGTTGAAATGATCTTCATCAACGAAACATGATCGAATAGTATTGAAATCATTGCTATCAAGATTTTTCGCTAACGTATCTAAGCTCGAAGCCATAAATCTAAACGAGTCTATAAATCTTATTTCGAATCCATATTTTTCATCTAATCTGATGAAAATTGAAAGAGAAATATACCGCTCTGTGTTCTGGGGAATCACTTTTATTGTGGAGTATTTTATAGTAGAAAGTTCTTTGAAAAATAGGTGTATATCATATGCAGAAAGATTATGCAGGATAACCGGTATAAACTGAGGTGTTTTATAATTCAAATTACATTCGCTATGAGCTGCCCCACGATAATTGCCCGTAAGATGACAATGATCTCTAACTTTATCGTTATTTAATATTTTCTTACATATATAACAATTTTTTGCATTATTATATTGAGCTATTTCTATTGGGGTTATGAACATTTTCTTAACTTTAATTAAATAATTTAGATAAATATCTGTACAATCTTCAACTATTTTTTTAATAAATACATTTGCCGAATCTTCACCAAAATAATTCCTATATAAATTATTTTCTCTCTTAAAACTACAATTAATAAAATACCCGAATGCACACGCATGGTGTTTCTGTACATTTGTAGTGCTTTTACTTACAGGATCATTGACTTTTTCTAAAATGGACTCAAAGTCTGCGTATATTACAAATGGTACATTTAACTGTTTGTAGTGCTTCGTAAACTTGATAATAGATCCATCTTCTGGCATTCTGATGACTTTTTTGCCGCAAACGTTTTTGTGATGATTATACACATAATCATCATGTGTATAATATAGGCAGGTGTTGCATATCAGAATCTTACTTCTGTGTGACGTCATGTTGGAACGAAGAAGTCTGAAGAAAATATACAAAATAAAATAGTATGTAAATTAATATAACAATAATAAGTAACTGTTTAAATAGATATGAAAACATATTTCGCTTAAATGCACAAATGAAACTTACTTTGATATATCATTGATGAGTACATAGTGGAAGTTTTCATTGGACTGGAGCAATAAGAGATTAATATGAACATGTTTTTCTCCTTTTGTTATGTAGTATGGTCCTATAAGCGATGTTCCATTGTGACCAAATACATTGATGCTCACATAATTTTGACTTTCAAATTTTTGTATCTGCTTCAATGGGAGTGGAAACTCTAGGTCTTTAAAATTTAATACAACTTCCCCTCTATTAATATTCTCATCAGAAATGTTTGCAATATTGAAATTTCTACAGTTTTTCCGTTGTTTAGGACTCAGACCACTGTTTACATTCAAAGCCGCAATAAGACACCATTTAAAGCAATAAACATCACAGTTCTCGACATTTATGCATGCACGTTTCATTGCAATATTTTTTGGAAGAGGGATAAAGCTCGATCCTCTTAATATGGACGCCTTGTTTATATTAACTTCAAGGGAATTTATTGAAATCAAAGTCCATCCGCTATCCCTCTCTTGAAATTCTTCCATTTTGGCTCTTAGCTCCTCGGTTTGTTTCTTATACATATCCTCTATGTCATCAGATAAAGTAACCATCATCATTTTCGAAATATGAACAAGTTGGGAAACATTAATCTCATCATTCACCATCTTCATATAATCACACGTGAGCTCCATATTAAATTTAAATGTAGTATGTACCCTACTACGTTCATTGATTTGTTGTACTATGGAGCTCTTGGCAGATTTCAGAAACTCCTCCGGAAACAAGACACCCACATTTTTGTTTAGGACAATATATGTCTCGATCCTCCCATTGAAGTTGCTTGCTCTTTTTGTGAGAAAATCTCCAATCCGTTCTTGTTGACAACTGTTTTTATGTTTTGTGGTTCTGACATGAGCCATATAACCATTTGATGGGATCATCTCATCACAATCCTCACAATATTTGTTTTGAAGATTTAGCTTACTAGTTCCAACCATAGCCTTCGATTGGTTAGCATATGAGTGCGTTTCAATATGCTGATTTAGTTTTGTTTGAGTCAGAAAGACTTTATTGCAGATGCTACAACTTGTAGTATTCATTTTATTTAATTATTTATTCGTTTATTAATTAATTTAATTATTATATTTATAAACAATTTATTTAATTATTTTATTAATAAACAATTTATTTCAGTTATAAACAATTTATTTAATTATTTTTTATGCACTATAAACTTGTTTAGCAAACAATAATTAGTTTTAGCACTTTTATAGTTTTTGGATTTCAAACACCTTAGAAAGTTTGGTTGGGAAAATAGGTTGTCACTTGTTGAGATATCAGAGCAGACTGATGACAATCTACATTATTTCTTGTTCTTATATACTTTATATGAGAATCGCGTTGTAGTTATCAAATCTAATTTATCTGACGGTATTATGACATATGATGAAATTCATATACACACACACTGCACACACACACACACACACACACTACATACACACACACACACACACACACACACACACACATATATATATATATATATATATACATCCCCCCCCAATTCATATGAGAATCGTGTAGTAGTCGTCAAATCTAATTTCTCTGTTGGTATTGCGAGATATGATGAAATTCCCACAGTCTAGCAACACCCATACCAAAATCGCTAACATCAGTTTGCAATACAAAGGTACGATAAAAATCGGGGACACGTGAATATAGGTGCTTCTATAAGTTTTTTCTGTATTTCTCCGAAAGCTATTTCCTATAATTGTTACATTAAAGTAAAATATATTGAAATAAAAATATCACTACCCCTATCAAAAACTCTACTTATCAACCTGATTGGATTCTAAACAATTAATATCTGAACTGCACTTGTACACATAAAACCTATGCCAACACAACATTTTATATCAATAAGAATATCAACGTCAATAGCTTAGAAAACCTATACACATTCATTTATAAATATGTATGAAAAAGTGTTGATGTAACTCACACAAGCAATGATATTTTTCAAAGCAAAAATAGAAACGATCGCATACATTAATACAACAACATATACATCCATTACCAAATACATTCCGCATTCACTTCCATTCAACCATAGGGTTGCCAATCTCTGCAGCTATTAGATTATTTCCCCACAGATCGCAAACATAAATGCGTACATATATACACAATAACCCTACATAAGCATACCAACGATAGCTCAAAACAGCTGCAGAAAGTCTATCAAATAACAATCACTATATGCACACAAATATACAGATCCCTTGTAACTACCCTGCAGTCAGAATGGGAGCAAGTGTCTTTGTGTCAACACTAAAATTCTAGTAACAATTTTGGTATAATAAGTTTTCTTCTATCCGTCAGTATAAAAGAAGAAGAGGAAACAGATATGGTGTATTTGTGGTGGACTTGTCAATAACTTGTCAGTATACATACATTTGTATGTACGTCGCACAAGCGACAAGTCAAAAGCGACTCAGTACATTTTCACCATCGACATTTCCTACTGGGTATAATGATTGTTTGCCACTACAACAAAAGTATCGGACACCGTCAAACATACAAGTAAATACAAAAACACATACACAAACACACACACACTCCCATACACACATACAAACACCCCCATACACATGCATAGACATAACCAAGGAATCAGACTCACACACACACGCACACACACACACACAATAGCAGCATGAAAATCCCCAAAATCCCCCCATTTATAACAGGGTTGCCATCATTTTTATTTTTTCCCGGTTTTGAATTCCCAAAACAGGACTATTGTCCCCATTACTAATCTACTAGCAAATTCAGGTATCGGCTACTAGATCAGTTTATCAGGAGCTGATCTGGTTTTCAGATCAGCTTATCAGGAGCTGGTCTGGTTATCAGATCAGCTTATCAGGACCTGATCTGGTTTTCAGATCAGCTTATCAGGACCTGATCTGGTTATCAGATCAGCTTATCAGGACCTGATCTGGTTATCAGATCAGCTTATCAGGAGCTGGTCTGGTTATCAGATCAGCTTATCAGGAGCTGGTCTGGTTATCAGATCAGCTTATCAGGAGCTGGTCTGGTTATCAGATCAGCTTATCAGGAGCTGGTCTGGTTTTCAGATCAGCTTATTAGGTAACAGATCAGGCTATCAGGAGCTGTTCAGATTTTCATTTCAAGATATCTGAGTCAGATTTAGTTATCAGTGTACAAGTAGCTAGCCATTTATAACATTTATATACATGAAGTTTAAAGTCAAATGAAATACGAAAAAGTAAAGTTTTATGTAGTAAAATTATTTTCTATAACGATCATCGTTTAATTCAATATCTTTGCTTATAATCAAAAATTCATATTTAGCCTTTCAACATGCTCTATATTTTTCTCACCTTACTTAAACATTAAAATTACATTATGATGATCTCTTATTAAATGTTTGGTGATTCTGGTGTAAGTTTTACATAAGTAGAATGAATCAACATTCTTATCTCTCTCCATAAAAAAGTATTCTTCCCATACGCATCATCGTTAAATATCATATTGGAATTACTTTGGACTGAAATAACAGATTCACTATCGGTAAATTTTGTAATATATTATTGTTTTAATTGATGATACAAATTAATGGTGATAGTAACCTCAAACTGAATGAAGATAAAATACAAGTTGGTGGTCAAATATGGGCTCTAACACTAGGACTATTTTCTCTAATGTTTGATAAAATACCAAAAAATTATGATAAATTTGAACTCGAAATCTATAAAAAGATTTTAATTACTACTAATGTATGCATACAGAATCATCATCGTTCTCCGTCAGAGAACGATGATATAAGTTAATTTTTCTGGAAACTGAAATCGACAAACTAAAGAACAAATTAATAATATAGCTTAAGGCATTGATATAATTCAAGAATATATTCAAATGCATATTGGTGGACTACAACGTGAAATAAAATTAGAGAAGGAAGAGAGTTATAAAATTGAAAAGGAATTCTAAAAATTAAATAATTAAAAATAAATTGAAGAGTTGTACGATTAAATATATAGATTAGAAAATTAACTACATGTTAGTATAAATAGCTGAAAGTGCAACATGTAGATCACCACACTATCGAAAAAATCTGTAAAACAACTCAATGTCTTTAAAAAGAAATTTAGTAAACGAACTCCATTTTATAACTCGAAAATTGTTTGTGCTCGTAGAGATGCAATGACAGGAATATATGAAGTTTTATGGAGCTAAGTTAGGTGAAATGGAGAACTATTCTACAGAAAATAGAAATTGTTGATTTTTGAAGACTGTAATTGACACATTCTCAAATTGTAGTACAGCTGAAAATAAAAGCTGCACTCAAAAAACCAAGGAATGGAAAATATTTTTGAAGTGGTACGGGTACCAAAAAAAAAACAAAAAACTTACAAACAGATGATTCTAAGGAATTTTTTAAGAAATACTTTGGAAAACTCATACATAAATAGAAGATTAAACATTACTTAATATGAAAGCCTCAATAGTACAATGATTTAATTAAGCATTAAAAGGAATGATTTGAAAAGAATTAGCTTTAATGGTTCATATAAAAGGATTGGTATACATATATAAAGAATTACTTGGTGCATAAAATAGAAAAATTTATCTCAACATTAAAATGTTTACGATTAAAGTTAACTCAACAAATGAGAAAAATCTGCTTAATACAGTATAAAGTAATTTGAAGAATGAATGTTTAATTTAATAAAAATAAAAATTAAATTAAAACGAAAAATCTAGTGTTTTGTAGGATTGATTAGGAATGATGGGTCTTAAGAAAGGTAATTAACTAAATGTAGTGGAATTAGATAATTAGCTAAATGTAGTGGAATTCTCTAAAATTGTTGGTCTGAATGAAATTTGCTAAAACTTCAGTGTTTAAAATAAACTATAACATAGTGCAATATTCAGCAGCACATCATATTATCACTTTTTATAAAGTTGTATGTACATTTTCCCATCGAAAGCGTTAGAACGCAAAATTTTACAATATGAAAATGGGATTATTATAGAAGATCTTCGCTCTATTTATTTCTTTAGCTATCAGATCTTTAGAAAATATAGATAAACTACGGAATTTGGACTTTGATATCCAATCTTTAAGAATGTACATGTGTATGAATAAGTATCAAGCAAACTTAGTGAATGAATATACGCTTCAACTAGAATCATGCTGAAGCATGCATACTGCAAACAGATCTTACTTTATATCTGTATCTGTATGAGTTTTAAATAAATTTACAGAAAAAAAATGAAAGCATGCCGAAGAATGAATAATTTCAAAAAAAAAAAAAAATCCTCACGTAATACAATTTTGTAAGCAAAGAAATTTTATGATTTTGTGGTCACTTAAATACAAATATACATATGTATCTACTTTGCAAAAATTCAAAAGAGCGAACTGGTAAATTCTAATAGTAAAGATTTTTAATTGTAACACTACTACATCTCGGACTCTTACGTCACTATCGATAGAAGCATGCTAAGGCATGCATACTAGCAAAATATATAAAGCTGTTAGAAGGTGATGAGACAGCAATTGTATCTGGATCAACCCAACTCATGAATGTATTGTATACGGGAGTGATTGATGGTGATGATGACCTTTTTTAAGTGGATAATCATTACATATGAATGCGATAGGAGTCAACCAGCAAACCTCATGTAGAAATACCTACTTGAGGCAAAAAAATTCTCCCAAACATAGATATTTCATTGTTTCTAACACTTTATGAAAACACCGACGGTGAATTGCTGGTAGAGGTAACTGAGTTATTTGAGATCGATTTGCTACAATAGTTGTTTATTAAACATACATTTCTTTGTAAGTAAACTAATTTCTACATACCTAATGTATATACCTAGCAAAAAATTAGACAAAAATACTCTATTCCAAGTAGTAAAATCTGAAAAAAGGAGTGGCACATTAGAAGAAAAAAATAAATAAAAATATAGACTGACTGACCAACTAATACGTACACTCTGCCCGATGGGAACACAAAACACACTTAAACATTTCAGAAATATATACACAATACGCTGAACTTTAATAAAATTAAAAAAAAATCATATATGACAACAAATAAAAGTGAAAGGTGCTCACCCTTCATAAAACAAACATATATGTACCTTATTAATGTAAAAATATTATCAGTATAAAGCAACAGAAATTTCGTCAAACAAAGTAATCTTGTATCCTAGAGGAACCGTCGAAAGGGTATACCTAAAGTCTCTGAAAACCACTTCGTTTTCTGATGATCGCTTTTCAACAAGAAAATAAGTTTGTTCATTATGACTAATTTAAAAGTACATTTAAATTCAGTCTCATATCCGATCTTAACTGCATCAGAATTTAAGAAAAAAGCTCCTTTTATTCTATGAATAAAATTTTAATTTAAAACAGTAAGCAAAGATATCAGCTTCAACTTCAAATGATTTCATCACAAAAAAAAAACTAGTGATTGTTTTCAACAATTATGAAAATAATAATTTCAATATAAAGCTCCCTTTTGATTTTAAATGTTTATCAATAAAAATAAAAAAAGAAGTAAGTTGACTACCAAAGAAAAAAAAAAACTATCAGTATATAAGCTGGAGTGCCGGATCAGTTTCATTTAAAAATGTTTATACATTTTCATAAAGCAAAGCAAGATTTCTAAAACAAATGTAGAAAGTGAAGAAAAAAGTCTATAGTTAGAAAAAATTATGTACCCGAAAAATTTCTAACGTTAACTTACTAACGTTGCATCAACTTTAAAAAAATTTAAATTAAGTATAAGAAATATTTCTATTATAGTTGCTATTACTATAGAGTATGTATCTTCAGGAATTCAGTTTTACTTAAAAACAGAAAATCCTCACAAACTTTTAAGTAAACGCAGAAAAAAAAACTGAATATATCGCATCTATGTATACACAGACGATATTTACAACAACAACAACAACAACAACAACAACAACAAGAAGAACAAAAGACATCAATGACAAAAAAAATGTATTCAAAGATTGAAATAAACACTTATTTGTATGTACATACATACATACATACATAAAATCAATTTGTAGATATGTATGTATACATATCAAATTTTTTATCAATGTTGAAGTATTTATCAGATCTACCTAATGAAAATATGTACATATGTATATGAAGCGTCGTTTAGTTAAAGCACAATGCAAATATAAATGATCTATACACTAGAAAAAATTTGCAGCTTAAAAATAAGCATGCTTGACATTAATTCAATAATTTTTAGTATAATAGAAAATGTCTATTGAGATATCTACAAACTAATGAGTTAATGAGTTAAATGGATACTGTAAATTAATATTTTGTCCATATTGAAATAAGAAATTTCAATATGACTAAACCTTCGCTAATGGTTCTTATTAATTCAGCATGGTTCTTACTGATTTCAAGTTGGGTTTTCTCTGTGTGTAGAAAACTCTTTCAGTCAAAGAAGACGAATGTAGTTAAATAAACAAAATCTGTAATATAAACAAATTTCACACAGACCGGCTTCAACGCGAGACAAATTTAAGTATGAGAAAATATAAAGCAATAGTAAGTATAAAAGCATACTAGGATTAGGGAAGTCCAGACATATGATATTATTTTATAGTACCAAATGTCGATACTGAAAACAATTTATTTCCACCTACATATAAATACCACCTCAAATTCACACACAGAGCAGAATTCATATAAGAAATATCCAAGAAAATTTCAACAACACCCCCCCCTTTTGCAAATCATGACGAGCCTTAAATTCTCCCTCAGATATACATACACAAATTCCCATTGTCATACATACATACATATACAATTACAGAATTAATCTCAAGAACACAACACTCTCACCCACCTAAAATTACAGATAGTCTTAAACTTCTACAGACGTCTATACACATAGATTCTCACGGCTACATATTACAAGAACACCTCGCCCCTAATAAATCACAATCATCTTAAATTCTTACAAAAATACATACATACATACACATAACCAATTTACCTCAACAAGATCCTCAAATCACGATCAGCCTTAAACTACTATAGACAGACACATCCACAAATCCCCATGGATACATATTACGTCAACAACCCTGCCCACCCAAATCATGGTCAGCCTTAAACTCCTACAGACATACAAACACACAGATTCCTCCGGTTGCATATTACTAGAACACCTCACCCCTCATAAATCACAATCAGCCTTAAGCTCCTACAGAAATACACACATTGAAATTCCTACAAACATACACACACACACACACACAAAAACACATACCCACACACACACACACACACACACACACATAAACACATACCCACACACACACACAATCGATCTACCTCAACTACACCCCGCCCCCTGCCAATCAAACCCTCACCTAAATTCTCACAGACAGACAGACACATCCACAAATTCCTATGGTTACATAGTACGGCAACAACGCCACCTACTCAAATCACGTCCAAATTCTCACAGTCTATCAACACGAACATTAGCATTAGAAAAAATAACTTTCACGTTTTCCCGTCGTCATTAGGAAAAATCATTTTCCCGTCGGCATTTGAAAATATTATATTCATGTTTTGCCGTCGGCATTAGGAAAAATTAATAAACATGTTTTGCCGTCGGCATTTGAAAAAAATAATAATCATGTATTGCCGTCGGCATATACACTCATATGAAACCTAAAAAAAAAAAATCACCCGTTATCACAATTAATGTAACCCAAAAAAATCACCCGTTCACACAAAGTTAATGTAAACAAAAAACTCCTAATGTAAACAAAAAAACTCCTAATGTAAACAAAAAACACAAATTTCCAAGAATTTAACAATTTTCAAATTTTAATTACCCAAATTTAACAATTTGGGGGTGCACAGTGGAATGAATGCTTAATTTATCTGGACTGAAACCATAAATATTACCATTTCAATATCAAAAAAAAAATAAAAGGATTTCTGGACAGCTAAGAACTTGTTCTAAAAGTACTGAAAATATTATATGAAAAATTAAATATTGAAAATATTACATGAAAAATTAATACTACCGAAGTTCGCAATAGCAAAACTCTGTAATATTTCCTAACAAATTGAGCTAGAATTTTTTAATTATTTTTGTCGAACTCAGCATCCTCAAAACCGTATAGACTGACCATCAAATAATTTTGACCTGCCAGGTTAGCGAACCGACCCACTGTGGGGCCGGATGAACAGTTCCCTACTACTTTTCACTATATGGTAACATTAATTTTGCCTATGTTCTCTTTAAGTTTTTTGTGTGTGTTTTATTTTAATCTCTAATATGATAGTCGAATCTACGAATGTACCTTTATGAATGTAATATTTAATATTTTTTTGTTATTTTTTATTGTATACTGAATTTTTACACACATTTGTGTTAAGTTTCTGTTTTTTATTGTACACTTCTGAATTTTTATACACATTTTTTAAGTTTCTGTTTCTATTAATAAATATTAAAAAAAAAATAGTACCGTCATGGCCTAAAAAGTACATTTTGTTTTCCCTGGATCTTCACCTTGTTTATAATAGTATCTTCTCTTGTTTTTTGAATTTGTGCAAATGACTGTACCGTTTTCAGAATTTGATTAGTGGTATTAGTCAGTATATTAATCCTGTCGATAGAGTCTTTAGTAATAATCCTCTGTCGTTCATTATTTTTAAGAAGGCCGTTCATTTTGTTTACTACTATTTCATGATCTTCGTGTTCCGGTCTTCCGGCTATCCATTTCCATATTGTTCCTATGGCATCTATTGAACGCTTATTTCTTGGTTTCATTCTTTTTAATTGATTTTTAATCTGAGTGATATCATGAAGAAGGTATGGTAAGTTTGTGCTGTTTTTTAACAATTTGTTTTGTATATCAAAGTTCAAGTCGTTAACTGTTTGTTCATAATCGGTTAACTTTAATACGTGAATGAGTTTAAAGTTTCCGTTTCGTAGTCTTATTTTTCCTAAATGGATCGAAATTAATTGTGAATTAGTATAGTCCAATATTTGTACCTCAGTCTGACAAGCAGTACAAAATGCAAGTAGTAATATAATAGTAAAAATAATTTTCTGCAAAAGAAAAAGAATTGTTATAAGTATTCAGGTCTTTATATTGTCCTTATGGATGACCCTGTTACGAAACTGGACTCTGACCTTGTTCCCTAAATCTTCCTGGACTATTTGTTTTTTAAATCGGGATGAAAATTTGTTACGCTGCCCAATTATTTTTTCATAGATAATATCCCCCGCTTGGTATGTCTTCACACCATTAGAGTTGCTTCTTTCAAGCATTTTCTCCTATGCTTTTTTTAATAGATCATGCAAGTTTTGTGGAACCTTATTAAAGAAAATGTCTGCTGGTTTATTTCCTATAACCGAATGTATTGTATGGTTGTATTGTTGAGCTGCCCTATAGAAGGCCTCTATATCATCGATTAAGTGAAATTCTTCTTTCAAACATCTGGCTATTTCAATAATAGTAGAATGGACTCTTTCAATCTGTCCATTTGTTGTACTGTGGCGAGGTGTGCAATAATAAAGTTCTATTTTCAATCGCTGCATTAGCGTCTTAAACTGAGGTGACCTAAATCCAGGTTCGTTATCTAAAGTGAGTTTTTTTTGCTTCTGGGAAATTATGTAAAACGTCTGAGACCTTTTCTCCTAAATTAGTTTTATCTTCTACATATAGACTTTATAATAAGAAATTTTGAATACGCGTCAATGTAAGTTATAAATTTAAGATTTTGAGCATAAAAAATATCAATGTTGAGGCATTCTCCCTCTTTGCTTGGAATTGGAGCCTGTCCGATTCCTACTCTTTGCGGGTGTCTATTGTATTTCGTTTTGTTGCAGATTTCACAGTGTCTTATAAACTACTTAAAGTGACTTAACGTTTTGGGTCAGTAATATTATTTGTAAATTTGTTTATAGTTTTCCTTAAAATTTCTATGGGCACGAATGCGTGTTTGCTGGATTATAGCTTCTTTATCATCGAGATTAGGTACGTCAATAGGAAATATTCTTGTGAAAATAAATTTATTTTATTTGTAAAACACCTTTAATAGTTTCTTTAAAATCGAAAAGATCCTCATGTATTGCAGTTACCAATTTAGGTTGGAGAAATTCTAAAAGAATTGTTTTTAAATTCTCCCTAGTATCATATTCAATTATATGCCTAGTTCTTCCGAAATTTACTACTGATTCGTGTATGGTAAAGTTAGCTTTAGTCGGAAGAATTTGTTGCTTAAATTCATTTAATGTCTTAGAGGGTTCAAGCATATTAAATTCATCACTACTTTTCACTGAATGCTGACTGCTATGTAATGATTCGCTATCAGAAATATTATTTAGTATCTGTCTTGAAAGTGCGTCTGCTACCGCATTTTGTGATTTTGTGTTCCTGGTTTGTATACAATCTTTGGTGAAATCTCCTCAATGAAGGAATGCCATCTTTTCATTTTGGTATAATGGTTTCTAGTTGATACGGGTTGGTGATCAGTATGAATCTCGAAATTCGATACACCATATAAATAATTCCTAAGTGTCTTTAATGCCCACACTATAGCGTACAATTCCTTTCCATTTGTAGCGTAATTTCTTTCGGTGGAATTAAGGGTTTTTGAAATAAATGTTATAGGTTTCCCGCTTTTGCTTAATACAGCTCCTATGGCAACATTCGATGCATCTGTTGTCAAAATAAACTTACTGTTAAAATCAGGTTGCACCAATTCCACTTGATCTATCAGTAATGCCTTTACTTTATTGAACGCTATAATTCAGTGATGGAAAATGAGATTTGCATTCGGTACCAAAAAAAATTTTTTTAGTACTTTTTTGATCCCGAGAGTACCAAAAACAATTTTTTTTTAATTTTATTAACAAAAAATTATATAAAATTTATTACAAATAATAAGAAAATGAACACAAAGCATATACATATGTACATAACCAGACAGAAATTGTGATTTTGCGCAAAAATGATGTTCCTCCACAACACTGTAAATACAAAATTACGACTCTTCCAAAAATTTTGTACTACCAAAGTACTACAAACACAAAAATATGACTTTGTGTTTACAAATACCGTGTTCTTAGTAATCCTATACCACTACAACAACGTAAATACAAAAAGTTGACTTAAGTTTGAAAATTTCCATTGTGACGACCTTATAACAAGAGTTGGAGGATGGTCATTCGGTGTTACAATTTTAATGTTATGAGTTCCTTAAAATTAAACAGATGTTATACTGATATAGATAGATAGATGTTACACATCGTGCTGATTGTCTTTTTCTGTCTGGGTGGGTATAATATTAAAGTTATAACAAAAACAGTTTTTAGACTTCAATAAATCTTTGGCCTGGATAAGACTATACTGTTGGAATATAAAGCCTGTTCCTTTCTTTTGTTTTCATGAGATTGTGGCAAGAGAAAATCCTTTTGATATTAACAGAGGAGTGAGGTATGGACAAAATTCCGTAAGCTACTCTCGATTTACCAGGAAACATGTATTCGTCCAATGCGTTTTTAATTATAGCAACGGAAGTCCAGAAACTGCATACATATGTATGTATATTTTCTGTTGTTAATGGCCTTAGTTCTGCCATAGTATGACCTATATTGGTTGTTGATATTTTAAAAATTTAGCTTTTCGCTGGGAAACACTTTAATTAAAAGTAGTATAATTACCAAATAAAACATTTTCAAAGGGATACTTACTAAACCAAACTGTCAAAGTCCTTTTTTGCTCTAAGAACTTGACAGAATGTAATATAAACTTTTTACGATTTTTTTTAAACTGAAACAGTTGTTTCAAAATGATTTCTGTTTACATAGAGATCAACTTCTGTGCCACAGAAAATATCGTTGAATCAAATACAGTTTTCATTTATATTTAATTGTGATTGGTTTGGTACACTTTTCTAAAATGTCTTTACTAATAAAGTTTCGTGCCAGTTGTCGAAAAAGAAATTTAATTCTTCGCAAAAATATATGCATACGCGCGTCTTCCAACTATATTTCTAAGTAGGCCGTGAGATTATCAAACGTGTTGCGGGAGTACTACCGTACTTTTTCATGTCAAATAGTATCAAAAAAAGTACGATCGTACCAACTTTCCCATCACTGCTATAATTGCTTCTTCGTTCAATTGAATCTCAGTTTTTCTTGACATGGTTTGCGATACCCTTCCATTTTCTCTTGATAGATAAACTCTTAGTGGTTTGGTAACAAGTGCGTAATTTTTTATAAATTTTCTATAGTATCCTGACATCCCCAGAAAGCTTCTAAATTGACGCATGGTAACTGGTAAACGGTAATTTTGTATACTTTCAATTTTCTTGGGATCAGTTTTTATCACATTATATCCTACTATATATCCCAAAAAATTCAACTTCTTCCTTATAAAATTCGGATTTTTCCAATGAAATTTTCATATTTGCCTCCTTAAGGGTTTCTATTATTTTTATAAGGTGATTGGTATGTTCTTCTATTGAACTAGGGAATACAATTATGTCATCTATATAGACATGTCAAAATTTACGAATATAATTTCTAAGAATATCATCCATTGCAGCCTGAAAAATACCTGGAGAATTCTTCAGCCCAAATGGCATTCCTAAAAATTCATATTTCCCGTTGTTCACGGAAAAAGCTGTCTTGATAATGTCCGCCTCCTTCATTAAAATTTGATAGAAGCCAGATTCTAAATAAATTGTGGAGAAGTACTTAGCCTTCCCCTGATTCGATAAAATAACGTTGCAGTCCGGAATGGGGTAATTCGCTGCAATTGTTTGCACATTTCATTTTTTCTAATCAATTACCATCCGCAATTTTCATGATCCATCTTCATTCGTTCCTTTTTTTGGTACAATCCAAATTGGTGCGGACTTCTATTTGGACGAATAATTCTGTCGCCCAATAAATTCTGTATTTCTTTATTTAAAAACGTATTAAGAGACAGTGGGTATGGATATTGCTTACTCCATATAGGAGTTTCAGCAATTATATTAATCTGTGCTCTTACGTCTGTTCTAAATGGCAATCTCATACTTTTTCTGGAATGGAGCTTTCTAATTTCTCCATTAATTTTACTCTTTAAATGTTCAATTTCTTTATTTTGCTTTATATAATTAATATATTCAATTTCTTCCCCGTCTTCGCAGATGATTTCCTTATAGTCTTTTTTTTGTTTCTGCTTTCTTAAAGTTCAGAAACTTTTCACAGTGATCTCCACTTTTCAAGGTTCCGTTTTCGAAATCTAGCACAATGTTTGCTTTTCTCATAAAATTGTGCTTTATCAAAATATCAGCTTCGAGATTTGAAATCTTTCTTTTATTCCAAATAGTCTTGCTTCGCCAAAATAATTAATAATAAAGAATCCATTGATTGTGTTCACTCTTTTTCTTACAACTAATTCTTGCTTATTCCTAAAAACATTTGGGTTGTAGTAGCACCTGGTAGCACCACTGTCAATTAGTATGTTATACGTTCGTCCGGATGCTCCTCTTTTTGTGATGTAGGGCAATCCGGTGTGATTTCTAAAAAAGATTTCTCATTTAAATTATTTATTCGTTGTTCCTTATGTTGCGGCTGATAACTAATTTGGGCGCTGGCGTTTAATGCCTTGCTGAAATTTATTATGGTCATAACTATTGGCATTATTTAAATTTTGTCTCTGTTATTAATGTTAATTAAAATTAATGTTATTAAAGGGTGGTCTATAGTTAAAACTATTGTTAAGAGGTTGCGGTGTCTTCTGCGGTATTTTGGCGGAGTTTTAAAATTCCATAGGTACTGGTTTCGTATTATTTTGTCCATTTTGAAAAAAATTGGATCTTGGAATCTTCCTTTCATTGCGTTGAAGGAAACGCAGTACATTGTGTGATCTTTGGTAAGAGTGCATACTAGATGCTCTATTAAATTGAAGTGCAAAATTTGCACCTATATTATTCGACTCTAATTTCTGGGCCTTTGCCAGGGCATTAGGAAGGTCAGTTGGAGATAAAGAGAATAAAATATTATCTAATGGCGGATTCAATCCAGTTATAAAAACTCTCAAGGCATATTGTCTATTTTTCTTATTTAACTCGCTTGTCAGTTCAGAACTCGAACCATGTGTCATAATGGTTTTATTAATTAATGCAGTTAACTTTTTGTTAACTTTATTGTAATAATCGAGAATTGTTAAGGAGCCCTGTCGCATGATGCTAAGTTCTTGTTCAATGATATGAAGTGGTCTTTTATCTGAATAAGCAAAATCTAAACAACTAAGGATTGCTTCAAGGTTCAAAACTGTACCGTGGTTTGTAAGTATGTCATTCGCTTCGTCAGTGATCCTGTTTCTCAAAATTGTTACTGCTGCGTAATATCTACGACTTCCTCTTGTATATAGACTCATAGAATTGTTTGCGGCTTCTCGCCAACTAACATATGATTTGACTACATCTAAGGTTTCTTTACAACGAATTCGTCCGTCAATCTGTTCGACTCTATATTCCTCAACTGTATCTATACTGGTTAATTGTTGGAGGTTCCTAGTTAAGTAATCTACTCTTCTAAGTAAAGGTCCTGTCTCCATTGCTTCTTTTATTAAATCTCTTATTTGATTCTTTTGTGTTTCTGTCAGTCCAGTTAAACTTGTGTGCCATTGTAAGTGTCCTATTTAGTCGGTTGGTTAAATTGTCAATTGTGTCTTCCGGCATTACAAAAAAAAATTTTTTTTTAATCTCTTAAACATTTCTGAAGCACAAATTTAATTTTATTTTATATCTATCTAACAATTATTAAATAATAACAATAATTATAACAATCATATTAAATACTCTTACATACATTTTATGGATCGCTCGTATCACGCTGCTAATGTTGTCCTCGAATGTTGTTGAATTTCTGGTAACACGTTGCTGTTGTCCTTATTGTTGTTAACTTCTAGATACTTCTTCTTTTTGGAATTTTTGGATATTTCTTCAAGTTGTATTTTGTCTGTCGTGTTCACAATTTTTAAATCAATATTGCAAGTTGTATATTTTGTATGTGTTTATATTCACAATTTTAAAACAATTTTTGCAAGTTCTATGTATTTTTCAAGTTATAGTTCACAATTTTTAATTTTTCGTATTTGTGATTCCTTTAAGTTTATTTTCTCGAAAAGTTTTTTTTAACTGTACGTTTTGCATTAACCACAAATGTTTGAGCAAAATTTTATTCATCAATTGGTAGTTCAATTATTGCTTGATAGCACAATAACACGTAAGATTTTTTTTTTTTAATTTATGTTTTTTATTTATTGTATCTTCAAATATGAACTAACAATAAGTATTCAAATCCTAATCTAAAATATAATTATTAGGCCCAACCAATGTCTGACAAAAGCTTAGTGATAGTTATTAATAATACATAAGTAGTGATAAGCAACAAAAAGAAAAAAAGTGTTTTCAAGCAGCTTCATCATCTGGAGTAGAGTTGAGCGATATTTAGAAACCTATTACTTTTTCACAGCGATTGAAAAATCACAAATCACAACTGTGACTGAATTTATCAAGTAACAGGTTTTGAAAATATAGTTCTTTCATACAAACTGTGATTGTTCTTGCATGCTTATTTTACATTAAATAAAGCTACCACATTAATTTTTTTTATACCTTCAGCTTTTATTGTCTCCCTGCCTCTTATATATATTTTTTTTTTATTTATTCTCAATATTTGAACGGGGTTGATTGCTAATTGCTTGTTCTTGCTGCTTTTATTATTAGTATTTATCAAAACACCAATACTAATAAATGCTTTTAAAGCAGAAGAGCTGAAATGTGTAAAACCGTGATCACAGTCACTGTTTAATGCTTAAACAGAATACCGGCTTTAACACATTTTCCATACAAATTGACACAAAAAACAGCCGCAGAAACCAGTCGTGAGATAGAATCTATTTTATTTTGAGAGCGTTTTTTCTTATGCTCTCACATATAAATACTTATTCTCACAAAAATGTTACCATACTTTCAAAAAATTTCATACATTTTATAAACAAAACTACAAAGAAAAATAAGCACAAAAGAAAATAAAACAAAAATTAGAGAGCATTTGAAGTTACTGCCGTCGATGTTATTATGGGCTTGATTAATTTGTCAGCGATTTTCCTGAAGTTGCAGACTTTATTCTGATTCTACATTTAATTACACTGCTGCTCTTCTTATTAGATTTTTTCAAAATAACAGAACTGCTACAAACAAAATACTGCTAAACTGTGATCACAGTCACAGTTTAAAAGAACGGCGATTTAGAAATCACGTTCACAAGGAGCAACATTATTAAAAAATCGCGCTATCGCTCATCACTAATCTGGAGTGTTGAATATTAGAGCCCGTGTATCTCTCTTTTTTAAGCGGATGTGTCCAGTAAAGTTCAAAATATTACGAGCAAGCGGATTAGGATGTGACTCGAGTTTTGTTAGATATTTGCCTGCGTATTTTGCAATTTCTTTAGTCAATAGTGGCAAATGCAAATCACGATGTATATTTGAATTTTTGATGTACCATGGAGCCGATGTTATCATACGTAAGATTTTCTTTTGCCTTCGTTGAATTTTCTCTACATTTGAAGCTGAATCAGTGCCCATAGTTGAACTCCGTAGCACCATATTGGCTTTAAAAGCGACTTGTATATTAAAAGTTTACAGTCTAGGCTAAGTGTTGAATTTCTACCAATCAGCCAATGTACCTGAGTTAATTTAAGTTTCATTTGTGATAGCTTAGAATCAATGTGGCGTTTCCATGTAAGTCGTCGATCAAGGTGTATACCAAGATATTTCACATGTGAATGTTGAGGAACAACTTGATTGTTAATCCGAATGGGAGAACAAGTAACACGTAACATTGGTTAGAATCCTTTTTTTCTTTTAATTGTAAGTTCACTTTTTTAAGTTACAATTCTGCAATTACGCTTATACTTCTTTATCTCATTTGATTTTTTTTCACAACACTTCTTTTTTTTAAACTTGTAACAACTATTTTATTTGTTCTTTTAAACAAATTAATTTTGTAATTTTTTCCCTTTCTTTGAAGGTGCTTATTTTTTAGTTTGTGGACCGAAACCGTTCCTTATTTTGTTTTTCAGGATATAATTGCGATTTGCGGGTCCCCACGTTGGGCGCCAATTAAAATTTAGTTATTCAGTTTTATTAAAAAAATTTATTTAATGTTGACTTTCTCAGTCAACATCTCAAACCAAACTTACATTTTACAAAAATTAATTCTGATATCTAATTAGATTATTCCTATTTACAGCAAAAGGTACGAGTCTCATTTTATTTTCATTTAATTTTGCTTGTTTGGCGAATATTTGCGAAAGTTGCAAACATTCATTCAACAGGTAGATACATTACACCGTTCATATTTTGTGGGAAAGAATTTATGTTTTATTTAAAAACAAGAAATTCATATCTTAACTTGCATTCTTAATTGAGTCAATTTAATTTTAATTGAGCAATTAAATCTAGTCTTCACACGTACTCAATTAAGTTTACTCAATTACCATTTGACAGCTGGAAAAGAAAACATTGTTTTTATTTGTCTAGTGAAAATGCGTCTTTGTAAATTTAAAAAATTGATGCAAATTCGGCCTTAAAAGAAATTTTACTAGTATATAACAGAATTGTCGAACTCTTAAAAATTAGCAATGCTTAAGAAAAAAGAAAATGAAAAACTTGATAATTCTATAGTGTTATGGCGTTTTCTTTTCTGAGCAATATGCTGCATTTATACTGACTTTTACATTTTTTTGTGTTTTTTTTTTTTGAAAAGTGTGTATTATTTTAAAAATGGAACGCGTTCTTTTCTCATGATGTTACCCTTAAAAAGAAGAAAAATGCTGCATGTTCAAGACACATTTTCATTAAAGGGGCATGAGGGCAGTATTAAATTAACAGCTGTTTTTGTTATTGTCCAGTGTTGCCAAAATGGCGGTTTTCCCGCTATATAAGACTGTATTTTGTTGTCATTAGCGGTAAGTCTATTAAAAAAACCGCCAGCGGGTTTTTTAGCGGAACAATTTCTTAGTTGAAGGGGTTTCAGCGGTTTTCTGAAACTTATAAAGAAAGATATTGAATCAAAATAAGCTATTTTTAACGCAGCAATGCAACACGTACCCTGGTATTTATGTTTAGTTTTTTCGACTCACGTCACTTTTTTGCAACTAAAAAATTTAAATTTTTTGGCGGTATAGTACACAGTGAAACTTTAATAAGTTAAAAATAAATACATATGTGACCTTCTCCGAGAAAAGGGACCTAGTTTGTCAGAAAACGGGTTTGAACTTAAGAGTAGATTCTGGTACCTAAAAGAGTGTAGAATAAGATGAAATGAGTTAGATTTCTGATAAAAATTTAACCATACCAAATCGCATTTCGCGACTGAAAGTGTGTTCAAAGTGATAATGCGTTATGAAACCTTAAATGCGTTTTTCTCAAAACTTCATTTTCACACAAGGTCCCTTTTCTCGAAGAAGGTCACATATACAGTATAAAAGTACACATCTCATTTTTAATGAATAAAATTTAATTCAATATTAAAATGATATTGAAAACCAATTTAATCTTTCTTTTCGCATTAAAGCAATTGAGTAAACAAATCTTTAGACAAGAGCAAAACAAACCGAAAAATTGGTGAGTGGATCAGTGGTATTGAGGAAAAGAAAATAAAAAAAATCTCAAAACAATAACTTTTTCTGAATAATTTGTTTTTCATTAGAGACTTTTTGATTAAATTTTCCTTTGAAATACAATTTCAAGTAAATGTGAGTTGAGCCATAGAGTTTATTTTATCCACACTATTTTTTTATTTCAGATAGTCAGAAAGTTAGGAAATTTTAACAATAATAAATGGCTTCATATTCCAAGGAAAACTGCAAGATATTTCATACGTTTAGAATAATTAAGGTCTATCGCAGAAAATATTGAAAAGATACTGAATCAGCATAAACATATTAATATTATAAGATGGAATAGTCCTTTAGATTCTACTTTTTTCTGGTTCGAAGTTCGATTATTGGAACACTGCAGGAAATAAAATATTCAAAGAGTACGCTGAGTTTTGCTTACAAATAAATATTGGCGAACTATGAGATTCCGACATATACATATGTATGTATGCATATGTATATTTTATAAAATTTATCCTTCTATTTTTTAACAATAAACCAAGAAATAAATTGCTTATTTAAAAAACTCATGAAAATTGCTCATAAATTGATTATATGTAAAATATTCATGGGTTTTATTAGCGTTTATTTTTACTCAGGTAGCGGGTTTTCAGGGGCTATATGGCGGGAAATCCCAACAACATTTTGGGAACACTGTTATTGTCTATGAAAAAATAAATAATTTTCTATTCCGTCAGTGTTTTATGCCGAAACTTGTTCTTTTTTTAACGTAAAATATGCAACACTTCTAAAAAATCAGGTGAGCATTTAATTTATTTATTTTAATTTAATTTAATATGATTATTTAACACACTTCTTTTAGCAAAGAAAACGCCATTAGAAAGCAGCAGATATTGCTCTTTGCATTATTTGAGCAAAACGCAACTCAAATGTCACTTTGGAAATTGGAAAATGATAACAACTTTGATGATGTGGAAGAATCTAAGTAAATGAAAACAATATTTAATAATTCTTTCTGCCAAAAAAAACCAACTTCAATGCATAGATCTGATAGAAGAAGATAAGAAATACGTGAAATATAAAATTAAATTTTAATGGGCGTGCCTCCGCCCATTTTTTAAGTGCAAGATTGTGTTTTTCAGAGCTCAAGGTACATGTTAAGTCTTGCAAAAATCGGCAAAGTAGAAGCACTTAAAATAAAATAAAAAATTTTAGTGGGCGTGATTCCGCCCATTTTTTGAAATCGGGGATTGTGTCTATTTTAGAGTTCAAGGTGTGTGGCAAGTTTCGTAAAAATCGGTTAAGTTGAACTGCGTAAAATACTATAATAAATTTTAATGGGCGTAATCACGCTCATTTTTTCAACTTTCAAATTGTGTAATTACAAGAACTAAAGGTGTTTTATAATTTTCGCAGCAATCAAATAAGCAGAATGTCATAAAATTATATAAAAAAAATGTGGGCGTGTCCCACTTTTTTTTGCAATGGGACCAATGGGAATCTATACCCTCTCAGACAACGAAAAAAATTTTACAATCGGTCCAAAATGTACTGAGTTATGAAGATCCACACCAAAAAAAAAAAAAAAATAGAGACGAATTGTAAACCTCCTCCTTTTTTGAAGTCGGTTAAAAACTATTAAGATTCATACGGTCTAATTCATAAAAAATATTTTAGGTTTATTGCAGGTTTATTTGACAAATTTCCCATAGAAATATGTCAAATAAGCGCTTAATAAACCTGAAATATTTTTTATGAATAAGACAGATAAAATTTATTTTTATTTTGGGTAAAGTGAATAAAAAAAAGCATTTGCTTTTGACCTAATTATTTGTTGTAAAACCTAAAATATGTATCTGTTTTTTGATTTTTTTTTAAACAAATTTTCAAGTAACAAGCAAAAGCTTTTTATTCACTTTGCCATTTATTACAATAAATATTATTATAGTAGTTTTCGCTCATAGTCACATTTAAAATTGCACAGAAATTGTGGACTATGGGTCTTATGCAAAAAAACTTAATAAAGCTTTGCCAAGCAATGTTAAGTAAAGTTGTATTCTAAAAAAATTATTGTATGAAAATTCTAAAGTAGGCACCCACGTTTGTTAAGACTACTTTAAGTTGATATTTCCAAAATGTGTATTTTGTACCTCAAATATTTTTACTAATATAGCACATACTGTTTCATGTTACATCTGAAAATGAAGCTAGAAGTGCCTGCTCTAAAAAAATATTTGAATACCCGAATGAAATTGTATTCAATTTTGTACATCATAAGCTGTGAAGTGGTTGTTGAACACAGTGGTGTTACCAGTATTTATTATTAAATCACAAAATATTTAAAGTTGTCTTTTGCATATGATTTTTTAATAAAGCTATGTTAGCCTTAAATGCTTATCAACTACTATGAACTTTAAAGCTAAAGTAAAATATTTTTTTGCATAAGGGGGTATATCGCTAATGTGACTATAAGCCTAATTTTTTTTATATGCCACGCAGAGGTATATAAAAGAATTTCCATACAATCCAATTATGTCAATCACAAAACAATGTTGTATTTAAAAGGCACATTTTTGTGGCCTTTTATGCAACAATGTTTTGTTCTAAAAACATGTTCTTCTACTAAACAGTAGGTGGAGGTTGAAATTTAGATACATTTTTTGGTTTATGACTTAAATAAATAACTAAAAAAATGTGTTGAAAATTTTTGTGACTATAACGCGAATTGTTTGCATACAATTTGGATTTTGACTACCACAAAGTCGGTGCCTATATGTCAAATATGACTATATAGTAAATGGACTATATCGTCAACTTTTTGAATGAAATTAAGTTCAAAAGTCACAAAAACAACCTTAAATATGTACTATATCATTAATGTGACAATAAGCGGTAGTGAGT
This sequence comes from Tachina grossa, assembly GCA_949987645.1. Classification (NCBI taxonomy): domain Eukaryota; kingdom Metazoa; phylum Arthropoda; class Insecta; order Diptera; family Tachinidae; genus Tachina; species Tachina grossa. The sequence continues at coordinate 57,841,926 of OX465277.1, read as the reverse complement.
ATAAACGAAAACCACTGTATTTTTAAATATCAACCATTATTTTGCACCTCTAAACATTAATCATTCAAGTAAAACGTTTAATTTTTAAATTTTGGTGGTGGGCACAAAATAGCAATAACACATTTTTTTTTTAATGCATGTATTTATTTACTGTATCTTCATATATGAACTAACAATAAGTATTCAAATCTTAAATCTATAAAAAAAATTATTAGGCCCGACCAGTGTCGGACATAAACTTAGTGGTAGTTATAAATAATACATTAGTAGTGATAATCAAAAAGAAAAAGGGAGGGGGGGGGAAAGTATTTTCAAGTAGTCCCATCTGGAGTGTTAGGTATAAGAGCCCGTGTGTCCCTCTTTTTTAAGCGGACGTGTCCAGTAAAGTTCAAAATATTACGAGCAAGCGGATTAGGATGTGATTCGAGTTTTGTTAAATATTTGCCTGCGTATTTTGCAATTTCTTCAGTCACCAGTGGCATATTTAAATCACTATGTATAATAGAATTTTGGATGTACCATGGAGCCGATGTTATTAACCGTAAAATTTTGTTTTGCCTTCGTTGGATTCTCTCGACATTGGAAGCTGAAGCAGTGCCCCATATCTGAATTCCGTAGCGCCATATTGGCTTCAAAAGCGACTTGTATAATAAAAGTTTGCAGTCTAGGCTGAGTGTTGAGTTTCTGCCAATCAACCAATATATTTGAGTTAACTTAAGTTTCATCTGAGTTAACTTAGTGTCAATATGATGTTTCCATGTAAGTCTTCGATCAAGGTGTATACCAAGGTATTTCACTTGGGAATGTTGAAGAATATTTTTATTGTTGATTCGAATGGGGGAGCAAGTATCTCTTCTTAGGGTGAACGTTATATGGACACACTTTCGTTCATTGAATTTAATTCTCCATAAGTTCAACCATATTTCCAGCTGAAAGATATGTTCCTGGAGATTGCGGGATGCCTCATAAGGGTTTTCGTGCACACTCATACAGGCTGTATCATCGGCAAAAGTAGAAATATGGATATTATTGCTCACAGGCATATCACAAGTACATATTAAATACAAGACAGGACCCAGAATACTACCCTGGGGCACACCAGAAGATATAGTTTCGGGCACACTCGTGAACTCTCCTTCCACAACAGTGAACTTCCTATCAATAATATAACTTTCCAAAAGCTTTTGAATGTTTATTGGCAGATATGTCTTCAATTTTAAAACTAGGCCTTCGTGCCATACTTTATCAAACGCCTGAGAAACATCAATAAAGAGAGCAGAACAATACTTCTTTTCTTCAAATGTTCTTCTTACAACTTGGACCAGTCTATGCGTTTGTTCAATCGTGCTGTGCTGTGCTGACTTCTAAAGCCAAATTGATGGTCCGGGATGCACCCATTATCAGTTAAAATTTTGGACAATTTAGTCATGAGCAGCTTTTCTAAATACTTTTAATTTTTTTTTACTAATACTTCTAAATACTTTTCCAGACCTTATAAATACTTTTGAGTCGTTTAGTACATTCTTTAAGTCTGATTTTATTTAGGGGTGATCTGTGTTGTTGCCATTCTCTTCTAGCTCTCCTTTTTTCACATACAAGACGTTCAATTTCCGTAGAATAAATTCTGTTAAAGCCGGTCTGCGGATAGGAAGTAGTGGCGTGTTCAGCAGCCTGTTTAATATTTTCGTTAAGATTGGCAATATTAAATTCAATATCATCGCATGATCTAAGCTGAATGTTTTGTACGCAGTGACTACTAAGATATTTTTTGAATACCAGCCAGTTGATTCCATTAATCATCTTCACATATGAGTTAGTTAAATCACTCCTTAGTGGGTTGAAAATTGTAACTATTGTTGGAGAGTGATCGGAGGACAGATCTAGAGAGGCCTCTACATGAATTAAGTCCCTATGAATATTTTTCGTGACGGCAAAATCTATAACATCTGGAATTTTTCTTACGTCAGAAGGCCAGTAAGTAGGCTCCCCACTCGAAATGACATCTAAGCCCATTTTTGAAATTGTATTGAACAAGGCTCGACCTCTAGGTGTAACAAGACGCGATCCCCAGTACGTATGTTTTGCATTGTAGTCGGCAGCTGCCACGAAACAAGATCCAAGCGATTTGTAGAACTTCTCATACTGATCTTCGGTAACTGAAAATCTGGAAGGTGAGTAAATTGATATCACGAAATTCGCACAAAAATTTTCTACGAAATTATTCGTTGCTTGCAAATATTCTTCACTAACGTTGTCAAAGTCATAGTGCTTGAGTCTTGACTTAATCTGAATTGCTGATCCACCACATGCTCTCTCTCGGGTCCTTTGTATCATATAAAGTGTAACCATTTATTTTAAATAAGCTTCTTGAGGTCAAATGAGTCTCAGAAACCAACATTATATCAATATTTTTTTCCATAAGGAAGTGCTCAAGTTCATGTTTCTGTTGGCGAATGCCGTTTGCGTTCCAGAAACATATTTTTAACATGTTCATGGTTTATTAACTAATGCTTGAAGCAGTGTATTCTGCATTCGCAGCATTTCTTGCATCATACTTGTCATATTTGTAGTAAAGTTGTTTATAGTTAGCACCAGATTCTCAATAGTAGCTTCAAGGCGACTAAAGTTAAAGCTTGAGTTTGAATTCGTTGAATTATTTGGCGGTGGAACATTTTGCGTGGGAATTGAACTAGTCTTAGCAGCATCAGCATACGACCTTGGGTTTTTGACCCATAGCCTGTTTAACAAAAGAAAATACAGGGCACCCTCTATAGTTAGCTGTGTGATTACCTCCACAATTACTATATTTTTTTTCTGCTTGATCTTTTGGCTTAGTGCAGCTAGCAGTACCATGCAATTCACCGCAGATAACACACACTGTAGGTAACTTGCAGTAAGTTTTCGTATGGCCATATTCTTGGCAATTATGGAACTGTACGGGACCTGAACGCTTACGTGGCTCTTCAACTGTGATTTTTCGATGTAAGAGATACTTTACGTTATAAACTGGATGGGCTTCATTTTTTTTCAATTGTATGTCATTCGGCTCCAGTTCAACCCGAAATAGGGGTTGGGGGACCTTTTCTCTATTAAATATGTTGGTAACATTTTTTACCTTGAATCCTTGGTCGACAAGTGCACATTTTACTTCTTCGGGTTCAACATATGAATCTATGCCCTTTAATACTATCTGTAGGCCTTTAGCACTCTTAAGTTGGTATGTGTAAAAATTTGTTTTATTTTTTTCGAATTCACTAAAAAATTTTCGGAAATCTTTTTCATTATATATTTGGATTTTAGTTTCATCAATATTTCCTCCTTTAATTGGAATGATGTTAAAAGTATTTTCACCAATGGTCGACAGTAGTTTTTTTATAAGCGCGTTAGAATTTTTTTCTCTCAGATAAATAGGTGGTGGCTTAAAAGACTTTTGCGATGATGTAGAGGGCTTGTCGTCGGTGTCTTGCAATAATGAAAAACAATTTTGACGATTGGTAGACGATGCGCTGTTATCCCTAGATATCTTTGGAGCAGATGAAATTTTTGAAGAATTTGGGCTTCGCCCACGCTTTACCACTGTTATATATCTGTCCATTCCCACTTGTACCTTGGGTTTTGAGCTACTGTTATCTGTAGTGATAACTTGGTTTAGTGATGAAGGCGAGCCCGATGCGGATGATATCGCAGACTTAAATGAAGAAGTACTAGGCAATGGTAATGTTAACGATTCACTAGTTGGCATTGGACAAAGCGAAGTTGATCGCTGACGAAAAATTGGCTTTGCCGTTAAAAAAAGATTTTCATCAGATTTATTATTTATATTTTTTTCATTAAGAGTTTCAGAACTCACAGTAAAATAAGCATTTCTGCCGTTAGAACTCACTTCAAAATTTTTTCCTTTGAGGTACTCATACAGAGTATTATTCCTCAAGGGAACTTTGTTCGTGTTTACGGTTTTTTTTTTTGTTTTTGCTATTTCTTGCTATGTAAAAAATATTAGTAAAGCCAATAAGCTTATTTATCAAGGTGAATATGTATTACGAATATTTTTGTATGATTTTTGATTTTGTTGTTTTTTATATTTGTTTCGTATGTATGTATGTAAAAAAAAATCCGCTTTAATGTCTCTTCACTATGAAGGTTCAACGAGAACTGAAGCAATAACACATAACATCAATGCTTTCCAGATATGTTTGGTTTAAAGTTTCTAATTATCTGATGAACTCTGTGATACTGCGACCATGTAGAAAACGATCCTGCCAACATACCTATTGCTGCCTTTTCTTTTCTGAAAAAAAATTTTTTTTTTGTGAGTCATGCAAGTCTGTGTATAAACATTTACTAGCGGAGTTAGATGTTTGATGCAAATTGTATCGCGTAAGTGCCAATGAAAAATATAGTAGCTTTTCTTTTTGGATTGTGTTTGTATTTTGTTGTTGGATTTGAAAGAAAAGTTACGATATTTTGCATTTGCACTTACGCAAGACAACTTACATCAAACATCGAACTCCGCTTATGTATTATTTTTATATGCATACATAAATTCATACCTGTACTGCATAAATTCACAAGTGCATCTCATGGACTTTATTGAAAACCCAACTTCTGCAGCTCATCTCCGATCTCAGCTCCACGCCAGCCTCTTTTTCTTCAAGTTTTTTGCTATTTATAAAAGATATTAAAAAAAATAAGTTTTTTAGGAATTTTAAAAAACTTACCTTTTTCACTAGCATTTTCCTTTTGTTTTGTTTATTGACTTATTTTTTGACATTTATCCGCCATTACAGAAAATTGTTCTACTCACTGAACACAGTTCTCAATAGACATACTTGTGACCAGGGTTGCATTTCGAGTTTTACACAATTAGTGATACAATTAAGCACTAATTGCTCCATTTATTAATTGTATTATTGCATGGTAAAATGTGCTCAATTAAAGCCTTAATTGCATAAATTGCACTAATTGAGCAGCTAAGTCGTATGTCTGAACTAGGGATGCTAAACGAAAAATCTCGAATCCCGAAATCCCGGGTTTTTCTGAATTTGGCAAATCCAGGTTCCCGGGATTTGTAAAATTCAATCCCGGAATTTCTTTTTCGGGATTTCTTAGAAACTTTTATATGAAAAACTATTTATAAATTCAAATTTTCGTTGATTTTATGGTACTTTTTATAATATTTAAAAGCCCCATACAATTTTATACGTGCAGTTTCAACAATTTAAGGACTATTCGTGACATATTTCTTATAAATTAACAGCAAGAGCGATATAAATTAACTACTTTCTTACGGTTATTTTAATCAAAGGGAAGGGGCATGGGGGCAAAGTAATTAATAACAATAATATATCTTGAAAGCAATTACAGCAAGAGTCCTCAAATATGGTACGGACTCTTTTGAGAGTGAGGTGCGAAGTAATTTAAAGTATTGATAGAATAATATTGATAATTTTATATGTTGAAAGCAATAGAAGTCAGATTATTCAAATTTGGATGGACTCTTTTAAAAGCGAGGTGCGAAGTAGTTCAAAATTTTAATAGGACAGGACAGTGGGAAGGGGCACCTCCTTACAAAGCAAGTATATATTGAAAGCCTTAACAACAATATAAATTAATATGTATATTGTTACGAAAATAGCCGTCAACAATGTTAAGCAGCATTACACAAAAATATTCCAACAGGGTTAATGTAAATGCTACGCGAAAAAATTCCTACAGGGTCAAAACAAAGAATAGTCTAGAATAGTAGCTAACAACTAAATAAGCATGCCTAGCTTGATTAAACGTAAACAAGCAAAAGCAACAACAACAAAAAGCGTCTGCTTATTAAGAAGATTCACATATTTATACACATACATGCCAATTCAAACGAAAAGCAGAAGATAAACAACCACCGTGTATTGCTTAGTTAATGATGTACACACGTACGCATATACACATGTATGTACATAGTTACCACATGAACTTAATTAGGCAGCATATAAGATGATAATGATCGTCTAGACATTGCTTGAAACTTCTAGTAGAATTTGTGTGAAATATAAAAAGAGGTGACGCATCCAAAGAGTTGGTTAGTTGCAGTCGTAAGTCAGTCGCGAACAGTTATAGTTAGTGCTAATCAGAAAGTAGTGAAGTTAAGAACTCGTTAGTCAATTGATAATTAAGTTGTGAATTAATAATAGTCTGTCGTGGAATTGAGATTATTGTGGAGTCTATCGTGTCGACTGCAGTAAAGGAAACAGCGCAGCGAATAGACGTGTATAAGGGTGTAAGTAAAGCCAGTTAGTCTTTATTGGTGTATCAACTGTGAGTGTCGGCAGAGTGAGTGCCGTGTGTGACAAGCAGCAGACAAAGAAGTATTGGTGTATCAACTGTGAGTGACGGCAGCAGACAGAGAGGTGTCACGTGAATACTTGCGCAGCCAGCTAAGAGACGTGTGTAAGCTACAGCGACGAAGGCGTAGTGGTAACCAGTTGTGAATATCTGTGTGTAATTTATTAGTTTAAGTTGTATTAGTGTATTCAAGCTCTTGAGTAATTTAGTATAAGTGTATTTGTAAATAAAACTTGTAGATACATATGTGATTATACATATGCGATTATTTGCAAACTTTTTAGCACAAAATATATACATACATGCATACATATGTATACATCTCTCATTTACTTCAAAAGTGTCACTACTCAAAAAAAAACGCTCACGCAGAAAAATATTTTACTCACGCACTTTCACGCACGAATGATTTTGCAATACGAGGCAAGTTCATAAGCATCTGGTTACTAATTCCATCAATACCCGGAGCTTTCTTCGGGTTGAGTTCGGCAATTAATTTTTGTAAATCACGCGTCTTAAACTTTATGTGTTGAGGGGGTAGAGCGACTACATTCGGAAAATCAGCAACACCAGTACATATGTTTGGCGTAAAAACGGATTTTAAGTGCTCAGCAAATATTTTACCTTTTTCAGTATCGCTTCTTGCCCAACTTCCGGTAGATGTGCGTAGAGGTGGCTTATACTCAATGGGTGTTTTAAGCTTTCTAGCAGCGCGCCACAAAGAGTAATTAGACGCTGGTGTGACATCAAGAGCTTCCAGATAATTTTTAAGAGATGCAGTTTTTTCAGACGCAAGCAACTCTTGGAGTCGTTTAGTGCACTCTTTAAATCTGATTTTATTTTGTGGTGATCTGTGCTGTTGCCATTCCCTTCTAGCTCTTCACGTACGAGACGTTCAATGTCTGTAGAATAAATTGTATTAAACCCAGTCTGCGGATGGGAGATAATGGCATGTTCAGCAGCGTGTTTAATATTCTCGCTGAGATTGGCAATGTTAGATTCAATAACATCGGATGTTCTAAGCGTAATGTTTTCCGTACAATGACTACTGAGATATTTTTTGAACCCCAGCCAATTAACACGATTGATCATCTTCACATATGGGTCAGGTAAGTTACTTCTTAAGGGACTACAAATTGTAATGATCGTCGGAGAGTGATCGGACGAAAGATCAAGAGAAGCTTAAACTTGAATTAAATCCCTAGAGATATTTTTTATGACGCCAAAATCTATAACATCCGGAATTTTTTGTATGTCAGTAGGCCAATAAGTGGGCTCCCCACTCGAAATGACATCCAATCCCATTTTTGAAATAGTGTTGAACAATGCTCGACCTCTGGGGGTAATAAGACGCGAACCCCAGAACGTATGCTTAGCATTGTAGTCGCCAGCTGCTACAAAACAAGGTCCAAGAGATTTGTAGAAATCCTCATATTGATTCTCAGTGATTGAAAATCTGCGAGGGGAGTAAATTGATGATATAACAAAATTTGTACAAAAACTTTCAATCCCAATATTTGTTGCTTGTAGGTGTTCTTCACAAATGTTATCAAGAACATAGTGCTTGAGTCTTGACTTTATTAGAATTGCTGATCCACCGCAAGCCCTTCCTCTAGGGTCCTTTGTATCATATATAGTGTAGCCATAAATTTTAAAAAGACTTCTCGAAGTCAAATGAGTCTCAGATACTAACATTACATCAATATTTTTTTCCGTGAGGAAGTGCTCAAGTTCATTTTTATGTTGGCGAATGCCGTTTGCGTTCCAGAAACATATTGTTAACGTGTATATATATAATAATAATAATCTTATATCGAGCCATAAGCTCTAAAATAGCCCAAGCGACACTTTTTTTGGAATTTGGTTTTTTTTACGAAAATCGACTATTTACGATCGCAAATAATCGATTTTGGTAAAAAATTGAGGTTAGAATATTATGTCGCTTAAGATTTTTTGGCGGCTATGGCACGATATCTTGAAAGCTATAGTAATCAGAGTATTCAGATTTGGTATGGAATCTTTTGAGAGCGAGGTGCGTACACGCAAAGAAAAGATATGGTAGTAGAATGGTTGAGAAATCAATATTATGTTCTCTGAAACAAATGTTTGGTCATCGAAAACTAGTTATTGTTATTTTAAACATTTATTTCGTTACGATAAACAGAGTAATGTTTGAATTTAATAATTACATTACCACATACATATAAAAGTGTGATATGGTTAGAGTTTAACAATATAGTTTTGTTAAAAATTGATGACTACAACATAATTTGTATTATTATTTAAAAATAATATGATGTAAATAACAATATGTTTTCCAAAACCGTACTATGTTAAGTTAAAAAAAATCTTTTTCAGAAACATCTGTCAGTTGAGTATTTCGTTTGTAAGCTATCGGAAGTGCACGGGTGGTCTTAAATAAATGAATAAATAAATAAAGTATAAACAAAAGGGTAAATCAATAAAAATATATAAACATTTGTGTATCTTTTTATACATACATGGCTGTATGTCGTGTAAGTATACATTTCTATATATACAATTTATTTCAGCAATATTAATTTATTTTTATTTCGAATTTAATGCACAACTGTTTCTACAATAAACATATGATTACAAAATAAAATAGTATTATTATATTAAATAATACTGTGGTCGTATTTAACAATATTAATATAATATTAGAACATTGTATGGTGAGTCTCAATTATATTTTAGTCACATCTAACAATAGTGTTGTCATATTTACAATACTAAGATTATATATATTAACTCAGATAATATTATAATTAACTCAGATAATAATATTGTTAAAGTTTTTTTTCTATTAACAATAATATGATTTGACTGCAACCATATAATTCAATCATAGTATGTTGCTGTTTGATTATGGTTACCTCAACCATATTTTTTCTTTGCGTGTAGTAATTTTAAATATAAGTAGGATATAATCGGGGGAAGGGGAATAATAATAAAAAAGCTGTAATAGCAATAGTCTTCGAATTTGGTATGGACTCTTTTGAGAGCGAAATGCAGAATAGAATAGAATTTGATAAGAATGAATATACAGAACTATAAATAATAATATACTTAAAACAATAAAAGCTTGGTGTTTGATTTTTTTACATTCCATCATCGTTCACAACAACTCCCTGCCTCTAACACTCATATCGTCGAAGGAAGCCTTGAGTCTATTCTAGACAAGTCAACACTTTGACAACCATTCATAATGACAATTTCACAAAGCCTATACACTATTTAATTTGCCGCCGTCAATAGAAAAGCCTTGGCTTCGTTCAGTTATTGTAAAAATACATATGCTTTCTTTCATTTTATATATTATATGCACAGTCGTAAAGCAGCTCTGGGTTGAGGAACATCTCTCGCGTCATCCTAATTATTTCTTAAGTGCGGTCAGGCTTGTGTATGTTGTTTGGCCTTCGAGAGTTTTACGTCTCGCTCGTACTGGTTGACTGATCTGCCACGGATAACCGTATAATCTTGCGGTTTTTTGTGGAATTTCTTTAACAACCACGTTGCTACTTCCTATGTGAAGGCATAGGTCGTGTACAGTCAGTCACAAAAACTTTTAAAATACTGTTAATACCATCTTGAGCATATGGTCTAGTTACTCCGCCCATACTTGTGCAACAGCATATTATACAAATTTACTTTGTATAATATGTACTAATTAAATAAATAAATATATTATATGCATTTTATTTTTAAATCATATTTAAACCAAAAATTTTGTTTCTTACCGCACGATTAAATCAAACTTAAATAGCCAACATTGTGCATTTAAGTGTTGTTTAAGTATTTTTATGGGTTTATTTTATATGCATGAAATTTTGAATGCCGTGGTGCATAAGACTGCATGTGCTAGTTTTTTTTTTCAATTTCTGGATACATAATAGACACTCAGCATCTACAAAAGTATTTTAACCAAATAAAAACTTATTTTTATTTATTTTATTATTCCATATTCCACATATTTTTTCTCTTTTTTATAGCAGTAAAAAGTAATGTTATAAAAATTTTTAAATTAGATAATTTATTTATATAAATATAAAAAATTTAATAATTTTGGTGATGTTTGAATATTCTCGGTGTATTTTTTTCATATTTAGAAAATGCGACCGAAATCTGCTCTTTTTGTGTGTTTTATGCTCTTGCTTTAGATTTTTGTTAGTAGTTGTGCTGTGCAGTTCTGTCAGATGTGGCGATTTTAAAGCTAGTTTGGCGTCCTAATTTTCAATTTGGCGACATGGCGATATTTTGGCAATTTATAAAAAAGTTGGCTATTTTTGATGAGCCATGAATTGGCTTGAAAATCTTTAAATATTATTTTTATTATAGTATTTGTCTCGTGTAGATAGTGTGCTAAGCACATTTAATACACAGAAAAAAATATCATCGAAATGCAACCAACAAAACAAATTGTTAAAATTTAGTTTAAAAATTAACAATCAGCATTGTTGATATAACAAAGTAAAATTTTTGTAGTCAATTAAATTACTCAACAAAATTATTTGTTAAATTATATCATAATGAAATACGCACATGTAGAAGAAACAAGAAATCATGTTTTATGTGTATTCATTATTTGCTTATCTAATAAAGTATTGCTCTTTAGCTGAGAGGTAAGCGAGTTAGTTTATTAGTCCTGAGGTTGCCGGTTCAACTCAGCCCAAAGACATTTAGTGTTTTTCGCAGACAAGCAAAAATTCTTTCAAGGATTGTGATTGTGTATGAAAAGATTGTTAATATAACAAATATGATACAGAAATTCAACAATTCACATTGTTAATATAACAATAACCTTAATTGAAATAACTTTGAAATCTAACAAATATAAATGTTTAAAAAATAAATAAAATTCAACAAATTATTTGTTGATATATTTAATTGAAAATATTTTTAAGATTTTCCTTTAACTTACAATTTCGTTAATTGTATTTCCAAAAATCGTTGTAGGTTCAAAATCAATTAATTATTTAATTGATATAACAAAAAAATTAATTGTATTTACAAATCATTTTTTTCTGTGTACTAGTGTTAACAGCAACCGTCTTAGACAACTTGTGCAAATTTCTGCAACTCGTTGGTTGTCTTATGGAGCAGCTATAAGACGAATTTTGGAGCAATGGGTAGAGCCTACACATCATTTTTCACTTATTTCGACAGCCGAAAATTATAAGAGTGCCCAAAATACATATATACAAAGAATTATGTGACGAAAAGACATGACTTTTTTAGATATTTATAAATCTAATTGTAAATTAAATGAACCATTTAAATCTTGAATTTCAGTCAGATAACATGCATGCTGGCAGTATGCATCAGAATCTATATTCTACTCTTCTATCATTTTCCTCAAAAATTTTCAAGCCAACAATTTTGAATGAAACCCATAATAGCGAAAAATTGATAACCAATGTTATTATAGATATTGATATACCAAACACTTTTCTCCCACTAAATGCAATCGATTTTGGGTCAGGATTTGAAACTGAATGAAGCAATGTTGAAATGGCTGATGAAGATATTGAAATACTCGAGAAAATTGTTTTTCATATTTAAATTTGTTCGTGAAAGAATTAACAAATGGAATTCCTGAAAATATGAATATATTTAAAGTTTACGAACATTTTTCCATTATAAAATGTTGCAATCCATTATCACAAACAAAATTTGTTGTCATTAAAGATATTTTAAAGATTTTTATGAATCCTTAACATACCGCAATGGACACAATGGACAAAATTAAAATTTGTGGATTGGAAGGATTATATTAATAGTGATATTCCATCTAATTTAAAACAGTTTTTGGCGAAAAGTATATGATTATAAGGATACGGCAGCTATGTACCATTTTAAAGAACTTGCTTTGGCTGTACTTTACATGCTGGTAATTCCAGCTAGTAGTGCCTTCGTTGAAAGGGTATTTGAACTTCTTGACGCGTTATTACGAATTATAAATTATATGAGCGTAAATAGCACATGTTGCACTTCTTTTATAACTTCGCAAGATATTGTTACGTTTTTCTCTCTTTACAAACGCTTTTCCGTGGACCCGAAGATTTGCAAATGAATACAAGACCCAGTGTATTGATTAGGGTTAAGAATGATACAAGTTTTATTTACAAATACACTTAAACTAAATTAATCACGAGCTTATATAAACTAATACAGCTTAAACTACTGAATTACACACAAATATTCACAACAGGTTACCACTACGCCTTCCTCGCTGTAGTTTACGCACGTCTCTTAGCTGGCTGCGCATGTATTCACGTGACACCTCTTTGTCTGCTGCTCGTCACTTACGAGACTCACTCTGCCGTCACTCACAGTTGATACACCAGTACCTCTTTGTCTGCTGCTCGTCACACACGGCACTCACTCTGCCGACACTCACAGTTGATACACCAATAAAGACTCACTGGCTTTACTTACACCCTTACACACGTCTATTCGCTGTGCTGTTCCCTTTACTCCAGTCGACACGATAGACTCCACAATAATCCCAATTCCACGACAGACTTTTCTGTCACTATAAACTGTCCTATAGTTACTCCTTTTCCCAGCTCACGTGGTGGTTGTTTACCGTTTGCTTTTCGTTTGAATTGGTATGTATTAGTGTCCTGCACAATACATCTTATAAGAACTTTCAAGACGAGGGATTTTTCAAATGCTTTACTACAGCGAAATTTTATAAAAGAAACGTTAACAACATTGTTCGCAAGAAATTTGTTTGAGTATTGTAGGTATAAGAGTAAAGAAGAAAACACTTCGTGACGGAAGAATTTGTGATACTTGCTTCTTTCTACGCATGAGCGCGGGTACAAACGTCATGCATGTATGTGTGTATGATCTTTTATTTTTCTGCGCACATGCAAAGGCACACACATGCATTAACATTAGTTGTATGCGGTTAATCACATAATAGCTTACCATCTACATATTACACACACACTCAAACGTACAATATGAAAAATAACAAGCATACACTAATCAACAGTACTTCTTTTGAGTGTTTGTTACAAACAAGCTGTCTTGGCGGCATTGCTTGTTAACACTGATATACACGTACACCAATACATCCATCGTGCTTCGCTTATAGTACGACAGCATTTATTATTGGTTTAGTTTAATACATGCGACGTGAATACATTTAAAAATCATGACGTATTTACATTTAAGACTGTTTACGCAGGTCTCTAGTATGTATCTATGTACATATGAAAATCTTCTTAATAAGCAGACGCTTTTTGTTATTGTTTTTGCTTGTTTAAGTTTAATCACGCATGTATGTGCTAGGCATGTTTATTTAGTTCTTTGCTATATTCTAGATGTTTCTTTTCAATGACCCTGTAGGAATATTTTCGCGTAACACTTACATTAACCCTGTTGGAATATTTTTGTGTAATGCTGCATTAAACCTGTCGACGGCCATTTTTGTAACAATATGTTGAAAAAGTTCAATTCCCATACGATGTATTCAAAAGAAGAATATAATGTGGAATGTCTTGCTGATGAAGTATATGGAGTTTAAGATATGTAATAGAACCAGTGTTGCTAGTGAAATTTCGAGAAAGATACATTTTAGTTTCCAGAAAGATAAATTTTTTCTCAAAAAGATACATTTTGAAAAAAATTTTAAAATCCAATTTTAAAGTTTAAATTTTATTAACACTAGCATAGCCCGGTGGTCTAAATTAGATCACTTGACATGTATATATGTATGTATGTAGGTCTCTATTTATTATAAACATGTGTGTACTAAGCAAAAATAAAATAATTATTTTTTAAACAAAATTTAAATCGCTTTTTATCACTTTTATGCTCAGCATTTTGAAAAATTTTGAACAACATTGGTGGAGGGTAAGATACTTAAAAGTGTACGAGAAAAAATTGTGTGGCTTATTTATATATTAACATAACATTTTTATTTCATGTATAATGAATACTGTAAAGAAAATGATATCTTATAAATTCATTTTTATATTTATTTGAATCATAAATATTAGCCCCATATTCACAAAAAATAAAATGAATTTGAAATTCCTTTTAGGAAAATTTAGTATGGAAAATTTTAAATATGTAAAATACATTTTAAATTCGTTTAAAATTTTATGAATATGCGGGTAGGTATGTAATTTTTAAAAATACAGAAAGCAAACTTTTAAATTAATTGTACGTAAGTACCTTTGGATGTTATCAAAACAAATTTATTTTTGTAAAAATTAATATACGAGCGTTTATACTAAGGCGATTATATCAAAAAGTTCCTCAGAACAACTTCGCACTACTAGTAATCATCGATTTAGTTGGATCGTATGTTGAAACATCCTTAATAGTGTTTTCACACTGACATGGTTTGAATAAAAGTTGGTTTTAACGTTACGACTGACATCCAGCTGCCTATAAAAATCGTTTAGCTTATAATGTATTTATGCTTTTTTTATATATTATCCCCCATATGCAAAAAAATAACGTGTGCATGAAGTGTATGTTAAGGCAAAATTTCCATAAAAAACCGGTGTTAACGTACACTTGAAGCACACTTTATTTTTTGCATATGGCGGTAAAACTTTATTTCCAAGCACTTCTCCAATTTGTATAATACGGGATTTAGACGATGACTTTTTCCTGAATTCTTTTTTGTTGATTGCCTTTGTACCCCGTTTGTCTATAAACTCTAGAAAAGTCACAGTAAAAAGTCATAGTGTGAATCCTGTATAAGTAGTTCCATAATTTTAAAATGTTTTTCTGAGTTTTTCACATGAACAAAAATGAGTGTTATAAATAAATGTTATAAAAAGAAAAAAAAATACAGCAACAAATACACGTATTTCTACACAAGATTTATTTTATTTGAATTAAAGTTATTAGACAGCCTGTGAGTTAAAACCTGAATTTATCGATGTGAACGCAATATCAGCTGTCTATGGTCTTAACCTTACAACCAGGTTTTAACTTTAGGTGTGAAAACATTATAAAAATCGTTATTGTTTTCTTCTAAAATTTCATCTTAACATACATACACAAGAATAAGCAGACGACAGAGGAACTTAGAAAACTTAACAACAAAATGCATTTTATTTTTGTATTTAGTTGTCGCTGTTAACGAAATTGATAAAGTTATCTTTGTCAGAAACGGAAAGTTTAATATTTTATTTCTGTAAATTTTGCGTACAGATTCAAAAGATACGAAAAATGTCAGGATTATACATGGTGAGTCAAGTTATCAAAATATACGAAAAATTTATTTTTCGTATCTTAATGGCATCACTGAATAGAACTGCAACTACATACAAATGTACATACATATATCCAATACATATTTGATTTATACTAACCGCAAAATATTCTTTATATCAAACAATGTACCCTTTTATGTTCATAATCATTTTTACACTGTTCTAAATAAAAATAAACAAAATATATATAATGGCGATATTTTCCCCATTTTCGGCGATTTTTAGCGATTCGGAACAAATAAATTTTTTATAATTTATAAAATAAATTTTTAATAATTTATAAAATAAATATTTCATTATCAAAAACTAAAAAAATAGACTGGCGACCTTGGCGATTTTTAACACTGGATTTGGCGAAAAAGGTGAAAATAAATCTAACAGCCCTGGTGCTGTGTAGGTATCAGGGAAGGCATTGAGAATTTTAAAATTGTACCAACAATTTTCAAAAATTGTACTTTTTTGACCTTAATGGTACTAAAAGATTTTTTTTAAAGTTCAAATTACATATTTTTATTTATTTTTATTGGAATGATCAATTTTATTCTGACTACCGAATCGTTTTCACAAATTTACTTGGAAGTTGGAATGTTAAAGCATATGGTTACACCTGTTTAAGTTGAAATTTAAAATATACAAGTTAATAGAATTTGCTCTAGCATCCGAACTTAGAAAAAAATTATTTGGAAAAGGACAAGTTCTAATTTTTTTATTTTCTCGCTGCGTTTTGCTTTCACAGGACTGTTTTCAACTTAATTATTAAAAAAATATTTTAAAATTGTTCATGGAAAAAAGTTGTTACAAATACGATTCTGTTTCTGTGATAATGTGAAATGAAAACTTTTTTAATCTTATCATAGTGTTTCTGATTCTAGTTCTATGAAAAAATTAAAACAAAATTGAAATGATTTCATACGAAAGAAAAAAACAATTGGAATGAAGCAAAACGTTTTCACATCATTACTGATTCTCGTTTTATGAAAAATTGTAAAACAAAATTGAAATGATTTCATACGAAAGAAAAAAACAATTGGAATGAAACAAAACGTTTTCACATTATTACTGATTCTCGTTTTATGAAAAATTGTCAAAACCTTTTCATATGAAAAGTTTTTTTACACACACAATTCATTAGTGAAAAAGCATGGAAACCCCAAGGCGAATTCATAACTGGTGACCTTATCGCTACAACAATACTAAAAACAACATGCAATTCGTCTGGCTTCAAAAACCCCATCTGTCAAAAACAGTTGACTAAAATACCAATCCATATGTACATATTTATAAAAACACATTTTACTATCCATGTGCATCTACTATCAACAACACAGAAAATAATATTTGTAAAATAAATGTAATTAAAATGATGAAAGACATTTACAGTTAAATGATCCTGATATTTTGGGACAACGTAAAGAAACCAGTAGTAGGGGAATGTTCATCCTGGACCAATTAAAATTGTGAAATTGTTGCTGAAATTGTTAAATTGTGGGCTGAAATTGTTAAATTGTTGCTGAAATTGTTAAATTTGGGTAATTAAAATTTGAAAATTGTTAAATTCTTGGAAATTTGTGTTTTTTTTGTTTACATAAGGAGTTTTTTGTTTATATAAGGAGTTTTTTTGTTTACATTAGGAGTTTTTTGTTTACATTAGGAGTTTTTGCTTACATTAAGTGTATGTCTGTCTGTCGGTCTGTCTGTCTGCCTGCCTGCCTGACCGTGGGAAGTTTGTGTGTGGAATATTTTGTGTGAATGTATTAAGGCGGTTCATAGTTTGGCGGTTTTTATGTGTGTATGTGACGACGGGGAAAATCATGAAAATGGTTTTTCCTAATGCTGACGGAAAATCATCTAATGATTTTTCGTAATACCGAAGGCAAAACATTATAATTTTTCCTAATGCCTACTGCAATACATGATTATTATTTTTTTCAAATGCCGACGGCAAAAAATGAATATAATTTTTTCAAATGCAGACGGGAAAATGATTTTTCCTAATGACGACGGGAAAACGTGAAAGTTATATTTTCTAATGCTAATGTAGGTGTTGCTAGACTGTGGGAATTTAAGGCTGACCGTGATTTGAGTGGGCGGCGTTGTTGCCGTAATATGTAACCATAGGAATTTGTGGATGTGTCTGTCTGTCTGTGAGAATTTAGGTGAAGGTTTGATTGGCAGGGGGCGGGGTGTAGTTGAGGTAGATCGATTGCGTGTGTAGTTGTGTGTGAATGTATGTGTATGTATGTGTGTGTGTGTGTGTGTGTGTGTGTATGTGTATGTTTGTAGGAATTTCAATGTGTGTATTTCTGTAGGAGCTTAAGGCTGATTGTGATTTATGAGGGGTGAGGTGTTCTAGTAATATGCAACCGGGGGAATCTGTGTGTTTGTATGTCTGTAGGAGTTTAAGGCTGACCATGATTTGGGTGGGCAGGGTTGTTGACGTAATATGTATCCATGGGGATTTGTGGATGTGTCTGTCTATAGTAGTTTAAGGCTGATCGTGATTTGAGGTGGGTGAGGATGTTGTTGAGGTAAATTGGTTATGTGTATGTATGTATATATGTATTTTTGTAAGAATTTAAGATGATTGTGATTTATTAGGGCCGAGGTGTTCTTGTAATATGTAGCCGTGAGAATCTATGTGTATAGACGTCTGTAGAAGTTTAAGACTATCTGTAATTTCAGGTAGGTGAGAGTGTTGTGTTGTTGAGATTAATCTTATATATTGTATATGTATGTATGATCATGGGAATTTGTGTATGTATATCTGAGGGAGAATTTAAGGCTCGTCATGATTTGCAAAAGGTGGGGTGTTGTTGAAATTTTCTTGGATATTTCTTATATGAATTCTGCTATGTGTGTGTATTTGAGCTGGTATTTATGTGTAGGTAGAAATAAATTGTTTTCAATATCGACATATGGTACTATAAAATACTATCATATATCTGGACTTCCCTAATCCTAGTATGCTTTTATACTTACGATTGCTTTATATTTTCTCATGCTTAAATTTGTCTCGCGTTGAAGTCAGTCTGTGTGAAATTTGTTTATATTACAGATTTTGTTTATTTAACTACATTCGTCTTCTTTGACTGAAAGAGTTATCTACACACAGAGAAAAACCAACTTGAAATCAGTAAGAACCATGCTGAATTAATAAGAACCATTAGCGAAGGTTTAGCCATATTGAAATTTCTTATTTCAATATGGACAAAATATTAATTTACAGTATTCATTTATTAAACTCATTAGTTTGTAGATATCTCAATATACATTTTCTATTATATTAAAAATTATTGAATTAATGTGATGAATTCTTATTTTTAAGCTGCAGATTTTCCCTGAGTGTATGGATTGTTTATATTTGCATTGTGCTTTAACTAAACGACGCTTCATATATTTTCATGATGTAGATCTAATAAATACTTAAGCATTGATAAGAAATTTGATATGTATACATACATATCTACAAATTGATTTTATGTATGTATGTATGTATGTACATATATATGTACATACAAATAAGTGTTCAATTCAATCTTTGAATACATTTTTTATTTTATTTTTTGTCATGTGATGTCTGTTGTTGGTGAAATTAAAAACATTTTAATTTTTATCTGCGTTTACTTAAAAGTTTGTGAGGATTTTCTGTTGTAAGTAAAACTGAACTCTTGAAGATATGTGCTTACATACTCTATAGTAATAGTAACTATAATAGAAATATTTCTTATACTTAATTTACAGTTTTTTAAAGTATAGGGTATAAAATTTTTTCTAGCTATAGCCTTCTACATTTATTTTGGAAAGCTTGCTTTGCTTTTTGAAAATGTATAAACATTTTTAAATGAAACTGATCCGGCACTCCAGCTTAGGTACTGATAGTTTTTTTTGTTGTTAGTTAACTTACTTATTTTTTATTTTTTATTGATAAACATTGGAAATCAAAAGGGAGTTTTATATTGTAATTATTATTTTCATAATTGTTGAAAACAATCGCTGCTTTTTGTTTGTTTTTTGCGATGAAATCATTTGAATTACTTTTGCAACTTTACGCGTTTATAAAAATTATGTTATTTTCTATATTTCTTAATTTATAAGACTTTTAGACTTTGTCCTTTAGGGGTTATATATTCTATTATACGATTATGAATAAGAATGCAGTAAGCTGATGTATTTGCTTACTGCTTCAAATTAAAATTTTATTAAATTGAATAA
The DNA here is from genome assembly GCA_949987645.1 of Tachina grossa. Taxonomy (NCBI): domain Eukaryota; kingdom Metazoa; phylum Arthropoda; class Insecta; order Diptera; family Tachinidae; genus Tachina; species Tachina grossa. The sequence continues at coordinate 57,822,118 of OX465277.1, read as the reverse complement.
AAGGAGTTTTTTTTCTTAAACTCTGATGCAGTTAGAAGCACTGGAGATTCTTTCATATAACAGCTTTTTTGAAATTTTTGATACATAGTATAATATAGAATTGGATAACATTTATTTTTAATTTTTATGTTAAGAAGTACGGGTATGAGACTGAATTTAAATGTACTTTTAAATTAGTTAAATCATAATGAACAAACATATTTTCTTCTTTAATAGCGATCAACAGAAAACGAACTCGTTTTCATATAATTTAGGTATACCCTATCGACGGCTCCTCTAGGATACAAGATGACTTTGTATGACGAAATTTCTGTTGCTTTATACTGATAATATGTTTACATTAATAAGATACATATACATATGTTTATTTTATGAACAGTGAGCACCTATGGCTTTTATTTAATGTTCTATATGACTTTTTTTTTTTCATTTTCTTTAATAATTTTCTCCCCATAATAGCATTCTAAATATTTCAAGGGCTCAAATGCTGTGTAGTCTTCTTCTGCAAACTTAACTAAACGTCTAACTTCTTCCAATGCTTCTTTATAAGAAGATATTTTGTTATGGTCTTCTTCTACGATACGTGCCCATCGGGCAGAGTGTACGTATTAGTTGGTCAGTCAGTCTCTATTTTTATTTATTTTTTTTTCTTCTAATGTGCCACTCCTTTTTTTAGATTTTACTACTTGGAATAGAGAATTTTTGTCTAATTTTTTGGTGGGTATATACATTAGGTATGTAGAAATTAGTTTAGATACAAAGAAATGCATGTTTAATATACAACTATTGTATCAAATCGATCTCAAATAACTCAGTTACCTCTACCAGCAATTCACCGTTGGTGTATTCATAAAGTGTTAGAAACAATGAAATATCTATGTTTTGAGAGAATTTTTCCCCTCAAGTATTTCTACATGAGGTTTGAGGGGTCAATCACTGTCGCATTCATATGTAATGATTATTCACTTAAAAAACGTCATCATCACCATCAATCATCTCCGTATACAATACATTCATGAGTTGGGTTGATCCAGATACAATTGCTGTCTCATCACCTTCTAACAGCTTTATATATTTTGCTAGTATGCATGCCTTAGCATGCTTCTATCGATAGTGACGTAAGAGTCCGAGATGTAGAGTGTTACAATTAAAAATCTTTACTATTAGAATATACCAGTTCGCTCTTTTGAATTTTTACAAAGTAGATACATATGTATGTATTTCATTGACCACAAAATCATAAAATTTCTTTGCTTACAAAATTGTATGACGTGAGGATTTTTTTTTTTTTAAATTATACATGCTTCGGCATGCTTTCATTTTTTTTTCTATAAATTTATGTAATACTCATACAGATACAGATATAAAGTAAGATCTGTTTACTGTACATTTTAAAATTTATGCATGCTTCAGCATGATTCTAGTTGAAGCGTATATTCATTCACTAAGTTTGTTTGATACTTATTCATACACATGTACATTCTTAAAGATTGGATATCAAAGTCCAATTTCCGTAGTTTATCTATATTTTCTAAAGATCTGATAGCTAAAGAAATAAATAGAGTGAAGATCTTCTATAATAATAATCCCATTTTCATATTGTAAAATTTTGCGTGCTAGCGCTTTCGATGGGAAAATATACATACAACTTTATAAAAAGTGATAATATGATATGCTGCTGAATATTGCACTATGTTATAGTTCATTTTAAACACTGAAGTTTTAGCAATATTTCATTCCGACCAGAATTCCACTACATTTAGTTAATTATCTTTCTTAAGACTCATCATTCCTAATCAATCCTGCAAAAACAACACAAACTAGATTTTTCGTTTTAATTTTATTTTTATTAAATTCAACATTCATTCTTCAAATTACTTTATACTATATTAAGTAGCTTTTCCTCATTTGTTGAGTTGACTTTAATAGGAGACATTTTAATGGTACGATGAACTTTTCTATTGCATGCATTGAGTAAATCTTTATACATACCAATCCACTTATATGAACCATTAAAGCTAATTCTTTTCACATCATACCTTTCAATGATCTATTAAATCATTCTAATATTGATGCTTTCATATTAAGTAATCTTTAATCTTCTATTTATGTATGAGTTTTCCCAAGTATTTATTAAAAAATTCTTTAGAATCATCTGTTTGTAAGTTTTTTGGTACCCGTACCACTTCAAAAATATTTTCCATTGCCTTGGTTTTTAGAGTGCAGCTTTTATTTTCAGCTGTACTTTGAGAATGTGTCAATTACAGTCTTCAAAAATCAACAATTTCTATTTTCTGTAGAATAGTTCTACATTTCACCTAACTTAGCTCCATAAAACATCATATATTCCTGTCATTACATCTCTACAAGCACAAACAGTTGTTGAAATTTAATATGGACTTCGTTAACTAAATTCCTTTTTAAAGACATTGAATTGTTTCACAGATTTTTTCGAAAGTGTTGTGATCTACATCTTGCACTTTCAGCTATTTATACTAACATGTAGTTAATTTTCTAATCTATATATTTAACCGTAAACTCTTCAATTTGTTTTTAATTATTTACTTTTTAGAATTGCTTTTTCAATTTTATAATTGTCTTCTTTCTCTAATTTTATTTCACGTTGTAGTTCCTCAATTTGCATTTAAATATATTCTTGAATATTAATGCTTTAAGCTATATTATTAATTTGTCTTGTATTTTATCTTCATTCAGTTTAATGTAACTATCAACAATAGTCTGTATCTAATTCATTTATGCCTTCCAATACTGATAAGTCAGTATAAATGTCTTCAGAATTGGAAGTCTATGAGTAAAATCATCGTCATCATCATTCTCAGTATTAGCATCATTAAATATGATGGTATTATCAAATATTGTTCCTTCTACTAGTTTCTTTTGGGGTACTTGTCTATATCTTGAGTGAAGGTTTCTCAGGCTTTAAACTTGTATATTTTCAACTTCTGTCTTGATTTTACTTTCTTCTTTCATAAGAATTCTTTTAATATTTTTAGAACTATTTATGAATTCTTCTGCTATAGGTTTAAATGTATCTTTTAGTTGTTCACTTGTATCTATTTCACCAGTTTTTATACTACGAAGCTTTTTCTTCAACACATTTCTTGTCAACACCAACTGTTTTAAAATTTTCTCATCCAGGGCAAATAACAGGTATCAGCAATCATATCAGCTTTTCAGGACCTGGTCTGGTTTTCAGATCAGCTTTTCAGGACCTGGTCTGGTTTTCAGATCAGCTTATCAGGACCTGGTCTGGTTTTCAGATCAGCTTTTCAGGACCTGGTCTGGTTTTCAGATCAGCTTTTCAGGACCTGGTCTGGTTTTCAGATCAGCTTTTCAGGACCTGGTCTGGTTTTCAGATCAGCTTATCAGGACCTGGTCTGGTTTTCAGATCAGCTTATCAGGAGCTGGTCTGGTTTTCAGATCAGCTTATCAGGAGCTGGTCTGGTTATCAGATCAGCTTATCAGGAGCTGGTCTGGTTTTCAGATCAGCTTATCAGGAGCTGATCTGATTTTTAGATCAGCTTATCAGGTAACAGATCAGGCTATCAGGAGCTATTCAGATTTTCATTTCAAGATATCTGAGTTAGATTTAGTTATCAGTGTACAAGTAGCTAGCCATTTATAACATTTATATACATGAAGTTTAAAGTCAGATGAAATACGAAAAAGTAAAGTTTTATCTAGTAAAATTATTTTCTATAACGATCATCGTTTAATTCACTATCTTTGCTTATAATCAAAAATCCATATTTATCCTTTCAACATGCTTTTTATTTTTCTCACCTAACTTAAACATTAAATATACATTATGATGATCTCTTATTAAATGTTTGGTGATTCTGGTGTAAGCTTTACATAAGTAGAATGAATCAACATTCTTATCTCTCCCCATACAAAAATATGCTTCCCACACGCATCATCGTTAAATATCATATTGGAATTACTTTGGACTGAAATAACAGATTCACCATCGGTAAATTTTGTAATATATTATTATTTTAATTGATGTAATTAATTTCTTCAGATATTTATATCTGGGGTGATATAAAGATTTTGAGTATAGATAAATGTTCTCAAAATTTAAGTCCATTAGGACTTTCTAGCAAGCCAATCATAGCGTTTTTTTTTTCGTAATTTGACAGGTCAACTATTGTTGCACGAATAGAATTTGATATAAAGGAACTATGATTTATTTTTGAACTATCGTTCGATGAATCATCAATATTTCGTACCAAGGTATTTTAGGTTGTTTTACTAACCGCATTTATGTAGCTAAATACATTTTATAAATATTATCTCTTATTATAAAAAAATAAACTAATACAGCTATACCATATCAGAAAATATTTTCTGAAATCGTATAGCTGCATTAGTTTATTTTTTCTATAATAAGAGATAATGATCCACACTCATAATCAAAACAGCATAAAAATATCCTTTTTTTGACTATGAGTATGCATCAATATTTATGAAATGCGTTTAGTTACAAAAATGTGGTTAGTAAAACAAAATATATTTTAACAGCCTTATTTATAACACTTATTAGGGCTTTATAAAGACTTTTTAAGAAAAAATTTTTATAAAAAATTTGTTTTAAAAAGCCTTTCCAAAGCCTTAATAAGTATTATAAATAAGGCTGTAAGAGTTTAAAATCAGTATTTTTTATGATAATACTGATTTGAAACTCTTAAAATATTCTTTGTTTTGACTATGAGTAGGGGCCATTATCTCTTATTATAGGACAAATAAAATAATATAGCTATACGATTGCAGAAAATATTTTCTGATATCGTATAGCTACATTTTTAATTTTTCTATAATAAGAGATAATATTTATGAAATACATTTCATAAATATTGGCGCATACTCATAGTAAAAACAACCTAAAAATACCTTGGTACGAAATATTGATGAATCATCAAAATTTCATACCATGCTATATTTATGTTGTTTTACTAATCGCATTTTGTAAATAAATGCATTTCATAAATATTATCTATTATTATAGAAAGAATCAAATAGTATGGTTATATGATATTAGAAAACATGATTTCTGATATCATATAATTATACTATTTTATTTTTTTATAATAAGAGATAATGACTCATACTCATAGTCAAAACAAAGGATATTTTTATGCTGTTTTGATTATGAGTATGCATCAATATTTATGAAATGCATTTAGTTATAAAATGCGGTTAGTAAAACAAAGTATATTTTAAGTGTTTAAAACCACCATTTTTATGGTAATACCGGTTTTAAACACTTAAAGCATACTTTGTTTTGACTATGAGTATCAGCTGATATTTATGAAATGGATTTTATAAATATTGACTCATACCCTTAGTCAAAACAACATAAATAATTCTTGGTACGAAATATTGATGATTCATCGAACGATAGTTCAAAAATAAATCATAGTTCCTTTATATCAAATTCTATTCGTGCAACAATAGTTGACCTGTCAAATTACGAAAAAAAAAAACGCTATGATTGGCTTGCTAGAAAGTCCTAATGGACTTAAATTTTGAGAACATTTATCTATACTCAAAATCTTTATATCACCCCAGATATAAATATCTGAAGAAATTAATTACATCAATTAAAATAATAATATATTACAAAATTTACCGATAGTGAATCTGTTATTTCAGTCCAAAGTAATTCCAATATGATATTTAACGATGATGCGTGTGGGAAGCATATTTTTGTATGGGGAGAGATAAGAATGTTGATTCATTCTACTTATGTAAAACTTACACCAGAATCACCAAACATTTAATAAGAGATCATCATAATGTATATTTAATGTTTAAGTTAGGTGAGAAAAATAAAAAGCATGTTGAAAGGATAAATATGGATTTTTGATTATAAGCAAAGATAGTGAATTAAACGATGATCGTTATAGAAAATAATTTTACTAGATAAAACTTTACTTTTTCGTATTTCATCTGACTTTAAACTTCATGTATATAAATGTTATAAATGGCTAGCTACTTGTACACTGATAACTAAATCTAACTCAGATATCTTGAAATGAAAATCTGAATAGCTCCTGATAGCCTGATCTGTTACCTGATAAGCTGATCTAAAAATCAGATCAGCTCCTGATAAGCTGATCTGATAACCAGACCAGCTCCTGATAAGCTGATCTGAAAACCAGACCAGCTCCTGATAAGCTGATCTGAAAACCAGACCAGGTCCTGATAAGCTGATCTGAAAACCAGACCAGGTCCTGAAAAGCTGATCTGAAAACCAGACCAGGTCCTGAAAAGCTGATCTGAAAACCAGACCAGGTCCTGAAAAGCTGATCTGAAAACCAGACCAGGTCCTGATAAGCTGATCTGAAAACCAGACCAGGTCCTGAAAAGCTGATCTGAAAACCAGACCAGCTCCTGAAAAGCTGATATGATTGCTGATACCTGTTATTTGCCCTGGATGAGAAAATTTTAAAACAGTTGGTGTTGACAAGAAATGTGTTGAAGAAAAAGCTTCGTAGTATAAAAACTGGTGAAATAGATACAAGTGAACAACTAAAAGATACATTTAAACCTATAGCAGAAGAATTCATAAATAGTTCTAAAAATATTAAAAGAATTCTTATGAAAGAAGAAAGTAAAATCAAGACAGAAGTTGAAAATATACAAGTTTAAAGCCTGAGAAACCTTCACTCAAGATATAGACAAGTACCCCAAAAGAAACTAGTAGAAGGAACAATATTTGATAATACCATCATATTTAATGATGCTAATACTGAGAATGATGATGACGATGATTTTACTCATAGACTTCCAATTCTGAAGACATTTATACTGACTTATCAGTATTGGAAGGCATAAATGAATTAGATACAGACTATTGTTGATAGTTACATTAAACTGAATGAAGATAAAATACAAGACAAATTAATAATATAGCTTAAAGCATTAATATTCAAGAATATATTTAAATGCAAATTGAGGAACTACAACGTGAAATAAAATTAGAGAAAGAAGACAATTATAAAATTGAAAAAGCAATTCTAAAAAGTAAATAATTAAAAACAAATTGAAGAGTTTACGGTTAAATATATAGATTAGAAAATTAACTACATGTTAGTATAAATAGCTGAAAGTGCAAGATGTAGATCACAACACTTTCGAAAAAATCTGTGAAACAATTCAATGTCTTTAAAAAGGAATTTAGTTAACGAAGTCCATATTAAATTTCAACAACTGTTTGTGCTTGTAGAGATGTAATGACAGGAATATATGATGTTTTATGGAGCTAAGTTAGGTGAAATGTAGAACTATTCTACAGAAAATAGAAATTGTTGATTTTTGAAGACTGTAATTGACACATTCTCAAAGTACAGCTGAAAATAAAAGCTGCACTCTAAAAACCAAGGCAATGGAAAATATTTTTGAAGTGGTACGGGTACCAAAAAACTTACAAACAGATGATTCTAAAGAATTTTTTAATAAATACTTGGGAAAACTCATACATAAATAGAAGATTAAAGATTACTTAATATGAAAGCATCAATATTAGAATGATTTAATAGATCATTGAAAGGTATGATGTGAAAAGAATTAGCTTTAATGGTTCATATAAGTGGATTGGTATGTATAAAGATTTACTCAATGCATGCAATAGAAAAGTTCATCGTACCATTAAAATGTCTCCTATTAAAGTCAACTCAACAAATGAGGAAAAGCTACTTAATATAGTATAAAGTAATTTGAAGAATGAATGTTGAATTTAATAAAAATAAAATTAAAACGAAAAATCTAGTTTGTGTTGTTTTTGCAGGATTGATTAGGAATGATGAGTCTTAAGAAAGATAATTAACTAAATGTAGTGGAATTCTGGTCGGAATGAAATATTGCTAAAACTTCAGTGTTTAAAATGAACTATAACATAGTGCAATATTCAGCAGCATATCATATTATCACTTTTTATAAAGTTGTATGTATATTTTCCCATCGAAAGCGCTAGCACGCAAAATTTTACAATATGAAAATGGGATTATTATTATAGAAGATCTTCACTCTATTTATTTCTTTAGCTATCAGATCTTTAGAAAATATAGATAAACTACGGAAATTGGACTTTGATATCCAATCTTTAAGAATGTACATGTGTATGAATAAGTATCAAACAAACTTAGTGAATGAATATACGCTTCAACTAGAATCATGCTGAAGCATGCATAAATTTTAAAATGTACAGTAAACAGATCTTACTTTATATCTGTATCTGTATGAGTATTACATAAATTTATAGAAAAAAAATGAAAGCATGCCGAAGCATGTATAATTTAAAAAAAAAAATCCTCACGTCATACAATTTTGTAAGCAAAGAAATTTTATGATTTTGTGGTCAATGAAATACATACATATGTATCTACTTTGTAAAAATTCAAAAGAGCGAACTGGTATATTCTAATAGTAAAGATTTTTAATTGTAACACTCTACATCTCGGACTCTTACGTCACTATCGATAGAAGCATGCTAAGGCATGCATACTAGCAAAATATATAAAGCTGTTAGAAGGTGATGAGACAGCAATTGTATCTGGATCAACCCAACTCATGAATGTATTGTATACGGAGATGATTGATGGTGATGATGACGTTTTTTAAGTGAATAATCATTACATATGAATGCGACAGTGATTGACCCCTCAAACCTCATGTAGAAATACTTGAGGGGAAAAATTCTCTCAAAACATAGATATTTCATTGTTTCTAACACTTTATGAATACACCAACGGTGAATTGCTGGTAGAGGTAACTGAGTTATTTGAGATCGATTTGATACAATAGTTGTATATTAAACATGCATTTCTTTGTATCTAAACTAATTTCTACATACCTAATGTATATACCCACCAAAAAATTAGACAAAAATTCTCTATTCCAAGTAGTAAAATCTAAAAAAAGGAGTGGCACATTAGAAGAAAAAAAAATAAATAAAAATAGAGACTGACTGACCAACTAATACGTACACTCTGCCCGATGGGCACGTATCGTAGAAGAAGACCATAACAAAATATCTTCTTATAAAGAAGCATTGGAAGAAGTTAGACGTTTAGTTAAGTTTGCAGAAGAAGACTACACAGCATTTGAGCCCTTGAAATATTTAGAATGCTATTATGGGGAGAAAATTATTAAAGAAAATGAAAAAAAAAAAGTCATATAGAACATTAAATAAAAGCCATAGGTGCTCACTGTTCATAAAATAAACATATGTATATGTATCTTATTAATGTAAACATATTATCAGTATAAAGCAACAGAAATTTCGTCATACAAAGTCATCTTGTATCCTAGAGGAGCCGTCGATAGGGTATACCTAAATTATATGAAAACGAGTTCGTTTTCTGTTGATCGCTATTAAAGAAGAAAATATGTTTGTTCATTATGATTTAACTAATTTAAAAGTACATTTAAATTCAGTCTCATACCCGTACTTCTTAACATAAAAATTAAAAATAAATGTTATCCAATTCTATATTATACTATGTATCAAAAATTTCAAAAAAGCTGTTATATGAAAGAATCTCCAGCGCTTCTAACTGCATCAGAGTTTAAGAAAAAAAACTCCTTTTATTCAATTTAATAAAATTTTAATTTGAAGCAGTAAGCAAATACATCAGCTTACTGCATTCTTATTCATAATCGTATAATAGAATATATAACCCCTAAAGGACAAAGTCTAAAAGTCTTATAAATTAAGAAATATAGAAAATAACATAATTTTTATAAACGCGTAAAGTTGCAAAAGTAATTCAAATGATTTCATCGCAAAAAACAAACAAAAAGCAGCGATTGTTTTCAACAATTATGAAAATAATAATTACAATATAAAACTCCCTTTTGATTTCCAATGTTTATCAATAAAAAATAAAAAATAAGTAAGTTAACTAACAACAAAAAAAACTATCAGTACCTAAGCTGGAGTGCCGGATCAGTTTCATTTAAAAATGTTTATACATTTTCAAAAAGCAAAGCAAGCTTTCCAAAATAAATGTAGAAGGCTATAGCTAGAAAAAATTTTATACCCTATACTTTAAAAAACTGTAAATTAAGTATAAGAAATATTTCTATTATAGTTACTATTACTATAGAGTATGTAAGTACATATCTTCAAGAATTCAGTTTGACTTACAACAGAAAATCCTCACAAACTTTTAAGTAAACGCAGATAAAAATTAAAATGTTTTTAATTTCACCAACAACAGACATCACATGACAAAAAATAAAATAAAAAATGTATTCAAAGATTGAGTTGAACACTTATTTGTATGTACATATATATGTACATACTACATACATACATACATACATACATACATAAAATCAATTTGTAGATATGTATGTATACATATCAAATTTCTTATCAATGCTTAAGTATTTATTAGATCTACATCATGAAAATATATGAAGCGTCGTTTAGTTAAAGCACAATGCAAATATAAACAATCCATACACTCAGGGAAAATCTGCAGCTTAAAAATAAGAATTCATCACATTAATTCAATAATTTTTAATATAATAGAAAATGTATATTGAGATATCTACAAACTAATGAGTTTAATAAATGAATACTGTAAATTAATATTTTGTCCATATTGAAATAAGAAATTTCAATATGGCTAAACCTTCGCTAATGGTTCTTATTAATTCAGCATGGTTCTTACTGATTTCAAGTTGGTTTTTCTCTGTGTGTAGATAACTCTTTCAGTCAAAGAAGACGAATGTAGTTAAATAAACAAAATCTGTAATATAAACAAATTTCACACAGACTGACTTCAACGCGAGACAAATTTAAGCATGAGAAAATATAAAGCAATCGTAAGTATAAAAGCATACTAGGATTAGGGAAGTCCAGATATATGATAGTATTTTATAGTACCATATGTCGATATTGAAAACAATTTATTTCTACCTACACATAAATACCAGCTCAAATACACACACATAGCAGAATTCATATAAGAAATATCCAAGAAAATTTCAACAACACCCCACCTTTTGCAAATCATGACGAGCCTTAAATTCTCCCTCAGATATACATACACAAATTCCCATGATCATACATACATATACAATATATAAGATTAATCTCAACAACACAACACTCTCACCTACCTGAAATTACAGATAGTCTTAAACTTCTACAGACGTCTATACACATAGATTCTCACGGCTACATATTACAAGAACACCTCGGCCCTAATAAATCACAATCATCTTAAATTCTTACAAAAATACATATATACATACATACACATAACCAATTTACCTCAACAACATCCTCACCCACCTCAAATCACGATCAGCCTTAAACTACTATAGACAGACACATCCACAAATCCCCATGGATACATATTACGTCAACAACCCTGCCCACCCAAATCATGGTCAGCCTTAAACTCCTACAGACATACAAACACACAGATTCCCCCGGTTGCATATTACTAGAACACCTCACCCCTCATAAATCACAATCAGCCTTAAGCTCCTACAGAAATACACACATTGAAATTCCTACAAACATACACATACACACACACACACACACACACACATACACATACATTCACACACAACTACACACGCAATCGATCTACCTCAACTACACCCCGCCCCCTGCCAATCAAACCTTCACCTAAATTTTCACAGACAGACAGACACATCCACAAATTCCTATGGTTACATATTACGGCAACAACGCCGCCCACTCAAATCACGGTCAGCCTTAAATTCCCACAGTCTAGCAACACCTACATTAGCATTAGAAAATATAACTTTCACGTTTTCCCGTCGTCATTAGGAAAAATCATTTTCCCGTCTGCATTTGAAAAAATTATATTCATTTTTTGCTGTCGGCATTTGAAAAAAATAATAATCATGTATTGCAGTAGGCATTAGGAAAAATTATAATGTTTTGCCTTCGGTATTACGAAAAATCATTAGATGATTTTCCGTCAGCATTAGGAAAACCATTTTCATGATTTTCCCCGTCGTCACATACACACATAAAAACCGCCAAACTATGAACCGCCTTAATACATTCACACAAAATATTCCACACACAAACTTCCCACGGTCAGGCAGGCAGACAGACAGACCGACAGACAGACATACACTTAATGTAAGCAAAAACTCCTAATGTAAACAAAAAACTCCTAATGTAAACAAAAAAACTCCTTATATAAACAAAAAACTCCTTATGTAAACAAAAAAACACAAATTTCCAAGAATTTAACAATTTTCAAATTTTAATTACCCAAATTTAACAATTTCAGCAACAATTTAACAATTTCAGCCCACAATTTAACAATTTCAGCAACAATTTCACAATTTTAATTGGTCCAGGATGAACATTCCCCTACTACTGAAACCTTACTTGCTGCCTTATTGCAGCCTCTCCGATGGTTTGCTTAACGCGAAATCAGTGGTGTAAAATGTGTTTTACTGGCCATCATGGCTGTAAACAAAATATTATCCTTAATTGCATGAAATTATTCACAAAAAACGGACAATGAAATACTTAAGTGTACAAAAAATAAACGTGCGTCTTATTTATACATACATACATATGTATGTATATAAGAAGTCAGCTAGTACTAGCTGAGCCCGGAAGAGTTGTCTTACCCCCACATTTAGGAACTTGCATTGTGTTGAGTTGATACATGAGGAAATGCAGCGCATTGTGGCAATGAAGTGCAACAGGAAATGTAAAGGTATGCTTGAATATTTATTTCTATGTATAAACTTAATTTATAATATACATATGTATACATACATATGTATGTATGTTTATATCTATTTAAGGTTTCCCAAAATTGCACGGAAAAATTGTTGATGTGGTGACAACGTTATTGCGTCGTTTACCAGCCACCAATGTCATGGTTGAGAATTTGGGAGCCATTGAATTGGCCTATATAAATATCCAATTTTCATAAACATGCCTAGTCTACTAAAAGCTGACACCAGCTGACACAATGGAACCATATGGACATCAGAAACCACAACGACGTGGAAATGCGCCGAATAGTATTAATTCTTTGCCTCAAGGAATGCAGAACGTTTGATAAAATCTTATTTCTATATTGTGCGAAAATCCATACAAGATTCTGTACCAAAAGCTATCATGCATTTAGGCGAGATACATGTGGTAGAAATATTTTATATTCGATACAATTTTTTAAAAATCATCATCAATAAACTAATGGAGTTAATCATTTTGCAAGAGTTAATTTAGAATGCATAGGTTAGGAAGGGTGGTGCTATACCGCACCACCACTCGGAGACCCAATTGGGTTCCATTGTGATAAATATTCATACATTATAATCCTTTTTACTTTAAAATATATTTTTTAAACATAAAGAACGATATAATTTTTTTCACTTTAAATATAAACAAACATCAGATAAAGGAAGACATTTTGACAGTTGGGGTCTAAGCAGTCTTCGAACGCCTGATAGTCATCGGGACTGTTAAGATCACCTGTTATGAATTCGCATTGGGAAACCCATGAAAAACCCATACTAATACTACTATAACAATTTTAAAATATTTAATTCACTTATACTCATCCCGAATTTTGTCTGAAGGGTCCATTAAAACATTTTATCCAGACATTTTCTATTTTTATTCATGATCGATATTTCGTTAACAGTTTGTTAACATCGTCAGGAAAAAAAATATATCGAAAAAACTAATTAAATTAAATAAAACTACCTCGAGCTTAACAAACATACGAGAATATAATTGTGTAAAACGCAACGCCAAGCGTTGTAAAATTTTATATGGAAAAAATTTAAATCACAAAAACAAAATACATACAAAATTTATCAACGCCAAGCGTTGCGTTTTACAAAATTAGGCCCTAATAGATTATATTATGAAATTTTTTAATAATTAATATGTATATCAAAATGCCATACCACACTAAAATTAATATGTTTTCTTGAAGAAAGTTTCAAACTCCATTTGCAAAAGGAAATATGTAGCTTTCTAGAACTGAAAAGAGAAATCAATGTAACAATTCTACAGTCTTTAAAAACAATTTTTATTTGTGAAGCACTATGAGGAATTTTGAAGAACAGTATGCCAATTTATACATGAAAAATATGTGTATTTACATAAATGTGTACATGCGTACGTATGCAGAGACCTGCGCCGAGCCGCCGAAGCCTTTATATCAGCCGCCGCCGCCGAATTGTTCTCGGCTCAAAATCGGTTAAGATAAGCCGTCGATTGATGATTTTTTTTATATTTTACTTGAGGTTTTTAGTTTTTTTCACTAATCCATTCACACTTTTAAATTTGTATACAAATTAGTTATCAAATGTTCTTTCCAATTGACATACCGTCGCTTGGTTATTGGTTTGCTGCAGACATAGTGAATTTTGAATATACTGTGCCGCAAACCAACAACCACCCGACGATATGTATATCCCGTTTATAAGCACTTCTTATTTGCAAATAACGTTACCATATATAATATACAAAAATGTAAGTCTGAACCGGGACTTAACGACTAAATTTCAGAGAACACCTGCTGTAGTCCGCGTTGCCACATTCTAATTTTGTACCACAAACAAAGCGAAAAAGATCGCTATTATTATATAACAAAAACAAATTCAATTTTACAATGATTTAATGTGTAATAAGAAGTGGTTCTTTTTTGATATATGACAATTTTCTAACAATTTTTTCCGCTTTGTAGTACAAAATAAAAAGAACGTGGCAACGCTGATTAAATCAGTTTTTCCCTGAAATTTAGCTGGTAAAAATAAATCATTTTTAAAAATTTTGTGAATTTACTTTGACAAAAATTGTGAAGCCGACTCAGCCGATTTTCAGCCGCCGCCGAACAATTTTTCATGAGCCACCGCTGCCGACGAAATTGCTCGGCGCGGGTCACTGTAAGTATGCTAGTTTGTATGTATGAATGTTTCTATGCACATTATTAAAAAAAAAGGTAAAAAACGTATGTATGTTGTTTAGCTTGCTTGTCATTTTTATTTGAATCCTTCATTGGACAAACTTATTTTAAATTGTATTTCTCGTAAAATATTTTATTGCAATGTGAAATATTTTCTTTATTAGATGAAACTTAAAGCTAGTAAAAGGCTGAAAAAATATGAAATACATATATACATATTTACATACCTATATGTACATAAATTGTGTTATTTACATACATAAAAACGTAGAAACATATACATATATATGTATATGTACACATGTATATAACTTCAACAAGAACTTAATCCCTGCCAGGATTATCCCATTAGAATTAGATACATGGAATAAATTTTTTTTTAATGCATGTTTTTTTATTATTGTATCTTCAAATATGAACTAACAATAAGTATTCAAATCTTAAATCTATAAAAAAATTATTAGGCCCGACCAATGTCGGACATAAGCTTAGTGATAGTTATTACTAATACATAAGTAGTGATAAGCAACAAAAAGAAAAAAGGGTTTTCAAGCAGCTTCATCATCTAGAGTGTTGAATATTAGAGCCCGTGTATCTCTCTTTTTTAAGCGGATGTGTCCAGTAACGTTCAAAATATTACGAGCAAGCGGATTAGGATGTAACTCGAGTTTTGTTAGATATTTGGCTTGCGTATTTTACAATTTCTTCAGTCACTAGTGGCATATTCAAATCGCGATGTATATTTGAATTTTTGATGTACCATGGAGCCGATGTTATCATGCGTAAAATTTTATTTTGCCTTCGTTGAATTTTCTCTACATTTGAAGCTGAAGCAGTGCCCCATAGTTGAATTCCGTAACACCATATTGGCTTTAAAAGCGACTTGTATATTAAAAGTTTGCAGTGTTGAATTTCTACCAATCAGCCAATGTACCTGAGTTAATTTAAGTTTCATTTGAGTTAACTTAGAGTCAATGTGGTGTTTCCATGTAAGTCGTCGATCAAGGTGTATACCAAGATATTTCACATGTGAATGTTGAGGAACAACTTGATTGTTAATCCGAATGGGGGAGCAAGTATCTCTTCTTAGGGTGAACGTTATATGGACACACTTTTGTTCATTGACTTTAATTCTCCATAAGTTTAACCAAAGCTCCATCTGGCTAATGTGTTCCTGGAGTTTGCGGGATGCCTCATCAGGGTTTTCGTGCATACTAAGGCAGGCTGTATCGTCGGCAAATGTGGAAGTATGGATACTACTGCTCACAGGGATATCACAAGTATAAATCAAATATAAAACTGGTCCCAGTATGCTCCCCTGTGGCACACCGGATGAAATAGTTTCGTGCCTACTCGTAAAGTCTCCTTCCACAACAGTGAACTTACGGGAAATAATGTAACTTTCCAAAAGATTTAAAATGTTTATTGATAAGTAAGTATTCAATTTTAAAATTAGGCCTTCATGCCACACTTTATCAAATGCCTGGGAAACGTCAATAAAGAGCGCAGAACAATACTTTTTTTCCTCAAAAGTTCTTATAAATTGAACAAATCTGTGAGTTTGTTCAATGGTGCTATGCTGACTTCTAAAACCAAATTGATGGTCTGGTATGCAGCCACTACTAATTAGAATTGTGGGCAATTTGTTTTGAGCAGTTTTTCGAAAAGCTTTGACATAGTTGATAGTAGACTTATTGGCCTATATGACTCAGCCTTGGTTAGATCTTTGCCCGGCTTTGGAATCATTTTAACCTTGGCAAGCTTCCAGCTGTGTGGATAATACTCCAGACGTAAAATGGCATTAAATATGAATAATGGGTGTTTTAAGCTTTCTAGCAGCGCGCCACAAAGAGTAATTAGGCGCTGGTGTGACATCAAGACCTTCCAGATAATTTTTAAGAGATGCAGTTTTTTCCGATGCAACCAACTCTTGGAGTCGTTTAGTGCACTCTTTAAATCTGGTTTTATTTTGGGGTTATCTGTGCTGTTGCCATTCCCCTCTAGCTCTTTTTTTCACGTACGAGACGTTCAATGTCTGAAGAATAAATTCTATTAAAACCAGTCTGCGGATGGGAGGTAGTGGCATGTTCAGCAGCCTGTTTAATATTCTCGCTGAGATTGGCAATGTTATATTCAATATCATCGGATGTTCTAAGCGTAATGTTTTCCGTACAATGACTACTGAGATATTTTTTGAACCCCAGCCAATTAACACGATTGATCATCTTCACATATGGGTCAGGTAAGTTACTTCTTAAGGGACTACAAATTGTAATGATCGTCGGAGAGTGATCGGACGAAAGATCAAGAGAAGCTTGAACTTTAATTAAATCCCTAGAGATATTTTTTATGACGCCAAAATCTATAACATCCGGAATTTTTTGTACGTCAGTAGGCCACTAAGTGGGCTCCCCACTCGAAATGACATCCAAGCCCATTTTTGAAATAGTGTTGAACAATGCTCGACCTCTGGGGGTAATAAGACGCGAACCCCAGAACGTATGCTTAGCATTGTAGTCGCCAGCTGCTACAAAACAAGGTCCAAGAGATTTGTAGAAATCCTCATATTGATTCTCAGTGATTGAAAATCTGGGAGGGGAGTAAATTGATGATATAACAAAATTTGTACAAAAACTTTCAATGCCAATATTTGTTGCTTGTAGGTGTTCTTCACAAATGTTATCAAGAACATAGTGCTTGAGTCTTGACTTTATTAGAATTGCTGATGCACCGCAAGCCCTTCCTGTAGGGTCCTTGGTATCATATATAGTGTAGCCATAAATTTTTAAAAGACTTCTCGAAGTCAAATGAGTCTCAGATACTAACATTACATCAATATTTTTTTCCGTGAGGAAGTGCTCAAGTTCATTTTTATGTTGGCGAATGCCGTTTGCGTTCCAGAAACATATTGTTAACGTGCTCATGGCTTATTAATTAATGCTTGAAGCAGAGTATTCTGCATTCGCAGCATTTCTTGCATCATGCTAGTCATATTTGTTGTAAAATTGTTTATAGTTTGCACCAGATTTTCAATAGTAGCTTCAAGGCGACTAAAATTAAAGCTTGCGTCAATATTTTTTGAATTATTTGGCGGGGAAACATTTTGTGTGGTAATTGAATTTGTCTTAGCAGCATCTGCATACGATAGACGGGAAGTAACTGGTTTGCTCATTTGCGCAAAAGTGGCGGAGTAAGCGTTTGCTGATTGAGCTGGAGCTAATTTAGGTTTTTGCACCATAGTGTTCTTTACGAAAGAGTACACAGGACAACCTCTGTAGTTAGCGGTGTGATTACCTCCACAATTACTGCATTTTTTATCACTTTGATCTTTTGGCTTATTGCCACTAGCAGTGCCGTGTAATTCGCCGCACACAACACAAACAGAGGGTAAATTGCAGTATGTTTTTGTATGGCCATATTCTTGGCAATTATGGCACTGTACAGGACCTGAACGCTTATGTGTCTCTTCAACTGTGATTTTTCGGTACAAGAGGTATTTCAAATTATAAATTGGATGCGTCTCATTTTTTTTCAATTTTATATCATTAGGCTCAAGTTCAACTCGAAATAGAGGTTGGGGAATTTTCTCTCTGTTTATTATATTGGACACATTTTTTACCTTACACCCCTGGAGAACGAGTGCAACTTTTATTTCTTCGGGAACAACATAAGAATCTATGCCCTTCAATACGATCGGCTGCGCTGTTATCCCTAGACATTTTTGGAGCAGATGAAATTTTTGAAGAATTCGGGCTTCGCCCACGCTTTACCACGGTTATATATCTGTCCATTCCGACTTGTACCTTGAGTTTCGAGCCGCTGTTATCTGTAGTGATAACTTTGATAAGTGATGAACACGAGCCTGAAGGGGATGTTATTACTGGCTTATATGAAGAAGTACTAGGCAACTGCAATGTTAATGCATCATTACTATTTGGCATTGGACAAAGCGAAGTTGATCGCTGACGAAAACTTGGCTTTGGCGTTAAAAAAAGACTTTCATCAGATTTATTATTTACATTTTTTTCATTAAGAGTTTCAGAACTCACAGTAAAATAAGCATTTCTGCCGTTAGAACTCACTTCAAATTTTTTTGTATTTGAGGCACTCATACAAAGAATTCCTCAAGGGATATTCGTTTGTGTTTTTTTTGTTTGCGGTCTTTTTTTGTTTTTGTTATTTATGATAGTTTATTTGTTTAGAGGTACACATATATAGTATTCCTCAATATCACTTTGTTTAATTTTTTCTGTTTGCGGTTTTTTGTTTGTTTTTGTTATTTTTACTATGTAAATCAAAGCATAAAGCTTATTTATTAAAGACAGTATGTACCTATTACGAATAATATGTACTACGAATATTTTTTGTTTGTTTAATTTTTTGTAAGTAAGAAAAATTCCGCACTAAAAAATTGGCAATAAAATAATCAAAAGATGTTGAGTGGAACAAAATGAGTTAGGAACATTTTACAAAGATGTTGAAAGATGTTTTTTAGCCCTGTACATTTCTTATGGGAAATTTTAAACATCATCGCAAACTGATGGTAGATGTTAGATGTTGATAAGTGTGAAAAGGCTATAAGAAATGTACACGGCTAAAAAACAAAATCTTTCAACATCTTTGTAAAATGTTCCTAACTCATTTTGTTCCACTCAACATCTTTTGATTATTTTAGTGCCATCACTGATAAATGACAAAAAATTGTAGTGGCATCACTGGAATTTTTGACATTTAATGACATAAAAAAATATTTACAAAGTTATTAAAAATAAGCGAAACATCTAAGAATTTTTATTTTTAAATATTTGTACATAATTACAAACATTTTGTTGTATGTACATTCTTACATATGTATCTATTTTTTTGCAGTAAAAAAGAAAACCAGTCTCCGAATTTGTTGGACGGAAGAAATAGAGGCTGGATAAGATTGTACAAAACTATGTCTTCATCATCTTCTTCCTCCAGTAAGCTTTTTATGGATTCTACACACTGCATTAATAGTAGAGATTGCTCTTGAAAATTAACAACTAGTCCTATTATTAATTTCTCTTCATTATCCATTTTTTTCTCAATGTTTATTATTTTTTACACAAAACGTGGCCTTATTTATTTTGACAGCTATATATGATGGTTGATGTTAGATGTTGTAATGTGAACGTATGTTTCACATTTTCAACATCTTCCACACATTCCACGAAAATGTGGGCAAGTGTGAAAAGCCTATAACTTAGATCTCTACATTTGACTATTAAAGTACAAACTTTTCACAGCTACACTGGAATGAAACATTTTTTCATTACTTGAACCAGAATCGCAATCTGTGAAACTGTGAAAAGACGGCGTGAAAAGTTGCTATGAAAACGAGAATGAAATGTTTTTTTCACTTCCCATTAGGTGCGTTTGAGTACTTTTCCAGTAAAATCCAGTAACTGAGTAAATACTAAGTAATTTAAAGAAAATACTCTCAATCAAAAAGTTTGCATCTAAAAGTAAGCGAACGGAAAAATTGTAAAATATATACAACAGCTGATCACCAATTTTGGCGCTAAAAAAATTATTCATATGAAATACACGATAGAATATTTTGTTTAATAATAAAAGTAATATATATTGTAGTGTATACATTGTACGACATATGCATGAACTTCAACAAACAGTCACAACAATCTGATATTGACAAAAAACAATAATATTCTAAAATATGTAAACAAATTGAACTAACTTAAAATCAACGTCTTGTTATGATAGGTCAGTGACGATTTTTAATTGCAAACACACTTAGTCATAAACGCTGGAATTTCGGTAACATAATATTCTTACAATTATCGGTCAATGCTCGCTATTGCTAAATAGTTTGAATTATGCTGACTTAAATAAATTGTTACTATGAGTAAAGCGAAATGGCAATGAACTTCAAACGTGTGCCTGGTACAATGTATAGTTATTAAATACAATTGCTTAATTCACAAAACCTCTTTTATCTCTGTATCGATTGTATTATAATATTAAATACAAGAGTGTAACATTTGTTGTATGAAATTTTCATATAAAAATGAAATACACTATAACACTTTTATTTCATATGTTTTTAAAATGTTGTATTCAAAGAGAGGCTCTCTGAGAGAATTTGTATGTAGCTTGTTCTTCTTTTTTCGTTAAAAATACGAAATACATTAATACACAACACAGAGGGTGTTCACAATCAGCGTTGCCACAACCAAAATATTTTTGTAACCAAAATATGGAAAAGAAGTAACCAAACGAGACAAAAAGTAACCAAAATCTCTATAAATTTAATATATGTACATATGTACTGTTTTATTTGTATTTCCGTTAAGAAATATATGTATCTGTGGCAAATTTAAAAAATTCGATTTTTTCACATTTTTTCTCCTGTTCAGATCCATAGGTAGCAAACCGTTGAATATTCAAGGAAACAATCAACCACCAATCAATTGATCCTAGCAACGATTCTTAACACCGTTTTTTTAATTTCATTTGCTTATAAATTTTTTACTTTTGTGGCTGCCTAAGCGCTACACAAACGGTGTTAAGAATCATTCCTAGGAAGTTCATATGTTGTAGAAAGTTGCTTATTGAGATCTTGGGGACATTTTTATCGTTAATAGTTTCCTTGAATTTTGAACCGCTTGCTACCTATGTACCTGAACATAGGAAAAAGGTATAAAACTCAAAATTTTTTTAAATTTTTTGCGATTTTGATCTTGAAGGTAACATTTTTTTAATTGTATATATTCCCAATTTTTGTTGTATGACAAGAGCTACAACTTTGCCTCAAAGAGTAAATCAAAATTCTGAACGATATGAACCGCAGAAAATGCAAAAATGACACCAAGGCCCCAAATCTTTGGGCAAACAAAAATGTGCATGACCAGGGGCAAGACGCCGGTCTTTTTTTTGCCTTTTATCATACAGTGGTGTTCGTATATGATTATATTTCCATGACTTAAAAAAAACACAGTGTTATATTCGTTATCCAAACACATGACTGAATAGATAAACTATTAAAATGTACATACATATGTATTATAGAGTTGGTATGCAAATAAATCTTATTCCTGAATGTAATTCTGACTAAACCTAGCTGGGAAAATATTCTTTCAGAAGACCCCGAAGTGTGTGAAAATGGCATTAAACTAAAAACAAAATTTAATAAAGTCACCAAAAATTTCTTCGTTGCATTCATTTGTATGTTTTGAAACTTTGTCCCAAAATTCAACTTCTTATTTCCAATTTAGAACATCTGAGCAATTTCTATTGGGATACAATATTTACCATCTGTTTGGAAATCACATCCATATTTTTTTAGCCACGAAAAATCTTTCAATCACATGATAGTTTATCTCACTAGTTAGCTATATTCATATTTATATACCATATAAAAATAGTTATTTTTGTGTTGAAGAAAAGTAACCAAAATGGAAAAAAAGTACACAAGTACACATTGGCAAAAAAAAGTAACCAATTTTGGTTAAAAGTAACCAAAGCGGCAACGCTGTTCACAATTGAAAAACCAAAAGTGTATTTGATACACAAATACACGATAAAGATTGTTGTGAATTAAGCAAATGTAAGCTAAATGTATGAATGTATGTATGTATATTAAAATAAGTAAGAATAATTTAGTATATAAGCTGAAGAGATTTTAAATAAAATATCAAAATACTTTGCTCACTCGGCAAACGCTCGTGTATTAGGCTTTCATTCCATACATTACAATATGGACATATGTTTTTATTTAAACTTACATATTTGGCTGGTCCACGATGTCGACAAGAAACTTTCTATACCTTACTTATATTGAAAACAAAAATAAACTTTCTTATTTTGATTTTGTTTTAAATATAAGTAAGCGATAGAAACTTTCTTGTCGACGTCGCGGGTCAGGCCGTTAAAGTTTCTAAGCTTTTTACCCTGAACGTGAGAAGTTATTAGGATGATATTGTTACGTTTAAATTTTATTAAACGTGTGAGTTCTTTTGATTGCTCAAAAATAAAAATAAATAACACACGATTTTTATTTGCTAATGTTTTTCCTTTTATTCTTAACGAAGCAAATTACAACTTGTCTTTACTTAACTACTTCTTATCGTTATTATCCTCTTTCAACGAGGTCTTAACTTGACTACTTTCTGATTAGCACTGCCCTGTTCTCGCACATGCTGCCACTTTTTATAGTACAGGAACCGGTTCTAGAATGTTCGCCCGATAGACGGCGTAATAACATGTCTGTAGTTAGTAATGGCATCAATGCATGTGGCCATCTGTATTGTCATTTACTATTGGTAGCCAGATGTTCACACAGTCCTCTAGCACAATCGGGAAAACTCATGTTGCAGCTTCTAGGCGTTTGTAGATAATTCGATTGGCCGTTATTTTTGAATTTCAAAGTAACGACTCTCATGTTGGCAATGCGGTGTGCTACTGGTAGTACAGGGTGGTTACCATAAGTGCTCGCAATTTTATTTGTATGTGTGTATATCTGTAGCTATGTACACAGTTATTGTTGTTGCTATAGTGTTTGCACGTTGATATGTGTGTACGTTTAGTGCTTTAGTTAAATACTTCCAGACAGTTCTGTGCTTTAACCCTGTAGGAATATTTTTACGTAACACTGCCGCCCACTTAAGCCTATTCGCTCCGAATAGGCACATCATCACTGCCTGTTTCTTCCTTCGTTTTCTATACGCCTTGTAATTACGTTGGAGACGACTTCCTCTTCCATACTGGTAGGCTTCGGTTCTGGCTCTGCTCCGTCTTTCAACTGGGACTCGTGTTACCATGCGCTGGAGGTGACTACTTCGTTGACATTTGTGGCCCCTGGTACTGTATCTGTTTCGTATTTCCAATACAGCTTGTCTTGTTTTACGCTGGAGATGACAACTTCTTCCACATTTGTGGCATTTGGCTCCGACTCTATTTTGTCTATCAACTTGATCTTGCCCTGCTATACTCTGGAGATGACTACTCCTTTCACATTTGTGGCCTTTGGCTCTGGCTCTACCTTGTCCATTGACTAGAGCTTGCCTTACCATTCCGCATTTATGGCCTTTGGCTCCGACTTTTCCTTGCACCTTGACTAGAGCTTGCCTTACCACACTCTTTAGGCTCTGCATAGAAGTTGTGTTTTTCTTCCCGACTGCTTTTCTGCTGCGTACTTCGTATACTGGAGCAGTTTCCTTACCCTTAACAAACGAGACCATTTCACCCATAGCTAGTTCCACTGTGTCACAAACCGCTTGACTATCTTCTAGTTCACCAACGTTCTTTGCTTTGCTAGAAACTTCTGGGTCACGTCCAACTTGTTGACACTGACCACTGTTGATTTCGTCTTCTGCCTTCAGTTTTTCGTCACCGATTTCCTCTGTGGCAGACATGTCTTCGTAGACGCTGTTCCCCAAGTCAGAAATCTGTTCATCTGATTTACTGACTTGCATAGCTAATTGTGCCGTGTCACAAACCGCTTGACTATCATCTAGGTCACGAGCTTCATTTACTTCGCTGGAAACTTCTGGCAAACTTCACTCACATTCAGCTTGTTGACACTGACAACTGTTGATTTCATCTTCTGCCTTCAGTTTTTCGTCAGCGATTTCCTCTGTGCCAGAAATGTCTTTGCTGACACTGTTCCCCAAGTCAGAAATCTCTTCGTGTATCTCTTCGCCTGAATTCCTGACTTGCATTTCTTCACCATTTGCTTGTCTGTTTACGGGTTCCGCAATTTCTTGAATTTTCTCATTTCTGTTTCTAGGTGGTTCTTGAACGTTAGTCACAATTTTCACTTTCCATTTGCCAAGTATGTCATTTGTGCCCTAACTTAAGCTAGAATCTTCTCGTTGTTGGCTCTAGAAATTTCTTGCAAATCTGCCTTCATTTGGCCTAGAAGTTTCTGACTGTTTTCCTTCATTTTCTCATTGATCGCTTTAGAAGTTTCCTGCAATGCCTTGATTTCGCTCATCATAGCAGCAAACATTGATGATGATCTGCATTAGCAACAGTGAAATGCGCTTGGGATTCAGCTAAACCCCTCAATAATCAATTTCAATGAATTTTTAATTAAAAAAATATTTTACTTAGTCCAAAATCACACTATGCAAGTCTTATTGCTAAGCTGATTCGTTTTAGGGAGAATGAGGCGAGGGGAACAGCAACGTTTCTTTTCCCCACGTCTCTCTCCCCTAACAAACTAATCAGCTTAGCAATAAGACTTGAATAGTGTAAATTGGGACTTAATAAGTAAAATATTAATTAGGGATTATTAGTGCGTTTAAAAAATTTTAAACTTAAATTTTAACAATTCCCATAAAAAAATCACTAATTATTAAATTGACTGCACCAGGTCAAAAAATACTTGTGTGGCAACACTCTATTCTTAAATAGCTGTTGTTGTTATTTACATTTATTTTCTTTTTACACACTTTTACAACTACAATTTGAAGCTGAAAAAAAGTCAGCCAATGTAGTAATGGTAAAGAAAATAAAAAACATGTTGATTATTGAGTTCTTGTTTCAACTTTGTTATTTGTTTTAAGCTTCTCATTTGTTTAAATAAAAGTTTATAACATAATAACTCTAGTTGTTCTAAGAAACTTTGGGTAAAGGTTCCCTGATGATCTGCATTAGCAACAGTGAAATGCGCATAGGATCCAGCTAAACCCCTCAATAATCAATTTCAATGTATTTTTAATCACAAAAATATTTTACTTAGTAAGTAAAATATTAATTTGGGATTATTAGTACGTTAAAAAACTTTTAAAAACAATATTGTTTTGTCTTTTTGTTCGGAAGAGCCCATTTAGATGAAGGGTGCCCTCGCTGCGACAACGCTTACGTTCTCTTTTGAAGTCCCTTCTTAAATCCACGCGCGTTTACATGAAGACTTTTTTGTCGCAATAGTCAGGCGACTTTTTTATATTAATTTGATTAATGCATTTTATTCGTTCATTCGTAGCAGTGTTGCCGTAAAGGAACTAATTGTTAGTTTGGGAAATGTAGAATTAATATTAATATTTTTTTAAATTTATTACCAAAATATAATACTTCCTTTCCTGTCCTTACTTTATTTGCTTAAAATTTGTATATTATAACTGTTTATTTCATGAATGTTATTAAAAATTGGTCTAAATGGCAGCACTGCTTGTACATAGCATACAAAAAATACGAGAGAAAGAAATATGTGAGAGAGAAGAATTAAAATTGTCGCTTCAATTCCCAGTACGCGCGACTTTTGGTACCCCGCAAGCTTCTCCTCACTTCTCTCCTAAAAACAAGACTCGCAGGTGACGTGTCGCAGCGAGACCAACCTTCATCTAAACGGCCTCTAAGTAACTGCAAAAGTAAAAAAGGGGATTATTATATGTCGACTTTTCTTCACCGAACTTAGCAAAACCAGTACTTATATAGCGGTTGGCAATCCTGCAGTCAAAATAGCTTTAAAGAGTTTTATAAAAAAAATAAACCAAATTATCAGCCAAAAGAAACGCAGTGTGCGTGACGTCACACGTCTACTATTTTTTTGCACTGGCGTAATCTTGTAGTTTATCATTCTTGTTGTATATGTACATTAACAAGCTGGGCTTGTGCATGTACCTGTTATAATTGTATCATTCAATGCAGGGCAATGGGATGACGGACACTGGTCTAGACACAGAATCAATTTAAAAATGTTAATGCTATGTGATCTTACTAAATACATTCAGGTCTGTCTATTCGGGAAGTCACTTTCACCACAAATACGCACATATTTCACTTTTTGCTATTCTAAAATACTATGTTGGAGATGAGTGATAGAAAACATATGTATGTTTTCTTTCACATTGGAGGTATTCTAAAATACTTCGTCACCATGATTCAATGTCATATTCGTTCGGCGCCAATTTAAGCGCATTAAGCTTAAATAAATAAAGAAAATAGAGATACGAAGTGTTTATATGGTATCTACCACTGTTAATTAGGCTTTAATGGCGTTCGGCCAGGCTCTACAAGACAATAAGTTTTCTTTAAGTTCTCGAAGATGTAAACACGTTTTTAAAACAAATAAAACAAGTAACTAATTTCACTTTCACTGTTTTTGTTTCTTTTTATTTTACTTAGCACTTGTGCTATTAAGTTTTTTATTAATTATTTCTTTAAATCACTTCCTAAATACTTTTTTGCTTCCAATTTTTCTGCGTACAAGTCAGCTGTTTTCAATGTTGTTGATGTTTTTACAGGAGGTAATAAAATATCGATTACTGAAAACGATATTTCTTCGCACGTATTTTAGAATCTGTTGACGTCGAAAGTGAACGTTCGACGACGACGAAGTGAAGCGCGTATTCTCGAATAGACCTGATTCTTTACAAAACTAAACCGTTAAAATTCTTGAAAATTCTACGACAAAAAATTGTATATACATTTGCACAAGCACTACGTTATAGGCAAAAAATTACTAACACAAGTATACACTAAAAAAAAGACATATACTATTATTAACGAAAAAAATTTTTTAAATTTAAGTAAAAAAATATTTTAATTTTGAGTAATTTTTTTTAAGTTTAACTGCCTCCCCCACGATGTCGAAAGAAAACTTAAGAGAACGAAATTAAGTCAGTCATTTTCTTCTATAAAAATGTTCCACTATCTTTCGACTTATCGTTCGATTGGCTTTACGTTTTTAACGTAAGCCGTATACCCGTTGTCAAATATCCATATTGCCACATCCACAATTTCACACATTCATCGTCAAATGGGAATAAAAAATCGTTCAAATGTGTAAATTGTGCTTTAAAAAATGAAACTCTGTTCTAATTTAACCTCAACAAGTGGCACCCAAAAATAAATTAAAATAAAGAAACTTAACAAAACAATCTTTGTAAATGATAAAAAGTGTACGTACATAATTATTCAAGGGTTTTAATTTATGATAAATAAAGACAGAAAAAACCACAAACTATGAAAAACTTTGTGAAGCATCTCACATAAGGAAAAATGACCAATAGCCCATTTATTTAGGTCACTATTCATTGTCATTTGGGTGATTGTCATTATCTTTAGATGTTTTAAAAATACCAACAGACCCAGAAAAAGTGTTCTACCTAATGCGCAAAGGCGACTTCGTTGAGTGGAAGTATATTTTTTGTTTAGATGGTCGTCGTCCGATCCTAATGACTCTCTTCTCTAGGTATGGGCATATGTAAATACATATATGTACATATATTATTATTGCATTTATGTATAAGAGTTTTCTCTATAGCCGGAATCTTAACGTTTTTCACTTCTGTGTATGTAGAACAACTGCTTAGATAAATAAATACATCCTTATGTACAAGAAAAAACTGGCATAAAGTAAGTGACGATATTGAAACAGGTGCTAAGGAGTTCCTCCATACAATTTGACATTAAAAATCGACGCATAATGTAGTTTTAGCCCACTATTAAGTCCCAGCGTTGTTTATCTAACTTCTTGACTGTTTTTTCTTATACATAACACCGATAGTTTATAACCAACCTTCACTGTAACTACCGGAAGTGGTGGTAGGCAGAAAATATCTTCTCATCGAAGCTGTTGTCGAACACACATGCATACGTACCCAGAGAAGAGTATCACAAAGACCGGCCAAATAACACAAAACCGCTTGAGGAGATTGCCAGCGACGGGTTAAGCAATAAACCCATTGCCACCGAAGCCATTATTATATTCTTATTAGCAAAGCAAAATATTTTAGTTATGTATGTAAATAAAAGTATTTTGTTTTATTTTGTCTCAGTCGACAATAAAAATACGAGTGCCTGCTTTTGAAATTTGAGTTCGTACAAATGATTGAAAACAATTTTATTGGGGCTTTTATTTGTATTGAAATGCTTACGTTATCGTTCGCTTTCATTTTCTTTCGACTTGTCGTGCTAAAGGCTTTTAGTGGAACGCAAAACAGCTGTTTGTCGTTTAAAATGCTTGCGAACGAAAATGAGTGACATCCTGGAACAGGCAGTAAGTAAATTTTTACAAAAATTTGGTAAAAATTACTTAATATGAGTAAAAAATAAAAAGTTCATATCCTTAAAAATAGTTCATAAAAATTACACACAAAAATTCTCACATTCAAGGACATGTTTACTGGCTTAAAGGAAATATTTACCAAAAATTGGAAAATGGTTTAAAAATTTAGGGAAATTGTATTCTAAGAACTAGTCAATCTCGTTATAAATCAAAAAATAAATTTTAGGAAATGACTTACTCCCGATTAGTTCATAAAATTTACTTACTTGAAAGATATATACAGTAGTGTCCCGCACAAGATATCTTATAAGAACTTTTAAGACATAAGGGATTTTTCAAATGTTTTACTACAGCGAAATCTTCTAAAACAAACGTTAACAACACTGTTTGCAAGAAATTTGTTTCAGTATTATAGGTATAGGAGTAAAGAAGAAAATACTTCGTGACGGAAGAATTTGTGATACTTGCGGTTAATCAGATAATAGCTTACCATCTACATCTTACACACACACTCAAACGTACAATATGCAAAATAACAAGCATGCACAAATCAACACTACTTCTTTTGAGTATTTGTTACAAACAAGCAGTCTTTGGACATCGCTTGTTAATAGAGATGTGCACGTGAGCGTTTTCTGACTCACGAAACGCACGCTCACGCAGAAAAGTATTTTACTCACGCACTTTCACGCACGAATGATATTGAAAATTTTCACAATCACGCACACTCACGAACAAAATATTCTTAATCACGCACGATTGGTTTACAACTTATCACTATCACGTACATTTACGAAAAATTATATAATAGTAGTAGGGAACTATCGCTCCTGGGACAATTAAAATTGTTAAATTGTGGCTGAAATTGTTAAATTGTGGGCTGAAATTGTTAAATTGTGGCTGAAATTGTTAAATTGTTGCTGAAATTTTAAAATTCTTGGAAATTTGTGTTTTCGGCGGCGCTTTGATGTTTTTTGTTTACATTAGGAGTTTTTTTTTTTTTTTGTTTACATTAGGAGTTTTTTGTTTACATTAACTTTGTGTGAACGGGTGATTTTTTTGGGTTACATTAATTGTGATAACGGGTGATTTTTTTTGAGGTTTCATGTGAGTGTATATGCCGACGGCAGTACATGATTATTATTTTTTTCAAATGCCGACGGCAAAACATGTTTATTAATTTTTCCTAATGCCGACGGCAAAACATGAATATAATTTTTTCAAATGCCGACGGGAAAATGATTTTTCCTAATAACGACGGGAAAACGTGAAAGTTATTTTTTCTAATGCTAATGTAGGTGTTGCTAGACTGTGGGAATTTAAGGCTGACCGTGATTTGAGTGGGTGGCGTTGTTGCCGTAATATGTAACCATAGGAATTTGCGGATGTGTCTGTCTGTCTGTGAGAATTTAGGTGAGGGTTTGATTGGAAGGGGCGGGGTGTAGTTGAGGTAGATCGATTGTGTGTGTATGTGTGCGTGTGTGTGTGTGTGTGCGTGTGTGTGTGTGTGTATGTGTGTGTGTGTGTGTGCGTGTGTATGTTTTTAGGAATTTCAATGTGTGTATTTCTGTAGGAGCTTAGGGCTGATTGTGATTTATGAGGGGTGAGGTGTTCTAGTAATATGTAACCGGGGGAATCTGTGTGTTTGTATGTCTGTAGGAGTTTAAGGCTGACCATGATTTGGGTGGGCAGGGTTGTTGACGTAATATGTATCCATGGAGATTTGTGGATGTGTCTGTCTATAGTAGTTTAAGGCTGATCGTGATTTGAGGTAGGTGAGGATGTTGTTGAGGTAAATTGGTTATGTGTATGTATGTATGTATGTATTTTTGTAAGAATTTAAGATGATTGTGATTTATTAGAGGCGAGGTGTTCTTGTAATATGTAGCCGTGAGAATCTATGTGTATAGACGTCTGTAGAAGTTTAAGACTATCTGTAATTTCAGGTAGGTGAGAGTGTTGTGTTGTTGAGATTAATCTTATATATTGTATATGTATGTATGATCATGGGAATTTGTGTATGTATATCTGAGGGAGAATTTAAGGCTCGTCATGATTTGCAAAAGGTGGGGTGTTGTTGAAATTTTCTTGGATATTTCTTATATGAATTCTGCTATGTGTGTGTATTTGAGCTGGTATTTATATGTAGGTAGAAATAAATTGTTTTCAACATCGACATTTGGTACTATAAAATACTATCATATATCTGGACTTCCCTAATCCTAGTATGCTTTTATACTTACGATTGCTTTATATTTTCTCATGCTTAAATTTGTGTCGCGTTGAAGTCTGTCTGTGTGAAATTTGTTTATATTACAGATTTTGTTTATTTAACTACATTCGTCTTCTTTGACTGAAAGAGTTATCTACACACAGAGAAAAACCAACTTGAAATCAGTAAGAACAATGCTGAATTAATAAGAACCATTAGCGAAGGTTTAGTCATATTGAAATTTCTTATTTCAATATGGACAAAATATTAATTTACAGTATTCATTTATTAAACTCATTAGTTTGTAGATATCTCAATATACATTTTCTATTATATTAAAAATTATTGAATTAATGTGATGAATTCTTATTTTTAAGCTGCAGATTTTCCCTGAGTGTATGGATTGTTTATATTTGCATTGTGCTTTAACTAAACGACGCTTCATATATTTTCATGATGTAGATCTAATAAATACTTAAGCATTGATAAGAAATTTGATATGTATACATACATATCTACAAATTGATTTTATGTATGTATGTATGTATGTATGTATGTACATATATATGTACATACAAATAAGTGTTCAACTCAATCTTTGAATACATTTTTTATTTTATTTTTTGTCATGTGATGTCTGTTGTTGGTGAAATTAAAAACATTTTAATTTTTATCTGCGTTTACTTAAAAGTTTGTGAGGATTTTCTGTTGTAAGTAAAACTGAATTCTTGAAGATATGTACTTACATACTCTATAGTAATAGTAACTATAATAGAAATATTTCTTATACTTAATTTGCAGTTTTTTAAAGTATAGGGTATAAAATTTTTTCTAGCTATAGCCTTCTACATTTATTTTGGAAAACTTGCTTTGCTTTTTAAAAATGTATAAACATTTTTAAATGAAACTGATCCGGCACTCCAGCTTAGGTACTGATAGTTTTTTTTTTTTGTTAGTTAACTTACTTATTTTTTATTGATAAACATTGGAAATCAAAAGGGAGTTTTATATTGTAATTATTATTTTCATAATTGTTGAAAACAATCGCTGCTTTTTGTTTGTTTTTTGCGATGAAATCATTTGAATTACTTTTGCAACTTTACGCGTTTATAAAAATTATGTTATTTTCTATATTTCTTAATTTATAAGACTTTTAGACTTTGTCCTTTAGGGGTTATATATTCTATTATACGATTATGAATAAGAATGCAGTAAGCTGATGTATTTGCTTACTGCTTCAAATTAAAATTTTATTAAATTGAATAAAAGGAGTTTTGTTTTTCTTAAACTCTGATGCAGTTAGAAGCGCTGGAGATTCTTTCATATAACAGCTTTTTTGAAATTTTTGATACATAGTATAATATAGAATTGGATAACATTTATTTTTAATTTTTATGTTAAGAAGTACGGGTATGAGACTGAATTTAAATGTACTTTTAAATTAGTTAAATCATAATGAACAAACATATTTTCTTCTTTAATAGCGATCAACAGAAAACGAACTCGTTTTCATATAATTTAGGTACACCCTATCGACGGCTCCTCTAGGATACAAGATGACTTTGTATGACGAAATTTCTGTTGCTTTATACTGATAATATGTTTACATTAATAAGATACATATACATATGTTTATTTTATGAACGGTGAGCACCTATGGCTTTTATTTAATGTTCTATATGACTTTTTTTCATTTTATTAAAGTTCAGCGTATTGTATATATATTTCTGAAATGTTTAAGTGTGTTTTGTGTGCCCATCGGGCAGAGTGTACGTATTAGTTGGTCAGTCAGTCTCTATTTTTATTTATTTTTTTTTTCTTCTAATGTGCCACTCCTTTTTCAGATTTTACTACTTGGAATAGAGAATTTTTGTCTAATTTTTTGGTGGGTATATACATTAGGTATGTAGAAATTAGTTTAGATACAAAGAAATGCATGTTTAATATACAATTATTGTATCAAATCGATCTCAAATAACTCAGTTACCTCTACCAGCAATTCACCGTTGGTGTATTCATAAAGTGTTAGAAACAATGAAATATCTATGTTTTGAGAGAATTTTTCCCCTCAAGTATTTCTACATGAGGTTTGAGGGGTCAATTCTTATTCATAATCGTATAATAGAATATATAACCCCTAAAGGACAAAGTCTAAAAGTCTTATAAATTAAGAAATATAGAAAATAACATAATTTTTATAAACGCGTAAAGTTGCAAAAGTAATTCAAATGATTTCATCGCAAAAAACAAACAAAAAGCAGCGATTGTTTTCAACAATTATGAAAATAATAATTACAATATAAAACTCCCTTTTGATTTCCAATGTTTATCAATAAAAAATAAGTAAGTTAACTAACAAAAAAAAAACTATCAGTACCTAAGCTGGAGTGCCGGATCAGTTTCATTTAAAAATGTTTATACATTTTTAAAAAGCAAAGCAAGTTTTCCAAAATAAATGTAGAAGGCTATAGCTAGAAAAAATTTTATACCCTATACTTTAAAAAACTGCAAATTAAGTATAAGAAATATTTCTATTATAGTTACTATTACTATAGAGTATGTAAGTACATATCTTCAAGAATTCAGTTTTACTTACAACAGAAAATCCTCACAAACTTTTAAGTAAACGCAGATAAAAATTAAAATGTTTTTAATTTCACCAACAACAGACATCACATGACAAAAAATAAAATAAAAAATGTATTCAAAGATTGAGTTGAACACTTATTTGTATGTACATATATATGTACATACATACATACATACATACATACATAAAATCAATTTGTAGATATGTATGTATACATATCAAATTTCTTATCAATGCTTAAGTATTTATTAGATCTACATCATGAAAATATATGAAGCGTCGTTTAGTTAAAGCACAATGCAAATATAAACAATCCATACACTCAGGGAAAATCTGCAGCTTAAAAATAAGAATTCATCACATTAATTCAATAATTTTTAATATAATAGAAAATGTATATTGAGATATCTACAAACTAATGAGTTTAATAAATGAATACTGTAAATTAATATTTTGTCCATATTGAAATAAGAAATTTCAATATGACTAAACCTTCGCTAATGGTTCTTATTAATTCAGCATGGTTCTTACTGATTTCAAGTTGGTTTTTCTCTGTGTGCAGAAAACTCTTTTAGTCAAAGAAGACGGATGTAGTTAAATAAACAAAATCTGTAATATAAACAAATTTCACACAGACAGACTTCAACGCGACACAAATTTAAGCATGAGAAAATATAAAGCAATCGTAAGTATAAAAGCATACTAGGATTAGGGAAGTCCAGATATATGATAGTATTTTACAGTACCATATGTCGATATTGAAAACAATTTATTTCTACCTACATATAAATACCAGCTCAAATACACACACATAGCAGAATTCATATAAGAAATATCCAAGAAAATTTTAACAACACCCCACCTTTTGCAAATCATGACGAGCCTTAAATTCTCCCTCAGATATACATACACAAATTCCCATGATCATACATACATATACAATATATAAGATTAATCTCAACAACACAACACTCTCACCTACCTGAAATTACAGATAGTCTTAAACTTCTACAGACGTCTATACACATAGATTCTCACGGCTACATATTACAAGAACACCTCGCCTCTAATAAATCACAATCATCTTAAATTCTTACAAA
This sequence comes from Tachina grossa, assembly GCA_949987645.1. Classification (NCBI taxonomy): domain Eukaryota; kingdom Metazoa; phylum Arthropoda; class Insecta; order Diptera; family Tachinidae; genus Tachina; species Tachina grossa. Next base: position 57,787,251 of record OX465277.1, on the reverse strand, counting down.
AATACATACATACATACATACACATAACCAATTTACCTCAACAACATCCTCACCTACCTCAAATCACGATCAGCCTTAAACTACTATAGACAGACACATCCACAAATCTCCATGGATACATATTACGTCAACAACCCTGCCCACCCAAATCATGGTCAGCCTTAAACTCCTACAGACATACAAACACACAGATTCCCCCGGTTACATATTACTAGAACACCTCACCCCTCATAAATCACAATCAGCCCTAAGCTCCTACAGAAATACACACATTGAAATTCCTAAAAACATACACACGCACACACACACACACACATACACACACACACACACGCACACACACACACGCACACATACACACACAATCGATCTACCTCAACTACACCCCGCCCCTTCCAATCAAACCCTCACCTAAATTCTCACAGACAGACAGACACATCCGCAAATTCCTATGGTTACATATTACGGCAACAACGCCACCCACTCAAATCACGGTCAGCCTTAAATTCCCACAGTCTAGCAACACCTACATTAGCATTAGAAAAAATAACTTTCACGTTTTCCCGTCGTTATTAGGAAAAATCATTTTCCCGTCGGCATTTGAAAAAATTATATTCATGTTTTGCCGTCGGCATTAGGAAAAATTAATAAACATGTTTTGCCGTCGGCATTTGAAAAAAATAATAATCATGTACTGCCGTCGGCATATACACTCATATGAAACCTCAAAAAAAAATCACCCGTTATCACAATTAATGTAACCCAAAAAAATCACCCGTTCACACAAAGTTAATGTAAACAAAAAACTCCTAATGTAAACAAAAAAAAAAACTCCTAATGTAAACAAAAAACATCAAAGCGCCGCCGAAAACACAAATTTCCAAGAATTTTAAAATTTCAGCAACAATTTAACAATTTCAGCCACAATTTAACAATTTCAGCCCACAATTTAACAATTTCAGCCACAATTTAACAATTTTAATTGTCCCAGGAGCGATAGTTCCCTACTACTTATAATCCAATTTGTATCTTTTTTTGGGTTGAAATATAGGTTTTAACACATACATATGTATGTATGTATGTACATATGTATGCACGTGTATGTGTAAAATTTACATTGCACAGTGGGGACTTTTACAAAGTAAATGGCAATAAGTCTGAAACTTCTAAACTACTGATTCGAATTATATAAAACTCCTAACATCCGTAGAGGCGGACTTATACTATGTTTAGACGACGAGTTGAATCACATGCTTCGCTCTCTGAATCTTGTTTTTGAATCTTGCCGTTTATACGACGCCTTCGTGCTTCGTGTATTTAGTGCTTTTCGCAATAGATTTAGTGGTTTTTAATTCATAACAGTCCGGAATTTTTCAACTATGTGCTTTTTTTTTAAATACCCGAAATTGGTGCTTTTTCACCTTTGACTTTAGTGCTTTTAGTGCGTTTAACAAATCCACTAAATATAAATTTGTGATAGTATGGTGGCTTTACACAAAACAACAAATAAACCTGGTTCCGAGAAAAACCAAGGATTTTTTTTGCGAACACCCTACATAGTAAATAGTTTTTGTTAATTCATTGACACATACCTACATTTTTATACGCATGTACATATACATACATAAATACATCCAAATTCTTTCGATTTGTATGCTAATTACACGCAGAATTCATTTTATTTCGATTCTAATTACAATTACTGGAGTTACAGTAACAAATTGATGGACTCGATATCGACCAAAATCCTACATTTCCACGTATATTTTAATCAAGTGTTTTGATATTTCGTCTATACGGAATGATTTAATTTAGGCAGTTATATAAAAGAGTACAAATAAAATTTTAATTGAAATCTTTATCCTGTAAATAAAATTACTTTGTTTCTGGAGTTAAGTTTTATGGACTATATAAGCTTACGAAATCTACTTTATTTTTCCAAAATTATTATATCAAATATCCCATTACTTAATTGTTTAATTTGCTTTGTCTTGAACTTAAATTATTTTCCTACTCATATTCTACTTATAACTGAACAAAATCGAAATATGGCTTTATTGCATTTAGTGCTTTTTTTGAAAAAGTTGCTCTGAAAAAGTTGGTATCACTGTTCGTGTGCTATCTTTTTATTTATATTCACACATTCATACATATCATACGCACGCATATGCGTATATAAGGTAATGCACATCATGTATAATTTTTCATTTCTGAATTGATTACTGTTAAAGGCTCAGTTAGCCGACTGTAATCTAATGTAACTGTAACGTGGAAAACAGCTGATTGATATTTTTATATGAAAAGTAGGTTACGTTACATTACATCTCTATAACCATTTTCATTACTTTTCACATAACAAAATCGATCAGCTATTTCTTACTGTTGCAGTTACTTTACATTACAGTCGGCTAACTGAGCCTTAACACAGAACATGTCCTAGGAAAGTAATGAATTATTTTAATTGTGTTTGATCAAATTACCCTATCGTTTCTAATGGATGCATTGTTTTGCTTTGGAAAATAATACTGTATGTAGTTATTGCCTACTTTTCCAGCTGGGTACATACGTATCATATGCACGTATATACATACATACACATAAGCATACATACTTACACACATTCGACTCGTTCAAAATCTTGTTTTTGATGACATCCCTATATTTTCTTCTTATTTTTCCTTTTTTACTATTCATAACTTCATTAAATTTATTTATATTAAACTCACATCTATGTTTTTGTGGTTTGTTTTTATTTGTTCAAACCCATATGTTGCGTTGACAACTGTGTGTAAATGGTTGAGCACCAAAGGTTTCCTTTGGAGCTCAGAGTGTATAAATTTGTTTTGTTTTATATTGTTTTTATTTTGTTTTTAGTCCAGGTGGAAACACCATGTGCTAATGTGATTTAAATTTAAGTTTTAGTTGAAGCACTAAGACCAGTTAAGCAATCAAGAAAGTTAATTTTTGTTTACCATAATTTCTTTATGTACATATTCAGCAATTGTCATAAAACCTGACTTTGCATTTTATAAATTATTGCAATACTATTCTTAAAGGTAAATGACTGATTGCAATATGAAACTTATTAATTTGTAAACAAAACTTGGTTAATGAACTTAGAATACAACATAAGCAGAATTTACATTAAATATATTTTTATAATGAACCATTGGTTAAATGAACTTAAAATACTACATAAACAAAATTTATATTTGTTATAATAAAAAAGAAGGGAACGATTGCTTTAAAAATATATATAACTTTTAATAATAATAAAAGTAAATAAAAGTATTGTAATGAAGTAGTGTATGTATTAACATTCTCAGTCAGCGAAAACCTGTAGAGCTAAACTTCAGAAATTGGATGACGTGGTGTTGGCATTGGCGGTGCCGGTGTTAAGTTGATTGAGGCGGTTTTGTTGCATTTGACTCGCAATTGCCAGGCAGTAAGTATTAGGATTATGAGTAGCGATAGAAGTAGAGCAAGGAAGCCTATGTTCGGGTGTTGAATTGCTGGCTGATGTATATCAAGTGAAGAATTCTTAATGTGCCTTAGTTGTTTTTGAATATCGGTAAGCTGATCTAATTTGGTATCCAAGACGAGGTTTGGCTCTAATGTTTTCTTAACTTCAGAGGGTTTTCCTATTGAGATGATATTACCAAATGTTGCATATGAGTTGCGCAAAGTAGTGACACTAGTTTCGTGTCCACGAATTGTAAGAAATTTTCCTTTTATTATACAAGCTGAGTTCATGGTCATTATACCAGAAGTCTTCACATGTATATGTATGATATCATTGCCGCAGACTGCAGTTAGCTCTATAGGAGTTGTTGTTGCATACATCCATTGGTTTACGTTGTGCAATGGAATAAAAGAGATATTGTTCTGGATATAGCCAAAATTACAATCAGGGGATGTTTTGTTGTTGAAGAGAGCAATTTCACAAGAATAACTGCCGGAATCTTTTGCCATTTGTATTTGCAATGCTGGACATATGTATATGTCGACTATGACTGCAGTACATTTATTGAATTGAAGTATGTTTAGCGCCAAGTATTCATCGCGGTGGTCATTAACAGCAAGATATTCAATGTCGGTTGTTATGCCAATGGTCGTATTGTTTATTTGTGTGGGTATTGCAATGACCTTGTAAAGTTCAAATTTTCCTTGGTCCACCAATGGTAACTCAATAACGAAAATTACATTTGTGTTAGTTACTGTGCCCTTAACATTCATAATTTTGTATAGTTCTAGCAAGTCGGTGTCTTCAACTGGTAATGTACGGCCCATGGGAAGGTGTCCTTTAATTTTAGCAATCTCTGATCTTAATTGTTTTGGTGTAAGGATAAGTGGGCTTATATTTCCGTGGTTCGTATGCGTGAGGGCAGCGACCAGCTCTGTTTCAATTCTTTGCAAATCTGAGGCAAGTGTATTTAATTGAATTGCCAGAGACATTAGATTTTGGACTTGTCGTAGATTTGAATTCTCATTTTAACTTTATTTAGATCTTGATAGATGGTTTCCTTAAGTTCTGAAAAGTGCACCTTAGTATTGTTCTCGCTTTGCTTAAGAATGTTAATGGTAGAATCTATTACTGAAGTTTGGTTTTTTAATAACAGATGTAGATACTCTTCATTTTGCTTTACGTTAGTTATAGTTTGAGCCATTTGTTCTGCATAATCTGAGTCCAGGACTCCAAATAGAGCATGGGCCATATTCCCCACGACATCAAGTGCAGCTCTCCGGTTTCTTTTTGAAATTAAAAGGTCTGATTCTTGAATAAGATTGTCCCAAGTATGTTGAAGTTGTATGGAAAGCATCTCACATGATTCAAAGGCTACCGATTGCTTGCAGAGTCTTGAAAATGATGTTATACCAACTTCCAAAACTTTGTTTCTATTCCAAATTGGTGTTAAATCATAGTATATAATGAATTTACAGGTAGCTGTCATCAATTTTGTAGAGCCCATGCCTTCGAAATACAATCCTGGATCGGAAAATTCTGTAACATTGATTGGGGAGGCCACTATTATCGGTAACAGAAGTAGTGAAACAAAAAGTATATTGAAGACTCCCAATGAGGCATATGACACTACCTTTCGTTTTGGTTGTATAGCATCATTTTCTGATGAACGTTGCCTCTTTTGTAAGTTCGAGTTGTCATATCCGGAATGTTCTGTAAGGGAGTCGTTGAACAAAGGTGTCAGTCTGTGTATTGGCCTCTTAAAAATTCCCTTTGCTGTTTTGACGTCGCAGACCCTTATAGGTCCATCATCTCCCTTGTAAATGCGGTTGATTTTGCCCAATGGCCATTGTAGCACTGGAGTATTATCTTCCTTAAGGATAACAAGCATGCCTTCAATGACGTTCGGTGAAGGAGACTTCCATTTTCCCCTTTGCTGTAGCTCATGTAAATAGTTTTGAGTCCATTCCTTCCAGAATTTGCGTTTGATTTCTGAAGTTATTTTCCATCTTGCATCTAACGATATGCTTGGGGGTTGGGCATTTGCATCTACTGCTGATGTCAAAGGTTCCCCTACTAAAAAGTGACCTGGAGTAAGAGCTTGAAGATCATCGTAGCTTGATGAGAGAGGGACTAGTGGCCGTGAATTCAAGATTGCTTCTATTTCAACTACTATTGTTTCCAATTCTTCATATGTAGGTGATGCAGCTGACACATTTCTCAGTAAAAGATGTTTGGCGGATTTGACAGCCGCTTCCCAAAGTCCACCGAAGTGAGGAGTTCTTGGTGGAATGAATTTAAAATTTATTGACTGATTGCTGCATACTCGTGTAATCTTCTCTTGCGCTGATTGAGAATATATTGATTCTTTTAATTCAGTAATTTAATTGTTTGCTCCTACGAAGTTAGTAGCATTGTCGCAATACAAAGTCTGACAGTGGCCTCCTGCTGATGAAACGTCGTAGTGCACCCATGAATGCTTCTGTAGACAGATTTGATACGACTTCCATGTGAATGGCCTTAGTCGCGAAGCAACAAAATACTGCAATATAGGCCTTGTCTGGCCTTTTACCCCTGATTTTGTGATGAATCCAAATTGGGCCAAAATAATCCACTCCTGTGGTTATGAAAGGACGTGCTGGGGTCACTCTATCTGCCGGAAGATTTCCCATTAATTGTTTGAAAAGCACCGGCCTAGCCTTAGTGCATCGTATGCATTTGTGGACGGTACTTCGTGCCAGTGATTTCCCGTTCGTAATCCAGAACTGTGACCTGGATGCTGCTAACAATGACTGTGGGCCACAATGACCGTTCTCTTCGTGTAGCTTGAGCACTAATAATTTTGTCATAGGATGATTATGTGTTAAAATTGCAGGATGTTTTGCCTTGAACGATAATGTTGACTGCTCCAGACGACCACCCACGCGCATTATTTGATGTTCATCCATGAATGGGTTTAACGAGGCCAAGGGACTTGTTTTATGTACAGGTGCTTGATGTGATAGCCTTTCCAGTTCTTCCACAAACTCTGCTGCTTGGATGATCTTGATGATAATATTCAGAGCTTCTTCTAATTCGAATGCATCGAGCTCCCTTTTGTTTGAGCGATAAATATTTGTAATTTTGGAATTTCTAATAAATCTCAACACATAACCGATCGTGTGTTGAAGAGTTTTAAATGAGTTTCGGTGGTTTATCCGATTTATAATGTCTGCATAATTTTGCTGCAAAGCGGCTACTGTTAGAACATGCTTTGTCATTTTACGTTCTTCATTGCAAGGTGTCTCAATTGCTTGTGAAGTTGAGGTTGTCCATTCACTCCTTTGTCCCGAGAGAAATAAAGGACCATAAAACCACATTGAATGTTGTGATAGGTTTTCTGGTGCTATTCCTCGAGATATTGCGTCGGCTGGATTTTCTTTAGAACTGACATGTCGCCATTGATGTGAATCGCTTAGGCCTTGAATTTTTGTTATCCTGTTTGCTACAAAGGTGTGGAAGGATGCTGCTGACGAGTTTATCCAAGCAAGAACAATTTTTGAGTCCAACCAAAAAAAATTTGCCGTATTTTGTAGACGAAGATCTTCTTTGTTAGTTCAACACCTAATACCGCCGCGCATAATTCCAAGCGAGGCAACGTTTGCCTTTTGATGGGTGCTACTCTGGACTTGGAACATAGCAATCTGGTTAAAACAGTTTTGTCTTTATATGTTAAACGAATGTAGATTGCTGTGCCATAAGCTCGTTCAGATGCATCGACAAACGTATGAATTTCTGTGGTGAGTGGGTTTCCGTGTTTTAATACGAATCTCTCTAACTTTATTTTGTTTAGGGTTTCTATATTTGTGCGAAATTTATTCCATTCTTTCTGAAGATTCATGGGTAACTCGTCATCCCATGAAATTGGTAACTGCCACAGCTCTTGCAAAAATATCTTGGCTCGTACAACTACCGGCCCAAAAATCCCTAGAGGATCAAATATCTTGGCTAGTTCTGAACTGACTATTCTTTTTGTTACCTTTGTGGCCGTTGGCTTTTGTGACCTTCCACATAATTGATCAGACTTTGGGAGCCATATTAATCCGAGTGTTTTAATTGAGCAATCTGAATTCTCGTCTAAATCCAAGTTGATTTCCTGGTCTTCAGGTGCAATTCCACTCAATAACTGAGGATGATTTGAACACCACTTCCGCAGCTTAAAACCAGCTTCTCTTAGGATTAAGCTTAGTTGTCGTTGTGACTCTAATGCTGTGCTAATAGAATCAGCTCCGGTGAGGCAATCATCCACATAAAAATCATCACGTAAAATTGACGCACCTTGTGGATATTTTGTAGCGTTTTGAATAGCTAAATGTTGAAGGCATTTAGTTGCCAGGTAGAGTGCAGAGGAGGTGCCATATGTTACAGTTTTTAGACGATAATATTTGATATCTTGATGCTTGTTGTATCTCCATATGATGAGCTGGAACATCTGGTCCGTGCCATCGATTTGAATTTGCCGGTACATTTTCTCTATGTCTGCAGTGAAGACAATTCTGTGCATCCTAAATCGCAACAGTACCGAAAACAGCTCACTTTGCACGGTTGGTCCGGCATGTGTTATGTCATTCAAAGAGGAACCGCTGGATGTCTTAGCTGATGCGTCAAAAACTACTCTTAGTTTTGTGGTTGAGCTGTCAGGTTTCAGTACGCAGTGGTGAGGCATGACGTAATGTAAATTATGAATGTCGTCCTCTTGTATTTCTTCCATGTGTCCAAGGTCTTCGTACTCCTGCATGAATTTGTTGTATCCTGTTCTAAGCTCAGGATTAAGGTTCAATCGTTTTTCCAATGCTAAAAATCGATTGAATGCCACTGTTTTGGAACTTCCGAGAACGGATGGATTTTCTGCGAATGGTAGGCGCACAATGAATCTCCCATCCTCGTTTCTTTTAACGTTTGTGCAAAATGATCCTCACATCGTTTCTCAGCCAAAGATAGTGCTCGTTCTGTATTATTCGTATCTTCAAGCTTACAGAATTTTTCAATAAGCTGGTTTGTTGTTTGCTCTTCTGGGGTAAACACTGCACAAGTTACCGAGTTGTCGTTTCCTTTTTGTAATTTACCCGTGACGATCCAACACAATGCTGTGTTTTGCAGAATAGGTAGTTTTTGGTTGATCTTTATTTGTTGTGGGCGCATCAATTCATGGTAAAATTCAGCTCCGAGCAATATGTCAATTTTATCCATTTGATTGAAACATGGATCAGCTAATTTAATATTTTCAGGGAGATTCCAATCTGACGTGTCGAAAGAATTTGTAGGCTGAGGTGGTACAATAGTTGGAAGAACAAATGCTTCGATTTTGGTGGCATAGCTGCCTGAATATGCATGTAGTTCTATATTGATTCGTTGGGATACGTTTTGAACTTTACGGCCAGTTCCTTCAATGCGCAATGAAGAGTTTGAGGAATTCAATGATAGTTTGTTCAGTACGCGGGTTGTAACCAGATTGACTTGTGATCCAGAATCTAATAAAGCTCGAAATGTGCATGTGTCACCATTGGCTCCAACTGCCTTTACTCTTGCAGTGGCTAGTAATACGTAAGTATTGTCGATGAGCTGTTTGTTTGTTGTAGCTACGATTGGCTTATTTTCATTTGATACAGACGCTGGTTTTTGTGTTCCTTCTGCCGATGTTGCTGAAGTGTTTCCTCTCGCTAATTAGAGCCATTTTCACAACTTACCTTTAGCTAAAGGTAGGATTTTGTCTGCCCGATAAATGGCTTTGCATTATAAAATCTTCATTTATTATATTTTTATCCATTAAATATTATTTTTATTGATAATAATACCAATAAATAATTTAAGTTGTAATAATGCAAAAATATTTATCGGGCAGACAATATCCTACCTTTAGCTAAAGGTAAGTTGTGAAAATGGCCCTTAAGTATTTTTTCTTTCAATTATAGAATATATCTTCTATTTGCATTAAGCAAAAAAATCTAAGTAAGTTTTTCACATTTTCGAGGAATATCTGAACTTTAAATATATTTTTCTTTTTAAATATATTTTATAATTTCAAGGCATATTCAGGCTGCTCTGTTAGGCAATTGGCTTGCCTATCAGTCAGAAAGTTGCTGGTTCAATACTCGTCTCCTCCCAAGGTATTAATATGTATGTATAGTGAATTAATTAATAATATTATAATATGAAGATATAATAAAAAACATACCATGTTGAATAGAATTTAATGAAAAATAAAAAGTACCAGAATTAAAGACATAAAAAAACTTTGAAAAATGTACTAAGTTTGAAATCAAAGATGAAAAATTTATTTTGCAAAGCTCCGAATTTTATGGGAAAATTTTACTTAAATATAAAAATATAATTACTATAAACTAGTTCATTAATGAACTAGAAATTTAGTAAATATTTTACTGGTTTCAAGTAAAAAACAGCTTTGGCGCCATACGACAATTTTTTTACTCAAATTTTGAAAATTTTCCAAAGTTTTAGCTAGTTTTTTTTGAGTGTATGCAAATTAATGCAAGACAAATTGCAAATCACCATAGCAAAATTTTCCATTGTGAAAAAACTTCTCTGGAAGAAAAAGCATTTAACATGGTTACGCAAACTCCATTAGATAGTATGCACCTTATTGATCTTAGAGTTACAAGAAAAATGCTAATACGAATAATAAAATTAGAATAGAGCAAGTGACTGCAAAAGAAAATATATTGAGCTCTTAGAATTAAGAAAGTGTTCTCCAAAAGAATTTCCGCGAAATCTCAGATCATTGGAAGAAATAAATAATTGGAAGGCAATAGAATTTCACCAGTTCCTTGCCTACACAGATGTAATTTTACTCCAAGATAATGTGCACAAGGATATGTACTACGAGTTTTTGCTTTTGCATTGCTTTTAAGTAGTCCCCGATACGTTATCACTAATATACACGTAGCTAAAAGCCTGCTTGAACTATTTGTTGAAAATGTTCTCATTGTGTTCGGTACAGGCACTAATTTCCTTTAATGTACACAATATATATCATAAAGCATCCAGTGCAAAAAGTTGTGGACCTTTTGCCTCTTTTTTGGCTCATAATTTTGAAAATAGACTGCAAATTTTAAAAAGGCATGTTAGGAAAGCATCATATATATTCTCCCACAAATTTTGAGCAGAGAAGAACAGGAAGCATATGTCGAAAGTGAAAGAAAACAATTTAAGTGCAAGAAAAATGTTACTGTAGAAGCTTTTGGGAATGATTGCATAATTTCTCACAAAGAAAAAGGAGAGAGAGTTCTACGTTGAAGGAATTCCTTTGTTGGATTTAAACACCTTTTTTGAAGAGCCTGTTAGTTCTTGCGAGTTAGGAATGTACAAAACCAATCTTCTTTTGGGTGAAAAAGAAAAGTTTTTAACAACGAAACAATGTTCAATAGAAATTTTTATGTTTACCTTTTCATACCAATTTTGTAATAATACCACTTTTAAACAGCTATCTTCCTTAAAAATATCATCTGAACAGGCGCAGTGTTCCAAGGGGAAGCTGAAATATTTTCCTCAAAAAAGTAAGCCTTTTTACCATTATTTTTTAGCTATACTCACAATTATTTTTATTTTTTCAAGTGTACCTAAGGCCTGAAACAGTCCCCTTATACGAGTATGAAATGTATGAAAATACGAGTACATACATGCATTCATACCAAACTGCAGTAGCAGAGAAATTTCTACATTAACTTTTAATATTCGATCTATACATTAATAGTAATGAGAGCTTTTCAAAAGTCGTATTGAATATTTTTATTTATTTTACTTAATAATAAAAATTGTTAATTAATATTGAAAAATTCTGCGTTATGAAATATCATTAATAAAAACTATTATTTTTCAGATACTACTGGAAAGCGTTATAATACCTTACTAGATATTTTAGCGGAACACAAAATCCTTTTAAATCTTTAAGTAACACAAAACGCAGTTACCGTAAGTATGTTGAATATTTTCCCTATAACCACCGAAGACAAATTGAAAGAATTTGACAATATCCTAGAGACGCAACCAGATTAGACTTGCCAACCGTCCAGTTTTCGTCGGGACAGATCAGTTTTAGAGTGGAATGTCCAGTGTCCCGGTCATACTCAGAACGGGACGCCAGTTGTGCCGTTTTGAGAAAAAGAACTAACCTTTTCTTCGTTATATTATTGAAAAGTATTGTAATTGAACTAACTTTTTCATTAATTGTCACAAAAAAAAAATCGAGGTCTTTAGCAACTATTTTCGTACAACTAACTTATTTTACATTACATAGCGTCTATACCTGATATAATATCAAATATATTTCTATCAGCAAACGTCAAATTTCATAGCAGAGCGAATTATATTATGTGTGGACTGCAATATTAGTATTATATTAATATTATATCAGATATTCACCCTTATTCTATTTGGCGTCGGCAACATAACACGACGTCGTTTTTAATGTTTTTTATCAAATCGGTATTCCCGTAGACAGTATTGCCATTTATCGATTACTGTCAGCATATGTTTGGTATTCTGAAAGAAACATTGATGTTGATGTTGCCGTTCATTTTGTCGTCAGTGTTTTTGATGTCGTGTTCCTCAACGAATTTGAAAAATAGTTTAAATGGTAAAAAAGTGAAATATAAGTAGATATAAAAATGTACATATTTATTTGAAAAAAGTTCTTAAAAAAAGTGAAAAATATATTATGGACAAAATTAAAATTACCAACCCCAACCAATTTGAAAAGCTTGTGGAAGAGTTGGAAAAGTTTTTCTTTTGCTAGAGGATTCCTCAGGGATAGTTTCCTAATAATTTCAAGGTGCAGTGAGAAAGTGAGACTGCACTAAATTCCCTCGGTCCACCAATTAGAACTAGTGGTGGATGGCAAAATGTAAGGTAAATAGTGTGTTGGGAAAGTATACTGAGGTTTAATTTAAAAAAAAGGTTGCAAACAACAACAGCAAAGCAACTGAAGGCGGGGTATATAAACAATTAGCACTGAGTACCTTTGGAGGAAGCTCCAAGCTCCAATAAACGTTGATCTGATCCCTTTTGTTTCAAAAGTTAGGCTCTATTGTATCCAACACATTCCTAAATGATGTTTTGTTCAGCCGAAAATATTTGTAAAATATTAAAAGGATGAACATTACCCATTATTTTCCAAAAACATGAGAGAACTTATCACTTACTTTTCCTTGGGTAACTGGCAAATGCATCACTTTTGTCTGAGAAATCTTATTTTCACTATTAATTTTTTTTTCATCGTCTCAATAGGAAAGAAAAACATTTTATTTTAATTTATTTACAAAGCTTTTACTTATTCAAAAATACTTTTATCAAAAATAGTAAACAAAATGAACCAGCTAACTCAAATATTGGATATGTGTATTGTATTTATCGATAAACAGGCAACGTCGTCATAACACTGTTAGGGAATACAAAGTTAGCATTGATGTTGTATTATATTGATGTTGTTTCAAAATTGATGACGATGTTGCCGATGCCAAATAGAATAAGGGTGATTATAATATTGTTTTCATAATATACATTTAGAAAACAATATTATGATATCAAGTGTCAAAAAACGCACACATCCATATATATGTGAAGAGAATTTCGTGTATTAAAGTGAAAATTAATATTTTTTTTTAATTATTTATTTCCCAGTATTATGGAAGGCTTTTAAAGCAACAGCTGTTTAACATAAATAAGAAAGGTAGGTTATCAAAATACAGAAAATTAAAATTTCATAAAAACACATTTTATGAAACCAAAGGAACATCAGAAGGAATTTTTCTATTTATTTATTCCATGATATGAAACTATGAATTGTATTTGTTATATATTTATAAAAATTAAACAAAATTTTCTAGTACGACCACATGATGTTTTTAACCCAACATCATGATGGTCATGTGTATGTTTCAATAAACACACACACGCATAAAAACATATGGTAGGCTCATAAAACTTAAGTAGTATTTAATTACACAAGGTTGGGCATTTACTTATTATTTAAATATGCATTGAAAAACACAATTTCGTATTTAAATAGAACTTAAAAATAATTACAGTTTGATTACCAACTGAAAAAACGGGCATTAATATCAGGTATAGACGCTATGTTAGCAATACCGAATTATTTTAATTGATTGGCAACACTTGATTGTTTTGATTCTTCTTTAACTTTCTTATTTCATTTGTCAACTTTCAAATCAATTACAGTTTTAACAGAACGCGATTACTTGCAGAGGTATTTCCATATATATTTATTATTTTAGTAAGTATTATTTCCAACATATTTTCAAAAAAATTAAAATGATCAAACTTTGCAGAGGAAAATGAACAGGAAAAGGCTTGCAGATGTAAATGAATCGGAAGTAACCACGAAAAGGAAAATAATAGAACTAAAAGAAATACGCCGTGCGATGAAATTAGTGCATATTGTACTATTTGTAAGCTAATTTTTTCAGTAAAATTTTAAGGAGTTTAAATGAGAAAGAAACGAGCAAATTCAAAAAAACATACAGCCCAATTATGCTATTCTCCGGGAATTTTTTCCTTTTCCCATTCATTCTATTATCAATCGAAAATTCGCCGGGAAAAAATTAAGTACTCTAAATATGGGGGAGAGCGAGAATTTTTTTAAAGTTTTCTCTCCAAACATTTTGAAGGGAAATAATGCAAAAATTCAAAAATCAAATTAATAAATGTTGTAAAACAATGGCATAAGTATTTATTTAGAACAAAAAGTTTAAATAAGCACCAGAATTTTGCATTTCTCTCTTGTTTTAGGCATTTTTATTCAAGCCCTGAGCACATCTCCTTAAAAAAATAAGAAATTTCTGTATGCATCGGAAATTTAATCCATTGGCATCTGCACCTGGACAGTTTTAGCGCCACATTTTCAGCATAAAGTTATTCCGCATGCTTGTATATTTTATTTTATATATTATTTCAGCATAAAATATGTACATATATTAATATTAACACAATCTTATTGGCAAGGAAAACAAAATTTTTGTAGCTATGCTACTTATGGGACGATACAGGGGTTAGAAAATAATTTTCGTAACATGCATAAATAATCGATACTTTTAGGGCCATTATTACAACTTAAAGATAGTTAAAAGTAGGATTTTGTCGGACGTATAAAAAGCTTTCCATTATTGCAAATTGGATTAACTTACCAGGTAGGATAAACTTGCCTGTAAATAAATTACAGGCAATTACTTTAGGTTAGAGTAAAATTTTGCAAATGATAAAGTTTTTATACGCCCGATAAAATCCTACTTTCAACTATATTTAAGTTGTAATAATGGCCCTTACAGTTATAAATTTATTTTTGTTTTGATTTCTTTGCACTTAAACCATAGCACGACAATAAACGAAACAAATTTAGTTTGATTTTGTTTTGTTTAATTCTTTGAAGTGAGAGAAACAGAAACCATGAGAACGATTGCTTCATTTTTTTTTTTGTTTTGATTACTTTGTGCTTTTGTTTTCTTTATTTTTTAGATATTCTATAGATTATCTCAAGGGTGTCCAAAAGTTCCTTATGAAAGAGTAAACACCAATGCATTTAAAGAAAAACTAATTTATATTCAATACTTATTTCTTGTTGTAAAAACCAACAAGAAATAACGCGCTTGCGTGAATAACGACAAAAAAAAACTAATAAGACAAAGTTGGTTGTGTATTTCATATTGCAAATGCTGACTGCTGCATGTGTGTATGTGTATTTCGTTTAGCTAGTGCTGAGTGCAGTGATGCAAAATGTGGCACAATTGGGCCATTTGTGGCACTTTTGGATGTTTGATGGCCCTGTGGTACTCTCTGGTCTATTTTGGCCCTTTCAGCTCAAAATTAAACTATGTAATTCCTTCAAATATTTGAGTAAACTTTTTAATGGAGTTTTCTCCGTTTTAAAAACGGAAGATTTTTTATTAAGATTTTTTATTTAAACAGGTGTCCGAAATCTGCGCCAGATCATGTTTTAAGTGGGGAAGCTAATATTTAGTATTGTACCACTTGCTATTAAACTTTTCCAAAGGAAACATAATTAATAAATAATGAATAAAGGGCAGTATCGCAAGTTCCACAATTTAAAAATCTCAAAGATTTAAGTAGAAGTATATTTTGGAAAAAAATTTCTACAATTAAAAATAGTTTGGGTAAACAAACCTTTGCATGAACATTTATACAGAATTGTTCAAGGAACTCTTTCGATTCCACAGCATGTGTGGAAAGAAATTAAAAAAAGTGCTTGAGACTAATGTCCTGTTTCACGATAAAGATATAAATAAATTTATATTGAAAACAACAATAAAATATGAAAATTTGTTTTTGTTTTCAATATAATAAAAGAAATCGTCTTCATGCAAAAAACATTGTGTCATTTTTAATACAATTGAAAGATTTAATGAAATCTAGTTCTAATAATTGTTGTGATAAAGATATTTTAAAAGTTAGCACACAAAAGTGTTGGAAAGAAGAATAAATGGAGGAACTGTTGGACTAAGAATTTAGAGATTATGTACACCAATATTATAATTACATATGGAATTTTTGTAACTAAAATATTATTTTATTTAAGCAACATTTTTTGTTTGTTTTTGCTATATTTTTTGTTTGTATTATATTACTAATACATACTTTTGTTTTTATTTAAATAAAAATATTTTAGTCAAATACATTAAAAATTTGTTTGGCCCTATCCAAGTTATTTTGGCCCTTTCAAATCTTTAAATTGGCCCCATTGTTGCCATTTTAACATTTTCACTACCAGATTTGACATTTTCATTAGTTAAAAAGCATTCAACTTTTAAAAAATTCTGCTAAATGCTTTCTGGCAGATTTTGTTGAAAATATAAAATTATAATTTATTAAAAAAATTATTCTGTAAAGAGGATTCTACTCAAATGTATATGCATTGCAGTGTAAAGGTTCCCTGATGATATGCACTAGCAACAGTGATATGCGCAGAAAACACCTTGTTAATCAATTTTAGTGTATTTTTAATGAAGAAATATTTTACTGAATAAGTGCAATATTAATTTGGGATTATTGGTGCGTTAAAAAGTTTTTAAACGTAATTGTAACAATTCCATAAAACACAATTATTTACCATTTTATGTTTGCGTGTGCTATAAAAACATCTGTAAACCCTAATAAGTTTGTATAAACATGAAATTTAAAGCTTTTTCAATAATTTGTTTTAAATTTTAATCTAGCATTATACTTTTCTTCTGTAGAACATTTTAGCAGAATTTTTTACCGGTTTAGCATTCTCTCATCCTCATTTTCTTGCAACTAAAACAAAAAACTCAAAATGCATCACTGGCTGAATGTGTGCTGTGCAGTGTTGCCAGATGAGAGAGTGCTAGATCCGTGAAAAAATTGTAAAGGTTGGTTGCAGTGATCTAAGGATCTCAGTCACAGATTCGTGTTTGCAGGATCGCCATGTAAAGGTTGTGTGTTAATATGGATGTGTAACTAGTATGTAATGTGTTGAGAAGTTCTATAGCCCAATTATTACTTTTATCCAGCTGTACAGTGGGTCCAGCTTATAACTAGGCGTTCAAAGGCACTGCCAGAAAAAGTGAGAATTCAATAATTAAACAAGGCAAGTTATTGCCGTTTTATGTTCATTCATTAAAATCTGATTTATTCAATGTTTTACTCTACTTATATACTATTTTACATTTTATTATTTTTGTGTTTCTTTATGTCTTTACTTTTGCTGACCATCTATAATAAAATAATTTTGTAATGAAAACAAAAGTGTGTCATTTAAATTTAATACAGTAAGCGTTTTGTTAATTGTTACAATGAACTGTGTTGCAATGCAATTAAACTATGATACAGTGTATTATAGTAAGTGAGGTACACTACAAAATTTTCTAAAATGTTCTACGGAACAAATGTATAATTTTTTGATGTGTAAGCATCTATACGCTAGGGGGTAAAAATCTTTTGACTGATTTCTTTGCTGAGATTTCTTTGCTTTTTGCTTTTGCTTTGCATTGTCAAATCGGTGTGAGCTATGTATGAGTGTATTAGTGTTTGAAAGAAGCAATACCAAGCAGAGAAACGAAACGGTACATTTTCTCTATGTCTGCAGTGAAGACAATTCTGTGCATCCTAAATCGCAACAGTACCGAAAACAGCTCACTTTGCACGGTTGGTCCGGCATGTGTTATGTCATTCAAAGAGGAACCGCTGGATGTCTTAGCTGATGCGTCAAAAACTACTCTTAGTTTTGTGGTTGAGCTGTCAGGTTTCAGTACGCAGTGGTGAGGCATGACGTAATGTAAATTATGAATGTCGTCCTCTTGTATTTCTTCCATGTGTCCAAGGTCTTCGTACTCCTGCATGAATTTGTTGTATCCTGTTCTAAGCTCAGGATTAAGGTTCAATCGTTTTTCCAATGCTAAAAATCGATTGAATGCCACTGTTTTGGAACTTCCGAGAACGGATGGATTTTCTGCGAATGGTAGGCGCACAATGAATCTCCCATCCTCGTTTCTTTTAACGTTTGTGCAAAATGATCCTCACATCGTTTCTCAGCCAAAGATAGTGCTCGTTCTGTATTATTCGTATCTTCAAGCTTACAGAATTTTTCAATAAGCTGGTTTGTTGTTTGCTCTTCTGGGGTAAACACTGCACAAGTTACCGAGTTGTCGTTTCCTTTTTGTAATTTACCCGTGACGATCCAACACAATGCTGTGTTTTGCAGAATAGGTAGTTTTTGGTTGATCTTTATTTGTTGTGGGCGCATCAATTCATGGTAAAATTCAGCTCCGAGCAATATGTCAATTTTATCCATTTGATTGAAACATGGATCAGCTAATTTAATATTTTCAGGGAGATTCCAATCTGACGTGTCGAAAGAATTTGTAGGCTGAGGTGGTACAATAGTTGGAAGAACAAATGCTTCGATTTTGGTGGCATAGCTGCCTGAATATGCATGTAGTTCTATATTGATTCGTTGGGATACGTTTTGAACTTTACGGCCAGTTCCTTCAATGCGCAATGAAGAGTTTGAGGAATTCAATGATAGTTTGTTCAGTACGCGGGTTGTAACCAGATTGACTTGTGATCCAGAATCTAATAAAGCTCGAAATGTGCATGTGTCACCATTGGCTCCAACTGCCTTTACTCTTGCAGTGGCTAGTAATACGTAAGTATTGTCGATGAGCTGTTTGTTTGTTGTAGCTACGATTGGCTTATTTTCATTTGATACAGACGCTGGTTTTTGTGTTCCTTCTGCCGATGTTGCTGAAGTGTTTCCTCTCGCTAATTAGAGCCATTTTCACAACTTACCTTTAGCTAAAGGTAGGATTTTGTCTGCCCGATAAATGGCTTTGCATTATAAAATCTTCATTTATTATATTTTTATCCATTAAATATTATTTTTATTGATAATAATACCAATAAATAATTTAAGTTGTAATAATGCAAAAATATTTATCGGGCAGACAATATCCTACCTTTAGCTAAAGGTAAGTTGTGAAAATGGCCCTTAAGTATTTTTTCTTTCAATTATAGAATATATCTTCTATTTGCATTAAGCAAAAAAATCTAAGTAAGTTTTTCACATTTTCGAGGAATATCTGAACTTTAAATATATTTTTCTTTTTAAATATATTTTATAATTTCAAGGCATATTCAGGCTGCTCTGTTAGGCAATTGGCTTGCCTATCAGTCAGAAAGTTGCTGGTTCAATACTCGTCTCCTCCCAAGGTATTAATATGTATGTATAGTGAATTAATTAATAATATTATAATATGAAGATATAATAAAAAACATACCATGTTGAATAGAATTTAATGAAAAATAAAAAGTACCAGAATTAAAGACATAAAAAAACTTTGAAAAATGTACTAAGTTTGAAATCAAAGATGAAAAATTTATTTTGCAAAGCTCCGAATTTTATGGGAAAATTTTACTTAAATATAAAAATATAATTACTATAAACTAGTTCATTAATGAACTAGAAATTTAGTAAATATTTTACTGGTTTCAAGTAAAAAACAGCTTTGGCGCCATACGACAATTTTTTTACTCAAATTTTGAAAATTTTCCAAAGTTTTAGCTAGTTTTTTTTGAGTGTATGCAAATTAATGCAAGACAAATTGCAAATCACCATAGCAAAATTTTCCATTGTGAAAAAACTTCTCTGGAAGAAAAAGCATTTAACATGGTTACGCAAACTCCATTAGATAGTATGCACCTTATTGATCTTAGAGTTACAAGAAAAATGCTAATACGAATAATAAAATTAGAATAGAGCAAGTGACTGCAAAAGAAAATATATTGAGCTCTTAGAATTAAGAAAGTGTTCTCCAAAAGAATTTCCGCGAAATCTCAGATCATTGGAAGAAATAAATAATTGGAAGGCAATAGAATTTCACCAGTTCCTTGCCTACACAGATGTAATTTTACTCCAAGATAATGTGCACAAGGATATGTACTACGAGTTTTTGCTTTTGCATTGCTTTTAAGTAGTCCCCGATACGTTATCACTAATATACACGTAGCTAAAAGCCTGCTTGAACTATTTGTTGAAAATGTTCTCATTGTGTTCGGTACAGGCACTAATTTCCTTTAATGTACACAATATATATCATAAAGCATCCAGTGCAAAAAGTTGTGGACCTTTTGCCTCTTTTTTGGCTCATAATTTTGAAAATAGACTGCAAATTTTAAAAAGGCATGTTAGGAAAGCATCATATATATTCTCCCACAAATTTTGAGCAGAGAAGAACAGGAAGCATATGTCGAAAGTGAAAGAAAACAATTTAAGTGCAAGAAAAATGTTACTGTAGAAGCTTTTGGGAATGATTGCATAATTTCTCACAAAGAAAAAGGAGAGAGAGTTCTACGTTGAAGGAATTCCTTTGTTGGATTTAAACACCTTTTTTGAAGAGCCTGTTAGTTCTTGCGAGTTAGGAATGTACAAAACCAATCTTCTTTTGGGTGAAAAAGAAAAGTTTTTAACAACGAAACAATGTTCAATAGAAATTTTTATGTTTACCTTTTCATACCAATTTTGTAATAATACCACTTTTAAACAGCTATCTTCCTTAAAAATATCATCTGAACAGGCGCAGTGTTCCAAGGGGAAGCTGAAATATTTTCCTCAAAAAAGTAAGCCTTTTTACCATTATTTTTTAGCTATACTCACAATTATTTTTATTTTTTCAAGTGTACCTAAGGCCTGAAACAGTCCCCTTATACGAGTATGAAATGTATGAAAATACGAGTACATACATGCATTCATACCAAACTGCAGTAGCAGAGAAATTTCTACATTAACTTTTAATATTCGATCTATACATTAATAGTAATGAGAGCTTTTCAAAAGTCGTATTGAATATTTTTATTTATTTTACTTAATAATAAAAATTGTTAATTAATATTGAAAAATTCTGCGTTATGAAATATCATTAATAAAAACTATTATTTTTCAGATACTACTGGAAAGCGTTATAATACCTTACTAGATATTTTAGCGGAACACAAAATCCTTTTAAATCTTTAAGTAACACAAAACGCAGTTACCGTAAGTATGTTGAATATTTTCCCTATAACCACCGAAGACAAATTGAAAGAATTTGACAATATCCTAGAGACGCAACCAGATTAGACTTGCCAACCGTCCAGTTTTCGTCGGGACAGATCAGTTTTAGAGTGGAATGTCCAGTGTCCCGGTCATACTCAGAACGGGACGCCAGTTGTGCCGTTTTGAGAAAAAGAACTAACCTTTTCTTCGTTATATTATTGAAAAGTATTGTAATTGAACTAACTTTTTCATTAATTGTCACAAAAAAAAAATCGAGGTCTTTAGCAACTATTTTCGTACAACTAACTTATTTTACATTACATAGCGTCTATACCTGATATAATATCAAATATATTTCTATCAGCAAACGTCAAATTTCATAGCAGAGCGAATTATATTATGTGTGGACTGCAATATTAGTATTATATTAATATTATATCAGATATTCACCCTTATTCTATTTGGCGTCGGCAACATAACACGACGTCGTTTTTAATGTTTTTTATCAAATCGGTATTCCCGTAGACAGTATTGCCATTTATCGATTACTGTCAGCATATGTTTGGTATTCTGAAAGAAACATTGATGTTGATGTTGCCGTTCATTTTGTCGTCAGTGTTTTTGATGTCGTGTTCCTCAACGAATTTGAAAAATAGTTTAAATGGTAAAAAAGTGAAATATAAGTAGATATAAAAATGTACATATTTATTTGAAAAAAGTTCTTAAAAAAAGTGAAAAATATATTATGGACAAAATTAAAATTACCAACCCCAACCAATTTGAAAAGCTTGTGGAAGAGTTGGAAAAGTTTTTCTTTTGCTAGAGGATTCCTCAGGGATAGTTTCCTAATAATTTCAAGGTGCAGTGAGAAAGTGAGACTGCACTAAATTCCCTCGGTCCACCAATTAGAACTAGTGGTGGATGGCAAAATGTAAGGTAAATAGTGTGTTGGGAAAGTATACTGAGGTTTAATTTAAAAAAAAGGTTGCAAACAACAACAGCAAAGCAACTGAAGGCGGGGTATATAAACAATTAGCACTGAGTACCTTTGGAGGAAGCTCCAAGCTCCAATAAACGTTGATCTGATCCCTTTTGTTTCAAAAGTTAGGCTCTATTGTATCCAACACATTCCTAAATGATGTTTTGTTCAGCCGAAAATATTTGTAAAATATTAAAAGGATGAACATTACCCATTATTTTCCAAAAACATGAGAGAACTTATCACTTACTTTTCCTTGGGTAACTGGCAAATGCATCACTTTTGTCTGAGAAATCTTATTTTCACTATTAATTTTTTTTTTCATCGTCTCAATAGGAAAGAAAAACATTTTATTTTAATTTATTTACAAGGCTTTTACTTATTCAAAAATACTTTTATCAAAAATAGTAAACAAAATGAACCAGCTAACTCAAATATTGGATATGTGTATTGTATTTATCGATAAACAGGCAACGTCGTCATAACACTGTTAGGGAATACAAAGTTAGCATTGATGTTGTATTATATTGATGTTGTTTCAAAATTGATGACGATGTTGCCGATGCCAAATAGAATAAGGGTGATTATAATATTGTTTTCATAATATACATTTAGAAAACAATATTATGATATCAAGTGTCAAAAAACGCACACATCCATATATATGTGAAGAGAATTTCGTGTATTAAAGTGAAAATTAATATTTTTTTTTAATTATTTATTTCCCAGTATTATGGAAGGCTTTTAAAGCAACAGCTGTTTAACATAAATAAGAAAGGTAGGTTATCAAAATACAGAAAATTAAAATTTCATAAAAACACATTTTATGAAACCAAAGGAACATCAGAAGGAATTTTTCTATTTATTTATTCCATGATATGAAACTATGAATTGTATTTGTTATATATTTATAAAAATTAAACAAAATTTTCTAGTACGACCACATGATGTTTTTAACCCAACATCATGATGGTCATGTGTATGTTTCAATAAACACACACACGCATAAAAACATATGGTAGGCTCATAAAACTTAAGTAGTATTTAATTACACAAGGTTGGGCATTTACTTATTATTTAAATATGCATTGAAAAACACAATTTCGTATTTAAATAGAACTTAAAAATAATTACAGTTTGATTACCAACTGAAAAAACGGGCATTAATATCAGGTATAGACGCTATGTTAGCAATACCGAATTATTTTAATTGATTGGCAACACTTGATTGTTTTGATTCTTCTTTAACTTTCTTATTTCATTTGTCAACTTTCAAATCAATTACAGTTTTAACAGAACGCGATTACTTGCAGAGGTATTTCCATATATATTTATTATTTTAGTAAGTATTATTTCCAACATATTTTCAAAAAAATTAAAATGATCAAACTTTGCAGAGGAAAATGAACAGGAAAAGGCTTGCAGATGTAAATGAATCGGAAGTAACCACGAAAAGGAAAATAATAGAACTAAAAGAAATACGCCGTGCGATGAAATTAGTGCATATTGTACTATTTGTAAGCTAATTTTTTCAGTAAAATTTTAAGGAGTTTAAATGAGAAAGAAACGAGCAAATTCAAAAAAACATACAGCCCAATTATGCTATTCTCCGGGAATTTTTTCCTTTTCCCATTCATTCTATTATCAATCGAAAATTCGCCGGGAAAAAATTAAGTACTCTAAATATGGGGGAGAGCGAGAATTTTTTTAAAGTTTTCTCTCCAAACATTTTGAAGGGAAATAATGCAAAAATTCAAAAATCAAATTAATAAATGTTGTAAAACAATGGCATAAGTATTTATTTAGAACAAAAAGTTTAAATAAGCACCAGAATTTTGCATTTCTCTCTTGTTTTAGGCATTTTTATTCAAGCCCTGAGCACATCTCCTTAAAAAAATAAGAAATTTCTGTATGCATCGGAAATTTAATCCATTGGCATCTGCACCTGGACAGTTTTAGCGCCACATTTTCAGCATAAAGTTATTCCGCATGCTTGTATATTTTATTTTATATATTATTTCAGCATAAAATATGTACATATATTAATATTAACACAATCTTATTGGCAAGGAAAACAAAATTTTTGTAGCTATGCTACTTATGGGACGATACAGGGGTTAGAAAATAATTTTCGTAACATGCATAAATAATCGATACTTTTAGGGCCATTATTACAACTTAAAGATAGTTAAAAGTAGGATTTTGTCGGACGTATAAAAAGCTTTCCATTATTGCAAATTGGATTAACTTACCAGGTAGGATAAACTTGCCTGTAAATAAATTACAGGCAATTACTTTAGGTTAGAGTAAAATTTTGCAAATGATAAAGTTTTTATACGCCCGATAAAATCCTACTTTCAACTATATTTAAGTTGTAATAATGGCCCTTACAGTTATAAATTTATTTTTGTTTTGATTTCTTTGCACTTAAACCATAGCACGACAATAAACGAAACAAATTTAGTTTGATTTTGTTTTGTTTAATTCTTTGAAGTGAGAGAAACAGAAACCATGAGAACGATTGCTTCATTTTTTTTTTTGTTTTGATTACTTTGTGCTTTTGTTTTCTTTATTTTTTAGATATTCTATAGATTATCTCAAGGGTGTCCAAAAGTTCCTTATGAAAGAGTAAACACCAATGCATTTAAAGAAAAACTAATTTATATTCAATACTTATTTCTTGTTGTAAAAACCAACAAGAAATAACGCGCTTGCGTGAATAACGACAAAAAAAAACTAATAAGACAAAGTTGGTTGTGTATTTCATATTGCAAATGCTGACTGCTGCATGTGTGTATGTGTATTTCGTTTAGCTAGTGCTGAGTGCAGTGATGCAAAATGTGGCACAATTGGGCCATTTGTGGCACTTTTGGATGTTTGATGGCCCTGTGGTACTCTCTGGTCTATTTTGGCCCTTTCAGCTCAAAATTAAACTATGTAATTCCTTCAAATATTTGAGTAAACTTTTTAATGGAGTTTTCTCCGTTTTAAAAACGGAAGATTTTTTATTAAGATTTTTTATTTAAACAGGTGTCCGAAATCTGCGCCAGATCATGTTTTAAGTGGGGAAGCTAATATTTAGTATTGTACCACTTGCTATTAAACTTTTCCAAAGGAAACATAATTAATAAATAATGAATAAAGGGCAGTATCGCAAGTTCCACAATTTAAAAATCTCAAAGATTTAAGTAGAAGTATATTTTGGAAAAAAATTTCTACAATTAAAAATAGTTTGGGTAAACAAACCTTTGCATGAACATTTATACAGAATTGTTCAAGGAACTCTTTCGATTCCACAGCATGTGTGGAAAGAAATTAAAAAAAGTGCTTGAGACTAATGTCCTGTTTCACGATAAAGATATAAATAAATTTATATTGAAAACAACAATAAAATATGAAAATTTGTTTTTGTTTTCAATATAATAAAAGAAATCGTCTTCATGCAAAAAACATTGTGTCATTTTTAATACAATTGAAAGATTTAATGAAATCTAGTTCTAATAATTGTTGTGATAAAGATATTTTAAAAGTTAGCACACAAAAGTGTTGGAAAGAAGAATAAATGGAGGAACTGTTGGACTAAGAATTTAGAGATTATGTACACCAATATTATAATTACATATGGAATTTTTGTAACTAAAATATTATTTTATTTAAGCAACATTTTTTGTTTGTTTTTGCTATATTTTTTGTTTGTATTATATTACTAATACATACTTTTGTTTTTATTTAAATAAAAATATTTTAGTCAAATACATTAAAAATTTGTTTGGCCCTATCCAAGTTATTTTGGCCCTTTCAAATCTTTAAATTGGCCCCATTGTTGCCATTTTAACATTTTCACTACCAGATTTGACATTTTCATTAGTTAAAAAGCATTCAACTTTTAAAAAATTCTGCTAAATGCTTTCTGGCAGATTTTGTTGAAAATATAAAATTATAATTTATTAAAAAAATTATTCTGTAAAGAGGATTCTACTCAAATGTATATGCATTGCAGTGTAAAGGTTCCCTGATGATATGCACTAGCAACAGTGATATGCGCAGAAAACACCTTGTTAATCAATTTTAGTGTATTTTTAATGAAGAAATATTTTACTGAATAAGTGCAATATTAATTTGGGATTATTGGTGCGTTAAAAAGTTTTTAAACGTAATTGTAACAATTCCATAAAACACAATTATTTACCATTTTATGTTTGCGTGTGCTATAAAAACATCTGTAAACCCTAATAAGTTTGTATAAACATGAAATTTAAAGCTTTTTCAATAATTTGTTTTAAATTTTAATCTAGCATTATACTTTTCTTCTGTAGAACATTTTAGCAGAATTTTTTACCGGTTTAGCATTCTCTCATCCTCATTTTCTTGCAACTAAAACAAAAAACTCAAAATGCATCACTGGCTGAATGTGTGCTGTGCAGTGTTGCCAGATGAGAGAGTGCTAGATCCGTGAAAAAATTGTAAAGGTTGGTTGCAGTGATCTAAGGATCTCAGTCACAGATTCGTGTTTGCAGGATCGCCATGTAAAGGTTGTGTGTTAATATGGATGTGTAACTAGTATGTAATGTGTTGAGAAGTTCTATAGCCCAATTATTACTTTTATCCAGCTGTACAGTGGGTCCAGCTTATAACTAGGCGTTCAAAGGCACTGCCAGAAAAAGTGAGAATTCAATAATTAAACAAGGCAAGTTATTGCCGTTTTATGTTCATTCATTAAAATCTGATTTATTCAATGTTTTACTCTACTTATATACTATTTTACATTTTATTATTTTTGTGTTTCTTTATGTCTTTACTTTTGCTGACCATCTATAATAAAATAATTTTGTAATGAAAACAAAAGTGTGTCATTTAAATTTAATACAGTAAGCGTTTTGTTAATTGTTACAATGAACTGTGTTGCAATGCAATTAAACTATGATACAGTGTATTATAGTAAGTGAGGTACACTACAAAATTTTCTAAAATGTTCTACGGAACAAATGTATAATTTTTTGATGTGTAAGCATCTATACGCTAGGGGGTAAAAATCTTTTGACTGATTTCTTTGCTGAGATTTCTTTGCTTTTTGCTTTTGCTTTGCATTGTCAAATCGGTGTGAGCTATGTATGAGTGTATTAGTGTTTGAAAGAAGCAATACCAAGCAGAGAAACGAAACGACAGGCTCGAAGCCGACGGTGCGCCGCCGCCGGGTATTTTTCTGTATATTTCCGTACACCAAAGGTGAAAATGAACCGTAAGAGCTACGGACTTGAAATTTTGACACAATATGTAGACATTTGGCCACTACAACAACAAATACATGAGAGTTAAAAACTAAAGGGTGTTCCAAAACGAGCAACGAAAAATGTTAGAATCCCATGTAATATACATACAATTGTATGTACATATATAACCTTGAAATTTTAAAAGTTAGTGTATTTTTATACAGACTACAACAATTAACACTAAATTTAAAAAATTTAAATCAATGGGTGTTCCATCAGTGAATGCAATTTTGACTTGGTAATTTTGACAACTTGCTGTATCTTGGAAACCGTAAGAGTAAAACTCTTGAAATTTTCAAAAACGGTAAAACTAAAAAATTAAAAAAATATAAAATCGCCAAATATAAAAAAATCGCCAAAACGAAAAAAAGCACCAAATTAAAAAAAATCTCTAGGACTAAAATAGATCGCGAAAAACCGCAAAAATCACCAAAATCAAAAAAATCCTTAAACAAAAAATCGCCAAAATGAAAAAATCACACCAATTGAAAACATCGCCAAAATGAAAAAAATTGCGAAAATTAAAAAAACCCAAAAAGAGAAAAAAAAACGCCAAAACGAGAAAAAAGCGATAAAACTGAAAAAAAATCGTTTAAACTGAAAAAACTTAAAAAATTAAGAAAGCTAAATCAAAAAAAAAATGATCAACACCGAATGATCAAAACTGAATTTATTTTAATTGCAATGCGTACACAACAACAAGAACAGCAACAACTAAACGATGAACAACAGGAATTAAAAATTAAAAAGTAAAAGTAAAGGCATATACCATAGATGCGCACTGCAGTACCACTATAGTTTCAGTAAAAACAAAAAAAAAATTACTGATTACTAAAATTTTTTTGTACAATTTTTATAAATTGCCTAAATGATTTGTTATATGATGAGGTGCATTGAATTTTCGGTAATCAGTAATGCCCGTATTCATAATGAAATTCTACCAAGTGGCTAAATGTTTTTCATACAAAAGTTTCAAAATTTGAATGAAAAAACTTTGCCACTTGCTACGGCCCTACGATTTTACTAGTAATGCAAATTAAATTTCATTAGCAGTAAAAATTTACTGAATTTTTTTAGTAATCAGTAAATTTACTGCTTACTGCAATTTTGAATGCAGTACATATACATATACTGCAGTGTGCCCATTTACTAACCAAATAAGTTTAATAAAACAAACAAAAACCAACAAATTCA
Source organism: Tachina grossa (assembly GCA_949987645.1). Taxonomy (NCBI): domain Eukaryota; kingdom Metazoa; phylum Arthropoda; class Insecta; order Diptera; family Tachinidae; genus Tachina; species Tachina grossa. The sequence continues at coordinate 57,758,770 of OX465277.1, read as the reverse complement.
TATGTATTTACAATATTGAAAGTTTTGATACTTTTAATTAATTAATTTAAAAAAAGATACTAAAAGCATAAGTACTTCCAACTTAAATAAAAATTTTCATTACTATATGTTTACACATCTCCTCTGTGATCGGACTCACATTGTTTTTTTTTTTTAAGAGAAGTAACACTCAGGCAATTAATGCCTACTACCAGTGCTGCCAGAAAAATTTTGACTCTTGTTCCCAATTTAAAACGTCATGTCCCCAAAAAATCCCCATTTCAACAGAAAAATCCTAACTTTTGTCCCCAAAAATATATCATTCATAAAAAACGATTATTAAGTCCTATGCGAAGTAATGCGAAAGTTACTAGAAAAATTTTACTTTCTTCAGTACGATTGACCAAAGCCTTTATTTTTATTTTTTAAATGTTTTTATTAACTTAAAACTTAGATAAAATTACATATTTATGTGTGTAAAAACTTAACAATTAACAAAGAGGCACTTTCAAGTTTATTTATTACAATATTATTAATTAATACTATCAATTAATATTAATGTTTAATTTTAGAAGGTATACATAAAAGAGTATTAATTTTTGAGATCAGAATATAAAGCTAAAATTTAGGATTTACTTTTCCATCCATTGTTTTGATTCGATTGGAGTCAGTCGAAGTAAACAATCTGAAGAAGATAATAGCAAAAAAAAATAATAATAATCACCCCTATCGTGAACAGTTTTTCCCTGGAAATATTTTTCTTGTTCCCCAAATTGCAATCGTAAATAATTTTTCCACTGAAATGTGTTCCCTTTCTTGATTCCCCTATCGTGAATAATATTTTTCACATGGATTTTTTTACTTCGTTTTGTTCACTATATTTTTGCAGGCGAACTGAATTAATACACTGTGTTATTTCAATACTATACTTGCAATTATATATTAAAATTTATAAATAATAATTTTTAGGGCAAGATCAATGGTATTATCATCTTCATTATAAAGTATGATTGCCACACTACTCTAAGAGATTTTTAAGAACTGAAATGTTACCAGTAATAAAATATTATGTCAACATCCACGATTATTTTCCTGAGACATGCAAATTGTTAGAGCTCAAAATGAAAAGTCCCCAAATCCCTCCCCACGAAATTATGTCCCCAAATTAGAGGGGGAAAAATCCCCTAATCTGGTGGCACTGCCTACTACTATTACTAGTTGTTACCTTATTTCGGAAAGGGAAAGTGATAGAAGAGAGGTGGTGAAAGAAGAGATAGAAGAAAGCTTCATTCTTTTTACAACTCTGCTTTTTGCACACATTTTTTTGTAATAATGCAGTGTGGTAGCGCCTTCTGGTCTCAAATTAGGCGTATTAAATTTTGAAGCTGTGTTTAGTAGCCATTTTATTGGTTATTTTACTTCGCCGATGATTCTTCTACACAATACCGAAGAAGGAGGGCGCTCTGATTTTACATTAGGATTAGCATCTGTTGAAGTCGGTATAGTTCAGTGACCAGTGACTATGCCTTCATCATTTGAACTTTCCTACAACAACTGATACAAAGGGACACTAATGCACATCAGAAAAATGCGTGCTGTTGTTATTTAATGACTGTCGGATACAGGGATTGAACCCAGGATCTTCGGTTTTGTAGTCAACGTGCTAACTACTTCAGCCAACGCCACCCCCAAATGCCAGATTTAAATTTAAAATTTAAAGTTTTTATAGCACATACATACATATGTACATACATACATATGTATGTGTTTGATATTACCCTGCGGAAAGTGCGAATAGTGAAAATGTACTGAGTCGCCTTTGACTTTGTCACCAGTACTACTCTACAATTATTCCCCATACAATACCTTATGCTATAGACATTTAGCATGTGCTTGTCATTGAAATTCTACTAGTAACACTAAAACAATTGACTAGGTAGTGAATTCATAGTTCTTATGGGAACATGGAGACATACCAACCAGACATTTACTGGTACATTTCTATACCTTACGTACATACTAATTTATATATATTGACAAGTTGTTGCAAAATCCACCAGAAATACACCACATCTGTTTTCTCTATTTCTTTTATACTCACGAATAGAAGAGAAATTGTAGACAATGTAACTACTACTAGAATTTTAGTGTTGACATAGAGACACTTGGCCCCAGTCTGACTGCAGGGTATCCATAGATATGAATATTTATGTATTTTAAGACTGAGGCCAAGTGTCTTCATGTCAACACTAAAATTCTGGTTACAAGTTTATTAGTTACATTGTCTACAGCTCTTCTTCTATTCATCAGTGTAAAGGAAAGAGAGCAAACAGATGCATTTCTGGTGAATTTTGGAACAACTTGTCAATATACACAAATTTGTATGTACGTAAAATACATAAATGTATCAGTAAAGTCTGGTTGGTATGTCTCCATGTTGCTATAAGAACTACGCAGTCAGTACCTGGTTAATTGTTTTAGATACTAGTAGATTTCCAATGACAAGCACATGCCAAATGTCTATAGCACAAAGTATTGTATGGGGAATAATTAGAGAATAGTACTGGTGACAAAGTCAAAAGCGACTCATTACATTTTACCATCGACATTTTCTCCAGGGTATATACCTACATATAATATATGTACATATGTAGGTATATCGAGACCTGTTTTCGGTTTAATTGTCAGCAAGATGTTGTAAAAAAGAAGCTTTTTAATTGAAATTAAAACTATGGCGAACCCATAGTTGCGAATTATCAAAATGTCGAAATGTTTGATATTTTTTAAAATACAGGCTGCACAATTTTATCTTAGGCGATAATTCATGTATGGTAAAGTATATTTGGATAGTGTAAGAACCCGTCCTCTGAAAACTTTAATTTTTGCCCCTTACGGATAATTCAAAATAGGGCTTCATATACATACATATGTATACAATACATAACATATAATACATAGATATTCGTTGTATCTACATTACGTAGGAAACAAATAATTGTGAACAAACTTATATTTATGAATAGAATTACTCTCTACACTAAAAAAAATTAACAAATTAAAATTTTTATTTTAAGCAAATTCTGCCAAAAAGCATTTGGCAGAATTTTTTTTTTTTGATGGGAGAATGCTAAATCTGTAAAAAAAATTCTGCTAAAATGTTCTACAGAAGAAAAGTATAATGCCAGATTTAAATTTTAAAAAATTCATTGAAATAGTTTTGAATTCATTGTTTTTATACAAACTTATTAGTATTTACAGGTATTTTTGTTATAATACATAGGTATGAATTTTTATACATTTCCAAACATTAAATATACATATATATGTACATGCATACATATATGTATGTATAAAGAAACCTGTTTTCGATTGAAATTAAAGTTTTGAATTGAATTGAAATTAAAGTTTTATTGTCCTACATCCTGAAATTTTATCGTAAGCGACAATTTATCGAGCCTTATTTTTTATTTAATCGGAAGTGACATAAATTAAAGTTTTCAGGAGAAGGTTTTTTTATGATATTCAAATTTGTTTTAGATACGTAAATTGTCGCTTACGATAAAATTTTACAGCCCGTATCTTAAAAGTCAGCAACAATTTCGGCATTTTTATAATTCTAAACTATGGGTAGACCCATAAAATTTTAATTTCAATAAAAAAGTATTTTCGATAACTTCTTCTGAAAACTTAAATTTTTGTCGCTTATGGATAATTAAAAATAGGGTTCCATACACATACATATGTATGTATATGATACTCAGGTATTCATTGTATTTACATTACCTAGGAAACACATAATTGTAAAAAAATTACGTTGATGAAAAGAATTATTCTAAAAACTGAAAAAAAATTAATAAATTAATATTTTTTTATTTTAAGCAAAAAATTCTGCCAAATGCTTTTTGGCAGATTTTTTTAAAAGTTGAATGCTTTTCAACGAATGAAAATGCCAAATCTGGCAGTGAAAATGCCAAAATGGCAACAATGATTGAAACACACAGCCACGCTCCCAGACATAACGATTTATCGTCATTTAGACGATTTTTTCCTTAAAATTTACGATTTTTCAATTTTGTTGATTTTGATAACTAAAAATTATAAAAGAATTTGTTTGAATTACAAAATTTTTGTTATTTGTTAGTAGTGTCCCGTTTTGGAAATTTCGAAAGGTGGCAAGTCTAAACCAGATCCATTTATAAGTACATACATACTTATTAACATTTGTGTAAGACCTTAACGTAAAACAAAATCAAAAAACAATTTATTTTAATTTTGTAGATGCGAAAAATCAAGATACTTTTTGGGGGTAATGTAGAACGTAACTTTTACCAAATTTTTGTCCACGAAATTATAATGAATTTTAACGTTGATGGGACTTGCGGTAAAAAGTGGCTAAAAGATTACAGCAACCTATATACAACTATGATAGATAATATTTTTCCAAAGTTTTGTAATGAATTTTTTATTAAAAATGCTATATATTTTAATTCGCAGGTGTGATATCAACTTTTAATGAGTCAGCTGACAAAATTTTAAGAGCAGCTTTTTAACAACAAAAAAAAAAGATTTTTGGTCTTACATGCATTTAGAGTTATTTTTGGGAAAAAAATTATTCGGTGTGAAGACTTATAACACAGTTTATTTTATCGTAGTAACACAAGAATACGTTACATTATTCCCATAAGATGAATGAGCAAAAATAGCAATCATTTTGACAAAATTGTCGGTTTTTCCTCCACTTGGGAAAATGGCCTATCTCGTCAGAATCCAAGGGTAAATCGTGTCGCTTTCTTCTTTTAGTGGGTTTATTTTGTCCACTTGAGAGATTGGTGGAGAGGTTGATGGTTCGGGTTATAACTTTTTGCATTTTTTTTTTTGAAGATATCATACCTCCCAAAGTAAAATTGTGTATGGCATGGAAAAATATGTATTGAGAACTGCATTTCTAGTTTTTCACGGTCGTTAAAAAGTGCACGCACCAAACGCGATGAAAATGTAAATAAAAAGACTGTTGTTTAACTGAAATTATGTAATATTAATCCTCACAAAAACATAAATGTGAAAAAAGGCCAAGTTCCTATCAAAGGTTTCGTCCATCAAAAGCAGTGAGATATATGTACATTTTTACCAAGTTCTTGTGTGGCACAACACCTTCCACTGAAATATGCTATGCATTATATAAATTTGTAATCGTAAGGGTCTCATATAATTTCTAAATAATCTGCTAATTTGACAACATCACTCAAAGTTTTTACAAATTTTTACTGAACTTTACTGCATTTTACTAAATTGCATTCGCTTATCCAAAATACAGTAAATGAGAGCACAAATTGAGAAAATAAAGTGACAGTTCTTGACTGAGTGTTTTGCAAATTTTTACTGCAGAAATTTGTCGTAGTAAGGTTTATTAAGACAAAAACATATGATTCAAAATGTAAACAAATGGAAAGTAAGCAAATGAAAAGTGTAAAAATTTGAAAAAAGGTTAAATGAAAATCGTGAAAGTCATTAAATAATAATAATAATAATAATAATAATAATAATAGCTGTTAATATACATATTTTGTAATATATGTTATTAAACCTTTTGTTTTGCAATTGATTTTAATTACTCTGAGTTATAAAACTGTAAAGTATCTGGGTACCTACTTAGTATCGCACTTTTTTTAAGGTAATCAGTAACATCAACAAATAGTCGTGTAATTTTTAGTAATTTAGCCAACAACAAAACAAGGAAATCAAAAAGAAATTAATTACAAATATTACATGAAATAAAAATACAGAACTTATTCTTAGATTGTCCGTGTTATAAAAATATTGTATCGAGTACCAATAACTAAAAGAGTTGCATAGTCAAAAGGTTATATATTTTTCAACACTATGTGGAGTTAGCGTCAGCTGTTTTTTAATCTTACTAATTTTTACTATTTTTCCGTTCGGTCCGGATAAAAATTCTTGATTTTAAGATTTTCACATTGGCTTACTCATCTACACTTCCTTATGTAAAAAATTTCAGGTCTCTAGCGCGAATTAAACCTTTAAATCTTATGAGCACTACCCCTCCCACTATTTTAAACTCAAAATTTTGTTGTGAGCAGCGCTTATAATTCATGCTAATTTTCTTCTAAAATATGCTATACCGAAGTAGATTAAGGACAAGGCTAAGATTTTATGGGAGTGATCACGCCCACTTTTTAGCTGATAGTTTTACACGTATACAATGTAAAGTGTATGCAAGCTTTCACTAAAATGGCTTAAGTTAAAAGCTGTATATTAACAGCCTTATTTATATAACTTATTAAAGCTTTATAAAGGCATTTTAAGACAAATTTTTCTTAAAAGTTTTCAGTTTCAAACAAATTAGCGTGGCCCCGCCCATTCTGATAAGACTTTTTGGATTTTCAGGTTTTTCTAATTGGTTTCTCACCTAGACCTACTTGTGTATCAAATTTCAGCTCATAAGCGCAACTTTTAATTTTTATGGGCGCAGCCCCGCCCCTCTGACTAAAATTACAGGGTTTTTAGGTTTTTCTTGTTGTTTTCTCACCTAGACCTACTTGTATATCAAATTTCAGCTCATTAGCGCAACTTTTAATTTTTATGGGCGTAACCCTGCCCACTTTTTCAACTTTAAATTTTTTTAAGCCAGTGCTTATTATTCGTGTCAAGTTTCGTTGCACGCGTGTAAAAATACATAAATTAATAGTATATCTGAATATGCTGAGCCGTAGTACACGAAAATTAGGTTTAAATTGTATGGGTGTGTCAACACCCACTTTTTTAATGAAAACATTATAGCCTTGCATTATCGCTGTAGATATGCCAAATTTCAATAAAATAGCCTCCACCCCCGTGCTAAAATTTCTGGGTTTTTAGATTTTTCTAGTTAATTTCTCACCTAGATCTAGCTGTGTACCAAATTTCAGATTTCTAGCTATAGCAGAAGTGCTTCATAATATTGATGAGTGAGTCAGTGAATCAGTGAGTATGTCATAAAATATGCACTTTGTACACCTTCATATCTCCGAAACCTTTCATTGCAAAACTTTCATACTTTCGCATATCAGGTAACATGAATTTCTTCTAACTATGGTTTAAATTTTATAATTTTACGATTGCAGGGAACAAAGTTATGAGGGGGGTAAAAACAGCTCGAATGGTTTCCTGTAAATATACACACTGCGTGCATTGGCCGGTTCTTGACCTGGCGCACTATCGTGCGGCTAGATACTTGTTTTCATTTTCGCACGTAATTGGTAGTTATATTTATCATATTGAAAAATAAAAGTTATTTAAAATAATAAGTGGTCACGCTTTTTTACGCTTGTGTGGCACATGGCACACAGATGGAAACCCGGCATTAGTTATTTACTATTAGTGCATGAAAGGAGTAGTAGGGGAATGTTCATCCTGGGACAATTAAAATTGTTAAATTGTTGCTGAAATTGTTAAATTGTGGGCTGAAATTGTTAAATTGTTGCTGAAATTGTTAAATTTGGTAATTAAAATTTGAAAATTGTTAAATTCTTGGAAATTTGTGTTTTCGGCGGCGCTTTGATGTTTTTTGTTTACATTAGGAGTTTTTGTTTACATTAAGTGTATGTCTGTCTGTCCGCTTGTCGGTCGGTCTGTCTGTCTGCCTGACCGTGGATGTTTGTGTGTGGAATATTTTGTGTAAATGTATTAAGGCGGTTCATAGTTTGGCGGTTTTTATGTGTGTATATACAGACGAGGCAAATCATGAAAATGATTTTTCCTAATACCAATGGTGAAATAGTGATTATTAATTTTTCCTAATGCCTACGGCAATGCATGATAATTTTTCCTAATGCCGGGCAATACATGAATATTGTTTTTTCAAATGCCGACGGGAAAATGATTTTTCCTAATGACGACGGGAAAACGTGAAAATTATTTTTTCTAGTGCTAATGTAGGTGTTGTTAGACTGTGGGAATTTAAGGCTGACCGTGATTTGAGTGGGTGGCGTTGCTGTTGCCGTAATATGTAACCATAGGAATTTGCGGATGTGTCTGTTTGTCTGTGAGAATTTAGGTGAGGGTTTGATTGGAAGGGGCGGAGTGTAGTTGAGGTAGATCGATTGCGTGTGTATGTGTGTGTGTGTGTATGTTTGTAGGAATTTCAATGTGTGTATTTCTGTAGGAGCTTAAGGCTGATTGTGATTTATGAGGGGTGATGTGTTCTAGTAATATGCAACCGGGGGAATCTGTGTGTTTGTGTGTCTGTAGGAGTTTAAGGCTGACCATGATTTGGGTGGGCAGGGTTGTTGACGTAATATGTATCCATGGGGATTTGTGGATGTGTCTGTCTATAGTAGTTTAAGGCTGATCGTGATTTGAGGTAGGTGAGGATGTTGTTGAGGTAAATTGGTTATGTGTATGTATGTATTTTTGTAAGAATTTAAGATGATTGTGATTTATTAGGGGCGGGGTGTTCTTGTAATATGTAGCCGTGAGAATCTATGTGTATAGACGTCTGTAGAAGTTTAAGACTATCTGTAATTTCAGGTAGGTGAGAGTGTTGTGTTGTTGAGATTAATCTTATATATTGTATATGTATGTATGTACGATCATGGGAATTTGTGTATGTATATCTGAGGGAGAATTTAAGGCTCGTCATGATTTGCAAAAGGTGGGGTGTTGTTGAAATTTTCTTGGATATTTCTTATATGAATTCTGCTATGTGTGTGTATTTGAGCTGGTATTTATATGTAGGTAGAAATAAATTGTTTTCAATATCGACATTTGGTACTATAAAATACTATCATATATCTGGACTTCCCTATTCCTAGTATGTTTTTATACTTACGATTGCTTTATATTTTCTCATGCTTAAATTTGTCTCGCTTTAAAGTCTGTCTGTGTGAAATTTGTTTATATTACAGATTTTGTTTATTAAACTACATCCGTCTTCTTTGACTGAAAGAGTTTTCTGCACACAGAGAAAAACCAACTTGAAATCAGTAAAAACCATGCTGAGTTAATAAGAACCATTAACAAAGGTTTAGTCATATTGAAATTTCTTATTTCAATATGGACAAAATATTAATTTACAGTATTCATTTATTAAACTCATTAGTTTGTAGATATCTCAATATACATTTTCTATTATATTAAAAATTATTGAATTAATGTGACGAATTCTTATTTTTAAGCTGCAGATTTTTCCTGAGTGTATGGATTGTTTATATTTGCATTGTGCTTTAACTAAACGACGCTTCATATATTTTCATGATGTAGATCTAATAAATACTTAAGCATTGATAAGAAATTTGATATGTATACATACATATCTACATACAAATTGATTTTATGTATGTATGTATGTATGTATGTACATATATATGTACATACAAATAAGTGTTTAACTCAATCTTTGAATATAATTTTTATTTTATTTTTTGTCATGTGATGTCTCTGTTGGTGAAATTAAAAACATTTTAATTTTTATCTGCGTTTACTTAAAAGTTTGTGAGGATTTTCTGTTTTAAGTAAAACTGAATTCCTGAAGATATGTACTTACATACTCTATAGTAATAGTAACTATAATAGAAATGTATATGAAATACCATGTAAAGGAGATAATGCAAACAGCTGTGATCTTGTCTATATTGGCACAACAAAAAGAAATTTACTAACTAGAATGAAGGAACATAAAGCAGACATAAATAAAAACAAAGAAAGCACGGCATTATCTAAACATATAATAGAAACAAATCATGCACCTGATTTTGACAATATTAAAATTCTAAATGTAGAAAACAATACAAGAAAACGTTTCACAACAGAAAGCTTACGAATACAACAGAAAATAATGAAAACAATGAACAAAAAAGAAGATACTGACAGCCGTATTCATAAAAATTTTAAACCGCGTTTCAAATATTGTTTAAGCAAAATTCGCTAAAATTGTATTCATAATAGAATTTTAGCTTAAAAAACGGTTTTTAAACCTTGCGTAAATCAGCAAATTTTAAAATTGACTGCCCCCATGTTTAAACCAATTTTAAAATGACGTTGTTGTAATTTTGCCCCGTTTTTGTTTACATTTTGAACTTTACCTATATGTGCATATGTGTGTATGTATGTATGTACTTATGTATGTATGTATGTATGTATGCATATGCCAGTATTATTTAGAAGAAAACAATGTAATGTAATGCCGAAATATCAAATATACTCCAAAATAATATTTAAAAGAAAAGGAGCGATCCAGTTTCCATTCCCAGTCATTGTTTTCTCATTTTATGTGTTAACAAAAATAATATGATTGTAGAAAATTAACTAGTGATGTATAAACACTCAAAACAAACAAAATAAAGCTCGTTATACTAGTGCTTCTTTATCTGCAATAAAATAAATCATATAAAAAGCACTTTTAACAAAGATTTGTTATGAACTTTTTTTTATTTTTTTATTAAATACAAGTTGGAACACATCTTTTATTTTATAGAAACAACATTTCTCTGAAAAGCGACAAATAAACAAATATAGACACGAGTACTTTGTGAGTTAACAATCGTTGTTTTGCAGAAGTAATATGCAAGTGACAAATAAAGAATACAGTGTTGCCACGATATTTTAAAAAAATGTAGTTAATTGATTTTTAGTTAAAAAACTGATTATGAATACCAATATTTAAAAAACGTTATTTAGCCTTAAAACGTTTTTTAACTAATATGAATTTTAAACCTCAATCAACTTTTTTTATGAATACGGCTGTGACAATTTAAGCGCCATTTACAGTGTGATAATAAGGAACAGCTAAAGCCATCTTTCTTAATATTGTAATTTTTAGTTCAAGTAAACTTGTATATTTTTTATTTTTGATGTTTTAACAACAGCACAACTCGATTGTTAGTAAGTTTATCTTATTATGTATATTATTTTCTATACACTTTTGATGTTAATTTTTTTTTTAAATTTTAATAAAACAGACAAAATCCCTTGAAGAAGTGAACATAAAATTCACGAAACGTCGGGAAAAATATGTAATAAAAATTGAGTTTTTATTGACATAAAACAATATAGGCCTCACCAGCTAAATAATAAAAAGAATTCAATTCACAACAAATTTGATTTGGCCGAAAATAAAAAAACAAAATAATAGAAATATTTCTTATACTTAATTTACAGTTTTTTAAAGTTGATGCAATGTTAGTTAGTCAACGTTTGACATTTTTAGGGTATAAAATTTTTTCTAGCTATAGCCTTCTACATTTATTTTGGAAAGCTTGCTTTGCTTTTTAAAAATGTATAAACATTTTTAAATGAAACTGATCCGGCACTCCAGCTTAGGTACTGATAGTTTTTTTGTTGTTAGTTAACTTACTTATTTTTTATTGATAAACATTGGAAATCAAAAGGGAGTTTTATATTGTAATTATTATTTTCATAATTGTTGAAAACAATCGCTGCTTTTTGTTTGTTTTTTGCGATGAAATCATTTGAATTACTTTTGAAACTGTACGCGTTTATAAAAATTATGTTATTTTCTATATTTCTTAATTTATAAGACTTTTAGACTTTGTCCTTTAGTGGTTATATATTCTATTATACGATTATGAATAAGAATGCAGTAAGCTAATGTATTTGCTTACTGCTTCAAATTAAAATTTTATTCAGTTGAATAAAAGGAGCTTTTTTCTTAAACTCTGATGCAGTTAGAAGCGCTGGAGATTCTTTCGTATATAGAATTGGATAACATTTATTTTTAATTTTTATGTTAAGAAGTACGGATATGAGACTGAATTTAAATGTACTTTTAAATTAGTTAAATCATAATGAACAAACATATTTTCTTCTTGAATAGCGATCAACAGAAAACGAACTCGTTTTCATATAATTTAGGCATACCCTATCGACGGCTCCTCTAGGATACAAGATGACTTTGTATGACGAAATTTCTGTTGCATTTGTTTATATACATATGTATGTTTATTTTATGAAGGGTGAGCACCTATGGCTTTTATTTGATGTTCTATATGATTTTTTTTTTTCATTTTATTAAAGTTCAGCGTATTGTGTATATATTTTTAAAATGTTTAAGTGTGTTTTGTGTGCCCATCGGAGTGTACGTATTAGTTGGTCAGTCAGTCTATATTTTTATTTATTTTTTTCTTCTAATGTGCCACTCCTTTTTTCAGATTTTACTACTTGGAATAGAATATTTTTGTCTAATTTTTTGCTGGGTATATACATTAGGTATGTAGAAATTAGTTTACTTACAAAGAAATGTATGTTTAATAAACAACTATTGTAGCAAATCGATCTCAAATAACTCAGTTACCTCTACTAGCTATTCACCGTCAGTGTTTTCATAAAGTGTTAGAAACAATGAAATATCTATGTTTGGGAGAATTTTTTTGCCTCAAGTAGGTATTTCTACATGAGGTTTGCTGGTTGACTCCTATCGCATTCATATGAACTGATTATTCACTTAAAAAAGGTCATCATCACCATCAATCACTCCCGTATACAATACATTCATGAGTTGGGTTGATCCAGATACAATGGCTGTCTCATCACCTTCTAACAGCTTTATATATTTTGCTAGTGTGCATGCCTTAGCATGCTTCTATCTATAGTGACGTAAGAGTCCGAGATGTAGTAGTGTTACAATTAAAAATCTTTACTATTAGAATTTACCAGTTCGCTCTTTTGAATTTTTGCAAAGTAGTTACATATGTATATTTGTATTTAAGTGACCACAAAATCATAAAATTTCTTTGCTTACAAAATTGTATGACGTGAGGATTTTTTTTTTTGAAATTATTCATGCTTCGGCATGCTTTCATTTTTTTTCTGTAAATTTATTTAATACTCATACAGATACAGATATAAAGTAAGATCTGTTTGCAGTATGCATGCTTCAGCATGATTCTAGTCGAAGCGTATATTCATTCACTAAGTTTGCTTGATACTTATTCATACACATGTACATTCTTAAAGATTGGATATCAAAGTCCAATTTCCGTAGTTTATCTATATTTTCTAAAGATCTGATAGCTAAAGAAATAAATAGAGTGAAGATCTTCTATAATAATCCCATTTTCATATTGTAAAATTTTGCGTGCTACCGCTTTCGATGGGAAAATATACATACAACTTTATAAAAAGTGATAATATGATGTGCTGCTGAATATTGCACTATGTTATAGTTCATTTTAAACACTGAAGTTTTAGCAATATTTCATTCAGACCAACAAGTTTAGAGAATTCCACTACATTTAGCTAATTATCTTTCTTAAGACCCATCATTCCTAATCAATCCTGCAAAAAACAACACAAACTAGATTTTTCGTTTTAATTTTATTTTTATTAAATTCAACATTTTGTACATCTTTAAATTACTTTATACTGTATTAAGCAGCTTTTACTCATTTGTTGAATGTTTAATCGTAAACATTTTAATGGTGAGATAAATTTTTCTATTTTATGCACTAAGTAAATCTTTATATATACCAATCCACTTATATGAACCATTAAAGCTAATTCTTTTCACATCATTCCTTTCAATGATCTATTAAATCATTCTAGTATTGATGCTTTCATATTAAGTAATGTTTAATCTTCTATTTATGTATGAGTTTTTCCAAGTATTTATTAAAAAATTCTTTAGAATCATCTGTTTGTAAGTTTTTTGGTACCCGTACCACTTCAAAAATATTTTCCATTGCCTTGGTTTTTAGAGTGCAGCTTTTATTTTCAGCTGTACCGACTATATAAACTTTGAGAATGTGTCAATTACAATCTTCAAAAATCAACAATTTCTATTTTATGTAGAATAGTTCTCCATTTCACTTAACTCACCTCCATAAAATATAATATATTCGTATCATTACAAGCACAAACAATTTTTGAGTTTTAATATGGAGTTCGTTTACTAAATTTCTTTTTAAAGACATTGAGTTGTTTGTTTTGTTGTGTTTGTGTTGTTTTTTGTAGGATTGATTAGGAATGATGGGTCTTAAGAAAGATAATTAACTAAATGTAGTGGAATTCTCTAAACTTGTTGGTCTGAATGAAATATTGCTAAAACTTCAGTGTTTAAAATGAACTATAACATAGTGCAATATTCAGCAGCACATCATATTATCACTTTTTATAAAGTTGTATGTATATTTTCCCATCGAAAGCGCTAGCACGCAAAATTTTACAATATGAAAATGGGATTATTATAGAAGATCTTCACTCTATTTATTTCTTTAGCTATCAGATCTTTAGAAAATATAGATAAACTACGGAAATTGAACTTTGATATCCAATCTTTAAGAATGTACATGTGTATGAATAAGTATCAAACAAACTTAGTGAATGAATATACGCTTCAACTAGAATCATGCTGAAGCATACATATGTAAATTTTAAAATGTACAGTAAACAGATCTTACTTTATATCTGTATCTGTATGAGTATTACATAAATTTATAGAAAAAAAATGAAAGCATGCCGAAGCATGTATAATTTCAAAAAAAAAAATCCTCACGTCATACAATTTTGTAAGCAAAGAAATTTTATGATTTTGTGGTCAATGAAATACGTACATATGTATCTACTTTGTAAAAATTCAAAAGAGCGAACTGGTAAATTCTAATAGTAAAGATTTTTAATTGTAACACTACTACATCTCGGACTCTTACGTCACTATCGATAGAAGCATGCTAAGGCATGCATACTAGCAAAATATATAAAGCTGTTAGAAGGTGATGAGACAGCCATTGTATCTGGATCAACCCAACTCATGAATGTATTGTATACGGGAGTGATTGATGGTGATGATGACCTTTTTTAAGTGAATAATCAGTTCATATGAATGCGATAGGAGTCAACCAGCAAACCTCATGTAGAAATACCTACTTGAGGCAAAAAAATTCTCCCAAACATAGATATTTCATTGTTTCTAACACTTTATGAAAACACTGACGGTGAATTGCTAGTAGAGGTAACTGAGTTATTTGAGATCGATTTGCTACAATAGCTGTTTATTAAACATACATTTCTTTGTAAGTAAACTAATTTCTACATACCTAATGTATATACCCAGCAAAAAATTAGACAAAAATTCTCTATTCCAAGTAGTAAAATCTGAAAAAGGAGTGGCACATTAGAAGAAAAAAATAAATAAAAATATAGACTGACTGACCAACTAATACGTACACTCTGTCCGATGGGCACACAAAACACACTTAAACATTTTAAACATTTTAAACATTTTAAAAATATATACACAATACGCTGAACTTTAATAAAATGAAAAAAAAATCATATAGAACATCAAATAAAAGCCATAGGTGCTCACCCTTCATAAAATAAACATATGTATATGTATCTTATTAATGTAAACATATTATCAGTATAAAGCAACAGAAATTTCGTCATACAAAGTCATCTTGTATCCTAGAGGAGCCGTCGATAGGGTATACCTAAATTATATGAAAACGAGTTCGTTTTCTGTTGATCGCTATTCAAGAAGAAAATATGTTTGTTCATTATGATTTAACTAATTTAAAAGTACATTTAAATTCAGTCTCATATCCGTACTTCTTAACATAAAAATTAAAAATAAATGTTATCCAATTCTATATATGAAAGAATCTCCAGCGCTTCTAACTGCATCAGAGTTTAAGAAAAAAGCTGCTTTTATGCAATTGAATAAAATTTTAATTTGAAGCAGTAAGCAAATACATCAGCTTACTGCATTTTTATTCATAATCGTATAATAGAATATATAACCCCTAAAGGACAAAGTCTAAAAGTCTTATAAATTAAGAAATATAGAAAATAACATAATTTTTATAAACGCGTACAGTTTCAAAAGTAATTCAAATGATTTCATCGCAAAAAACAAACAAAAAGCAGCGATTGTTTTCAACAATTATGAAAATAATAATTACAATATAAAACTCCCTTTTGATTTCCAATGTTTATCAATAAAAAATAAGAAATAAGTAAGTTAACTAACAACAAAAAAACTATCAGTACCTAAGCTGGAGTGCCGGATCAGTTTCATTTAAAAATGTTTATACATTTTTAAAAAGCAAAGCAAGCTTTCCAAAATAAATGTAGAAGGCTATAGCTAGAAAAAATTTTATACCCTAAAAATGTCAAACGTTGACTAACTAACATTGCATCAACTTTAAAAAACTGTAAATTAAGTATAAGAAATATTTCTATTATAGTTACTATTACTATAGAGTATGTAAGTACATATGTATCTTCAGGAATTCAGTTTTACTTAAAACAGAAAATCCTCACAAACTTTTAAGTAAACGCAGATAAAAATTAAAATGTTTTTAATTTCACCAACAGAGACATCACATGACAAAAAATAAAATAAAAATTGTATTCAAAGATTGAGTTAAACACTTATTTGTATGTACATATATATGTACATACATACATACATACATACATAAAATCAATTTGTATGTGATATGTATGTATACATATCAAATTTCTTATCAATGCTTAAGTATTTATTAGATCTACATCATGAAAATGTATGAAGCGTCGTTTAGTTAAAGCACAATGCAAATATAAACAATCCATACACTCCGGGAAAATCTGCAGCTTAAAAATAAGAATTCGTCACATTAATTCAATAATTTTTAATATAATAGAAAATGTATATTGAGATATCTACAAACTAATGACTTTAATAAATGAATACTGTAAATTAATATTTTGTCCATATTGAAATAAGAAATTTCAATATGACTAAACCTTTGTTAATGGTTCTTATTAACTCAGCATGGTTTTCACTGATTTCAAGTTAATTTTTCTCTGTGTGTAGAAAACTCTTTCAGTCAAAGAAGACGGATGTAGTTAAATAAACAAAATCTGTAATATAAACAAATTTCACATAGACAGACTTTAACGCGAGACAAATTTAAGCATGAGAAAATATAAAGCAATCGTTAGCATAAAAGCATACTAGGAATAGGGAAGTCCAGATATATGATAGTATTTTACAGTACCATATGTCGATATTGAAAACAATTTATTTCTACCTACATATAAATACCAGCTCAAATACACACACATAGCAGAATTCATATAAGAAATATCTAAGAAAATTTCAACAACACCCCACCTTTTGCAAATCATGACAAGCCTTAAATTCTCCCTCAGATATACATACACAAATTCCCATGATCGTACATACATACATATACAATATATAAGATTAATCTCAACAACACAACACTCTCACCTACCTGAAATTACAGATAGTCTTAAACTTCTACAGACGTCTATACACATAGATTCTCACGGCTACATATTACAAGAACACCCCGCCCCTAATAAATCACAATCATCTTAAATTCTTACAAAAATACATACATACACATAACCAATTTACCTCAACAACATCCTCACCTACCTCAAATCACGATCAGCCTTAAACTACTATAGACAGACACATCCACAAATCCCCATGGATACATATTACGTCAACAACCCTGCCCACCCAAATCATGGTCAGCCTTAAACTCCTACAGACACACAAACACACAGATTCCCCCGGTTGCATATTACTAGAACACATCACCCCTCATAAATCACAATCAGCCTTAAGCTCCTACAGAAATACACACATTGAAATTCCTACAAACATACACACACACACACATACACACGCAATCGATCTACCTCAACTACACTCCGCCCCTTCCAATCAAACCCTCACCTAAATTCTCACAGACAGACAGACACATCCGCAAATTCCTATGGTTACATATTACGGCAACAACGCCACCCACTCAAATCACGGTCAGCCTTAAATTCCCACAGTCTAACAACACCTACATTAGCACTAGAAAAAATAACTTTCACGTTTTCCCGTCGTCATTAGGAAAATTATTTTCCCGTCGGCATTTGAAAAAACAATATTCATGTATTGCCCGGCATTAGGAAAAATTATCATGCATTGCCGTAGGCATTAGGAAAAATTAATAATCACTATTTCACCATTGATATTAGGAAAAATCATTTTCATGATTTTCCTCGTCTGTATATACACACATAAAAACCGCCAAACTATGAACCGCCTTAATACATTTACACAAAATATTCCACACACAAACATCCACGGTCAGGCAGACAGACAGACCGACCGACAAGCGGACAGACAGACATACACTTAATGTAAACAAAAACTCCTAATGTAAACAAAAAACATCAAAGCGCCGCCGAAAACACAAATTTCCAAGAATTTAACAATTTTCAAATTTTAATTACCAAATTTAACAATTTCAGCAACAATTTAACAATTTCAGCCCACAATTTAACAATTTCAGCAACAATTTAACAATTTTAATTGTCCCATGATGAACATTCCCCTACTACTGAAAGGCCATATATGTACCCAGCAAAAAATTACACATTACTTGCCATATAATGACTTACTTTTCTGACTGCGAAATTTCATTACTCGCTTACAAATCTCATTACCTAAAATATAAAAAAATTATGTACAAGTTGCTAAATGAAGAGAATTTTTTTTTTAGGTTAAATAGATTACGTGGACAAGTTTCCAAATAAAAAAGGTAAGTACTTCTCAAGAATCGATTATTTTATGCTCATTTTTTCAGTTGGTAATCAAACCGTAATTATTTTTAAGTTCTAATTAAATACGAAATTGTGTTTTTGAGTGCTTATTTAAATAATAATTAAATACCCAACCTTGCGAAATTAAACACTACTTAAGTTTTATGATTGTACCATATGTTTTTATGCGGTGTGTGTTTACTGAAAACATGCACATGAGCATTATGCGGTCGTATTAAAAAGAATTTCGTTTAAATTTCATAAATATATAACATATACAGTACAAAGTTTCATATCATGGAATAAAGTAATATAAAAAGTCATCATGTCTTTGGCCTCATAAAATGAGTTTTTATGCAATTTAATTTTCTACATGTTGATAACCTAACTTTTTTGTTTACATTAAACAGCTGCTGTTCGAAAAGCCTTCAATAATACTGGGAAATTTTGCAGTGCTACCGTACTTTCAACGTAATTTAATAAGAACTTTAAATAACCACTGAAAAAATGCAATCGTATTTAATTACAACTTAATTTTAAATAAAAATTGGCTAATTACGTACTTAATTTTTAAGTTAAAAACTGGGGGTTAATCTCACGCCATGTTAAAATCATTAAGTTGGTAATCCAGTAAGGCACAAAATTGCTTAATTCCAAACTCGATTACCTTTTTTGAAATTTTTTACTGGGTATGTATTATAGGGTTGCATTTGTATACTCGTTTGTATAGCCAAAACAAATATACCATGCTATGTACCATACAATTGTAGTGTGAGCGACAGAACTAGTATAAGAGTTATTGTGTGTGCGTGCTTTTCCAAATTAAAATACAATTAAAACAAATAACAATTGCTTATTGTATTGCTGCTGAGCAACTGTTTGATCTGTTTTTGCTCAAAAATACATATTGTAATACAAATATAGGGTGTTTTTTAAGAGGTATAAAACTTCGAATTGAAATAAAACACAAGAAAATCGTTTTAATGTCCATCAATTTGGCTTTATTGGAAGGATAATTTTATGCCATTAATGTTTAAATATGATTTCGGGCATGTGGCCGCCGCGGCTGGCTCGAATAAAGCCAATTCTACAGGTCCAATTTTCAACCACTTTTTCGAGCATATGGGGCCGTATGTTGGCAATAACGCCACGAATGTTGGCTTCCAAGTCCCCTAACGTTTCTGGTTTGTTGGCGTAGACGAGCGACTTCACATATCCCCAAAGAAAATAATCCAATGGTGTCAAATCACACGATCTTGGTGGCCAATTGACAGGTCCATTCCGCGAAATTATGCGCTCATCGAATGTTTCCTTCAATAAATCGATTGTGACGTGCGCTGTGTGGCATGTAGCGCCGTCTTGTTGGAACCACAACTCATCCACATTCATACCATCCAATTCTGGAACAAAATAGTCGGTTAGTCGGCTCCAATTGCTGTGCACGGTGGCGAATCGATTCATTCGGGTCCTCTTCAACACTTTGCTCTACAGCGGCAATTGTTTCTTCGGTGCGCACTGTTCGACGTCTCTGCGGATGCGTATTATCACATAGAGTAAACGTAGTGCGAAAACGATCCATGGTTAACCGAATTAATTGCTCTGATGGACGATTATGTCGACCATAAAATGGACGGAGCTTGCGGTAAACTTCGCGAACTGAACCATTATTTTCGAAATAAATTTGCACGATTTGCAAGCGTTGTTCTTTTGTCAACCTGTTCATGATGAAATGGCAAACCAAACTAAATATTAATCACTTGACAGCTGACAAAATGGCCGCCAGTTAAAAAAGTGATGCCAACTTGAAGTTCTATACCTCAATAAAAAACACCCTTTATATGAAAAAACCACTATTGAAATAAATACATGATGTGGAGATGTATGTGCGGACGTTCGTTATGTTATTTTGTGCCGCAGCCAAAGTATAGAGAGAAAAAGAGACAATTTTGCTCTGAGAGTAATTACAAATGCATGTGTTTCATTTACATGTATCATTTACTTACATGTGTATGTGAAATTTTACTTTCATTCATTCATTCATCAACCATGGCTTTTTTTTCAACACACCATGTGGTACTTATGTTAAAACCAGTTTTATGTATCTTATTTGTTATAGAAAAACAAATACATACAAACGTGTTTTTCTCATTTGGTCATTGCACAACCATACAATAACTGCTTTAAAAATCAACATTTACAACTAGTAAAAGAAACGCTATATAACATATTTTTTCATACAAGAACCAAAAAACATGCAAAACTGGTGCAAACAGATGCATCTGTGCATTGCTATAGTATGTATGTAAGTTAATTGTTTACTTTTAGTGCATGAAAAGCCATATTTGTCTGTCAGTTTTTACAAAAAATTATACATAAAATACTTATGTACTTCCCCGATAAGTTATAATTTTATTCGAAAAATAACTTCACTTTCTATATGAATATATTTTTTTGTTATGTTTTTGTCAGTAATTTTTTTTTAGCAAAATTGTACACAAATCACTTCAAAATTGGCTTTTGATCTTACTCTTGAAGCACTAAAAAAAACTAACGGAAACAGTAGTTAAAGTATACCTTGAAAATATTAAGCTTTACATATGGGAAGAAAACAAAGCATAGAAGATGACAAATATTATTCTCTTTTGATTAATTCCCGTTTTTATAAAAATATAATGCAATAAAAGACAAAACATATAAAGCGTTGTATGAGGTAGAGGGTTAATATGTATACTTATATATGTAAAGGGTGTCCCAACAAGAACGCAAAATTTAAATTTGGCGCCATTGTTTGACATTTGAACAATTGTTATTGTTTGCTAGTAGAAGGTAAGAGGTTAGTAAAAATGAAGCGCTACACGAATGAACAACGCATTCTCATTGTGAAATTGTTTTACCAAAATGGTGAACGTTTTGCGGCTACAGTTCGCAAATTTGCGATCAATTTGGGGTCACAATAATGCTCCAAAAGAGTCAACTGTAAAGACATTAATGGATAAATTTGCCGAAACTGGGTCTGTTAGTGATGTAAAGACAACAACGCGCCTTCGAGCAGGTCGATCGACCGAAAATGTCGCAGCTGTACGTGATGATGTCGCTCAAACGCAGGTCAAGCGCAAACAGTCAATGATGTTCGGTATCGTGAAATGATAACCAGTTTTTTTCGTGCCTAGAATTGAAGAAATGAATGTGGAGGGCATGTGGTTTCAACAAGACGGCGCCACATGTCATACCGCCAGAGAAACAATTCAATTGCTACATCAGTCATTTCCCCGTCGTGTTGTTTCGCGTTTTGGAGACCAGAATTGACCGCCTAGATCGTGCGATTTAACACCATTAGACTTTTTTCTTTGGGGTTTTTTGAAGTCGATGGTTTACGCGAATAAGCCGACGACGACTCAAGGTTTAAAAGAGGAAATTGGACGCTGTATTAATAAAATACCGCAGCATTTATGCAAAACGGCCATTGAAAATTTCATTAAAAGATCGCGTGTGTGCCAGCAAAGCCGCGGCGTCCATCTGCCCGATTTGTTGTTCCACACATAACCTCATTTTGTCTACTTTACGATATAATAAAGTTTCACAATTTTTTTTTAATATCTGTGTTTTATTTAAAATTTAAAACCTGCGTTCTTGTTGGGACACCCTTTATATACTAGCTACACCCGGTGTGCTTAGCTACCACCATTGTCTTTTCAATTACATTTATATTGATTTGAAAGTGTTGCGTATTGGTGGTGCAATATGAAAGTTTTATTTTGCCACGCCCCTCCACCCGCAGACCGAAAATAAAAAATCGGACTTCACAGTGTTACCCGCCTGAATATTCTGAAGATTCCCTGAAAATTTCATAAAAATCGGCCAAGCCGTTCTGGAGTCCATACGTTACATACGTACATACACAATCCTCTTTTATATATATAGATAACACCTCAGGTGAAAATTTACGTGTTTTTTCTGCTATTCAAACAAATCCAAATTTTTTTATGACCTCTTGAAGGTGTATTAAATATTTTTTTGTAATTAATTACTTTAATTTTACTCAAACATATAAAAATTAATAAATACAGACAGCGTATATATCCCCAGAAGGACAAAGGCACCTGCGCGCACGCCCAGGTTTTTACCTTATATTTGTATCGCTTTTGTATCCGTTGCTTGTAAAATACATACCTATACACTTAAGTTGCAATGGGTTCAATGTTATTATTTCAGTTACAGCTATCATGGAGATGACAATTAAAAATAATATGTATAATAATAACTACTACATATGCTTTATCGGCAAACACCGATTGAAATTGAAAATTTTTGAATTGTATAAAAAAAAAGATTAGTGAATGCAATAAGTAAATTTCTAAATGTCAGAGTAGAAATAAGGATTTGCTATATGTATATAGAAAGAAGTTTGATCGGACAAGTAAGGATTACGATAACATTCGATGCAGAAGCAAAAGGATTAAAGAAGAAGCCTTGATTCATTCAAATTGATTTTAGCGAAGACCCAACCAAAAGAAGCTGCCAAAATGGTAGATAGACTACAAATTGCATCTTCGAACAGATTAATACGGATAATGGAAAGCATTGCAACGGCAAAGTATAGTAAACATTTTACGGTAGACGACACACTAGCACTCATCCTTAATCTCGGCTTTTTTTTAGAAATAAATACGATATAAGGAAGGCGCTTGAAGAAAAATTTGGGCCTTTGCCAACAAGTACGTTGCTGTTAAAAAGACAATCGGAAATTTTACCATCTCCGATAATAGTGCATAATCGAAGCGCAATTATTTGTTGTCAGACCTTCTTTATAATACAGCATCAACACTCATCACTACTTTTTATGAAGGACACTTAGGTACGAGTAATTTTTCTGAACTACAAATGGTGATGTGATGGATCATTTAGATTTTCTTTAAGTATATACCTTCCTTATATCGTATTTCTAAAATAGGCCCAGATTAAGAATGAGTGTTAGTGTGTCGTCCACCGTAAAATGTTTACTATACCTTGGTGTTGGAATACCGTCCCTGTCCCAAACAATTCAACGTACGCCAAAAGTTAAAAGTTGCCCATCTTTTGTATGTACTTTACGTTGACAGAGGCATACTGAATGTAAACGAGCTCATAAGAAATTGTTTAACGCAACTTATCCTGTCAGGTGAAAATTGTGACGTATAATGTGTGACTATGCCTTTAGCCCCAAAAACTTTTTTAAATACACAAGCAAAAACGATACGTGCATTGACATTCTAATTGATATGTAAGTAATTATTGTGTCTAACCAAATTACCCTTTCGCTTCTAATGTAATTGAAATGCATTGTCTTCCCTTGAAAATAATGTATTATTTATTTCTCTCATCATGTATGTAATCAATGACCAATTTTACCAAAAAATACAGTTTAATACCTCTTTTTAATGTGTACTAAAGTTTATGAAATTAAACAATTATTTGCCCCTACTGAAAATTTGTAAATTTTGGCTTGCCGCTCTTTTGAGGAGCTAGTTCGATGATATTTTAAAAAGTTATTAAACAAATTTATTTTTAATTAAATTACAAAACAAATACATATGCACATATATGTACATACAAATCTATAAAGGTAATAAAACTTACATCTTTTGGTAGTTTATATTCCAAATCAAATCTGGTTAAAATCATATTTTTTGGTCTCGTAAAACTACACTCCATATATTGATAATCATAAGATATACAAAAGAAATCCGTCACATTTAGAGGTTTGGTTCCTGAAAATAGAAAAAAAATGTTTTATTTGTTCATGTTAATAAAAATGTTAGCAATCGAGAGTTTTTTAATGTTCCATTTTCCTGTGATTAAAATATTTAATATTAATAGAAAATTTTTGACTTAATGCACGTGTCAAAAAATCCTTTGTTTCGCTTCATGTAACAATGGAAGCAGTGTTACTGTTGGTGATACGTTATAAAATGCTTTTATCGTTTATTTACCCATAATATAGAATACCCGTTTTTATACTCGTTTTCATACAAAAGTCCACCCTTTATTGAGTTTTGTTTAATTAATCATTTTGGGTAATTACCCAAAAATATTTTACCCCAAAATTAAATTTCTCCTAAAAACTCCTCGTTTATTTACCCAAAACTACCTACATATGTAAGTGCATATTTCTGCAACCTTTCAAGCGATTGTTTTTAATACAGGCATAGATGTAGTATGTGCACATTAAACCAGTGCTTAAAAAATTGCAGTCGAAATAGCAAAAGTCGTAAAATTGTGCTATTTTATAGACCATTCTTTTGTTTGATTGCACAATCACAACGTGTGTATGAACACCTCTGCTACTGAATTTCAAAGTGTCGTAGTCAAGGATGATAAAGTTGGTACAATTGTACTTTTTTTGGTAAAATTTAAACCTTAAAAGTACGTTGTTACCCCTTTGACTCATTTGGTACTATTTGAAAATTTTCCGAAGGACTTTTTTCCATACAAAAAGTAAATAGCGATCATTTAAAGTATATCCAGTTTGACAGAAAAGTGGTGAATTTGATTTGTTGCCGAGAGCGACTACCTTGTTCGATATGCATAAAGGCAGAATTACCCGACTGTAAATGTAGAGCTGTAAATGTAAATGTGTCAGCTGATCGAATCTGTTGCATGAAAAGCTATGCAAACGGTTATCTGACTGAAATGGCACGTAAATGTAACGTCTGAACCTGCAGAAAATAGAATTTCATGACGACGTTACGTGGCATTTGTAGACAGTGATGGGATGTATGTATATTGAATGAGAGTTTGGCACAATAGCCCTGATTTGGTACTTTTGTTTCTTTTAATAATTTAAGCTTTTGAGTGGTTAATTTGTATACGTACATGGCATATTTAATAAATTTAGTTTTTAAACAAAGTTTTTTTTATAAAATCTAACCAGAGACTACCAATCGTATGTGTTTATTTTTTTTATTTACATACACATATGTATATGAACATATGTATGTATGAATATGTAAAATATACATACATATGTACGTACAAAGATACATTAAAGCGTACAAAAAACTATTTTTATTTAAAAATAAAACCAATAAAAATAAAAATAGGTACGTATAATCATAATAATTATAATGATAATAAAAATACAATTATAATATGTTGTAATGTAAGTATGTATGTATATACGGGTATGAAGCTGAAATTGTAATTTCACTAAATGTCAAAGTCATTAAAATGTTTGTAAGTATAAAATACTGATTTGATACAATTTAAATAATTTTGGTACTTTTTCCACACAATCAAAAATAATGTGAGATGTTGAACTCTCATCAATGTTTCGAACAGCTGTTTTCCATGTTATTTGATTTTTTTATACTGATAAACACCCAGCAAACAAAAAGTCCTGTATATGTACATACATATGTATGTATGTATTTTTGTTAAAAAATATACATATGTATATTGTTTGTGAATAAAACTAAATTATTATGAGTAGGTACGAACATTAATAAGAAAATGATAAAACGAGAAAGTGAAGATTTGATTGAGGTGCTACTGCAAGCATACACATTTCTGGAAACTAAATAGCTAAATACTTTCGGTCTTATTCATAAAAAATATTTCAGGTTTATTAAGAGCTTATTTGGCATATTTCTATGGGAAATTTATCAAATAAACCTGCAATAAACCTAAAATATTTTTTATGAATTAGACCGTTTGTCTTTCCGATGAAGTTGCCCAAAATATGCTCTGGTAATGTACAATGACAAATATTACTGTTGAGCGTTACAGCTGCTATTACAATTATTATAATTGAGTTCATTTAAATAAAATAATAATAATTTTCAAAACCTCTAGGCGCATTTTCGTTATAAAAGGTGTGTTATTTCAAAAACTCAATTAGTTTTTTCCAACAGGCTAAAACTTGCCATCAAAAGAAAGTAAATTAAAATAGTTTCAGCGAAATTATTAAAAAAAAAGTCTTGGATTAATTAAAACATTACTATTTTATATATTATTTACTTATAAGTTCTAATGCATACATACATACTCATATGTATGTCCGTACACATATGTATGTACATATCGCACACTAAATCATTAACAGTCACAACTCAAAATGATCAAAGTGGTTTTGCTTTTTTAAAAATCATTTACCTGAACAAAACTCTAACGACCGCAATAATTTCTATTGCAATAAGGTCTTCTTAAAGAATATATGATACCGTTTTTATTGTTTTTATGTTACATACTTGCGTCATTTTTGCAGTATCAACAGTTGTTTGCAACTAATCAGCATCTTAAAATTTTTGAGTTGTTACTCTTTATGATTTAGTGTGCGATATGTACATTTCAATCAAAATGATTTCCATGAATTTCAATATAATCACCCCTATTCTGCGTTTCGATTCGAATCGAAAATTTCTCCGTTTGGCAATTTTGGTATTCTGCGTTCCGTTCTTCGATTTCTCTTTCGATTCTATGTATTCTGCATTTCGATCGTAACTACGTTTTTGTAAGTTGTTATTTTAGTGGCGGAGCGTTTTCAATTTTTGTTTTTTTAGCTTTAAAAAGTGATTAATTCAAAAAATAATTGCAAGCATTAAATGAAAGAAGGTTTAATTAATGAACTAAACAGTTTGTTTTGTTTTTCTGTACTGAAATGCGATTTTTATTTAGTTTATTACAGGTAGAACAGTTGACACATACCTATTTAATGGCAACGAAAAACGATTTTGTCTACGGATTTAATTAAATTTAAACAAATAAACTTTATTTTTGTGTTACAATTATGTGTAAAAAAATTAAAATATCACCTCCGTCGCGACAGGATTCTTCAGACTGGAAAAGTTTGGCCACAAATACCTCTTGCTTATCCCGTTTTTTTAACTCTCTGTACTTAAATTTGCAAGAGTTTATTTAATGAAAATTTTCAAAATATTTAATTATTATTTGTTTTAAGTGTTAAATCACTGTTTTGCACTAAATTTAACTTTTTGCAAAAAATTTTGCAAAATTGCTTAGTTTTACTGTTCCTATTTCACCCGTTTCAAAGCAAAGCAGCAGGTTTAAACATACTCTTCTCTTCTTGTTTTTCTTTCGATTCAGTTTTTTGGCAGAATACCTCTTTTTGATCCGTGCGTAACTGAATGCGGGAACGTAATCGAAACGCAGAATAGGGGTGAATACATAGTATGTATGTATATGAACTTTCGCGTTTGAAGGTAGAATTAGTAAAATCGTATCATTCTACTTTACAGCTTGCCGTATCGTTCAAATTTGTGCACAAGTTATAGAAAATGTAACAGTTTGCACAGCACATTTTTTTTTTTGTCTGGCATTAAATGCGGCGTTTTTGACATTCGCTACAGAAAAATCTGTTTTCTGCAGATTCCTACGTCAGCAGTGCTACCACCACATATTTTATAACTAGTAACATGCATTGTATATGGTACGGTTTTTGTCAGCTGACACACAACATCACGATACGATTTTACTAATTCTACCTTGACTTCAAATAAGTCGTAATTTAAAATAAAACATGCCTGTTTGCTGGGCACAAGGCAATTAGCGTGTATGTGTGTGTGCACAAACAAGTTTTTTTTTGTGTCGAAAACACATGACACGTTTTTAAGCATTCTATAAGCGCTCAAACGTTTACATTTACATTACATTTACATTTACCTTACATCTGCGATTTCTACAGTCGGGTAATGGAGCCTTAACGGATTCAAAATTAGATTTACAAGTCGTACTAACTTTTTATTTTTTTAAGTCGGATTGTAGCATATTCTTTTTTTATTTTTTTAATACTTTTTTAATTAACTAAAAACGTATATAAAATTCATTTGTACGTGTATGCATAACATAAATATGTAAGGCAGTGATGGGAAATGTGGCATAATTGTGCCATTTTTGACACTGTGGCACTCTCGCTCCTTTTCTGGCACTTTTTGCCCATTAAACATGGAAATTTTCTTATTGCAATAATAAGTACTCTTCTAATACTTTTTACATTTTTAAGTAATGAAAATTTAGTAGGATTTGAGGCTGACAGCTGTTCGGTTCTAATAGTTAAAAGTAACGGTTTACCCAGAGACATTAACGATCTATTAAACTGAGTATATAAATTTGTTTGTAACAGCTCATGTCGTACAGATAAATTTTTAGAAGTATTTCAACTCTGAAATTTATGAAATTCTCAATTATTCCCCAAACCGTTGGTTGTCTTGTCAAGATTGTTGCACATAGAGTCTTTGAACACTGTGAGCCTTGAAATATTTCTTCACATTATAAAATTTTCAGTCATAATGCAATGATAAAATTTTATTCATATTAAATAGTTTAACAGATTATATAACTAAGATGCATTTTTATTTTTATGTTATGTCCTTGAAATAGTAAATTGTCGAAACGCAATCTAAAAATGTGAGACTACATTTAATTTTAAATAGCCTTTTTTTATTTCGTCATTTACGTCAAAACTTTTTGAACAAAAAATATATTGATGATCTTCATTTTGACAATATAGATCGAAATTGGTGAGAATTTCGATCCAATGGCAGAAAGTTATTGCGGCACTGAAATTGAACTATTAATAATAAAAAACTAATTTTCCCAGCATAAAGTTGTAGAATTCAAAAATAGAATTAAAGTCTTGTTATTGTATTTCTTTTGTGTAATTTATGAAAACTAAATATAACTTCAAGGAATTTTAATTGAAATGCTTTCCAAAGCGCCAGTATACATATGTATGTACTAATTGCAGATACAAATAATACTATTCCTTTTGATAAAAAAATTAAAAATGAATACATATCCATATTAGACTTTGAAAATCTGAACAATTCATAAGCTTAAGTGTGAGTGAGTTTTTGAGAGACATGGAGACGTAAACAATAGTTTCAATGCAAAACTTTTAAGTAATATTTATCGAAAAGTAAAATTTTAAATGGACTGCAATTATAAACTTTAGCATCTTTAATACATGGCAAAGATTTTTGAAGTCTAACAATATATCTTTTATATAATCGTAATGCATATAAAACGATGAACCAAAAAAGTAATACATACAAATTCTACTATACCGACATAATCTTTGTTTGATTAATTATTATCACGAATTTGTACAACTCGACAGTATATTAACCATAAAAAAAGCATAAACTATAGTTTTATAATTGCCACTAAGTATATACATCTAATAAGAAAAAGTTATTTTATCATTTAAATTCGTTTAGGGTTATTATAATCTTAAAGTATGTCCTTTAGAATCATTACTATTATGCAAAAAATGTTTTTAGAAGAAATATAATATTCAAATATGTTTTGCGAGTACATACGTAAATTGTCGCTTACGATGGATTTTACAGCCTGTATTTTAAAAATTGTAAAACAATTTTGCAATTTTAATAACAAAACAGTTAATTTTTTACTACGTGTCATTCACGATTAAATCGAAAATAGAGCTCGAAATGTATTAATGTTTATATACAACTAATTTTAGACCGTATTTTCTAGTTAAAGTAAATTTTTCTAGTTATGAACACAATAAATTATCATTCAAGAACCATAGTTTAAATGAAGAGCAAGTGCCAACATTAAAATTATATAAAAAAGTGGTTTGGCACTATTCAAGTGATTTTGGCACTATTTAGAAGCATATTTGGCACGAAATCAAGATTTCCAATTCCCATCACTGATGTAAGGTACTTCCATTCTCTCTTTGTTTTGAAAAATAAGGATTTATGTTTTTTGAGAGAAATAAAGAAAAAGGTTCCCATGTAGTAAAAATGTAAATCTTCTTTCTTAACAAAAATTTGGGAATAAATAAAGTTTTATACATAACTAAATATCTGTGAAGTTTGAAAATTGATTATGTAATAACTTATCTCATATTTTAAAGTTTTCTGCTCAATACAAAATTGGTGCATCCCGGACCATCAATTTGGTTTTAGAAGTCAGCATAGCACAATTGGGCAAACGCGTAGATTGTTGCAAGTTATAAGGAAGACATTTTCATTCATGTTTTTCAGGCATTTGACAAAGTATGGCACGAAGGCGTAGTTTTAAAATTGAAGACATATCTGCCAACAAACATATAAAACTTTGGGAAAGTTATATTACTGATAGGAAGTTCACTGTTGTGAAAGGAGACTTCATGAGTGTGCCGAATCTATATATTCTTGTGTCGCACAGGGTAGTATTCTGGGGGCAGTATTGTATTTAATATATACTTGTGATATGCCTGTGAGCAATAATATCCACACCTCAACATTTGCCGATGATACAGCCTGCCTTAGCATGCACGAAAACCTTTATGAAGCATCCCGCAATTTCCAGGAACATATTACTCAGCTTGAAATATGGTTGAACTTATGGGGAATGAAAGTAAATGAACAAAAGTGTGTCTATATAACGTTTACCCTGAGAAGATATTAGATATTCCTCAACATTCCCAAGTGAAATACCTCGGTATACACCTTGATCGAAGTCTTATATGGACACATCATATTGACTCTTAGCTAACTCAGATGAAACTAACGTTAACTCAAATACGTTGGTTGATTTACAGAAACTCAACACTCAGTCTCGGTTGTAAACTTTTACTATACAAGTCGCTTTTGAAGCCAATATGGTGCTACGTAATCCAGTTATAATACATTAAGAATTCAAATTTACATCGTGATTTAAATATGCCACTAGTGACTGAAAAAATTGCAAGATACGCAGGCAAATACTTAACAAAACTCGAGTTACATCGTAATCCACCTGCTCGTAATTTTTTGAGCTTTACTGTACATATCCGCCTAAAAAGAGGGACACAAGGGCTCTTATACTCAACACTCCAGATGGGACTGCTCAAAAATACTATCGATACTATCGATAGTTAATTTTTTTGTGAGATGTTTTAATTTTGTAATCGATTAATACTTGAAAACAATCGATATTTTTTAGTCACTATCGATATTAAACGATACATCACTAAAACAAGAAAATGTGAATATGTTGCTTTTCAAAAATAAGTGAAGGACTGGGACGTTTCTTCAGCTAGTCTCATTATTTTTCATACAATTATTTTAGTTTTTTTTATTTATTGAACTGGCAAATAAAATTGTTATTTTTGTTTTTTGTTTAAAAATATTTTGTTTTGAATTTTTAGTGTAAATAAATATGTACAGCATACGATAACAATACAACTTAGATAGTATCGTCGATATATCGATAGTTTTTCTAACTTTCGATAGTCTTGAATCGATATATCGATAGTTTTTTAAGTATCAAAAACTTTCGATAGCGACACTATCGATAGTTTTCCACCTCTAATACAGACCCTTTAATCTAGAAGAAAAGGTAGTTAATGCTATGTTCAGACGGCAACATGAACCACTTGGTTCGCTCTCTGAACCACGATTGCGAACCATGCCGTTCAAACGACGCATTCGTGGTTCGTTTTGACAAATTTTTTTGATGTAGTGATGCCAACCTAACCATAGTTTCTAACTTATATTAAAGTACATAATTAGCTAATTTTTACTTAAAATTAAATTTTTTTAGATACGATTTCATTTTTTCAATGGGCAATTAAAGTTCTTATTAAATTACGTTGAAAGTACGACAGCACTAGAAAATTTCCAAATACTATTGAACGCTTTGTCTCTGTCCAGACTTGCAATTTTTGTTGCAGCAATTCTTGAGTTTATTGGTGAAGGGGTAAGAAGATTAGGGAGGGGTACACAGTTTCTTGTGCTCTGCAATTCTCTTTTGATTTGAAATTCGTAATTGTTAATTTCAAGTTGCTAGTTGTATTTGACGTGTTTTATAATTTTATTTCTTCAGTTGTATGAGAACCAAAAATATTAGAAAAAGCAAATATAAGTGTTAATTTTTCAGGAAAATTTGTGGCGTAATAGAATTTTTTAATGCATAATTGAAAAATTAGAATTTCATAATGTGGACACTCATGCAATTTCAAAGCAAAATTTTAAAAAATTCCAGCAACAAAAATTGCAAGTCTGAACGAGGACTTTCCAAAAAAACATAAGCAAAACATGTAGAAAATTATAGTTGCATAAAATAAATTTTATGAAAACAAACGAACGTCATAATACATTTTTCTATTTATTTATTCCATGATATGAAACTATGTATTGTCCTATATATTTATGAAATTTGAACGAAATTCTTTTTAATACGAGCACATGATGTTTCTAACACGACCACATGATGTTTATGTGTATGTTTTCAATAAAGACACACGCATAAAAACATATGGTACGCTCATAAAGCTTAGGTGGTATTATATTACACAAGGTTGGGAATTTAATTATTATTTAAATATGCACTCAAAAACACAATTTCGTATTCAAATATAAATTAAAGTAATTACAATTTGGTTACCAACTCAAAATATGGGTATTAGCACTTTTCGGGCTAGATTTAACAAGAATTCAGTCACTCAAAACGCGAAAAAAAATTTTTGGTCCCAAAAAACGCGTGAATTAGTACTTTTTATAATTATCTTTCAGAACTTTTTTTACTTTTTGTCCAATATGTATATAAGTTATAATCTTTGTGCACTTTTTCTTCTTTTAATCTAATAATATCGACTAGTTTGCTAGTTTGCTTTATTAACCCTAGACACATAACCTTCGTCGAAACGACGAACACCGGACGAAAAAATAGCTATTTCTTTTTAACACGTGCACCGATCGCCGCTAAATTTCTTGCCAACTTAGTCTTCGCTGAGCTTTTGCAGGAGACAACCAAACTCGGCGCGTAAGCACGTAATTATTGAGATATGATAAACTTGTTCGTCGCTTCGACGAGTGTTGGTGAGCATAAAGTTGATTTCTGCACACAATGCGCTTCAAAAAATTAATTTTATATATTTTTTTAAATGACAATAGTGTTATAGTTAAGTTTTGCCAAAGAGAAAAAGCCTTTTTTGTTTTGTTTATTTATATAAATTTTATAACAATGTGATCTCAAAAAAAAAGTGCTTTTTGGAAAAATGGATTATAATAAATATCCTTGTAACAGAATAGAAATATATAGTTGTATTTATTAACAAAGTACTTGCTAAAGGTATGTATGTATTGCAAGTACAAAAATATATATGTTTAGAACCGATATTATACGCCCCAAAACGTGCTCGTCGAAACGACGAATGGTTAGGTTTAGAAGGATACGTTCGAGGGTTATGTGTGCAGGGTTAATTTAAAAAAGAAGACTATAGAATAATCTTTTATTTCTTCCAAATTTTTTGTGCTTTGATAAAAACACATAATTTATGTTTTAGGAAGAGAGAGAAATCGAAATTTTATTTTAAAACGACCAATTTTATATGTATGTACGTAAACGTAGATGCATACATATGTATATATCCTTCTATTAT
This sequence comes from Tachina grossa, assembly GCA_949987645.1. NCBI lineage: Eukaryota > Metazoa > Arthropoda > Insecta > Diptera > Tachinidae > Tachina > Tachina grossa. Next base: position 57,724,851 of record OX465277.1, on the reverse strand, counting down.
ATTTATATATATATATGTATATGTACACTATTTATGGGTACCTTATTGAAATTTAATATGAAATGTAATATCTCAAGCTATGTATGTGTTGATCTCATGATTTTCTAATAAATTATTGTACAACAATGTTTTCGATGTTTTGATTTACAACAGAAACATTTTAATACTAGCCCCTTTTCGCGATTATTCGAAAATTTTTACTTTATTTAGAGCTAAACGTATATTTTTTCAATTTAACCCTTTTTAAATTTTTTTACGCTTTTTGAGTATCAAGAGTTGGCATCACTGTTCTCATTTATATATATATACATACATGCACACATACATACATACGTGAATAGTTGGCAGGAGTTTTATTTTCTGTGTTATTTGCTTTTTTACAATAGATAAACAAATTAAGCAAAAAATAATGAATAAAATGTGTTCTATTTTTTTTAATTCATAGACGCATCCATTTTTTGGTTTGTTTTTTGTTTACTCATGGATATGTGTATGTGTGTACTCATTTTGTTTTGATAGCTAGTTCAGATAAATTAGCGATAATGTGTTATCAAAACTAGCGATGATAGCAAATTCTTCATGGTTCGCAACTAGGTTCAAAATGAACCAAGTTGGTTCGCTCTCAAAAATTTGTATGGCGAACCATTTTGATTCAATCAAGATTCGACCGTGAACCTCGAATGAGAGAGCGAACCTCGATAATTGCTGTCCGTGTGAACATGCTATAAACTACATATTTAATTTTCCTTTCGTATTTTTTTGTCCATTTTAAAAGACTTCATTTTTAATAAACAGTGTTTGTCTAAATATTTTATTTCCATATTAAATTTCTATATATATATAAATCAATTGCTGTTCGTTAGTCTGACTAAAGCTCGAGAACGACTGAACAGATTTATCTCATCTTGGTCTTGAAATGTTCGTGAAGGTCTAGGGAAGGTTTAAAAGGTGAGAAAAATTCGAATAATTGCCGGGAAACCCCTAAAACAGTCCTTTTCGTTTTCCCATATAAAAGATTTCTAAATAAAATGTAGAGTCAATTTGAACTTTATTGCTATTCAAACTTAAGTTTAGCTAACTTCAGTTATTAATCTATCAAATTATTTTGTTTTATATAGATTGATAAATACTAAGTTTTGTCACAAATTAAATTTTTGAACGCAACCATTATATTTGACATTAGATTTGGCAACCAACTAATATGTCAATCCATTCTGTCGCACTTCAGAACACGGAAAAAAGTATTGCGATATTGTGTTACAATATCTATTTGTGCGCAAGAACTTTCTTTACTTTGGTGATCCTTTGTGATAGTGACATTACAAGTAATGTGCTCTTTTTTTATATTTGTGATTTTCATCAGACTCTTCCAGTTATTCCCCAATCAACTGTTGCTGATGAACTAAATGCATGCCTAAAATCATCCAATTTGTGGTAGTATGTAAAGACACTCCAATTAACAACTAACATGCGGGTATTTTTGCAACAATATGAAACTGGAAATGTGTTTGCGAAGCAGTTGTTAGACATTGGAAATAACAAAGTTGCAGTGGACACCTTGACCGGATTCATCACATTGCCAACAGATTTCTGTCACATCACAGACTCAAAAGAGCAGCTTATTCAGATTGTTTTGCCAGATATATCGCAAAAGTTAAATAAGCATAATTGGCTGGGTGTACGAGCAATATTGGCTGCGAAAAATAAAGATGTCGAGGATCTCAATGCGACCATTCAGAATTTTCTTCCAGGACAGTTGGTTTCCTTCAAATCAGTCGACACCAGGATGACGTAGTCAATTATTCCACGTAGTTTTTAAATTCACTGGAATTGACTGGATTACCACCTCACAATTCGCAGTTAAAAGTTGGCTGTGAAAAAGCTGATAAATAACTTCATTGAGGCAACAATCATAAAAGGAAAATACAAAGGGGAGGATGTCTTGATCCCGCGGATACCGATGATTCCAACGGATTTACCATTCGATTTTAAACGCTTACAATATCCAGTACGTCTGGCCTTTGCGATGACTATAAATAAATCGCAAGGACCGTCGTTAGAAGTTTGCGGAATCGCATGGACACAAGTCGCGTGTTCGCGCAACGGAAAACCATCTTCTTTGTTTATTTACGAACCACAAAACAAAACAAAAAATATAGTTTATGAGAAAGCTTTAAATTGATTAACAGACTGTATCATAACAGTGTGTGTCTCTCAATATCAAATTTAAACCTTATAAATAGCCAGTATTTCAGGAAAACTCTAATTTGTAAGTAAGCAACATGATGTGTCGAAAATAATAATAAAACTTCATACTTCATTCATAAAATGCTTTTTTATTAAATACGGATTCCTTTTTTTTATACCCTTTGCCAAAAAATATGGTAATAAGATATATATACGATTGTTTGTTTAAAGATTATTTTATACAAAAGTTTAGGTCTTTTATTTATCAACTGAGGCAGTTTTAAGTCTGGCGGGTCAGCTAGTAATTAAATATATTTTGGTTTGGTTTTCTTTTCCTAAATTTCTTTTAATATATTTATTATAAATATATTTGAAACATTTTTAGATTTAATTGAACTGCAGAGAATTTTAATCACAAATAATTTCTTAATCGGGCTTAAGTTCAGCAATTTCAATTTTTATGGAATAAATATTTTTATTAATTAATGTGATTTTCTAAAGAGAAGAAAAATTAAACTAGACTTTATTAGCTGGGGGAAATAGCGATATTTTTTGTGCAGAAACGCACTTCATCAGCACTAGTGTTGTCATTCGAACGAACAAAAATATTCAATTTAGAATAAAAAATTATTCGAATCATTTTTGTCGAATATTCGAATATTCGAACAATTTCCTTAATTACTTTATATAAAAAGTATTTTACATTTCATTACTTTTTAATTTGTTAACAATATGATATTAAGTAATCAAATTACTCAAAATTATAAATACTTGTGTAAGCTTTGTTTGCATGTACATAAGTATGTATGTATACATACATATGTTCGCTAAACTCATCTTTTTGGAAAAAGAACGACGTAAAAAAGCATTAAATACCAACTTTTTAAAATACGTCACAAAAAGAGAAAAAAAAATTTATAGGTTTGTAGTGTGTGTCTGTGTATCTGTTTGTTTTTACGAGTCCACGTACAGACCAAACGGCTGGACCGATTTTGATTTACTTTTTTCTGTTTGAAAGGTGACTTGATCGAGTGTTCTTAGCTGAGTTTAAAGAAAAGCGGTCCAGCCGCTTAGAAGGTATTACATCGTTTTTAGATATATTCTGTTAGATCTGTGTGTCTTTGACGCCGTAGCTCCCGAAGGGCTTGACCGATTTTAATTTGATCGTATATCTTCTAATTTATACTTGAAGAAAATCGGTCTAGTCGATAGGAAGTTATCTTAAATTTTCTATATATTAATTTACTCTCTTCTTTTTGCGATTCTGCTACTTCAATAGTATTAGTGGAACTTATACTACAGCGTCAACTGCGGCAAAGGTTCTCAAAATTTTTAAGTTTTGTTATTAATATTTCTAAATCTGTTATTGAAATCATATGTTTTTCGTGTGTATTGAATAATTTTTAGTTTGTTAATAAAAAAAAAGTTAAACTAATACATATACGTGTCGTTTTTTGCAAACTTTTTTAAGATTATTCGAATATATTTCTTTATTCTTTGTTCGTTCGAATATTCGAACAAAACTACAATGTTATTCGTCTGTTCGAACAAGAAAAAATCATTAAATTTTATTCGAACAAATATAAAAGACGAATAATTAATAACACTAATCAGCACCCATGTCTATCTATTGGGGTAGAGATTGTTATTAAAATCAGTTATTTAATGTAAATTTTTAATAAAATGGAATATGAGAAATGAATATTGTGATAACTGATTATTGACAATAATACTTAGTGCCCTTTTACATTTGCGAAATTGAAAGACAGACGACGTTTGTCGAAGAAGGGGCGAAGATGCAGAGTGTGTAGTACACGACCCTCTATACCGGACAGTTTTTGTTTGTCTTTTCTACTTTTTCGCAATTTAATCTTGTTGGTTCTAGTTTTGCAACTTATTTTAGTGGATTGGATGGATACCTTTCACTATTATATTTTAAATTATATCCGGTTATATCGCAACGCAAAAACTTTCCATAAGAATTATGCATTATATTACATATTGGTGAATTATTTTTATCATTAATAATTAATTATTTTAATATTATAGAATACCACACCTTATATAGAAAAATCCAATTATGAAAATTAAAAAAATGGCTAATGGCATTTAATTAAAGGCACTTCTACTAATAAACGTAAAAAAAATAGATTAAAATAATAATTTTTTCTAAAGATATGGCTCTTCAAAATTGTGGTTTGAAATAACTGCAATTGTGTATAAAAAAGGATTAAAAATGAGCATGTACTTCTTAGGGTTAAATAATTGTATATTTAAATAAATAAAAGATTTTCATTAAATATTTATTTTTCCATTCTACGTTTCGTTGGTATTTTTCCAACTTCTTCAGGGATGATTCTTTATTAAAATCTGGCAACCATATAAGTATTAATAAAAGCAAAATAATAAAGTTTATATTAAACAGCAATAACAATCTGTCTTATTCATTGCACTTACATTTAGGGTCTTATGCAAAAAAACTTAATAAAGCTTTGCCAAGCAATGTTAAGTAAAGTTGTATTCTAAAAAAATTATTGTATGAAAATTCTAAAGTAGGCACCCACGTTTGTTAAGACTAAAGTTGATATTTCAAAGATGTGTGTTTTGTACCTCAAATATTTTTATTAATATAGCACATACTGATTCATGTTATATCTAAAAATGAAGCTAGAAGTGCCTGCTCTTATCTTAAATTTATTATTTCTGTCATGTAATGGGAAGCATCACCAAATTATCCAATTGCTTCGAAATACATAGCAAAATCCATAAAAAATATTAAAATAAATACAATTATACAAAAATGTTTTAGTGATGTACATACAATCAAAACAAATCGAAAAAAGCTGGATATTCAAATACTCGTTTCATTCGAATAAAACAAATTGTGATAATTTTTCACATTTTTTTACTTTTACTTCATGGGTGTGTTTATCTGTTTTCCTATTAAGTCAGAAGCTCATATTTTTTAAGTTAGGTTGCTTTACTTCAAGATAATAAAAATTTATTTAATAAAATAAAAAAAATATTTGAATACCCGAATGAAATTGAATTCAATTTTGTACATCATAAGATGTGAAGTGGTTGTTGAACACGGTGGTGTTACCAGTATTTATTATTAAATCACAAAATATTTAAAGTTGTCTTTTGCATATGATTTTTTAATAAAGCTATGTTAGCCTTAAAGTGCTTATCAACTACTATGAACTTTAAAGCTAAAGTAAAATATTTTTTTGCATAAGGGGGTTATTCTTTAAAATATCCACATAATTTAAAATATCAGTGTTTTGTGTAAACTGGACAATCACAAAACACAAACTTGATATATTAACCCCCATATTCATAAAATTTGAAACAAATTTGAAATGTATTTTATTTAAAATTTTCCATACAAAATTTTCCTAAAATGAATTTCAAATTCATTTTATTTTTTTATAAATATGGGGGTAAATATGTATAAATTAAAAATTGTTTAAAAAATTAAAAAACTAATTAAAATATATCACGGCCGAATTCCTCTCACTATTGTCGTCACTATACTAGAACTGTGGTGTAACTAGCATTAGTGTTGTCTATGTCATCTTTGGTGTTTATTGCTTTTGCACCTTTTTGTTGGATTCTTAAACTCTCCAATGTATATCTTTATTTATTTTTTTCTCTTTTTCTAAAACTCTTAAGGCTCAGTTAGCCGACTGTAATGTAAAGTAACTGTAACGTAGGAAACAGCTGATCGAGAATTTTATATGAAAAGTAAGTTACGTTACATTACATCTCTATAACCATTTTCATTACTTTTCACATAACAATATCGATCAGCTGTTTCCTACTGTTGCAGTTACTTTACATTACAGTCGGCTAACTGAAGGCTCATTTCATCAAATATTGCTGTATGTCCACTTTCTATACAATGGTGCGATAGTGCAGTTGATTGTTTACTTTTCCTAATATCTGCCTTATGTTAATCGATTCTAACTCCTAAGCTTCTCTTAGTTGTACCGATGTACATATACTTTGCCGCACTCTTCATCGTCATTACCGCTGCATTTAATTTCATACACTACATTACTTTGGTCCCTCGTTTCTATTTTTGTTTGTGTAAATAAATGTTGAATTGTTTTGTTGGGCTTATGTGCAATTTTTACATTCTCTTCTTTTATTATCTCCTTATGTTTGTTGTTTTCTGTAAGTTTAGCAGCGTGACCATTTTAGCATTTTTGCAGCTAAATTTAGCTTTTTTTTGTTGATTTAGCTGCAAAATTTTCGATTTAGCAGTTAGCATTTTAGTTAGCATTTTTCAATTTTTTATTTAGCATTTTCTAGCATTTTTTCATATTAATCTACATAACTTTTAACAATATCTCTTATACGTAAAAGAGGCTGACTTCCAAAACGTCAACTGCCTTCCAACAAAGTGTAGTGTTTCATAACACTGCAGAACAAAACTTTGACAATGCATACCCTTTCAAAACGTCGTTGACAAGTATTTAGAACACCGCAAACAATCAATCAGCCCATCGGTTGCAAAGTTGATGCTCATGGTTACAATGTTTCGCAACTTTGGAGCTGTGCACGTTATAAATACCGTATCCTAAGACTGTTCAAACTTTCTACTTTTTACGTAAAAATTTAATAGACGAAAGCTTTAGAATATTTTACAAAAACCAATTTTTAAACGTTGTTTATAGACGAAACGTAAGTGAGAAACGAATTGTTCTCAAAGAACCGTCCGTGAATTAATATTTTTGGTTTGCTTTAAATACTTTATGTATAGTGACAAACTAGTATTTACTTAGCATAACCCAGCAAAAATTATTGGTTTCCCGAAGCATATTTGTGAGGGATACAATGTTACAGAATCACTTGATGTTGCGCATGAATAAGGAATTTTTTTGTTCGAGATGAGCCAGCTAGAATCAACACATTTAGCTTACTAAAGTGCTTCAAAGAAGTAATATTCAGATGCAAAAATTACTGGCTTGCAAAATTTTTTGTGATAACTTTCTATTTTGCTAGAGAGTCCGCCTTACGTTAGTGATTGTTGTTGTTATTGCTTCCAAATCACTATTTTTTCTGCAGAAATCTTTATTATGCTCCGCAGTTTCAGAAAATACCTTGGTGGAAAAAGTCCTTAACCCCGGCCAAAGGTCGTCAGTCTACAAAACATTATTATTATACACGAGTTCCTCCATAAAACTTATCATTAAAAGTCGGCGCATGATGTACTTTTTACCCACTATTAAATCACGCTAGATTTTTAATGTAATAATATTATGGGCCAAAAATCGTTAAGCGTATGTTTCATTTTGCCACTTATGCTAACTTCATGCCAGTTTTTCATTATACATAATGCAGTTAAAATTCAAGAAATAATTTGTAATTAAAAAAATCTGTTTCATTCAAAGGAAATACATTTTATTTAATATTAGTAAGGCGATGTAAGCAGAAGTTACAAAAATAACAACTTTAAAAGAAACAATTGGATTAAAAAAGGTAAATATTAAGTTTTAGCAGTATGTTTTAGCACTTTAATAAGTTTTTAGCATATTTTAGCTTTATTTTGAAGTCAATTTAGCCGCAACAATTTTTAGGATCTGGTCACACTGAATTTTAGGTATAAAAGCTACTCCGTAATATTTTTTTATTATTTATTATTTTATTTTTTTTTTATTTCTTGAATGTTATCCCGCGTGTTCGATCTGTTTGTTACCTTCGTAATTAAATTATTTATAATATTGGTCGGAAAATTATTCTTCTCAAGGATGTCTTTTATAATTCGTATACTCTTTGCCTTAAACTTTTCTTCGCTCACTTTCAAAACTCTATTAATTAAATTGCATACTGTGTTAATTTTTTGATTCATTGGTTGTGTTGATGTATAGTTAATAACGCGACCAGAAGCAATTGATTTTGAGTACCAATCCGTAATTAATTTGTCTCTTTCCCGGTATATTTTCATATCAAGATATGGAATAGATTTATTTTCTTCTTTTTCTATGGTGAATTTTAGTTTTGTATGGTAGCTCTTAAATGTTTTGAGTATTATTTCTTCATCTTTTTTCTTTATAATGGCGAACAAATCGTCTACATACTTAGTTAGAAGTTTTATTTTTACATTTTCTTTTTGAAGATCCTTAATACTAGTGTCAAGAAGATTATCTAATACAATGTCCGCGATAGTTGGTGATAAGGGATTGCCCATAGGCATGCCATAGATTTGATTAAATATTTTTTCCCCAAACATGAAATAATTGTTTTCATTAAGGCAGAACTTTAACAACTCTAGGAACCTTGTCCTAGGTATTTTTCTATACTGTTGTATGCTACTCCATTTTGTCATAATATTATTTATTGCTAGGTGTATGTTAGTGAATAACGATACCACGTCAAGGGACACTAGGATTTCGTCTTCGTCTAAAGAAATTTTTTCTATCTTGTCCTTAAGCTCTAATGAGTTTTTAATATTGAACTCCTTCATTTCAATATTTTTTAGAATGCTCCCGACATATTTTGATAGATTGTAGCAAGGTACACCTAGCAATAAAATAGACTAATTATAACATTAAAGATATACGCAGGGAAATAAGTAACGAAGAACACATACTTAATCGATGACTAAATAACGAAGAATATTGCAATTTTATGACTAAACAGAAACAAAGATATAAAATAATCACATTAAAAGAGAGAAGTGCACATGCCCCCAAAATCGAACTACTAAGAAAAAGACAACTAGAGAAATATAATTTGAGATTTAACCCAGATTGGTTCATCAATATGACAAGTATAAAATCTCCAGAAGACGCCAAATGGCTATTATCTATGGGACCGAAATTTGCACTACCTGTCAACAATAAGAATATTTCGACAATCAATATTATAGCAGATTTAGAACAATGGGTACAGACCTTAAATGATGACATACGAAAAGAAACAGTGAGATCAAGGATTGCAAATAGAATATTAACACATAGAAGAACATACAAAAATAATCAAAAAGAAAAGTTTATATTAACTATTTATGAAGATACGAAAAATTTTTTGAAGCAATACACTAATGAAATAGTGATTACAGATTCAGATAAAGGGAACAAAACCGTAGTTATATATAGAAGGGATTATTATAATTTTTTTTTAAGACGCTTTTTTATTTATTGTATCTTCAATTATGAACTAACAATAAGTATTCAAATCTTAATCTAAAGTATAATTATTAGGCCCAACCAATGTCGGACATAAATAAGTGATAGTTATTAATAATCATAAGTAGTGATAAGCAACAAAAGGAAAAAAGTGTTTTCAAGCAGCTTCATCATCTGGAGTGTTGAATATTAGAGCCCGTGTATCTTTTTTAAACGGATGTGTCCAGTAAAGTTCAAAATATTACGAGCAAGCGGATTAGGATGTGATTCGAGTTTTATTAGATATTTGCCTGCGTATTTCGCAATTTCTTCACTCACTAGTGGCATATTCAAATCACGATGTATATTTGAATTTTTGATGTACCATGGAGCCGATGTTATTATACGTAAAATTTTGTTTTGCCTTCGTTGAATTTTCTCTACAGTTGAAGCTGAAGCAGTGCCCCATAGTTGAATTCCGTAGCACCATATGGGCTTTAAAAGCGACTTGTATATTAAAAGTTTACAGTCTAGGCTAAGTGTTGAATTTCTACCAATCAGCCAATGTACCTGGGTTAATTTAAGTTTCATTTGTGATAGCTTAGAATCAATGTGGTGTTTCCATGTAAGTCGTCGATCAAGGTGTATACCAAGATATTTCACATGTGAATGTTGAGAAACAACTTGATTGTTAGTCCGAATGGGGGAACAAGTATCTCTTCGTAAGGTAAATGTTACTTGAACACACTTTTGTTCATTTACCTTGATTCTCCATAAGTTTAAGCAAAGCTCCATCTGGCTAATGTGTTCCTGGAGTTTACGGGATGCCTCATCAGGGTTTTCGTGCATACTAAGGCAGGCTGTATCGTTGGCAAATGTGGAAGTATGGATACTACTGCTCACAGGCATATCACAAGTATAAATCAAATATAAAACTGGCCCCAGTATACTCCCCTGTGGCACACCGGATGAGATAGCTTCAGGCCTACTCGTAAAGTCTCCTTCCACAACAGTGAACTTACGGGAAATAATGTAACTTTCCATAAGATTTAAAATGTTTATTGGTAAGTAAGTCTTAAATTTTAAAATTAGGCCTTCATGCCACACTTTATCAAATGCCTGGGAATTGTCAATAAACAGCGCAGAACAATATTTTTTTCTTCTTCAAAAGTTCTTCTTATAAATTGAACCAATCTGTGAGTTTGTTCAATGGTGCTATGGTGACTTCTAAAACCAAATTGATGATCTGGTATGCACCCACTACTAATTAGAATTGGGGACAATTTTGTTTTGAGCAGTTTTTCGAAAAGTTTTGATATTGTTGATAGTAGACTTATTGGCCTATATGACTTAGCCTTGGTTAGATCTTTGCCCTGCTTTGGAATCATTTTAACCTTGGCAAGCTTTGTAACGAACAGTCCCATATAAATTTTTTTTTTCCTCTTCATATTTAATTTTTTGTATAAAGCTTATTGATTTGCCCGTTTATTGATATGTATTTTATTTCCCAAATTCACTAAAAACCATATTTCTAATATAAATTCTTTTAATATGAGCATAAGACATAAATTTTTCAACGTGTCACCACGTTAGCATAACATTTATATGTTTTACTTTACATACTGACTTATGCCATAGCGATTATATCCCTAAAGATGTTAGCATCACTGGTTCATGTTCATCTTAAACTTTAAGTTGGCAATGCTAAATTTTGTGGATCTTGAAATTCCCTTTGCGTGTTTTCTTTTAAACCCATTTTTATTTATGTGTATGTTATAAATTATAACGGGAAAATCGAATGATCTGTGGTATGTGGTCTAGAACATTCGATAATTTGTTAAGAGGGAGATGGAAAAAATTGGATGGCGTCATTCAATAAGTAATTGGCGTGGTAGAAAGTCGAACAGAACCCTTGCTGTAATTATTTAATTATATACAATTAAAATAAATTAAATAACTGAAAAAGAAAGGCAAATAAGTGAAAATTGTAAAAATAATAAGATCAAGTTGTTAAAATAATTACACTTGTATACGTACAAGTAAAATAAAATAAAAAAAACAACCCTTTGTGAAAAAAAATACAATAAACTGTTTTTGTACAAAGGCAATCAAAACTGTGTGTGGAAAAAGAAAAAAGTCTGCCAAAATATTTAAATAAAAAGCATAGCGTAGAAATGATCGGTTAAAAATAAAAGAACCAATTAAAATACCCATGGACCAGTTAAATTCCCAATCACATGTATCAAACATTTTGGTTGATGGAACAATTTTACACTTAAAATAAATAAAACGCTGTGAAGAAAAAAAAAACAATTTTATCATTTCACCAAATAGCCATTAAAAAAATTAATAACTACATAGGCAAAACCTTTACTGGAACATAATTTGCATATGTATCGTGCCCACCATAAAAAGAAATTCGAATCTCAATTGTACCGCATACGCATTCTTCTACCACTTTTCTCCGCCGAATAGTTCAGCACCATACATCCTATTCTTCAAGAGATTCTAGCAGATATATCATCTATTGTTTTAATTCTAACGTTGTATTGTTATAAAAGAATATCAACTTTGTACACACTTGCTGTAATTATTTAAATATATACTTAAGTATATATGTATGTAAGTTTTTTTTGTCCCTTTTTTTATTAAAAGAAAAAATATACCCAATTGCAAGTTGATTTATTTTGAAATTGCAGAAAATAAATTAAACAGAAAATTATATTGTTAGGTGTATAATTAAACCAGTGTAAATAGTGCGAGCAAAAAGTACGTAGCCGTAACAAAGTTTGGGGGCTATTCAAGCGAAAAACGAAAGAAAAAAGAAAAATTTTGTACTCTCTTTCAGCTAAAACCATCAAGATCCTGTTCATCGAGATCCGGAGGCCTTCGCGAACGACGATAGCAGATGATCGGTGAGTTAAAATTTTTGTTAATAACCTTAAATTTGTATTTTTCGACTTGTTACACTTTTGCTGAAAAAGAATCCTTATACAACTCCTTTTTGCAGAAAAACCACATTATTGTTTAACTTGATCCATTTTTTTAACCCCTATAATTGGTATCGGTAACCAAATCGTGTACGAATATACCAAAAAATTTTATCTATCGATATACATATGTATGTACATATATGTATGTATATATTTCTTTTTATTTTCTTGCCATAAAGAATTGTGTCTTGTACAGTGCCATTAAAAAATACATATCTATACATACATAAATATATACATCCATATATGAAAAAGCAATCAAACTTTGTATGAAAGTATATTTGCACACATATAATTCGCGTTTTAACGAAAAGAAAATAAAATCTATTTCGTCCTTGCTGCTCACGCTATCTTATAATTTGTAATAAGTAGAATTTTAATGTGTTTAAATACAATTGCAAGAAACAATAAATTCAATAAAATGTTAGAAATAATTTATTATTGTTAGTTACTGTAATTGAATAACCCAGAGAGTAATTTTTAGTTTCCTACAAATGCATAAATCTAATATTAATGAATATTGTAAATAAATGAATACTCAGTAAAAATGGAATAAAACGTCAATTCTTTTCTTTCTGAGGTTGGTGGTATAAAGGGGAATTTATTTAGGGGTCCTATGTTAAATATTCTGCGCTAGGACATAAGGGAGGTAGGGTGAAGAGAGTTGGCTCGTCGTTTACACCTGACATAGCCATTTCAACCTGATACATACATTTCAACTATTACAGGTCTTTCCATAGTTTTTCAATTCTCAATATATTGTATAGGGCGATACCATGTATTTCTTATTTTTTATGATTCTTCTGGTACATTTACGTAATTCAGTTTCGACAAAAATAGGGAGTATATAAAAAAAATATGTTATGCTGTAAACTTCGAGGTTGGTGTAATGCGGACCGAACCCCCCCGTAGCCGACTGTTAGCTAGCAATTAAAAATCAATGGCTCCCGCAGTCCTCATGCAAGCATCCTCCTGATACTATGCAAATAGTACTAACATCAAATACGTGTTTATTCGTATTAATAGCAGCTGAATAGAAAGTTTTTCCTTCTTTGTTTGAGTTGCATAAAATTACTTCCTAAACTGTAAATGTTCTTTGTTAGTTCTTAAAAACCGCGAAAGTATAAATATACCTTTTATTCCTACTACCCAATATCGTAAAAAAAAAATATATCCAAAAAAAAACAAAATAGTACAGAAAAATTCTTGTGTAGTTTTGTGCCAAAGAACATAAACAAACAAAAAAAAAACATTTAGATTTCTTTCTTTTAAAAGTGAAAATATAAATATCATCTCAGCTTTCTATTCTATTCTATATATATATATATATATATATATATATGACAAAATTTCAAATATATTTAAATATAACTATATATACATATATAGAGAATTATAAATTATAACAGCTTCCAGCTGTGTGGATAATACTCCAGTCGTAAAATGGCATTAAAAACGAATAACAGGATTCTCACTGCAATACGAGGCAAGTTCATAAGCATCTGGTTACTAATTCCATCAATACTCGGAGCTTTCTTCGGGTTGAGTTCGGCAATTAATTTTTGTAAATCACGCGTCTTGAACTTAATGTGTTGAGAGGGTAGAGCGACTACACTCGGCAAATCAGCAACACCAGTACATATGTTTGGCGTAAAAACGGATTTTAAGTGCTCAGCAAATATGTTACCTTTTTCAGTATCGCTTCTTGCCCAACCTCCGGTAGATATGCGTCGAGGTGGCTTATACTCAACGGGTATTTTAAGCTTTCTAGCAGCGCGCCACAAGTAGTAATTAGATGCTGGTGTGACATCAGGACCTTCCAGATAATTTTTAAGGGATGCAGTTTTTCAGATGCAAGCAACTCTTGGAGTCGTTTCGTGCACTCTTTAAACCTGGTTTTATGTTGAGGTGATCTGTGCTGTTGCCATTCCCTTCTAGCTCTTCTTTTTTCACAAACGAGACGTGCAATGTCTGTAGAATAAATTCTATTAAAACCAGTCTGCGGATGGCAGTGGCATGTTCAGCAGCCTGTTTAATATTTTTGTTAAGATTGGCAATGCTAGATTCAATATCATTGGGTGTTCTTAGCGTAATATTTATTTAACACGATTGATCATCTTCACATATGGGTCGGGTAAGTTACTTCTTAATGGGCTACAAATTGTAATGATCGTTGGCGAGTGATCGGACGAGAGATCACGAGAAGCTTGAAGCTGAATTAAATCCCTAGAGATATTTTTTGTGACGCCAAAATCTATAACATCCGGAATTTTTTGTATGTCAGTAGGCCACTAAGTGGGCTCCCCACTCGAAATGACATCCAAGCCAATTTTGAAATTGTGTTGAACAATGCTCGACCTCTGGGTGTAATAAGACGCGAACCCCAAAAACGTATGTTTTGCATTGTAGTCACCAGCTGCTACAAAACGAGGTCCAAGAGATTTGTAGAAATTTTCGGATTGATCTTCAGTGATTGAAAATCTGGGAGGGGAGTAAATTGATGATATTACGAAGTTTGTACAAAAATGTTCAATGCCAATATTTGTTGCTTGTAGGTGTTGTTCACAAATGTTATCAAGAACATAGTGCTTGAGTCTTGACTTTATTAGAATTGCTGATCTACCGCAAGCCCTTCCTCTAGGGTCCTTTGTATCATATATAGTGTAGCCATTATTTTAAAAATGCTTCTCGAAGTCAAGTGAGTCTCAGAGACTAGCATTACATCAATATTTTTTTCCGTAAGGAAGTGCTCAAGTTCATTTTTATGTTGGCGAATGCTGTTTACGTTCCAGAAACATATTTTTAACGTATTCATGGCTTGTTAATTAATGCTTGAAACAGTGTATTCTGCATTCGAAGCACTTCCTGCATCATGCTAGTCATATTTGTTGTAAAATGGTTTACAGTTTTCATCAAATTATCAATAGTAGCTTCAAGGCGATTGAAATTAAAGCTTGAATTTGTATTTGTTGAATTATTTGCCGGTGAAACATTTTGTGTGGGAGTAGAACTAGCCCTAGCAGCATCTGCATACGATACACGCGAAGTAACTGGTTGGCTCATTTGCGCAGAAGTGGCGGAGGAAGCGTTTGCTGTTTGAACTGGAACTAATTTAGGGTTTTTGCACCATAGCCTGCTTGACAATAGAGTACACAGGACAACCTCTGTAGTTAACGGTACGGTTACCTCCACAATTATGCTTTTTTTTCTGTTTGATTTTTTGGTTTAGTATAACTACCAGTACCGTGCAATTCACCGCATATAACACAAACTGTAGGTAATTTGCAGTAAGTTTTTGTGTGACCACATTCTTGGCAATTATGGCACTGTACGGGACCTGATCGCTCTTGTGGCTCTTCAACTGTGATTTTTCGATATAAGAGGTATTTTAGGTTATAAATTGGATGTGTCTCGTTTTTTTGACTTTATATCATTCGGCTCCAGTTCAACACAAAATAGAGGCTGGAGGATTTTCTCCCTATTGAATATATTAGTAACATTTTTTACCTTAAATCCCTGTATGATGAGTGCATCTTTTACTTATTCGGGATTAACATAAGAATCAATGCCCTTCAACACGATTTGCATACCTTTAGTACTCTTAAGCTGGTACGTATAAAAACTTGTTTTATTTTTTTCGAATTCTGTTACTATTTTGCGGAAATCTTTTTCTTCGTATATTTGAATTTTACTTTCGCCAATGTTACCACGTTTTATTGGAATAACGTGAAATGCGTTCTCACCAATTGCCGAGACTAATTTTTTAATAAGGGAGTTAGAATTTTTTTGTCTCAAATATATTGGTGATGGTTTGGAGGTTTTTGTCGAAGATACAGCCGGTTGGTCATTATTAGCCTGGAATACTGAAAAACGATTACTACGATTAATTGATGCAGCGTCGTTATCCTTGGATATCTTGGAAAGCGATGAGATTTTTGAAGAATTTGGGATTCGCCCACGCTTTACAACTGTAATATATCTGTCCATTCCGACTTGAACTTTAGATTTTTGACTATTGCTATCTAAAGTGATAACTTGATTAAGTGATGAGCACGAGCCAGAAACGGATGATATCGCTGACTTAATTAAAGTAGTACCAGGCAACTCAAATGTTAACAAATCACTAGTTGGCATTGGGCAAAGCGAAGTTGAACGCTGACGAAAAATTGCATTTGCCGTTAGAAAAATACTATCACCAGATTTTTTATTTTTATTGTTTTTTATTAAGAGCTCCAGAACTCACAGTACTACTATCATCAGATTTTTTATTTTCATTGATTTCATTAAAAGTTTCAGAACTCACAGTAAAATAAGCATTTCTGCCGTTAGAACTCACTTCAAAATTTTTTGTATTTGAGGTACTCATATAGAGTATGTATTCCTCAAGGGCACTTTACTTGTTTTTTTTTTTGTTTGCGGTTTTTTTTTTGTTTTTTCTACTATGTAAAAATATTAGCAAAGCAATAAAGCTTATTTATTACAGTCAGTATGTACCTATTACGAATAATATGTACTACGAATATTTTTTTTTTGTATAATGTTTTTTTTTCGTTTAGTAAGTATTTAAGAAAAAGTCCGCTAATCGACTATTCACTATGAAGGTACAACGAGAACTGATAGAAGGGGTTATGAAAATAAAATGAACAGACTATTGGATGATAAAGGTACATACAAAACCACTAGAATAGACCCAACACAAAAACTGCAGAGAGCAAACAACAGAATTGTAATGGACCTATATAAAAAGGAATACATTAATATCCAAGAAAAGATAAGCTTAACATACAATGCAGCAACAGCTCCCCGATACGGCCTCCCTAAAACACATAAGCCTGATGTACCACTGAGACCAATTGCATCATCAGTAGGTGCACCTTGCTACAATATATCAAACTATGTCGGAAGCATTCTAAAAAATATTGTCATGAAGGAGTTTAATATTAAAAACTCATTAGAGCTTAAGTACAAGATAGAAAAAATTTCTTTAGACGAAGACGAAATCCTAGCGTCCCTTGACGTGGTATCGTTATTCACTAACATACCTATACACCTAGCATAAAATAATATTATGACAAAATGGAGTAGCATACAACAGTATAGAAAAATACCTAGGACAAGGTTCCTAGAGTTGTTAAAGTTCTGCCTTAATGAAAACAATTATTTCATGTTTGGGGAAAAAATATTTAATCAAATCTATGGCATGCCTATGGGCAATCCCTTATCACCAACTATCGCGGACATTGTATTAGATAATCTTCTTGACACTAGTATTAAGGATCTTCAAAAAGAAAATGTAAAAATAAAACTTCTAACTAAGTATGTAGACGATTTGTTCGCCATTATAAAGAAAAAAGATGAAGAAATAATACTCAAAACATTTAAGAGCTACCATACAAAACTAAAATTCACCATAGAAAAAGAAGAAAATAAATCTATTCCATATCTTGATATGAAAATATACCGGGAAAGAGACAAATTAATTACGGATTGGTACTCAAAATCAATTGCTTCTGGTCGCGTTATTAACTATACATCAACACAACCAATGAATCAAAAAATTAACACAGTATGCAATTTAATTAATAGAGTTTTGAAAGTGAGCGAAGAAAAGTTTAAGGCAAAGAGTATACGAATTATAAAAGACATCCTTGAGAAGAATAATTTTCCGACCAATATTATAAATAATTTAATTACGAAGGTAACAAACAGATCGAACACGCGGGATAACATTCAAGAAATAACATCTGGTAACACCAAATATTACCGAGTAGCTTTTATACCTAAACTTACAGAAAACAACAAACATAAAGAGATAATAAAAGAAGAGAATGTAACAACTGCACATAAACCCAATAAAACAATTCAACATTTATTTACACAAACAAAAACAAAAATAGAAACGATCAAGGCAAATTCATAACAGGTAAAGTTAATACTACAACAAAATACAAACAATAAAAGCAATATGGTATTTTGTTGTTGCCTTGGAGGCTCGTATGTCAAAAGCAGCTGATTGAAGATACTGAGGCAGAAACCTATGCCGTGATGGCTCACAGCCGACTGAGACAAGCTGCCGATAATTTTAGGCAGGCGCGCCAACGCCGAAAAAAGTTTTGCTCATGCCGCATGAAAAACAGCATCCGATTCTTAACGTAAAACATTAACTAATATTTTTCTATTCATTTTTAATTATTTTTTATATAAAATTGGATTTTAATGTTAATTGTCCTCAGCCGACTAAAACCATTTTTGGTGCTCCGCCGACAATTTTCTGAACAGTCCCCGACGCCGACAAAATTGCTCAGGCACAGGTGTCTGTACTAAAGGCGAATTAATTTTGTAAAGGAAAATAAATGTTTTGATTTGATATATGATTTTGTTTGAATTTGTTTTTCATAATGTGGTGCAATCATAAATTCTAACAATAAAATGTGATAAACGAAACAAATCAAGTGGCTGCAAGGCTTAGTTTCCGAGCTGTTGACCTCTGAAATTGTAGTAGAAAATTGTGATTGAATATTGTATTTTCCAACGACTGCAACTTGTTTTCCGTGTACTGATAAGACAAAACAATTGTCAAACAGAATTCGGCCAGGCTTGAGGATTTTCTCCATAATGGTGTTTGAAGACACGGCGCAGACTTGTAAAGATTTTCTGCATTACAAATTATTTTTGCCTAATAAAGTTTTCCTGCATTGCCGGCCTTCGGCCGGGCTTAAGGATTTCTTCTACCATGGTGTTTCCCGAGACGCCGCAGCCTAGTAAAGATTTTCTGCCGTGCAAAGTTTTCCTGCATGGCCGACAAAGAGTATTTTTACCATTTCATGAAAACACTATAATCAAAATTTTTTTGCTGGAATTTCAGAGGCCCGTAACTTAATTTAAGGAATAATAAAATAATAATAATAATAAAATAATAAAATAATAAAAACAAACCTTAATGTACTCATGCCCACAACATTGCCGAAAAAATTAAAATTCTACGTTTCTAAACATATGGATGTGTATTTTAAAATTCAGTGATACATGTATTATAAGGGGTGTTTTTTTTAGACGTATAGAACTTCAAATTGAAATAAAACACAAGAAAATCGTTTCAATGTCCATCAATTTGGCTTTATTGGAAGGATAATTTTATGCCATTAATGTTTAAATATGATTTTGGGCATGTGGCCGCCGCGGCTGGCTCGAATAAAGCCAATTCTACAGGTCCAATTTTCAACCACTTTTTCGAGCATATGGGGCCGTATGTTGGCAATAACGCCACGAATGTTGGCTTCCAAGTCCCCTAACGTTTCTGGTTTGTTGGCGTAGACGAGCGACTTCACATATCCCCAAAGAAAATAATCCAATGGTGTCAAATCACACGATCTTGGTGGCCAATTGACAGGTCCATTCCGCGAAATTATGCGCTCATCGAATGTTTCCTTCAATAAATCGATTGTGACGTGCGCTGTGTGGCATGTAGCGCCGTCTTGTTGGAACCACAACTCATCCACATTCATGCCATCCAATTCGGGAACAAAATAGTCGGTTATCATGGCTCTATACCGGTCTCCATTAACGGTAACTGACTCTCCAGCATTATTTCGGAAGAAGTATGGCCCAATGACTCCACCAGCCCATAGAGCACACCAAACAGTCAGTTTTTGTGGATGTAATGGCGTCTCAAGGGTCTCATGTGGATTCTCTTCACTCCAAATGCGGCAATTTTGCTTGTTGACGTAGCCATTCAACCAAAAATGAGCCTCATCACTGAACAAAATTTTGCGATGAATTTCGCGAACTGAACCATTATTTTCGAAATAAATTTGCACGATTTGCAAGCGTTGTTCTTTTGTCAACCTGTTCATGATAAAATGGCAAACCAAACTAAATAATAATCACTTGACAGCTGACAAAATGGCCGCCAGTTAAAAAAGTGATGCCAACTTAAAGTTCTATACCTCAATAAAAAACACCCTTTATGTTCGTTATTGCTTAACTTAACTTAAAGTCCAGACCGCAAATTTTGCTCCACTTTCCTCTGCGGTCATCGTTCGGAACTCGGAAGAAACTTCCATTTCCACGTTTTTGTTTTTTTTTTGCATATGCAGCAACTTTTCATTTTTATTTATTATGCATACATTCATATACAGTATATAAATTTTTCACCAAACGTGCTTTCTTTACTTAATAAGAAATATTCACAAAAATTATTTCAATTACACCTTGTTTCACAGTTTATCACAATTTCTTTTTAATTTATCACGTTTTAAAATTTTTTGTAACTGTAACTTTTAGCGTTGGATTCAGTATTTGTAAACATAAACAACTTTTGACATACGAGCCACTAATTCGCCTTTACTTAGGCAAAAAAAAAAATAGAACAGCTGTGTTTTCAACTTGACCTTATAAATAGGCCTTGGAAACGAGGGACCAAAGTAATGTAGTGTATGAAATTAAATGCAGTGGTAATGACGATGAAGAGTGCGGCAAAGTATATGTACATCGGTACAACTAACATATGGTCTACACCTAACATAATATGTAAGATAAGAGCGTCAAATTCAATCGCAGAGCGAATCATGTTACGTTTATACTTCAAATTAGTGTTATCTCAATCTTATAAGATTTTTTATAAGAGCGTTGTTATAAGAAATCCTATAACAACAATCCTATGAGATGAAGTGTCAAAAACACACGTATTTGAAAGTAAATTAGTATGCATGTGTGAGTGTTTATTAAAATAAATGAAAAACAATGATTTGGACAACATTTCTGGGATTTTGTATGTCTAAATGTGCTTAATTGATTCATAAATTAAATTTTGTGTGAAAATGCGAAAATAAAATAACTAATTATACAAAAATAAAACATGTTAACTCGATGAGAATTTGCATTAAATGAAATGTTATAAGAAAACTGAAATTACGTGTTCCTGTTGTATGAGATGAAGAGAAATATCGGCATTTTATTTTTGTTATTCTGCCGACGTTCTCTCAAATATTATGTCAGAGTTAATCGCTATGTAAGAGAAGTTTAGGAGTTAGAATCGATGAACATAAGGCAGATATTAGGAAAAGTAAACAATCAACTGCACTATCGCACCATTGTATAGAAAGTGGACATACAGCAATATTTGATGAAGTAAGAGTTTTAGAAAAAAAGAAAAAAGTAAATAAAGATATACATTGGAGAGTTTAAGAATCCAACAAAAAGGTGAAAAAGCAATAAACACCAAAGATGACATAGACAACACTAATGCTAGTTACACCACAGTTCTAGTATAGTGACGACAATAGTGAGAGGAATTCAGCTGTGATTTTAAAGATTAAATGTAAGTGCAATGAATAAGACAGATTGTTATTGCTGTTTAATATAAACTTTATTTTTTGGCTTTTATTAATACTTATATGGTTGCCAGATTTTAATAAAGAATCATCCCTGAAGAAGTTGGAAAAATACCAACGAAACGTAGGATGGAAAAATAAATATTTAATGAATAATCTTTTATTTATTTAAATTTATAATTTAAAATGACCTTGAAAGTCTGACTTTTGGGAAAAAACCAAATAACATCAAAATCATAGAAAATAAAAAAAAGGTCGATACTAATTACATTTAAACATTAACACATAAATAATTGAATTTAGTTGGCAAATAAACAAAATTTTTTCCAGATTAGTTGTTGTATTATGTTTTAAGAATATAAACGGTATTTTTTTTTATTACATACATATGTCGATAACTGTGTATGCATCATTATAAGACTGATATTAATAAAAGAAAACAAAACTTGTTGTTATAAGTAAACATATCGAGCCTTATTTTCGATTTTATCATAAGCGACAAAAATTAAATTTTTCAGGAGAAAGCTTTTTTAAAATTTTCAAATTGGTTTTTGTACGTAAAATGTCGTTTACGATAAAATTGTATAGCCCGTATCTTAAAAGTTATCAACAATTTTGGCATTATGATAATTTTAAACTATGGGTAGGCCCAAAAAATTTTAATTTCAATAAAAATGTCAATTTTCGATAACATGTCGTCGGTCGCTTACGATAAAATCGAAAATAAGGCTCGATATAATAGTGAAGAAAAAAAAATTTCAAGTATTACCGGGATATTTTTTCTTTCATTTTATAACAAAAAGTATGTCAATTTATAAAAATAAAAATTTAGCTGTGCTTAAGTGCGCCAATTTAAACAATTGTTATTTTTTTAGTGTCGACTCAAATGAAAATGCGAAACTTTTTTTAATTCTTGGATGTAGTTAAAAAATTATCAGGAATTGTGGGAGCTCTAATAGTGAAATCTTTGGAAGCGAAAGACGTTCAAACAATATATAATTTAAATTCAAAATTAAAGCGGATGTGGTCCGATTCCAACAGAAAAAGGGACCGGTTCGGGTGTAAGTTCTGTGACTGGCTAAATACCGATTTGCCAATACACGGAGTAAATTTGAGTGATTTTGTATTTTTTTAACTGCCAGTTTATAGAAGCCATGTAAAAATTCTCGTCTGCACAAATTTTGAGTGCTTTGTTTTTGTTTTCAATATAAAAAAACAAGCGAGAATTTTTACATAGAGAACAAAGAGGGGTAGAAAAAATGGCTCGATTTCTGTTTTCCATGGTTTTTTTCATATTTCTCTTTACATTGCTCTTGTTGTTATTGTTGTTACGTTTCAATGTTACTCTTCTATCTTATTGTTATTTTTTATTGTTACTCTTCTAGCTTAATGGCTATATATGTAAGTGGAGAGAAGTAAAATTAGACGTCAAAAAAAAACATCGTATGAATGCAAGGAATTTTTGGTAGCAACTTCAAAAGAGAATTAAGAAAAATAGACGCCATAAATTTCACCGTGTGAATTAGCACTTACTGTATTGTGAGTGCTTTTAATAGTTTTTATTATTTTTCGCTTTTGCTTTGTAGAACCCTAGTCACAAAGTAGACCAGAGTTGTAATAACTGACGTAAGGAAAAAGCTAAAATCAGCAGATTTGGTCACTGTTAAAAAGGGACAAATAGTGTGTGTTTATTATGAAAATTGCTTAGCAAAATAATCAAAACAAACATCAGAAAATATAATAAAGAAATTTTAGTTTTGCAATATTAAAATAATTTAAATCAAAAGTATTTATTTGTTTCTAATTGGAAAAATATAATGCGGAAAAGATTATTTGCATTAAAATGTGTACATATCGTGCCATAACCGCCAAAATAGCTTAAGCGACATTATTTTCGAACTTCAATTTTTGACCAAAATCGATTATTTGCGATCGTAAGTAGTAGATTTTCGTCAAAAAAACGAAGTCCAAAAAATGTGTCGCTTAAGCTATTTTAGCGGTTATGGCTCGATATTATATTTGTTTTTGAATGGTATCGGTGTGTGTGCGTGTGTGTTTATAAAAATTAAAATGCCACAATCAAGTCCCTTCCTACAAGAAAACTGTGGCCAATATATAAAAAACATGAATTAGATAAAAAAAATAAAAGTGAAAATGAAAAGCAAATGGATGCCTTCAATCTTTGAAGGACGAATACTTGCTCCGGCGTACGTGATGTGTCTTATTTGGGGTTGGGGTTGATGGCTGCCAGACATGCATCTGATGATGATACTACGATACCTATTGCGAAGGTAATGAACCAGTATTGTATTTATTTAAAGAAAATAATAATTTGGTGTCTTTTCATCATTCAGTGCGTTTGAAACATGGTATTATAAACATCCGGATGTGATGTCCACTGTGGTTATATATTTACTTGATCTAACTTTTCAACCTCGGAAAAATAATGAAATTGATTTATGTAAAGTTGGAGTTATTATTCGCCTTTATCGAGAATGAAAGTTCGCGTGGAATGGGTTCCCTTTCCCTAAAACTGTGATCGCCAATGTTTGCGTTGTTGTGTCAGTATACTATTTTACATTTTGTCCACCATTTCTTGTTCATGGGAAATATTTCAGGTGAACAAAATGTTCGCCTTTTAGTCCCGATAAGGGTGATTATTTGTGAATAGATTAAGTTCGTTTGGATTTTTCTTTATGTACATAGCTAATTAAAAACAACTTATTTCATTTGCAAATAAATTTATGCATTTTATATTTCTATATTTCCTGAAATTTTAATTATAAGCATTATTGAATTCAATTTACATTAATACTTAATTTAATTTATTATTCTGTTGTCAAAATGTTTAATTACAAAATGTAAAACTAATAAATTGCAGTTATATAAATGTACAAAAAAAAAAGTTAAATATTGCATTAAACACAAATAAAAACTTATGAAAGTTAATAATTAAATTTGTGTTTTTAGTTCAAAGGAAAGCATTTATAACGGGTGTTTTTTTAGAGGTATAGAACTCTGAATTAAAATAAAACACAAGAAAATCGTTTTAATGTCCATCAATTTGGCTTTATTGGAAGGATAATTTTATGCCATTAATGTTTAAATATGATTTTGGGCATGTGGTCGCCGCAGCTGGCTCGAATAAAGCCAATTCTACAGGTCCAATTTTCAACCACTTTTTCGAGCATATGGGGCCGTATGTTGGCAATAACGCCACGAATGTTGGCTTCCAAGTCCCCTAACGTTTCTGGTTTGTTGGCGTAGACGAGCGACTTCACATATCCCCAAAGAAAATAATTCAATGGTGTCAAATCACACGATCTTGGTGGCCAATTGACAGGTCCATTTCGCGAAATTATGCGCTCATCGAATGTTTCCTTCAATAAATCGATTGTGACGTGCGCTGTGTGGCATGTAGCGCCGTCTTGTTGGAACCACAACTCATCCACATTCATGCCATCCAATTCGGGAACAAAATAGTCGGTTATCATGGCTCTATACCGGTCTCCATTAACGGTAACTGACTCTCCAGCATTATTTCGGAAGAAGTATGGCCCAATGACTCCACCAGCCCATAGAGCACACCAAACAGTCAGTTTTTGTGGATGTAATGGCGTCTCAAGGGTCTCATGTGGATTCTCTTCACTCCAAATGCGGCAATTTTGCTTGTTGACGTAGCCATTCAACCAAAAATGAGCCTCATCACTGAACAAAATCTTGCGATGAAAATCAGCATCGAGATCAATCTCATTTTCGGCCCATACACCAAAATCACGACGCATTGCATGGTCTCGCGGCTTTAATTCTTGCACAAGCTGGATCTTGTAAGGTCGCAAGCCAAGATCTTTGCGCAAAATCTTCCATAAAGTTGATGGACAAAGCTCCAATTGCTGTGCACGGTGGCGAATCGATTCATTCGGGTCCTCTTCAACACTTTGCTCTACAGCGGCAATTGTTTCTTCGGTGCGCACTGTTCGACATCTCTGCGGATGCGTATTATTACATAGAGTAAACGTAGTGCGAAAACGATCCATGGTTAACCGAATTAATTGCTCTGATGGACGATTATGTCGACCATAAAATGAACGGAGCTTGCGGTAAACTTCTCGAACTGAACCATTATTTTCGAAATAAATTTGCACGATTTGCAAGCGTTGTTCTTTTGTCAACCTGTTTATGATGAAATGGCAAACCAAACTAAATATTAATCACTTGACAGCTGACAAAATGGCCGCCAGTTAAAAAAGTGATGCCAACTTAAAGTTCTATACCTCAATAAAAAACACCCATTATTACAATTACGGTAAGACTTGAAAACAAAAATATGTAGCAGGCATGTTTCGAGCATTCCAGCGTATAGTAGTAGGACCAGGTGATGCGTAATTTGCGTGTTTGCCTGCACATTTGAGGGTGTGTTCATAAGCAAAACCGTATGTGTGTTTTGGTAAAATTTTAATCACTTAATGCTGTATAATCAAATGTCTGACTATATTACTGCGATGCAATTGCACGTAGTTGCATATGGAACGATCTTGGCTCCAATGCAATAATGCAACGATTTGGAGTCGTAGGAATAATCTTGTGCTATGGCGCCCATATTTGCATTTGATGTTCTGTTATTAGGGATCGTGTTGGCTTGCGAAGGCCACAACCCAAACAGCGGTGCGAATACTCTCCGGTATGCATAATGAAATGTTGATACCAATAGGGAAATATAAAACGTGACTTCTGACAAAATATGCAGAGTGCTTCATATTGATAATAATACTATTTTGTTAAGATCTGCCATCAACTGAATGTTCAATTGATTATAGGCGTTTTGGCCATGGGAACTCATGCTGCCGCGCAACACAAGACAGGTTGAGAAAACTTTCCAGCCAGTTGGCAGTTGTGCAGCTACTCCCCAGGCGGGCAGCCTTTTATGCATTTGTTGCTCCTAAGAATTTAAAACAATTTAAATTAATATACATATGTATATTAGATAGAATTATAGTTTTTTTACTCACATATGTAGGTATTTTTCTGTTTTGCCAAAAATGTGCTTCTGAAAATATAGACAAAAAACTAGCTTTTATGACAATATACAGACATAAATTAAAAATTGCAGAGACTACTCACCTTTAATTTCAACCAAGATTGTGTATTTGTTACAAAAATCTGCAAATAAATTAAATTTAAAACATATTTCTTTATATATAAAAAATTTTCACCTTTTACTTACCAAAATCACACAGCGAATGAGGCAACAAAGCACAAAACGAAAATACGTTACAAAAATGGCATACGAAAAAGCTTTAAAGAGGATTTGATGACTGTGTGAGCGAGACATAAAGAAAACGCAATTATCTTCCGTCTCGTGTCATCTCTGTATATCCTCTGTGCCCTAGTACTAGCCATGTTCGTGGTAGACCTTCTGTACCCTTTAAAGAAGGTTCGAGTAGGTCAAAAAAAAAAGAAAGGTTCAAAAATTAATTTCAGCTAACTCTGCGGAGGCAATTAAAAAAGCAGCATTGAAGTTTGATCCCTGTATAGAAAAAACAATTTCTGTTGTAAATTCCGTTCATAAAAATTGTTTTCCTTCATATTACTGTGTTGCTAATGCAAAGAAAAATTTTATACCTGATGATATTGTTGCTACAGAAGTTCCTCTCCAAAGCATTTTAAATATAACTGCAAAAAGTATTTTGGATTTACATCATTTTGATTTAAAAAATGATATACTATTGGAGTGCAAATGGGGATTTGACGGTAGTTCAGGTTATAGGGTTGCATTTGTATACTCGTTTGTATAGCCAAAACAAATATACCATGGTATGTACCATATAATTGTAGTGTGAGCGACAGAACTAGTATAAGAGTTATTGTTTGTGCGTGCTTTTCCAAATTAAAATACAATTGAAAACAAATAACAATTGCTTATTGTATTGTTGCTGAGCAACTGTTTGATCTGTTTTTGCTCAAAAAATACATATTGTGATACAAATATATGAAAAAACCACTATTGAAACAAATACATGATGTGCAGATGTATGTTCGGACGTTCGTTATGTTATTTTGTGGCGCAGCCAAAGTATAGAGAGAGAAAGAGACAATTTTGCTCTGAGAGTAATTACAAATGCATGTGTTTCATGTACATGTAACATTTACTTACATGTGGATGTGAAATTTTACTTTCATTCATTCATTCATCAACCATGGATTTTTTTTTTAAACACACCATGTGGTACTTATGTTAAAACCAGTTTTATGTATCTTATTTGTTATAGAAAAACAAATGCATACAAACGTGTTTTTCTCATTTGGTCATTGCACAACCATACAATAACTGCTTTAAAAATCAACATTTACAACTAGTAAAAAAAAGCTAAATAACATATTTTTTCATACAAGAACCAAAAAACACGCAAAACTGGTGCAAGCAGATGCATCTGTGCAATGCTATAGTTCAGGTCACAGTATATACAAACAAAAAAGTAGTGACGCAAATCTAATGTATGAATTTTTATTATCATTTGTTCCAATAGCATTTTTAGGTTGGGAAAATGAAGAAGTTCTATGGGAAAATAATAGACATTCATCCACAAGATTTGTAGGCCGATAAAATTCATATTTGAAAAAGAAAATGGAGAAGTTATTACAAATACACAGAATAGTATTGAAACGGAAATACAGAAACTGGCAGCTTATTGTTATGAGTAGAAAGTAAACAAAATTAAGGTTCATTTTAGAGTGAAATTGATAGATGGTGCAGGATTAAATGTTTTAACGGGAAATAAGAGTTCTGCTTCCTGTTTTTTGTGTAAAGCTAAACCGTCAGATATGAATTTTGAGAAAGTTTATGAAAAGTCAGTAAATGAAGAATTTTACAAGTATGGTTTGTTCACCCTTCATGCATGGATAAAAACTTTTGAGTGTTTACTTCGCATTGGGTATAAGCTCCCATTCAAGATGTATAGAGTTTTTGGAGAAGAGAAGAAGCGAATTGTTTTGAAATGCAAAACTCGTATTCAGAATGAGTTTAAATAAATTCAGTAAAGTGTGACTCTGACCCGCGCACGAAGGGTTCCGTACGAACACTAGATATGTAATTTAATACAAACTTCATCCTATATAATATATAGTTTTGGCATTTTTTTCGTTTTTGGGGTCTTTTCTGTTTTTTTTTTTGTTTTGGCGTTTTTTGCGTTTTTTCGGTTATGACGATTTTTTTAAGTTTTAGCTATTTTTTTAGTTTTGACACTTTATTTTCTCGTTTTGGCGATTTTTTTTCGGTTTTTTGCGTTTTTTCATTTTGGAGATTTTTTTATTTTTGGGTTTTTTTTTCATTTTTGCGATTTTTTTTCTTCATATAAACAATTATTTTGGTTTTGGCGCCTTTTTCGCATTTTGGAAATTTTTTCGATTTTTCGCGTTTTTTTCATTTTGGCGATTTTTTTAATTTTGGCGATTTTTTCGAATCTGGCGATTTATTTTAGTGTTAGAAATTTTTTTTCGTTTTGGCGATTTTTTTTTAGTTTTTGGCGATTTTTTTTTTTTTGGTTTGGCGCTTTTATAATTTTCGGGTTTTTTAGTTTTACCGTTTTTGAAAATATCAAGTGTTTGCCTCTTACGGTTTCCAAGATATAGCAAATTGTCAAAATTACATAGTAAAAATTGCATTAACTGATGGACCACCCTTTAATTTAAATTTTTGTTAATTGTAGTGTTAATTGTTGTAGTCTGTATAAAAACACACAAATTTTACAAATTTCAAGTTTCAATATACATATGTTCATACAATTGTATGTTTATTACATGGGATTTTAGCATTTTTCGTTGCTCGTTTTGGAACACCCTTTAATTTTTAATTCTCATGTATTTGTTGTTGTAGCGGCCAAGGTTCTACATACTCTGTCCAAATTTCAGGTCCGTAGCTCTTACGGTTCCTGAGAAAAAAGAAAAAAGAACTCACGTCACGTCGCGTAAAATGACATTTTTAAAAACTTAAATGCAAATTTTATTAGAAGATAGTATATGTAAGTTAAAGCAAAACATTAATTGTTTTATTATTATTGTTGTTATTGCATTAAATTTGTTCTTTTATTTATTAATGTTACCAGATTTCAATAAAAATAGTATCCCTGAAGATGTTGGAAAATCCCAACGAAACGTCGGATATAAAAAAATGAAATAAAATTGTCTTTTATTTGCATTTGAATCAATTTGAATGACCTTGGAAGCCTGAATAGAGTAATTCTATAAAAAACGCATTATAATTTAAACAAAAAGGTCGAACAATTATTTATATATATAAGAACTTGGTTTAATTGTTGGTAGAGTTAAAACTAGATATGGTATGTAGGCTAATATATCATCGAAAATAACAAGAGTACATATAAATTTAATCAAAAACTTTTCGATCATATTAAGAACCTTATCTAGTGGAAAGAATATAAATGTAATAAATTTTGAAAAATTGTTAAGAGAAACATTTTCATTATACGTATCACTATATAGTTGGTACTCTATGCCACCAACAGTACACAAGATATAATTTCATGGTATAGAATTTATTTAATATTCCACTTTATCAATAGGGATGTTGTCTGAAGAGGCTTTAGAATGTACCCATAAAGTCATTAGAAAATGAAGGTTAGATCATAGTCGAAAAAATAGCAGGCAAAATACGAACATGGATTTATTTGTGTATTTGATTCGGCAATCAGAACCGGTAATTTCATTACAGAGCCAAGTAAAGAAAACCGATCAAAATTGGTTAAAGAACATAGAAAATTATATAACTTTAGGAAAACATGAGTCCCAAAATGTGGACGATGATAATATAGAAGATATAACTTTTGAAACTGTATCACTGCATAGTGAAGACATGTATAGTTTAATCGAATCGTAAAGTTATAATAAATCTATTAATTATTTTATAGATATTTATGAAATAAAATTTTTTGATTTTTTTTACAAAATTTTAATTTATTGTTTCACTATAGTATTTTACTCCAAATTTAATATCATGAAAAACATTACTTAATAAGTGAGTTATATTTACATATTTCGTAATTTAAGACCAGTTCTTAAATCTCGAATATATCCTACATAGATACATATATATGTATATACTTAAGTTTAAAAATATATTTAAGCCTTAAATTTTAAGGTGAGGGCATCCATTCATCTAATTGAAAAAAATATAAGGGCCTAATTGTGTAAAATGCAACGCCAAGCGTTGTCAAATTTTATATGGAAAAAATTTAAATTACAAAAACAAAATACATACAAAATTTATCAACGCCAAGCGTTGCGTTCTACAAAATTAGGCCCTAAGTGTCTTGTCTTCGGAATTAATTTAAAAAAATGTATTTAACTTTTAATTTGTTTTTTATTTTTTTAAAAAATATATTTCTCTGTGCGGTCTTCTCATCAGCGATGCCAATTTAGCGCGTTTTAACTATGCCAAACGCACTTTTTCCCGTTTTAGCGCGTTTATTAAAAAAAGCGCTAAATTAGCGCGTTTTGAATAAAGTCAATAATATCATTTCAGTTCAATATTTTTTTAACTTTTTTTTGTATAGATTTAACAATTTTGTAATATCCAAAACTCTGATAAAATTTTTTAAATTAGTTAATGATTCAGCTGTCGCAAACAAAATTAGCTTGACTGTGGTTAGAATTAAAAACGCATTTTAATACTGTAATGGCAAATATTTTGAAATTTCACAACTAAAAGTATTTACTACATACAATGACCCAAAAAATGTACATAACTTATAAAGCATCTACTATAGCTGAAGTACAAAAAGTACTTGAATCGCAAAACTATTGGGCAATTAATATGTTGTTACAAAGTTTTACAAATAAGTTAAAAGTAAAAACTAAGGATTTCGATTGTTTGGAAGGCGATTCTGATCCTGGGGACAAATTATGACACTCGTTACCGAACGAAGTTATGAAATATTTCAATAGAGTTTATATGGAAACATTTTAAAATTTCGAACCGTATCGAATGCCGTAATTTGCCTCCTGTATTAAATGATTTTAGTTTATTAAAACATAATGTCGAGGAAGCAATATTGCAAAATCTGACAAATTAATTGTGATACGACTACTAATACGTACATCGACTTTTATTAAAATTTAATTTAGCGCGTAGAAAATAGCGCGTTTTGAGAAGGGTAGTAGCGCGTTTGGGTTATAAATAGTTGGCATCGCTGCTTCTCACTCAAAAGACCTAAAAAAATGAGACGGAATCACTCACAGCGTGACCGTTTGACCGACTAAAGTGGCAAATTGACACTTTTTTGACTGCCTTGCCACTTTTTGTCCCCCTTTTTTAGGGTGAGAGTAGTAGGGAACTGGGGTTCCTGGCGCCGATTAAAATTGTTAAATTGTGGCTGAAATTGTTAAATTGTGGGCTGAAATTGTTAAATTGTTGCTGAAATTGTTAAATTTGGGTAATTAAAATTTGAAAATTGTTAAATTCTTGGAAATTTGTGATTTTTGTTTACATTAGGAGTTTTTTTGTTTACATTAGGAGTTTTTGTTTACATTAAGTGTATGTCTGTCTGTCCGTCTGTCGGTCTGTCTGTCTGCCTGACCGTGGATGTTTGTGTGTGGAATATTTTGATTATTAATTTTTCCTAATGCCTACGGCAATGCATGATAATTTTTCCTAATGTCGGGCAAAACATGATTATTATTTTTCCTAATGCCTACGCATGCATGATAATTTTTCCTAATGCCTACGGCAATGCATGATAATTTTTCCTAATGCCGGGCAATACATGAATATTGTTTTTTCAAATGCCGACGGGAAAATGATTTTTCCTAATGACGACGGGAAAACGTGAAAGTTATTTTTTCTAATGCTAATGTAGGTGTTGCTAGACTATGGGAATTTTAGGCTGACCGTGATTTGAGTGGGTGGCGTTGTTGGTGTAATATGTAACCATAGGAATTTGTGGATGTGTCTGTCTGTCTGTGAGAATTTAGGTGAAGGTTTGATTGGCAGGGGGCGGGGTGTAGTTGAGGTAGATCGATTGCGTGTGTAGTTGTGTGTGAATGTGTGTGTGTGTGTGTGTGTGTGTGTGTGTGTGTGTGTGTGTGTGTGTGTGTGTGTGTATGTTTGTAGGAATTTCAATGTGTGTATTTCTGTAGGAGGTTAAGGCTGATTGTGATTTATGAGGGGTGAGGTGTTCTAGTAATATGCAACCGGAGGAATCTGTGTGTTTGTATGTCTGTAGGAGTTTAAGGCTGACCATGATTTGGGTGGGCAGGGTTGTTGACGTAATATGTATCCATGGGGATTTGTGGATGTGTCTGTCTATAGTAGTTTAAGGCTGATCGTGATTTGAGGTGGGTGAGGATGTTGTTGAGGTAAATTGGTTATGTGTGTGTATGTATGTATGTATTTTTGTAAGAATTTAAGATGATTGTGATTTATTAGGGCCGAGGTGTTCTTGTAATATGTAGCCGTGAGAATCTATGTGTATAGACGTCTGTAGAAGTTTAAGACTATCTGTAATTTCAGTTAGGTGAGAGTGTTGTGTTGTTGAGATTAATCTTATATATTGTATATGTATGTATAATCATGGGAATTTGTGTATGTATATCTGAGGGAGAATTTAAGGCTCGTCATGATTTGCAAAAGGTGGGGTGTTCTTGAAATTTTCTTGGATATTTCTTATATGAATTCTGCTATGTGTGTGTATTTGAGCTTGTATTTATATGTAGGTAGAAATAAATTGTTTTCAATATCGACATATGGTACTATAAAATACTATCATATATCTGGACTTCCCTAATCCTAGTATGCTTTTATACTTACGATTGCTTTATATTTTCTCATGCTTAAATTTGTCTCGCGTTAAAGTCTGTCTGTGTGAAATTTGTTTATATTACAGATTTTGTTTATTTAACTACATCCGTCTTCTTTGACTGAAAGAGTTTTCTGCACACAGAGAAAAACCAACTTGAAATCAGTAAAAACCATGCTGAATTAATAAGAACCATTAACAAAGGTTTAGTCATATTGAAATTTCTTATTTCAATATGGACAAAATATTAATTTACAGTATTCATTTATTAAACTCATTAGTTTGTAGATATCTCAATATACATTTTCTATTATATTAAAAATTATTGAATTAATGTGATGAATTCTTATTTTTAAGCTGCAGATTTTCCCGGAGTGTATGGATTGTTTATATTTGCATTGTGCTTTAACTAAACGACGCTTCATATATTTTCATGATGTAGATCTAATAAATACTTAAGCATTGATAAGAAATTTGATATGTATACATACATATCTACAAATTGATTTTATGTATGTATGTATGTATGTATGTATGTATGTATGTATGTATGTGCATATATATGTACATACAAATAAGTGTTCAACTCAATCTTTGAATACATTTTTTATTTTATTTTTTGTCATGCGATGTCTGTTGTTGGTGAAATTAAAAACATTTTAATTTTTATCTGCGTTTACTTAAAAGTTTGTGAGGATTTTCTGTTTTAAGTAAAACTGAATTCTTGAAGATATGTACTTACTTACATACTCTATAGTAATAGTAACTATAATAGAAATATTTCTTATACTTAATTTACAGTTTTTTAAAGTTGATGCAATGTTAGTTAGTCAACGTTTGACATTTTTAGGGTATGAAATTTTTTCTAGCTAGAGCCTTCTACATTTATTTTGGAAAGCTTGCTTTGCTTTTTAAAAATGTATAAACATTTTTAAATGAAACTGATCCGGCACTCCAGCTTAGGTACTGATAGTTTTTTTGTTGTTAGTTAACTTACTTATTTTTTATTTTTTATTGATAAACATTGGAAATCAAAAGGGAGTTTTATATTGTAATTATTATTTTCATAATTGTTGAAAACAATCGCTGCTTTGTGTTTGTTTTTTGCGATGAAATCATTTGAATTACTTTTGCAACTTTACGCGTTTATAAAAATTATGTTATTTTCTATATTTCTTAATTTATAAGACTTTTAGACTTTGTCCTTTAGGGGTTATATATTCTATTATACGATTATGAATAAGAATGCAGTAAGCTGATGTATTTGCTTACTGCTTCAAATTTAAATTTTATTAAATTGAATAAAAGGAGTTTTTTTTCTTAAACTCTGATGCAGTTAGAAGCGCTGGAGATTCTTTCATATAACAGCTTTTTTGAAATTTTTGATACATAGTATAATATAGAATTGGATAACATTTATTTTTAATTTTTATGTTAAGAAGTACGGGTATGAGACTGAATTTAAATGTACTTTTAAATTAGTTAAATCATAATGAACAAACATATTTTCTTCTTTAATAGCGATCAACAGAAAACGAACTCGTTTTCATATAATTTAGGCATACCCTATCGACGGCTCCTCTAGGATACAAGATGACTTTGTATGACGAAATTTCTGTTGCATTTGTTTATATACATATGTATGTTTATTTTATGAAGGGTGAGCACCTATGGCTTTTATTTAATGTTCTATATGATTTTTTTTTCATTTTATTAAAGTCCAGCGTATTGTATATATATTTCTGAAATGTTTAAGTGTGTTTTGTGTGCCCATCGGGCAGAGTGTACGTATTAGTTGGTCAGTCAGTCTCTATTTTTATTTATTTTTTTTTCTTCTAATGTGCCACTCCTTTTTCAGATTTTACTACTTCGAATAGAGAATTTTTGTCTAATTTTTTGCTGGGTATATACATTAGGTATGTAGAAATTAGTTTAGATACAAAGAAATGCATGTTTAATATACAACTATTGTATCAAATCGATCTCAAATAACTCAGTTACCTCAACCAGCAATTCACCATTGGTGTTTTCATAAAGTGTTAGAAACAATGAAATATCTATGTTTTTTCCCCTCAAGTATTTCTACATGAGGTTTGAGGGGTCAATCACTATCGCATTCATATGTAATGATTATTCACTTAAAAAATGTCATCATCACCATCAATCATCGCCGTATACAATACATTCATAAGTTGGGTTGCTCCAGATACAATTGCTGTATCATCACCTTCTAACAGCTTTATATATTTTGCTAGTATGCATGCCTTAGCATGCTTCTATCGATAGTGACGTAAGAGTCCGAGATGTAGAGTGTTACAATTAAAAATCTTTACTATTAGAATTTACCAGTTCGCTCTTTTGAATTTTTACAAAGTAGATACATATGTACGTATTTCATTGACCACAAAATCATAAAATTTCTTTGCTTACAAAATTGTATGACCTGAGGATTTTTTTTTTTTTTTTGAAATTATACATGCTTCGGCATGCTTTCATTTTTTTTTTCTATAAATTTATGTAATACTCATACAGATACAGATATAAAGTAAGATCTGTTTACTGTACATTTTAAAATTTACATATGTATGCTTCAGCATGATTCTAGTTGAAGCGTATATTCATTCACTAAGTTTGTTTGATACTTATTCATACACATGTACATTCTTAAAGATTGGATATCAAAGTCCAATTTCCGTAGTTTATCTATATTTTCTAAAGATCTGATAGCTAAAGAAATAAATAGAGTGAAGATCTTCTATAATAATAATCCCATTTTCATATTGTAAAATTTTGCGTGCTAGCGCTTTCGATGGGAAAATATACATACAACTTTATAAAAAGTGATAATATGATATGCTGCTGAATATTGCACTATGTTATAGTTCATTTTAAACACTGAAGTTTTAGCAATATTTCATTCCGACCAGAATTCCACTACATTTAGTTAATTATCTTTCTTAAGACTCATCATTCCTAATCAATCCTGCAAAAACAACACAAACTAGATTTTTCGTTTTAATTTTATTTTTATTAAATTCAACATTCATTCTTCAAATTACTTTATACTATATTAAGTAGCTTTTCCTCATTTATTGAGTTGACTTTAATAGGAGACATTTTAATGGTACGATGAACTTTTCTATTGCATGCATTGAGTAAATCTTTATATATACCAATCCACTTATATGAACCATTAAAGCTAATTCTTTTCACATCATACCTTTCAATGATCTATTAAATCATTCTAATATTGATGCTTTCATATTAAGTAATCTTTAATCTTCTATTTATGTATGAGTTTTCCCAAGTATTTATTAAAAAATTCTTTAGAATCATCTGTTTGTAAGTTTTTTGGTACCCGTACCACTTCAAAAATATTTTCCATTGCCTTGGTTTTTAGAGTGCAGCTTTTATTTTCAGCTGTACTTTGAGAATGTGTCAATTACAGTCTTCAAAAATCAACAATTTCTCTTTTCTGTAGAATAGTTCTACATTTCACCTAACTTAGCTCCATAAAACATCATATATTCCTGTCATTACATCTCTACAAGCACAAACAGTTGTTGAAATTTAATATGGACTTCGTTAACTAAATTCCTTTTTAAAGACATTGAATTGTTTCACAGATTTTTTCGAAAGTGTTGTGATCTACATCTTGCACTTTCAGCTATTTATACTAACATGTAGTTAATTTTCTAATCTATATATTTAACCGTAAACTCTTCAATTTGTTTTTAATTATTTACTTTTTAGAATTGCTTTTTCAATTTTATAACTGTCTTCTTTCTCTAATTTTATTTCACGTTGTAGTTCCTCAATTTGCATTTAAATATATTCTTGAATATTAATGCTTTAAGCTATATTATTAATTTGTCTTGTATTTTATCTTCATTCAGTTTGATGTAACTATCAACAATAGTTTGTATCTAATTCATTTATGCCTTCCAATACTGATAAGTCAGTATAAATGTCTTCAGAATTGGAAGTCTATGAGTAAAATCATCGTCATCATCATTCTCAGTATTAGCATCATTAAATATGATGGTATTATCAAATATTGTTCCTTCTACTAGTTTCTTTGGGGTACTTGTCTATATCTTGAGTGAAGGTTTCTCAGGCTTTAAACTTGTATATTTTCAACTTCTGTCTTGATTTTACTTTCTTCTTTCATAAGAATTCTTTTAATATTTTTAGAACTATTTATGAATTCTTCTGCTATAGGTTTAAATGTATCTTTTAGTTGTTCACTTGTATCTATTTCACCAGTTTTTATACTACGAAGCTTTTTCTTCAACACATTTCTTGTCAACACCAACTGTTTTAAAATTTTATCATCCATGTTCGCTAAGGGCAAATAACAGGTATCAGCAATCAGATCAGCTTTTCAGGAGCTGGTCTGGTTTTCAGATCAGCTTTTCAGGACCTGGTCTGGTTTTCAGATCAGCTTTTCAGGACCTGGTCTGGTTTTCAGATCAGCTTATCAGGACCTGGTCTGGTTTTCAGATCAGCTTTTCAGGACCTGGTCTGGTTTTCAGATCAGCTTATCAGGAGCTGGTCTGGTTTTCAGATCAGCTTATCAGGAGCTGGTCTGGTTTTCAGATCAGCTTATCAGGAGCTGGTCTGGTTTTCAGATCAGCTTATCAGGAGCTGGTCTGGTTATCAGATCAGCTTATCAGGAGCTGGTCTGGTTATCAGATCAGCTTATCAGGAGCTGGTCTGGTTTTCAGATCAGCTTATCAGGAGCTGATCTGATTTTCAGATCAGCTTATCAGGTAACAGATCAGGCTATCAGGAGCTGTTCAGATTTTCATTTCAAGATATCTGAGTCAGATTTAGTTATCAGTGTACAAGTAGCTAGTCATTTATAACATTTATATACATGAAGTTTAAAGTCAGATGAAATACGAAAAAGTAAAGTTTTATGTAGTAAAATTATTTTCTATAACGATCATCGTTTAATTCACTATCTTTGCTTATAATCAATAATCCATATTTATCCTTTCAACATGCTTTTTATTTTTCTCACCTAACTTAAACATTAAAATTACATTATGATGATCTCTTATTAAATGTTTGGTGATTCTGGTGTAAGTTTTACATAAGTAGAATGAATCAACATTCTTATCTCTCCCCATAAAAAGTAAATTAATATTTTGTCCATATTGAAATAAGAAATTTCAATATGACTAAACCTTTGTTAATGGTTCTTATTAATTCAGCATGGTTTTTACTGATTTCAAGTTGGTTTTTCTCTGTGTGCAGAAAACTCTTTTAGTCAAAGAAGACGGATGTAGTTAAATAAACAAAATCTGTAATATAAACAAATTTCACACAGACAGACTTTAACGCGAGACAAATTTAAGCATGAGAAAATATAAAGCAATCGTAAGTATAAAAGCATACTAGGATTAGGGAAGTCCAGATATATGATAGTATTTTATTGTACCATATGTCGATATTGAAAACAATTTATTTCTACCTACATATAAATACAAGCTCAAATACACACACATAGCAGAATTCATATAAGAAATATCCAAGAAAATTTCAAGAACACCCCACCTTTTGCAAATCATGACGAGCCTTAAATTCTCCCTCAGATATACATACACAAATTCTCATGATCATACATAGGTACATATACAATATACAAGATTAATCTCAACAACACAACACTCTCACCTACCTGAAATTACAGATAGTCTTAAACTTCTACAGACGTCTATACACATAGATTCTCACGGCTACATATTACAAGAACACCTCGGCCCTAATAAATCACAATCATCTTAAATTCTTACAAAAATACATACATACATACACACACATAACCAATTTACCTCAACAACATCCTCACCCACCTCAAATCACGATCAGCCTTAAACTACTATAGACAGACACATCCACAAATCCCCATGGATACATATTACGTCAACAACCCTGCCCACCCAAATCATGGTCAGCCTTAAACTCCTACAGACATACAAACACACAGATTCCTCCGGTTGCATATTACTAGAACACCTCACCCCTCATAAATCACAATCAGCCTTAAGCTCCTACAGAAATACACACATTGAAATTCCTACAAACATACACACACACACACACACACACACACACACACACACACACACACACACACACATACACACATTCACACACAACTACACCCCGCCCCCTGCCAATCAAACCTTCACCTAAATTCTCACAGACAGACAGACACATCCACAAATTCCTATGGTTACATATTACACCAACAACGCCACCCACTCAAATCACGGTCAGCCTAAAATTCCCACAATCTAGCAACACCTACATTAGCATTAGAAAAAATAACTTTCACGTTTTCCCGTCGTCATTAGGAAAAATCATTTTCCCGTCGGCATTTGAAAAAACAATATTCATGTATTACCCGGCATTAGGAAAAATTATCATGCATGCGTAGGCATTAGGAAAAATAATAATCATGTTTTGCCCGACATTAGGAAAAATTATCATGCATTGCCGTAGGCATTAGGAAAAATTAATAATCACTATTTCACCATTGGTATTAGGAAAAATCATTTTCATGATTTTCCTCGTCTGTATATACACACATAAAAACCGCCAAACTATGAACCGCCTTAATACATTCACACAAAATATTCCACACACAAACATCCACGGTCAGGCAGACAGACAGACCGACAGACGGACAGACAGACATACACTTAATGTAAACAAAAACTCCTAATGTAAACAAAAAACTCCTAATGTAAACAAAAATCACAAATTTCCAATAATTTAACAATTTTCAAATTTTAATTACCCAAATTTAACAATTTCAGCAACAATTTAACAATTTCAGCCCACAATTTAGCAATTTCAGCCACAATTTAACAATTTTAATCGGCGCCAGGAACCCCAGTTCCCTACTACTGGTGAGTTACATGAAAATACATTAAAAATAAAAAGTTTAGTGTACTTTTCGCGTTTTTTTTATTTTTTATTTTGCCCCTTTCTTTTGATAAATCCCATATTAAGTACCACTTTTTAAAAAATGTCATCGGTCACCTTGATCACTCAGTGTCTGAACAGCAACCCTCTTTTTCGATTTAATCGTTTTCTCGCTCCCAGGTTATGGATTGAGCGTAACACACTAATCGGTCTCTTACTGACCGCATGATACGAACAGAATCGTTAAGCCCATGTCAGATAAAAAGATTGCTTCGCGTTGCGTTGAAGATTCGCTTTGACATCTAATGAAGGGTATACACCTTACTTAATTTCGTACTTAGCGTAGTATGAGATGTAGTACGGTTTTTAAGATACACATTACTATAAATCGTACTAATTCATTTGAAAGAAGAATTTTAAATGCAATACATACGCGGATGAATGAATAATGTGGAGGATTTATTAATAACAAGTGAACTGCAGTTAAAAATAATAAAAAATAGTGCAAAAAGAAAAGGGACATTTTCTAGAGAATGGTTATAATAATGTCTTATCTTCTTTTAATAAAATATTCGCTACATTAAGCTAACTTTAAAATTGAGTGGCAGAAACACTGCGTTTTCTGAATCATTTCCGCATAAAACTAATTTTGCTGCACAACAGCATGATACACAATACTTATAATCGTACTTATCGAAGCTCCACCCACAAAAATCAAACATTTTTGATTTTCATACTACAAAGTATAAGTACGACTGCATGATACACGTTACTAATTTCATACTTGTACGATTTATCGTACGATTTGTAGCATCGTGTATACTCGCCATAAGAAGAAATGTACATACTTATATGAAACATGTCACATAAAGAACTTTTAACGCAAAGCGAAGTGAAAAGTGAGGCAACTCTCAACTTTTTGCGTGCTTTGACAATAAGTTGGTATACTTTCTTTAATTTGTTGGAACAAACTCGCATGTAAATATTTTTTTTTTAACATGTATTTATTTATTGTATCTTCATATGTATATGAACTAACAATAAGTATTCAAATCTTAAATCTATAAAAAAAATTATTAGGCCCGACCAGTGTCGGACGTAAACTTAGTGATAGTTATAAATAATACATTAGTAGTGATAATCAAAAAAGGGGGAAAAAAAGTATTTTCAAGTAGTCTCATCTGGCGTGTTAGGTATAAGAGCCCGTGTGTCCATCATTTTTAGGCGGATGTGTCCAGTAAAGTTCAAAATATTACGAGCAAGCGGATTAGGATGTGATTCGAGTTTTGTTAAATATTTGCCTGCGTATTTTGCAATTTCTTCAGTCACTAGTGGCATATTTAAATCACGATGTATAATAGAATTTTGGATGTACCATGGAGCCGATGTTATTAACCGTAAAATTTTGTTTTGCCTTCGTTGGATTCTCGCATATAAATATGGATTCATCTCATGTAAATATGAAATTTTTATTAAAATGTCGGTAAATTTACATAAAAAACGAGTTCGTGGCATCAGAGTAATCGAATTGTGCTGTGTTTTATACATAAAACAGAAGAGTGATACAAACAGTGAGTGTTGTCAAAGTTTTTACTGTATCATGCACACTTTGCTTCATACTTTTTCCCCAAAGTTAGAAACGTCACGCAAAGCGTTAAAGTTGTATCTGACGGCCTTTATTTGCTCAGCTACTGACATAGCATCTATACCTGACATTAACTCTGATATAATATCAGAGAGAACGTCGGCAGAATAAGAAGAAAAATATATTAATATTGAAATTAATATCTATGTAGGGGAAAACGTACTCTTG
Organism: Tachina grossa; assembly: GCA_949987645.1. Classification (NCBI taxonomy): domain Eukaryota; kingdom Metazoa; phylum Arthropoda; class Insecta; order Diptera; family Tachinidae; genus Tachina; species Tachina grossa. Next base: position 57,682,662 of record OX465277.1, on the reverse strand, counting down.
TAAATATCATAATATTTCACGAATATCAGGAAGCCGTGCAGTAAACATCTTCGTTTATTGTAATACTAATGTGTGTTTCATAAAAATTTTGGTATTTCCTTAATACATCGTGCATAATTAAAACACTTCCGCATGTTTTTATCAAAAAATATTAATTTTCACTTTAATATAAAAAATTCGTGTGCGTTGACACTTGATATCATAATATTGTTTTCTAAATATATATTATGAAAACAATATTATAATATCTGATATAATATTAATATAATACTAATATTGCAGTCCACACGTAATACATATAATTCGCTCTGCAATAAAATTTGACGTTTGCTGATGGAAATATATTTGATATTATATCAGGTATAGACGCTATGTGAGGGTCAGTAAGTGAGCCAAAGAAGCAAAGTGTTTTCAAAAAAGGTCTTTATTTTTGTTGTTGCGTTTGCTTTATGTTGTTGCCTTAGATATTTCGTCACAAACAAAGCACTAAAGAGGAAGGAAGAATATAATAATAAATAACAATAAAAATATCTGTAAATCAAACTATTTGTCAACGAAGTGTAAATTTAAAATAAAAGACAGATATGTTTACAACAAAAACAAAATTAATCCAAATGTATTTTGTTCAATAATGTTTATAAAATAAAATAATAAAAACAACAAATCTCCATGACGTACGTAGTATGTATGTAAATGTTTACCTATCCACCAGTGTTGGTATCTCTACGAAGAGCAAAAGCACATTAAGCTGTTGCAAAAAGCGCAATAAAATACGCAAAAGAGGGTAAAGAAGCACGAAAATATTTTTTTTTTAAATTTTAATACATAAAGGGCCGTTAGCAATAAAAAAATTTAAACTACAGTTAGCACTAAACTTAAAATTTAAACTAAAGTTTGTACAAACTTGCTAAAGCATATGTAGTTCAGTTAATTTTTAACTTTTAATTTATATTTAAAAATTTCAGTTAGGGCCAAAATCACGATGTCGACAACGTTCGACTTGTCGCACACTTACATTCAAATCAAAAACAGATTTTAATATTTTGTTGTTGTTTCAAATATAAGTGTGCGACAAGTCGAACGTTGTCGATATCGTGGGTCAGGCCTTTAAATTTAACTGAAACAATTTACTAGTTTAAATTTTAACTGAAGGAAAGAATTTGAAATATGTACAAAAAAATAAAAATAAAGCCTTCCAAAAAAGAACAAAAGAATCTTTTATTAGAAAACATTTAAAATAAATATTTAAAACATGTCTGTTCGCTTAAGAAAATTTCCACATTTGTTCAATGTGTACGAAATTAATAGTTTTTAAGTGGTAAAAACGAAGTATCATCACAAAGTGCGTATGGATCATTTGCAATTATCTGATTCCAGTTTCTTCATGAGATATCGTTTATCAAAACAAACAGTAAAAGTAATTGCAAAACTCATTTGAAAAGATATAGAATCCCAAACTAATAGGTGAATAAAAGAAAGAAAGTACTAAATCATCTTGATGAGTAATGCTTTTTTGCAGAAATCATGCACTTTCGGTTAAACAGATGCTGTTATTAACCCTTCGTTTCTATACAACTGGAAACTTTCTCATAACCATCTCCGACTACTGTGGAGTACCCATAATGGCGGCTAGCAGAATTGTAAAGAAAGTGTCAATGGCGCTGGCGAAACTTTATCCAGTTTTTATAAAAATGCCGACAAATTCAGAATTGAAGAAAAATGCCGAACGTTTTTTTAATATAGCGAAATTCCCAAAAGTATTAAGTAACAGGAAAGGATATTTCTCATTTAACGTTCAGGTGCGTCCATGATATTTTTAATTTTTTTTTTTTAACAATAATTTTTCATGAGAGGCTATTTATAAATCTAATCTTGAGATAATGGATGTTGTTGCCCGTTGGCCAGGCTCGGCTCACGATAGCACTATATTCAACAATAGTAAAGTTAGAGCCCGTTTAGAAAATATGGAGTTTGAAGACTTTACTTGCTGGGAGACAGTGGATACGGTATTAAACCCTATTTAAAGACACCACTTTCAAACAAAGTAACAGAGGCTGAACAACTTTATAATGAAGCAAAAATAAGAACAAGAAATACTGTTGAAAGGTGTTTGGGAACTTTAAAGAGACGCTTTCCAGCACTAAGCCTTGGAATTCGACTTTCAATAGATACTACTATGGCAGTAATTATTGCATGTTCAGTACTACATAACATTGCCCGAAAATATAATGATGTTGGATCGTTTACTGAAATTGTGACGGAGGAAACTAGTTATGAAGAAGAAATAATTAAAGAAAACACTCCATCGAATATTAGACAAAATTTGATAAACAACTACTTTGCAAGATTGCAGTAAACATAGTTTTTTGCATGTTTTGATAAATTCCTTTTTCGATTTTTGTTGTTTCTGGCGAAATCTACAATAAAACATCTTATTACCATTCATTTTATATTTATTTATTTATTTGTGATTGAAAAGCTGTTAATAGACCCTGTTCTGTAAACCGAATCCGAGTAAATTTCTCTTTTTTTATGACGTTTTTTTATTTATTGTATCTTCAAATATGAACTAACAACAAGTATTCAAATCTTAATCTAAAGTATAATTATTAGGCCCAACCAATGTCGGACATAAAATAAGTGATAGTTATTAATAATCATAAGTAGTGATAAGCAACAAGAGGAAACAAGTGTTTTCAAGCAGCTTCATCATCTGGAGTGTTGAATATTAGAGCCCGTGTATCTTTTTTAAGCGGATGTATCCAGTAAAGTTCAAAATATTACGAGCAAGCGGATTAGGATGTGACTCGAGTTTTATTAGATATTTGCCTACGTATTTTGCAATTTCTTTAGTCAATAGTGGCATATTCAAATCACGATGTATATTTGAATTTTTGATTTACCATGGAGCCGATGTTATCATACGTAAAATTTTGCTTTGCCTTCGTTGAATTTTCTCTACATTTGAAGCTGAAGCAGTGCCCCATAGTTGAATTCCGTAGCACCATGTTGGCTTTAAAAGCGACTTGTATATTAAAAGTTTACAGTCTAGGCTAAGTGTTGAATTTCTACCAATCAGCCAATGTACCTGAGTTAATTTAAGTTTCATTTGTGATAGCTTAGAATCAATGTGGTGTTTCCATGTAAGTCGTCGATCAAGGTGTATACCAAGATATTTCACATGTGAATGTTGAGAAACAACTTGATTGTTAATCCGAATGGGGGAACAAGTATCTCTTCGTAAGGTAAATGTTACTTGAACACACTTTTGTTCATTTACCTTGATTCTCCATAAGTTTAACCAAATGTGTGTTCCTGGAGTTTGCGGGATTCCTCATCAGGGTTTTGTGCATACTAAGGCAGGCTGTATCGTCGGCAAATGTAGAAGTATGGATACTACTGCTCACAGGCATATCACAAGTATAAATCAAAGATAAAACTGGCCCCAGTATACTCCCCTGTGACACACCGGATGAGATAGTTTCAGGCCTACTCGTAAAGTCTCCTTCCACAACAGTGAACTTACGGGAAATAATGTAACTTTCCAAAAGATTTAAAATGTTTATTGGTAAGTAAGTCTTAAATTTTAAAATTAGGCCTTCATGCCACACTTTATCAAATGCCTGGGAATTGTCAATAAACAGCGCAGAACAATATTTTTTTTTCTTCAAAAGTTCTTCTTATAAATTGAACCAATCTGTGAGTTTGTTCAATGGTGCTATGGTGACTTCTAAAACCAAATTGATGATCTGGTATGCACCCACTACTAATTAGAATTGGGGACAATTTTGTTTTGAGCAGTTTTTCGAAAAGTTTTGATATTGTTGATAGTAGACTTATTGGCCTATATGACTTAGCCTTGGTTAGATCTTTGCCCTGCTTTGGAATCATTTTAACCTTGGCAAGCTTCCAACTGTGTGGATAATACTCAAGTCGTAAAATTGCATTAAAAATGAATAACAGGATTCTTATTGCAATGCGAGGCAAGTTCATCAGCATTTGGTTACTAATTCCATCAATACCCGGAGCTTTCTTCGGGTTGAGTTCGGCAATTACTTTTTGTACATCACGCATCTTAAACTTTATGGGTCGAGGGGATAGAGCGACTACACCCGGCAAATTAGCAACACCAGTACATATGTTTGGCGTAAAAACGGATTTTAAGTGCTCAGCAAATATGTTACCTTTTTCAGTATCGCTTCTTGCCCAACCTCCGGTAGATGTGCGTAGAGGTGGATTATACTCAACGGGTGTTTTTAGCTCTCTAGCAGTGCGCCACAAGGAGTAATTAGATACTGGTGTGACATCAAGACCTTCCAGATCATTTTTAAGAGATGCAGTTTTTTCAGATGCAAGCAACTCTTGGAGTCGTTTAGTGCACTCTTTAAACCTGGTTTTATGTTCAGGTGATCTGTGCTGTTGCCATTCCCTTCTAGCTCTTCTTTTTTCACAAACGAGACGTTCAATGTCTGTAGAATAAATTTTATTAAAACCAGTCTGCGGATGGCAGTGGCATGTTCAGCAGCCTGTTTAAAATTTTTGTTAAGATTGGCAATGCTAGATTCAATATCATTGGGTGTTCTTAGCGTAATATTTTCCGTGCAATAACTACTGAGATATTTTTTGAACCCCAGCCAATTAACACGATTGATCATCTTCACATATGGGTCAGGTAAGTTACTTCTTAATGGGCTACAAATTGTAATGATCGTTGGCGAGTGATCGGACGAGAGATCAAGACAAGCTTGAACCTGAATTAAATCCCTAAAGATATTTTTTATGACATCCGGAATTTTTTGTATGTCAGTAGGCCAATAAGTGGGCTCCCCACTCGAAATGACATCCAAGCCAATTTTGAAATTGTTTTGAACAAAACGTATGTTTTGCATTGTAGTCGCCAGCTGCTACAAAACGAGGTCCAAGAGATTTGTAGAAATTTTCGTATTGATCTTGATGATATCACGAAGTTTGTACCAACACTTTCAATGATAATATTTGTTGCTTCTAGGTGTTGTTCACAAATGTTGTCAAGAATATAGTGCTTAAGTCTTGACTTTTTAGAATCGCTGATCCACCGCATGCTCTTCCTCTCGGATCCTTTGAATCATATAAGGTGTAGCCATAAATTTTAAAAATGCTTCTCGAAGTCAAATGAGTCTCAGAGACTACCATTACATCAATATTTTTTTCCGTGAGGAAGTGCTCAAGTTCATTTTTATGTTGTATATGTATATTTTTAACGTATTCATGGCCTCTTAATTAATGCTTGAAGCAGTGTATTCTGCATTCGAAGCATTTCCTGCATCATGCTAGTCATATTTGTTGTAAAATTGTTTATAGTTTGCACCAGATTAGCAATAGTAGTTTCAAGGCGATTGAAATTAAAGCTTGAATTTGTATTTGTTGAATTATTTGCCGGTGAAACATTTTGTGTGGGAATAGAACTAGCCCTAGCAGCATCTGCATACGATACACGCGAAGTAACTGGTTGGCTCATTTGCGCAGAAGTGGCGGAGGAAGCATTTGCTGTTTGAACTGGAACTAATTTAGGTTTTTGCACCATAGCCTGCTTGACAAAAGAGTACACAGGACAACCTCTGTAGTTAGCGATACGGTTACCTCCACAATTATGAATTTTTTTTTCTGTTTTATCTTTTGATTTAGTACAACTAGCAGTACCGTGCAATTCACCGCATATAACACAAACTGTAGGTAATTTGCAGTAAGTTTTTGTGTGACCATATTCTTGGCAATTATGGCACTGTACGGGACCTCATCGCTTATATGGCTCTTCAACTGTGATTTTTCGATATAAGAGGTATTTTTGGTTATAAGTTGCATGTGTCTCGTGTTTTTTTAACTTTATATCATTCGGCTCCAGTTCAACACGAAATAGAGGCTGGGGGATTTTCTCCCTATTGAATATATTAGTAACATTTTTTACCTTAAATCCTTGTATGATGAGTGCATCTTTTACTTTTTCGGGATTAACATAAGAATCAATACCCCTCAATACGATTTGCATACCTTTAGCACTCTTAATTAAGCTTGTACGTATAAAAACTTGTTTAATTTTTTTCGAATTCTGTTACTATTTTGCGGAAATCCTTTTCTTCGTATATTTGAATTTTAGTTTCGTCAATGTTACCATGTTTTATTGGAATAACGTGAAATGCGTTCTCACCAATTGACGAGACTAATTTTTTAATAAGGGAGTTAGAATTTTTTTTCTCTCAAATACAGGGTGGGCCAAAAGAAACCAAGGGGTGTAAAAGTTTAATAACTTTTTTGTTTATTAATTTTTTTTATTTTTTCTTTCAGATTATATAGACAACACTTGGAGAATTTATAATGAATGAAAATAATAAATGAAAATCAGAAAATAAGAAATGAATAAATGAAATCAACTTTATTGAAAATTTGATTATGAGTGATGAAGCTCATTTTCATTTGAATGGCTTTGTTAATACGCAGAACTGTAGGTTCTGGGGTTCTCAAAATCCAAGAGCCATTCATCAACGCCAATTGCACCCCATCAGGTGTACAGTATGGTGTGGGATCACATCTGAAAATGTCATTGGGCCCTACTTCTTCGAGAATGAAGATGGAAGTGCTGTAACCGTAAATGGAGAGCGGTATCGGTTTATGGTAGAAATTTTTTACGTCCTGCTCTTGAAAACAGACCTGGTATGTGGTTTCAGCAGGACGGAGCCACTGCCCATACTGCCCGAGACACAATGGCACTTTTAAGTCAAATTTTTGGAGAGCGAATAATTTCTCGAAATTCGGAAATTATTTGGCCAGCGCGATCGCCAGATTTGACAGCACCCGACTATTTTCTTTGGGGTTTTTTGAAGGAGCGAGTGTATGTGAACAAGCCAGAGACAATCCTTGAACTCAAGGCAAACATTGTTGCAGAAATTCGAACGCTACAGCCACAAGTTTTGAAAGATGTTATGGAAAATGCTCTAAAAAGAGCCCATCAGTGCGAAGCTGAAAACGGTGGTCATTTAAGAGACATCATTTCTCATACTTAGTGTAAAAAAATTTCCATTTTGTATATTATATAATCTGAAAGAAAAAATAAAAAAAAGTTAATAAACAAAAAAGTTATTAAACTTTTACACCCCTTGGTTTCTTTTGGCCCACTCTGTATATTGGTGGTGGTTTGGAGGTTTTTGTCGAAGATACAGCGGGTTGGTCATTATTAGCCTGCAATACTGAAAAACGATTATTACGAATAATTGATGCAGCGTCGTTATCCTTGGATATCTTGGGAAGCGATGAGATTTTTGTAGAAGTTGGGCTTCGCCCACGCTTTACAACTGTAATATATCTGTCCATTCCGACTTGAACTTTAGATTTTTGACTACTGCTATCTAAAGTGATAGCTTGATTAAGTGCTGAACACGAGCCAGAAACGGATGATATCGCTGACTTAAATGAAGAAGTAACAGGCAACTCAAATGTTAACAAATCTCTAGTTGGCATTGGGCAAAGCGAAGTTGAACGCTGACGCATAATTGCATTTGCCGTTAGAAAAATACTATCACCAGATTTTTTATTTTTATTGTTTTTTATTAAGAGCTCCAGAACTCACAGTACTACTATCATCAGATTTTTGATTTTCATTGATTTCATTAAAAGTTTCAGAACTCACAGTAAAATAAGCATTTCTGCCGTTAGAACTCACTTCAACATTTTTTGTATTTGAGGTACTCATATAGAGTATGTATTCCTCAAGGGCACTTTATTTGTTTTTTTTTTGTTTTCGGTTTTTTTTTTGTTTTTGTTTTTTCTAGTATGTAGAAATATTAGCAAGGCAATAAAGCTTATTTATTACAGCCAGTATGTACCTATTACGAATAATATGTACTATAGAGTTGCATGAACAATTCCATTTATGAAACTACTGAAATGTTTGTTTACTAAAGCCCAACTTGGAATAAATATGTTAATATTGTTGAGTAATACTGTTGATTTTATCATAATGTGAGTGGAAACGTTTCGTTTCATACTGTTAACACAAAGAGATTGTTCATTGAAACGACATTTGTTCATACTGCTTTCTCTCATCTCATCTTTTGTTATTAATTCGCAATAGCAATGTTGCCAATATAGTGAAATCATGGAATTTTTTGTATGGGTCGCACATGTGTAATAGGTTTCACTTTTAAATTAAAGTTTTAACTTTTACACATACATACAAAACTAAGTACATATGTATATACCATACATATTAGTAATACATATTTTAATTTGTCATTTGCATTTTTAAATAATATAAATCTTTAAACTATTTTAATATATTATATATTCTCGTAATGAACTGCACACAACCCTGAAATGAAATGCTATGGAAAGAAACACACACTTTTAGATGAAAAATGAAAAAAGGAGAAATGAATATATTCTTAAGCAAATTTTATTATTAGTTGTGTAGGTGTCTAACGGTTTTGGTCATTTGATTGTTTTTTTTTAATTTCATATGATATATAAAAAATTGAAATTGACAAAAATTAAACAAAACACAACAAAAGTACTCGTTTCCAAGCGAAAATAACTATTTATTTTCTTCCAAGCAAAAATATAACTAACAATTATTTTTGAAATTAATATTTGTAATAAAACTCAAAAAATTTGATTATCATCACCGTATGTAAAAATACGAAATTTTAAACAACAATAATATTGCATTGAAAAGAAAGATAATTATGTGTAATATTTTAATTTCCTTTTCGGCGATTATTCTTATATTTTCCCTTTTCCTACAACTGGCAACACTGATCTTTAAAAGCAAATTGTTTTTGCATGAACTTAATCGGGATTTGCTCAACACATGTTCTGTTTCACATTTGTAAATGTTAAGGTATGGTCACACTTGGCAAATATTTGCTCAAAAAAGCGTAACCACTCAATGTTTGTGAAAAACCATTTGATTCAGACAAGTGTTTCTTAAGTTAAACAATTTCATAAACAACTAATAGACAACGTCATTGATTGCAACATTATTGGAAACTATTTAACTTAACAAACACGTATCTGAATTGAAAGCTTTTTCATTAATATTTTGTGGTCACGTTTTTTGAGCAAATATTTGCCCAAGTGTGACCATTTACTTAGTATGCTCTTGTATAAGTAAACAAACCAACATCATTTTACTGCGTTCTTAACTATTGAGTATTCATTGCTCTTGTTTCATAGTTATTCATCTGTATGAAATAGAAATGAAACGAATAAAAAATTATAGGGAAAGTTTCATAAACATCATTATTTAGTTTCATGCAGATGTCTAATATGTACTACGAATATTTTTTTGTATAATGTTTTATTTGTTTAGTAAGTATTTAAGAAAAATTACTCTAATCGACTATTCACTATGAAGGTACAACGAGAACTGAGTAAATTTCTCGTTTTCAAAAAATTTATAATGACCCTGCAGACTTGTTTAAAATCATACACGACAATTTTCTTTCATATATGATATTTAAGATTCTATATAACAAAAAAAACTTTAAAAAAATCAGAAAAAATATTGCTATTGTCGGAGTTAGTTTTCTAAAATCGTGCGATTTCAAAATATTCGGTTCACAAAACAGGACCGAATATCTCCAGTTGCGTATAGTTTTCAATGAAAATAAAGTAATTCAAACTCAAGTTTCTCAAAATATTTCACGCTTTTATCTGTAACATGTAAAATTCATGATTGCCCTCATATACTAGCTGAGATCAGCAAACGTTTTCTAACTTTCAAAATTTTTGTTTTCCAGAGATCATGCGTTACGAACAAACACACAACAATTTTATACATATGGTTGTAGGTATCGAAGTAAAAAAGCATATATTTATATAATATATAAATTTTTTAAATTAAAACAAATCGTAAAAATGTATTTTAAAAAATTTATTAAAAAAATTAGATAATTGATTTTCTACATTCGCTGTAAAAATAACGTGTTCATAAATTAAAGTTGTAAAATACTAAACTCATATCCCACTAGTTCCTCTAAAGTGGTTCAACAATAAATGTAAAAAATTTTTAAACGCACTAATAATCCCAAATTAATATTTTACTTATTAAGTAAAATATTTTTTTTTATTAAAAATACATTGAAATTGATTATTGAGAGATACTCGCCCGGGTTCTACATTCGTAAAATGGAATGAAAGTGAACATTTCACTGAGTTTGTGTTCTTAAATTCGTTAAAGTGGAATGAAAAGTAAGATTTCATTTCCAATTTGTTTCGAGAGAATTTGATGTGTTCTACAAACCATTTTACTACAAAGAAAGTAATTTGAAATCGAAAGCAAACAACCAAGTGAAAGAAAAAACTTTTTAGTAAAAAATTGTGTTTCCAAGCTTTATTTTTAACCCCCGACTAAAAAAAGGGGTGTTATAAGTTTGTAGTGTGTGTCTGTGTATCTGTGTATCTGTGTGTCTGGCTGTGTAAACGTACAGGCCAAACGGCTGGACCGATTTTCATTTAGTTTTTTCTGTTTGAAAGATGACTTGATCGAGAGGGTTCTTACCTATGTTTGAAAAAAATCGGTCTAGCCGTTTAGAAGATATAACATCTTTTCTGAAAAAAGTCGGGGGTTTTTAAAATTTTTAATTTTTGTTATTATTTATATTTGTTGCAAAAATAACAAAATATAAGTAAATAAATAAAATTTTGTACATATATTCTTTATCGTGATTTTCTTTTCCTATTTTCAACGGGTAAGCACAAAAATCCGGAACAAGAAGAGGCATTGCTAAAATTTATGGAAAAAAACCCTGGATTAGCTAAAGGGTTTTATAGGGGTGATAGGGCAGTGGCTGATCAGCTTTGAAAGGACCTAGCAAGTGAACTCAACTCCATAGGTCATCCAGAAAAAGATGCATCTGGTTGGAAAAAGGTTTGGGCTGATTGGAAAGGCTACATTCGCAAAAAATTGTCGGAGAACAGAGCAGAAACCACAGCAACTGGTGGTGGTCCTAACAACACTCAGCACATATCAGCTAAAGATGATGCAGTTGCAAAGCTTTGCGGTCTTTATACTGCTGTTGAAGGTTTAAAAGGTGTACAAAATCAGTCCAATGAATTAATATTAGATGGCAATAGTTTCGAAGATTCGTTTTTAGATGAAATACCAGATGAAGTTGTAGAACCAAAACGAAAAGTAAGAAGAGTGGAACCAACACAACATAATTTGCGTGATTTATAGATATAGAACAAAAGTGGAACAAATGAAAATATGTGTAAAATTTTGCAAGATATTAGTAACACATCCAAAAATATAATGAAAGAGCAAAAAGAAATGTCCAAAAATATTTATAAGATGAGGAAAGCTTTGGAATCTTTAGCAGAGGCTATAGAAGAAAAAAAAGAGGAAGAAAAACTTTACCGTAATGAAAAAATGTTGGAGACCAAACGCAATAATTATGAGGTAGAAAAATTTAAAAAAAAACAAGAAATTAAAATTAAAGAGCTAGAACTTGAATTGGAAAGAAACAGTTTTTTAAAAAAGTAGTATCTTATCTTATACTTTATTTTTATTAAGATTTGATGTACCTAATATGTACATATGTATGTAAATGTATGTCTTATGATCTCATAAATTGTGGTACTTTTAATAGTTATGTAATTTTTTAATTGTTTTATGAATTAAAGAAATATATAATTATGTATGTACATAAATAAAAAACATTTTTAAGTAATATTACTAGCAATTTCATTGCGTATTCTAACAGCGTCATTCAGCAATCTTAAATCAACTGCTTCTCTATCATCGGATACAGTTTCTTCGATGGTATCTTCCACAACAACATTATGGAGGTCCTGATCGTTAACATTGCTTGATTTGCAAATATTGTGGAGTGCGCAGCAAATATTAATAATTTGTACTGCTTTTCGTGGCTCATACGACATTGTATCTAGCAGACATCTGAACCTGCTCTTTAACACTCCAATTACGGGCTCCACAATGTTTCTAGCTGAAGCATATTTTTTGTTGAAGAGGTGCTCTGGTATATTTACTTGTGAACATCTATAAGGTGTGAGTAAAAATGGCTCCAAAGAATAACCTCCATCACCCAATAGCCAACGCCATTGTTGTAATTTGCCATCAGATGTTGTCTGTCATCACTGAGCTTCCATATAAATGCGTCATGATACGCTCCGGGATAGCATGCGTTTACGGCAATGATATTCATTAAATGGTCACATATTTAAAAATTTAACTATATATATATATATATATGTATATATATATATATATATATATATATATATATATATATATATATATATATATGTATATATATATATATGTATATATGAATTTTAAAGTGTTTCTTACTTACTATCATTGCGTTCTAACTAAAATATCCCTTTCTGTTGTAAAACAAATGGATATCTATAGCTGGTGCCTTCATTTTGACATGAGTGCCATCTACACAACAATCGGTATTTATTGTAAAAGTTCCTTTTTGATTCTACAATTTCTTCGTTGCTGCTTTCAAATTGAATCCATTTTGAGCATACTTTGGATTCCAAAACATTACACATGCGTGCTATTACTTTCGATACGGTACTCCTTCCTAAGGCCAAATTTGACTCCTTTCCAATCATTTACTGAGCACTACCTTGGCCGATGTAGCGAAGTGCTGTGGCTAACTGCAAAATTGTTGGAATACTGGTCTCGTTGGTTATTGGTGATATTTCTTCTAATACCATTCGAAAGCTGTCCTTATTCAGCCTGTAATATGCTATGAATCTAAAATATTTGATTAGTTATAAATCATACACGTTGTTAACATTTATGGCAAAAGGTTTACTTACGATTGTTCGGCTAATTCCAAAGGGTTTGAACAATCCCGAAGTCTTCTTCTGCAAATTCTTTCGGCTTTCATTTTTTGCTTTTCCATATATACGGAAATTATGATAACGGCACTCATTTTTATTTATTTAACAAATTTTTTATTAAATTTTGTATTTTGACACAAATTCTTCCTTTTTAGGGTTCCGTACACCAAAGGTGAAAAGGACCCTATTATTTTCGCTACGCTGTCCGTCTGTCAGTCACACGGTATTTTCTCAGGACCTGAAATTTGGACATAGTATGTAGAACCTTGACCTCTACAACAACAAATACATGAGAATTTGAAATTAAAGGGTGTTCCAAAACGAGCAACGAAAAATTTTAAAATCATATGTAATATACATACAATTGTATGAACATATGTACATATATTGAAACTTGAAATTTTGTACAATTACTGTATTTTTATACAGACTACAACAATTAACACTACAATTTACAAAAATTTAAATTAAAGGGTGGTCCATCAGTTAATGCAATCTTGACTATGTAATTTTGACAATTTGCTATATCTTGGAAACCGTAAGAGGCAAACACTTGAAATTTTCAAAAACGGTAAAACTAAAAAAACCGAAAATTATAAAAGCGCCAAACCAAAAAAAAAAAAAAAATCGTCAAAACGAAAAAATCGCCAAAATTAAAAAAAATTTCTAACGCTAAAATAAATCGCCAAATTCGAAAAAATCGACAAAATGAAAAAAAGCGCCAAAATGAAAAAAAAACGCCAAAAATCGAAAAAAAATCGCCAAAACGCGAAAATGTCGCCAAAACTAAAAAAAATTTTAATAAAAAAAATTGCAAAAATGAAAAAAATCGCCAAAATGACAAAACGCCAAAAACCGAAAAAAATCGTCAAAACAAGAAAATAAAGTGTTAAAACTAAAACAAGAGCCAAAACTTAAAAAAATCGCCAAAACCGAAAAAACGCAAAAACCGCCAAAACAAAAAACATCGAAAAGATCTCAAAAACGAAAAAAATGCCAAAACTATATATTATATAGGATAAAGTTTGTATTAAATTACATATCTAGTTTTCGTACGGAACCCTTCGTGCGCGAGTCAGAGTCGCACTTTACTGAATTTATTTAATTTTATTAAAGTCCTTAATAATTAAATCTCATTTCTGCAAAAAATTTATGTATGTATGTATGTGGCAACATGTTACAGGTATTCGCAAAAGCATACTAACTAACTCTGTATGGTGTATTGGAAAGTTTTGTATGCAATAAATATATATAAAATATTTGGGAAATTCCTAACAATTAATTGAAGTTTTGAGTGGCAGTGACTATAGCTTTTTAAAGGATCATTTAGCACTGTTTACTCTACCTGCTAATGATAACATGAGAATACAAATTTTACTATAAATATTAATGGATTTGTAGAAGAAAGCATCAGTCATTATTTAAATTTCTTAACGTTAACGTGTTCTACAAAAAAATGGTACTAGAAGCTTCAAACTTTATTTTTCATGCTGAAACAGCTGCTACTGGAGACGAACCCATAACAGCTGATCAAGCTATTAACGATTCGGGTAGTACAACATACTCAGAATCATTTGATCCAGACACCTTAGTATCATCGTATTTGCACCGCATACCCAGTGCTACCAGAAATTGGGAGATGTATATGACTGAATTAAGTAAAAATAAAATCAAGCGCATAATTCGGATTCAAAAGGAAATTGAATGTATAGATGACATTTTTGTGCGATTTCCTATTGGTGAAACAGATGCAACTCACAGAGAAGGCACGATAGCTGATCAATTCAATACTGAATCGGGCAGACACAATCCACCTGAATCATATAATCTAGAGCCCTTGCCATCATCGTACTTGCATGGTATACCCAGTGGCTCGAAACAGTGGAAGATGTGTTTGAGTGATTTGAGGAAACTAAAACTAAACGCTTAAACCGCGTTGAAAATGATACTGAATGTATAAACGATTTCTTGTCAAGATTTTCCGTTTGAGAATTTTTATTAAACATTTTTCATTTTTAATCTTTCCCAGTAATATATTTTACTTATATTAATGCCCTAATTCAGTAAGAAGATTTAGGACTTTTTTGTTTGAAAATACTTTTGAGTTCTTGTTTTTGAATTCTTCAAATTATTTTCCTCAAAAATTATTGTTGTCTTTGATAATGAAAAATTTAAATATTATTACCATGTTTTTAAAATATAAAAATTACATGAAAGTATTATACAATATTTTGTAAGATATATGAAAAAATATGTGTTGGATATAATGTTTGGAACTAAATCATAAGGCAAATACACGCACCTTCTAGCAGAGACTGTTACTAATAATTGTTTTAAAGAATCACAACTGCGGCTTTTTTCCGCCCAAGACAAGACGGGCACAATCGTCGAACAGAATTAGGGCATAAGTTTTTTTATATTCATGTATCTATCTATATAAGTTTTTATAGTAAGTAAATGTTCCTGTTTAAAACTATTTTTAAGATCTCTTTATTTCTCATATAAATTTAAATAAATAAAATTTTAAAGTTTTATAATCCATCTTTACTTCATTTTTTTTGTTTGCAACGCTTTCACGCCCCAAACCCATTGTGAAAATTATTTCACCAACGGAAACGGATTTTTTCCGAAAAACAAATTTCTAGGCTGTGTGTATCATAATTTTTGTTTCGGATTTGATTGTTTTACCAGTTTTAAAACGAGTTTTATGTAATTTTTAAACTGGTGAATGCATGGAACCGCGGCTAAGAGCTAGTATAGAGTATATTCAGAAAACTAAGTAACGTTTCTTAATTTTTTTTTAATTGTTTTTATTATAATAACTACATTATTTTTTTAACTTCCCGCTGTAAGAAGTTACTGATTTTTTATTTTATTTTTTTGTTTGTCTATGTAATGTTTGTTACAGACTTTATTACTTTTCATATTATTATAAACTCAACACCCGACAGACTTCGCTCTGTCAAAAAAGTGATTTAAAAAAATTTTTTTTACTTGTCGAGGTTTTTTAGTATGTAATAAAAAAACTCGGCTGATTAATTTTTTTTGTAAATAATTATATAAATAAACTTTCTTGTTGTGTTGGCAGCGATGCTAACTATTTATACTCCAAACGCGCTAGTACCCTTCTTAAGAAGCGCTAGAACGCGCTAAGTTACAGCATTGTCAAATATTTATAGCAAAAACGCGCTATTTTCTACGCGCTAAATTAAATTTCAATAAAAGTCGATCTAAGTATTAGTACTTGTATCACAATTAATTTTTCAGATTTTGCAGTATTGCTTCCTCGACATTATGTTTTAATAAACTAAAATCCTTTAATACAGAATCAGAATCGCCTTCCAAATAATCGAAGTCCTTCGTTTTTACTTTTAATTTATTTGTAAAACTTTGTAACAACATATAAATTGTGGAATAGTTTTGCGATTCAAATGCTTTTTGTACTTCAGCTATAGTGGATGCTTTGTAATTTATGTTAATTTCTTGGGTCATTGTATGTAGTACATATTTTTAGTTGTAAAATTTCAAAATATTTGCCATTACAGTATTAAAATGCGTTTTTAATTCTAACCAAGGTCAAGCGAATTTTGCTTGCGACAGCTGAATCATTAACTAATTTAAAAAATTTTATCAGAGTTTTTGATATTAGAAAATTGTTAAATTTATACAAAAAAAGTTAAAATATATGGAACTGAAATGGTATTATTGACTTTATTCAAACCGCGATAATTTAGCGCTTTTTTTATTAAACGCGCTAAGACGGAAAAAAGCGCGCTTGGCATAGTTAAAACGCGCTAAATCTAGCGCGCAACGCGCTAAATTTGCATCACTGTGTGTTGGAGTTAAATGTTGTTCATTTAATATGATGCAAAATAACTATTTTAAATTTATTTGCTCTATAGACGAAATCTGCATATTATTTGAGAGACCGACAAAACTTCTACCGAACGTTCGTATCTTAAATCTTTTGTTTTATACCTTAAAAAAGTAAAAAATGCGAATATTGCCCTTTAAAAAGAATTTAAATACTGGCGCCTCGAAAACCATTTTTTTTTTTTTGATATGTCGTAGTGGAACTTTTTTTCCTCACGCCAAAAGCTATCGAAAATTCGATGTCACAATATCTATTGTAAAATCAACGCACCCTAGTGTACATACCATAATAAAGTACTTAATTCGATCAAGAAATAAATACAACACATCATAGCATAAATTGTCCATTATGTATTATGGATTTGTTGTTGCACCATAAACATTTTTCACGTGAAAGACATAAACTATCATAACTCATGAAACACTTTGTCAAACTTCACAGCACATAATAGCCTGAATGTGCCGTATAAATTTCATTAAATTAAATGAAGCTGTTCTCATGTTATAACCCAGCAAGCAATAGTACTTCGCTGGAACCACCTATATAAGTGCTCTTTTGGTATGCAAGAGCTTACCCGATGCATGAAATTTTGCATGTTTTTTATATGGGACCTGCCACGTCGATCTAAAATGTGATTCTTTCATGCCTGCCAGAATGAACTGAATTCAGCACAAATATTCGTCTACCTAGAAGCATGTCTTTTTCATATGTAAATAATTAAAAAATTTGCTCTTTATTTTTTACTTTTTGTTCGCGCGTTGAATCAGGAGTCGATCCCAGGATTTCCGTATGTTAGACAGGAACACTACCCACTGAACTACAGAAGCACATATTTATTTTTGTACACAATTCAATTAAAAATAAAAATTCGAAGTAAAAATTTCATTCGTATCCAAATTTGAATACAGGTAAGCGAGAGAGGATGATCTATAAAAAACTTTGAGAGTTTGAATATAAACAGCCGACTGACTTCGTAGTGTTTGTGTTAAATTTCGTCATTCGCTTACGTTATTGCATCCTCGTAAGGCAGAGGGGATGCACTGTGTGCTTTTCCGCGCTTCCAAAGCGCTTATTGTTGTGTTATGTTAAACTACACCTTCCGAGATGTTTTTATGGAAGGGATATAAGAAACTAAAATAGAAAAAACACATAAAAAATAGAAAAAGATGCTATAAAAATGCAAAAGAGATTTTTATTAATAACCAATAGCTTCTAAATCTCGATTATTTTTTTGCTGGGTAATTAGTAAAGAACAAACAACAATGACAAAACTGTTATAAATAAGACATTTTAAAATTTAAAATGCTTCCAGCTTATTATAATACGATGAATCAAAACAATTCACATATTCCATTTTCACTGAAAATTTTCTGCATCAACTGACACCACACATAGTGAACCAAACACAATGTTTAATTCAGTAAATTAATAAGGATAAACTAGTTTGTTTAACCTGTTTGGATTATCTTCAAGGCGATTCACCAGGAAGATTTATTGATGCCACTCAAGCACTTGAAACTTGGTTGCGTGGAGATGGTTAAATCACTTTTGGTTAAAACAACTTTGTTTTCTTTTCAAAATGTAATTGAGCAAATGTTTTATTTAGTTTTCTTTCTTATATACTAACTTATTAATATGTCATTAAAATTTTCTACTATTAATTGTATTGCTTAACTAAATTGAGGTCATAAAATTTTGCTTTATTAAGTGTATTGCTTAAGTACAAGTTCATTGTACAAAAAACAACCATTTATGCAAGATTGCAAGTTTGCAATTATTTATGATCCAATTTTGATATTCTTATGCAGAGTAACTATAACAGTGTCTTATTTCTTTTTGTTTAGTTGTGAGGTTGAATGAACTACAGGAGAAGTGTAGTTTAAAATATAGGTCAGTGTTGTTTTTGTTTGTGAAAGTATGAATATGCAATCCCCGTTGAGGCTATGCTCTACAACTAACTACAATTATGTCATTAATAAAGTGCTTACTACTTGGTTTTATAGTTAAAAATAAAAATAAACTATTGGTTTGTTTTTACAATAAAGGCAATGACCTTATAGTTATGCAAAGCTAATTAAAATATAAAATAAGTATACAATAGAAATATTAAATTTATTATTATGTTTTCAAACATGTACGCTGAACTTCTGACGTGGAGCTGGAGAAGGTGTTGTTGCTATTTGTGGGTTACTCCCAGATGATTGTGATCTTTCTGTGATTTGAGCGATGTTAGATTTCTTGCGTTTTATATCTCTGACTATGATCCATATGATCGCCACCGCGCTGATGATTAGTGCTACATATGAAACAGTTCTCTCATGGTTTGATGTATGAGGAATTTGGAATTGTGAGCTGTTCATAGCCTCTAATTTCTGTTGTAAGGATGTAAATTTGATGAGCTGTACTGCTATTTCGTCTGGCACAAATGACTGGTCGGTTTTGTTGATATGGTTGATATGCAGCAGGGGTTGATATGCTAGTTCTGATATGTTGCCCAGGCTTGTGTAAGATAAGACAGTTTTAGTTACGAATGATTGCTGGCCGGACATTTGGATAAAATCATGTTTAAGGATGCAGTCAGGATTAATAGTTAACAAGCCGGACCCTAGTGGACTTATTGGTATAATTTCTTTTCCACAAACCGCTGTGGCATGTGTAGAGGCTCGTGATGAATATATCCATTTGTTTTTATGAGTTAGGGGTGTCCAGGTTACATTAGTTGGAAGCTTCCTCAACATGCAATGTGGTACGGTGATATTGTTGAATAAGTTGATTTCACAAAAGCACATTTCTGCACCAAAGTTATATTGGAGTTGCACATCATAGCATATAAATACCTCTTTGCCAATTACGTTACAGCCTTTCAGTTGTGTTGATGATAATGGAAAGTAGTGCCGTTGAAATGAGTTTATTGCTATTGTCGGACTGCATGTGTCTATGACCAGCATAGTGTTGTTTATGGGGGTCGGAACGGGAATTAGGTTGTAAAGCTTAAACTTTTCATGGTCTATTAATGGTAGAGTTATGCTGAACACTATATGTTCCTGAGTGAGACCGCCTTTTATTTTCATAAGTTTGTAAAATTCGAGCAAGTCATCTTCAGGAACCGGTAATTCCAATGACTGTAGCATATGTGCCCGAATTTTTTGTATTTCAATTTCCAGTTGAATTGGAGTCAGCAATGGATTAGTTTTCCCATGATGAGTGTCGGTCAATGCGTCCAGAATGAAAGTTTGCATTCGTTGCAGATAGTTTGCAATGAATGGGAGTTTTGTCACACCCATACTGAACATGTGTGCGAGCTTAAGTTGTGTTATTTCCTCTGCTAGTGTCTCTTCAGTTTTCGCGATTTCATTTAGTTTTAATAGAAGATGGTTAAATTTAAACTTAGTGTCTGTTAGACTTTCTTTGACAATGTTCATGGTTGAATTAATAACGGAGGTGTGGTCTTTTATGAGGCGAAGCATATATGAATTGTTTTCTTGTAGTTTAGTTATTGTTGTTGACATTTTTTCTGCATATTCAGAGTCTAGTATCCCAAACAATGAATGAGCAACATTTCCGACGAAGTCGGTAGCACCTCGTTTTTGAAGTGGTTTGTATAGTAATTTATTATCAAGTCTCAAATCCGCTTCAACATGTCGAAGATCTTCTATTGTACTATAACACGATGCATTGTATTCCATCTTCACACACAGTCGACTCAAGGAGCTCGTTCCATTTCCTAAAAACGCTGTGTCAGCCCAGTAAGCAGATAAGTCATAGTAAACGACCAGATTCCACTGACTTGCAGATATATATGTTGAGCCTACTTCTGCGAAATTAATACCCAACTTGGAACCGAAGCGCTCATTATCAATTGGTGCTCCCAGAATAATTGGGAGTATGAACATTAGTGTCAATAGTGTGATGCCTAAATTATTTCCGAGTAATTTTAGACGTTTGCTCTTCGGCTCAGTGATTTCATCCTTGTTGTCGATTTCATTGCTTTCATCATTCGGTTTGTTGACGTTTTCTGTGTCTTCTAGACTGGCCTTAGGGAGTGGTGCCGCTCTTTTAAGGACTCCTGAAGCGGTTTTGACGTCTGCCACTCTAGCTATGTTGTCCTCCCCCTTATAGATTTTAATCACACGTCCTAAAGGCTATTTCATTACGGGGCAATTATCTTCCTTAAGAATTACGATGGTTCCGGGTTTTAGAGATTTTGATTGCTCCTTCCATTTATTGCGATATTGCAATTCGTTCAGATAGTCCCGGGACCACCTTTCCCAGAAGTTGTGTTTGAGAAAGGACACTAGTTTCCATCGAGTTGCCAAGTTTGTTTTCGTTGATGTGGCCTGTGCATCTACTTGTGCCGTTAGTGGTTCATCAATAAGGAAATGTCCTGGAGTTAACGCACCGAAGTCATTGGGGTCGTTTGACATGGGTGAAATAGGTCTGGAGTTGAGAATCGCCTCTATTTCGATAACCAGTGTTTCTAGTTCTTCGTAAGTTAAGGAAGCACTAGCTAAGCTCCTGGTTAAAAGGTGTTTTGCAGATTTTACTGCCGCCTCCCAAAGGCCTCCAAAATGAGGTGCTCGAGGTGGTATGAACCTGAATTGTATATTCTTTTTGCTGCATGCATTTTCAATTGCTTATTTTGCTTCGCTTGTATAAATTGCGGGTATTAGTTCAGACAATTTATTTTTTGCCTCTACAAAGTTCGTTGCATTATCGCTATACAGGTTTTGGCAATGTCCTCGTCGGCCAACAAACCGTTTGATGGCTCCTATAAATGCGTCAGTGGTTAGATCGCTTACCAGCTCTAAATGTACTGCCTTCGTAGAGAAGCAACAAAATATAGCAATATACGCCTTGTGTGGCCGTTTTCCTCACATCTTGTAGTGAACTGTCATTGGACCACAGTAGTCTACTCCAGAATTAATGAACGGCCTAGCTGGTGTTACCCGTGTGGAGGGCAGGTTGCCCATAATTTGGTGAAATAGAGCGGGATTGGCTTTACTGCATATTGTGCAGCGATGAATCGCCGCTCTTGCCATGATCTTACGCTTTATTGGCCAAAATCGTTGTCCTACTATTCCTAAGAGAGTTTGAGCACCACAATGCTTGTTGTCTTTATGTACCATTTGAAGTATCAGCTTAGCGATTGGATCATTGTAAGGAAGAAGCAGCTGATGTTTGGAATCGTATTCCAATGATGAGGCCTCCAATCGACCTCCCACACGTATCAAACCTTCAGCGTCCAAAAATGGTGAAAGGTTCGACAAATTGCTAGTTTCTCGCAATACTTTGTATTTAGCAAGCTGTTGAATTTCTTCTTTGAAATCTGATGCTTGATGATTAACATTAGTGCATTTTGTAGTTTCTTTGTCGATAGGGATTTTTGATGTTGTTTAGAGCCATTCCGTTTGGTATTGTTTACAAATCGTGAAATGTATCCAACAATGTGTTGAGGACGCCTGAATTAATTCTTATGATTTATTTTATAGATGAAATCGGGTTCTGTTGAAGTCATCACTAATGCTTGCTTTTCTTTTCTCTCGAAATTGGTTGGGTGGGCAAGGTTCTTCCTGAATTTAGGTGGCCAAGCTGTTTCTTGGCCGTGTAAAAATATGGGATCATAGAACCATAAAGAGCAATCTTTCAGGTGCCTGGGTGCAATTCCTCGAGATAATATGTCTGCGGGATTACATTTTGTGCTGACGTGCCGCCATTGTTCTGGTCTAGTGTTTTCGAGGATGGTTGAAATTCTATTGGCAACAAAGGTGTTGAGAGATGCTGACGAGTTTATCCAAGACAGCACAATTTGCGAATCAGTCTACAACCAAACTTGGCTTGAAAACTGAAGATCAGCTATTATTCTTGTAGCTAGTTGTGCTCCAAGTACAGCTGCGCATAGCTCCAATCGTGGAATGGATTGAGCTTTGATTCGGGCTACTCGGGACTTCACACAAAGGATTTGTGACATGATTGTGCCATGTTTCATGGTAGATCGAAGATAAGCCACTGCACCGTAAGCCTTTTCTGATGCATCTGTAAATATGTGCAATTGTACAGATTCTGTGATTCCACCTTTGAAAATGTGTCTTGATATTTTTAGCGTTTTCAGTTCATTCAGGTCTGCACGGAAAGTAATCCACTTGGTATGCATGGACTCGGGTAGAGCTTGGTCCCAATCGAGTTTTAGCTTCCACAACTCTTGTATAAATATTTTTGCAGTGACAGTGATAGGAGACAGAAGACCCAATGGATCAAAATTCTCGCGAGATCCGATGTCACATTCCGTTTAGTTACTCTTTTATTATCAGTAATATTCACCTTTATGCTTAGTTGATCTTTTTTCGGCAGCCACGTGAGTCCTAGTGTACTGATGGAATCTAATTTGCTGCTCTAAAAGTCCAAATTCAGTTCCAGATCATCTTTTGGAACATGTTTGAGCAACTGGGGGTGATTGGCACACCATTTTTTCAAATTGAAGCCGCTTTTCTTCATGATCTGCTGAAGTTGTTCTTGCACCTGAATTGCGGTATATAAGTTATCACTTCCGCCTAGTCCATCATCTACGTAGAAGTTTTCTTTTAGAAATTGTGATGCCAGAGGATACTGTCTGGCACTTTCCTTTGCCAACTCTTGCAGGCATTTGGTTGCTATATAGGGAGCTGCTCTTGTTCCATATGTTACGGTATTCAGTTGATAGTATGAGAGTGGTTCTGAAGCATCTGTCCGCCAAATTATCATTTGAAAACGGCGGTCCTCAGGAGAAACCAAAACTTGCCGATACATCTTTTCTACATCTTTTTAGAATACGAACTTGGGAAGTCGAAACCTTAATAAAATTGATTTGGTCCTGTATACATCAAATCATTTAAAGAGTGCCCTGATGTTGTTTTGGCTGAAGCATCGAATACTACCCTCAATTTGGTTGTGGAGCTGTCCGGTTTTAGAACGCAATGATGTGGAATGAAATAGTTTGGTGAACGAATAGAAGTTGGTGATATCTTCGTCATGTGTTTCATATTTTCGTATTCATCCATGAATTTCTGATATTGACTCCTCAATTCGGGGTTTTTCTGCAGTCGGTGTTCTAACGACAAGAAACTTTTTTGTAAGAGTCACCGAGGATTTCAGGATCTTGGTGGAACGGGATCTTCACAACAAACCGATTTTCATTATTCCGCGATTTATGATGTACAAAAAAATCTTCACAATTTCTTTCTGCTAGTGACAGCGCCCTTTCAGTTGACTTAAGTTCATCCAGTTCCCACAGTCTTGCAATGAAGCTTCAAGGTTGTCATTAGTTGTGGATACTCCGCATATAAGCTGTGTGGGATGTTTTACTTCTTTTTTCCAGAAATTATCCATCCAAGCACAGCATTCTGGAGGGTTGGTAATTGTGGAGATAATTCGATTTGTCCAACTGAAAGTAGTTGAAGAAAGTGATCTGCGCCCAACAAAATGTCGATTTTGTCCGGTCGGTTGAAATGTGGAACAGCTAGTACCAAGTTTTTGGGTAATGGCCAGTCATTTATGTTGATGAATTGTGCCGGCTGGGGAGAAATAATACGCGGAAGTACCAATGCTTCGAGTTGTGTTGTGAATCCATTGATTCGAGAATGCAATGCTATGTTTACTCGGTGCTGTGTTTTAGTGGTGGTGCTTTCGATTCCACTAATGTTTGCCGATGACGGATGCATTGGAATACCAAGTCGTTTCACTGGACGCTCAGTTATACAGTTTACCTGGGATCCTGAGTCAAGTAATGCGCGGCATTCGATTTCTGATGAATCAGTTTTGATTTTAACTACTCCAGTGCCAAGAATCACAGCTGATGACGACTGTTGACTTGCTGTGGTTAAAGAAGTAGCTTTTGATTTTGTTGAGCACCCTGGTGTTGCAGAAGAAGTCGTAGCTTCTACAATGGTATTTGCAGAAGATGACGCTGCCTGTAGTTTTTCTTCATTCAATGGTTTTGACGGATAGTTCTTGTTTTCTAGATGCAATAGCGAGTTATGTTTCTTGTTGCATTTTGTGCAACCCCTTGAGA
The DNA here is from genome assembly GCA_949987645.1 of Tachina grossa. Taxonomy (NCBI): domain Eukaryota; kingdom Metazoa; phylum Arthropoda; class Insecta; order Diptera; family Tachinidae; genus Tachina; species Tachina grossa. The sequence continues at coordinate 57,657,895 of OX465277.1, read as the reverse complement.
TACATTGTTTTGAAAAGTGACCAGATTTCAGGCAATTTACACATAATTTTTGTTTTTGGATGAAATTTAGGCGCTCGTATGGTTTGAGTTGTTGAAATCGTTCGCAACGATATAGCTGGTGAGGACCTATTTTACAAAACAAGCACGAATTCTCAATTGATTTAGATGGTGCAGCTGTTGCACATACCTTTGAAGATGGCCTTTCTTTTTGACCCATTGACTCCATTGATTGAAATCGAGTCTCCAGAAAAGCTAGGAAGTGTTTGATTCGCTGTAGCTGTTTTGGATTTGTGATTGATCTTTCATATTGGATGTGAGTGTTTCGATCCAGTTTCTTTACGATGAGGTGCAATAGTATCGGGTCCCAGTATGTAATGTCAATTCCAAGATTTTCCAGCGCATGTAGACATTTCTGAGTTGTATCATGCAGTTGCTTGATTGATGCAATTGTTGGCCCGACTGCAGGTTGTTCGATCAGCAGCTGTATTAATGATGCGACCAGAATTCGCCTATTGTCGTATCGCTGTTTTAGCATTTCCCAGGCTGTCTCATAATTTTCTGCAGTTGCTGAAAGGTGGCTTATGAGCCTTTCACCTTCACCTATTACATTAGCCTTCAGGTACCACATTTTTTGGACTGCAGGAATCCGCTGATTGCCTACAAGTTGCAGAAATAAATCATAGAAGGTCCTCCATTTGAGGTAGTCGCCGTCAAACCTAGGAATTTTTATCATAGGCAGCGGTACTCCAATAGGCTGATCATATGGAGTCGGTGGTTTGGGAGCCACTTTGGAAGCCGTCTTAAAATTTTCAAATATCTTCGCTTCTAAGGTAGTGTATACAGTCATGTTGTATCCTTCTTGAACCGGACCCTGACTGGTTTCCCCTGTGGTAAAATGTAGGTTCTGGCTTTGGTTCCACAACTTTTCTTTCAGCTTCATATTTTCGGCTGTCGGATCCATTGTGAGCAATCGCTGTAGAGACCCCATCATTACATTTTGCCTTCTTATTAAAGCGATAGTTGCAGATGTTGTACATCCTACTTCACCAGCGGGTTTGATTATTGGTGTGGGTTTGTCGGCGATTGGTTGTTGAACTGCCTCCCCTGTAGATGATTTCATCACAGCTGTTTCAAAAATATCCTTGTATTTGTCGACAAGCTCTGAGATGTTTTTGTAGTAATCTTTAGCAAAGTAGTCGTGGTCTAACGGAATTTGATAGAGGCAACGGATTTTGCTGTCCGTGGTCTAAAATTCCGACCAAGCTCTATCTAGCCTTTTGAGTCGTTCCTCATAATAAACAACAGTTTTCTTGGTAGCTGAGTCCTTTTTAAAATTGCGGATTATAGTTTCGATCAAGTCACCTGTTGCCAGCTGTGATTCTATTTATCAGCTTGTTGAAAGTGTCCATGTTTGGTTTCTCAGGAGTCACGATTTGAATTGTTGAGTCTTCTAGCTGCCTGAAGGGGAAGCTCCAGTGTAGAAATTCGATGATAAATATTGATCCTAGCTACCTGAAGAGAATGCTCCAGTGTAGGAAGTCTAATGCTGAATGTTAATCCTAGCTGCCTGAGAGGAGTGCTTTCAGTGTAGGAAACTTCAAAGACGAATATTGATCCTGTGTCATATCACGTTATCCTTAATTCAGTAAATGAATAAGGATAAACTAGTTTGTTTAACCTGTTTGGATTATCTTCAAGGCGATTCACCAGGAAGATTTATTGATGCAACTCAAGCACTTGAAACTTGGTTGCGTGGAGATGGTTAAATCACTTTTGGTTAAAACAACTTTGTTTTCTTTTCAAAATGTAATTGAACAAATGTTTTATTTAACTTTCTTTCTTATATACTAACTTATTAATATGCCATTAAAATTTTCTACTATTAATTGTATTGCTTAATTAAATTGAGGTCATTAAATTTTGCTTTATTAAGTGTATTGCTTAAGTACAAGTTCATTGTACAAAAAACAACCATTTATGGAAGATTGCAAGTTTGCAATTATTTATGACACAATTTTGATATTCTTATGCACAGTAATTATAAACAGTGTCTTATTTCTTTTTGTTTAATTGTGAGGTTGAATATACTACAGTAGAAGTGTAGTTTAAAACATAGGTAAGTGTTGTTTTTGTTTGTGAAACAATAGCATGCTGTTTCGTTCTACTTGTATTTATCAGAATAATTATAATTAACTTTGGTATTATTTGTTCCCTAAAACATTATCACATGTAATTTGGCTTCTTAAAGGTACAAACTTTAGCCCAATCAAAACTGAACGAAGCAGCAAAAAAAAGTTAGTGCATTTCAGAGTAATTGTATGTAACAAGCTACAGAGCAAAACGCATAGAACGTATAGAGGTATAGGACGCATAAAGTAGGTTCATGGGAAAAGGTCAGCTGCCAAAGATGGAATACGTGTCGACTTGGTGAAATTTACATGTAAAACAAAAACAAAACTTCATAAATGTTAAAAATTTGTTTTTGTTTATCATATTAAATTCACAGTTTTTAAAAAAGAGAGCAACGCGTTGAAACTCTCACGTTTATTTCATTTTAGAATTGTGTGGAAAACAGAAATAATTTTTGAAGCTTTGCTTTAATGTAAAGTTTCACTTCTTCAACGCGTTTTCCCGAATATCCACCTATATTTTCAATGATATCGATAAAAATGTTCGTGTGGTGGATTTAAGTTTTTTTTTGGAATTAAAAAGTTTTTAGTAAGATTTAGATACATTAATATAAATTTTTAACATAGTTATTTATATATAACTTATCGATTAATTTTATGTACTGAGTGTCGCATGATGTAACTAGTCTGTTTCATCTAGATTGGACCACGTACTCCAATATTATTTGCAGGGACATTGTACACACATACATACATACACAGCTATTTGTGTATGCGGTAAGATAATACAGGTATTCACAAAAGTGTAATAATTGTACTATATTTGAAACTCCCAACAAGTGTAATAAAATTGTATAACTCAGGCTTGCGATAATTAGCCTTAATTAACAAATAATGATTTTGCACATCTACGGCTTTATCTGTCAAGACCAAAACCGTTAAGGTTTGCCCTACCTGCTAAGGATAAATTAAGGATAATAATTCGACTACAGTAATTTTGAATTAACTAGCTGCACAATTAATTAACATAATTGTGTACAATAATAAATAAATATGCATTTACGAAAAAATCAGTTAGTCCCAATTTACACTATGCAAGTCTTATTGCTAAGCTGATTAGTTTGTTAGGAGAGAGAGACGGGGGGGGGAAGAAACGTTTCTGCTCCCCTCGTCTCTCTCTCCCTAAAACTAATCAGCTTAGCAATAAGACTTGCATAGTGTGATTTGGGACTTACTGATTTTTTCGTAAATGCATATTTATTTATTATTATACACAATTATGTTAATTAATTGAGCAGCTAGTTAATTCAAAATTACTGTAGTCGAATTATTAACCATTTCGATTTCAATTTTGTCCACTTATATATCCATATTCATAAAAAATATAATAATTCTTTAAGTGTCGTTAGCTCGTTCATATCTTCACTATCGTCATTTTGATAATAATTTTTATTTTCCTTATCAATTTCACGCTCAATGCACTTATTAATGTTCTCTCAATATTAAATCATGTATGTATTTTGTTAAAAAAAATTAATTTGTTTTTTGTTAATTTCAGCATGAATCCAAATATCAATTTTAAATATTGATAATCTCTTACACTGTAATTTTGCATAATAAAAGAATTATTCTACTTGAATATTGTAAATTCTAACTTGAATTCAATTTGAAAATGCGTATCGGTATCGGAATCGGTATCGGCGATATTTCTTTTTGAGTATCGGTATCGGTATTGGATCGGAAAAACGGCGTATCGTTACGTCCCAAGTTATTTCATATCCAAGGTGAGTTAAATGAGCTGTTTATTTTGAAAGTGACATAAGTTACTTAACTAAAAACATTTGCTTCGTCAACCGTTGGAATCATATAGTTTTTAAGAAATAGATTAACTGCCAGTTTATAGAAGCCATGTAAAAATTCTCGCCTGTGTTTTTATATTGAAAACAAAAACAAATTTGAGTGCTTTGTTTTTGTTTTCAATATAAATAGGCAGATGAGAATTTTTACATGGTTCCTATAAACTGGCAGTAATTTTAAGATTATTATGATTCATTCTATTTCAGACTCAAATTCAGAGTTTTTTCAAAATAAATTTTTTTTTTCGAAATGATTTCGTTTCGTGGAAGGAAATTTATAAAAATGTTTATCATTATGCCGGTACAGATAAATAAGGCACAGCTAACTAGTTCTTCAACAAATGGTACCAGGAACAATATACACATGTAAATGGACATGACAATTGTCAATACTGGGAAAACATTGTCAGAGTGTATGTTTCTTGAAAGAAATGTCCAAAATTATATAAAACTGAATATTTTTGCAGGGTGCTTGTTATCGTGTAGACCATTGATTGAGGAATTTGTTAGGGTAGGTACAGACTGCGACATATTTATGCAACCATGACGATTTCACTGCAGGTGGTATATTGTGATTGTTTATGGTGGCGTTCGAAGTTGCATTCAAAGTTTCAAAAATAACAAAATGTTTGATGACATATCGGCAAGTGCCATTGTTTCTGTAGTAGATATGGTAACTAAAGACGGTGTCAGATACAACTTCAACGCTTTGCGTGACGTTTCTAACTTTGAGAAAAAATCGTGAAGTAAAATGTGTGTGACACAATATAAAAAACTTTGACAACACTTACTGTTAGTTTCACTATTTTGTTTTATTCATAAAACACAGCACAAGTCTATTACTCTGATTTCACTAACTCGTTTTTTATGTAAATTTACCGAAATTTCAATAAAAATTTCATATTTACATGTGAGTTTGGTCAAACGAATTAAAAAAAATATACCAAGTGATTGTCAAAGCACGCAAAAAGTTGAGAGTTGCAGAATTTTTCGCTTTGCTTCGCGTTAAAAGTACTTATGGCCTATTTCCCACCTGCGAAAGAAAACGTTGGACTTACAATTTATATTGAAAACAACAATAAAATACGAAAATTTGTTTTTGTTTTCAATATAAATTGTAAGTCGAACGTTTTCTTTCGCAGGTGGGAAATAGGCCATTAATGTGACATGTTTCATATAAGAATGTACATTTCATCTTAGATGTCAAAGCGAATCTTCAACGTAACGCGAAGCAAACGTTTTATCTGACATGACCTTAAGGCTCAAAATTGTAAGAGAAATTGAAGTTTGTTAGCTAAATTCAAAAATATTTTGCATTGAAGTCTACTGATGATTTCAAAAAGTGACAATGCTTAACCATAAAGACAAGCAAAATTTTCAAAATTAATATGTAAATAAAGACTTTATGTCAAATAAATATATATATTATATTATATATTATATATCTTGCTATTTCATGGAAAAATTTCTCCACGACAACTACAACTAACAAAATGTGCAACGTTTAGCACTTTTCACAATTTTTTCATAATTTTTTCATATTTTTTTTAAATTTGTTTACAAAGAATTTTTTTAATAAAATATTTTTCATGTTGAAATTTGTTCAAGACTTTTTTTAGTTTCTTTTTCGTAAGCAATTTGTGAAGTTTCCGATGAACTTTAATTGTAAAAAAATATTTCATCTGCGTCTTCGCTACTTCCTCATGAATGTGCCTTGGATGTGTACAGTATAATTTAAATTTAAAAGCAAATTTTCACAAAACAATTTTTGTGTGGCATATGATGTAAGCTTAAAGGTTCAATAAGACGTGCCATAACCAAAGCCATTGAAAACAGCTTTTCGAACCAAACTTGTGGGCAACACTGTATTTTATTTGACCCTAAATTAGACGTGCCATAGCCATAATGCCACAACCAAACCAAAATTCAATTGGTTTCTATGGCAATGGCTAAGCTTTTCCATTATGGCGAGTCACCTTTTATCAAATACGTTGTTGCCCATAACCATAGAAACCAATTGAATTTTTGTTTGGTTAATTGGTCTAAGTTAAGCTTAATATGAAACTTGAAGACTCTTGAGTGCCATTAGCTAAGACTTACATACATATGTAGATCGTTGTATGTATGTATCTACGTACATACATACATAGCTTTATGTGAATGTAGTAACATTTTACAGGTATACAAAATTATGTACTAATTCTAAATATTGTTAAATTTTAAATTCCTGGTAAGTGTAATAAACCTTCATAAGTCAAACATATTATAATTAGCCTTAATGAGTTTTTAATTAATCCTTAACGATTTTGAGCATCTGCAGCTTTTATCTGTTAACTTCACACTAAAAGTTGGTTCGCTTTACCTGCTAAGGATAACTTAAGGACAATAATTTGACTATAATAATTGATAGATTTGTAGCAGCAAGCATCACTTCATTTTTAAGTTTCTTTAAGGTAACATACAATAATTTAATGTTGTACAATAATTTAATGTTGCCCGAAGATTTCGATTTTATTTTGGCCGGTGAAACGGCTGTAACTGGCAGCGAATACATGAATGCTGATCCACCGAATCATCAAGCACCTTTTCTCTCATCGTACCTGCAGCGTATTCCCAATGGGTCGAGACGGTAGAATATGTATCTAAACGATGTGAGGGAAACAAGAGCAAATCGCCTAAACCAAGTTCAAAATGAAACAGGAAATATCAACGATTTTCTCTTGCGGTTTCCCATTGGATAATTCTAAGGACATTTTTGTATGTATATATTTGTGTTCTTCGCAAATAATTAAATTTGTTAGTATACGTTTATTATACATACATCAATACATAAACAGTTTTCAAAGTATGTAAATGTAATAGTTCCTTAGAAGTTAAAAAATTTTAATATAAATTGTAAAATGTATTCAAAATTCAATAAAACCTAAACCTGTACAGATTTAAAAATATGCATTTAAATTTCTTAAAACACGGAAGTTTCCATAAAAGAATTATATCTCTATTAAAGTTTTTTATACACACACAAATAAATACATATATCAATAAATACTTCCTGATATAAAGAATTATACATACGAGTATGGGCGATATGCAATAAGACCCAAGGAAATAACGCCCAAATAAGAAAATGAAATGTGGCCCAATAAAATTAAAGAATTTTTATATTTGTGATTTGAACGGGCTAAAGTTCGTATCGCTTTTTAAGCCAAATTACATGTGATAATTATTAATGAACAAATAACACCAAAGTCTGTTGTAAATATTCTGACTAACAACACATAGTTGAACGGAACAGCCAGCCGTTTTCGAAGGCCACTAAACCTTCATCATCAGCGTTCTTTTGTGTTTGGTCCACTGTGTGTGGTGTCAGTTGATGTAGATTTCTGCTTTATATACTTAGCATTTTATTGCTTTATTTTATTTTATTTTATTTATTTTATTTAAGTAGAACAAAAAATAAGCAAATTAAGTAACATGTGTATAATTAGTAAAACGACAATGGTAAGACTGTTGTAAATATAGTGATGGTAAAATTGAGCTTACAATACAAAAAAGCTTTCAGCAAATTGAAATACGATGAATCAAAACAATTCACATATTCCATTTGCAAATTAGGTATTAGTTTAAGAGAGATAATTAAAATAAAATAAAAAAATTATAATAGTTGTTTTTATATATAAAGTTCTTTTTGAACTATTAATGGGATTTTAAGGTCATTAAATTTTAAATAAAATATTATTTTAAATTTGTAATGTCATCCTATATTTCGTTGGAAAATCCCAACTTCTTCAGGGACGTTTATGTTTTTTATTTAATCTGGTAACATAGAAAAATTGTTTGTTGTTAAATAAGTACGCATGTACTTATGTACTATAGTATAACCAGACAACATATTTTAACATATTAAGGGTTTTCATGAGACCTCTTGAAATTCCCATTTGTGCAATTGGGTAAATATGCGAGACATTTTCATGAAGCCCCTTTCCAACTTTTGCGCAAACAGTAAAGTTAATTTGAATGAAATGTCAAAAAAATTAATATATTAAAAATAAAAAAATTAAATTTCAAGCAGTTTTAAATTAAATACATATTTATGTATATATTTCTATCAAAATAAAAAGTGCGTGTGTGTCTCTAAACATGCTTCAAGGAAGCAAAAAAAAAAAAAAAAAACCAAAAAGTTGTTGAATAAATGCACAATTGCACAGCTTAAGTTTACGAGTGAAAATTGTTGGGCAAAGTCAAAAGGTTTGTGCAAATAAATCTCCATACAATTTTTGACATATTATTTACGAGAGTGTAAAAATGCACAATTACACAGTTTGCGAGACTTTTGAACATTCTCATGAAAACCCTTATTATTTTCTAAAACAATCATTTACTTACGTATAATCTTAATACATTTTTTAATTTGTTTTTTATCTTTGTATTTTACATAAAACAAAAATCTAAAACAAACGTCAAACACAATTTCAACTACGTAGAAAGTACACAATTGTTCTTAAATCTAATATCACAGTATGCTAACTAAAATAAAGCTATAGAATAATTTGCGTTTGTATTATCTTTGTCTTCTTTTTTGTTTATTGCACTATTCCCTTTTTGTTGTATTCTAAGGGCCAAATTCACAGTCATTACTTAATTATTAGTAAACTAAAATGATACATAACTCTTCTTTAACTAATACTTCATATTCACAATGCATTGTTTAACTGAAGTTCTTAAGATGAGCAAAGACTGGTAACCCTATCAAACAACTTAGTTTCACTATAGGCAGCTCTGCTAAGCATATGGTTTTTGTTTACATTTCCTATATTATTTCTTAAAAATTGATAAAACAGTGCTCGCTCGTCTAACTTTACCGTGCAAGATATTGAATTAGTGCTGAAATTGGTTCGGAAAAACCAAAATATAATACAAAATAAAATAAAAAGAATGTGTTACAGCTGATTACAAAGAAGATGCTTCACAACGTATGTGTGAAATGTGTATAAAATTGTTTACAAAACAATAATACTAATGAAGTTTATAACGAATCAGCTGTTGTCTAACTATTTGTTAACCGATGACATTTGGCGGTTTAACTAATGGTAAACAAGGAGCTGTGAATCAAATATTATTGATTAAACTATTGCTATTAGTTAACTAATGACTGTGAATTTGGGCCTAAGACTCTCAAGAGCATTTGAAAATTTCAAGAGTTTGCCTCTTACGGTTTCCAAGATATAGCAAGTTGTCAAAATTACATAGTCAAAATTGCAGTAACTGATGGACCACCCTTTAATTTAAATTTTTAAAATTTTAGTGTTAATTGTTGTAGTCTATACAAAAATACACTAATTTTACAAATTTTAAGTGTCAATATGCATATGTATGTATGTACATACAATTGTATGTATGTATATTACAACGGATTTTAACATATTTCGTTGCTCGTTTTGGAACACCCTTTAATTTTTAATTGTCATGTATTTGTTGTTTTAGCGGCCAAGGTTCTACATACTCTGTTCAAACTTCAGGTCCGTAGCTCTTACAGTTCCTGAGAAAATAGCGTGTGACGAAGAAAATAACGAAGATTAACTCTAATACATTGGTTGATTGGCAGAAATTCAATACTCAGTCTAGACTGCAAACTTTTACTATAAAAGTCACTTTTGAATCCAGTTATGGGGTACTACTTCAGCTTCCAATGTAGAGAGAATCCAACGAAGACAAAACAAAATTTTAAGATTAATAACATCTGCTCCATGGTATTTTAAAAATACAAATTTACATCGTGATTTAAATATGCCACTAGTGACTGAAGAAATTGCTATTGTGTGGCAACACTCTATTCTTAAATAGCTGTTGTTGTTATTTACATTTATTTTCTTTTTTCATACTTTTACAACTACAATTTGAAGCTGAAAAAAAGTCAGCCAATGTAGTAATGGTAAAGAAAATAAAAAACGTGTTGATTATTGAGTTCTTGTTTCAACATTGTTATTTGTTTTAAGCTTCTCATTTGTTTAAATGAAAGATATAATATAATAACTGTAGTTGTTCTAAGAATTTTTGGGTAAAGGTTCCCTGATGATCTGCATTAGCAACAGTGAAATGCGCATAGGATCCAGCTAAACCCCTCAATAATGAATTTCGATGTATTTTTAATAAAAAATATTTTACTTAATAAGTAAAATATTAATTTGGGATTATTAGTGCGTTTGAAAAAAATTTTAAACTTAAATTTAAACAATTCCCATAAAAAAATCACTGAATAAAACATAATTGTTCGAAATTATATACAAACACAATAATTCATTCACATAACGACAAAATTATCCACAATTCTAACTGATAGTGGGTGCATACCGGACCATCAATTTGATTTTAGAAGTCAGCATAGTACCATTGAACACACGCATAGATCGGTTCAAGTTATAAGAAGAGCATTTGAAGAAAAGAAGTATTGTTCTACTCTCTTTATTGATGTTTCTCAGGCATTTGATAAAGTATGGCATGAAGGCCTAATTTTAAAATTGAAGACATATCTACCAAAAAATTTTCTAAAGCTATTGGAAAAAAATATTCTATCCCGGAAATTTATTGTTGTGGAAGGAGACTTCATGAGTGTTCCCGAATCTATATCTGCCGGTGTGCCACAGGGGAGTATACTGGGACCAGTTTTGTATTTGATTTATGCTTGTGATATGCCTGTTAGCACTAAAATCCATACATCTACTTTTGCCGATGATACAGCCTTCTTTAGCATGCACGAAAACCCTCACGAGGCATCCCGATATCTTCAGGAACATATTACCCAACTGGAACTATGGTTAAAGTTATGGAGAATTAAAGTAAATGAGCAGAAGTGTGCGCAGGTAACATTTACTCTACGAAAAGATACTTGTTCCCCCATTAGAATCAATAATCAAATTGTTGCTTAACATTCACATGTAAAATACCTTGGTATACACCTTGATCGACGGCTTACATGGAAACAATTAGTGATTGAAGAAATTGCAAAATACGCAGGCAAATATTTAACAAAACTCGAATCACATCCTAATCCGCTTGCTCGTAATATTTTGAACTTTACTGGACACATCCGCCTAAAAAAGAGGGACACAAGGGCTCTTATACTCAACACTCTAGATGGGACTACTTGAAAATACTTTTTTTTTTCTTTTTGATTATCACTACTTATGTATTATTTATAACTATCACTAAGTTTATGTCCGACAGTGGTCGGGCCTAATAATTATATTGTTACGTTTAAATTTTATTAAACGTGTGAGTTCTTTTGATTGCTCAAAAATAAAAATAAATAATACACAATTTTTATTTGCTACTGTTTTTCCTTGTATTCTTAACGAAGCAAATTACAACTTGTCTTTTCTTAACTACTTCTTATCGTTATTATCCACTTTCAACGAGGTCTTAACTTGACTACTTTCTGATTAGTACTGCTCTGTTCTCGCACATGCTGCCACTTTTTATAGTACAGGAACCGGTTCTCGAATGTTCGCCCGATAGGTGCATGATGCCATCTGTATTGTCATTTACTATTGGTAGCCAGATGTTCAAACAGTCCTCTAGCACAATCGGGAAAATTCATGTTGCTGCTTCTAGGCGTTTGTAGATAATTCGATTGTGTCGTTATTTTTGAATTTCAAAGTAACGACTCTTATGTTGGCAATGCGGTTTGCTACTGGTAGTACAGTGCTCGCACTTTTATTTGCATGTGTGTGTGTCTGTAGCTATGTATACAATTATTGTTGTTGCTATAGTATTTGTAAGTAAATATGTGTGTACGTTTAGTGCTTTAGTTAAATACTTCCAGATAGTTCTTTGCTTTAACCCTGTAGGAATATTTTTACGTAACAATATTCTATATTTAAGATTTGAATACTTATTGTTAGTTCATATTTGAAGATACAATAAATAAATACATGCATTAAAAAAACATAACGTCAACCTCAAACATCTCAAATATAATGTGGTTGTGTTTAGTTCTTATAAAACTCGTCTTAAACATGTTTAAAGACATAAGTGTGAACATAGTATTATACAATAGTTTGAAAAATATATGACAAAATATGTGTTGGATATAATGTTTGAAATGAAATCATAAACCAAATACACGAACCTTCTAGCATAGACGAGAAATAATAAATAATAATTGTTTTAAAGAATCTGCGGTTTTTTTTTGTCCATGGACAACAAATATACAAACAACGATACAAATTTCCAATAAAATCAGGTCATTAATTGTTTAATTTATAAATTCTGTATTTTATAAGAACAAATAAACAGGAAACAGAGGGGAAATATTAAATTAATACGGGAGCACGATTTTACCGAAAACTTCACTATCCTTATACTTGTCAGATGGTGACTGTCACGAAAAAATTAGAGAATGGAAGTACCTTCTATATGCGTGTATGTGTATGTGAGTTAAAACTTAACAATTAATAAGGAACCACTTTGAAGTTCATTTATTATTATTAAGAATTAATATTAATTTATAAATAATATTAATGTTTAATTTCATTGAGAACCGAATATAAAAGCAAAATTTTTGATATACTTTTGCATCCTTTATTTTGATTCGATTGAAAATAGTCGAAGCAAACAGTCTGTTCCCCTCTTTGGGTTTTATTATATTTTGCTACTAAAATACCCTTTCCACATTTGTATCAGTGATGGGAAATGTGGCATAATTGTGCCATTTTTAGCACAGTTGCCTAGCACTGTGGCACTCTCGCTGCTTTCTTGGCACTTTTTTTTGGCACTTTTTGCCCATTAAATATGGAAAATTTTCTTATTGCAATAATAAGTACTTCTCTTAAACTTTTTACATTTTTAAGTAATGAAAACTAGGATTTGAGGCTGACAACTGTTTGGTTCTGATAGTTAAAAGCAACGGTTTGTCCAGAGACATTGACGATCTATTAAAATGAATATACAAATTTGTTTATAACAGCTCATGTCGTAGAGATGATTTCATAAATTTATGAAATTCTTAAGTGTTCCCCAAACCGTTGGTTGTCTCGTCAAGTTGTTGCAGATAGAGTCTTTGAACAGTGCAAGCCCTTGAAATATTTCTTCACATTATCAAATTTTCAGTCATAATGCAATGATAAAACTTCATTCATATTAAATAGTTTAACGGATAATACAAGCAAATTTCTATTTATATTTTTATCTTGTCCTTGAAATGGTAAATTATCGAAATGCAATCTAAAAATGTGGAACTACATTTAACAGTTAAATCCAAAGTGCACTTAAACAAAAGGCAGCTAAATTCAAACTACTGTATTATTCGTAACCCTAATTATTACACTGCACTGGTGTAGTGTATTTATTTACAAAGCCTGGGGTCCTCGGAAAAGCGTTTTTAAGGAGTACAAACGTAACAATATTGATTAAAAATCAGTAAAACTTTAAGGAATGCAAAAAATTGGGTCCTATTTGTAGCGATAACAGTGTTTTGCGGTCTTGCATTGGTCATTTTAACGGTTCAAGCGTTGGTCACTTTAACTGTCAAAGTTTCAATATTAAATATGCTTCATCAAAGTTGAACGAAATAAGAAATATTTTATATGAAGGGATTCTAAGCTTTGTATAGATAAGTGAAACGTGGCTTAAACCCGAAATTATCTCTGCTGAAGTAGATATACCGGGATATGGTTTATTGAGAAATGATAGGTTAGGAAGGCGTGGTGGAGGTGTAGCTATGCTGATATCCAAGGGTATAAAACATAAGTTCGTACTGAAATCAGTAGATTCTCTACTTTGTGAATATATTTTCATTGAAATTGAACTAGGTTCTTGTATTGTCCTTGTTGGTGAAGTTTACTTACCTACTACATATAATATTTCTCTTCGTGATCTTGCGTATAGAGCTTTTCTGGGCAACCGCACTGAGGCTAATTGGAAAATTTTTTGCCGCGTAAGAAATAGAACTAAAAATATTATACGACGTGCAAAAAGAGTGGCATGTTCGAAAAATTTTAATAATTTGGATACAAAGCAAATGTGGGGCTTATTAAGAAATAAAGGGTGTGTGATGGGTAGAGGCGGTTTTGAAAATACTGATCCGAATGGGATAGATAGTTTTTTCATATCTAATCAGTCGATAGACCCGCAAACTGTATCTATTTCTGAATTAACCTATGCCGCAGTAAATAAAAATCAAATGAGCTAGAGGTCATCAGTGGAGTCCCACAGGGGTCTGTTATTTATAGTATACTTGAACGATTTTATTAATTTATTTGATGAAACCTCTGTTGAGCCTTATGTATACGGTGACGATATTCAAATTGTATATTCTTCGCAGTATTTATATGTCTTGAGGAACAACGTAAATTTTGTCTTAGGCCAGATATCGCAATGGATGGTTGATAATCGATTGAATATTAATCCAGAAAAAACACACAGCCATGTGTTTCGGGTGTAATGCTGAAGATTTCAGTTTCTCTCTTAATGGTGTTGATTTGAAATTTGTTGAGGAAATGAAGTGTCTTGGTGTTATTCTGGATAATAGGTTTAATTTTTCGAAACATATTGATCATGTCTACGCTAAAGTGAATGCCACCCTCAGAAGATTATATATGCTGGATTTGTATTTACCACTTCGAGTCAGGAAAAACGTTGCAAATGCACTTTTAATGTCCCAAGTGCTCTACGCGTTAGAAGTGTTTTCGGGTACCAATAGCACTATCCTAAGAAAAATTCATTTGATTTTTAATCGTATTATTATATTTGTATATATGTAAATTGAAAGTTAGAACTCATGTCTCTGCTTATGTTATAAATTTTATTGGCTTTTCATTTGAAAATTTTATTAAATTAAGAATATTATGTCTGTTTCGAAAGATCATAGTGATTGTTGGTGGATAGTTTTACATTTTCAAGATCAAGTACAAATCAGCAGATAGTGTGTCGCCGCATAGCTTCCTCAATATATGAAAGATCGCTACATGTGAGAATTACTAGAGCTTGTAATCCCCTTCCCATTTATATAAAATTGTTCTCGATCTCAAATGATACCTTTAAAAGAAAGTTAAAATTTTTTTCTCTGCTTCAACTCGATGCCCGCTTCAATTAAAATCCTCTTTTGCTGTTATCTGTTTCTTTGTACGGAATTTTTTTTTATATAACACATAAAACATTCAATTACATACATATGTCTAAATATATACTGCCTTATTCATAAAAGGTATTTCTATGGGAAATTTGTCAAGTAAACCTGTAGTAAACTTGAAATATTTTTTATGAATTAGACCGATAATGTTTATCTTTTGTTTATAATTATATTACTGCTCTATCTTAAAATTTATATATTATGTACATAGTTTTGTTACCCGTTATTTTATTATTTATTTACAGTGATGCCAACTATTTATAACCCAAACGCGCTACTACCCTTCTCCAAACGCGCTAAGTTACAGCATTGTCAAATATTTAAATTAAAATTAAATTTCAATAAAAGTCGATGTATGTATGTATTAGTACTCTTATATACAATTAATTTTTCAAATTTTGCAATATTGGTGCCTCGACATTATGTTTTAATTAACTAAAATCATTTAATACAGAATCAGAATCGCCTTCACAATAATCGAAGTGCTTAGTTTTTACTTTTAATTTATTTGTAAAACTTTGTAACAACATATAAATTCTCGAATAGTTTTGCGATCCAAATGCTTTTTGTACTTCAGCTATAATAGATGTTTTGTAAGTAATGTACATTTTTTGGGTCATTGTATGTAGTACGTATTTTTATTTGTGAAAATTCAAAATATTTATCATAACAGTATTAAAACGCGTTTTTTATTCAAGCGAATTTTGTTTGCGACAGCTGAAACATTAACTAATTTAAAAAATGTTATCGGAGTTTGGGATATTAGAAAATTGTGAAATTTATATAAAAAAAGTTAAACAAATATTGAACTAAAATGATATTATTGACTTTATTCAAAACGCGCTAATTTAGAGCTTTTTTAATAAATGCGCTAAGACGGAAAAGAGCGCGTTTGGCATAGTTAAAACGCGCTAAATCTAGCGCGAAACGCGCTAAATTGGCATCGCTGTTTATTTAACTCATGTTACTATTATTTTGTGAGTAGAATATGAATCATATTTGGCCTTAAAGGCCAAATATATATTTTATATTTTTTTAAAATCGGCAGAACTGACAGGAAGCTGAAGACATGCAAAAAGTTGCTTAAATCGCCAAGTTGCCAAATTCTAAACAAGCCATAATATTGAATAATAATCGCCAAAACTGTAAGGAAGGAAAAAATTCGGTTAAAATCGCGAAAATTATAAAAATTCGGAAACATTTGTTTCGTCTACATTTAGCAACTATTGGTGAAAGAATTCTGCCATCACTGATGTATATAAATCAGTAACCCGCAAGCAGCGTTGTCAACTTGGTGCGTTTCGCACCATTTTGGGTGCTTTTTGAAATTTTTTGTGAGGAAAATTCCTTAGTTGGTGCGTGGTGCGCTTTTTTTTAAATTTCGGTGCGTTTTTTAATTTTTGGTGGCACCATCGCAAATTTAACACAACAATGGGTTAAAAACCGAAAAATTCTTGGTTTGAAACTTACCAACTTCCTGATAGTGTTAATTACCATATTAATACTAATGATGTTTACAAGATATTACAATTTGAAATGAAATCTGTTTTATGGCCCAATGATAACAATAATGATGAAAATATTAGCTTTATTTATTTGGAATAATTAATTTTTGGTATTTTTTTTAAGTTTTAAACCGAATTTATAAAATTAATATACAAAAATGTATCATCTTGTACAAATGAATGCCCTTAATTATGAAAGTTGTATAAGTCTTATATTTCTTTGGTAGAGATATTTAGTAGATTACATTTTATTACATTTAATTTAGAGTTCACAGAGAAAAAACTGCCTCATAGAATCAATAAGATTTTTTCTATGAAACGTTTTTAGGCTAAGGGGTATCCCAGCAGAAAGAAGCGAAGATTTTTTCATAGAGATTCCTTATTGTTTTTATGTGGTAAATCTTAAGCTATGTACAGACGATTGTCAGATCTTACAATATTGTCAGATCTGGCAATGTGCTGACAATGTACTGGCAATCGAAAATTGCCAGCACAATATTTCTTGTCAGTTCACACGGATGTCAGAAAATCTTACAATTTATTGCTAGACGGTTGTATGACAATAAATTCATCTGACAAAATCGTCAGTAGAAAAATTGTCAGTTCACACGGTTGTCATATGCACAAATTGTTCGCTCTGTTGTTATGCGTTGCCAGACTTAAACCATTTGTTGGCCATTGTTAAATATTTATCGTTTGTGTTTGTGTTAAATGTAAAAAGTGAAAGTGTAAATTATTTTGGACCATAAAGAAGCAATTGCAATGATTTTGTCTGCATATATTTTATTATAAATTTTTTCTTTAAAATCGAGCGTGTGCAGTGTTGCCCATAGAAAGAATTCTTTTACAATGACGCCGTTGTCAGATGCATAAGCTTCGCACATCTGACAATATTAAAATATCTGACAAATATCTGGCAATAATTTTACAATGTGTTCACATGATTGTAAGATGTCTGACAATTTTTTTGTCAGCTGCTAGTCTTGCAATGGACTGACAATGCTTTTTCTGGCAACGTCGTCTGACAAAAATTGCCAGTTCACACGGTTGTAAGAAATTTTTAGCACATTTTACTGGCAATATTGTAAGATCTGACAACCGTCTGTACATTGCTTTATTAATTTTATCAAGAAGAAAACCACATAAAATCAAGAAGAAATCTTATTATTCACAACTTTTTTTACTCAATTTCCGTTATTTTTGGCACCAAAAAAACATTTCATAGAGAAAATTTTCTTGATTCTATTATGTTTTCTTATAAATTGTAAACTATAGGGTTTTCTTATTGATTTTGTTAGGTTGCCTTAATGATTTTTTTAAAAAGGTTTTCTTCTTGATTTTATTAGGCTATCTTATTGATTTTTTCAATAAGGTTTTCTTCTTGAATTTATTAGGTTCCTATATGATTATGTGTAAAGCATCGTATTGATTTTTTTAATAAGGAAATCTTCTTGATTTTATTAGGTTTCTTGTTATTTCATTTATGTAAGTACGTACATTTATGTATGTATGCATGTATGTATATAAACACAGAGACAATTTTTTAATGATCTTTTTCGTTTTTGTTCCGTAATATCTCTGCTGCAGAGACTTCAATATTCATACCCAGTTAGCCAAAAAGTCGCAGACGACATTGGGTAGTATGAATAAAAAAAATATTTGCTTTTTACTTAAAAATTTGTTTAAAAATACAAAAAACATACACATATTTGGGGTTTTCAAACAAATTTTTAACTAGAAGGCAAATACTTTTTTTATTCATATTATCCATTGTCTTCTACGATTAATGTACGACATGTCACAATTTAAAGGAAATCGTCGACAATGTCACATGTTTTGTCATCAATTAAACTTTCTTGAGGACAATCTGAACGACAATGTCCCCGTCTTATCTTCAATAAAGCCGTGTTGACGACAATCTGAGCGACATTATCGCTCATCTCGTCTTGTGTAACCTCGCCTCCATTTGTATGAAAAATTCGTCGACGATTTGTATGGCGCTGTCTTCAATATGTCTTGTACGACTTATCATTGTCTTGTACCCGTCGTCGAAGATGTTTTAAGGACGTGGCTAACTGGGTATTTATGTATTTTTGTATATGTGTTGCCGCTCATAACTTTACTTCTTTACTTTACATACATACATATGTACATATGTATTAAAATTAAACTTTTAGTTGAAAGTGAACCAGTGCGAAGTGAACAAGTCGAAAGAACAATTGAATATTTTTCCACTAACATAAAATAAGTATAAACTAAATTAAAATAAAACTAATTATAAATAGTGCGTACCTATGTATGTATATCTATATTATTATTATATTTATGTACATATATAATCGTAGTATGTTTTTTGGTAAGGAATAATCTTTGGAAATACAAGCCTTGGAGTGGAGATTTTCAATACAGGTTAATTAATTTTAATTATATGAAATTTTTAAATATATGATAATTATAATATATTAAGGGCCGTTATTACTACTTGTCTGATTATGTCTGCCCGATAAATAGCTTTGCATTGCTTCAATTTTAATTTTTTTATTGATGTCACTATTAATAATAATAATACTTAATGGACAAAAAAAATATTAAAGGAAGGTTTTATAATGTAAAGCCATTTATATATCTGATAAAATCACGCCTTTAACTAACGACAAGTTGTAATAATGGCCCTAAGTACGTATAAATGGGTAATGTGAATACAAAAAAGGCATTTGCTTTTTACTTTAAAATTTGTTGTAAAGTCTTAAATGTATATGTACTTTTTGTTTGTTTCAAACAAATTTCTAAGTAAAAAGAAATGTTTTTTTTATTCACACTACCCAATATTTATAAGCAAATATGTAATTAAAAAATTCAAAAAAATACTGCTAACAAAACTTACTTATTATTACTATATTGTGTGTATTCCTAAGTAAATACATATGTAAATGAAAATAAAAAAAATTTTCAAATAAAATCAATAAGTATTGTGTTTTATTTTTGAAAAAATCAATAAGATAGCCTAATAAAATCAAGAAGAAACCCTTTTTGAAAAAATCAATAAGATAGCCTAATAAAATCAAGAAGAAACCCTTATTGAAAAAATCAATGATAGCCTAATAAAATCAAGAAGAAAACCTTATTGAAAAAATCAATAAGATAGCCTAATAAAATCAAGAAGAAAACCTTATTGAAAAAATCAATAAGATAACCTCATAAAAACTACAAGATTTCTTCTAGATTTTTTTAAAAAGGGTTTCTCTATGAAATTAATAAGATTTCCATATTGAAAAAAAACATAGAGATTTCTTATTAATTTTGTTCTATTTTATGAGGTATTTATTAGGCACTGTTTCATCTGTGTTGTTCTAGTCTGATCAAAATGTATTATGTACATATATTGTAAAAGGCTGTTTATTTTTATTGTTATTTTTTTAATATGGATATATTAAACTTCTGATAAAAAAATTTAAAAATATTTGAGTAAAATGATAAATAAAGAACTTTTATTAGTTTTGAATCCTTTCTATTAATCGTTGATCTCTTTAAAAAGTTTTGTACAGAATTTATGAAATTAAAAAAAAATATTATCTATGTAATACAAATGAATATGAACAAATTTGCTAAGTTTTTTAGGTTTTATTTATTTTTTAACCCTGAACTGTAAAATCCTGTTTTAGTGTTAAATTTTTAATACCAAAAAATAATGTACTTTTATGCAAAATGGATTCAATAAACATTTTAAACTAAAAAAATAAATTTTAAGATTGGTGCGTTTTTTTGTGAATTGCGTGTTTTTTCTCCATTTTGGTGCGTTTTGAAATTTCAAACTTGACAACGCTGCCCGCAAGCCATAGCACAATTGTGCGGATGAAAATCACACATATGCTCAGCGTGACCGTTTGTGCTACTAAAGTATCAATTTGCTACTTTATTACATTTTTGATACTTTTAGGGCCATTTTCACAACTTGCCTTTAGTTAAAGTTAGGATTTTGTCTGCCCGATAAATATGTTTGCTTTATTAAAACTTAAATTTTTTTATTTTTATAATTATCTATAATAATAATATTTAATGGATAAAAAAAATTATATATTAAGTTTTTATAATGGGAAGCCATTTATAGGACAAACAAAATCCTGCCTTTAGCTAAAGGCAAGTTGTGAAAATGGCCCTTAGTGACACTTTTTTAAAATCAGCTAAATCTGCTACTTTTTATTACGCTTTGACCCTTTTTAGACATACCATTACTTGATTTAATTTTTTCGCAACAATATGCTTGTGTATTAGTATTATTTCTTAAGACGCGAAAAAATTTTTTTGGTGCTTTTTATTTCTTGGCGGTGGCACTAAACACAAAATTTAAAAAGGATTTTCCTTATATAATATATATATTTTTTTTGAAGAAGTCTAACATTTAAAAAACATAAGCACTGAAGTTAAATGGAACATTTCAAAATATTCTAATAAGATTGTACAAAACTTGGTTGAAGAAATACGTGCATTTTATTCTCAAACTTTCACATTTTAAGCACAATTAAAGGAAAGTCTAATAGCGAAATATTTTCTAGTATATAATGTAAATAGAGAATAATTCACTTAATGCAATGGATAAACTTTGAGTTCGCTATCGAGTTTTGGGCAGAAATAAAGTCTTATAACGATTCATTTGATATAAACTCGTTTGGGCATTATCGAAATTGCATTCCCATCAAACTTTAATGTTTAAACGCAGAAGTTAATCACGTTTTTACCTTTATTACTTTATTTGAGTCTAAAATACGTAAAAAATTTTCCTTACACTTGGCTTTATATAAAAGCGGTCTGAAACGAGAAAATTGTGTTTCTAATAGAGCTGCCGTTTAAGGTTACATATTTATAACCTACTTCGTTCCTTTTTTCTAAAATAATAGTACATGTAATTTAAGTTTATATAACTTGGTCAACTTGCAAATTACTTTCTTTTTTAATTTTGTAACTTTGTTGCTATTAATATTGCGTAAGCTGTGAAAGAATGTTTCCACTACATTGTTTAATAAAAATCAAATTTTGAAAGTCTTGATTTTAAAAAAATTAACTACTACTCTCCCATTGATTTGATTTGATTGATTTCGTCAAATAGATTTTAGAATTCACTGATTCTCATAGAATCAAAATGTATATCGGATGCTTTCAATTTGAAGTTTTAGGGATAAAATGCAAGGTCAACCGATTTCTATATTTTTTATATACAAAATTTTTTTTTATAAAACAAAAATTTTCATTTAGTGCTTTTTTACTTGAATTAAGCATTTTTTTTCTCTTTTCAACGCTTATGACAGACAATTTTTTATATCTACCTATACGAAAGCTGACATTTTTGTAACAAAGTTTGAGTTGATTAGAAGAAATAAGCAACTGTCTATGATTAAATTTGTTGGAAGTTGATTTGAAAGATTGGAGTTCAACAGATGATCTTGTCAAGAAATATATAGCCACATTTCCAAAAAATTGAATCCTCAGAAGATTTTGCGTATATTATTTATTTAAAGTACAATAGTTTCTAATTTTATTATACATACATATCGTTACCTTTATAACTCTACTTTTTTTTAAATCTAGTTTTTTGTATATTTCGATAAAAGAATTATGTTCGAAAAAATGCAGAAATTTCCATTTGGAAAAAAGATTAGTTATGGCCTTTCTATATTAAGGTAACGATACGTTTGTACTAAATGCTTATTATTTCGATTAAGCAACGTCTATATTGGTTTCGTTCCTGCTTAAGAAAATCATGAATAGATTTCAACCCGAACATTTTTGAAATAAGCTAAAAAACTTCATATGGCACAGTAAATAATAAACAGTACAATAAATATGAGTGATGCTTTTTCTTCTGACGGAGCTTTTTTTAATTTGGAAAGATTTTCGTCATCCTAAGCCAAATAATTATACTTCGGTATTTCTTATACATATATATAAGATATTCATGAATCGTTAACTAGTTTTTTTATCTATAAATTGTTAATGTTTTTATGGTGTTTTTCAATTATTACTTGCAAATAAAATATAATCTATGAACAAATTAACAAAACTAACTCAAAATCGTGTTATTACTTTGAATTTTTGTTTCTAAAATAGTTGCCCCTTCTTTGAAAAAAATCACCTTTTTTGTGCCACTTTTATTTCTTAAATACCCTTTTTGTGCTACTTTTCGAAATTTCTCAACGGTCACACTGGACATGCTTATGCTCTTTAATTTAGTCGTCACTGAGCAAGCGACGAATTAAGTTGTGCACGCATGTATTCATTTTTCCTGGTTTTTTGTTTAGTTTTTTGAGCACACGGAACGAAATTAAAGTTCAAATTTAATAAAGTTCTACAGACAAAAAATAATTATGGAAGCTGGGAAATATTTCGTGATTAAAAATGCTTTTGGCAATATGCAATGCATTTTATGTTACGAAACATTAAAACATAATAGGGAAAATATATTAAAAAGGCATTTTAATAGTATCCACAGATCTGCGAATAAATTTAATTTTGAATTTATTCACTAAATTGTTGAATGGTTATTAAATTTTTACTTGTTATTTAAGCTTTCATTAAATTGCATATTTAAAGGGTGTTTTTTATTGAGGTATAGAACTTTAAGTTGGCATCACTTTTTTAACTGGCGGCCATTTTGTCAGCTGTCAAGTGATTAATATTTAGTTTGGTTTGCCATTTCATCATGAACAGGTTGACAAAAGAACAACGCTTGCAAATCGTGCAAATTTATTTCGAAAATAATGGTTCAGTTCGTGAAGTTTACCGCAAGCTCCGTCCATTTTATGGTCGACATAATCGTCCATCAGAGCAATTAATTCGGTTAACCATGGATCGTTTCCGCACTACGTTTACTCTATGTGATAATACGCATCCGCAGAGACGTCGAACAGTGCGCACCGAAGAAACAATTGCCGCTGTAGAGCAAATTGTTGAAGAGGACCCGAATGAATCGATTCGCCACCGTGCACAGCAATTGGAGCCAACTAACCGACTAAAAAATTCAAACAACTAATAACCACATCATGTATTTTATATTACAAAAGTTTTCTTCAATTGCAAGTTTATTTTACTCTCATTTTTCTCACCAATATAAACATATTTTATTTTGCGGGACACTGATATAAATCAATGGTCACCAAGAAGAGAAAACGCTTAAAAGCAGAACAGCACTAATACATGTTTAGTGCTGTTCCACTGAAAAAAATCGCTTTTGTAAATGTTTAATTGGGTATATGAAAAATATTTGTATGGGTTAATTTTATATGAATGAACGTTTGTATGTAGTGGTGCCTAAGACTGTATGTACTAGTTTTTTTTCAATTTCTGGATACATACTTGACACTCAGCATCTACAAAAATATTTAAGTCAAATAAAAACTTATTTTTTAACTCTATATTCCATATATTTTGTATATTTTTTATAGCAATAAAAAGTGCTGTTATAAAAAGATTTAAATTAGATAATTTATTTACATAAATAATATAGAAATAAATTCAGTAAAGTGCGACTCTGACTCGCGCACGAAGGGTTCCGTACCAACACTAGATATGTAATTTAATACAAACTTCATCCTATATAATATATAGTTTTGGCATTTTTTTCGTTTTTGGGATCTTTTCGGTTTTTTTGTTTTGGCGTTTTTCGGTTTTGGCGATTTTCTTAAGTTTTGTCTCTTTTTTAGTTTTAACACTATATTTTCTTGTTTTGGCGATTTATTTTTTAATTTTGGCGATTTTTTCGTTTTGGCGATTTTTTTTTAATTTTTGCCGATTTTTTTTCGGTTTGGCGATTTTATAATTTTCGGTTTTTTTAGTTTTACCGTTTTTGAAAATTTCAAGTTTTTGGCGATTTTTTTAAGTTTTGGCTCCTTTTTTAGTTTTGACACTTTATTTTCTTGTTTTGGCAATTTTTTTCGGTTTTTGGCGTTTTTTCGTTTTGGCGATTTTTTTTTTATTGTTGGCGATTTTTTTCATTTTTGCGATTTATTTTACTTAAAATTTTTTTTAGTTTTGGCGACATTTTCGTGTTTTGGCGATTTTTTTTCGATTTTTGGCGTTTTTTCATTTTGGCGTTTTTTTCATTTTGGCGATTTTTTCGAATTTGGCAATTTATTTCAGTGTTAGAATTTTCTTTTAATTTTGGCGATTTTTTTGTTTTGGCGATTTTTTTTTAATTTTTGGCGATTTTTTTTTTTTTTTTTTGGTTTGGCGAATTTATAATTTTCGGTTTTTTTAGTTTTACCGTTTTTGAAAATTTCAAGTGTTTGCCTCTTACGGTTTCCAAGATATAGCAAATTGTCAAAATTACATAGTAAAAATTGCATTAACTGATGGACCACCCTTTAATTTTAATTTTTTTAAATTTTAGTGTTAATTGTTGTAGTCTGTATAAAAATACACTAATTTTACAAAATTTCAAGTTTCAATATACATATGTTCATACAATTGTATGCATATTACATGGTTCCTTACAAACTTACGGTAGTAACCTGTCATTCCAAGAAAACCTCTAAGTTCCTTTAAGTTTTGTGGAATGGGCAGCTCATCTATTGCTACGATTTTTTCCGGATTTGTTGAGATCTTTCCATGCTTAATTACATGTCCTAAGTATTCTACTTCTGTTTGAAAAAACTTACTTTTCTCCCTGGATATTCTTAAAGTTGCTTTATTTAGGGCTTCGAAGATAATTTCAATATTTTCATATGCTCATCAGCCGATGATGAATATATTAAAACGTCATCAATATAGACATAGGCAAATTTTCCAATGAAATCGCGAAGTATTTCATCTACGCATCTTTGAAAAATGGCAGGTGCATTTTTTAAACCGAAAGGCATTCTTTTGTATTCATAATGTCCACCTAATACAGAGAAAGCTGTCTTTTCCTGATCAGAGTCTTTAATTTTTATTTGATGGAATCCTGATTCCAAATCAAGTGTCGTAAATAGCGAAGCCTGTCCTAAATTTTGCAGTAATGCAGTAATATCTGGTATAGGATATCTGTCTGCAATTGTGTTTTTATTTAGCTTTTGAAAGTCTACGACCATTCTACGCTTGGGTTGACCAGATTCGTCTAAACCTTTTTTAGGGACTGTCCAAATCGGTGAGTTAAAAGGGCTATTACTTTTTGAAATGATACCCTCATCAAGTAATCTTTTAACTTCCTTATTGACAAATTCATTGTCAGCTATTGGGTATGGGTACTGTTTTGTATAAATGGGATCTTCTGTCACAGTTCTAATTGTCGCCTCTAGCAGATTTGTAAAAGGTAATGGCCCAATGCCATTGTTTTCTTCCATTAACTCATCTATTCTTCTTCTATAATTTTCATATTTTTCATTAACTAAATAATTAAGTTTAACTGTTTCTTCTGCCCCTAATTTAAGTATCATTTTATCTAAATCTATTTTTCCTTTTAATGTCCTTAATCCTTTGTAACCCAATAATATATCAAAATCTTTTAATTCATTTGTTTCATAAAAATCTAATACTTTGTTAAATATTTTAGCAGCTTGTTTCTTTTTCAAAATGGATGTACCGTGAATTGAATAAACCTTAAGATTTTCTTTTAAATTTTCTGATTCGCCTAACTTAATATTTGAATTTACATAATTATGGGTTGCGCCTGTGTCAACTAGTACAAGATAGTCTCTACTACCATCTGACAAGGTGAGACAAGGCAACCCGTATCTTAGTTTAAATGCTTAAAAGGATTTTTTCCTTTATTACTTACAATATTTGATGAGTTTCCGATTTCTACATACATGTCATCTTCCATGCATAGGTTGTTCGTTCTCATAGTTTTTCGTTGCTGATAGTTGCCACTGGGTTCTCGTTGCCTTTTAGCTATATTGGAGTTGTAAGTACCTTGTTGGTTGAAGCTCGATTGTTGATGGTTATATCGTTGTTGTTGTGTTGATCTGTTGTTGATCCAAGGTTTTGATACAAACTGTCGAGTATTTCCTGATATATCCATTGGTTCTGGACGAGTGTAATTCTGTTGATGATGATGTTCATGTTGTTTGAATATTGTCATATTCGTACGCCTTTGAAATTCTTGTCTAGGTTGATCCTTTGGACGAGAATATCCTTCCTGCCTAGGTTCTTCATAACTTAGATTTAGTCGCCTGTGTTCGTTATCATGCTCAATTGTCCTTGCAATTGCATATGCATGTTCTAAATCTTTAATTTGATTACCATATAGAGTGGATCTTACATAAAAGTTTTTTATTCCATCCTTAAACACTCTAACTGCTTCCTGAACAGCTTCGTTCATCATTATTTCAACTTTAGTGTCTGGATAACCAGACATTGACAACTTTGATGTTATTAATGTTAATGATTTGTTTATATCATCATGATATTGCGAAAGGGTTTTGTTCCCTTGTGTTATTCTTCTTAGTTCGTCTTGTAAAACATAGAGTGGTCGTTGGTCTGCATACGTATAATCCAGACGATTTTTTATGGCCTCCCAGTTAAATATAGTATTGTGGTTAATTAAGACGTCTGAAGCTGGACCTCTAAATTTTGTCTTTACAATAGATAGTGCCTCACAGTATCTGTTTGATGCCTCGTGCTGCTTAATACTATCGATCAGTCTACACACATCTCCCCTCCATGATCTGTATTCAAACTGGTTACCCGTGAATTCAGGCAGTGCTTTGAATATATCCAAGTTTATTTCACCCGGTGCGTTATACGTCATACCAATGGGATGCAGAGGTTGTATTGCGACTGGAGCCAGAGAATTTGTTGGCAGTTGACTCAATTTATTTTCGAGTTGCTGGTTCTTTGAGACCAAGTTTTCTATGGTCAATTGCATTAGTGCAATTTGTTGTGTTAGTGCTTCCATACTGTTTAGTTGATTAGTCGTTGGTTCCTTTTCCAATTTTATTCTGTTGTTATCGAAATTAGCTTGCCTTCTCTTCGACATAAGTATTTTAGTCTTCTCTATTTTTTCTAGAGCACGAATTTTCTTTATCGTGGTCAGAGTTCACAAGTTAGACCTTCCTTTGCCTAAGTTGTGCTTCACTAGAGTCTTTGGGTTACTTTCCAAGAGTCAGTGTTTGTTATTTTGTGTATTATTTATTTATGTATTAGGATCCCTTCGGTTAGTAATGATTCTTTGTTACAAAAATGTGTTTATTTATAATTAGGTATTTTTCTTAAAGTAGATATTGTTATCAGTTAGCACATGTGTTTGGGTATTATTATTCCTAATTGTTTACTTACTGTCTACAAAATTAGATATTTTCCTTAAAGTATATATTGTTATCAGTTATGATTCAATGCTGGACTTTGTACGTCTGTCTATGTCTTGTAATTACGTTTGTAAATATAATATAATTTTGTTGTTGTATATAAGATACGACATCTTAACTCGCGTTTATTGAAATTATTTTAATTATTTATTTTATTATTTATTTAATTTATTTATTTAAAGAAATTAAATGAAACAAAGAAACAAGTTGTTGACTGAAATTTTATTTTCAGCGATAATTGTTATTGTGTGTGTGCGGATGAATGTCACATTTTCACCCCCTTTTTGTTTGATTTTTGCTTGGCTGTGATTAAAACTAATTGTGTTTGGGATGAGTCGAACACAGTGTTGTCAGTTTAGGGGATTTGTACCCAAATTGGGGATTTTTTTCGAGATTGGGGATGACAATTTCGTGTTGGGGATCTGGGGATTTGTTGGGGATGATAACCAAAATTAAACGGGTTGTTTGGGATTTTTTTTATAACTGATGGTAACAAGAACGATCTTTGAGCTAAGAAATGTGTGTCTGGCAAGTCTAAAAATGTGTGTTTCTATTCATAGTGAATGAATTCTATAGGTATCAAAGAAGAAGTATCAAGGCAGATTAACCAATATAATGAACACTACCAAAACCAGAATACGTAACAAAATGAAATATGACTTGTTGGAAGCACTTCTTAGAATAAATACACTTTAAATATAATTCCATTTGTTGTGACAAATTAATCCTTCTGTTGAAATGCTTAAGCTTTTTAATACAAGTACTATGTAGAACAATATTTCTGAGGCTGATGAATCGGAAGATTTTGATTCTGATATATTTGAAATGGTACACTTTGGTTCAAAATTTTTTTATACTTGTGTATATTAAACTATGTGTTATTTTTCTTTGCAAGTTTTATAAGTACAAATTAAATTATTTACTGAATGTAAATATAGCTATCGATATTAATGTTATTTTTGTCATTTTTTAATAAAATTAAATAATTTTATCTTTTTCAAAAAACAAAAAATTTTAATAAAAAAACTCAATTTGGGAATTTTCGGGGATGACAAACACAAAAATTGGGGATAAGCTCTTGAAAAAAACTGGCAACACTGGTCGAACTAGCAACCTCTTGACCAGTGTGCACACTTAATTTTTTTAAATTCGGTAGAATCGACAAACAAAATCGGTAGATTTGAATGAAATTCGGTAGAAAATTTTTTTATTCAGAGAAACAAAAAAAATATGTATGTACTTATATATAAAGGGTAAGTGCAAGGAGTATCAAACTAAACAGGTTCCAAAAGCGCATTTAAAACTTCACATGTGATTGGAAATTAAACTACCATAAACAATGAAGCATTTCCAATAAAAAAAAGTGTCATCCTCAGTCATTTGCCCTTACCCTTTATGTATGTAGATATGCTATGCATATATAAAATAATATACATAAATAACAGGAATTCAGTTTTTCTACATAGGTTTTATGAAGCTACTAAAATAACTTTTATTTGACAAACATTTGTAACTACAAAGATTATATGTAAGATCCATTTATGAATTTAAACTTTGGTGGAAAAATTATTAAATCAATGGTAGGAATAAATATTGCATCCCCAAGGCACAATTCTTTGGCAAATATTAGGTTATTTATAGTTTCAGTTTTTAACCGATTTCTTTGTTCTGTTTTAATGATTTTCATGACAGAAAATTACCGCTCTGCGGCCGCGCTACTATGTGGCAAAATAGGCAAATTACACATATATCGACTTAAATTACTAAATAACAATATTCGGTAGATTTCAGGCCTTGTTCGGTAGAGTTGGTAAATTGTTAAATTCACAAACATATTCGGTAGAATCTACCGAACTTCGGTAGAAGTGTGCACGCTGCTCTTGACTAATAGACAAACGTACTTACTAGGGTGATCGATTATTCGGCTTTTTCCAGAAACCGGTTTTCGAATAGTTCGATTGTTTGAAATTGTGAAAAACCCGGTTTCGGTTTTTACAATTCAGGAAAAACCGGTCAACTTGTTTTTTAAGTAAGAAAATTATTATACAAAAGTTTTGATTTTAAATTGCTTTATTAAAAAAAAGAGTTAACAGTTCATGTAAATACTATAAAACAATACAAAAATTAAAGGTAAAACACAAAAATTAACTTCATATACTTATGTATAGTACATAAATATGTACATATAATATACAGTTGAGGAATAAACTCTACATACAACCATCATTTTTAGGGTTTGTGGAAACTTGGGAAGAAATTCAAAATATTAATTATGCCAATATTAAGGGTGCTAATAAATATGTTTATACAAAAAATCAAAAATAATTATAATAACACCTACAGTAGCAAAAATTTTCAAAATACATAGGAGAAAAGTCCACATACAGGCATAAGATACATGAAAAAATACGTGCAAAATGTTTGATGTCGTCACCCTGTTTGAAAATTCTGTGATTTCCGGTACCAAGCCGTACACAAATGGCATCCAAATATGGTCTTATATCTTGTTGTTATATTATAATAATTATTTATTATTTAATTTTTTATTTTTTGTATAAACATATTGATAAGCACCCTAAATATTATTTTTTTGAACTTCTTCCCAAGTTTCCTCAAAACCCAAAAAGGATGGGTTTATGTAGAGTTTATTCCTTAATGGTATATATGTACATATGAATATATGGACAAGCTGGATATCTACCTCTATATATAAAATATGAAGCAAGATGTCAACAAAACTAAAAAACACTTTTTGCAACTGTATTTTGACATCCATTGCACACCATAATACCCTTTTCATACTTACTCACATCTTTGAGGAATGCGTGGAATATGTTGAAAATTGAAAAAACCTGTTCACATTACAACATCTTTCATCTGTCATGTATTATAATACTATTTTTACAAGTGTGAGCAACTAATAATTAAATAATAAAATGCAATTTAAAAGTTCAGTAGAAAATTTTTTTTTAATGCATGTTTTTTTTATTTATTGTATCTTCAAATATGAACTAACAATAAGTATTCAAATCTTAAATCTATAAAAAAAATTATTAGGCCCGACCAATGTCGGACATAAGCTTAGTGATAGTTATTAATAATACATAAGTAGTGATAAGCAACAAAAAGAAAAAGGTGTTTTCAAGCAGCTTCATCATCTAGAGTGTTGAATATTAGAGCCAGTGTATCTCTCTTTTTTAAGCGGATGTGTCCAGTAAAGTTCAAAATATTACGAGCAAGCGGATTAGGATGTGACTCGAGTTTTGTTAGATATTTGCCTGCGTATTTTACAATTTCTTCAGTCACTAGTGGCATATTCAAATCGCGATGTATATTTGAATTTTTGATGTACCATGGGGCCGATGTTATCATGCGTAAAATTTTATTTTGCCTTCGTTGAATTTTCTCTACATTTGAAGCTGAAGCAGTGCCCCATAGTTGAATTCCGTAACACCATATTGGCTTTAAAAGCGACTTGTATATTAAAAGTTTGCAGTCTAGGCTAAGTGTTGAATTTCTACCAATCAGCCAATGTACCTGAGTTAATTTAAGTTTCATTTGAGTTAACTTAGAGTCAATGTGATGTTTCCATGTAAGTCGTCGATCAAGGTGTAAACCAAGATATTTCACATGTGAATGTTGAGGAACAACTTGATTGTTAATCCGAATGGGGGAGCAAGTATCTCTTCTTAGAGTGAACGTTATATGGACACACTTTTGTTCATTGACTTTAATTCTCCATAAGTTTAACCAAAGCTCCATCTGGCTAATGTGTTCCTGGAGTTTGCGGGATGCCTCATCAGGGTTTTCGTGCATACTAAGGCAGGCTGTATCGTCGGCAAATGTGGAAGTATGGATACTACTGCTCACAGGCATATCACAAGTATAAATCAAATATAAAACTGGTCCCAGTATGCTCCCCTGTGGCACACCGGATGAAATAGTTTCAGGCCTACTCGTAAGGTCTCCTTCCACAACAGTGAACTTACGGGAAATAATGTAACTTTCCAAAAGATTTAAAATGTTTATTGGTAAGTAAGTCTTCAATTTTAAAATCAGACCTTCATGCCACACTTTATCAAATGCCTGGGAAACGTCAATAAAGAGCGCAGAACAATACTTTTTTTCCTCAAAAGTTCTTCTTATAAATTGAACCAGTCTGTGAGTTTGTTCAATGGTGCTATGCTGACTTCTAAAACCAATTTGATGGTCTGGTATGCACCCACTACTAATTAGAATTGGGGACAATTTTGTTTTGAGCAGTTTTTCGAAAAGCTTTGACATAGTTGATAGTAGACTTATTGGCCTATATGACTCAGCCTTGGTTAGATCTTTGCCCTGCTTTGGAATCATTTTAACCTTGGCAAGCTTCCAACTGTGTGGATAATACTCAAGTCGTAAAATTGCATTAAAAATGAATAACAGGATTCTTATTGCAATGCGAGGCAAGTTCATCAGCATTTGGTTACTAATTCCATCAATACCCGGAGCTTTCTTCGGGTTGAGTTCGGCAATTACTTTTTGTACATCACGCATCTTAAACTTTATGGGTCGAGGGGATAGAGCGACTACACCCGGCAAATTAGCAACACCAGTACATATGTTTGGCGTAAAAACGGATTTTAAGTGCTCAGCAAATATGTTACCTTTTTCAGTATCGCTTCTTGCCCAACCTCCGGTAGATGTGCGTAGAGGTGGATTATACTCAACGGGTGTTTTTAGCTCTCTAGCAGTGCGCCACAAGGAGTAATTAGATACTGGTGTGACATCAAGACCTTCCAGATCATTTTTAAGAGATGCAGTTTTTTCAGATGCAAGCAACTCTTGGAGTCGTTTAGTGCACTCTTTAAACCTGGTTTTATGTTCAGGTGATCTGTGCTGTTGCCATTCCCTTCTAGCTCTTCTTTTTTCACAAACGAGACGTTCAATGTCTGTAGAATAAATTTTATTAAAACCAGTCTGCGGATGGCAGTGGCATGTTCAGCAGCCTGTTTAAAATTTTTGTTAAGATTGGCAATGCTAGATTCAATATCATTGGGTGTTCTTAGCGTAATATTTTCCGTACAATGACTACTGAGATATTTTTTGAACCCCAGCCAATTAACACGATTGATCATCTTCACATATGGGTCAGGTAAGTTACTTCTTAAGGGACTACAAATTGTAATGATCGTCGGAGAGTGATCGGACGAAAGATCAAGAGAAGCTTGAACTTGAATTAAATCCCTAGAGATATTTTTTATGACGCCAAAATCTATAACATCCGGAATTTTTTGTATGTCAGTAGGCCAATAAGTGGGCTCCCCACTAGAAATGACATCCAATCCCATTTTTGAAATAGTGTTGAACAATGCTCGACCTCTGGGGGTAATAAGACGCGAACCCCAGAACGTATGCTTAGCATTGTAGTCGCCAGCTGCTACAAAACAAGGTCCAAGAGATTTGTAGAAATCCTCATATTGATTCTCAGTGATTGAAAATCTGGGAGTGGAGTAAATTGATGATATAACAAAATTTGTACAAAAACTTTCAATGCCAATATTTGTTGCTTGTAGGTGTGCTTCACAAATGCTATCAAGAACATAGTGCTTGAGTCTTGACTTTATTAGAATTGCTGATCCACCGCAAGCCCTTCCTCTAGGGTCCTTTGTATCATATATAGTGTAGCCATAAATTTTAAAAAGACTTGTCGAAGTCAAATGAGTCTCAGATACTAACATTACATCAATATTTTTTTCCGTGAGGAAGTGCTCAAGTTCATTTTTATGTTGGCGAATGCTGTTTGCGTTCCAGAAACATATTGTTAACGTGTTCATGACTTATTAATTAATGCTTGAAGCAGAGTATTCTGCATTCGCAGCATTTCTTGCATCATGCTAGTCATATTTGTTGTAAAATTGTTTATAGTTTGCACCAGATTTTCAATAGTAGCTTCAAGGCGATTAAAATTAAAGCTTGCGTCAGTATTTTTTGAATTATTTGGCGGGGAAACATTTTGTGTGGGAATTGAATTTGTCTTAGCAGCATCTGCATACGATACACGGGAAGTAACTGGTTGGCTCATTTGCGCAAAAGTGGCAGAGTAAGCGTTTGCTGATTGAGCTGGAGCTAATTTAGGTTTTTGCACCATAGTCTTCTTTACGAAAGAGTACACAGGACAACCTCTGTAGTTAGCGGTGTGATTACCTCCACAATTACTGCATTTTTTATCACTTTGATCTTTTGGCTTATTGCAACTAGCAGTGCCGTGTAATTCGCCACACACAACACAAACAGAGGGTAAATTGCAGTAGAAATTGATTTAATTGCTGGCTCCTGAGGAGCAGAAACAAATAATGCTAGAAATTATGTAGAAATTATGCCAGCGGACAATGATGATGAAGAAATATTAAAAATTTTATCCGCAAAGATTTTGCGTAGACATTTGCAACTATTTTTATCTAATTTATTTCGATTTGGAAAAATATATAACAGATTTTATTATATGCATACATATACATATGTACATATTTATATAATAAAATCTTAGAGTAATTACGGATCTTTTTTTGGGAAAGATATTCCAAAATGTAGGTTTGAATGTATGTACATATGTACATGCATATGTAGATACACATACATACATACATATGTATACATTTTTATAGTATGTATGCATGTATGTATAGTTGTATACATTTTTTCTAGTGATGACACTAATAGCCTTTTCACACTTACTCACATCTTTCATCTTTCATCAATTTGGCAAGATGATAACATTTTCCCATAAGAATTATACAGGGCTGAATGTTCAACATCTTTCAACATCTTTAAAAGATGTTCCTATCTCACTTTGTTCCGTTCAACATCTTTCGATTATTTTAGCGTCATCACTAGAAAAAATGTATGCAACTATATACATACATGCATACATACTATAAAAATATATACATATGCATGTATGTTTGTATGTATATTTCCATATGCATGGACATATTTACATACATTCAAGGCTACATTTTGGAATATCCTTCCCAAAAAAGATCCGTAATTACTCTAAGATTTTATTATATACATACATATGTATGTATATGTATGCATATAATAAAATCTGTGATATATATTTTCCAAATCGAAATAAATTACATAAAAGTAGTTGCAAATGTCTACGCGAAAACTTTGCGGATAAAGTTTGTAATATTTTTTTATTATCATTGTCCGCTGGCATAATTTCAACTAATTCTGCACATTGTAGCATTATTAGTTTCTGCTCCTCAGGAGCCAGCAATTAAATCAATTTCTACTGAATTTTTAAATTGCATTTTATTATTTAATTTTTAGTAGCTCACATTCGTAAAAATAGTATTATAATACATGACAGATGAAAGATGAAAGATGTTGTAATGTGAACAGGTTTTTTCAATTTTCAACATATTCCACGCATTCCTCAAAGATGTGAGTGAGTGTGAAAAGGGTATAAAATAATCGAAAGATGTTGAATGGAACAAAGTGAGATAGGAACATCTTTTGAAGATGTTGAAAGATGCTAAACATTCAGCCCTATAAAATTCTTATGGGAAGATGTTATCATCTTGCCAAATTGATGAAAGATGTGTGAGTAAGTGTGAAAAGGCTATAAGGCCAATTAAATTCGCATCTGCTATCACCTCATAAAATAATTTCGCTTTAATTTCATGTTTCAGTAAGTGTCGCCATGCTCAAAATATTATTAGAACTTTTGCAATGAAAAAAAAAATACTTGGGAAAATCAACAGAACACGTTGGTCTAAGTTTTAACATAGTAAAAACTAATTTTTTTTGCAAAATGTACAAATCGAAAAATATTCGACTCAGCCGGTTTTTAAATTGTAAAAAACCGGCCCATTCGACATTCGCAAAATTAACATTTTGAAAAACGGACAACCGTATTGTGAAAAAAACCGGGTTTTAAAACCGGTTGAGTCGATCACCCTAGTACTTACCACTCAGCTAAACAGAAAATCCTTATTGGACAAATAATGAATACACGCAAAACATGATTTCTTATGTTTCTTTTACATCTGCATTAGGGCGTTTCACAAAAAAAAATTTACATCTTGATAAAATGTTGAAAACTTTTCAAGTTATGGAGGTTTGAAATCTAGGAAAAATAATTTTTCATTTTTAAGACTATCAAAGTGGTCCTTAATATAATAATTTTTCACACCAATAATTTTTTTGTCGTGGGATCGGATCATTAAGAAGAGAATTGTTTAGTTGTATGAACAAAAAGCACCAGAAAAAAATAATATGAAATATTTTTCTTCATAACCTCATTTTTTGATAAAATCTATTTCAGCGACCCCATACCCATCTTCAAAAAATCCAGAAATTTTTTCGAAATTCTTTTACATCACAAGCCTTAATATTCCGCTTCAAGTGTTGCAAAAATCGCAAAAATGCCTTTGGTGAAACGCCCTAATGTGCATATTGCGTTGATATAATTTAAAAATAACTTTGTTGAGTAAAAAAAAGAATTTTCGACTTCTTATCGGAATTCACACGTATAAAACACGAGAAATCAAAATAAACAACAATGTGTAATGGCATATGAGCGTGTTGTATCAATCAACAAGCAAGATAAACACCAACACAAACAAATTATATAAAATAAAATTTTAAAATACGAGGTATTGATAAATACAATATTTAAGTTAATGACGAATTTTATTGATATTAAAATTTTTTCAATAACACGGTTTTTCTGTGTTCTCTATTTCTCGCTCACACATTCATCAAATCGTTTAACTTTATCTTTCACGTGGCATTTAAATTAGTTTCATTTTATATCTTGTGATCTCATTCGCTGAGTGATTTTTGTAAATAAATGGTAAAAATTAATATGTGTGAACGAAAATGCTTAAAAAAGTCTAAAGTTCCATTTATGATGCTAGTCTGCATGTTTCTGTCAGGTAGAGAAAAGTATAAAATACCAGCATAAACGAGGATTCCAAAAAAGAATGATAAGCAAGTTAAACAACATGCGTTTTTTACCTATTTTTTTTAATAATGTGCATAGGAACATTCATACATACAAACTAGCATACCTATATGTGTACACATTTATATAAATACACATATTTTTCATGTAGAAATTGGCATATTGTTCTTCAAAATTCCTCATAGTGCTTCACAAATACAAATTGTATTTAAAGACTTTGGAATTGTTGCATTGATTTCTCTTTTCAGTAGTAGAAAGCTACATATGTATATTCTTTTGCAAATGGAGTTTGAAACTTTCTTCTAGAAAACATATTAATTTTAGTGTGGTATGGAATTTTGATATATTTATTACTAAAAAATTTTATAATAAAAACTATTATAAATAACATTTCAAGTTAACTTCCACTCGTCGCCAAATTATTTTTTTGTCGCCGATAATAACTTAACTTATGCCTCCCTCGGCTTATGATCAATTGCCAAATTATGCAAATATGAAAATGAATAAAAATAGAAAATCTCTGGATAAAATGTTTTAATGGACGTATCAGACGAAATTAGGGATGAGGATAAGTGAATTAAATATTTTAAAAGTGTTGTAGTAGTATTAGTATAGCATAGATTTAGATTTTAATTGAACTGTAGTGAATTTTTAATCAGAAATAATTTTTAGTCAGGCTTAAGTTCAGTAATTTCAATTCTTTTATTGAATGAAATATATTTTATTAATTAATGTGAGTTTCTAAAGAAGAGAAGAAAAATTAAATTGGACTTTTAAGCTGGGGGAAATACCGATATTTTTCTGCGCAGCAACGCACTTCATCAGTACCCTAGTCCATCTACTTGGGTAGAGATTGTTATTAACATCAGCTATTTAACGTAAATTCTAATGAAACGGAATGTGAGAAATGATTGTTGTGTACAATTATTGATTTAGCTTTTGGTAAATACATATGTAAGTATCACTATTTATTTCCCCTGTTTTTCCATTTTTCTATTTAGGTTAGCACGAAGTTATATTACTCTACCTACGTATGTTTAACTATTCTTGCTTATATTTTACGATCAACACATCAATTATTTTTACTTATTCGATGTACCGTCGGTACATACACTGTAAAACATTAGCCCAAATTTAGGATCATATTTTGTCTAAATTGTTGTTGAAATATTCTTATTGTCTAAATTTATATCGATTGTGTAGTTATTTGTATCCAAAAAACAATATTTGTCTCATTTTACACAAAAATATAAATCTGCTTTTAGATATGTTTATTTTTAAACAAAGTGTGCTTAAAAAACAGCTACATATGCCTAAATACCGTAAAAATTTTGGAAAATAAACATATGTTCGTAAAGCAGCATAAATATGTTTAAAAGAAAGAAAGAAAGAAGAAGCTCAAAAATACACATGTTCTATCAGAAGCACGCCATATTAATATAAAATTAATTAAAATTAAAATAAAGCTATTTTTAAATAATAATCGTATGTGTTTTATATAAATAGTGATAAGTTAATATTGTAAATAATGCACAAATTTAGTAAAAAAAATTATTAAATTAAAGCTTTGAGTTAAGACAGTATTGTTAAACAAGTGCGATATGTTATGTTAGAAACGAAATTACTCAAATTTTAGAAATTTATTTTTCATTTCTATTCAAATTCTAAAAATTACATGTAAAATTTAAAGCAAAAGGTGAATTTTTTATGTTAATTCAGTAAACCTTTTTATCAATAAATTTAAGTAAACACATGCATTAAATGCATTTTTATTAAAACATATTTTAAAATTAAACGAAACTAAACACAAATTGCGTAAAATTGTTAAACATATTTTGTTCAAAATTAAACATATAGTGCTCAAAAATCAACAAAACGTTGAAAAAATATAGTTGTGTAATTTTAGGTCGAAAGTAGTCTGTAAAGTGTTGCCTACTATTATTGACGTAATTTTCAACAAAAGTGTTTTAGAGTTACATGTAAGTATTATAGTAGTGTTTTTGCTTTGTTACTTGTTTTTGCTTTCAACCGTTTATTTAATTTATTTTTTACCGATATTTCGCTTCAACTTTTTGTAGCTACACAAAGTTGCAGTCATTAAAAAAAAGTATTTTCAAGCAGTTTCATCTGGAGTATTGCGCAGTAGAGCCCCTTTATCCTTCTTTTTTTAGCGGATGTATCCTAAAGCTCAAAACATTACGAGCGAGCGTATTAGGATGTGACTCGAGTTTTGTAAGATATTTGCCTGCGTATTTTGCAAACTCTTCAGTCACTTCTGGCATATTTAAATCACGATGTAAATTTGAGTTTTTTATGTACCATGGAGCCGATGTTATTAACCGTAAATTTTGTTTTGCCTTTATTTTTATTACATTTCTAAGTGTCCTTTATTTTTCGTTGAAAATATGATCACCGTAATTATAGCTTACCGTTGGTCCCATTGTAAAAAAATGGGCGGCGACAAGCCCACATTCTTTGTATTTAATTTTATGATATTCTATTTAATTGTTGCGATACCTATAAAACACATTTGGTTCTTGTAATTACACAATTTGAAAGTTAAAAATGGGCGGGGCTACGCCCATTAACGTTTATTATAATATTTCACGCGGTTCTACTTAACCGATTTTTACAAAACTTACCACACCTTGAGCTCTAAAATATACCACAGTTACATAAATGCGCATAAGATCCATATAAGCCCCTCAATAATCAATTTCAATGTATTTTTAATGAAAAAAATATTTTACTTAATATAAAAAAATTGGCTTGTTTTTATTGTTAAGCAATTTTCTATATACATTTCGGTCCCCGTTGTGGAACTCGTCAATACAGTAATTTTGACTTAGCTGCACAATCAACTTTGTACAACTTTTTGTGCAGATAAGTCAAAAATGCTGTTATATTAAATGCACTTACCTGCCTAAATGTGCAGGTATACAATTTTTGACTTCAGGTTTATACACATACATGGTTGCATATTTATGTAGCCACATTTTTTTAATGTGTGCAGCTAACTTAATTTTTTATAT
The DNA here is from genome assembly GCA_949987645.1 of Tachina grossa. Lineage (NCBI taxonomy): Eukaryota > Metazoa > Arthropoda > Insecta > Diptera > Tachinidae > Tachina > Tachina grossa. The sequence goes on along the minus strand of OX465277.1, from coordinate 57,618,013 downwards.
GAGAATAATTTATAACTGCGAAAAAATATGTCAAATGCGCAGGTATACAAAGTGCACTTAAAAAAGGATTTTGAACAATAATTACAGAAAAAATATATTTTGTGCAGTTAAGTCAATGTGCAGCTAACATTGATTTTTTGTATGAAAATAGTTTAAAATTACCAAAATTTTAGTGCACTTATCTTAAATGTGCAGGTATAGAAAGTGCACTTAAAAATCGAATTTGTATGGGATTTTAAAGAATAGTGAAAGAAATTTATCATTTTAGGCAGGTAAGTCCAAAGTGCACTTAAACAAAAGGCAGCTAAATCAAAACTACTGTATAGTATTAAGAGTCTTACTAAAGGGTGCCCCAACAAGAACGCAAGATTTAAATTTTGCGCCATTCGAAGTGTCATTGTTTGACATTTGAACAATTGTTATTGTTTGCTAGTAGAAGGTACGAGGTTAGTAAAAATGAAGCGCTACACGAATGAACAACGCATTCTCATTGTGAAATTGTTTTACCAAAATGGTGAACGTTTTGCGGCTACAGTTCGCAAATTTGCGATCAATTTGGGGTCACAATAATACTCCAAAAGAGTCAACTGTAAAGACATTAATAGATAAATTTGCCGAAACTGGGTCTGTTAGTGATGTAAAGACAACAACGCGCCTTCGAGCAGGTCGATCGACCGAAAATGTCGCAGCTGTACGTGATGATGTCGCTCAAACGCAGGTCAAGCACAAACAGTCAATGATGTTCGATATCGTGAAATGATAACCAGTTTTTTCGTGCCTAGAATTGAAGAAATTAATGTGGTGGGCATGTGGTTTCAACAAAACGGCGCCTCATGTCATACAGCCAGAGAAACAATTCAATTGCTACATCAGTCATTTCCCGGTCGTGTTATTTCGCGTTTTGGAGACCAGAATTGGCCGCCTAGATCGTGCGATTTAACACCATTAGACTTTTTCTTTGGGGTTTTTTGAAGTCGATGGTTTACGCGAATAAGCCGACGACGACTCAAGCCTTAAAAGAGGTAATTGGACGCTGAATTAATGAAATACCGCAGCGTTTATGCAAAACGGCCATTGAAAATTTCATTAACAGATCGCGTGTGTGCCAGCAAAGCCGCGGCGGCCATCTGCCCGATTTGTTGTTCCACACATAACCTCATTTTATCTACTTTACGATATAATAAAGTTTCACGATTTTTTTTTAAATATCTGTGTCTTATTTAAAATTTAAATCTTGCGTTCTTGTTGGGACACCCTATATAAACATACGGAGTTTGTTAACCGAATTCAAAAATTTTTTGGGTTGAAGTCTACTGACAAGTTCCACAAGCGGGATCGAAATGCATATAGACAGTTGCTTAAATAAAGACATTATGTCAAATAAATATACTTCAGTATATTACTTAATAAGTAAAATAATAATAATAATTTGCGATTATTATGCCCATTTCTTAACTTCATAATCAAACTGTAATTATTTTTAAGTTCTAATTAAATACGAAATTGTGTTTTTGAGTGCATAATTAAATAATAATTAAATGCCCAACCTTGTGTAATTAAGTAGTATTTAAGTTTTATGAGCGCACCATATGTTTTTATGAGTGTGTTTGTTTATTGCAAACATACACATGAACATCATGTGGTTGGGTTAAAACATCATGTGGTCGTATTAGGACGAATTTTGTTTAATTTGCATAAATACATAACAAAAACAATTCATAGTTTCATATCATGGTATAAATAAATAGAAAAATGCATTCTGATGCTCCTTTGGTTTCATAAAATGTGGTTTTATGCAATTTTAATTTTCTGTATTTTGATAACCTAACTTTTTTGCTTATTTTAAACAGCTGTTATTGGGAAAGCTTTCCATAATATTTGAAAATTTTTGAGTGCTGCCGTACTTTCAACGTAATTTTATAATAACTTTAATTAACCACTGAAAAAATTAAATCGTATTTAATTACAACTTAATTTTAAATAAAAATTAGCTAATTACGTACTTAATTTTTCAGTTAGAATATGGGGGTTAGTGCCTTGAAAAACTTTAAACTGAAATTGTAAAGTCGCATAAAAAAACACTAATAGACTCAATCCTCCATTTAAAAAAATATATGCGAAGTCACGCCCATTAAAACTTAATATTTTATTTTAAGTGGTTCTACTTTACCTGAGCTCTAAAATAGACAGAGTCCTACATTTAACAAAATGGGTGGAGTCGCGCCTATTGAAACTTTATATTTTATTTTAAGTGGTTCTACTTTAGCGATTTTTAAAAGACAACACGCATTCTGAGCTCTGAAAAATACACAAAATTGCATTAAAAAAATGGGCGGAGGCACGCTTATGTTAAAAACATATTAGCACTTTTATGAGCTTATACATTCCTGATGCCATTCTACGACATTCAATAAACGTAGGGAAAAATGTTGTATGTGTTCTAGCAAACGTTTATATGGAAATTACCAATAACATTTTTGCAACTATTGTACAGCTTGACGACCTACTACACTTACAATGGGTTGTGAATTGAACAATTGTGTATTTTAGTTCAACACTGCAAAATCTTTCATTAAATTTTTTAAAAATGTTCAATTGTTAGTTTCCCTAACCTAGGGTTGCCAGTTTTGAAACCGTAGAAATCAGTACATGAGAGAAAAAAAATCAGTACAATTGAAAAAAAATCAGTACATTAATTTTTTCAATATAAAAGCCTTTAACTAGGGATGTAACTAATACCAGTTTAGCGCATGCGAATGCGAATACTACATTTTAATTTTTGCGAAAGCGAATGCAAATTTTACAATACGTTAAAAAATCACATGAAAATAAATTTATTTAAGAACATGAAGTTGTATTACAGACATGGATGTACTACATATAGCATTTTATTTAAAGTGAGTCTTGCATTGAGCAAATATGTATTAATTTATTAAAAACACGAATTCATAAAACAGAAAGATACATACATATGTTTGTGTATGAAATTAATGAGTGACAGTTGCTTCGCGTGGAATTTACTACAGCAATGACTAGTTAATATTCACCCTTATTCTATTTGGCGTCGGCAACATAACACGACGTCGTTTTTAATGTTTTTTATCAAATCGGTATTCCCGTAGATAGTATTGCCATTTATCGATGACTGTCAGAATATGTTTGGTATTCTGAAAGAAACATTGATGTTGATGTTGCCGTTCATTTTGTCGTCAGTGTTTTTGATGTCGTGTTCTGTTGTGTGCATGCCTTATTTGAAAAATAATTTAAATGGTAAAAAAGTGAAATATAAGTAGATATAAAAATGTACATATTTATTTGAAAAAAGTTCTTAAAAAAAGTGAAAAATATAATATGGACAAAATTAAAATTACCAACCCCAACCAATTTGAAAAGCTTGTGGAAGAGTTGGAAAAGTCCTTCTTTTGCTAGAGGATTCCTCAGGGGTAGTGTTCCTAATAATTTCAAGGTGCAGTAAGAAAGTGAGACTGCACTAAATTCCCTCGGTCCACCAATTAGAACTAGTGGTGGATGGCAAAATGTAAGGTAAATAGTGTGTTGCAAAGCAACTGAAGGCGGGGTATATAAACAATTAGCACTGAGTACCTTTGGAGAAAGCTCCAAGCTCCAATAAACGTTGATCTGATACCTTTTGTTTCAAAAGTTAGGCTCTATTGTATCCAATACATTCCTAAATGATGTTTTGTTCAGCCGAAAATATTTGTAAAATATTAAAAGGATGAACATTACCCATTATTTTCCAAAAACATGAGAGAACTTATCACTTACTTTTCCTTGGGTAACTGGCAAATGCATCACTTTTGTCTGAGAAATCTTATTTTCACTATTAATTTTTTTTTCATCGTCTCAATAGGAAAGAAAATCATTTTATTTTAATTTATTTACAAAGCTTTTACTTATTCAAAAATACTTTTACCAAAAATAGTAAACAAAATGAACCAGCTGACTCAAATATTGGATATGTGTATTGTATTTATCGATAAACAGGCAAAGTCGTCATAACACTGTTAGGGAATACAAAGTTAGCATTGATGTTGTGTTACATATATTGATGTTGTTTCAAAATTGATGACGATGTTGCCGACGCCAAATAGAATAATGGTGATTGTTTGCGATTCAAATTAGTTTGTACGAATCAAAAAAATTTTCGAAAAAGAAACTTTAAATTCATTATTTGCATGTATCAGAAATCACTTATAGCAAAACTTTCTTATAAATTTAAATTAAAAAAATCTCAATAAAATTAACATTAACATTAACTTAAACTAAAATTTATATGATCTCTGACAGTTTTGGCAGAATTTGCTTGAACAAAAACAGTACACACATGAAAAAATCAGTACATTTGCGTACTGATTTGCCAATTATGCATAAATCAGTACTTCAAGCAAAAATCAGTACATGTACTGGCAATCCTACCCTAACCCCTAGTTTTTAACTGAATAATTAAGTGCGTAATTATCAGTGTTGCCAGAATTCCTCCACCAAAAATGGCTAAATGTAGACAAAAAAATGGCTTAAAACTAGCTAAAAAATGGCTAAGCAAAATCGAATGCAAAAATCATGAACTTTAGCAAAAACAAGAAGGTATTTCATATATTGTTTTTTAAGACAAATCGGGAACTTTTTTAAAGTAAATAAAAACAATAAATTGAAGTAATAAATAAAATAATTTTTCCTCAGGTAATAAAAAAAACTGCGCATATAGTGCAAACTTACAATACTTGCATTACGCTTTCTATTCATTTGTACATTCTGCTATTAAGTCTTTAAATTTTTGGGTTACAAATCCATTCCTTGCGAAATTTTTGTTTATACTTTTTATTAACTTTCTATTTTTTAAACTTTCATTTAAACTTTGATTTTTCTTGATATTTTCACTCGTGTAGAACAAATATGACCCTTGGTTGATTGATATCATAAACCACCAATTACAGTGAAATCTCTCATAACCGGACACTCACGGTCGCCCTGTTTTTGTCTGTTTATTAGAGGTGTCCGCTTATGAGAGAGTTAAACATTTTTTGGATTTCATTGTAGTTGAAAAATTATTTTAAGAGTAGACTTCTTCAAATTAGATTGGTATAATTTCAGCTGTTGGGTTTCAAATGACTTTCAATGATTTTCTTTGTTGGAATACAACAAAGTCGTCTCTAGAAAAATGCTTTGAAAAGGCAGTTTGTATAAGAAATGAAGCAATATGAATTGTTAAAATACACAAGAAACTTTATATCTTCACAAGTTCGTGCACCGAATATTTTCCTTTTTCAAACTCGTTTAAAACATAATTTTTTCTTCTGTAATTGATAAAAACAATTTGCCATTTTGGGACACCAGCTAAGCAAACAACTTCTTCATATAAACAGCAATTTCTTTACGTCTCCAACGCATCAGTATTTACATATTTAACCAGGGAACCAGCAATAAATATCATTGACACTAATATAAATATGAATCAGAGTTGAATAAAGAAAGACCTACTATTTAAATGCAACTCTTGTTGCCGCGTTTCACCGCTTCTGTGTTGGATCCACAAAAATTGTCCGGTTATTAGAGGTGTCCGGTTATAGGAGGTGTCCGTTATGAGAGGTTTCACTGTAGACCCGACAACTTATAAACACCTTGCAACGATTATAAGAATGCAGTAGCAAATCTTATTGTTACCAATTGAGCCATCTCTTTCATATAAGCGCTTTTAGACTGCTGCAACAAAAATGACAAGTTTGAACCGGGATTTATAGATATTAATGCGAAAACAATAACATATTACTCTGTTGTGTTTTTTTGGTAGTTAATTAATGTTCCCATGTTCCGAGTTTAAATTTTTCTGAAAAATCACACACAAATTTCATGTTTGGAAAAATAGCTAGATTAAAATAAAAATGGCTAAAAAAATAGCTAATAGCTAAACTCACTTTTCTTCCGGCTAAATGGGATGACAAATGGCTAAATTTAGCCAGAAAATGGCTAAATTGGCATCACTGGTAATTATATAATTTTTATTTAAAATTAAGTTGTAATTAAATACGATTTCATTTTTTCTGTGGTTAATTAAAGCTCTTATTAAATGACGTTGAAAGTACGGCAGCACTAAAAAATTGCCAAATATTATGGAAAGCTTTCCAAAGAACAGCTGTTTAACATAAACAAAAAAGTTAGGTTATCAACATGTAGAAAATTAAAATTGCATAAAAACGCATTTTATGAAACAAAATGAGCATCAGAATGCATTTTTCTATTTATTTATTCCATGATATGAAACTATTAATTGTATATGTTATATATTTATAAAAATTAAACATAATTCCTTCTAATACGACCACATGATGTTCATCTGTATGTTTTCAATAAACACATACACACTTAAAAACATATGGTGCGCTCATAAAAACTTAAATAGTATTTAAATACACAAGGTTGGGTACTTAATTATTATTTAATTATGCACTCAAAAACACAATTTCGTATATAATTAGAACTTAAAAATAATTACAGTTAGATTGCCAAGTCAACAAATGGAATAAGTATGCATTTTCTGTTGTTTATTTTGATTATTGTACTAAAAATACTTAACAACAAACACACTATATTTGTTCCTTTTTAACAGTGATCAAATCAGCTAATTTTAGCTTTTGTCATTAGCCACTTTCCTTAACTCTGGGGGCAAATCACCGTATTAGAAATCGAGTACTTTGTCAGCGAAATATTGTTAACGTGGATCACGGCAATTGTTGTCGAAACGTAGCTATCTACTCGAAGTTGCACTCGATTGGTAATCTCCTATCGAAAACAAGTAAACAAACCAAAGAAGGAAAACAAAGGAAAAAAGAAAGAAGTAATAAAAATATAAGTAATTTCCGGATATTTTCGCACAATTAGTTTAGAAAATATAATTTTAATTGTTTTTAGGGAAAGTGAATATCAATACAAAAATTTGCCCAATAGGCAGTGCAAAAAATAGATAAGGGAAAATCGCTTCCAGAACAAATTAAAATAAAGTAAATAGGAAACAAAAAGAAGTATTGGAGCAATTTATGATGGAACATCCCTTTTCGTTTTGTTTTTTTTATTGTCATATCTTAACAGCAATGTAAAAAATGGTGGTAGGTAACATAAATTACGATCGAATACCGTGATCCAAACATTTATAGTAATCGAAATATTTCTCTACACGAAAGTGCACTCGATTTCGAATGCTTTGATTTGTCCCCTGTGCCTCGTTTCTGTAAGGAATGTGAGAACTTTTCTAGTCGAGAAAATTGTTATCATCCTGTGAAACACAGGGTGAGTAAAGGTAGAATTAGTAAAATCGTATCGTGATGTTGCGTGTCAGCTGACAAAAACCGTACCATATACAATGCATGTTACTAGTTATAAAATATGTGGTGGTAGCACTGCTGACGTAGGAATCTGCAGAAAACAGATTTTTCTGTAGCGAATGTCAAAAACGCCGCATTTAATGCCAGACAAAAAAAATGTGCTGTGCAAACTGTTACATTTTCTATAACTTGTGCACAAATTTGAACGATACGGCAAGCTGTAAAGTAGAATGATACGATTTTACTAATTCTACCTTAAGAAAAAACTGTATTTGTTGATATTTTTGTAAGTTTGTATAAGTTTTTATGTGAGTAACCCTGTGTAAAATAGGACAACCAATATAATTATTTTACTTATCTCGATGCGAGCGAGAACTTCTCACAAGTTACAGAAATGGGGTACTGGTCTACTTCGTGCCGTCTGAACATAATATAATACTTTTTTATTTGAACTTCCACATATTTTTCTTATTATGGAGGTTTTACTAAATACAACTCCAATTTATATGTTCTGATGAAAAGTTAAGTCTTATTTGAACAAATTAAAAATCTTACCCACATAGAGTTCTGACTCTCCGATGGCATAATCACCAACCTTGCATTGGTAACGACTATTCTGTTCCATAGCATTATGTATCATTAATACAGCCGTGTACTGATCAAGATTCTGAAAAATGGGAAAAATATTAAGTTATGTATTTATGGAATGCATAAGTAATTTGAAGTAATGATTAATATATGTATGTAACTATATATATATGTAACTATATATATATGTAACTATATTGTTTAAAAAACTAGACTACAAGTAGCTGTAGCAACGAAACAACACAAAATAGTCCATCTAAACAATACTAAATACTTGTAGCCGTTCATTTACTATTACTACCGCTACCACGACATTTTGGTAGCAGTACAAGTAGTGTTAACTAGCAGCGTGTTAAATAATTTTTCTGCTCTTGCTACCTTCAAATTTTAGTACTAGTAAAAGTAGTTTTCTTTTTAAAATTATTACTCCTTTGGTAGTCATAAGCGATGCTTAACTTGAAATCCTGAAATTCCGAAATTTGTCTGAGTTGCATGTTGGTTGTTTCCATTGCAGAATGCGAAAACGAATAATGCAATTAAATTTTTGCGAAAGCGAATGCAAATATTTACAATACGGTAAAAAACTCACATGAAACAATATTTATTAAAGAACATTTTTTCTACTATATATTTATTTATTATATCTTCAAAAATAAATGAACTAACAATAAGTAATCAAATCTTAGGTCTATATATAATTAATGGGCCCGACCAATACCAAACACAAATTTAGTGATGGTAATTATTAATACAAGAATGATGTACAAAAATATTCTCAAAAAGTTTCATCTGCGGTATTGCGAATTAGAGGCTTAGTGTCCCTCCTTTTAAGCGGATATGTCCAATAATATTAAATATATTACGAGCAAACGAAGTAGGACGTGACTCGAGTTTTGTTAAGTATTTGCCTGCGTATTTTGCAATTTCTTCAGTCACTAGTGGCATATTTAAATCACGATGTTTATATGAATATTTGATGTACGATTGAGCCGATGTTATCAAACGTAAAAGTTTGTTTTGACTTCGTTGGATTTTCTCAATATTTGAAGCTGAAGCAGTGCCCCATAGCTGATTTCCGTAGCACCATATTGGCTTCAAAAGCGACTTGTATATCAAAAGTTTGCAGTCTAGGCTGAGTATTGAATTTCTGCCAGTTAACCAATATATTTGAGTTAATTTAAGTTTCATTTGAGTTACCTTAGAGTCAATATGATGTTTCCATGTAAGCCTTCGATCCAGGTATGCATCAATGTATTTCATTTAAGAATGTTGATGAATATTTTGATTGTTGATTCCAAGGGGGGGAACAATTATCTTTTCGTAAAGTAAACGTTATATGGACACACTTTTGTTCGCTTACTTTAATTCTCCATAAGTTCAACCAGTGAATACTCACAGGCATATCACAAGTATATATTAAATACAAGACTGTCCCCAGAATACTACCCTGTGGCACATCGGAAGATATAGATTCGGGCGCATTCGTAAACTCTCCTTCTACAGCAGTGAACATCCTATCAATGATATACCTTTCCAAAAGCTTTTGTATGGTTATTGGCAGATATGTCTTCAATTTTACAACTAAGCCTTCGTGCCATACTTTATAAAACGCCTGAGAAACATCAATTAAGAGAGCAGAAAACTACTTCGTTTCTTCAAATTTAAATCATGAGCAGCTTCTCGAAAAGCTTTGAGATTTTGATAGTAAGCTTCTGGGCCTATATGACAGCCTTGGTAAGGTCTTTGCCTGACCTTGAAATCATTTTCATCTTGGCAAGCAAGTTTTGAGTTATGTTGAAAATACTACATTCTTAAAATGGCATTAAATATAAGCAGCAGGATTCTAATTGCAATATGCGGCAAGTTCATCAGCATCTTGTTTCTAATTCCATCAATACCTGGAGCTTTCTTTGGCTTGAGTTCAGCAATTAGTTTTTGTACATCACGCATCTTAAACTTAAAAAGTCGTGGGGGTAGAACAACTACACTCGGCAAATCAGCAGCACCCGTACATGAATCGGGAGTGAATACAGTGGTGATTTAAGATCAACGGGTTTTTTAAGATTTCTAGTAGCGCGCCATAAAGAGTAATTAGATGCTGACGTGACATCGAGACCTTCTAGATATTTTTCAAGTAATGCAGTTTTTCCGAGTCGTTTAGTACACTCTTTAAGTCTGATTTTTTTAGGGGTGCTCTGTTTTGTTGCCATTCTCTTCTAGCTCTTCGTTTTCCACATACAAGACGATCAATTTCCGTAGAATAAATTCTATTAGTCATGTTTTAGACTTGGCAATTTTTCTTGAAGCAAGTCTCTTCAATTCTCTTTTAAAACTGCCAATTTATTTACACGCAGACAGTCTGTTCAGTTTTTATTTTCTTTTCTTTAAGTTTTCTTTACTTTTTGACGTTTTGTATATGTGTATGCTTCTTAATTTGGAAAGTACTTCATTCATTTTTACATTTGAATTGTGAACATTGATTTAAGCAAGAAAATGGAAAGAAAAGATAAAAACAATATAATTTAAAAAATATTGGAGTGTATTGGAGAAGCTATGGACCTTGATTCTGAAGATAGTGACAAAGATTACATACTCATTGGTTTGTTTTTAAATTTTATTTCAAAATAAAGTGTGTAATCTGAAATTGTTTTCAGGTTTGACTGATTTGTGCAGCAAAGCAACGTCCTTACCTCTCAATGGAAAAAAGAGGCAATGGATAAAACGCTGGAGAAGAGCCAGGAGTGAGCGGGGTTCATATTCATTTTTAACAACAGAGTTACAATTGAGCGACAAAGCATTCTAGTAGCGTGACCGTTTGTGCTACTTAAGTATCAATTTGCTACTTTATTACATTTTTGATACTTTTAGTGACACTTTTTTAAAATCAGCTAAATCTGCTACTTTTTGTTACGCTTTGACCCTTTTTGACCCTTTTTAGAAATACCATTACTTGATTTAATATTTTCGCAGCAATATGCTTGTGTATTAGTATTATTTCCATGGTACAGTTATACTAGGCATGTACCTAGTATAACTAGTGTGCACGACTACAACAAAATACAACACCAAAAAACACATGCATTTTGTTGGTATAAACAAACGTATAATTGTCAGGAACAGATGCCTTTTGTTTATAAAAATATCAATTACAGCGTAACTAAAGTACAATTGCAGACGCGGCATTCCTGCATGATTATAGTTATTCAGTGTTGCCAATCTGTGTGTAGTTAGACAGTGTTTAATTTCTACTCACATGTTTAGCCCATGTAATTAAATTCTTATATAATCTGTGTGTAATTCTACTTTGGGTTTTTTTATTATTTATTTTTGTTTTAATTTTAACTTACACAAAAGATGTGTAGTGTAATTTTCTTCAATGTGTAATTGGAGACACAGCTATGTGTAAATTCATTGGCAACACTGTAATCATTTTATTCACACTCATACACTAACATTTTTGCAGCTTGTAAACAAACTTTGACAACTATTTGCATTGTATTCATTAACAGGCTGGGCTTGTGCATGTACCTGTTATAATTGTATCATGATTATTTCTTATGACAGCCGTTTTTAGTGCTTTTTGAAATTTTCGACTCGAAAAATTTTGAAGTTAGTGCTCGGTGCTTTTTTAAACTAATTTTTGGTGCTTTTTATTTCTTGGCGGTGGCACTAAACCCAAAATTTAAAAAGAATTTTCCTTACATAATATATATATATATTTTTTGAAGAAGTCTAACATTTAAAAAAACATAAGCACTGAAGTTAAATGGAACATTTCAAAATATTCTAATAAGATTGTACAAAACTTGGTTGATGAAATACGTGCATTTTATTCTCAAACCTTCACATTTTAAGCATAATTAATGGAAACAGTATTTTGCCACACGACAAAGAAGACATAATGCAAGTATAGTCTAATAGCGAAATATTTTCTAGTATATAATGTAAATAGAGAATAATTCACTTAATGCAATGGATAAACTTTGAGTTCGCTATCGAGTTTTAGGCAGAAATAAAGTCTTATAACGATTCATTTGATATAAACTCGTTTGGGGCATTATCGAAATTGCATTCCCATCACGTTTTTACCTTTATTACTTTATTTAAGTCTCAAATACGTAAAAAATTATGTTTACACTTGGCTTTATATAAAAGCGGTCTGAAACGAGAAAATTGTGTTGCTAATAGAGCTGCCGTTTAAGGTTACATATTTATAACCTACTTCGTTCCTTTTTTCTAAAATAATAGTAGTTACATATAATTTAAGTTTATATAACTTGGTCAACTTGCAAATTACTTTTTTTTAATTTTGTAACTTTGTTATTAATATTGCGTTTGCTGTGAAAGAATCTTTCCACTGCATTGTTTAATAAAAATCAAATTTTGAAAGTCTTGACTTTAAAAAAATTAACTACTACTCCCATCGAGTTCAAAATCTAATCAGCAAGTCAAAAAGACTTGCTAATTTGACTAATTTGAGGTGATTTGTTTCTTCGTTGACGAAAAAAAATAAATTTATTATAATAACTTAAAAAGGTTTAGTCAAATTGATTTTAGAGTTCACTGATTCTCATAAAATAAAAATGTGTATCGGATGCTTCAAATTTGAAGTTTTAGGCATAAAATGCAAGGTCAACCCATTTCTATATTTTATATATTTTATATTTTTTATATTTATATTTTATAAGAACTTTCAAGACATGATTTTTTTTTTGTTTGAGTGTTGTAGGTAATGGGTGTTTTTTTATTGAGGTATAGAACTTTAAGTTGGCATCACTTTTTTAACTGGCGGCAATTTTGTCAGCTGTCAAGTGATTAATATTTAGTTTGGTTTGCCATTTCATCATGAACAGGTTGATAAAAGAACAACGCTTGCAAATCGTGCAAATTTATTTCGAAAATAATGGTTCAGTTCGCGAAGTTTACCGCAAGCTCCGTCCATTTTATGGTCGACATAATCGTCCATCAGAGCAATTAATTCGGTTAACCATGGATCGTTTTCGCACTACGTTTACTCTATGTGATAATACGCATCCGCAGAGACGTCGAACAGTGCGCACCGAAGAAACAATTGCCGCTGTAGAGCAAAGTGTTGAAGAGGACCAGAATGAATCGATTCGCCACCGTGCACAGCAATTTGAGCTTTGTCCATCAACTTTATGGAAGATTTTGCGCAAAGATCTTGGCTTGCGACCTTACAAGATCCAGCTTGTGCAAGAATTAAAGCCGCGAGACCATGCAATGCGTCGTGATTTTGGTGTATGGGCCGAAAATGAGATTGATCTCGATGCTGATTTTCATCGCAAAATTTTGTTCAGTGATGAGGCTCATTTTTGGTTGAATGGCTACGTCAACAAGCAAAATTGCCGCATTTGGAGTGAAGAGAATTCACATGAGACCCTTGAGACGCCATTACATCCACAAAAACTGACTGTTTGGTGTGCTCTATGGGCTGGTGGAGTCATTGGGCCATACTTCTTCCGAAATAATGCTGGAGAGTCAGTTACCGTTAATGGAGACCGGTATAGAGCCATGATAACCGACTATTTTGTTCCCGAATTGGATGGCATGAATGTGGATGAGTTGTGGTTCCAACAAGACGGCGCTACATGCCACACAGCGCACGTCACAATCGATTTATTGAAGGAAACATTCGATGAGCGCATAATTTCGCGGAATGGACCTGTCAATTGGCCACCAAGATCGTGTGATTTGACACCATTGGATTATTTTCTTTGGGGATATGTGAAGTCGCTCGTCTACGCCAACAAACCAGAAACGTTAGGGGACTTGGAAGCCAACATTCGTGGCGTTATTGCCAACATACGGCCCCATATGCTCAAAAAAGTGGTTGAAAATTGGACCTGTAGAATTGGCTTTATTCGAGCCAGCCGCGGCGGCCACATGCCCGAAATCATATTTAAACATTAATGGCATAAAATTATCCTTCCAATAAAGCCAAATTGATGGACATTAAAACGATTTTCTTGTGTTTTATTTCAATTCGAAGTTCTATACCTCTAAAAAACACCCGTTATAAGAGTAAAGAAGAAAACACTTCGTGACGGAAGAATTTGTGATACTTGCTTCTTTCTACGCATGAGCGCGGGTACAAACGTCATGCATGTATGTGTGTATGATCTTTTATTTTTCTGCGCACATGCAAAGGCACACACATGCATTAACATTAGTTGTATGTGGTTAATCACATAATAGCTTACCATCTACATATTACACACACACTCAAACGTACAATATGAAAAATAACAGGCATACACTAATCAACAGTACTTCTTTTCAGTGTTACAAACAAGCTGTCTTGGCGACATCGCTTGTTAACACTGATATACACGTACACCAATACATCCATCGTGCTTCGCTTATAGTACGACAGCATTTATTATTGGTTTAGTATAATACATGCGACGTGAATACATTTAAAAATCATGACGTTTTTACATTTCGAGACTGTTTACGCAGCTCTCAAATGCACATATTAAACAAAATTGGTTGCTCACGTCAGAAAGTGCAATTATGCATTTTTACACAGTTGCAAAAGTTGACGTGAATACCTTTTATGTAACCTTTAGTTCATAACATTATTGAAAATGTTACGTAACAGAAAAAATGACTAATTTTCTACAAAAATACGTATGTTTTTCTCATTTATTTATTTAATTTATCATACGTGTTGACTACATACATATATTATGTACGAGTATGTATACTACATACATCTGCCGAATATCAACTTTTTCGCGAATTCAATTTCGAATATTTAAAATGATATCCGCTAATACGAATATTTAAAAGGATATCCGCGAATACGAATATCTATTGCATGTGAAATTTATGGTCATTTAATTGGGGTCTATTTTTTTCTGCAAAATTAAATAAAAAAATGTGTATGGAAAAGAACTTCATATTTCTGCCTGCGTAAATTAAATTTATGAAAACTGTCCAAAAATTTAAATAACATTTGAAAATTATACAAAGTTTTTATAATAAATTGTAGTCAAACTGAACATACATGGTTCTGAATTCCTCATCTTTCTTTATCCATTTACATTTTTAAATATTCTTAATATACATATGTATGTACATAAAAACTTCTTTCCATATTAAACTGCAACATAGATATATTACACATTAAATCCACCAATTACATAGAAGCAAATGGTATTTGCAGAAGTTTAGGAAAAGGTTTCTTGCAATTCTCATGGACAAAAAAAGTGTCCTTCCAAAAAAATATATTCTTCCATATAAGTACATATGTACACGACAATATCGAATTATTAAGTTTTAACATTTTTGTTGGTCAACTTGAGGCTACAATGTTTAAGTTTTGACAGATGTGTTAATGGAAATTTGCACATATTTTCATAAGGATATTATTTTAATTTTTATGCAACAGAACTTAAAAAAATATTATGAAAACAACAGTGAAATGCGTTTAGGAACTAGATTGTGTAATGTATTTTTAAGGTATATTTTTTTAATAGGCAAATATCAATTGAAAATGTAATGTTGTAGAAGGGACAAACATGCATATCTTTCGTAATTGACATAATTTTGACTCATTTGATATCCCAACAATTTGTATGTTTAATGCTAGGATCACAATTGGGACGAACGACTAATTTCGTCCAAATCGACGAATTCGTCGATAAGAATTCGCTGCGTAAATTCGTCGTGTGAAGCACAATAACCACTAAACATACAGAAGTGTCACGAGACGGAAGATATGGGTATTTTTCTGTTTGTGTCGTTTTCCCTCAAATTTTGTCGTCGTTTTTGTTTTGCTACGTCTTTCTAGTGCAATAAATTTTTACTAGCCGTGTTAATTGGTAAGTAGTAATACACTACAGTATCAAATACACTATGCTTTTCTCTTTTTTCCACGAATTTCAACAAAAATCTGATTGGAGCTTTTTTTACCTGTCACTTTCTTCACTTCTGTGTATTCTGTGCAATAACGACGAATTTACTCAGCGAACTCAGCTCTTATAATTGATAAAGTTGGTTATTTTCAATGTGACCATATCAGCAAATTTTGGGCTAAATTTAGATCATTTCTTCTGGATTAAGCTTTAAAATTTTTATTTAGCTCCTAGCTTATTTTTTTAGCTTTTTTTAAAACTTATTTAGATTTTTAGCCTTTTTTAATCCAAATTGGATATTCTCTAACAATATATTTAAGACATACGTGATTTAGCTTAATTTTATTTTA
This sequence comes from Tachina grossa, assembly GCA_949987645.1. Classification (NCBI taxonomy): domain Eukaryota; kingdom Metazoa; phylum Arthropoda; class Insecta; order Diptera; family Tachinidae; genus Tachina; species Tachina grossa. Next base: position 57,601,858 of record OX465277.1, on the reverse strand, counting down.
AAATCTGGTCACACTGTTTATGGTGTATGTAAAGAGAGTGAGAGAAAATTGGTTTTTTCGTCGTTCGTCGGCGTACAAAATAGAAATAAATCTATCTCAGAGTTCGTCACGCACGACGAATTTCGTTCTACGGCGGTGTTGTGTTCATTTTCATATGAACAAATGTGTTTTATTTTTTATGACGAAAGTTCGCACCGAAAAATTCGTCGTTCGTCCCAATTGTGTTCCTAGCATTAAATGGGTTAAAAATGTTCTCTTTTAGAAAATGAAATATAATTCACCATGGCACCTTTATTGATCCAAGATACAATTTTTTTGTTTCACGCACATTTTAGATTGATTTGGTACTGTCATTTACCACTCTGCGTAAGTTTGGTTGAGAAAAGCGTTGAGTATACACAACTGCTTTTTAGTAGTTGGATCTGTGATTGGGTTTTTTTTAGTTACTGTGTGGTACGATATAAAAAGCAGAAAAAGTGGAAAAATCGTAATTAGAAATATTTGTTATGCTTAATAACAAAATTTTTTAACAATTTCATTATAGGCGGTATAGCGGGCACACACAAAGATTTCTTTAAATATGGTTTTTGATGATCCAACAAATAACGAAACGTTTCTCTGTTCTGCCGGAATAACTAAAAACATTCAAAACTTTTTTTAAAGAATTCGTTCCCTATTTTGATTATTCCTTACCTTGCATTGGGTAGCTGAAGAAGGTTGGAATCATCACGAATTTTTCTTCTGATACGTAGCACATCTACAATTGCGACTTCGTTTCCGTCGTCATAAAATACATCTACACATATTTGTATCCATTTGGTATGATTTCTTTGAACTAAAACACTAAAAATAATACTTTCTCTAAAACTTTGTGTTTTTTTCGTGTCAAACGAAATATTTTAAGTTGGCAACGCGATGATAGTTTCAACTAAAAAACAGTTGTGGTTCATAATACTAAAACACACTTTGGTCGTGTGTAAGTTTGGTCTACTCTTAGACGACCAAACTGAATTTAGTTGAGAGCCGCGATAGGGGCATTAAGCTCTCTGAAATACACGACGACTTCACTTATAGAAACTAGTGAAAGCGACCGCAAGGCTAATGCCAATTCTCGTCTTGGTGTTTCAAATACTGCTCAGTCGTCAATACGGAAAACTATAGCAGATTATTTGGCAAAAAACGCATAGCAAAAAAATAAAAACTTTTTCTAATTATTACAAACTAATATTTGTGTGCCATTCATTTAAATTTCGTTTTGGATTTATGAATTTCTTTATATATTTTTTTTAAACGAATACGAATATCTAGAAATGGCTGAATGTTTTGGAATTCCAATGCACATCACTAATAAATACATACAGTTTAGGAATAAGCTCTCTATAAAACCATAATTTTTGGAGTTTGAGGACACTGGGGAAAAAATTTAAAAAATAGTTTCGCCAATGTATGGAGTAAGTTCATACGTAAGCTTATTTAAGTTTTGTCTACGCACTGTGCTAGTTTAAGAAATCAATTTAAAATAATGAATTAAATATAATTTTTTTACTAAAAACTTTAAACTATTTAATTAATTTTTTGTCTCATTGTTACGTTATTCCTGGGGGGAAGGGGGTTCATAGTTTTGTTACCATCTGTTACTAGGGGGGAGGGGGGTCAAAAATCGGGTAAAACAGTGTTACGTAATATATGGACAGCCCCTAATGGGCCTTATTTTGGTTGGCGTATTTCGACTATGACTACGATAATTTGGCCCTAGGTTAAGGAAAAAAAATCGAGGTGTTCTTTTATCTTTTACAAAAACATGTATGTAAGTCGAAATACGCTAACCACGATAAGGGAAATGTATTCTAAGCACAGCAGTCACAATTCTACAAAATCTTGCATAATATTTACCAGTTCCTTAAAAAACAAATATAAGTATAATAAGGGTTTTCATGAGAATGTTCAAAAGTCTCGCAAACTGTGCAATTGTGCCTTTTTACACTCTCGTAAATAAAATGTCAAAATTTGTATAGAAATTTATTTACACAAACCTGTTAAATTTGCCCAATAACTTTCCATCGTAAACTTAAGCTGTGCAATTATGCATTTGTACATAACAATTTCTTGCTTTATTGGTATTCTTTAGGCATTTTTTTTAATTTTTATAGAAATATATACATACATGCGTTTTTAAATTAAAAATTTCTTGAAATTAACTTATTTTATTTTTATTAAATGAATTTTTGACGTTTGTTTCAAGTTTACATAAACTGTTTGCGCAAAAGTTCAAAAGGGGCACAAATTGCACAAATGGTAATTTTAAGAGTTTTCATGAAAACCCTTAATATTTTCATTTGTGATGTGGTCAACAACAAAACAAAATAATACCATATTTTTATTAAAACATAATATAAGAATTTCATTAACAGGAGTACATGAAATAGGAATTTCATTAAAAAAATAAAATAAAAGTTTCATGACAATATAAAATTGAATTTCATTGAAAAATAAAATAGCAATTTCATTAAAACATAAAATTGGATTTCATTAAAACATAAATAACAAAAATTTTAAAAACCCCCGAATTTTTTCAGAAAAGATGTTATATCTTCTAAACGGCTGGACCGATTTTCTTCAAACATAGCTACATAAGAACCCTCTCAATCAAGTCATCTTTCAAACAGAAAAAAAACTAAATGAAAATCGGTCCAGCCGTTTGGCCTGTACGTGGACACGGACAGACACACTACAAACTTATAACACCCCTTTTTTTAGTCGGGGGTTAAAAAGAAATTGAACAAAAATAGAATAGTTATGTATAGTAGTGATGGGAATTGGAAATCTTGATTTCGTGCCAAAATTTGCTTTTAAATAGTGCCAAAATCACTTAAATAGTGCCAAACCACTTTTTATATAATTTTAATGTTGTCACTTGATGTTCATGGTACTTGAATGATAATTTATTGTGTTTATAACTAGAAAAATTTACGAATATCACAAAAAGTACAGTCGAAAATTAGTTTTATATAATACACATTAATACATATCGGCCCTATTTTCGATTTAATCGTGAGCGACATATGGTAAAAAATTAACTTTTTTATTATCAAAATTGCAAAATTGTTGACAACTTTTACAATACAGGCTGTAAAATTTATCGTAAGCGACAATTTACGTATGTACTCGTAAAACATATTTGAATATTATAAGAAAACCTTCGCTTAAATTGAAAATAATGCTCGATATGTATGCATCATACATTAATAATTTGTATGTATTTACAAGAAATACAAAAATAAAAACATATTTTACGATATAGTAATGATTCTAAAGGACATACTTCAAAACTATAATAACCCTAAACTAATTTAAATTATTAAATAACTTTTTCTTATTAGATGTACATATATAATTAGTGACAATTACATAATCATATTTTGTGATTTTTTTTTTTTTTTTTGGTTAATATACTGTCGAGTTGTACAAATTCATGCACGTTAAAAATAATAATCGTTAGCTATTTATTTTAATCAAACAAAGATTCTGTCGATATAGTAGAATTCATATTGCTTTTTTGGTTCATCATTTTATACGTACTAGGATCGCCCGGTGATCTAAATTAGACCACTTGACACCTAGTATGTCTATTTATTACAAATACATGTGTACAAAACAAACACATAGGAGAAAGATGCATTTTTTCAAGCAAATTTAAATCGCTTTTTACTACTTTTGAGCCAATAAATTTTGAAAAACATTTACATATATTGGGCGCACTCATAAGACGTAGCTGTTGAGCTCAACAGTTGTGAAACTGTTAGCAACTGTTGGCCCCAACAGTTACGTCTTAGAAACGGCTTGATGGATATAAATTAATTTTATATCTTTATTTTGTTACTTCATCGCATTTGTAATTAATATAAAATTTAACAAATATTTGCTACTGCCACCTAAAAAAGCATATAAATGCCAAAGCTCTATTCGATCAGCTGTTTATGCTGAGCACAACATGTTGACTACAGGTAGCGAAAAAAATTTATGATGGAAAAGTACTCAACTGTTGAGTGGAGCGGAATTACTCAAATTTGCGTTTTTAAGGCAAATACTAAACGGTTGCGCAACAGCTACGTCTTATGAATGCACCCATTGTGCATATCTACACAAAAATACCTCTTAAACCATATATGCTTCACTAATATTGGTGGACGATAAGATACTTAAAAGTGTACGACAAAAAAAATGTGTGCCGTATTTATATATAAGATTACGATTATAATTTTATATGTACATATTACGATTATAACAAGATATATTGTTAGACTTCAAAAATCTTTACCATGTATTAAAGATGCTAAAGTTTATAATTGCGGTCCATTTAACATTTTACTTTTCATCAAATTTTAAACTAAAAATATACTTTGAACGCTTGATGAAGAGTAGAGAATAAAAAGAATACTTTGAACGATTCAATAAATATTAATAAAAAATTGTTCATTTAAACTCTTGTTTACGTCTCCATGTCTTTCAGAAAATCACTGCCACTTAAAGCTCTTGAATTTTTTAAATCTTCAAGGTCTAATATTGATTTGTATTCACTTTAAATTTTTTCACGTATTTCGTTTAGATTCTAAACTTTAGAAGCATTTTTTTATCAAAAGGAACATTATTATTTGTGTCTCCACTTAGAACATATTCTGGCGCATACTTTGGAAAGCAATTCCAATAATAGTCCTTGAATTTTATTTAGTTTTCAAATATGACACAAAAAGAAATATAAGAAGACTTTAATTCTACAACTTTATGCTGGGAAAATTAATTTTTGATTATTTATTGTTTAATTTCAGTGCGGCAATAATTTTCTTCCGTTGGAAGATGGTGAGAATTTCAATCCATATTGTCAACATAAAGATCCGCAATACATATATTTTGTTCAAAAAACTTTGACATAAATGACGAAATAAAAAAACCCTTTAAAATTAAATATGCTCCTACATTTTTAGATTGTATTTCCATAATTTATTATTTCAAGGACATTATTATTTAATATGAAGATAGTTTTATAATTGCATTATGACTGAAAATTTTATAATGTGATGAAATATTTCAAGGGCTCTCCCTGTTCAAAGACTCTATCTGCTAAAACTTGACGAGACAACCAACGGTTTGGGGATTACTTAAAAATTTCATAAATTTCAGAGTTGAAATACATCTAAAAAAATTGGCTTGTTTTTATGGTTAAGCAATTGTCTATATGCATTTCGTTCCCGCTTGTGGAACTCGTCAGTAGACTTCAACCCAAAAAATTTTTGAATTCAGTTAACAAACTCCGTATGTTTATAGTAAGACTCTTAATACTATATTGAGAATCACAATATACAAACATAACAAGTTTGAAAACCGCAAACAAAAATCTTTACGAGTTTCACAAGCGGGAATGAAATGCATATAGACAATTGCTTAACAATAAAAACAAGTTAATTTTTTTTTAATTAAATAAAGAAATTATGTCAAATAAATGTACTTCAATATTTCATGTTGAAATACATATATCTAAAAATTTATAAAAATAGTCTCTACGACATGACCTGTTACAATAAAATTATATATTCATTTTAATAGATCGTCAATGTATCCGGGCAAACCGTTGTCAGCCTCAAATCCTACAAAGTTTTCATTATTTAAAAACGTAACAAGTACAAGAAGAGTAATTATTATTTCAATAAGAACATTTTCCATATTTAGTGGACAAGAAGTGCCAGAAACAGAGCGAGAGTGCCACAGTGCCAGGCAACATTCAATAGTGCCAAAAATGGCACAATTGTGCCACATTTCCCATCACTGATGTATAGTATCATTAAAATATAAAATAGAATTTCATTAAAGCTCTTAAACTCTTAGTCATATTATAATGTTAACTTAAAATAATTCCACTTAAATCACAGTCGATTGTGTCAATTTGTACTTTTTAGGATTTGGTATACCAAGTGCGAAGCATCAAAACTATATAACACATTGGGCTTGGAGTTTTATGTTTTTATAAAATTAAATAGTAAAAGAGATTTATATATGCATATTGTTTAAAATAACACCTGCTATAAAGTACCAAAGTCATCTTCAGAAAATATTCCTTCCATAGACAGCTCATTTATGTCTTTTGATGAAGAAGTGGAAGATGTTCTTTTCCGAGACTCATTTGTCAGCTTGTGCATTAGAAACTGCACCTCCCAAACTGCAGCAGGTTGGTCTTCGGGGCTAATTTGTTCCATTTGGTTTGTGACAAGTTACCCCAGCCAAGAATATTTTTTTCCTCTTTCTTTTGCATAAGAACGCTTTTAAAACTGTCCAAATGATTAGAAAAATCATGAACTGCATTCGATTTCTAAAAATATTAATAGTTTATTTGTAATTCTTTTTTTTTTTTTTTTGTAATAGGTATAACATATTTGAAAAGTGTATAACCTTTTTTTCCTTGGAGCCTCGTCTGAACTCGTTTTTGATGTAGTACTTAAGCTACTTCTTGAGTGGCTGGGAACACTTAATTCCTCCTCCGTAATTATCTACACATGTATATAAATAAAAAACACAATAAGGGGAAAGAGATTAATGCTATTTTCTATTTTGTATGTAACATGAAAAACAACTTACCTCCTTCACGTTGTCAATGCTTTTCCTTGCGTCACTATGTGTTCTTAGGAAGTCTAGCTGCTCAAAGCACCATAGCTTAGGAGTGTAGACATCGGTTGCACCAGATCCACTTTTCTTGGATGAATTCAAAATTTTCCATTTTCGTTTTATCTCCTCCAGAGTAAATCCGCTTTCCATTTTTTGCATATTTTCCAATACAGAATTAAATGCTTGAGCTTTTTATACTATATCCATGTATTCACGAGATCGCACATTATATATACAAGAATTTTCTTGTATACATGTCATAAAATATTCTAGCTGCTCCCTTTTCCACTTAAATGTCACATTTTGTTTCTGTAAAAATTAACTATGTATACACATAAATAAACACACTTTTTTATGCAATGTTTCTTACCGCAATAATTATTAAATTTAATGTATTGTTTTTTCCTCTCATTATTAACTAACTCCAATAATTAAATGTATTGTCTTAAGAAAACTCACCGCAGGTAAAAATTTAACAACGAAATAAAAAATGAAAAGAAATGCCAAAATCAAAAAATGACGCCATAATGAGAACGAAATAACAAAAGAGAATTGAAGTAACTTTTCTGTACAAGCAAGTCAGTACCCCTTTCTTCTTTCCCCTCTCTCCCATAAACTCAGACTTGCTTCAAGAAAAACTGCCAAGTAGTGGCATGTTTAGCAGACTGGTTAATATTTTCGTTAGGATTTGCAATGTTAAATTCAATATCATGAGGTGATCTTAGTGAATGTTTTCTACGCAGTGATAACATATTTTTTGAAAAATAGCCAGTTGACCCCATTAATCATTTAGACATATTAATTAGTTAAATCACTCCTTAGTGGGTTGAAAATTTTATTAATTGTGGTTGAGTGATTGGAGGAGAGATCAAGAGAGGACTCCACGTGAATTAAGTCCCTAGGCATATTTTTTATGACGCCAAAATCTATAACATCCTGAATTTTTCATACGTCAGTAGGCCAGTAATAGCTATTTTTTAACATAAAGATAAACTCTATTTGTCAGTTAACAGTAGTTTAAACTTAAAATTTTGTTCTTCAGATAAAGATTATCTAGTTAATAATCTAGGTTTAACCGAACAACATTGCTCAGCTAAACTATAGTTAGAACTGTCAAATGATAAATATATGAAATAAATATTACGCAATTGAAAGAAAAAAATTACAAAAAAGTATAATAAATAAATATATTCATACATAAATAAAATGGATGCTTGTTATGATGACTAAGATTTTAGTGATTGTGAAACCAGAATAACTTGCATAGGACAATTGTGAGAAAAATATGGGATATAAAAACACGTCCAAATCATTTTTGTGTGCATAATGAATTGGAGTTCCTGCAAAGATATCGTTTAACAAAGAGGTCTGCATGATGATTTTAGAATTAATTGGAAATCAAGTGTATTTCGTTGGGTTTAAAATTTTATGACCTTTTTGGTTTTATTTTTGGAGCGTCAATATTTTTTAAGTCCATATCATTTAATTTTTTATTTTCCAAAAATTCAGAATTCAGTTATTGAAGATTTTTTAAATAAATTTAAAGAATTGTCACATCGCTTTTTAAGTGTTGCCCTATTTACGTAAACTACTTGCTTACATATATTCTTCACTAACGTTGTCAAGTATATAGTGCTTGAATCTTGACTTAATTAGAATTGCTGATCCACCGCATGCTCTCCCTCTATGGTAGCCATTCATTTTAAAGAGGCTTCTAGAAGTCGAATGAATCTCAGAGACAAACATTATATCAATATTTTTCTCCGTCAGGAAGGGCTCAAGTTCATTTTTATGTTGCCGAATGCCGTTCTTGTTCCAGAAACATATTTTTAACGTGTTCATGTCTTGTATTCTGCATTCGTAGCATTTTTTGCATCATGCTTGTCATATTTTTGTAAAGTTGTTGATAGTTTGCACGAGATTATCGATAGTAGTTTCAAGCGACTGAAATTAAAGCTTGAATTTGAATTTGTTGAATTATTTGCCGGTGAAATATAATGGGTATAGAACTATCCCTTGTAGCATCGGCATACGATTTACCTGAAGTAATTGGTTGGCTCATTTGGGCAAAGTGGCGGAGTACGCGTTTACTGATTGAGCTGGAGCTAACTTAGGTTTTTGTCCTTTATTCTGTTTAACGAATGAATATACAGGACATCCTCTGCAGCTAGCGGTGTGATTACCTCCACAGTTACTAGATTTTTTTCTGCTTGATCTTTTGGTTTAGTACGACTAGCAGTACTGTGCAATTCACCGTAGATGACACAAACTGTACGTTATTTGCAGTAAGTTCTCGTATGGCCATATTCTTGACAGTTATGGCACTGTACGGGTCCTGAACGCGTGTGTGGTTCTTCAACTGATTTTTTCGATACAAGAGATATTTTATGCTATAAATTGGATGTGTCTCGTTTTTTTTCAACTGTACATCATTCGGCTTCAGTTCAACACAAAATGGAGGTCTGCTCCCTAGCAACATTTTTTACCTTAAATCCTTGTATGATGAGTGCATTTTTTACTTCTTCCGGATTTATATAAGAATCAGTGTTTTATTTTTTCGAATTCTGTCACTATTTTGCGGAAATCTTTTTCTTCTTATATTTGAATTTAAGCTTCGTCAATGTTACTACGTTTTATTGAAATAAAATGAAATGCGTTTTCACAAATGGCCCAGACTAACTTTTTAATAAGGGCGTTAGAATTTTTTTCTTTCAGATATACTGGTGGTGGTTTTTTTCGATGATACAGCGGGTTAGTCATTGTTAGCTTGCAATATTGAAAAACGATTTTGACGGTTAACTGATGCGGCGTCGTATTCCCTGGATATTTTGAAAACCGATGAAATTTTTGATGAATTGGGGCTTCGCCCGCGCTTTACAACAGTGATATATCTGTCCATTCTGACTTGAATTTTAGATTTCGGAATACGGTTATCTGTAGTGATAACTTGGTTAAGTGATGAACACAAGTCCGAAGCAGATGACGCCGTTCACTTAAATAACGAACTACTAGGCAAATCTAATGTTATCGAATCACTAGTTGGCATTGGACAAAGCGAAGTTGATCGCTGACGAAAAAGTGGCTTTGCCGCTTGAAAATTATTATCATCAGATTTTTTATTTTTATTGTTGTCATTAAGAGCTTCAGAACTCACAGTGAAATAGGCATTTCTGAAGTTGGAACTCACTTCACAATTATTTTATTTTGAAGTACTCATATAGAATATTCCTCAATGTCACCTTGTTTGTTTTTTTTTGTTTGCGGGTTTTTTGTTTTTTTATTTCTGACTATGTAAAAAATATTAGCAAAGCAAATATGTACATATGTAAGAAAAACTCCAATAAAGTCAATCGGTAAGAATGTGTTAGTGTCGTTTAATTGATGATTTTTCGGAGACGTACAAATAAAATTGTCAATCAGCATTTTAATTTTGTGTTCGTTGTGTCGATGGCATATACATATGTCTTCATCGGATGATGATTTTTTTGTTATTAGCGGCATTAAAACTTTATGAAATCTTTGTATAAAAAAGCAATTAAACAAATATACAGAGGTAAATAATAATTTTTCTATCTTCCACTCTAATTTTTCATCTATTATTATTATTATTTATAATAATAATAATTCTAGTTCTTCAAACCATTCTAAAAAAAACAAACATATTTTTCTTAAAAAAATTTCGAAACAAACAAACGATTTTTAATATAAAAACAAGACATTGGGTAGTGTGAATAAAAAAAAATATGTACATACTCGTTTGTATTTGCTTTTTAGTTAAAAATTTGTTTTAAACACAAAATTCACATACATAAATACATATGTATTTGCGGTTTTAAAACAATTTTTAAGTAATTTTTTTTTATTCACACTACCCATTAAGATTAGAAAAATTAGAGAATATAATATTTATAATAATCATAAAACTGTTTGTAGACTTTTGATTGTTTGGTTTTTTACAAAGATCAATGGTACATTTTTATAAAATGCAAATTAATTTTTTTTCATCCGCGCACTTCTCCATGTCGTCACAGAACAAATAACACAAAGCAAATGATGTTTTTTCGTCAATCAGGGTTCAAATCGTCACATCCGTGATCGTATCGGCAATCGTACGAAAACAAATTAAGTGATACGTCCATCATATAAGTTGAATGGAATTTTAGTACGTTCACGTATGTCATAATCCGAAAATGGTGTTTTTACGTGACGAGTTGTACGTTCACGGATGTGACGATTCGACCCTAGATTTCGAGACGTACAAATAATCAGCCGTCAAATAAAAATATCAAAATTGTTTGATTCTCATCCATCAGTGCCGACAACGTGTACGTGTAGCCGAAAAGAATTAATTGATGGGCTTTTTTGTACGTCTCCTGGGCACTTAAGACGTCTGTTCATTATGAAGGTACAACGAGAATGTGGTTTAATAACTTCTTATCTTTGCTGTGGCCAAGTTTTATTTTTTAACTCGTAATAGTTTATGAATAATTGAGAAAAATGTAAAAGAGTTATATGTGATTTTTAAAAATTTTATAATAATTTTTTTAAGAAATTTATTATTCGACATATTGTTATAAATTTATTTTAAAAAATTTATTTGCTGGTGATTCAGTATTGTCTATATGCATTTCATTGTTGCTGTAACAAATCGTCAGTAGACTTCAACCCCACAAACCTCTTATCTTATGCACAGTAAATATTTAAATGTATTGATTATTTGGGTATTGAGATCTCAATATTGCATTGGCAGCACAAAACCAATACATACACAACTTAAAATAAATTCAGTAAAGTGCGACTCTGACTCGCGCACGAAGGGTTCCATTTTTGGGGTCTTTTCGGTTGTTTTGTTTTGGCGGTTTTGGCGATTTTTTTAAGTTTTGGCTCTTTTTTTAGTTTTGACACCTTATTTTCTTGTTTTGGCGATTTTTTCATTTTTGCGATTTTTGTTTATTTAAATTTTTTTTTTTAGTTTTGGCGACATTTTCACGTTTTGGCGATTTTTTTCGATTTTTGGCGCTTTTTTCATTTTGGCGTTTTTTTCATTTTAACGATTTTTTCGAATTTGGCGATTTATTTTAGTGCTAGAATTTTTTTTTAATTTTGGCGATTTGTTCGTTTTTTCGATTTTTTTTTAATTTTTGGCGATTTTTTTTTTGGTTTGGCGATTTTATAATTTTCGGTTTTTTTAGTTTTACCGTTTTTGAAAATTTCAAGTGTTTGCCTCTTACGGTTTCCAAGATATAGCATTTTGTCAAAATTATATAGTCAAAATTGCATTAACTGATGGACCACACTTTAATTTAAATTTTTTTAAATTTTAGTGTTAATTGTTGTAGTCTGTATAAAAATACACTAATTTTACAAATTTCAAGTTTCAATATACATATGTTCATACAATTGTATGTATATTACATGGGATTTTAACATTTTTCGTTGCTCGTTTTGGAGCACCCTTTAATTTTTAATTCTCATGTATTTGTTGTTGTAGCGGCCAAGGTTCTACATACTGTGTCCAAATTTCAGGTCCGTAGCTCTTACGGTTCCTGAGAAAATACCGTGTGACGGACAGCGTAGCGAAAACAATAAGGTTCCTTTTCACCTTTGGTGTACGGAACCCTAAAAAAATACAAACGTCAAATGCACACAAATAACACTAGTACACACAAAGCTGTGTATATGTATATTGAGAGCCTATATTCAAAACACGTCAACTCAAATTTGGTCAAAATGAGTTTCCGCTCCCCAATGCAATATTCATCTGTAGTATAAATTTCGAATCAAAAATATGATTTTTCCCCGTTTTATATCAATTTTTCTTATTCTGCTATCTCAAAGTATAATTTTTTTTTGGTGAAAATAAATGCTAACAATACAATAACAATAACAAAACAATATTTTTAAAAAATTAGTAATTTATTATAAATCTACCTCGTATCTTATTGCATTTGCCATGGTGAACACAAATCTGGTAAGGATTTTGATATCCTATGGCTAGTTTTTGAGATATGATCACTTTAAATATATTAATATAGAGGGGTTCCGATAAAAAAAATTGGTAATGTATGTATAACTTTAAAACTGTTAGTCGAATAGAAACATTATATATGGACCAATTATAGTCAATAACATAAGCTTTCGAAATTGATAACTTAGAGTGACCCTGTTACACTGGAGAATGATAATGCTGACCACCTCGAGATGGAAGAGGCTTTCAGTCAGGCTTATGTTTTTTTTATGGTATTTTAAGTTTTTTCTTGTAGCTTTTTAATTCTTATATCTAGTATTGAGTAAAAGATTTCACAAATTGATTAAAAAATAAATATATTAGAAAAAAAACATATTTTTTCCGACAAAATATGCTAACTCTACAAAAATATTTGTTTTTTGATCGACTAAAATATGATATCTCATAAAATACGCAAACCAGCGCAAAATTAAATATTTTTTGCAGACCTACATATGTATAAATTAGTAAGCATATTTTAACCATATTATGGAAGGCACATCATTTATTTTTACAATAATGAGCGAATTAACTAGTTTTTTCGCTCTACTGAAAAGTTTGCTTTTTTGAGTTGACGTGTTTTGAATATAGGCTCTCGATATATTTTTATGCCAGCTGAAATAGTTCGTGTGTTCTTAAAAATTAATCGAATGTGTGAAAGGCCACATATCCTATATAGGAAAATGAAAATTAAATAACGATTATTCAGAATAAAAATTTTCGAAAAACGAAGCGTTTTGCGGCTTCATTTTACTGACGTGTTTTGAATATAGGCTCTCGATATATATATGTATGTTTGTAAATTTCTTTATTACCACGGCTGCATGGATTTCGACAATTAAGATATCGTTATAATTGCTTAAATACCCAAGTGTTCTTAGACAGGTGTTCGAAAACAAAAACAAAAAATGGCGGATTTTCGCGCGAAATAGCAGCACGTAAAAATTTGTTTTAACCATACCTATCAAGTGGGGTATCAAAATAAGCGGAATCAAAAGAGGATTACCAAAATGTATAAAAGTTATGTTTAAATTTACAGGTATGTGATATAAATCGTTTTCGATTTAAAATCGATTGAAAAACGTAAAAAGTTGTGATGCACACATTTATTTCGATTTCATTCTGGTTTTGTTTTAAATAGAAATCGATTTCATTTCCTATCTTGTTCTATGAAAATATTAGAAAAAAAAAAAGATCTGATGGAAAACGGAATTTGTGTTGTTTTTGCGTTTTTAAATCGAGTAATTTTAATTATTCCATATTAATTATTCCATATCTAAGCAAAATTTTCCCGCAAAAACTTATGTGAAAATGTAAGTAAAATGCTTTATAATAATTAAAGACATATGATACCACAATAAAAGGTTTTTTATTTCTATAAATTTATTGTAGCTATGCTACTTATGGGACGATACAGGGGTTAGAAACGAATTTTCGTAACATAAATAATCGACACTTTTACAGTTATAAATTTATTTTTGTTTTAATTTCTTTGTACTTAAACCAGACCACGACAATAAACGAAACAAATTTGTTTGATTTTGTTTTGTTTAATTCTTTGAAGTGAGAGAAACAGAAACCATGAGAACGATTGCTTCATTTTTTTTTGTTTTGATTACTTTGTGCTTTTGTTTTCTTTATTTTTTAGATATTCTATAGATCATGGGTGAACATCATGTAGCAAATTTTTGCAAATCGAATTCACACGTATGCTTATGCTCTTTCATTAAGTCTTATCTGAGATACATTTTTGCTTATCTTTTTACTCATTTTTCTCAAACGCACTGCGAGAAATTTATTATGTATGCTGTTTATGTTAAAAATGGTTTTGCCTACATACAAAAAAAAATTTAATTTAATCTTCACTGAAACAGCGACGAATGTACATGCATAGCGGGTGTAATTGTTCATTATTCTTTAAAAAATTCTATCTTATTCAAAAAATTCTTTCATAAAAAAAATCATATAAGAATTACTTTTATTAATTGTTTCTGGCTGTGTGTTTATCTTTTTCGCTCACTTACACAACCTTAAATTTATCTTGGTCACCCATGCTATAGATTATCTCAAGGGTGCCCAAAAGTTCCTTATGGAAGAGTAAACACCAATGCATTTAAAGCATGGGTGACCAAGATAAATTTAAGGTTGTGTAATCGAGCGAAAAAGATAAACACACAGGCAGAAACAATTAATAAAAGTAATTCTTATATGATTTTTTTATGAAAGAATTTTTTTCTAGAAAACCGTTTCAACAAGAAGTAATAAAAAAATATAATTATTCACTTAAATTCTGAGTTTAAAACTACGTAAAACCAATTTGTAAGAGAAAACAATTTTTAATTTTCACGTAAGCAAAAGCATTGTTTTACATAAACATCGTGCACAATAAATTTCTCGCAGTGCGTTTGAGAAAAATGAGTAAAAAGATAAGCAAAAATTTATCTCAGAAAAGACAAAATGAAAGAGAGCAAAAATTTGCTACATGATGTTCACCCATGTTGTGGAACCAGATTTGTCTTGTTAGAGAAATCCGTTTTTCAGTCCTTTAAATTTTGACCTTCAACATTTTTGATAACTTAGAAAGAATTTTATTGTTTATTAATTTTGTTATATATTTGTTTACAGTAATAAAAAATAAGCAAAAAAATATTTCCTTAGCTAATAAAAAACTGAAGGTCAAAAATTAAAAGGACAGAAAAACGGATGATCAACTAGATTAATACTAAAAATACATAATTATTTATTTAAAAAGAGCGAGATATAAAAAATTGACATCGTAGCATATTCATTAATTATATAATCTGTTATAGAAAATATGATAGTATAAACTAAATAAATTGTCTACAAAAAAAAATCATTTTTTAATAATGTTAATTCCAAAAACCAAAATAATACCAGTAATAGATTAATACAAAAAAAATATATATATTTAAAAAAACGAGATATAACAAAAATTTACTAACCTGTATCTTAAAAATATATTAAAATAATTCGACCATCGTAGCATATTCATAACTTATATAATCTGTTACAGAATAGATGATAGTATAAACTACAACTTTTTAAGTTGAAATTGGAAAAATACAAATTTATATTGAGAGAATACAAATTGATATCGAGAAATCTAAATTGGTATTGAGAAAATACTAATTTATATAGAGTAATCCAAATTGCTATTGAGAAACAACAAATTGGTAATGAGAAATCTAAATTGATATTGAGAGAATTCAAATTGACAACGAGAAATCCAAACTGATTTTGAGAGAATACAAATTGATAATGAGAATTTCAAATTAATATTGAGAAATCAAAATTGATGTTGAGAAAATACTAATTGATAATGAGATATTCTAATTAATATCGGGAAAAATCAAATTGATATTGAGAAATAAAAATTGATATTGAGAGAATCCAAATTGATGTTGCGAATTCCAAATTGATATTGAGAGAATTGAAGTTGATAACTAGAAATCCAAATTGATATTGAGAAAATACAAATTGATATTGAGAACATACAAATTGATATTGAGAAATCTAAATTCAGTGATGCCAACTTTTTTGGCTCTAAGGGCACATCAGAATTTTAAAAAAGCGCTAAAAAGCGTAATTTTGAAATCTAAAAAGCGTAAAAAGCACTAACGTGAAAAAAGAGTGAAGTTTAATAATGTTTTCTAAGCAATTCCCTATTTCGGCATATTATCAACATTTTTAATGAAATATATCAGACGAAAAAGGTATGCCTTACACTACACAAATAAATACACCAAGTTTTTATTAACGTAATTTTAAGAAATACACAAATTTCTTAAAAGCACTACTTAGTGCTTTTTCTTAGTTTGGCACTAACGCTCAAAATTTGGCGTTCTAAGTCTTCAAAAAGCACTAAAAATAGTGCCAAAAGCACCAAGTTGGCATCACTGTCTAAATTGATATTGAGAGAACACAAATTGATATCGAGAGATCCAAATTAATATTGAGAAAAACCAAAATGAAATTGAGAAAATCCAAATTCATATTCACAATTTTTTGTTCAATGTTTTTTGGAGAATGTACGTAACTTAAAACGAAAAGTTTTGAATTATGTAAAATTTGCTATTTTTTCGATTCTTTACTATTATGTATGTGAGACATAGTTTTTTTTTGCAGTACTGCATACTACATACCTACATCAGCTTCTTTTTTACTCGACTGCCATGAAAGGTTGTATTTTTTAGACAAGTGTCCAAACAAAAAACAAAATGGCGAATTTTTCCTGAGAAATAGCAACACGTCAAAAAACATTTTTACCAAACCTATCGAGTGGGGTATCAAAATACAGAGAATCAAAAGGAAATTACAATTATTACTGACCCGGCCGACAAAGCTAACCTACTAGCTGAAATATTTGCAAGTAATTCCTACTTGCCGGAAAGCAATCAGCATCTGCCTATGCTAGAGAGAGTATCCACTAGCATGCCTAAGATATTCTTTCGAGCTCCTGCAGTAAAAAGGGTTTTGTCGGAACTCAACATAAACAAGTCTCCCGGGCCGGATGACATTCCAGCACTTGTCTTGAAACAGTGCTCCTCGACGCTAGCACGTCCATTAGCTAACCTCTTCAGCACGTTGTACCATGTTGGTGAGTTCCCAGTGTGTTGGAAGATTGCTAATGTTACGCCAATCCCTAAAAAAGGAGAAGCTATTAACCCTGAAAATTATCGCCCAATCGCAATATGTTCTGCACTTTCCAAAGTGATGGAAAGCATGGTGAATTTTTATCTTGTAAGGCATCTGGAGTCTAACAACTTACTCAACGACCGGCAGTATGAATTTCGTAAAGGCCTACGGGAGACCTACTAGCCCTCCCCTCGGAGAAAATGTGCAATTCAGTCCACCATTTTAGCGAAAGTAAGGTGGTGTCTCCAGATATCTCCAAGGCGTTTGATAGAGTGTGGCATGGTGCACTTTTGACAAACTGTATTGCCATTGGTGTCGGTGATAATTTCTCTCATCTAAAATAACTTCTCTCGTTTCTAATCGAGTTTCCTCAGGGATCGCACTATAAGAGTTGTTATAGATGGGATCTCATCAAATGAGTTCAAGTTAAATTCAGGGGTACCGCAGGGTTCTGTTCTTTCACCAACTGTATTCCTTATCTTTATAAGCGACCTTCTATATAAAACTTCAACCCTATCTACTTTTTCGCGGACGACAGCAACATTTGCCATTCTTTCTCATTCAGCAATAGACCTAGCCTGACGCAGGTTGAGGCTATGCGACAAACAATGAATGAGACTTTAAACTATGATTTAGAAAAAATTTCTGAATGGGGTCCTGCGAACAGGGTCGACTTTAACTTCCGCAAGACCCAATGTTGCATGGTAACATATAGACGCATGACTAAAAATTTGCTGCCTCTGTAACTTTTGGGGTATAAATATTAAGGAATCAGATGCTCTTGATGTTCTTGGCATGAAAATACAGTGTGATGTTCGATGGACTGAACACATTTTTCAAATTGCAAAAGAAGCATTCAAGTGCCTCGGCTTTTTGAAACGGTGCAAACGATATTTCACTCCATCTGATCTCCTTACTATTTATACCACTTATATCCGACCGAAAATGGAATACAACTCTCATGTATGGGCCGGCGCTTCAAAGTCTATTTTGGGGCTGCATACAGGAGAGGGCGAAGAAGCTCATCGGTGACAGAAGGGTATCCAACTCTGTTGATTCATTGGAGCATCGACGCAATGTGGGGTGCATTTCATGGTTCTATCTTTATACAACGGAATGTGTTAAAATGAAATTAGGAAACTTGTTCCTGAAACCCGCACATTTATACGTACAACACGTACGTCATGCAGAGCACATCCCTTTGTGGTCGATTGGCCAATGAATCGCACTGCGCATTACAGAGAGAATTCCTTTTTTAGCCGCACTGTTCGTATGTGGAATCAACTACCTGCAGAGGTCTTTCCTGTCACTACCAGCGTGAGAAACTTTAAATCAAATGTCCACAAACACTACTCCCTCTATCCTCCTTCCCTATAACCTATTTTCCTAGTTCTAGCACAATGCATTGCATGAAGAGGGATTAAAACCTGAGTGCTGGTCCTAATAAAAAAAACACATAGATTGGACCAAGTTGTAAGAAGAATATTTGCAGAAAAGAAGTATTGTTCTGCGGTTTTTATTTATCTCTCTCAGGCGTTTGATAAAGTATGGTAAGAAGGCCTAATTGTAAAATTGAGGACATATCTGCCAATAACAATGCAAAAATGTTTGAATCTTACATTACTGATAGAAAGTTCACTGTTGTGGAAGGAGAGATCACGAGTGTACCTGAATCTATATATTCCGGTGTCCCACAGGTCACTATTCTGGGGTCCGTCTTGTTTTTAATATGTAAATACTTGTGATATGCCTGTGAGCAATAATATTCATACCTCTACATTTGCCGATAATACAGCGTTTTTGCACACATATATATATATATATATATATATATATATATATATATATATATATATATATAATTTATATATACATATGCAATATTTATAATATATTAAATTATGTTTTTAATGTTATAAATTTAATAATTAATAAATAATTTATATAACAACATTAATATATATATATATTACATTACATCCGATAATACAGCGTGTATGAGTTTGCATGAAAACCCTTTTGAGGCATCTCGCAATCTCCAGGAACATATTACTCAGCTGGAAACATGGTTGAACTTATGGAGAATTAAAGCAAATGAACAACAGTGTGTCCATACTGTAGTTTTGATTTAGCTGCCCTTTGTTTAAGTGCACTTTGGACTTAACTGCCTAAAATGATATATTTCTGTCACTATTCTTAAAATCCCATACAAATTCGTTTTTTAAGTGCACTTTGTATACCTGCACATTTAAGATAAGTGCACTAAAATTTTGGTAATTTTAAAATATTTTCATACAAAAAATCAATGTTAGCTGCACATTGACTTAACTGCGCAAAATATATTTTTTCTGTAATTATTGTTCAAAATCCTTTTTTAAGTGCACTTTGTATACCTGCGCATTTAATTTATTTTTTCCCAGTTTTAAATTATTCTCATATAAAAAATTTAAGTTAGCTGCACACATTAAAAAAAATGTGGCCACATAAGTATGCAACCATGTATGTGTATAAAACTAAAGTCAAAAATTGTATACCTGCACATTTAGGCAGGTAAGTGCATTTAAGACAACAGCATTTTTGACTTATCTGCACAAAAAGTCATGCAAAGTTGATTGTGCAGCTAAGTTAAAATTACTGTACCTGCAATAACTGAAAGAAATTTCTTGCAAACAGTGTTGTTTAGCGTTTCTTTTAGAAGACTTCGCTGTAGTAAAGCATTTAAAAGTTCTTGTAAGTGGTCTTGGGCAGGGGTCTTGTGAATCAACAATCAAGTCGTTACTCAACATCCCAAGTGAAATACCTTGGTATACACCTTGATCGACGGCTTATATGGAAACACCATATTGACTCAAAGATAACACAAATGAAACTTAAATTAACTCAAGCTATGTACAGACGATTGTCAGATCTTACAATATTGTCAGATCTGGCAATGTGCTGACAATCTACTGGCAATCGAAAATTGCCAGCACAATATTCCTTGTCAGTGCACACGGTTGTCAGAAAATCTTACAATTTATTGCTAGACGGTTGTATGACAATAAAATCATCTGACAAAATCGTCAGTAGAAAAATTGTCAGTTCACACGGTTGTCACATGCACAAATTGTTAGATCTGTTGTTATGCGATGCCAGACTTAAAATCATTTGTTAGAAATTGTTAAATATTTATCGTTTGTGTTTGTGTTAAATGTTAAAATTTAAAGTATAAATTATTATGGACCATAAAGAAGCAATTGCAATGATTTTTTCTGCATATATTTTATTATCAATTTTTTCTTTAAAATAAAGCGTGTGCAGTGTTGCCCATAGAAAGAATTCTCTTACAATGACGCCATTGTCAGATGCATAAACTTCGCACATCTGACAATATTAAAATGTATGACAAATATCTGGCAATAATTTTACAATGTGTTCACATGATTGTAAGTTGTCTGACAATTTTTTGTCAGCTGCTAATCTTGCAATGGACTGACAATGCTTTTTCTGGCAACGACGTCTGACAAAAATAGTCAGTTCACACGGTTGTAAGAAATTTTGAGCACATTTTACTGGCAATATTGTAAGATCTGACAACCGTCTGTACATAGCTTCAGATACATTGGTTGATTGGCAGAAATTCAACACTCAGCCTAGACTGCAAACTTTTGATATACAAGTCGCTTTTGAAGCCAATATGGTGCTACGGAATTTAGCTATGGGGCCAGTGATGCCAATTTAGCCATTTTCTGGCTAAATTTAGCCATTTTTCATCCCATTTAGCCGGAAGAAAAGTGAGTTTAGCTATTAGCTATTTTTTTTAGCCATTTTTATTTTAATCTAGCTATTTTTTAGCTATTTTTCCAAACATAAAATTTGTGTGCGATTTTTCAGAAAAAATTTGAACTCGGAACATGGCAACATTAATTAACTACCAAAAAAATACAACAGAGTAATATGTTATTGTTTTCGCATTAATATCTATAAATCCCGGTTCAAACTTGTCATTTTTGTTGCAGCAGTCTAAAAGCGCTTATATGAAAGAGATGGCTCAATTGGTAACAATAAGATTTGCTACTGCATTCTTATAATCGTTGCAAGGTGTTTATAAGTTGTCGGGTGTACAGTGCAACCTCTCATAACGGACACCTCCTATAACCGGACACATCTAATAACCGGACAATTTTTGTAGATCCAACACGTTCATTAGTTTTTCCATACAAAATGCACTCCCATAACCGGACACTCTCATAAAAGCACAGAAGCGGTGAAACACGGCAGCAAGAGTTGCATTTAAATAGTAGGTATTTCTTTATTCCACTCTGATTCATATTTATATTAGTGTCAATGATATTGCTAATTCCCTGGGTAACGCATACATAGAAAAAAATAGACATAATTTATTTTCAATAAAACCATGTTATTGAATAAAATTTTTAATTTCAATAATATTTGTCATTAACTTGAATATTTTATTTATCAATTCCGCACATTTTAAAATATCATTAAATTTCATTTGTTTGTGTTGGTGTTTTCCTTGCATGATACAATAATACATGTAGCCGCGAATCTACAACAAATGTACAACGAATAAAACAACAGTGATTTTTATTGCTGTTTTGTGATTGACAAGAGAGGAAAACAATATACATGTACTTGCGTTTTCTCTTGGCTTTGCAAAGCATGTTTGTATTAGTACAGTTGTAATAGGTACTGTGCGCGTGTGTTGGTAAAACATAAGCACAATTTGGCAGATCAAATCACAAAACAAGCAAAGCAGCTGGCACTTCGCGGTTACCTGTATAATTGTATCATGTTCCCTTGCTTGTTGATTGACTCAACGTGGTCATGTGCTGATGTTGTTGTTTTTTGATTGCTCGTGTTGTATACGTGTGAATTCGGACAAGAAGCCAAAAACATCTTTGCTTGTTTTTTAACTCAACAAAGTTATTTTTAAATTATATCAACGCAATGCGCACATAATAAATCATGTTTTGCGTGTATTCATTATTTGCTTATTCAATAATGATTTGCTCTTTAGCTGAGTGGTAAGTACGTTAGTTTATTAGTCAAGAGATTGCCGGTTCGACTCATCCCAAACAGTGCTGCCAGAAAAATATTGACTCTTGTCCCCAATTTAAAACGTCACGTCCCCAAAAATCCCCATTTCAACAGAAAAATCCTAACTTTTGTCCCCAAAAATATATCATTCATAAAAAACGATTATTAAGTCCTATGCGCATGGATGCGAAATAAGATTTTCACAAAGTTACAAGAAAAATTGTACGATTGGCCAAATTCTTTATTTTTATTTTTTTCAATGTTTTTATTAACTTAAAACGTATATAAAATTCAATGGTACATGCATATATTTACATATCGTTGTGTGTAAAAACTTAACAATTAACAAAGAGGCACTTTCAAGTTTATTTATTACAATATTATTAATTAATACTATCAATTAATATTAATGTTGAATATTAGAAGGTATATAAAAGAGTATTAGTTTTTGAGATTAGTGCCCCGTTTCTGTAATTTCTCGCATCGAGAAAAATTAAATAATTAAAGTGGTTGTCCTATTTTACACAGGGTTACTCACAAAAAACTCATATAAACTTCCAAAAAATATCAACAAATACAGTTTTTTTCTTACACGTAATTCACACGTTGATTTTTGAATGATTTTTTGAAACAAGATTTTTGGAGTTTGTAGGCGAACGGTATAGAGAAGCGAAAGGGGAAGAAAAAAATCACATTTTCCGTTCTACGAGTTTTTTTTTAATTTTCTTTACACATATTTTAATTTTTTTATGTTGCTTTATTTTATTTTTTCATTGAATGCGACAAAAGCTTTTTTTAATACAAAACAGTGTTACCTGTAGGTATTTTTGTCACTAATAAATGAGTATAGGGAATATCAGAAAAATATTTTATTTTGAACAAAATATAGGTATTTTTTATTCTCATATTGCATTTTTTGTGCATAAATGTAAAAATAACTAAACCAAAAATATATATTTTGCTCATAAGCCGTTTCAAAATTTGTTTTTGCTCGAAATTACATAGATTTTTATCCAATTATTTTGGTGTCGCAGTGCCTGTCTTTGGTAACATTGCTGAGAGAATATTTATTTATATGTGAGAGGATAAGAAAAAAAGCTGTCAAAATAAAATAGATCTCTCGACTGCTTTCTGGCGCTACTATTTTGTGTCAATTTGTATGGAAAATGTGTTTATGCCGTAATTCTGTTTGATCATTAAGGCCTTAAATGTTTTTAATTTATCTTTCTTTACATTAAGCTACTAAAATTTTTAGATTTTCGTAAGGGGGGGGGGGGGGGGGGGAATTTTTAACATGTAGGGAAATGAAAAAACGGCGTTTTTAAAGCTACTGGCAACACTGATACAATTTTTGGAAGAAAAAAAGTAAAAACTAGAAACATGGAAAAAATCATCGTGTGAATGTAAAATATTTTTGGAAGCAACTTTTAAAAGAGAATCAAAAATAAAACAAGATTTTTAAATTATCGTATGAATTGGGCCTTACTCACGCTGTGTTTCACAGGATGATAAAAATTTTTTCGACTCGAAAAGTTTTCACATTCCTTACAGAAACGAGGCACAGGATATAAAACTAAAATTTAGGATTTACTTTTCCATCCATTCCCAGCAAAAAAAGACGTGACAAATCATGTGTTCAATCATGGGTTCAAGTGATGACGCATTGGTTCGATTTAGGTGAAACATGCGTGATTTTTACATTAGCTTGTCATTGGATATCATGTGTTTGTGCGACAATTTAACTAATTTGATATCCATTCATTTAGTTGAATTTAACCCATGCAATGATTCGATGATGTTTTTTTCACGTAAATACAAACCAAACAAATAAATAAAAACTTTTGTCGCAGGATACAAACCGAGCTGTTCTCACTCCCAATGCGCACTCTCTAACACTGAGCTACTGTACTCTTGTTACTTGATAGAGACAAAACTTGTTTTATGAAAATGTAGCAATGTGATGATTTAATTCCATTTTTGCATGCCTTTTCCCTGTTTATTTATTTCAATGTATTACCCAGTAATGTCGTATGATTTTTTAATGAGTTAAAAAACTGTAGCATTATTTATGATTTGCGATGATAATCAGACTGCATTCGAAGAAACAAATGCTCAAGAAAGCATGAAAGATTATTTAATTTTGAACGCATTAATTTATTTTTTGCTGGGTTGTTTTGATTCGATTGGAGTCAGTCGAAGTAAACAATCTGAAGAAGATAATAGCAAAAAAAAAAATAAAAAATAATGACCCCTATAGTGAACATTTTTTCCCTCGAAATATTTTCCCTGTTCCCCAAATTGCAATCGTGAATAATTTTTCCCCTGAAATGAGGGAACACATTTCAGGATTCCCCTTATCGTGAATAATATTTTGACATGGATTTTTTCACTTTTCCTTTCGTTTTATTCACTTTACTTTTTTTTTACCTTTTAACACCTTTTTTCATTGAACATGAATCTCTTTGGTTTACATGCCGTAAATTTTATGGCTGTGGTATACTAAAAAAATTTTTGCACGACGCCTAAAACAATTAAAAACACAACTTTACACTATATAACATATCATTTGAAACACAAAATATGTGTATCTCTTATTATTAAAATTAATATGTTTGATTTTCAATTAATTTTGAAGCTCTACAAGTCTTCTTCCCGTTTATTTTTACATTCACCACGCATTGAATAAACGTTCCCATGAAATTGAAGATTGCAAATTTCTCTTCATGGGGAATGAAAATTTCATGGGAACAAAAATTTCACATTTTATTCACGATAGAGGTGAATACGAATTTAAGAAGATATTACATACATACATACATTCTTGCAATCGAAATATTCTAAATAATTTCCCAATCCAAAACTTCATAGACATCAAGTTCGTCTCCGTCCTCTACAACTCGCTTGTACATATTTTCTGATTTGAACTTTTTTATCATTGCTTCAGGAAGGAAGCTCAAATTTATGGCAGCAGATCTTATAAATATTTAAATGTGATTTTTTCTTATTAAAGATTCTAACATTTCATATTGCAGATTATTCCTTAATTTGGTTTTGTTTTGGTAGTGTTCATGCATGAAATTTATTCTCTCCACAAACGAATTACTTATTGGCACTATCAACAGGTTGAACACATCAGCTGCAATTTCACGAAAGAAGTAATTTCCGGCATTATCTTCGTACTGATATACTATTGCCTCAAAGCCAAATATGTATGTCTTTAGGAAAACTTTGTTTCGTTTGTTTCCACCAGTCGATATAAACAATTTTATTCCATTGGTTTTCATATACGCTCAATGCCACTTTTGGATCTATAACATTTATCAAAATTCCATACACCGAATGAAATCTATGTTTTGTAATGTGCTTAAATTGGAAATTTTTAAAGATTTCAAAGTTTTTCATATTTCTGGGAATCACACATACATATTTTTTTATGCGTAACACAATAACTAAGGTAGAACCGTCCGTAGAACAATTTCACAATCAAAACTTTCAACATTTTTCTTTTTACAATAGAAAAAAAATGTTAATTGTCAAAGAGCTACTTCTGCAGCTGCTAGCACGGTTTTGCCTATGTACATATATATGTACGCGGTATTGCCATGATGGTAATACTATCTTCATTAGATAGTAAATCCTACAGTACACGGCATGTAAAAAGCCACATGCGTATGTGGCGATAATGTCACGTGAATTTTCAGCATGTTCGTTGCATTTTTTAAAATTACTAGTAGTGGCTACAATCCGTAAGATTTTTATAGTATTTTTGCTCCAAAATACTTATATGGCACATGTACCCGAATCGAAGACATTTTCTTGGGCAGCTCATCTGTAAGCACGTTAATATCTACATGTACATATGTAGCATCGTGATGACGTCAAAATTACGTCAGAACCACATGCGCATGTGGTTTTTTATACGCCGTGTACTGTAGGCTTAAGAGATATTTAAAAACTGAAATGTTACCAGTACTAAAATATTATGTCAACATCCACGATTGTTTTCCTGACAAATGCAAATTGTTAGAGCTCAAAATGAAAAGTCCAAAAATCCCTCTCCACGAAATTCTGTCCCCAAATTAGAGGCGAAATCCCCTAATCTGGTGGCACTGATCCCAAACACATTTAGTTTTAATTATTAAAATTTAATAGCAGCCAAGCCAAAGCGAACAAAAAGGGGTTGAAAAATGTGACATTCATCCACACAAACACAATAAGAATTATCACTGAAAATAAAATTTCAGTCAACAACTTTTTTCTTTGATTCATTAAATTTCTTTATTGACTGAAAAAAAAAAATATATTCAACAAACGTGCATACAATTTTATGTATCAATAATGCAAAAATAATGAATTTTAACAATTCATATTGCTACATTTCTTATACAAACTGCCTTTTCAAAGCATTTTTCTAGAGACGACTTTGTTGTATTCCAACAAATAAAATCTTTGAAAGTAATTTGAAACCCAACAGCTGAAATTATACCAATCTAATTTGAAGAAGTCTACTCTTAAAATAATTTTTCAACTACAATGAAATCCAAAAAATGTGTAACTCTCTCATAAGCGGACACCTCTAATAAACAGACAAAAACAGGGCTACCGTGAGTGCCCGGTTATGAGAGGTTTCACTGTAATTGGTGGTTTATGATATCAATCAAACAAGGGTCATATTTGTCTTACACGAGTGTAAATATCAAGAAAAATAAAAGTTTAAATGAAAGTTTAAAAAATAGAAAGTTAATAAAAAGTATAAACAAAAATTTGGCAAGGAATGGATTAGTATCCCAAAAATTTAAGGACTTAATAGCAGAATGTACAAATGAATAGAAAGCGTAATGCAAGTATTGTAAGCTTGCACTATATGCTCAGTTTTTTTTATTACCTGAAGAAAAATTATTTCATTTATTAGTTCAATTTATTGTTTTTATTTATTTAAAAAAAATTCCCGATTTGTCATAAAAAACAATATATGAAATACCTTCTTGTTTTTGCTAAAGTTCATGATTTTTGCATTCGATTTTGTTTAGCCATTTTTCAGCTAGTTCATAGAGAAAAAACTGCTTCATAGAATCAATAAGATTTTCTCTATGAAACTTTTTTAGGCTAAGGGGTATCCCAGCAGAAAGAAGCGAAGATTTTTTCATAGAGATTCCTTATTGTTTTTATTTGGTTAATCTTATTAATTTTATCAAGAAGAAAACCACATAAAATCAAGAAGAAATCTTATTATTCCCAACTTTTTTTTACTCAATTTCCATTATTTTTGGCACCAAAAAAACAATCCATAGAGAAAACTTCTTGATTCTATTAGGTTTTCTTATAAATTGTAAACTATATGGCTTTCTTATTGATTTTATTAGGTTGCCTTATTGATTTTTTTAAAAAGGTTTTCTTCTTGATTTTATTATGCTATCTTATTGATTTTTTCAATAAGGTTTTCTTCTTGATTTTATTAGGTTCCTATATGATTATGTGTAAAGCATCTTATTGATTTTTTTAATAAGGAAATCTTCTTGATTTTATGAGGTGTCTTGTTATTGCATATCTATAAATAGACACAGACAATTTTTTTCATGATCTTTTTCGTTTTTGTATAAGCATGTTTGCAAAATTATTTCAATGGTTATTCAGACAAGCAGTAGTTAGCATATTGGTTAGAGTGTTTGTCTATCAGTCAGAAGTTTGCTGGTTCAATACTTGTCTCCTTTCAAAGTATATGGTATAGAATTTAAAAGAAAATATATAAGCAAAGCACAAAGAATAAAGAAAGACATATTTTTTTTATTTTATGTGGTCGCCTCATAAAATCAAGAAGAAAACCTTATTAAAAAAATCAATAAGATAACCTCATAAAAACTACAAGATTTCTTCTTGATTTTTTCAAAAAGGTTTTCTCTATGAAATTAATAAGATTTCCTTATTAAAAAAAACCATAGAGATTTCTTATTAATTTTGTTCTATTTTATGAGGTAATTATTAGGCACTGTTTTCTCTGTGTTTTTAGCCATTTTTTTGTCTATATTTAGCCATTTTTGGTGGAGGAATTCTGGCATCACTGTATGGAGAACAGCTTCAGTTTCAAATGTAGAGAGAATCCAACGAAATTCCAAATAGTGCTCAAAAACTATTTCTTTATCGCCACAATACTAACTGCACGTAGAGCAAAATCTCATTCAATGAGCTACTTAAGGACTTTGTATTGAAATTTTGCTCTATTCGCCATTCCAATGACACAAAAAGTTCTGTTTTCAAGGATTTAGAGCAAAATGGGTACGATTTATATCAGCAACGAGAAGAGAGAGCCGAAAACGGATTGCAGATTTCAAAAGTTTAGGTTCGAAAACCTACGATGGTAGGACTCTTTTAGCAGCTACACGGTGTGCTGTTCCGTAGTTCGTGTCGAATTGGCTGAGGACGCTTACGACGTGTACAGTTTCGGGTCTGGTTGAGATGGCCATGTGCATTAAAGAGCCAATCAAGTCTTGATACCGAAATTTCTCAGCTTTGCGTTTTTTGTCTTCATTCTGCAGACACATTTCTTTACAAAGCTTATCAGTCACGCTCATAGGGGTGCTGACGGGTTTACAATCTGTCATACCAAATCTCTCATTCAGGTGTTGAATATAATTTGACTGTAAAATATGAATTTTTCCTGATTCCAGATTTTGGCTGAATTCGATTCCAAAGCAAAATTTGGCCAATTCGTTTTTCAGGAATTTAAACATTTTCTGATCGCTTGACCCTACTACGAGGTCATCAACGTGAACTGCTATTAAAGTGAGTGTATCGTTATTTTTGTTTATGTATCTGTATGGGTCACATTGCGATGGTGTCATGGTCATTTCTTTTAATTTTCGGTCTAACTTTTCGTACCACAATCTTCCAGATTGTTTAAGGCCATCCATGGCCATTTTGACAAGAAACATTCTATTGTTGTATTTTGATGATACGTGTTTATATAAGACTTGGTCCCGGTCGTTGGGGATTTCCATATAAATTTCTTTTTCTATAACGCCGTTTAAATGAGCTGCGACAAAATCAATTTGATGTATTTCTAAACCGAATTCTGCAGCAGTTGTTGTCAAGAAAGGATAGAGCTCATTCTGGCTACTGGCGCAAAAGTTTCGTTGTAGTCAATGCCGGGGTGCTGAGTGAAACCCTTCGCAACAAGTCTTGCTTTTCTGCAGTCTACTGAATCGTCAACTTTGTATTTTGTACGTAGTGCCCATTTTGATTGAACCAATTTTCTGGTAATTGGTGTATCAACTATTTTCCAGGTCTGATTTTTAAATAGTTCTATATTCTTTCAACATTGCATTACGCCATTATTTAACTTCTGGACCAGAAAGTGCTTCATCACTGGTTTTTGGATCGGTAGGCTGAATTAAATTCGCTGATGGGTAGTCTTCTTCGCCTATTGAAACCGTAAAATTCGTCTACATCGTCCGTACTGTTTTCATCTGTAGATGCGATGTTTTGATCTTCTTGGGTCTGCCTCTTTTTCCATTTGTTATCTTCTTAGGATGACCACAACCCTTTTGCTTCGTAGTTTGACTTTTATTTTCAGCTTTTTCAGTTTTGGTAGCCATTAGGATTAGGATTTAGATTCGAATTTTCCTTTACCTGGTGTTTTATTGAGCGTGAGTGCCGAAGAACCAAATTTTTGGAAAAATTTAGCGTTTGGGATTTTATTCATTCATATTTTCTAAGTAAGCGATTACACCATTCAGTCTTTGCGATGATTTCGCACTTAATTCGTAGTATTCACAGCTTTTGCCCAAAATGTAAGACTAGACCGGATTGGATTATAATTAGGGTTGCCAGTTTTATTTTTCGAAAAAGCGGGACAAGATGAGAAAAAGTTAAATGTTCACGGGATTTTTAAAAGTTTCGCGGTACAAAAAAAAATACTGACATATTTCTACTTTAAAGAATATAGGCGTTATTTATAAGAATTATTAAGGCTTTATAAATGCTTAATAAGCAAAATTTATTATAGAAATGTAGTATGTTTTAAAAACCTTTTATAAAGCCTTTATAATTTTTATAAATAGAGGCTTAATAAGCAAAATTTATTATGCAAAATTGTTTTAAAAACCTTATATAAAGCCTTAATGCTTTTTGTAAATAAAGCTGTAAATTTATTAAAGCAAATTAACGTTTTTTACAAAACAAATACAAATTTACACACATGTTTCTTACATTCATATTCATAAAAAATATTTCAGGTTTATTAAGCGCTTATTTGACATATTTCTATGGGAAATTTGTCAAATAAAGCTGTAATAAACTTAAAATATTTTTTATGAATTAGACCGTAAGAATTTAAATATAACAGTTGAACATTTTTTTTTCAATACATGTATTTATTTATTGTATCTTCATATGTGAACTAACAATAAGTATTCAAATCTTAAATCTATAAACAAAAAAATTATTAGGCCCGACCAGAGTCGGACATAAACTTAGTGATAGTTATAAATAATACATAAGTAGTGATAATCAAAAAGGAAAACAGTTGAACATGAAAACAAAATAAAATAACCCTGTTAGGGCTATGCTGCTTAGCTATATAAAACAAATTTCATATGTTAAATAGCAATGCAATAAAATTATATTATGAAGGCAATCATGAATAAAATTCCGGGAGAAATTTTTCACGGAGAACAATTACAAACAATAGCAAGTAATAGGGAAAACCAAGGCCTATTTATAAGGTCAATGCAATCGTCCTGATGATATTCTGTGTTTTCGTGTTTTAACTGTCAAAAGCTGTTTGCACCATACACTTTACACTGAAAAAACAGTTTTACACAAATTCAACGAACTCGCATTCATTGATTAAAATTCATTGAAATTCAACGTACTATACGTTGGTTCAAAAAAAATATTCCTTGAAATTCAACGTAAAGTTTTATGTAGATATGAACTGAACGTTCAAACCATTCCTTGATATTATTCGTTGAATTTAACAACGAACTAGTTTATTGATTTAACGTATAATACGTTCAATTTAAGGAGCACGTTCTTTCTTATATAAATAAAAGGAAAAAGTTTAATAATTTTCAAGAAAGTGTACTTTGATTCAAGGAACCCGTTCATTGATTTTAAGTAATGTACGTTGAATTTGACTTCGAGAGCAAGAAGAAGATGTTTTATTCAATGAACGAGTACTTTGATTCAAGGAACCACCATTTGAATTTTTGTTATACTTGACTCAATTCAACGTACAAGTTCCTTGTTTTATAACGGGGAAAAACGTACTAAAAAGAAAAAATAAACACAAAGCAATCAGTTGTTGTTCTTCGTTTAACAAATAAGTTTGTGTGCAAATTAAAGAAGAAAGTTTGAAATAAAAAAGTGCCAAAAAGTAAGTTAATAATTAAGAAGTTATTATAATTAATTTTCATTGCAAAAAGAAATATAGTTATATAATATCCCAAATATCAAGAACACATTCTTCTGACATTATTGGTTCCAATTCTCAAGTTTTATGTAAGTAATTATTTTGGATGCTATTTAGATAGTATACTTTTATACATATACATACTATACATATTTATTTATGTTAATTTTGAAGATTCGGAACCTATTTATTTATGTTAATTTTAAAGATTCGGAACCAATGCAGTGATTTGCATTAGAAGCCTCAGATATGACAATTCGAGTGCAGAGGAATTCAATAGAACTTGGCAGGCATGCAACAATTCCAGAATTAAAGAAGTAAACAAAGCTTCCACATTACCCGAAGTTTTTGAAAGATGGCCCGGGTAATAAGAAACCGAGAAGATTGCAATATGTGAGTATACAAATCTGTAGTGTTTTATACTTTAGTATTTATTGCAAAATAAATATTTATAACTATATTTCAGATTAACAAGGACTTTGGCGTTGCTTTTGGGAAACGTGAAGGAGTTTTCTTTAACTCGACAGAACGGTTCGATATTAAACCTTCAATAATTTTTACAAATAAGGCAGTAATAATTTAGTAGACTATGATACTATCATAAGCAAATTTTTTTATGTAAATACATACTTACATATATACATATACAAAAGTAAATTATTTCTTATTATAGGAAATTTTAAATAAAATACTCAATTTAATATGAACTTTTCTATTATTAAATTTATTAAAATGAAATTTTGAATGTATAGGTGCATTGGGTCAAGGAATGAATTCATAAAAATTAATGAATGCGTTCATTGCGTCAATGAATAGGTTCCTTAAATTCAAGGAACTATTTCATTAAAGTCAAAGTATGTGTACGTTGATTCAAGGAATATATTCATAAAAATCAATGAATGCATTCATTGGGTCAAGGAATAGGTTCCTCCAATTCAAGGAACTATTTCATTAAATTCAAAGTATAAATATATAGTTTTAATGAATTTACGTAATATTTCAACGTATGGATTCTTAACTTCAACGAACTGGTACGTTGAATTCAACCAACCAATGATTGGCATACGTTGAATTCAATGAACATGCTCCTTAGGTGAAAAATAAGGAATCAATTCGTTGAATCAACGAATTTTTTCGTTGAATTTTAGTACTTTTTTGGTTCAGTGTAGTTGATGTTTGTGTGTATTTCTGACAACTGAAACACAAAGTTGTTTTTTGTGTTGCTGTGTTTTTGTAAAATTGCATAGACCTAATAAATAGGCCTTGGTTCAGTTCTTGTTGTAACTTCATAGCGAAAAGTCGATTAGCGGAATTTTTCATACATACTACTAAACAAACAAAAAATTATACAAAAAAATCTTCGTAGTACATATTATTCCTAATAGGTACATACTGACTTTAATAAATAAGCTTTATTGCTTTGCTAATATTTTTTACATAGTAGAAATAATAAAAACAAAAAAAAAACCACAAACAAAAGAACACAAATAAAGTGTCCTTGAGGAATACTCTATATGAGTACCTCAAATACAAAAAATTTTAAAGTGAGTTCTAACTGTGAGTTCTGAATGAAAGTCCTTCTTTAACGGCAAAGCCAATTTTTCGTTAGCGATCAACTTCGCTTTGTCCAATGTCAAATAGTAGTGATTCATTAACATTACAGTTGCCTAGTACTTCTTCATATAAGTCAGTAATATCATCCCTTTCAGGCTCGTGTTCATCACTTAACAAAATTATCACTACAGAAAACAGTAGCTCAAAACCCAAGGTACAAGTTGGAATGGACAGATATTAGCCGTGGTAAAGCGTGGGCGAAGCCCGAAAAAGTAGTAATTTGGCCGCTTAAAATTTTGAAAAAGAGATACTGTGCCTCGTTTCTGTAAGGAATGTGAGAATTTTGCGAGTCGAAAAAATTGTTATCATCCTGTGAAACACAGGGTGAGTAAGAAAAAAACTGAATTTGTTGATATTTTTTGTAAGTTTATATACGTTTTTATGTGAGTAACCCTGTGTAAAGTAGGACGACCAATAGAATTATTTAATTTTTCTCGATGCGAGAACTTCTCACAAGTTACAGAAACGGGGCACTGAATGCATAAATATTATGAAAACTAACAAAAATCGAGAACGAGGTATTGTGGCACTTAGCAGTGCGTTATTATAAACTTCTGGAAAGCTTGTATTTATTGAAAATACTGTTAACTAATTTATTTTCATGTGATTTTTTAACGTATTGTAATATTTGCATTCGCTTTCGCAAAAATTAAAATGTAGTATTCGCATTCGCATGCTCTAAACAGGTATTAGTTACATCCCTAGTTAAAGTCTTTTATATTGAAAAAATTAATGTACTGATTTTTTTCAATTGTACTGATTTTTTCTCTTTCATGTACTGATTTCTACGATTTCAAAACTGGCAACCCTAATTTAATCGTACGCTTCTAGAAAAGAACACCATATGTAGGGCAATCATGAATAAAATTCCACGAGAAATTTCTCCGTTTTCCAATTAGAACTTTTATGTTTTTCCTATTACCTGCTATTGTTTGAAATTGTTCCCCGGAAAAAAATTTTATCGCAATTTTATTATCAAAATATAATTTTATTGCATTATTATTACGCATATGAAATTTGTTTTATATAGCTAAATAGCATGGCTCTCACCGGATGTCCTGCGAATCCACTCTTCTTTTGTTTTAACCATGAATTCCCTAATTTCCAATTGAAATTATATCTTAAATCTTCTTTTTGACATTTTTTAGGATTTTTTCTTCAATTTGTGAGCTTTCTTTTAAAAACTTCAACAATTTTGTTCATTCATATAAATTTGCATGCGAAACCAAGGTGAATTCTTCGTGATTCGGCATGAAGTTAACTAAAATTATACTCTTTGAATCAACGGTTAAAATGTATTTATTCTTCATTAAGCCTGGTACTCTGTTCACAATTTCGTGCGAAATTCTGTCAAACTACATGTAAAAGTATTTGGTATGAAATATTTGCGAAATAAATTCGCAAAAGTAGTACTCTGTTCTTATTGCGAAAAATAGATAAAATCTATCTAGCAGCATGTTTTTCCATGCAAAATGACTCTGGTATCATTTAAGTTTCAGCTGTGAAACAACATGAGCAGTACATTTTTCGCATGTAATTTTAACAATGCTGCATACTTTCATGCAATAAAAGCGAGCTACATTTAGTACATGTCAAATATTTTCACGCGAAATAATTAATGTTGCTGAAACTTTTTCACAACTTCGAACAGAGTACTAGGCTTTAATTGAAAATCGTTGGTGTTAAATAGAAAAAATAAAACTTAAAAAACGGAATTTTTAAATCCCGCGCGGTACGCGTGATTTAATTAAAAAAAATCGGGACAATCCCGCGAAAAGTAGTACATGTGGCAACACTAATTAGCATACACCATGGTATGTCAAGTAGATTTCTATTTTTTTCTTTCCAAAACTCCATTCTAGTGTGGAGTGTAGTCGCTTGGCAGCTCGTGGCGAATACCGTGGGTTTTCATAAAATTCTTCAAATAATTCTTGACATATTTTGTCCCATTGTCGCTACGTAGGCATTTTATTTTCATAGCGGTTTTTCTGCCATATTTTTGAATTCAATAAATTTTTCAGCAACTTCGTTTTTATTTTTCATAAAATAAATTTCGCACCAACGTTTTTTGTCATCTATAAAGGTGACGAAATATCAGGAACCACTGAATATGCATATGCATACGCATAATAGTTCCACACTTTTGTTGTTAGATGACCTAAACGGAGTTTAGGACTGCTTCCCCTGAATGCAAATGTCGCAGGGTAACAACTTTGTTTTGGTTTTTGTATGCATGGCAATTACTTTGGGTCTGTTTATAAATGCATCACTACGCTGCAAATGAACATTTATATGTTATAAACTGGTTCACTGAAGTAGATAACGCACAAATAATTGAGAAATATGGTGTTTTTTAACTTTTGGGATTTTCGCATTCGGTTTAGAATAACACATATCGAAATATCTAATGACAGCATTCGATAACGTGCATACATTCGAATGCAACCGTTCGTGTTTTTACTCGCAAGCAAAAAGGCATTCGAAATCATGTTTCACATTGAAAAAGCGAAGGCAAAGAAAATGTATGTTCAATATTTTACTTATTTATTTATATATGAATATGTGCACAAATGTCGTATCAAAAAAATAGAAATATAAAGAATTTCTAGTTGACTTTAAGTATAACAAAACACACTGACTTGGCAAATAAGAGCTGTCGGGGAAAATAAAAAATCAACCAACTCTGGGAGCATCTAAATAACAAATTAATTGCTTCTGGTCAACCAATAAAAGAATCAAAAATGTGGCTAGTGCTCTATTCTCTAACTTTACACTAATTAATTATTATTAAGTTAATAATTAAATAAAAATGAAAATAACATTTATGTACATACATATGTATTAGTCTCCTGCACAAGATACATATCTTATAAGAACTTTTAAGACATGAGGGAATTTTCAAATGCTTTGCTACAGCGAAATCTTATAAAACAAACGTTAACAACACTGTTTGCAAGAAATTTATTTGAGTATTGTAGGTATAAGAGTAAAGAAGAAAACACTTCGTGACGGAAGAATTTGTGATACTAGCTTCTTTCTACGCATAAGCGCGTGTACAAACGTCATGCATGTATGTGTGTATGATCTTTTATTTTTCTGCGCACATGCAAAGGCACACACATGCATTGACATTAGTTGTATGCGGTTACTCACATAAAAGCTTACCATATACATATTACACACACACTCAAACGTACAATATGAAAAATAACAAACATACAATAATTAACAGTACTTCTTTTGAGTGTTTGTTACAAACAAGCTGTCTTGCGACATCGCTTCCCTGCAGAAAGTGCGAATAGTGAAATTGTGGTGATTTACTAGTGACGTTGTCAGTAGCACTACTGACCAGGTGTGCCCCAGCAAATGGTATCATCTATTGACATTTAACATTAGCTTGTCATTGAAAATCCACCACTAGACTATAGCACTACTGACTTAGTAGCTCTTTCGGGACCACATGGAGACATTGGCACCAAAGATTCACTAGTAAATTTTAGGGGCTCTAGTCTACAATATCGATATATCCTCTCTCGTTGTCAATAGTAAACTTATAGTGATTTTCTAGTGACATTGTCAATAGTGCTACTGACTAGGTGTACCCCATCCAATTCAAATGCCTATTGACAAATAACATAGAGTTGTCATTCAAAATCTAACAGTAGACTTTAGCACTATTGAGAAGGTAGTTCTTTTACGACCATATGGAGATATTGGAACTGAAGATTCACTCGTAGATTTTAGTGACCCTTGTCTACACATATTTATTTAATATTATTGCACAACATAATAAAAAAGAAAAACAAACTATTGACGCGTTCATTGACAATATCACCAGAAATACATTAGAACTGTCGTCTCTAACGTATCTCTACTCGCGCATAAAAGAAAAGTTATCGACATTTTAACTAGTGCAATTGTCGCTGGATAAAGAGTATTGAAATAGAGACATATGGTTCTAGGTTGACTAGAGGGTTGTTACAACTGATATACACATACACCAATACATCCATCGTACTTCGCTTATAGTACGACAGCATTTATTATTGGTTTAGTATAATACATTTAAATATACGTGAATACATTTAAATATCATGACGTTTTTACATTTCAAGACTGTTTACGCAGGCCTCTAATGTGTATGTATATTCGTTTCTTTTTTCTGCATATACGTGTGTTTACGTACATACATATGTTTTTGCACAGATACATATATACAAACATATGCTTTTGCTTACAATTTATTCAGTGTTGTGAAATTAATTTATTAGCCTTTTTTCCAACACTAAAGCAAAAACTCGATTCGCTTGGTAACGAGTGACATACTCGGAAAATTTCTTGCCATCGAAATTAATTTCTATTCGGTTGCAATTCCGATCACGAGTGCAGGAATTAGCCCCAGATCAGTGATGCATTTACATTTTTCTCTATTTATCATTTATTTTAGGTCTTTTTCGTTTATGTGACCAAATATTTCGCGCCAATCTTGGAGGGATTTATCTTTTGTTTGCGATATAGAAGCAACTTTAATATCTTAGTTTACGTAGTACAATCATTTTCACGTTTTGCCACAAATAGTTTTTATTGTTTTTTTTAGTTAATTTAGTTATTATTATTGTTCGAACTTGATTTGTTTCTATATAATGGGTGTGTTTTATTGAGGTATAGAACTTTAAGTTGGCATCACTTTTTTAACTGGCGGCCATTTTGTCAGCTGTCAAGTGATTAATATGTAGTTTGGTTTGCCATTTCATCATGAACAGGTTGACAAAAGAACAACGCTTGCAAATCGTGCAAATTTATTTCGAAAATAATGGTTCAGTTCGCGAAGTTTACCGCAAGCTCCGTCCATTTTATGGTCGACATAATCGTCCATCAGAGCAATTAATTCGGTTAACCATGGATCGTTTTCGCACTACGTTTACTCTATGTGATAATACGCATCCGCAGAGACGTCGAACAGTGCGCACCGAAGAAACAATTGCCGCTGTAGAGCAAAGTGTTGAAGAGGACCCGAATGAATCGATTCGCCACCGTGCACAGCAATTGGAGCTTTGTCCATCAACTTTATGGAAGATTTTGCGCAAAGATCTTGGCTTGCGACCTTACAAGATCCAGCTTGTGCAAGAATTAAAGCCGCGAGACCATGCAATGCGTCGTGATTTTGGTGTATGGGCCGAAAATGAGATTGATCTCGATGCTGATTTTCATCGCAAAATTTTGTTCAGTGATGAGGCTCATTTTTGGTTGAATGGCTACGTCAACAAGCAAAATTGCCGCATTTGGAGTGAAGAGAATCTACATGAGACCCTTGAGACGCCATTACATCCACAAAAACTGACTGTTTGGTGTGCTCTATGGGCTGGTGGAGTCATTGGGCTATACTTCTTTCGAAATAATGCTGGAGAGTCAGTTACCGTTAATTGAGACCGGTATAGAGCCATGATAACCGACTATTTTGTTCCCGAATTGGATGGCATGAATGTGGATGAGTTGTGGTTCCAACAAGACGGCGCTACATGCCACACAGCGCACGTCACAATCGATTTATTGAAGGAAACATTCGATGAGCGCATAATTTCGCGGAATGGACCTGTCAATTGGCCACCAAGATCGTCTGATTTGACACCATTGGATTATTTTCTTTGGGGATATGTGAAGTCGCTTGTCTACGCCAACAAACCAGAAACGTTAGGGGACTTGGAAGCCAACATTCGTGGCGTTATTGCCAACATACGGCCCCATATGCTCGAAAAAGTGGTTGAAAATTGGACCTGTAGAATTGGCTTTATTCGAGCCAGCCGCGGCGGCCACATATTTAAACATTAATGGCATAAAATTATCCTTCCAATAAAGCCAAATTGATGGACATTAAAACGATTTTCTTGTGTTTTATTTCAATTCAAAGTTCTATACCTCTAAAAAAAACACCCGTTATATGATTTGAACAGGCTAAAGTTCGTATTGCTTTGTAAGCCAAATTACATGTGATACTTTTTAATGAACAAATAACACCAAAGTTAGTTGTAAATATTCTGACAACACATACATATTTATGTAGTTGAACGGAACAGCTAGCGGTTTTCGAAGGCCAGAAAACCTTCATCATCAGCGTTCTTTTGTGTTTGGTCCATTGTGTGTGGTGTCAGTTGATGTAACTAGATATCTGCTTTATATACTTAGCCATTATTGCAAATGGAATATGTGAATTGTTTTGATTCATCTTATTTCAATTTTCTGAAAGCTTTTTTGTAATGAAAGCTCAATTTTACCATCTCTAAATTTACAACAGTCTTGCTATTGTCGTTTTTTCTTTACTAATTATTAGGGTAGGAAGAATGCTCGAATTAATTTCTTTCGCAAACGAATTTAATTAGAACGAATTTTATTTTCAATATTATAAAGAATTTTTCTTTATAAATTTATAATACAATTTGCGAACGCAAAAAATCCAGGAATGCAAAATAAAATTGATCTCGCAAATTTAAAAATGAAATTCGCCATCGAAAAGAAAATCGAATTCGCGATTAAATTAAAAATACAAATAATCCAAAGCAAAAACTTTAAATTTTTTTAAGGAGATTTTATTATTAACGACTATAGCTAGAGAGGTGAAATTCGGTGTGTAGGTTTCAATTCCGATGTTTAGATCCACTAAGAAGGAATTATTGGAAATTCGAAAGCGAAAAGGAGTAAAAAGGAGCAATATAAAGTAAAATCGGTATCAGTATGTCTCAGAAACAACGTTGGATAGACTAAAAATTCTAAAAGCATACGAATGCTTAAAAAAAATAAGCCGACACATGTTTAGTACTTTGTATATTACACATATTAATGTGTAATTTTAGGGGTTGAAAAAAGGTATATACTGAATTTTGGTTCCTTTTTTGCACACGAAATATCTTCTGAATTATTGAATGTAGCAGAAAGCTTTTTGGTGCGTTATTTTCTTGTGTACAGAATCTCATATAAGTTTTGATACTTTCTAAAAATTTGCAGCTATAAGGTGTAAAATTCTAACAGTTTTCGGTATTTTATGTTAATTATAATGTACACACATACAGTTTTTACACTTTTTTCGAAATTCCTTCATGAACATCAATTATCTTTATCTACTCTAAAAAGCAAGAATTTTGGTGTATAACACTTAAATATTGATGAACGGGAAGTGGTCTCTCAAATCGTTTTTTTTTTTTTTTGATGTGTAAACATCCATACGCTAGGGGGTAAAAATCTTTTGACTTTGATTTCTTTGCTGAGATTTCTTTGCTGATATTTCTTTGCATTGTCAAATCGGTGTGAGCTATGTATGAGTGTATTAGTGTTTGAAAGAAGCAATGCCAAGCAGAGAAACAAGTCGACCGGCTCGAAGCCGACGGTGCGCCGCCGCCGGGTATTTTTCTGTATATTTCCGTACACCAAAGGTGAAAATGAACCGTAAGAACTACGGACTTGAAATTTGGACACAATATGTAGACATTTGGCCACTACAACAACAAATACATGAGAGTTAAAAACTAAAAAACTAAAAAGAGAAAAAACGAGAAAAAAGCGATAAAAAAGAAAAAAAATCGTTTAAACTGAAAAACTTAAAAAAGGAAGAAAGCTAAATCAAAAAAAAAAAATGATCAAAACCGAATGTGCGCGAGCCAAAGTCGCACTTTACTGAACTTATTTTAATTGCAATGCGTACACAACAACAAGAACAGCAACAACTAAACAATGAACAACAGGAATTAAAAAGTAAAAGTAAAGGCATTTACCATAGATGAGCACTGCAGTACCACTAAAGTTTCAGTAAAAACAATAAAAAATGTTTAACAAGTAAATTTTTACTGATTACTAAAATTATTTTTTACAATTTTTATAAATTGCGTAAATGATTTATTATATGATGAGGTGCATTGAATTTTCAGTAATCAGTAATGCCCGTATTCATAATGAAATTCTACCAAGTGGCTAAATGTTTTTCATACAAAAGTTTCAAAATTTGAATGAAAAAACTTTGCCACTTGCTACAATTTTATTATGATTACGGCCCTACGATTTTACTGGTAATGCAAATTAAATTTCATTAGCAGTAAAAATTTACTGAATTTTTTTAGTAATTAGTAAATTTACTGCTTACTGCAATTTTGAATGCAGTACATATACATATACTGCAGTGTGCCCATTTACTAACCAAACAAGTTTAATAAAACAAACAAAAACCAACAAATTCATATGTATTTACAATATTGAAAGTTTTGATACTTTTAATTAATTAAAGAAAATTTATTATTTGACATATTGTCAGAAGTGTACATAAAATAATTGAAATTTATTTGCTTGTAGTTTAGCATGTCTATATACGTATTTCATTGGCGCTTGAACCAAATCATCAGTAGCCTTTAACCACAAATTTTAAACAGTCACAAACCTTTTACTTTATGCATAGACTTTCAAAAACTATATGAGAATTCATAAAATAATATGTACATATATAGACATGCTAAACTACCAGCAAATAAATTTCAATTATTTTAATTAATTAATTTAAAAAAAGATACTAAAAGCATAAGTACTTCCAACTTAAAAAAAAATTTCATTACTAAATGTTTACACATCTCCTCTGTGATCGGACTCACATTGCTTTTTTTTTTTTTTTTGAAAAGTGCCTTTTTTCCAAAAAATTAGAACATCTTGCTTTAGTAATTTGCCTCTAACTCAAGCAGTTCTTAACGAATTTCAACCTATTTGCATGCATTAGAAAGCTGTGTTTCGCACCATTTTGGATGCTTTTTGAAATCTTTTGTGCGAAAAATTCTTTAGTTGGTGCGTGGTGCGCTTTTTTTTTAAATTTCGGTGCGTTTTTTAATTTCTGGTGGCACCAACTCAAATTTAACACAACAATGGGTTAAAACCGGAAAATTATTATTGTGAAACTTACCAATTTTCTGCTGTTACTTACCATATTAATAGTAATGATATTTACAAAATATCACAATTTGAAATGAAATCTGTTTTATGGCTTGATGATAACAATAATGATGAAAATATTAGATTTATTAATTTGGAATAATAATTTTTTGATCTCTTTTTAAAAAGTTGTAATCAGAATTTGTAAAATTAATGTACAAAAATGTATCATCTTGTACGAATGAATGCAAACATATCGATGGCTTAATATAAAAAGGGTCTAACTCAATTTTTTTCGAAATCGCGTTTTTAATGTCTTCTGGGCGACAACGTATAATTGCACCCTCCTTGAAGATCTTAGTACGTTACAGTTCAAAATCAAGGACTTGTGGCAACTTTAAAAACTCTTTCTGCATGTAAATGCTTTATTTTTTCTTCAGTTTTTTGCTTCTCCTGTAAAATATCGAAAATTCGAGTTAGGCCTTTTTTATATTAAGCCATCGATATGTATGTATGTGCCCTTAATTGTGAAAGCGGTATAAGTTATATATTTCTTTGGTCGAGATATTTAGTAGACTATATTTGAACTAATACAAAAATATTTTTTTATTATGCAACAGTTTAATTTAGAGTTGTACTGGTCTCGATTAATATAAATTTATGTTGCTATATCGAATCAAAAATGTGTATGACTTAGATTACTTATAAATTATGTATACATATTGTAAAGGGCTGTTTATTTTTATTGTTATATTTGTAATATGAATATATTAAACTTCTGATAAAAAATTTTAAAAATATTTGATTAAAATGATAACTACTGAATTTTTATTAGCTTTGAATCTTTCCAGTAATCGTTGATCTCTTTAAAATGTTTTGTACAGAATTTATGAAATTAAAAAAATATTATAAACGTACAAATGAATATAAATAAATTTGTTAAGTTTTTTAGGTTTTATTTTTTTTAACACTGGACTGTAAAGGCCTGTCTTAGTGTTATAATTTTAACACAAAAAAAATAATATTATAGTTTGTATGCAAAATTAATTCAATAAACATTTTAAACTAAAAAAAGGAGTTCTAAGCTTGGTGCGTTTTTTTGTAAATGGCGGGTTTTTTTCTCCATTTTGGTGCGTTTTGAAATTTCAAAGTTGACAACGCTGCTAATGATATTGCTTGCAGTGTTTCCTCTCTAACAACTGACTGTGTTTAACTCACTCTCTTTTTTTAAGTGTTGTCAGTAAACATAAATAAAAAATTCGTACTGTTGTTTGATTGTAGTAATCAAATAACTCACAAAAGCACGTTGACTAGATGAAGTCTTCTTCAGTTTATAAAACATTGAGTAAATATTTCCACACATAAATAAATAGCGTTAAGAAACTTTTAAAAAGTGTTTTTAGAAAATTTAACAGAATGTATTCAGAAATAATAAAAAATTTCGAAAATGGAGTTTTTCGAGTAATAAAAAAATTAAATAAAATGAAAAAATCTATCTCTTCATATTGTGTTAATTAATAGTTTTTCTCATATTAAAATAATTTATCAAAAAGAATGGGCCTAGCTATTTTATTTTATAATAATACATAAAACTATATTTGTCAGAAGTGGTTTAAGAAGTATTCAAAACAATCATACTGATTCATTGCTTTAGTGAATCATAGGAATGAATCTAAATTGCAAGCAATGACAGGCATTTATTAACAACAGTCTCATTGATATGAATCATGCAATAGCATCATTCATTTTTTTTTTAATGTTAATTGCTAGCTCAATATTCATTTTAGAAAATGCAAAATTATGCCGTTTGAATCGTAATCATGCAGATCACTGGTTTGTAAGTAACTGCAAAAGTAAAAAAGTGGGATTATTATAAGTCCACTTTTCTTCACCGAACTTAGCAAAACCAGTACTTGTATAGTGCTTGGCAATCCTGCAGTCAAAATAGCTTTAAAGAGTTTTATAAAAACAAAATAAACCAAATTATCAGCCAATAGAAACACAGTGTGCGTGACGTCACACGTCTACCATTTTTTTTGCACTGGCGTAATCTAGTAGTTTATCATTCTTGATCATTCAGTGTCTGAACAGCAACCCTCTTTTTCGTTTCAATCGTGTTCTCGCTCCCGGGTTATGGACAGTGTGCACACTTATTTGTTTTTAATTCGGTAGAATCGACAAGAAAAAGTCGGAAGATTTGAATAAAATGCGGTAGAAATTTTTGTGGGTAATCATCTATACGCTAGGGGGTAAAAATCTTTTGACTTTGATTTCTTTGCTGAGATTTCTTTGCTGATATTTCTTTGCATTGTCAAATCGGTGTGAGCTATGTATGAGTGTATTAGTGTTTGAA
Source organism: Tachina grossa (assembly GCA_949987645.1). NCBI lineage: Eukaryota > Metazoa > Arthropoda > Insecta > Diptera > Tachinidae > Tachina > Tachina grossa. The sequence goes on along the minus strand of OX465277.1, from coordinate 57,557,227 downwards.
AGAAGCAATGCCAAGCAGAGAAACAAGTCGACCGGCTCGAAGCCGACGGTGCGCCGCCGCCGGGTATTTTTCTGTATATTTCCGTACACCAAAGGTGAAAATGAACCGTAAGAGCTACGGACTTGAAATTTGGACACAATGTGTAGACATTTGGCCACTACAACAACAAATGCATGAGAGTTAAAAACTAAAGGGTGTTCCAAAACGAGCAACGAAATATTTTAAAATCCCATTTAATATACATACAATTGTATGTACATATATACACTTGAAATTTTAAAAGTTAGTGTATTTTTATACAGACTACAACAATTAACACTAAATTTAAAAAATTTAAATCAATGGGTGTTCCATCAGTTAATGCAATTTTGACTTTGTAATTTTGACAACTTGCTGTATCTTGGAAACCGTAAGAGCAAAACTCTTGAAATTTTCAAAAACGGTAAAACTAAAAAATCAAAAAAATATAAAATCGCCAAACTAAAAAAAATCGCCAAAAACAAAAAAATCGCCAAAACGAAAAAAGCACCAAATTAAAAAAAATTTTAGGACTAAAATAAATCGCGAAAAACCGGAAAAATCGCCAAAATGAAAAAAATCCTTAAACAAAAAAAATCGCCAATATGAAAAAATCACCAAAATGAAAAAATCACCTAAATAAAAAAACCCCAAAAACAGAAAAAATCGCCAAAATGAAAAAACCAAAAAAACAGAAAAAAAATCGCCAAACTGAAAAAATCGCCAAAATGAAAAAAAAATTGCGAAAATTAAAAAAACCAAAAAAGAGAAAAAAACGCCAAAATGAGAAAAAAGCGATAAAACTAAAAAAAATCGTTTAAACTGAAAAAACTTAAAAAAGGAAGAAAGCTAAATCAAAAAAAAAATGATCAAAACCGAATGTGCGCGAGTCAAAGTCGCACTTTACTGAATTTATTTTAATTGCAATGCGTACACAACAACAAGAACAGAAACAACTAAACGATGAACAACAGGAATTAAAAATTAAAAAGTAAAAGTAAAGGCATTTACTATAGATGAGCACTGCAGTACCACTAAAGTTTCAGTAAAAACAATAAAAAATGTTCAACAAGTGAATTTTTACTGATTACTAAAATTTTTTTCTACAATTTTTATAAATTCCCTCAATGATTTGTTATATGACGAGGTGCATTTAATTTTCAGTAATCAGTAATGCCCGTATTCATAATGAAATTCTACCACGTGGTTAAATGTTTTTCATACAAAAGTTTCAAAATTTGAATGAAAAAACTTTGCCACTTGCTACAATTTTATTATGATTACGGCCCTACGATTTTACTGGTAATGCAAATTAAATTTCATTAGCAGTAAAAATTTACTGAATTTTTTTAGTAATTAGTAAATTTACTGCTTACTGCAATTTTGAATGCAGTACATATAAGTACATATACTGCAGTGTGCCCATTTGCTAACCAAATAAGTTTAATATAACAAAAATCAAAAATTTTAAAAACCCCCGACTTTTTTCAGAAAAGATGTTATATCTTCTAAACGGCTGGAGATTTTCTTCAAACATAGCTAAGAACCCTCTCGATCAAGTCGTCTTTCAAACAGAAAAAACTAAATGAAAATCGGTCCAGCCGTTTGGCCTGTACGTGGACACGGACAGACACACAGATACACAGAGACACACTACAAACTTATAACACCCCTTTTTTAGTCGGGGGTTAAAAACAAACGAAAACCAACAAATTCATATGTATTTACAATATTGAAAGTTTTGATACTTTTAATTAATTAATTTAAAAAAAGATACTAAAAGCATAAGTACTTGAAACTTAAAAAAAATTTTTCATTACTAGATGTTTACACATCTCCTCTGTGATCGGACTCACATTGCTTTTTTTTTATTCAAAGAAACATAAAAAATAACAAAATATACATATGTATGTACTTATATATAAAGGGTAAGTGCAAGGAGTATCAAACTAAACAGGTTCCAAAAGCGCATTTAAAACTTCACATGTGATTGGAAATTAAACTACCATAAACAATGAAACATTTCCAATAAAAAAAAGTGTCATCCTCAGTCATTTGCCCTTACCCTTTATGTATGTAGATATGATATGCATATATAAAATAATATACATAAATAACAGGAATTCAGTTTTTCTACATAGGTTTTATAAAGCTACTAAAATAACTTTTATTTGACAAACATTTGTAACTACAAAGATTATATGTAAGATCTATTAATGAATTTAAACTTTGGTGGAAAAATTATTAAATCATTGGTAGGAATAAATATTTCATCCCCAAGGCACAATTCTTTGGCAAATATTAGGTTACTTATAGTTTCAGTTTTTAACCGATTTCTTTGTTCTGTTTTAATGATTTTCATGACAGAAAATGACCGCTCTGCGGCCGCACTGCTATGTGGCAAAATAGCCAATTTACACATATCGCACATATACTTCAATAGTGGCATAACTCAAAAAATGAGTTTTTTAAGTTAATAATGCAGAAAGATGCAGCATTTTGTATTTTATCTTGTGTAAAAATTTCATATAAATAGCTTTTACCATCACCTCCTGAGGGAAGAATTTTTTTTCATTTCTCCATTGAGTTGTATGCAAATTGAAAACTTAAAACGCATTTTCTGCAAAACTGGTTTTTTTGAGTTATGCCACTATTGAAGTAAATGTGTGATATATCGACTTAAATTACTAAATAACAATATTCGGTAGATTTCAGGCCTTGTTCAGTAGAATTGGTAAATTGTTAAATTCACAAACATATTCGGTAGAATCTACCGGATATCGGTGGAAGTGAGCACACTGGTTATGGATTGAGTGTAACACACGAATTGGTTTCTTATAGTAGGTACAGACTTAGCAACGTGTTTATGCAACCATGCAGGATGCATTGTGGGTCGCGTAGTCTGTAGTCTTGTTTATGGTTTCGTTCGAAGTTGCATTCGAAGTTTCGAAAATATCAAAATGTTTTGATGTTTACGGGTTTGCTTTGGCGGTTGCATTGTAGGTTGCATAGTCTGTATCAAAATATGCAACATGTAATATAAACGTGTTGCGTAAAAGCGTTTCAAAGTGTGTACCCACTATTACTGGCCGCATGATACGAACAGAATCGTTATTTGCTCAGCTACTGAGGGTCAGTAAGTGAGCCAAACAAGCAAAGTGTTATCAGAAAAGGCCTTTATTTTTGTTGTTGCGTTTGCTTTATGTTGTTGCCTTAAGGGGCCCATACACTACAACAGCATGCATGCACAATCAAGTGTTTGTGCCATTGTACGGTTTGCTGTAGCGATGTCAAGTAGAGTTTGATATTTTGCTGATGGTACCAGCTCGCTGGTGTGGTATATGGTGAAATTAGCTCAGTTGAGCAAAGTTGTCATGGAGCAAACATGCATTTAAGTAATATAATTTGTTGAAATATAATTTGTTTCAATGGTAAACAGAATTTTAGAACTTTAGTTATGCATAGCTGCTAATTTTAACAACACACAAATAATAATTGCAGCAAAATATGTGTCACTTTTCATAACCACCCTTCCCGAAATTTTGTAAGTAATGAATATTGTACCAGCTTGCTGGAATGTGGTGTGGTTCGAGCATGAATGCTCAATCGCTTGTTTGTGCGTGCATGCTGTTGTAGTGTATGGGCCGTTTTAGATATTTCGTCACAAGCAAAGCATTAAAAAGGATGGGAGAAGACAATAATAAATAACACCAAAAATATCTGTAAATCAAACTATTTGTCAACGAAATGTAAATGTAAAGTAAAAGACAGATACTATGTGTACAACAAAAACGAAATTAGTCCTCATGTACAGGGTGGGCCAAAAGAAACCAAGGGGTGTAAAAGTTTAATAACTTTTTTGTTTATTAATTTTTTTTTAATTTTTTCTTTCAGATTATATAGACAACACTTGGAGAATTTATAATGGAGAGGTTCACAACTGAACAGAGAACCAGAACAATAGAATTTTATTATTTAAACCAGAAATCAACTTTATTGAAAATTTGATTATGAGTGATGAAGCTCATTTTCATTTGAATGGCTTTGTTAATACGCAGAACTGTAGGTTCTGGGGTTCTCAAAATCCAAGAGCCATTCATCAACGCCAATTGCACCCCATCAGGTGTACAGTATGGTGTGGGATCACATCTGAAAATGTCATTGGGCCCTACTTCTTCGAGAATGAAGATGGAAGTGCTGTAACCGTAAATGGAGAGCGGTATCGGTTTATGGTAGAAATTTTTTACGTCCTGCTCTTGAAAACAGACCTGGTATGTGGTTTCAGCAGGACGGAGCCACTGCCCATACTGCCCGAGACACTTTTAAGTCAAATTTTTGGAGAGCGAATAATTTCTCGAAATTCGGAAATTATTTGGCCAGCGCGATCGCCAGATTTGACAGCACCCGACTATTTTCTTTGGGGTTTTTTGAAGGAGCCAGTGTATGTGAACAAGCCAGAGACAATCCTTGAACTCAAGGCAAACATTGTTGCAGAAATTCGAACGCTACAGCCACAAGGTTTGAAAGATGTTATGGAAAATGCTCTAAAAAGAGCCCATCAGTGCGAAGCTGAAAACGGTGGTCATTTAAGAGACATCATTTTTCATACTTAGTGTAAAAAAATTTCCATTTTATATATTATATAATCTGAAAGAAAAAATAAAAAAAAGTTAATAAACAAAAAAGTTATTAAACTTTTACACCCCTTGGTTTCTTTTGGCCCACCCTGTATTTTGTTCAATAATGTTTATAAAATAAAATAATAAAAACAACAAATCTCCATGACGTACATAGTAATTTTTTTTTAATGCATGTATTTTATTTATTGTATCTTGAAATATGAACTAACAATAAGCATTCAAATCTTAAATCTAAAGTATAATTATTAGGCCCAACCAATGTCGGACATGAGCTTAGTGATAATTATTAATAATACATACATAAGTGGTTATAAGCAACAAAAAGCAAAAAAGTGTTTTCAAGCAGCTTCATCATCTGGAGTTTTGAATATTAAAACCCGTGTATCTCTCTTGTGGAAGTATGGATACTACTGCTCACAGGCATATCATAAGAAAAAATCAAATATAAAACTGGTCCCATTATACTCCCCTGTGGCACACCGGATGAAATAGTTTCAGGCCTACTCGTAAAGTCTCCTTCCACAACAGTGAACTTACGGGAAATAATGTAACTTTCCAAAAGATTTAAAATGTTTATTGATAAGTAAGTATTCAATTTTAAAGTTAGGCCTTCATGCTACACTTTATCAAATGCCTGGGAAATGTTAATAAATAGCGCAGAACAATACTTTTTTTCTTCAAAAGTTCTTATAAATTGAACCAATCTGTGACTTTGTTCAATGGTGCTATGCTGACTTCTAAAACCAAATTGATGGTCTGGTATGCACCCACTACTAATTAGAATTGGGGACAATTTTATTTTGAGCAGTTTTTCGAAAAGCTTTGACATAGTTGATAGTAGACTTATTGGCCTATATGACTCAGCCTTGGTTAGATCTTTGCCCGGCTTTGGAATCATTTTAACCTTGGCAAGCTTCCAGCTGTGTGGATAATACTCCAGTCGTAAAATGGCATTAAAAATGAACAACAGGATTCTTATTGCAATGCGAGGCAAGTTCATCAGCATCTGGTTACTAATTCCATCAACACCCGGAGCTTTCTTCGGGTTGAGTTCGGCAATTAATTTTTGTAAATCACGCATCTTAAACTTTATGTGTTGAGGTGGTAGAGCGACTGCACTCGGCAAATCAGCAACACCAGTACATATGCTTGGCGTAAAAATGGATTTTAAGTGCTCAGCAAATATTTTACCTATTTCAGTATCGCTTCTTGCCCAACCTCTCGTAGATGTGCGTAGAGGTGGCTTAACTCAATGGGTGTTTTAAGCTTTCTAGCAGCGCGCCACAAAGAGTAATTAGACGCTGGTGTGACATCAAGACTTTCCAGATCATTTTTAAGAGATGCAGTTTTTTCAGATGCAAGCAACTCTTGGAGTCGTTTAGTACACTCTTTAAATCTGATTTTATTTTGTGATGATCTGTGCTGTTGCCATTCCCCTCTAGCTCTTCTTTTTTCACAAACGAGACGTTCAATGTCTGTAGAATAAATTTTATTAAAACCAGTCTGCGGATGGCAGTGGCATGTTCAGCAGCCTGTTTAATATTTTTGTTAAGATTGGCAATGCTAGATTCAATATCATCTGGTGTTCTTAGCGTAATATTTTCCGTGCAATGACTACTGAGATATTTTAATGGGCTACAAATTGTAATGATCGTCGGAGAGTGATCGGACGAGATCAAGAGAAGCTTGAACTTGAATTAAATCCCTAGAGATATTTTTTATGACGCCAAAATCTATAACATCCGGAATTTTTTGTACGTCAGTAGGCCACTAAGTGGGCTCCCCACTCGAAATGACATCCAAGCCCATTTTTGAAATAGTGTTGAACAATGCTCGACCTCTGGGGGTAATAAGACGCGAACCCCAGAACGTATGCTTAGCATTGTAGTCGCCAGCTGCTACAAAACAAGGTCCAAGAGATTTGTAGAAATCCTCATATTGATTCTCAGTGATTGAAAATCTGGGAGTGGAGTAAATTGATGATATAACAAAATTTGTACAAAAACTTTCAATGCCAATATTTGTTGCCTGTAGGTGTGCTTCACAAATGCTATCAAGAACATAGTGCTTGAGTCTTGACTTTATTAGAATTGCTGATCCACCGCAAGCCCTTCCTCTAGAGTCCTTTGTATCATATATAGTGTAGCCATAAATTTTAAAAAGACTTGTCGAAGTCAAATGAGTCTCAGATACTAACATTACATCAATATTTTTTTCCGTGAGGAAGTGCTCAAGTTCATTTTTATGTTGGCGAATGCCGTTTGCGTTCCAGAAACATATTGTTAACGTGTTCATGGCTTGTTAATTAATGCTTGAAGCAGAGTATTCTGCATTCGCAGCATTTCTTGCATCATGCTAGTCATATTTGTTGTAAAATTGTTTATAGTTTGCACCAGATTTTCAATAGTAGCTTCAAGGCGATTAAAATTAAAGCTTGCGTCAGTATTTTTTGAATTATTTGGCGGGGAAACATTTTGTGTGGGAATTGAATTTGTCTTAGCAGCATCTGCATACGATACACGGGAAGTAACTGGTTGGCTCTTTTGCGCAAAAGTGGCAGAGTAAGCTTTTGCCGATTGAGCTGGAGCTAATTTAGGTTTTTGCACCATAGTCTTCTTTACGAAAGAGTACACAGGACAACCTCCGTAGTTAGCGGTGTGATCACCTCCACAATTACTGCATTTTTTACCACTTTGATCTTTTGGCTTATTGCAACTAGCAGTGCCGTGTAATTCGCCGCACACAACACAAACGGTAGGTAAATTGCAGTAAGTTTTCGTATGGCCATATTCTTGAGAATTATGGCACTGTACGGGCCCAGAAGGCTTGTGTGGCTCTTCAACTGTCATTTTTCGGTATAACAGGTATTTTAAGCTATAAATTGGGTACGCCTGATTTTTTTTCAATTTTATATCCTTAGGCTCAAGTTCAATACGAAATAGGGGTTGGAGAATCTTCTCCCTATTTATTATATTGGACCAATTTTTTACCTTAAACCCCTGGAGGACGAGTGCATCTTTTATTTCTTCGAGAACAACATAAGAATCTATGCCCTTCAATACGATCTGCAGGCCTTTAGCACTCTTAAGCTGGTATGTGTAGAAGCTTGTTTTATTTTTTTCAAATTCAGCAACCATTTTGCGGAAATCCTTTTCGTCATAAATTTGGATTTTAGTTTCATCTATGTTTCCACGTTTTATTGGAACAATGTGAAATTTATTCTCACCAATGACCGAAATAAATTTTTTAATAAGGGCATTTTAATTTTTTTTTTCTCAAATAGATTGGTGGCGGCTTGGATGTTTTATTCGAGGATACCTCGGGTTTGTCGTTGTCATATTGCAAAATTTTAAAGCGGTTTTGGCGATAAGTTGAGGCTGCGCAGATGAAATTTTTGATGAATTCGGGCTTCGCCCATGCTTTACTACGGTTATATATCTGTCTATTCCGACTTGTACCTTGAGTTTCGAGCCGCTTTTATCTGTAGTGATAACTTTATTAAGTGATGAACACGAGCCTGAAGGGGATGATATCACTGGCTTATATAAAGAAGTACTAAGCAACTCTAATGTTAATCAAGCACTACTTTTTCACATTGGACAGAGCGAAATTGATCGCTGACGAAAAATTGGCTCTTCCGTCAAAAAAAAAAGACTTTCATCAGGTTTATTATTTATATTGTTTTCATTAAGAGTTTCAGAACTCACAATAAAATAAGCATTTCTGCCGTTAGAACTCACTTCAAATTTTTTTGTATTTGAGGCACTCATACATATAATTCCTCAACGGTACTTCGTTTGTGTTTTTTGGGTCTTTTTTTGTTTTTGTTATTTATGATTGTTTGTTTGTTTTTGAGGTACTCGTTAGAGTATTCCTCAATGTCATTGTTTAAGTTTTTTTTATTTGCGGTTTTTTTGTTATTTCTACTATGTAAAAAATATTAGCAAAGCATAAAGCTTATTTATTAAAGTCAGTATGTATGTACCTATTACGAATAATATGTACTACGAATATTTTTTGTATAATCATTTGTTAGTTTGGTAAGTACGTAAGCAAAATTCCGCTAATCGACTGTTCGCTATGAAGGTACCACGAGAACTGAAACATACATAGCAAGAATGATAAACTACAAGATTACGCCAATCAGAGAGTTTATAAGTAGTAAGTTCAGACTGAGTTTTTTATTTGTTTATTTAGTAATATTTTTTTAATAATATTTTTGTTTAAAATTTTAGAAAGTAAACGTTTAAGTTTTAGAACATCAAAAATGGTATATCCTTTTACCAAGTAAGCAAATAACAAATTCAGTGTGAACGGCACTAATATTTTGTTGTCATAACACCCCTTCTAGCAGGTACATTTTACAAATTACAAAAGGAATGACATATTTATATATATATCCATTCATAAAAAATAGGTGTGTATGTACATTAGGGTGACACTATTTTTGAACTTGAGAAATTGTACCGTAACTCTACCTAGAAATGTTCTTCCCATCAAAAAACTATGTTTCGCAAAAAATTAGGCTGATCACGTATTGGGAAGGCGTGGCTCATCCGCCCTTAAGTTGCGATAAAATGGCAGCCTATATTAAATTTTCACATGTTTAATTTGAGTTAAGCTAATGGAATACATTTTATTTTCCTAAAGTAAATCATAATAATATAGAAATCCGAATTCATTAAATAGATCAGATTGGGCCTAAAAGGGGGGGGGGGCTTTTTATTTACCCTTGCACCAAAAGGTAAACTTTTCTAATTGTTTTTAGAATTATCTAAAGAATAATTTGAAACTTCATTTAATAGGCTATTAACCCGTTATTGTCCCTCCTAATTCCTATATCCCTTCCGAAAGCTAAGCTGAGTACGCATCTGATTAGACTATTGTAACACATCAAATTGTTTTGATGTGTAAACATCTATACGCTAGGGGGTAAAAATCTTTTGACTTTGATTTCTTTGCTGAGATTTCTTTGCTTTTTGCTTTTGCTTTGCATTGTCAAATCGGTGTGAGCTATGTATGAGTGTATAGTGTTTGAAAGAAGCAATACCAAGCAGAGAAACAAGTCGACCGGCTCGAAGCCGACGGTGCGCCGCCGCCGGTTATTTTTCTGTATATTTCCGTACACCAAGGGTGAAAATGGACCGTAAGAGCTACGGACTTGAAATTTAGACACAATATGTAGACATTTGGCCACTACAACAACAAAGACATGAGAGTTAAAAACTAAAGGGTGTTCCAAAACGAGCAACGAAATATTTTAAAATCCCATTTAATATACATACAATTGTATGTACATATATACACTTGAAATTTTAAAAGTTAGTGTATTTTTATACAGACTACAACAATTAACACTAAATTTAAAAAATTTAAATCAATGGGTGTTCCATCAGTTAATGCAATTTTGACAACTTGCTATATCTTGGAAACCGTAAGAGGCAAACACTTGAAATTTTCAAAAACGGTAAAATTAAAAAATCAAAAAAATATAAAATCGCCATATATAAAAAAATCGCCAAAAACAAAAAAAAAACGCCAAAACGAAAAAAGCACCAAATTAAAAAAATCTCTAGGACTAAAATAAATCGCGAAAAACCGGAAAAATCGCCAAAATGAAAAAAAATCCTTAACCAAAAAAATCGCCAATATGAAAAAATCGCCTAAATCAAAAAACCCCAAAACAGGAATAAATCGCCAAAATGAAAAAATCGCCAAAATGAAAAAAAAATTGCGAAAATTAAAAAAACCAAAAAAGAGAAAAATAACGCCAAAACGAGAAAAAAGCGATAAAACTGAAAAAACTCGTTTAAACTGAAAAAACTTAAAAAATTAAGAAAGCTAAATCAAAAAAAAATTATCAAAACCGAATGTGCGCGAGTCAAAGTCGAACTTTACTGAATTTATTTTAATTGCAATGCGTACACAACAACAAGAACAGCAACAACTAAACGATGAATAACAGGAAAAACTTTGGCACTTGCTACGGCCCTACGATTTTACTAGTAATGCAAATTAAATTTCATTAGCAGTAAAAATTTACTGAATTTTTTTAGTAATCACTAAATTTACTGCTTACTGCAATTTTGAATGCAGTACATATACATATACTGCAGTGTGCCCATTTACTAACCAAATATGTTTAATAAAACAAACAAAAACCAACAAATTCATATGTATTTACAATATTGAAAGTTTTGATACTTTTAATTAATTTAAAAAAAAGATACTAAAAGCATAAGTACTTGCAACTTTAAAAAAATTTTCATTACTAGATGTTTACACATCTCCTCTGTGATCGGACTCACATTGCTTTTTTTTACAAGTTTTAAAGAACAACGTATATTACCAAGGCAAATTAAATAGGTATTATTGTGCCATGGTATATTACAAAGTATTGAGTTATTCGTTTACTCGTAGACACTCAGGCAACCTTTTTATTATTTATTTTACGGTATAAATAGAAATATATATATATTAACCGTCAAATCATTAAAAATCGTGCAGAACATATATACATAGTTATAAAATGCAAATATTAACAAATTCTGGCAACTCCGAAAATAAAAAGGGAATTGCCCAATAAGAATAACATTTTTTTGTTTGTTTGTTTTTTTGTTAGAAACTGATGTTAACAGTCGAAATACATTGTGAAAAATAAAGTTAAGAGTGAATATTGCTTTCAAAGTTTTATAAAAGTAAAATTTTAAAAAACAAATCGTATTTATCGTGTCAGTCACGACTTTCGAACGTTTTCAATTAGAATGAAAATTTCCGAATCGCAAAAAAAAGATTTAGTGTCTGCGTACTTCCGAATATTTTTGCAAAATTGGTTGCTAATGTGGGCATGTTTTTCATGTCCCCTTTTCTATGTATTAAAACCAAATATATATTGGTTTAAATTTCCGAATTAGGTAGATGAGATATCAAGCCTATTTTTAAAAAAGATTTCGTTTAAATTAAATTAATTTTAATGTGGAAAAAAGGAGATTCTATTTACTTTCACGTTGCTTGGTGCAGTCGAAAGTAAAACGAAAAAATTATTCGGAAGTGAATGTCAGGACACCAAAATATGCGGAAAAGATTCACTTTCACACGGATGTGAAAGTCATGACAGACACGTATATCTGTTGTTTGTGGCTAACTAGCAAAAAAAGGTGTAAATTAAAACGAAATGAATACAAGAGGACAAGAAAATTTGTATCTTCTCGATCATGACGCGAGCCAAATTATCGGTGCCAAATTACCCTCCAATGCGCAAGTTTTGTGAGTATTATTCTATAATATGCGCAAAGTAAAACTAGACTTGCGAGCAAGTGCATCTCTTGTGGTAAGAGAAATACAAATTTTGTGGAATAAAGCGAGAATTCCAACAAGAGCATTCTACAAATGCATTTCAAAAGTGGAAAGTTTGTACTTTGAATGGAAGAAATTGCAGAAAAATTTCAAGCGGCGAACATTTTTGCAAGAAAAACGCGAAAATGAATTATCAGGAAAATTCGACGATCTATTTGATGCTGCTCACGCTAATGCATTACATATGCTAAATATAGAAGAAGACGAATTATTTTTGATGAATCAAAGAAAAATAAGAAGACCGGGTTCAATGTTGGGCAGTGACCGGTTTTTAGAAAAAAAAAAGAAGAAAGCAAACGTCTTCGCGAAGAAAATAAGGAACGTTTTAAAGAGAAACATGTATCTGTTTTGCAAAGTAAGTATGTAAAAGTGATATTATATGTCTTTAACGTCAATAACATTCATACATAGATTTAAAACTATTTTATTACATTGTGACACAACCATCAACTTTTTTTTACAGAGGAGAACGAGGTTGTGGATTTTGAGTCAAGCGATAACCAAGAACTCGATGATAATGATTCAGATGGAATGCAAGAATCGAAAGACGAGCCAGCTGCAAAAAAAAACGAGTTCACCATCACTTTATAACACCGAAACTAGTGTCAGCTTTAGACAAATGTAAAAACATGAGGTTAGCGATTTAGTGATAAACACAACGTCTATCCGCCCATGTCGTAAGCAGATTCGATATCAAACAAACCAAGAAATTCATGATGTATTTAAAAGCAAACTGATATCAACATTAACTGTTCATTGGTATGGTAAAATTTTGCCATCATTGTTGAGTAGAGAAAAAGTAGAACGTTTACCAATAGTAATATCATTTAACGGAAATAATCAATTGCTTGGCATTCCAGCAATTTCTACCGGCACAGGAAAGGAACAGGCCACAGCTATTTTCAATTTGTTGAAAGAATGGGACCTAGAAGAAAAGGTGCAGGCTCTATGCTGCGATACTACAGCATCCAATTTAGGCCGTAAGCAGGGTGCATGCGTTCATTTGGAGAAAATATTGGAAAAAGAACTTTTGTATTTACCTTGCCGTCATCATATCTTTGAAATTCTTTTAAGGAGCGTTTTTGATGACAAAATGAAAAAATATACTGGTCCTAGTGTACAAATATTTAAAAAATTTAGAGAAGAGTGGGAACAAATGAAAACAAAGTCTTTTAAATCTGCAATGGAAGATATTCATGCAAAAAAAACACACTAGGCGATATGAAAGATACAGTTGAGTTTGCTTTCAGTAGCATAAAAAAGTCAACCTCGGGACGATTACAAAGAACTTCTCCAACTGGCTTTAGTTTTCCTTGGAGAGTCGGTTCCAAAGTTTACTTTTAAAATGCCGGGTGCCTTTCACCATGCGCGTTGGATGTCTAAGGCCATTTATACATTAAAAATATTTTTATTTAGAGAACACTTCACTCTAAGTGATTCCGAAAAGGATAACGTTAACGTTGTATTTTTATAGTGGAAATATATTTAAAAGTTTGGATAAAAGCGCCAGTTGCTGCTGAGGCCCCTCGTCAAGACTTAAATTTATTAAAAAATGTATATGCATATAGTCTGGTGGATGAAAATATAAGTAAAAAATTATTGCATAAATTTTGCAACCATTTGTGGTACTTATCACCAGAAGCTTTAGCTTTGGCCTTTTTCGATGAACAAATGGCCAACAAATCAAAAAAATGTATGGTGGCTGCTTTAAAAAAGGCCAATAAAACTGAAATCAAAAAGTTGAACATTCCCCATTCTAACCTAAGCCAATTCATGTGTAAAAATATTGAGGATTTTGTTACAGAAAAGACTTTAAATTTCTTCAAAAGATTTTCTATTTCAACGGATTTTTTAAACAAAGTTCCAGAAGAATGGCATACCGACAGTGGTTACAATGCAGGCTTAGATATTGTAAGTAACCTAAACGTAGTTAATGACACTGCACAACGGGCGGTTAAGTTGATGGAAGAATTTAATCAGGTTAGTAGTTGTGAACTGCCAATTCGGTGGCAATTAAAATTGTTAAATTGTTGCTGAAATTGTTAAATTTGGGTAATTAAAATTTGAAAATTGTTAAATTCTTGGAAATTTGTGTTTTTTTGTTTACATAAGGAGTTTTTTGTTTATATAAGGAGTTTTTTGTTTACATTAAGTGTATGTCTTCTGTCTGTCGGTCTGTCTGTCTGCCTGCCTGACCGTGGGAAGTTTGTGTGTGGAATATTTTGTGTGAATGTATTAAGGCGGTTCATAGTTTGGCGGTTTTTATGTGTGTATGTGACGACGGGGAAAATCATGAAAATGGTTTTTCCTAATGCTGACGGAAAATCATCTAATGATTTTTCGTAATTCCGAAGGCAAAACATGATAATTTTTTGTAATACCGAAGGCAAAACATGATAATTTTTCCTAATGCCTACTGCAATACATGATAATTTTTCCTAATGCCTACTGCAATACATGATTATTATTTTTTTCAAATGCCGACGGCAAAAAATGAATATAATTTTTTCAAATGCCGACGGGAAAATGATTTTTCGTAATGACGACGGGAAAACGTGAAAGTTATTTTTTCTAATGCTAATGTAGGTGTTGCTAGACTGTGGGAATTTAAGGCTGACCGTGATTTGAGTGGGCGGCGTTGTTGCCGTAATATGTAACCATAGGAATTTGTGGATGTGTCTGTCTGTCTGTGAGAATTTAGGTGAAGGTTTGATTGGCAGGGGGCGGGGTGTAGTTGAGGTAGATTGATTGCGTGTGTAGTTGTGTGTGAATGTGTGTGTATGTGTGTGTGTGTATGTTTGTAGGAATTTCAATGTGTGTATTTCTGTAGGAGCTTAAGGCTGATTGTGATTTATGAGGGGTGAGGTGTTCTAGTAATATGCAACCGGGGGAATCTGTGTGTTTGTATGTCTGTAGGAGTTTAAGGCTGACCATGATTTGGGTGGGCAGGGTTGTTGACGTAATATGTAGCCATGGGGATTTGTGAATGTGTCTCTCTATAGTAGTTTAAGGTTGATCGTGATTTGAGGTGGGTGAGGATGTTGTTGAGGTAAATTGGTTATGCGTATGTATGTATGTATGTATTTTTGTAAGAATTTAAGATGATTGTGATTTATTAGGGGCGAGGTGTTCTTGTAATATGTAGCCGTGAGAATCTATGTGTATAGACGTCTGTAGAAGTTTAAGACTATCTGTAATTTCAGTTAGGTGAGAGTGTTGTGTTGTTGAGATTAATCTTATATATTGTATATGTATGTATGATCATGGGAATTTGTGTATGTGTATCTGAGGGAGAATTTAAGGCTCATCATGATTTGCAAAAGGTGGGGTGTTGTTGAAATTTTCTTGGATATTTCTTATATGAATTCTGCTATGTGTGTGTATTTGAGCTGGTATTTATATGTAGGTAGAAATAAATTGTTTTCAACATTGACATTTGGTACTATAAAATACTATCATATATCTGGACTTCCCTAATCCTAGTATGCTTTTGTACTTACGATTGCTTTATATTTTCTCATGCTTAAATTTGTCTCGCGTTGAAGTCGGTCTGTGTGAAATTTGTTTATATTACAGATTTTGTTTATTTAACTACATTCGTCTTCTTTGACTGAAAGAGTTATCTACACACAGAGAAAAACCAACTTGAAATCAGTAAGAACCATGCTGAATTAATAAGAACCATTAGCGAAGGTTTAGTCATATTGAAATTTCTTATTTCAATATGGACAAAATATTAATTTACAGTATTCATTTATTAAACTCATTAGTTTGTAGATATCTCAATATACATTTTCTATTATATTAAAAATTATTGAATTAATGTGATGAATTCTTATTTTTAAGCTGCAGATTTTCCCTGAGTGTATGGATTGTTTATATTTGCATTGTGCTTTAACTAAACGACGCTTCATATATTTTCATGATGTAGATCTAATAAATACTTAAGCATTGATAAGAAATTTGATATGTATACATACATATCTACAAATTGATTTTATGTATGTATGTATGTATGTATGTATGTAGTATGTACATATATATGTACATACAAATAAGTGTTCAACTCAATCTTTGAATACATTTTTTATTTTATTTTTTGTCATGTGATGTCTGTTGTTGGTGAAATTAAAAACATTTTAATTTTTATCTGCGTTTACTTAAAAGTTTGTGAGGATTTTCTGTTGTAAGTCAAACTGAATTCTTGAAGATATGTACTTACATACTCTATAGTAATAGTAACTATAATAGAAATATTTCTTATACTTAATTTACAGTTTTTTAAAGTATAGGGTATAAAATTTTTCTACATTTATTTTGGAAAACTTGCTTTGCTTTTTAAAAATGTATAAACATTTTTAAATGAAACTGATCCGGCACTCCAGCTTAGGTACTGATAGTTTTTTTGTTGTTAGTTAACTTACTTATTTTTTATTTTTTATTGATAAACATTGGAAATCAAAAGGGAGTTTTATATTGTAATTATTATTTTCATAATTGTTGAAAACAATCGCTGCTTTTTGTTTGTTTTTTGCGATGAAATCATTTGAGTTACTTTTGCAACTTTACGCGTTTATAAAAATTATGTTATTTTCTATATTTCTTAATTTATAAGACTTTTAGACTTTGTCCTTTAGGGGTTATATATTCTATTATACGATTATGAATAAGAATGCAGTAAGCTGATGTATTTGCTTACTGCTTCAAATTAAAATTTTATTAAATTGAATAAAAGGAGTTTTGTTTTTCTTAAACTCTGATGCAGTTAGAAGCGCTGGAGATTCTTTCATATAACAGCTTTTTTGAAATTTTTGATACATAGTATAATATAGAATTGGATAACATTTATTTTTAATTTTTATGTTAAGAAGTACGGGTATGAGACTGAATTTAAATGTAGTTTTAAATTAGTTAAATCATAATGAACAAACATATTTTCTTCTTTAATAGCGATCAACAGAAAACGAACTCGTTTTCATATAATTTAGGTATACCCTATCGACGGCTCCTCTAGGATACAAGATGACTTTGTATGACGAAATTTCTGTTGCTTTATACTGATAATATGTTTACATTAATAAGATACATATACATATGTTTATTTTATGAACGGTGAGCACCTATGGCTTTTATTTAATGTTCTATATGACTTTTTTTTTTCATTTTATTAAAGTTCAGCGTATTGTATATATATTTCTGAAATGTTTAAGTGTGTTTTGTGTGCCCATCGGGCAGAGTGTACGTATTAGTTGGTCAGTCAGTCTCTATTTTTATTTATTTATTTTTTTCTTCTAATGTGCCACTCCTTTTTCAGATTTTACTACTTGGAATAGAGAATTTTTGTCTAATTTTTTGGTGGGTATATACATTAGGTATGTAGAAATTAGTTTAGATACAAAGAAATGCATGTTTAATATACAACTATTGTATCAAATCGATCTCAAATAACTCAGTTACCTCTACCAGCAATTCACCGTTGGTGTATTCATAAAGTGTTAGAAACAATGAAATATCTATGTTTTGAGAGAATTTTTCCCCTCAAGTATTTCTACATGAGGTTTGAGGGGTCAATCACTGTCGCATTCATATGTAATGATTATTCACTTAAAAAACGTCATCATCACCATCAATCATCTCCGTATACAATACATTCATGAGTTGGGTTGATCCAGATACAATTGCTGTATCATCACCTTCTAACAGCTTTATATATTTTGCTAGTATGCATGTCTTAGCATGCTTCTATCGATAGTGACGTAAGAGTCCGAGATGTAGTAGTGTTACAATTAAAAATCTTTACTATTAGAATTTACCAGTTCGCTCTTTTGAATTTTTGGAAAGTAGATACATATGTACGTATTTCATTGACCACAAAATCATAAAATTTCTTTGCTTACAAAATTGTATGACGTGAGGATTTTTTTTTTTTTTTTTTAATTATACATGCTTCGGCATGCTTTCATTTTTTTTTCTATAAATTTATGTAATACTCATACAGATACAGATATAAAGTAAGATCTGTTTACTGTACATTTTAAAATTTATGCATGCTTCAGCATGATTCTAGTTCAAGCGTATATTCATTCACTAAGTTTGTTTGATACTTATTCATACACATGTACATTCTTAAAGATTGGATATCAAAGTCCAATTTCCGTAGTTTATCTATATTTTCTAAAGATCTGATAGCTAAAGAAATAAATAGAGTGAAGATCTTCTATAATAATCCCATTTTCATATTGTAAAATTTTGCGTGCTAGCGCTTTCGATGGGAAAATATACATACAACTTTATAAAAAGTGATAATATGATGTGCTGCTGAATATTGCACTATGTTATAGTTCATTTTAAACACTGAAGTTTTAGCAATATTTCATTCAGACCAACAAGTTTAGAGAATTCCACTACATTTAGTTAATTATCTTTCTTAAGACCCATCATTCCTAATCAATCCTACAAAAAACAACACAAACTAGATTTTTCGTTTTAATTTTATTTTTATTAAATTCAACATTCATTCTTCAAATTACTTTATACTATATTAAGTAGCTTTTCCTCATTTGTTGAGTTGACTTTAATAGGAGACATTTTAATGGTACGATGAACTTTTCTATTGCATGCATTGAGTAAATCTTTATACATACCAATCCACTTATATGAACCATTAAAGCTAATTCTTTTCACATCATACCTTTCAATGATCTATTAAATCATTCTAATATTGATGCTTTCATATTAAGTAATGTTTAATCTTCTATTTATGTATGAGTTTTCCCAAGTATTTATTAAAAAATTCTTTAGAATCATCTGTTTGTAAGTTTTTTGGTACCCGTACCACTTCAAAAATATTTTCCATTGCCTTGGTTTTTAGAGTGCAGCTTTTATTTTCAGCTGTACTTTGAGAATGTGTCAATTACAGTCTTCAAAAATCAACAATTTCTATTTTCTGTAGAATAGTTCTACATTTCACCTAACTTAGCTCCATAAAACATCATATATTCCTGTCATTACATCTCTACAAGCACAAACAGTTGTTGAGATTTAATATGGAGTTCGTTAACTAAATTCCTTTTTAAGGACATAGAATTGTTTCACAGATTTTTTCGAAAGTGTTGTGATCTACATCTTGCACTTTCAGCTATTTATACTAACATGTAGTTAATTTTCTAATCTATATATTTAACCGTAAACTCTTCAATTTGTTTTTAATTATTTACTTTTTAGAATTGCTTTTTCAATTTTATAACTGTCTTCTTTCTCTAATTTTATTTCACGTTGTTGTTCCTCAATTTGCATTTAAATATATTCTTGAATATTAATGCTTTAAGCTATATTATTAATTTGTCTTGTATTTTATCTTCATTCAGTTTAATGTAACTATCAACAATAGTTTGTATCTAATTCATTTATGCCTTCCAATACTGATAAGTCAGTATAAATGTCTTCAGAATTGGAAGTCTATGAGTAAAATCATCGTCATCATCATTCTCAGTATTAGCATCATTAAATATGATGGTATTATCAAATATTGTTCCTTCTACTAGTTTCTTTGGGGTACTTGTCTATATCTTGAGTGAAGGTTTCTCAGGCTTTAAACTTGTATATTTTCAACTTCTGTCTTGATTTTACTTTCTTCTTTCATAAGAATTCTTTTAATATTTTTAGAACTATTTATGAATTCTTCTGCTATAGGTTTAAATGTATCTTTTAGTTGTTCACTTGTATCTATTTCACCAGTTTTTATACTACGAAGCTTTTTCTTCAACACATTTCTTGTCAACACCAACTGTTTTAAAATTTTCTCATCCAGGGCAAATAACAGGTATCAGCAATCATATCAGCTTTTCAGGAGCTGGTCTGGTTTTCAGATCAGCTTTTTAGGACCTGGTCTGGTTTTCAGATCAGCTTTTCAGGACCTGGTCTGGTTTTCAGATCAGCTTATCAGGACCTGGTCTGGTTTTCAGATCAGCTTTTCAGGACCTGGTCTGGTTTTCAGATCAGCTTATCAGGACCTGGTCTGGTTTTCAGATCAGCTTATCAGGAGCTGGTCTGGTTTTCAGATCAGCTTATCAGGAGCTGGTCTGGTTATCAGATCAGCTTATCAGGAGCTGGTCTGGTTTTTAGATCAGCTTATCAGGAGCTGATCTGATTTTTAGATCAGCTTATCAGGTAACAGATCAGGCTATCAGGAGCTGTTCAGATTTTCATTTCAAGATATCTGAGTCAGATTTAGTTATCAGTGTACAAGTAGCTAGCCATTTATAACATTTATATACATGAAGTTTAAAGTCAGATGAAATACGAAAAAGTAAAGTTTTATCTAGTAAAATTATTTTCTATAACGATCATCGTTTAATTCACTATCTTTGCTTATAATCAAAAATCCATATTTATCCTTTCAACATGCTTTTTATTTTTCTCACCTAACTTAAACATTAAATATACATTATGATGATCTCTTATTAAATGTTTGGTGATTATGGTGTAAGTTTTACATAAGTAGAATGAATCAACATTCTTATCTCTCCCCATAAAAAAGTATTCTTCCCATACGCATCATCGTTAAATATCATATTGGAATTACTTTGGACTGAAATAACAGATTCACTATCGGTAAATTTTGTAATATATTATTATTTTAATTGATGAAATTAATTTCTTCAGATTTTTATATCTGGGTTGATATAAAGATTTTGAGTATAAATAAATGTTCTCAAATTTAAGTCCATTAGGACTTTCTAGCAAGCCAATCATAGCGTTTTTTTTTTGCAATTTGACAGGTCAACTATTGTTGCACGAATAGAATTTGATATAAAGGAACTATGATTTATTTTTGAACTATCGTTCGATGATTCATCAATATTTCGTACCAAGGTTTTTTAGGTTGTTTTACTAACCGCATTTATGTAGCTAAATACATTTTATAAATATTATCTCTTATTATAAAAAAATAAACTAATACAGCTATACCATATCAGAAAATATTTTCTGAAATCGTATAGCTGCATTAGTTTATTTTTTCTATAATAAGAGATAATGATCCACACTCATAATCAAAACAGCATAAAAATATCCTTTGTTTTGACTATGAGTATGCATCAATATTTATGAAATGCGTTTAGTTACAAAAATGTGGTTAGTAAAACAAAGTATATTTTAACAGCCTTATTTATAACACTGTAAGAGTTTAAAATCAGTATTTTATACGATAATACTGATTTGAAACTCTTAAAATATTCTTTGTTTTGACTATGAGTAGGGCCCATTATCTCTTATTATAGGACAAATAAAATAATATAGCTATACGATTTCAGAAAATATTTTCTGATATCGTATAGCTACATTTTTAATTTTTCTATAATAAGAGATAATATTTATGAAATACATTTCATAAATATTGGCGCATACTCATAGTAAAAACAACCTAAAAATACCTTGGTACGAAATATTGATGAATCATCAAAATTTCATACCATCATATATTTATGTTGTTTTACTAATCGCATTTTGTAAATAAATGCATTTCATAAATATTATCTATTATTATAGAAAGAATCAAATAGTATGGTTATATGATATTAGAAAACATGATTTCTGATATCATATAATTATACTATTTTATTTTTTTATAATAAGAGATAATGACTCATACTCATAGTCAAAACAAAGGATATTTTTATGCTGTTTTGATTATGAGTATGCATCAATATTTATGAAATGCATTTAGTTATAAAATGCGGTTAGTAAAACAAAGTATATTTTAAGTGTTTAAAACCACCATTTTTATGGTAATACCGGTTTTAAACACTTAAAGCATACTTTGTTTTGACTATGAGTATCAGCTGATATTTATGAAATGGATTTTATAAATATTGACTCATACCCTTAGTCAAAACAACATAAATAATTCTTGGTACGAAATATTGATGATTCATCGAACGATAGTTCAAAAATAAATCATAGTTCCCTTATATCAAATTCTATTCGTGCAACAATAGTTGACCTGTCAAATTACGAAAAAAAACGCTATGATTGGCTTGCTAGAAAGTCCTAATGGACTTAAATTTTGAGAACATTTATTTATACTCAAAATCTTTATATCACCCCAGATATAAATATCTGAAGAAATTAATTACATCAATTAAAATAATAATATATTACAAAATTTACCGATAGTGAATCTGTTATTTCAGTCCAAAGTAATTCCAATATGATATTTAACGATGATGCGTATGGGAAGCATATTTTTGTATGGGGAGAGATAAGAATGTTGATTCATTCTACTTATGTAAAACTTACACCAGAATCACCAAACATTTAATAAGAGATCATCATAATGTATATTTAATGTTTAAGTTAGGTGAGAAAAATAAAAAGCATGTTGAAAGGATAAATATGGATTTTTGATTATAAGCAAAGATAGTGAATTAAACGATGATCGTTATAGAAAATAATTTTACTAGATAAAACTTTACTTTTTCGTATTTCATCTGACTTTAAACTTCATGTATATAAATGTTATAAATGGCTAGCTACTTGTACACTGATAACTAAATCTGACTCAGATATCTTGAAATGAAAATCTGAACAGCTCCTGATAGCCTGATCTGTTACCTGATAAGCTGATCTAAAAATCAGATCAGCTCCTGATAAGCTGATCTGAAAACCAGACCAGGTCCTGAAAAGCTGATCTGAAAACCAGACCAGGTCCTGATAAGCTGATCTGAAAACCAGACCAGCTCCTGAAAAGCTGATCTGAAAACCAGACCAGGTCCTGAAAAGCTGATCTGAAAACCAGACCAGCTCCTGAAAAGCTGATATGATTGCTGATACCTGTTATTTGCCCTGGATGAGAAAATTTTAAAACAGTTGGTGTTGACAAGAAATGTGTTGAAGAAAAAGCTTCGTAGTATAAAAACTGGTGAAATAGATACAAGTGAACAACTAAAAGATACATTTAAACCTATAGCAGAAGAATTCATAAATAGTTCTAAAAATATTAAAAGAATTCTTATGAAAGAAGAAAGTAAAATCAAGACAGAAGTTGAAAATATACAAGTTTAAAGCCTGAGAAACCTTCACTCAAGATATAGACAAGTACCCCAAAAGAAACTAGTAGAAGGAACAATATTTGATAATACCATCATATTTAATGATGCTAATACTGAGAATGATGATGACGATGATTTTACTCATAGACTTCCAATTCTGAAGACATTTATACTGACTTATCAGTATTGGAAGGCATAAATGAATTAGATACAAACTATTGTTGATAGTTACATTAAACTGAATGAAGATAAAATACAAGACAAATTAATAATATAGCTTAAAGCATTAATATTCGAGAATATATTTAAATGCAAATTGAGGAACTACAGCGTGAAATAAAATTAGAGAAAGAAGACAGTTATAAAATTGAAAAAGCAATTCTAAAAAGTAAATAATTAAAAACAAATTGAAGAGTTTACGGTTAAATATATAGATTAGAAAATTAACTACATGTTAGTATAAATAGCTGAAAGTGCAAGATGTAGATCACAACACTTTCGAAAAAATCTGTGAAACAATTCAATGTCTTTAAAAAGGAATTTAGTTAACGAAGTCCATATTAAATTTCAACAACTGTTTGTTCTTGTAGAGATGTAATGACAGGAATATATGATGTTTTATGGAGCTAAGTTAGGTGAAATGTAGAACTATTCTACAGAAAATAGAAATTGTTGATTTTTGAAGACTGTAATTGACACATTCTCAAAGTACAGCTGAAAATAAAAGCTGCACTCTAAAAACCAAGGCAATGGAAAATATTTTTGAAGTGGTACGGGTACCAAAAAACTTACAAACAGATGATTCTAAAGAATTTTTTAATAAATACTTGGGAAAACTCATACATAAATAGAAGATTAAACATTACTTAATATGAAAGCATCAATATTAGAATGATTTAATAGATCATTGAAAGGTATGATGTGAAAAGAATTAGCTTTAATGGTTCATATAAGTGGATTGGTATGTATAAAGATTTACTCAATGCATGCAATAGAAAAGTTCATCGTACCATTAAAATGTCTCCTATTAAAGTCAACTCAACAAATGAGGAAAAGCTACTTAATATAGTATAAAGTAATTTGAAGAATGAATGTTGAATTTAATAAAAATAAAATTAAAACGAAAAATCTAGTTTGTGTTGTTTTTTGTAGGATTGATTAGGAATGATGGGTCTTAAGAAAGATAATTAACTAAATGTAGTGGAATTCTCTAAACTTGTTGGTCTGAATGAAATATTGCTAAAACTTCAGTGTTTAAAATGAACTATAACATAGTGCAATATTCAGCAGCACATCATATTATCACTTTTTATAAAGTTGTATGTATATTTTCCCATCGAAAGCGCTAGCACGCAAAATTTTACAATATGAAAATGGGATTATTATAGAAGATCTTCACTCTATTTATTTCTTTAGCTATCAGATCTTTAGAAAATATAGATAAACTACGGAAATTGGACTTTGATATCCAATCTTTAAGAATGTACATGTGTATGAATAAGTATCAAACAAACTTAGTGAATGAATATACGCTTGAACTAGAATCATGCTGAAGCATGCATAAATTTTAAAATGTACAGTAAACAGATCTTACTTTATATCTGTATCTGTATAAGTATTACATAAATTTATAGAAAAAAAATGAAAGCATGCCGAAGCATGTATAATTAAAAAAAAAAAAAAAAAAATCCTCACGTCATACAATTTTGTAAGCAAAGAAATTTTATGATTTTGTGGTCAATGAAATACGTACATATGTATCTACTTTCCAAAAATTCAAAAGAGCGAACTGGTAAATTCTAATAGTAAAGATTTTTAATTGTAACACTACTACATCTCGGACTCTTACGTCACTATCGATAGAAGCATGCTAAGGCATGCATACTAGCAAAATATATAAAGCTGTTAGAAGGTGATGATACAGCAATTGTATCTGGATCAACCCAACTCATGAATGTATTGTATACGGAGATGATTGATGGTGATGATGACGTTTTTTAAGTGAATAATCATTACATATGAATGCGACAGTGATTGACCCCTCAAACCTCATGTAGAAATACTTGAGGGGAAAAATTCTCTCAAAACATAGATATTTCATTGTTTCTAACACTTTATGAATACACCAACGGTGAATTGCTGGTAGAGGTAACTGAGTTATTTGAGATCGATTTGATACAATAGTTGTATATTAAACATGCATTTCTTTGTATCTAAACTAATTTCTACATACCTAATGTATATACCCACCAAAAAATTAGACAAAAATTCTCTATTCCAAGTAGTAAAATCTGAAAAAGGAGTGGCACATTAGAAGAAAAAAATAAATAAATAAAAATAGAGACTGACTGACCAACTAATACGTACACTCTGCCCGAAACACACTTAAACATTTCAGAAATATATATACAATACGCTGAACTTTAATAAAATGAAAAAAAAAGTCATATAGAACATTAAATAAAAGCCATAGGTGCTCACCGTTCATAAAATAAACATATGTATATGTATCTTATTAATGTAAACATATTATCAGTATAAAGCAACAGAAATTTCGTCATACAAAGTCATCTTGTATCCTAGAGGAGCCGTCGATAGGGTATACCTAAATTATATGAAAACGAGTTCGTTTTCTGTTGATCGCTATTAAAGAAGAAAATATGTTTGTTCATTATGATTTAACTAATTTAAAACTACATTTAAATTCAGTCTCATACCCGTACTTCTTAACATAAAAATTAAAAATAAATGTTATCCAATTCTATATTATACTATGTATCAAAAATTTCAAAAAAGCTGTTATATGAAAGAATCTCCAGCGCTTCTAACTGCATCAGAGTTTAAGAAAAAAAAACTCCTTTTATTCAATTTAATAAAATTTTAATTTGAAGCAGTAAGCAAATACATCAGCTTACTGCATTCTTATTCATAATCGTATAATAGAATATATAACCCCTAAAGGACAAAGTCTAAAAGTCTTATAAATTAAGAAATATAGAAAATAACATAATTTTTATAAACGCGTAAAGTTGCAAAAGTAACTCAAATGATTTCATCGCAAAAAACAAACAAAAAGCAGCGATTGTTTTCAACAATTATGAAAATAATAATTACAATATAAAACTCCCTTTTGATTTCCAATGTTTATCAATAAAAAATAAAAAATAAGTAAGTTAACTAACAACAAAAAAACTATCAGTACCTAAGCTGGAGTGCCGGATCAGTTTCATTTAAAAATGTTTATACATTTTTAAAAAGCAAAGCAAGTTTTCCAAAATAAATGTAGAAAAATTTTATACCCTATACTTTAAAAAACTGTAAATTAAGTATAAGAAATATTTCTATTATAGTTACTATTACTATAGAGTATGTAAGTACATATCTTCAAGAATTCAGTTTGACTTACAACAGAAAATCCTCACAAACTTTTAAGTAAACGCAGATAAAAATTAAAATGTTTTTAATTTCACCAACAACAGACATCACATGACAAAAAATAAAATAAAAAATGTATTCAAAGATTGAGTTGAACACTTATTTGTATGTACATATATATGTACATACTACATACATACATACATACATACATACATAAAATCAATTTGTAGATATGTATGTATACATATCAAATTTCTTATCAATGCTTAAGTATTTATTAGATCTACATCATGAAAATATATGAAGCGTCGTTTAGTTAAAGCACAATGCAAATATAAACAATCCATACACTCAGGGAAAATCTGCAGCTTAAAAATAAGAATTCATCACATTAATTCAATAATTTTTAATATAATAGAAAATGTATATTGAGATATCTACAAACTAATGAGTTTAATAAATGAATACTGTAAATTAATATTTTGTCCATATTGAAATAAGAAATTTCAATATGACTAAACCTTCGCTAATGGTTCTTATTAATTCAGCATGGTTCTTACTGATTTCAAGTTGGTTTTTCTCTGTGTGTAGATAACTCTTTCAGTCAAAGAAGACGAATGTAGTTAAATAAACAAAATCTGTAATATAAACAAATTTCACACAGACCGACTTCAACGCGAGACAAATTTAAGCATGAGAAAATATAAAGCAATCGTAAGTACAAGAGCATACTAGGATTAGGGAAGTCCAGATATATGATAGTATTTTATAGTACCAAATGTCAATGTTGAAAACAATTTATTTCTACCTACATATAAATACCAGCTCAAATACACACACATAGCAGAATTCATATAAGAAATATCCAAGAAAATTTCAACAACACCCCACCTTTTGCAAATCATGATGAGCCTTAAATTCTCCCTCAGATATACATACACAAATTCCCATGATCATACATACATATACAATATATAAGATTAATCTCAACAACACAACACTCTCACCTAACTGAAATTACAGATAGTCTTAAACTTCTACAGACGTCTATACACATAGATTCTCACGGCTACATATTACAAGAACACCTCGCCCCTAATAAATCACAATCATCTTAAATTCTTACAAAAATACATACATACATACATACGCATAACCAATTTACCTCAACAACATCCTCACCCACCTCAAATCACGATCAACCTTAAACTACTATAGAGAGACACATTCACAAATCCCCATGGCTACATATTACGTCAACAACCCTGCCCACCCAAATCATGGTCAGCCTTAAACTCCTACAGACATACAAACACACAGATTCCCCCGGTTGCATATTACTAGAACACCTCACCCCTCATAAATCACAATCAGCCTTAAGCTCCTACAGAAATACACACATTGAAATTCCTACAAACATACACACACACACATACACACACATTCACACACAACTACACACGCAATCGATCTACCTCAACTACACCCCGCCCCCTGCCAATCAAACCTTCACCTAAATTTTCACAGACAGACAGACACATCCACAAATTCCTATGGTTACATATTACGGCAACAACGCCGCCCACTCAAATCACGGTCAGCCTTAAATTCCCACAGTCTAGCAACACCTACATTAGCATTAGAAAATATAACTTTCACGTTTTCCCGTCGTCATTAGGAAAAATCATTTTCCCGTCTGCATTTGAAAAAATTATATTCATTTTTTGCTGTCGGCATTTGAAAAAAATAATAATCATGTATTGCAGTAGGCATTAGGAAAAATTATAATGTTTTGCCTTCGGTATTACGAAAAATCATTAGATGATTTTCCGTCAGCATTAGGAAAACCATTTTCATGATTTTCCCCGTCGTCACATACACACATAAAAACCGCCAAACTATGAACCGCCTTAATACATTCACACAAAATATTCCACACACAAACTTCCCACGGTCAGGCAGGCAGACAGACAGACCGACAGACAGACATACACTTAATGTAAGCAAAAACTCCTAATGTAAACAAAAAACTCCTAATGTAAATAAAAAAACTCCTTATATAAACAAAAAACTCCTTATGTAAACAAAAAAACACAAATTTCCAAGAATTTAACAATTTTCAAATTTTAATTACCCAAATTTAACAATTTCAGCAACAATTTAACAATTTCAGCCCACAATTTAACAATTTCAGCAACAATTTCACAATTTTAATTGGTCCAGGATGAACATTCCCCTACTACTGAAACCTTACTTGCTGCCTTATTGCAGCCTCTCCGATGGTTTGCTTAACGCGAAATCAGTGGTGTAAAATGTGTTTTACTGGCCATCATGGCTGTAAACAAAATATTATCCTTAATTGCATGAAATTATTCACAAAAAACGGACAATGAAATACTTAAGTGTACAAAAAATAAACGTGCGTCTTATTTATACATACATACATATGTATGTATATAAGAAGTCAGCTAGTACTAGCTGAGCCCGGAAGAGTTGTCTTACCCCCACATTTAGGAACTTGCATTGTGTTGAGTTGATACATGAGGAAATGCAGCGCATTGTGGCAATGAAGTGCAACAGGAAATGTAAAGGTATGCTTGAATATTTATTTCTATGTATAAACTTAATTTATAATATACATATGTATACATACATATGCATGTATGTTTATATCTATTTAAGGTTTCCCAAAATTGCACGGAAAAATTGTTGATGTGGTGACAACGTTATTGCGTCGTTTACCAGCCACCAATGTCATGGTTGAGAATTTGGGAGCCATTGAATTGGCCTATATAAATATCCAATTTTCATAAACATGCCTAGTCTACTAAAAGCTGACACCAGCTGACACAATGGAACCATATGGACATCAGAAACCACAACGACGTGGAAATGCGCCGAATAGTATTAATTCTTTGCCTCAAGGAATGCAGAACGTTTGATAAAATCTTATTTCTATATTGTGCGAAAATCCATACAAGATTCTGTACCAAAAGCTATCATGCATTTAGGCGAGATACATGTGGTAGAAATATTTTATATTCGATACAATTTTTTAAAAATCATCATCAATAAACTAATGGAGTTAATCATTTTGCAAGAGTTAATTTAGAATGCATAGGTTAGGAAGGGTGGTGCTATACCGCACCACCACTCGGAGACCCAATTGGGTTCCATTGTGATAAATATTCATACATTATAATCCTTTTTACTTTAAAATATATTTTTTAAACATAAAGAACGATATAATTTTTTTCACTTTAAATATAAACAAACATCAGATAAAGGAAGACATTTTGACAGTTGGGGTCTAAGCAGTCTTCGAACGCCTGATAGTCATCGGGACTGTTAAGATCACCTGTTATGAATTCGCATTGGGAAACCCATGAAAAACCCATACTAATACTACTATAACAATTTTAAAATATTTAATTCACTTATACTCATCCCGAATTTTGTCTGAAGGGTCCATTAAAACATTTTATCCAGACATTTTCTATTTTTATTCATGATCGATATTTCGTTAACAGTTTGTTAACATCGTCAGGAAAAAAAATATATCGAAAAAACTAATTAAATTAAATAAAACTACCTCGAGCTTAACAAACATACGAGAATATAATTGTGTAAAACGCAACGCCAAGCGTTGTAAAATTTTATATGGAAAAAATTTAAATCACAAAAACAAAATACATACAAAATTTATCAACGCCAAGCGTTGCGTTTTACAAAATTAGGCCCTAATAGATTATATTATGAAATTTTTTAATAATTAATATGTATATCAAAATGCCATACCACACTAAAATTAATATGTTTTCTTGAAGAAAGTTTCAAACTCCATTTGCAAAAGGAAATATGTAGCTTTCTAGAACTGAAAAGAGAAATCAATGTAACAATTCTACAGTCTTTAAAAACAATTTTTATTTGTGAAGCACTATGAGGAATTTTGAAGAACAGTATGCCAATTTATACATGAAAAATATGTGTATTTACATAAATGTGTACATGCGTACGTATGCAGAGACCTGCGCCGAGCCGCCGAAGCCTTTATATCAGCCGCCGCCGCCGAATTGTTCTCGGCTCAAAATCGGTTAAGATAAGCCGTCGATTGATGATTTTTTTTATATTTTACTTGAGGTTTTTAGTTTTTTTCACTAATCCATTCACACTTTTAAATTTGTATACAAATTAGTTATCAAATTTTCTTTCCAATTGACATACCGTCGCTTGGTTATTGGTTTGCTGCAGACATAGTGAATTTTGAATATATTGTGCCGCAAACCAACAACCACCCGACGATATGTATATCCCGTTTATAAGCACTTCTTATTTGCAAATAACGTTACCATATATAATATACAAGAATGTAAGTCTGAACCGGGACTTAACGACTAAATTTCAGAGAACACCTGCTGTAGTCCGCGTTGCCACATTCTAATTTTGTACCACAAACAAAGCGAAAAAGATCGCTAGAAAATTATTATATAACAAAAACAAATTCAATTTTACAATGATTTAATGTGTAATAAGAAGTGGTTCTTTTTTGATAAATGACAATTTTCTAACAATTTTTTCCGCTTTGTAGTACAAAATAAAAAGAACGTGGCAACGCTGATTAAATCAGTTTTTCCCTGAAATTTAGCTGGTAAAAATAAATCATTTTTAAAAATTTTGTGAATTTACTTTGACAAAAATTGTGAAGCCGACTCAGCCGATTTTCAGCCGCCGCCGAACAATTTTTCATGAGCCACCGCTGCCGACGAAATTGCTCGGCGCGGGTCACTGTAAGTATGCTAGTTTGTATGTATGAATGTTTCTATGCACATTATTAAAAAAAAAGGTAAAAAACGTATGTATGTTGTTTAGCTTGCTTGTCATTTTTATTTGAATCCTTCATTGGACAAACTTATTTTAAATTGTATTTCTCGTAAAATATTTTATTGCAATGTGAAATATTTTCTTTATTAGATGAAACTTAAAGCTAGTAAAAGGCTGAAAAAATATGAAATACATATATACATATTTACATACCTATATGTACATAAATTGTGTTATTTACATACATAAAAACGTAGAAACATATACATATATATGTATATGTACACATGTATATAACTTCAACAAGAACTTAATCCCTGCCAGGATTATCCCATTAGAATTAGATACATGGAATAAATTTTTTTTTAATGCATGTTTTTTTATTATTGTATCTTCAAATATGAACTAACAATAAGTATTCAAATCTTAAATCTATAAAAAAATTATTAGGCCCGACCAATGTCGGACATAAGCTTAGTGATAGTTATTACTAATACATAAGTAGTGATAAGCAACAAAAAGAAAAAAGGGTTTTCAAGCAGCTTCATCATCTAGAGTGTTGAATATTAGAGCCCGTGTATCTCTCTTTTTTAAGCGGATGTGTCCAGTAACGTTCAAAATATTACGAGCAAGCGGATTAGGATGTAACTCGAGTTTTGTTAGATATTTGGCTTGCGTATTTTACAATTTCTTCAGTCACTAGTGGCATATTCAAATCGCGATGTATATTTGAATTTTTGATGTACCATGGAGCCGATGTTATCATGCGTAAAATTTTATTTTGCCTTCGTTGAATTTTCTCTACATTTGAAGCTGAAGCAGTGCCCCATAGTTGAATTCCGTAACACCATATTGGCTTTAAAAGCGACTTGTATATTAAAAGTTTGCAGTGTTGAATTTCTACCAATCAGCCAATGTACCTGAGTTAATTTAAGTTTCATTTGAGTTAACTTAGAGTCAATGTGGTGTTTCCATGTAAGTCGTCGATCAAGGTGTATACCAAGATATTTCACATGTGAATGTTGAGGAACAACTTGATTGTTAATCCGAATGGGGGAGCAAGTATCTCTTCTTAGGGTGAACGTTATATGGACACACTTTTGTTCATTGACTTTAATTCTCCATAAGTTTAACCAAAGCTCCATCTGGCTAATGTGTTCCTGGAGTTTGCGGGATGCCTCATCAGGGTTTTCGTGCATACTAAGGCAGGCTGTATCGTCGGCAAATGTGGAAGTATGGATACTACTGCTCACAGGGATATCACAAGTATAAATCAAATATAAAACTGGTCCCAGTATGCTCCCCTGTGGCACACCGGATGAAATAGTTTCGTGCCTACTCGTAAAGTCTCCTTCCACAACAGTGAACTTACGGGAAATAATGTAACTTTCCAAAAGATTTAAAATGTTTATTGATAAGTAAGTATTCAATTTTAAAATTAGGCCTTCATGCCACACTTTATCAAATGCCTGGGAAACGTCAATAAAGAGCGCAGAACAATACTTTTTTTCCTCAAAAGTTCTTATAAATTGAACAAATCTGTGAGTTTGTTCAATGGTGCTATGCTGACTTCTAAAACCAAATTGATGGTCTGGTATGCAGCCACTACTAATTAGAATTGTGGGCAATTTGTTTTGAGCAGTTTTTCGAAAAGCTTTGACATAGTTGATAGTAGACTTATTGGCCTATATGACTCAGCCTTGGTTAGATCTTTGCCCGGCTTTGGAATCATTTTAACCTTGGCAAGCTTCCAGCTGTGTGGATAATACTCCAGACGTAAAATGGCATTAAATATGAATAATGGGTGTTTTAAGCTTTCTAGCAGCGCGCCACAAAGAGTAATTAGGCGCTGGTGTGACATCAAGACCTTCCAGATAATTTTTAAGAGATGCAGTTTTTTCCGATGCAACCAACTCTTGGAGTCGTTTAGTGCACTCTTTAAATCTGGTTTTATTTTGGGGTTATCTGTGCTGTTGCCATTCCCCTCTAGCTCTTTTTTTCACGTACGAGACGTTCAATGTCTGAAGAATAAATTCTATTAAAACCAGTCTGCGGATGGGAGGTAGTGGCATGTTCAGCAGCCTGTTTAATATTCTCGCTGAGATTGGCAATGTTATATTCAATATCATCGGATGTTCTAAGCGTAATGTTTTCCGTACAATGACTACTGAGATATTTTTTGAACCCCAGCCAATTAACACGATTGATCATCTTCACATATGGGTCAGGTAAGTTACTTCTTAAGGGACTACAAATTGTAATGATCGTCGGAGAGTGATCGGACGAAAGATCAAGAGAAGCTTGAACTTTAATTAAATCCCTAGAGATATTTTTTATGACGCCAAAATCTATAACATCCGGAATTTTTTGTACGTCAGTAGGCCACTAAGTGGGCTCCCCACTCGAAATGACATCCAAGCCCATTTTTGAAATAGTGTTGAACAATGCTCGACCTCTGGGGGTAATAAGACGCGAACCCCAGAACGTATGCTTAGCATTGTAGTCGCCAGCTGCTACAAAACAAGGTCCAAGAGATTTGTAGAAATCCTCATATTGATTCTCAGTGATTGAAAATCTGGGAGGGGAGTAAATTGATGATATAACAAAATTTGTACAAAAACTTTCAATGCCAATATTTGTTGCTTGTAGGTGTTCTTCACAAATGTTATCAAGAACATAGTGCTTGAGTCTTGACTTTATTAGAATTGCTGATGCACCGCAAGCCCTTCCTGTAGGGTCCTTGGTATCATATATAGTGTAGCCATAAATTTTTAAAAGACTTCTCGAAGTCAAATGAGTCTCAGATACTAACATTACATCAATATTTTTTTCCGTGAGGAAGTGCTCAAGTTCATTTTTATGTTGGCGAATGCCGTTTGCGTTCCAGAAACATATTGTTAACGTGCTCATGGCTTATTAATTAATGCTTGAAGCAGAGTATTCTGCATTCGCAGCATTTCTTGCATCATGCTAGTCATATTTGTTGTAAAATTGTTTATAGTTTGCACCAGATTTTCAATAGTAGCTTCAAGGCGACTAAAATTAAAGCTTGCGTCAATATTTTTTGAATTATTTGGCGGGGAAACATTTTGTGTGGTAATTGAATTTGTCTTAGCAGCATCTGCATACGATAGACGGGAAGTAACTGGTTTGCTCATTTGCGCAAAAGTGGCGGAGTAAGCGTTTGCTGATTGAGCTGGAGCTAATTTAGGTTTTTGCACCATAGTCTTCTTTACGAAAGAGTACACAGGACAACCTCTGTAGTTAGCGGTGTGATTACCTCCACAATTACTGCATTTTTTATCACTTTGATCTTTTGGCTTATTGCCACTAGCAGTGCCGTGTAATTCGCCGCACACAACACAAACAGAGGGTAAATTGCAGTATGTTTTTGTATGGCCATATTCTTGGCAATTATGGCACTGTACAGGACCTGAACGCTTATGTGTCTCTTCAACTGTGATTTTTCGGTACAAGAGGTATTTCAAATTATAAATTGGATGCGTCTCATTTTTTTTCAATTTTATATCATTAGGCTCAAGTTCAACTCGAAATAGAGGTTGGGGAATTTTCTCTCTGTTTATTATATTGGACACATTTTTTACCTTACACCCCTGGAGAACGAGTGCAACTTTTATTTCTTCGGGAACAACATAAGAATCTATGCCCTTCAATACGATCGGCTGCGCTGTTATCCCTAGACATTTTTGGAGCAGATGAAATTTTTGAAGAATTCGGGCTTCGCCCACGCTTTACCACGGTTATATATCTGTCCATTCCGACTTGTACCTTGAGTTTCGAGCCGCTGTTATCTGTAGTGATAACTTTGATAAGTGATGAACACGAGCCTGAAGGGGATGTTATTACTGGCTTATATGAAGAAGTACTAGGCAACTGCAATGTTAATGCATCATTACTATTTGGCATTGGACAAAGCGAAGTTGATCGCTGACGAAAACTTGGCTTTGGCGTTAAAAAAAGACTTTCATCAGATTTATTATTTACATTTTTTTCATTAAGAGTTTCAGAACTCACAGTAAAATAAGCATTTCTGCCGTTAGAACTCACTTCAAATTTTTTTGTATTTGAGGCACTCATACAAAGAATTCCTCAAGGGATATTCGTTTGTGTTTTTTTTGTTTGCGGTCTTTTTTTGTTTTTGTTATTTATGATAGTTTATTTGTTTAGAGGTACACATATATAGTATTCCTCAATATCACTTTGTTTAATTTTTTCTGTTTGCGGTTTTTTGTTTGTTTTTGTTATTTTTACTATGTAAATCAAAGCATAAAGCTTATTTATTAAAGACAGTATGTACCTATTACGAATAATATGTACTACGAATATTTTTTGTTTGTTTAATTTTTTGTAAGTAAGAAAAATTCCGCACTAAAAAATTGGCAATAAAATAATCAAAAGATGTTGAGTGGAACAAAATGAGTTAGGAACATTTTACAAAGATGTTGAAAGATGTTTTTTAGCCCTGTACATTTCTTATGGGAAATTTTAAACATCATCGCAAACTGATGGTAGATGTTAGATGTTGATAAGTGTGAAAAGGCTATAAGAAATGTACACGGCTAAAAAACAAAATCTTTCAACATCTTTGTAAAATGTTCCTAACTCATTTTGTTCCACTCAACATCTTTTGATTATTTTAGTGCCATCACTGATAAATGACAAAAAATTGTAGTGGCATCACTGGAATTTTTGACATTTAATGACATAAAAAAATATTTACAAAGTTATTAAAAATAAGCGAAACATCTAAGAATTTTTATTTTTAAATATTTGTACATAATTACAAACATTTTGTTGTATGTACATTCTTACATATGTATCTATTTTTTTGCAGTAAAAAAGAAAACCAGTCTCCGAATTTGTTGGACGGAAGAAATAGAGGCTGGATAAGATTGTACAAAACTATGTCTTCATCATCTTCTTCCTCCAGTAAGCTTTTTATGGATTCTACACACTGCATTAATAGTAGAGATTGCTCTTGAAAATTAACAACTAGTCCTATTATTAATTTCTCTTCATTATCCAGTGCCCCATAACTGAATTCCGTAGCGCCATATTGGCTTCAAAAGCGACTTGTATAATAAAAGTTTGCAGTCTAGGCTGAGTGTTGATTTTCTGCCAATCAACCAATATATTTGAGTCAACTTAAGTTTCATCTGAGTTAACTTAGAGTCAATATGATCTTTCCATGTAAGTCTTCGATCAAGGTGTATACCAAGGTATTTCACTTGGGAATGTTGAGGAATATTTTGATTGTTGATTCGAATGGGAGAGCAAGTATCTCTTCTTAGGGTGAACGTTATATGGACACACTTTTGTTCATTGACTTTAATTCTCCATAAGTTCAACCATATTTCCAGCTGAAAGATATGTTCCTGGAGATTGCGGGATGCCTCATAAGGGTTTTCGTGCACACTCATACAGGCTGTATCATCGGCAAAAGTAGAAATATGGATATTATTGCTCACAGGCATATCACAAGTATATATTAAATACAAGACAGGACACAGAATACTACCCTGGGGCACACCAGAAGATATAGATTCGGGCACACTCGTGAACTCTCCTTCCACAACAGTGAACTTCCTATCAATAATATAACTTTCTAAAAGCTTTTGAATGTTTATTGGCAGATATGTCTTCAATTTTAAAACTAGGCCTTCGTGCCATACTTTATCAAACGCCTGAGAAACATCAATAAAGAGAGCAGAACAATACTTCTTTTCTTCAAATGTTCTTCTTACAAGTTGGACCAGTCTATGCGTTTGTTCAATCGTGCTGTGCTGACTTCTAAAGCCAAATTGATGGTCCGGGATGCACCCATTATCAGTTAAAATTTTGGACAATTTAGTCATGAGCAGCTTTTCGAAAAGCTTTGAGATTGTAGACAGTAAGCTTATAGGCCTTTATATGATTCAGTCTTGGTAAGATCTTTGCCCGCCTTTGGAATCATTTTGATCTTGGCCAGTTTTCAGTTATGTGGAAAATACTGCATTCTTAAAATAGCATTAAAAGTAAATAGCAGGATTCTTATTGCAATATGAGGCAAGTTCATGAGCATTTTGTTACTAATGCCATCAATACCTGGAGCTTTCTTCGGGTTGAGTTCAGCAATTACTTTTTGTACTTCACGCATCTTAAACCTTAAGGAACGAGGGGGTAGAGAAACTACACACGGTAAATCAGCACCACCCGTACATGAATTGGGAGTGAATACAGGTTTTAAATGCTCAGAAAATAAGTTACCTTTCTCACTATCA
The DNA here is from genome assembly GCA_949987645.1 of Tachina grossa. NCBI lineage: Eukaryota > Metazoa > Arthropoda > Insecta > Diptera > Tachinidae > Tachina > Tachina grossa. Next base: position 57,519,682 of record OX465277.1, on the reverse strand, counting down.
CTTCTTGCCCAGCCTCCGGTCGCAGTACGCAATGGTGATTTAAGATCAACGGGTCGTTTAAGATTTCTAGTAGCGCGCCATAAAGAGTAATTAGATGCGGACGTTACATCAAGACCTTATAAATACTTTTCCAGTAGTGCAGTTTTTTCCGACGATAGCAGCTCTTTGAGTCGCTTAGTACATTCCTTAAGTCTGATTTTATTTAGGGGTGATCTGTGTTGTTGCCATTCTCTTCTAGCTCTCCTTTTTTCACATACAAGACGTTCAATTTCCGTAGAATAAATTCTGTTAAAGCCGGTCTGCGGATGCTGAATGTTTTCTACGCAGTGACTACTAAGATATTTTTTGAATGCCAGCCAGTTGATTCCATTAATCATCTTCACATATGAGTTAGTTAAATCACTCCTTAGTGGGTTGAAAATTGTAACTATTGTTGGAGAGTGATCGGAGGACAGATCTAGAGAGGCCTCTACATGAATTAAGTCCCTATGAATATTTTTCGTGACGGCAAAATCTATAACATCTGAAATTTTTCTTACGTCAGTAGCCCAGTAAGTAGGCTCCCCACTCGAAATGACATCTAAGCCCATTTTTGAAATTGTATTGAACAAGGCTCGAGCTCTAGGTGTAACAAGACGCGATCCCCAGTACGTATGTTTTGCATTGTAGTCACCAGCTGCCACGAAACAAGATCCAAGCGATTTGTAGAACTTCTCATACTGATCTTCGGTAACTGAAAATCTGGGAGGTGAGTAAATTGATGATATCACGAAATTCGCACAAAAATTTTCTACGAAATTATTCGTTGCTTGCAAATATTCTTCACTAACGTTGTCAAAGTCATAGTGCTTGAGTCTTGACTTAATCTGAATTGCTGATCCACCACATGCTCTCTCTCGGGTCCTTTGTATCATATAAAGTGTAACCATTTATTTTAAATAAGCTTCTTGAGGTCAAATGAGTCTCAGAAACCAACATTATATCAATATTTTTTTCCATAAGGAAGTGCTCAAGTTCATGTTTCTGTTGGCGAATGCCGTTTGCGTTCCAGAAACATATTTTTAACATGTTCATGGTTTATTAACTAATGCTTGAAGCAGTGTATTCTGCATTCGCAGCATTTCTTGCATCATACTTGTCATATTTGTAGTAAAGTTGTTTATAGTTAGCACCAGATTCTCAATAGTAGCTTCAAGGCGACTAAAGTTAAAGCTTGAGTTTGAATTCGTTGAATTATTTGGCGGTGGAACATTTTGCGTGGGAATTGAACTAGTCTTAGCAGCATCAGCATACGACCTTGGGTTTTCGACCCATAGCCTGTTTAACGAAAGAAAATACAGGGCACCCTCTATAGTTAGCTGTGTGATTACCTACACAATTAGGTACTACATTTTTTTTCTGCTTGATCTTTTGGCTTAGTGCAGCTAGCAGTACCATGCAATTCACCGCAGATAACACACACTGTAGGTAACTTGCAGTAAGTTTTCGTATGGCCATATTCTTGGCAATTATGGCACTGTACGGGACCTGAACGCTTAGGTGACTCTTCAACTGTGATTTTTCGATGTAAGAGATATTTTACGTTATAAACTGGATGGGCTTCATTTTTTTCAATTGTATGTCATTCGGCTCCAGTTCAACCCGAAATAGGGGTTGGGGGACCTTTTCTCTATTAAAGATGTTAATAACATTTTTTACCTTGAATCCTTGGTCGACAAGTGCACATTTTACTTCTTCGGGTTCAACATATGAATCTATGCCCTTTAATACTATCTGTAGGCCTTTAGCACTCTTAAGTTGGTATGTGTAAAAATTTGTTTTATTTTTTTCGAATTCACTAACAATTTTTCGGAAATCTTTTTCATTATATATTTGGATTTTAGTTTCATCAACATTACCTCGTTTAATTGGAATGATGTGAAAAGTATTTTCACCAATGGTCGACAGTAGTTTTTTTATAAGCGCGTTAGAATTTTTTTCTCTCAGATAAATAGGTGGTGGCTTAAAAGACTTTTGCGATGATGTAGAGGGCTTGTCGTCGGTGTCTTGCAATAATGAAAAACGATTTTGACGATTGGTAGATGATGCGCTGTTATCCCTAGACATCTTTGGAGCAGATGAAATTTTTGAAGAATTTGGGCTTCGCCCACGCTTTACCACTGTTATATATCTGTCTATTCCCACTTGTACCTTGGGTTTTGAGCTACTGTTATCTGTAGTGATAACTTGGTTTAGTGATGAAGGCGAGCCCGATGCGGATGATATCGCAGACTTAAATGAAGAAGTACTACGCAATGGTAATGTTAACGATTCACTAGTTGGCATTGGACAAAGCGAAGTTGATCGCTGACGAAAAATTGGCTTTGCCGTTAAAAAAAGATTTTCATCAGATTTATTATTTATATTTTTTTCATTAAGAGTTTCAGAACTCACAGTAAAATAAGCATTTCTGCCGTTAGAACTCACTTCAAATTTTTTTTCCTTTGAGGTACTCATACAGAGTATTATTCCTCAAGGGAACTTTGTTTGTGTTTACGGTTTTTTTTTGTTTTTGCTATTTCTTGCTATGTAAAAAATATTAGTAAAGCCAATAAGCTTATTTATCAAGGTGAATATGTATTACGAATATTTTTTGTATGATTTTTGATTTTGTTGTTTTTTATATTTGTTTCGTATGTATGTACGTAAAAAAAATCCGCTTTTATGTCTCTTCACTATGAAGGTTCAACGAGAACTGATGTATATGTATATGTACCTATGAATATGCGTATGTGGTGTGTATATCCACACAAACATAACATCCACATACATACATACACATAGCGGTCAGTTAATTATTAAAAAAAAATATTTTAGCATTTTTCATGGAAAAGTTGTTACAAATACTTTTGGTTAAGGGGCTCATACACTACAACAGAATGCATGCATATCAAGTGTTTGTGCCAGCAGTTTGGTCGTGTATGGGCATTTTGTGCGATTGTACGGTTTGCTGATGGTACCAGCTCGCTGGTGTGGTATATGGTGAAATTACCTCAGTTGAGCAAAGTTGTCATGGAGCAAACATGCATTTAAGTAATATAATTTGTTGAAATATAATTTGTTTCAATGATAAACAGAATTTTAGAACTTTAGTTATACATAGCTGCTAATTTTAACAACACACCAATAATAATTGCAGCAAAATATGTGTCACTATTCATAACCACCCTTCCCGAAATTTTGTAAGAAATGAATATTGTACCAGCTTGCTGGTATGTTGTGTGGTTCGAGCATGAATGCTCAATCGCTTGATTGTGCGTGCATGCTGTTGTAGTGTATGGGCCGCTTTACCTGCTAACAACACACAAAAACTGAACTCTTTAAAAGTTCACGGGTCTTAATTTGTATATCGGTAAAAAATCAATTATCTAATAATATTAAAAAAAGGGTAAATACCTACAACAAAAACAATATTGTTTTGTCTTCTTGTTCGTAAGTAACTGCAAAAGTAAAAAAGTGGGATTATTATATGTCCACTTTTCTTCACTTTTTCTTCTAGCAAAACCAGTACTTGTATAGCGGTTGGCAATCCTGCAGTCAAATAGCTTTAAAGAGTTTTATAAAAAAAAAAAATAAACCAAATTATCAGCCAATAGAAACGTAGTGTGCGTGACGTCACACGTCTACTATTTTTTGCACTGGCGTAATCTTGTAGTTTATCATACTTGATACATAGTATGTATCATGGTACAATTATACTAGGTACATGCACGACTACAACAAAATTACAACGCCAAAAAACACATTCATTTTGTTGGTATAAACAAACGAATAATTGTCAGAAACACATGCCTTTTGTTTTTAAAAATAACAATTACAGGGTAACTAAAGTACAATTGCAGACGCGGCATTCATGATTGATTATAGTCATTCAGTGTTGCAAATAGGTGTGTAATTACACAGAGTGTGCAATTACTCTCATTTGTAGGCCATTTAATTACATTCATGTATAATCTGTGTGTAATTCTACTTTGGCTTGTATTTTTATTTATTTTTGTTTTAATTTTAACCTACACAAAAGATGTGTAGTGTCATTTTCTTCAACATATAATTGGAAACACAGCCATGTGTAATTTCATTGGCAACACTGTAATCATTTTATGCACACACATACACTAACATTTTTGCAGCTTGTAAACAAATTTTGACAACTGTAGGTATTGTATACATTAACAGGCTGGGCTTGTGCATGTACCTGTTATAATTGTATCATGGTATGTATGTAAATGTTTACCCAAGGCGCATTTGTTTGGTGGTAGCACTAAACCAGGTGACTAATGTCATTGTACCAATCCAAATGTCAAATTTGGATTGTATTGTATTTGGGTATCCATAAACACCTATCGAATATTCAGTTTTGTATGGTGTTTGATATTTCCTATAAAAAACATGCAATCTGACGATGCTACCCTGGTTTGAAAAGTAAGAAGGTAATTTATACCAACAAAGTACATGTGGTTATTGCTGTTGTAATATTTGTTGTAGAAATACGGGTATCTGATTGATGTGCCTTGTGTTTACCTATCCACACTCGCAACACACATACATACATGCTCAAAAGACTGTTTGCAAGATTTTACGAAATAAAGGGCCTCGAGTGAACAAAAGCCGAACGATCAAACAAACACCAGCGTGACCGTTTGACCGACTAAAGTGGCAATTTGCCACTTTTTCGACTGCTTTTCCCCTTTTTCGACTGCCTTGCCACTTTTTGACCCGCTTTATTTAGGGTGAGTTATATGAAAATACATTAAAAATAAAAAGTTTAGTGCAGTTTTCTCGTATTTTTTTTTATTTTGCCCCTTTTCTTTGATAAATCCCCTATTTAGTGCCACTTTTTGAAAAATGTCATCGGTCACCCTGACAAACACCTTGTTGGTTGAGCGAAGAGCAAGCCAAAGAAGAACGAAGTGTGAGGGTTTTTTCGCGACAGTGTCGCATCCAGTGATGCCAACTTTTTTGGCTCTAAAAGCACATCATAATTTAAAAAAAGCACTTAAAAGCGTAATATTGAGATCTTAAAAGCGTAAAAAGCACTAACGTGAAAAACGAGTGAAATTTAACGAAGTTTTCTAAGCTTTTCTTTATTTCGGCTATGTTATCAACAAATATACCAGACGAAAAAGGTACGTTTTACACTGAACAAGTAAATACAGCAAGTTTTTATTAAAGTAATTTTAAGAAATACACAAATTTCTTAAAAGCACTACTTTTTCTTAGTTTGGCACTAAGAGAGAGACCAATTATTGCGAGCTCTGCTAAAAACCAATCTGTTGAAAAAACAGAATGAAAAATTAAGCTTTTAGCTATTTCATTTATTTCCAATAAAAAACGACAGCTGTAAGCTGCTTGATTTGTTTCCAATAACAAAGCGATAACATTTGTTTCTATGACACCTAAAACCGACACTAGTTCTAGTTCGAACAAAAAACCGACAACATTGCATTTCATGACAGCAAAGTATTTTTTTGTCGGTTTCAAATCCAATTCCGATAAGATCGTTTTCTATGACACCCCTGATTATTATTTTTTTAACTTTTGCTTACCTTTTCTTATATAAAAATTTAATCAGGCAAACCTTTTATATTCTGTATATGCAGTATGGTAGAAAATAGATTTTACATAAAGATTTTGTTGTAATTAACAGTAGTATTCTGTTAAGAAAATCTGCAGTTTTACGCGAAATGCCGAAATGACTAAATTTGTTTATATGTAAATTTGCTTCAATTTCATAAATGCATCTTACTTATATATGTATGTCGTATACTTTTAAGTATCGTATAGTCCACAAATATTGGTAAAACATATATGGTTTGAAATTTGTTTTTGTGTAGATATCCATTGTATAAATGTTTTTTTTTTGGTCAAATTTCCTGGCTCAAAATTAGTAAAGAGAGATTTAAATTTGCTTGAAAATAGACGACTTTATTCTTTGGTTTTTTTTGTATGCATCAGTACCTGGATTCAGTACCATTTTGCGAACCGAAAATCGTAATATTTATCGACATATTTATTCGCTTGCAATAACGATAATATGATACTGTAATTTCTTTTTGACGATAGTCTTTCGCTTTATCTTATTCACCATGTAATTCAATATTACGTGGTAGATCTGTGTAGAAAATATGAAAATAAGCAAAAAGCACAAAGAATAATAAAGAAAAACTCAACAAATTTGATTTGGCGACTTAATTTTTTTTCGCCAACCGACAGCGAATATCGTTAAAATATGTTACTGAATAGCAAAGTCGATAAATTGTTCGTTATATTTATTATTGAGTTTAAACCACCTCTGCGCACTTCGACCGGTGATTGGGCAAGAAGCGATACTGAAAAAGGTAAAATATTTGCTGAGCATTTAAAATCCGTATTTACCCCGAATACATGTACTAGTGTTGCTGATTTGCCGAGTGTAGTTGCTCTTCCCCCTCGACCCTCAAAGTTTAAGATGCGTGATGTACATAAACTAATTGCTGAGCTCATCAATCCAGGTATTGAAGGTATTAGTAACAAGATGCTGATGAATCTGCCTCGCACTGCAACTAGAATCTTACTATTTATTTTTAATGCCATATTACGACTAGAGTATTATCCACACAGCTGGAAGCCTGCCAAGGTCAAAATGATTCCAAAGCCGGGCAAAGATCTTACTAAAGCTGAGTCTTACAGGCCAATAAGTTTACTATCAACAATATCAAAGCTTTTCGAAAAGCTGCTCATGACAAAATTATTTCCAATTCTAACTGATAGTAGGTGCATACCGGACCATCAATTTGGTTTTAGAAGTCAGCATAATACCATTGAACAAACGCATAGATTGGTTCAAGTTATAACATTTGAAGAAAAGAAGTATTGTTCTACTCTCTTTATTGATGTTTCTCAGGCATTTGATAAAGTATGGCATGAAGGCCTAATTTTAAAATTGAAGACTTATCTACCAATAAATTTTCTAAAGCTATTGGAAAGTTATATTCTATCCCGGAAATTCATTGTTGTGGAAGGAGACTTCATGAGTGTTCCTGAATCTATCTCTGCCGGTGTGCCACAGGGCAGTATACTGGGACCAGTTTTGTATTTGATTTATACTTGTGATATGCCTGTTAGCACTAAAATCCATACATCTACTTTGCCGATGATACAGCCTTCTTTAGCATGCACGAAAACCCTCACGAGGCATCCCGATATCTTCAGGAACATATTACCCAACTGGAACTATGGTTAAAGTTATGGAGAATTAAAGTAAATGAGCAGAAGTGTGCGCAGGTAACATTTACTCTACGAAAAGATACTTGTTCCCCCATTAGAATCAATAATCAAATTGTTCCTCAACATTCACATGTAAAATACCTTGGTATACACCTTGATCGACGGCTTACATGGAAACAACACATTGATTCTAAACTAACACAAATGAAACTAAAATTGGCTCAGGTACATTGGCTGATTGGTAGAAATTCCACTCTCAGTCTAGACTGCAAACTTTTAATATACAAGTCACTTTTTAAACCTATATGGTGCCACGGAATTCAACTATGGTGCACTGCTTCAGCTTCCAATGTCGAGAGAATCCAACGAAGGCAAAACAAAATTTTACGTATGATAACTTCGGCTCCATGGTACATCAAAAATTCAAATACAGTAGTTTTCGCTTATAGTCACATTTAAAATTTCACAGAAATTCTGGACTATATCGCTAATGCGACTATAAGCCTAATTTTTTTATATGCCTGGCAGAGGTATATAAAGGAGTTTCCATACAATCCAATTATGTCAATTACAAAACAATGTTGTTTTTAAAAGGCACATTTGTGTGGCCTTTTATGCAACAAGGGACCAGCAAAATTTGTTTCGTTTTAAGTGTTTTTTAAAAACAGCTAAGGTCAAAGTCGTTGGCCTCGAGTCAGGGAACACAAAAATGTTTTTTGATATTATTGGAATCAATTACGACTTTATGCAAAGTATATCTTCCTGTTGGCGTAAAAACGAAAATTTCAAAAAAATTTAACAGTTTGCAATAAACTTCAAAGTAGTTGACGACTCTGCTAAGCACGCAATTCTCCTTCTAAAAACCATCAACAACACACTAGTGATGAAAAAAAATCGAGCATTTTCACAAAACGCATTCAAACTCCAACAAAGTATAATTTTAGCAAATTTTGAAAAAATAATAAACAACATCAATCTTCTCTTAATTTATATTAATGTGTTTATAAAATTGAAGCAAATTTACAAATAAGCAACTTTAGTCATTTCGGCATTTCGCCTAAAACTGCACTTTTTCAACAGAATACCACTGTTATTTACACCAAAATCTTTATCTTAAGATTTGTTATCATACCACATTTACAGAATATAAAAATTTTACTTGGTAAGCAAAAATTAAAAAATAAGTGGACATTTGAAAATCTGAATTTGTAAAGCTGTGAAGAAAAAACACGGCGCGGAGCTAGCTGTGAAAATTTCACTTAAGTGCCACATAGGGCATGTAACAGGCTTTAAGTTTGCTACGCTTATTTTTCTTTTGAGATTTTCAAAATATTATTATTTGTGAATTGTCAAATAGTTTTTGAAAGTCTGTGCGTTAGAGTTGTAAAATTTCTATAATTTTGAATACTCGATAATACTCGATACTTTTTGAGTATTGACTCAATACTACTCAGTACTTTAACGTTTTTTTTTTAATTGAAGAACAAAATTAAAGGAAACTTGGAGAAATTGAATTTTATTCACAAAAATTAAAGTTTATTTGATTTTAATATTGAAATTTACATTTTTTTTTATTAAGTTATACAATGTTTAATGTAAAAATTAAATGAAATAAAATAATTCAGTAATATCCCGGCAGGAGAGTAGGCGACAATTGTCTAAAAGCTACTAGTATATTTACTAGAATAGCAAGATCTAGTGCAAAAATTTTTAAAGTTGTTGTGTAAAATTACTAGTGCTCATTGTACATATACATATGAAGTAGTACTTTGACTTTCTAACTAACAGAGCCCTTGCACTGTATGAAAATTGGTATCACACATTTATTAAAATTTTAGGTTCATCTAAAAATAATTATAATTACCCTTTTGTATTTTGCAATTTTGTAAATAATGACGAATTTTAACTAGCAGTTGTCACTGGGTAACAAAGGAATAAGACCACCAATTTTATAGAATTTTTCTTTACAAAAAACTGGTAATGAACTAGTCCTAAACTAGTAGGTATGTACCAACGGTACTAGTAGTTTTCTAAACACACTCAATGCTAATTTGACCATTAAGATGATATAGGAAACTACTGGTGGTGATTTCTGTACTAATAGAATACTAGTTGGACACTAGTTGGACAAAGCAAGCTAATGCAAAGAAAAAAAATACAAATACAAAATTTTACTCTCTTTATACGTCCCAACAGCCATATTCATAAAAAAAAGTTGATTGAGGTTTAAAATTCATATTAGTTAAAAAACGTTTTAAGGCTAAATAACGTTTTTTAAATATTGGTATTCATAATCAGTTTTTTAACTAAAAATCAATTAACTACATTTTTTTAAAATATCGTGGCAACACTGTATTCTTTATTTGTCACTTGCATATTAGTTCTGCAAAACAACGATTGTTAACTCACAAAGTACTCGTGTCTATTTTGTTTATTTGTCGGTTTTCAGAGAAATATTGTTTCTATAAAATAAAAGATATGTTCCAACTTGTATTTAATAAAATAATAAAAAAAGTTTACAACAAATCTTTGTTAAAAGTGCTTTTTATATTATTTATTTTATTGCAGATAAAGAAGCACTAGAATAACGAGCTTTATTTTGTTTGTTTTGACTGTTTATACATCACTAGTTAATTTTCTACAATTATACTATTTTTGTTAACACATAAAATGAGAAAACAATGACTGGGAATGGAAACTGGATCGCTCCTTTTCTTTTAAATATTCTTTGGAGTATATTTGTTATTTCGGCAATAGTTTCTATAAAAAAAATTACATTGTTTTCTTCTAAATAACACTGGCATATGCATACATACATGCATACATAAGTACATACATACATACACACATATGTACATACAGGTAAAGTTCAAAATGTAAACAAAAACGAAGCAAAATTACAACAACGTCACCTTAAAATTGGTTTAAACATGGGGGCAGTCAATTTTAAAATTTGCTGATTTACGCAAGGTTTAAAAACCGTTTTTTAAGCTAAAATTCTATTATGAATACAATTTTAGCGAATTTTCTTTAAACAATATTTGAAACGCGGTTTAAAATTTTTATGAATACGGCTGCAAGAATTTATATTACTCACACTTGTAAGACATACATATGTAAGTAAAGTAAAGCAAAACAAAATTTTGCTGGTACACTCTAAGTGCCCTCTATCCAGCCTAGAACTATATGTCTCTATTTCAATACTCTTTCTCCAGCGACAATTGTACTAGTTAAAATGTCGACAACTTTCCTTTTACGTGCGAGTAAAGGTACGTTAGAGACAACAGTTCTAGTGTATTTCTGGTGATATTGTCAATGAACGCGTCGATAGGTTGTTTTTCTTTTTTATTATATATTAAAAAAATATATGTAGACGAGGGTTACTAATATCTACTAGTAAATCATTGGTTCAAATATCTCCATATGGTCGTAAAAGAACTACCTTAATAGTGCTAAAGTCTACTGGTAGATTTTCAATGTTATATGTCAATAGGCAATTACATTGGCTGGGGTGCACATGGTCAGTAGCACTATTGACAATGTCACTAGAAAACCCCTATAATTTTACTATTGACAACGAGCGAGGAAATATCGATATTGTAGACTAGAGCCCCTAAAATTTACTAGTGAATCTTTGGTGTCAATGTCTCCATGTTGACCCAAAAGAACTATTTAGTCAGTACTGATACAGTCTAGTGGTGGATTTTCCATGACAAGCTAATGTTAAATGTCAATAGATGATTACATTGGTTGGGGTACACCTGGTCAGTGGGCCCATACACTACAACAGCATGCATGCGCAATCAAGTGTTTTGTGCCAGCGGTTTGGTCGTGTATGGGCGTTTTGTGCGATTGTACGGTTTGCTGTAGCGATGTCAAATAGAGTTTGACAGATGGTACCAGCTTGCTGGTGTGGTATTTGGTGAAATTAGCTCAGTTTAGCAAAGTTGTCATGGAGTAAACATGCATTTAACATAATTTGTTTCAATGGTAAACAGAATTTTAGAACTTTAGTTATACAGGGTGGGCCAAAAGAAACCAAGGGGTGTAAAAGTTTAATAACTTTTTTGTTTATTAATTTTTTTTTATTTTTTCTTTCAGATTATATAGACAACACTTGGAGAATTTATAATGGAGAGGTTCACAACTGAACAGAGAACCAGAACAATAGAACTTTATTATTTCAACCAGAAATCAACTTTATTGAAAATTTGATTATGAGTGATGAAGCTCATTTTCATTTGAATGGCTTTGTTAATACGCAGAACTGTAGGTTCTGGGGTTCTCAAAATCCAAGAGCCATTCATCAACGCCAATTGCACCCCATCAGGTGTACAGTATGGTGTGGGATCACATCTGAAAATGTCATTGGGCACTACTTCTTCGAGAATGAAGATGGAAGTGCTGTAACCGTAAATGGAGAGCGGTATCGGTTTATGGTAGAAATTTTTTACGTCCTGCTCTTGAAAACAGACCTGGTATGTGGTTTCAGCAGGACGGAGCCACTGCCCATACTGCCCGAGACACTTTTAAGTCAAATTTTTGGAGAGCGAATAATTTCTCGAAGTTCGGAAATTATTTGGCCAGCGCGATCGCCAGATTTGACAGCACCCGACTATTTTCTTTGGGGTTTTTTGAAGGAGCCAGTGTATGTGAACAAGCCAGAGACAATCCTTGAACTCAAGGCAAACATTGTTGCAGAAATTCGAACGCTACAGCCACAAGGTTTGAAAGATGTTATGGAAAATGCTCTAAAAAGAGCCCATCAGTGCGAAGCTGAAAACGGTGGTCATTTAAGAGACATCATTTTTCATACTTAGTGTAAAAAAATTTCCATTTTATATATTATATAATCTGAAAGAAAAAATAAAAAAAAGTTAATAAACAAAAAAGTTATTAAACTTTTACACCCCTTGGTTTCTTTTGGCCCACCAACATACCAATAATAATTACAACAAAAACTGTGTCACTATACATAACCACCCTTCCCGCAAGTTTTTAAGAAATTAATATTGTACCAGCTTGCTGGTATGTGCGAGCAAGAATGCTGAATCGCTTGATTGTGCGTGCATGCTGTTGTAGTGTATGGGCCGCTTTATCGAATATACATACTTAAAGTATTTGTGTTTCTCAACTATGTACATATGTATATATGTATGCATTATTATTTTATTTAACCGTTAAATTTTTAATTATTTTATTTTTTCATTACATTAATTTTTAATTACAACTTTTTCCCTTTTTTATTTCCTTTGAAATAATATTTATAAGTCGTTTTGATTATTTTCTGCAGAAATTTTCTTGATTTTTATTTTTAAATTTTATTTTTATGTTTAACCTCTACAAATATGTTAATAATATAAAGTAAAAAATAAGTTAGAGGGCAAAAACAATAACTTTAATAAACGTACAAATAAAATACAAAATACTGGAGTATTATACTAAATCGTACCTGCCCAGAGAAGCGCCAGAGTGCCGAACATCAATCGGCTTTTTATAAAAATGAATACATATACGCTTATACATTACTCTCGGTTTTCTCTCTGTGGGCAGCCATGTACTCAGTGATGCCAACTTTTTTGGCTCTAAAAGCACATCAGAATTTAAAAAAAGCACTAAAAAGTGTAATTTTGAGATCTAAAAAGCGTAAAAAGCACTAACGAGAAAAACGAGTGCAATTTAACAATGTTTTCTAAGCTATTCTCTATTTCGGCAATATTATCAAGATCTTTAATGAAATATATCAGACGAAAAAGTTATGATTTACACAGAAAAAATAAATACACCAAGGTTTTTATTAAAGTAATTTTAAAAATACACAAATTTCTTAAAAGAACTACTTAGTGCTTTTTGTTAGTTTGGCACTATCGCTCAAAAATTGGCGTTTTAAGTTTGAAAAAGCACTAAAAATAGTACCAAAAGCAACGCTTGCCACTCTTAGGGCTAATAAATCAGTGCAAGTTAATCTCCATTTTTGGTTTAAAATGTGTTTCAACTAGCAAACCTATAAATCAATACAGTATTTGAACCATCTGTAAACGCATAAATTTGGGCGTTTAAACTACCAATACAGGCCATATAGGCATAGGCATTGAAAGAGCTTTCAACTTTTTCCCAAGCCTCCACTTTTCCTTCAGATCTTGTTCGACCTATTTTCTTACACTCTAGTATTCTTTTATACTATTCTACTTCGCCAAGCATATACATAATTCCTTTCTTGGTACAATTTGGCGACATATAATTGAAATTTTCTTAACTTTTTTGTCTTTTTGATTGTGCAAAGAATTGATAGCCTGCTGCAAAACAGCTGGTTTTTGACATTTATTCTAGTGCTGCCACAATATTATTTTTTTTAACTACACATAAAGTATGATTCACTGATTTACTCCTGTTTAGTTTAAACTACAAATAAATTTGAGTTTAGTTTAACTAAACCAGCGATTAAACTTTGACTGATTTATTAGGCCTTATTTAGGTATGAGGGTAAGCCACACAAATTTACTTTTCTTATTTGGTACAAACACAAGTCTTATTATACTTGTTTTTTATAAGAGAACATTCCTTTGTATTTATTAAGTGATGGTAGCATAAGGCAAATCGACGAAAAAAAAGGGAGTGTCTTGTAGTATTTGTAATACGTACTTATGCTAAAAGGCTCAGTTAGCCGACTGTAATGTAAAGTAACTTCAACAGTAAGAAACAGCTGATCGATTTTGTTATGTTAAAAGTAATGAAAATGGTTATAGAGATGTAATGTAACGTAACCTACTTTTCATATAAAAATATCAATCAACTGTTTTCTACGTTACAGTTACATTACATTACAGTCGGCTAACTGAGCCTAAAGCCTAATACATACGTTTTACTTATTATCAGGCCTGTTATTTTCATGTATGTACTATAAAATCTAAGTTATGCGCATAAAAAATGCGCAATAAATCGTAAAATATGCACTAAAATTTAAAGTAAATCAAAAGAAATCCTAACTGTTATACTTGTTTTAAACGCCTTAAGCCTATAGTATACGGCATCTAAAAAGCCACATGCATTTGTGGCAATGACGTCACGGACATTTTCAGCATGTTGGTTGTATTTTTTTAAATTGCTAGTAGTAGCTACATACCGTAAAATTTTGATACCAAATTTTGTTCCAAAATACAAATGTGACATTTTTAACCGAATTGAACACATTTTCGGAGGCAGCAAATCAGTAATCATGTGCGTATTTGCATGTAAATATATTGCTAGTACACGGCATGTGGCTTTGTAATGACGTCAAAATTACGTCAGAATCACATGCGCATGTGGTTCTTTACATGCCGTGTACTATAGGCTTTATAGTGTTTTCACACTGACATAGTTTTAATAAAAGTTGATTTTAACATTAAAACCAACTGCTAAAACCTGGTTTTACCATACAAATTGTTTTTGTTAAAACCAAATTAAAACCATTTTTGAATTGGTTTTAAGTTGGTTTTATGAAATGCAACCTTGTTTTCGCTGTGATAAATTCAGGGCAGCCAAGTTGAAATGACCGACAGCAGCTGGTAATGGTATGCCAGTGAATAACAATAGATGGCGCCTGAAAAATTTTCAACTTAAAAATTAATGCTGCAGCAACTATAATTAAAAAATCATGGAAAAAAATGAGTTTTTTGTGGAAGGAAAACAACGAAAATATTTTAAATTGAACTGTTGAAAGTGAAAATAGACAATATGACTTACATTCATCTGCCTATAAAAAAAAGGTTTATCCTATAATGTATTTGTGCATTTTTATATTATTAACAATATTTCCAAGCACTTCTTCATTCTGTATAAGAAGTTCCATAATTTAAAAAAAATTTCATTTACAAAATATAAAATAATTTCCATTTTAGAGCGCATTGTGAAATATCTCAGTTTTTCATAAAAACAAAAACAGTTGAACAGTATGTCCAACAAGTGTTATTAAAAAGCAGAACAAATGCAACAACAAATACACGCATTTCGGCAGGAGATTTATTTTATTTTGAGCAAAGTTATTAGAAAGCCTGTGAGTTAAAAACTGAATTTAACAAACTTGCAGTGTGAAAGCAAAATCAGCTGTTTATGGTTTTAACGTTAAAACCAGGTTTTAACTTTCAGTGTGAAAACACTATTACATAAGTGAATTCATAACTAATACAACTACAAGATATTATTCTGTTCAATTCTCGCTCTATATTAAAAGGAACGAAATTAATGTTGT
This sequence comes from Tachina grossa, assembly GCA_949987645.1. Classification (NCBI taxonomy): domain Eukaryota; kingdom Metazoa; phylum Arthropoda; class Insecta; order Diptera; family Tachinidae; genus Tachina; species Tachina grossa. The sequence continues at coordinate 57,504,207 of OX465277.1, read as the reverse complement.
TATCATTTTCAGTGTTTTTATATAGTGTTTGGCGATTGGGCAGAAATCTGCTGGACTCAGCGTTGCCATAATATTTTTTTGGAAAACTGAAAATTTAGAATAAAAAAACTGATTTTCATGTCAAAAAACTGCTCATAAAAAATTCTTTAGTATTTTGTATATTTTGGAGGGAGGGGGTGTTAACCATACGTCTATAGCTGATATATTTTTATATCATGACTTGATAATGTTTGTCAAGTTGTTACGTTTTACCATCTCGAAAAACTCATCGGCATCAGTTGCCTACCATTTATACATGAAACTAATTGCAAGAAAGTAGCAATACAATCAATTTTTTTACTAGCAAACTCACATTGCTTTTAAGGCCTGATCCACGATATCGACAACGTTCGACTTGTCGCACACTTACATTTGAAACAACAACAAAATGTTAAAATTTGTTTCTGTTTTGAATGTAAGTGTGCGACAAGTGGAACGTTGTCGATATCGTGGGTTTGGCCATTAATTTCCAGTCAGCTATCAACGATTTTTTCAAGAAAGTAAATTTTTGATGTTTTCAGAAAGTAAAATGAAAAAAAGCTAACAGTGTTACCCCTTTAAAAATTTTACAAATATACAGGATTGTGGTAAATAGTTATTATAAATTAGCCTTATTTTGCATAAAAATTTAAAGAATTAGAATATAATAATAATATAACAATAATATTATTAAAACATTAACAATAATACTTATTCCCAATAAGCGTTAAGAAAATATGGTTCTACAAATTTATAAAGTTTTTAATTAATTGAAATAAAAGTGTTTTAATTGCACTATGGGATATTTCGCATTAAATTACACAAGAAAATTATTTTTTTCCGAATCAACCTAAAGAAATAAGTGGATTAAAAATTCAATAAATAAGGCAACTAAAATATTAGTTTTTGTTTTTTAGGATTTTCTTTTATTTGAAGTGCACAATGATTTATTTCTATAATACACTTGCTTATCCAAAATAAAATGTTTTTTTTTTTCAGTGAATTACTGTCTATGGCTTCAAATTCTACGGTATCTATTCTTTAATTTGGTATATACGAGTATTTGGTCGAGTTTTATCTCATTCGATAAGGGATCGAATTATTTCAATATAGAAACTTGTTTTTCTTTTTCAATAAGGTAATTTGAATTAATACTAATAAAGGAAGAGCTACGTCCGTATGAACCCACTTGCAAACAAACTCCATAAGGAATTTTCTCTTGGTGTTTGAAAAAGTACTAATAAACCTTCACTATTATATCAAGCAAAATGGGTAAAACTATAGCTTCAGATATCGGAATTAAAACAACAAACTTGAGATAAATAAAAAATTAAAAACTGCTCAATTTATAGAAAAACTTATTTTTTAAGAAAAAAACTGCAAAACTGCTCCATGCTTAAAAAAACTGCTAAAATCAGTCAAAACTGCACATTTGGCAACGCTGGCTGGACTACACAGACAGTAGTGCAACCTTTTCACACTCACTCACATATTTGAGGAATGCGTGGAATATGTTGAAAATTTAAAAAACCTGTTCACATTACAATATCTTTCATCTTTCATGTATTATAATACTATTTTTACGAGTGTGAACAACTAAAAATTAAATAATAGAATGCAATTTAAAAATTCAGTAGAAATTGATTTAATTGCTGGCTCCTGAGGAACAGAAACATATAATGCTAGAAATTATGTAGAAATTATTCCAGCGGACAATGATGATGAAGAAATATTACAAATTTTATCCGCAAAGATTTTGCGTAGACATTTGCAACCATTTTTGTGTAATTTATTTCGATTTGGAAAAATATATAAAACAGATTTTATTATATGCATACATATACATACTAAAGGGTTGCATTTGTATACTCGTTTGTATAGCCAAAACAAATATACCATGGTATGTACCAAGAATGATAAACTACAAGATTACACTAGTCCAAAAAAAAAATAGTAGACGTGTGACGTCACGCACAATGCGCTTCTATTGGCTGATAATTTGGTTTATTTTTTATATACAACTCTTTTGAGTTATTTTGACTGCAGGATTGCCAACCGCTATACAAGTACTGCTAAGTTCGATGAAGAAAAGTCGACATGTAATAATCCCACATTTCTTACTTTTACAGGTACTGACAAACAAGAAGACAAAACAATATTGTTTTTGTTGTAGTATTTACACTTTTTTAATATTGGCGGTTATTGGATAATTGATTTTTAACCGATATACAAATTAAGACCCGTGAACTTTTAAGCAATTCAGTTTGTGTGTGTTGTTAGCAGGTAACCAAAAGTATTTTTAACAACTTTTTTCCATGGAAAATTAAAAAATTTTTTTTTAATAATTAACTGACCGCTATGCGTATGTATGTATATGTTACATTTGTATAGATATACACACATACTAATCACCAGTTTTGTCGACTATTTTGGTGACATTGTCTATTAGCATTGTTTTTAATGCGTAGAAAACATTTTTTCGGATACACACAACTATGCTTATTTTTGTTTTATTGGTTTGTTGAAAATAAAAGTGACGTGAAGCAAAATTTAAAGGCAGAATTAGTTTTTACTTTCTGTTCTGTTACGGATCAGCTGACTCGTTTTTGTTCATAGAAATCTAATACAAGTCGTTAGTTTTTCTGTTTCGTTCTGTTCTGTTACGGTTCAACCTATGAAAATCAAAAAATGTTTAAATAATTGTAAGTGACAGCATAAATTAAATAAAAATATTTTGAAATAAATTGTGATTGTACTTTTAAAATTAAAAAATAATAATTTTTAAAAGAAAAACAAATCTATATTGAAACTTAACAATGGACAATGCAAAACTCATCGCTTTAGTGGAAAACTGTGACCCTTCTGGTCAGAAACAGCTGATAAGTTGCTACAGAAAAAGTAAAGGTGGAAGTACATACCACGCGTTACGCGGCAACGCTTTTCTGGCTTGTTAAACGTTCAACGCTTCACAAATGGAAGGTTACACACCACGCTTTTGAAGCTTTTTTAGTTGTAAAATTTAAATCCTTTGCCGGCTTTTTTTTGCATTTACGTTGCATTTTTCTTTAAACATTTAATTCATTTTTGTATCCATTGTTTAATAAAAAAATTAATTTCTAATCATGTTTGTGTATGTTAGTTTATGAATCTGGCAACACTAGCTGTCATTTTGTATACAACGCGTGAAAGTTGAAGAATGTTCAACTTTTGGCGAGGTACGCGCGTCGCGAACTTCTCTATGTAACTTGACTTATGAAAACACACTATTTCAACTTTTTTGACAGACGCGTGTATCGCATTAGCGCATTGAACGCGTGTTATGTACTTCCACCTTAAGTACTCAAATTTAGAAGCAGAACGGCACAGCACAGAATTAAAAAAAAAAATTCATAAAAAGAATTCGCAATAAAGAAATAAAATCACAATCCATATTGTATAAAAATATGAAATGGGAAAATTAAAAAAAGTAAGTGAAAGTGCTAATTACGGAAATTTTATTACCCTGTGGAATATTTTGTGCTATCAGTCAAAGATTTAATTTAATTTAATTTACTAATTCAGAGAAACATAAAATTTTGATTTACATAAGTATATGTATTTAATAGAAAAGACAAACAAAATCCATTCTTCCTGGCAATATGCTGAACAAATAAATCCGGTTATTGCATGTTTTTTGATCATAAGTTCCATTTTTTATATATTTGTTTAATAAAACACCAAAATGTGAACAAAATACGCAATTTCATTATCAAAATTATACTAGAATTATTAAAATGTGCTAGTGACTATCTGTATCCAATGTCTTCATATGGTCCCTAAGGAACTATGTAATCAGTAGTTCCAATGCCAGTAGTTGCTTTTCAATGAGCATTGTGTGGGGTATAATTAGTCAGTAGTACTGGCGACAAAGTCATTAGTGAATCAGTACTGATACACTAGTGACATTTCCTTCAGGGTACATACATATGTATATATGTAAATATGTATGAAACGCAAAGCAGGTGCATTGGGTATTTATTACCACAAAAACAAGTTTAAGTTTTAAATATTGAAATATATAAATATGTATGTATGTTTCTATGTATACATATACATATGTACATAAATATGTACCTTAGAGCCGCTCACATAAAAAAAGGAGGCTTCCCAACCCATTTGAGTGGTCTAGAGATGACCGTTCGTGAGCTGGACCGTGTCTTAAAATGTTTATTTTTGTAGTTTTTTGCATATTTTCTCCCAAGACAAAATTTAACAAAAAAGATCATCTGAAAGAGTTTTTCAAGCCGCATCCAATGGTGCATTAAACCTTACCATTCATAACATCATCAATGCGTTATTACATAAAAATTGAGATTTTTAAGCGTTTTTATAGCAGGGAATAGGTATAGAGAATATTTTCACAAAACTGCAACCACTTCATAATATGAATGTATATCAATTTGTTATGTCAACAAACTATTAGTGCCGTTCACAACGAGTTTGTTATTTGTTTACTTGGTAAAATGATGTACCATTTTTTATGTTTTAAAATTTTAAACAAAAATATTATTTAAAAAATATTACTAAAGACCGTGATACACTATCATACAAAGTCGTGCGATCTACGAAAAAGTACAACGCTGGTATGATGGAGTTTATGAAAATTTTCAAAAGACAATAACTATTCATCACACCAGGGTTGTATATTTTCGTAGATCGCGCGACTTTGTATGATAGTGTATCAGGGCCTTAAATAAACAAATAACAAATTCAGTGTTAACTCTATTAGAAAATATCTATTTAAAAATATACAGCCTTATTTATAAAACTTAAAAAGTCTTTATAAAGATTTTGTAACCCTCTATTGCGCAAGAAAACCAAATTAAATAAAATACTACTTAAACGAAAGGAAATGGTTAAAAAACAAACTTTTGTTCTAGCAGTTTGTATAATTTTCGTTTATAAGGGCGCAGGAGGAGAAAAATCCTTTGATGCAAATTTGCATCATTGCGCATTCAGCTGTAAATTCAAAATCTAAATATTGCGCATTTAGCTAAAATGTTTATACTTCAATAGTTATTTAAATGGACAATGCATTTGTTTCTTTAAAAAAAAAAACCAACGCATTATTTATTTATTGTTTATGAAATTTTACATTAAAAAAAAAAAGATAACATTTTAATTTTGTTAATTTTTTATGAAATTTTACAAAGCAGTTTTTGGTTTTTGTTAGACATAAAGCTATGTTACACTTGCTACAAATCAGATGACTTTGGCCCTTACAGCCCGGCAGCTTGCATCTTACCCTATTTTCTTGGAATTCCGGTAAGTGGTCCACATGATCGTGCCTGATATCTTCGGATGGTATAGCTGATGCTGGACCTCGTTTTTGCTTTTGGACATGCGATCTTTCGACAGAAGGTGAATCGTTGGTTCTTGGACGTTTCTGTTTTGTGTTTATTTTTAGAAGTGTCAATGCCAGATCTTTACGAATTTTTAATAGTGTAAGAGTCGTATTCACTGTTGCTCGCTTATACAAAAACCAAGCATTTGTAACTGCTAGGTCCAGTAAATGGTAAACTAAACGCATATACCATTTTCTAGTTTTCATTTTGATTCGGTTCCGCCCCATCATGCTGTCTAAGAGATCAACACCGCCCATATGACGGTTGTACTCTTTGCCAATCGCTGGGCACTTAACCTAGATAGACTTGCGTTCCCGACGGTCGAATCTGCTAATATCATTTTCAGGTTCCACGCCAACGAATGAGGACAGAAGAGTTACGTTCTTATTATCTTTCCACAAGACGTTTGCGAGCTGTAAACCTTCAAAGTCAGCAACGAATTGAAATGATGATCCCCTAGGACATTTTTTTATTTCTTGATCAGTTGGTAATTTACAATTTTGTATCCTATTTCGTCTGACTGTTCCAACTGTATGTATGCCCTTTTTTCCTAAATAAAAAAGCAACGGGATGGCAGTGTAATAATTGTCGAAGTAAACTTTATAGTTACATCCATTTGGGAGATTTCGTAATAGTCGTACAACAACGTTGGCAGAAGCTCCTAGATCAGGCTCACTTGGCAAACGTTTATGCGGCAAATTGTCTTGGCCCGTATATATTTCGAAATTATATGCAAAACGTGATACTCCGGAAAGTACAAATAATTTGTAACCCCACTTGTGTGGCTTTGCAGGCATATATTGTTTCAAATGATGCGAGGCTTTACTTGCGTAAATTTGTTCATCAACAGATAAGCGTTCTTCTAACGGAATGGATGAAAATTTTTCATTTAAACAGTCTACCAGTGGCCGAATCTTGTATAATTAGTCGTAACAAGGATCTGTTTGATCGGAAATGAAATTTTCATTATTGTTCAAATGAAATATTGATCGTATCTTTTCAAATTTTTTTGAGGCATGCATTCCTTTACACAGTCCAAACCAATTTGGCTGTCCCATAGAAGGCGAATATTGGAGTAATTCACTATTGATGACAAAATTAGAATTCCCATAAATTGGTAAATATCAGTTTTTTCCAAAATAAAGCTCTCTTCAATATTTTTTTGCTTCGCATACAAATTAGATTCCTCAACTATATGTTGTAAAATGTCTTCATCAAAGAAGTAATTGAAAAATTGGAATGGAGTCTGAAAGTTCTTTATGAATTCCGGCAAATCGGTATTTCCTCCAAATTTTATTTCATCTTCAGTGACAGAAAATTTAGTTTTTTCCAGACAATATGTCTGCAAGCCTCTCGTGTTAAGAACTTTGTGGCACCAAGTAGATTTTCCGGAATTTCTGGAGCTATATTTTCAGTTACATTTTCATCTTCACTATTCAAATCGTTCATGAGATCCACAATATTTTCATCACCCAGAAGGTGCTCTAGATCTTCATTATTTAGAAGCTTATCTTCCATAATTTCATCTTCATCATCGGAGTGGTCTAATCCATCTTCACTTGCAGCAGGATCAAGCAAAATACGGATAATATCCTCCTCTAAAAGTTTTTTTTTTGACATATTCTGAAAATCCGTTATATACGAAATTTTTTTTACTATCACTTAAATGCGCAGTGATGCAATTTTGCATCAAACCATTTTTTATACACACCAAAGTACTTACCATAAAAAAACAATAAACACTATAAGATTTTAATAAAAAAGAGTGTAACTTATGTAAAAAATCACAACTGTTTATAAACTTGTTGAAATTAATTAAATTTAAGGTCAGAAAAAACACTGTTTCCTCTACGCACAACAAACGAATGAGCAGACACTTCAAAATTGCACAATAATTCAATGCTGCTATAACGGTACTTCAAAAGCAGAGAAAACGACGCCTATTAAATGGAGACAATATATAACGAAGATTTACACAAAACTGTTCTCAAATTTTGAAACTACGGAGAGATTTTCGGTATGATTCAAATTTGCATCACGGCGCACTAGAGGGTTAAAACAAATTTACATACAAAATTTTTCTTAAAAAGCCTTTATAAAGCCTTTTTATGTTTTATAAATAAGGCCAATATTACATAATAATATATTAGAGTCTTTAGTTTTGGTATGTTTCGATTTGGTGCTATGTATTAACACAGAAAATATTAATATAACTACCCAGCTAAAAAAAATTATATATGGTCCATATATTTTTAATATATGAATGTATATAACTATATATGAATATGTATGAATTCATGTATGGGATTATACATTGCAAAACTATTATATATGAAGTAATATATGGACTAATATATGAAATGTATTATAATATATGAGCTCATATGTATATGGAAATTTCATTATGAAGCTCTTCATATGTGGATCCATATATAGAAATAACATATACATGATATCTCACATAAGATCGTTTTTGCAATCAAAAATGTTTGGATTTTATCACAGGTGAATTGGAAATCCATTAGAAAATACATACGTTAGAACGTTAAAAAAAACTTTTGCTCAAAAAAAAACATTCTTGTATGATTTTATAGATTGTGGGCCCCATTTAATATATCAATCAATAATCAAAAGAATAATCCAGTCATTAATTTTATAGAAGATAACAGAATTCTCTAGATAAGAAACAAAGTTCATATTACTGCAAAAAATTATATTGAAAACTATTGTTAGACGGATTATATTTTCTTTTATAATTAATTGCATTAGTTTTTAATCTTATATGAGTTTTGTGTTTTTTAAATAATTGATTCACCATTTGACTTAAAATGATGAATGAAATGACTTTTAGTTCGTTTTTCATTATTTATCCAAACAAATGTTTCATTAAATTCAACCTCGCAGTTCAAAATCTAAAAAAAGTAATTTTAGTAATTTAATTTATTGCACAGTAGTGCGGTCTTTCATTCGGGTTTTCCCACCCTTTATGGCAACTCTTACAATAGACGTGTGACGTCACGTCTAACGGTAAACTCTCTGATTGGCGTAATCTTGTAGTTTATCATTCTTGGTATGTACCATATAATTGTAGTGTGAGCGACAGAACTAGTATAAGAGTTATTGTGTGTGCATGCTTTTCCAAATTAAAATACAATTAAAAACAAATAACAATTGCTTATTGTATTGCTGCTGAGCAACTGTTTGATCTGTTTTTGCTCAAAAAATACATATTGTAATACAAATATATGAAAAAACCACTATTGAAACAAATACATTATGTGCAGATGTATGTGCGGACGTTCGTTATGTTATTTTGTGCCGCAGCCAAAGTATAGAGAGAGAAAGAGACAATTTTGCTCTGAGAGTAATTACAAATGCATGTGTTTCATGTACATCATGGGTGACCATCATGTAGCAAAATTTTGCAAATTGAATTCACACGTATGCTTATTCTTTTGCATTAAGTCTTATCTGAGATAAATTTTTGCTTATCTTTTTACTCATTTTTCTCAAACGCACTGCGAGAAATTTATTATGTATGCTGTTTATGTTAAAAAATGGTTTTGCCTACATACAAAAAAAATTTAATTTAATCTTCACTGAAACAGCGACGAATGTACATGCATAGCGGGTGTAATTGTTCATTATTCTTTAAAAAAATTCTATCTTATTCAAAATATTCTTTCATAAAAAAATCATATAAGAATTACTTTTATTAATTGTTTCTTGCTGTGTGTTTATCTTTTTCGCTCACTTACACAACCAATGTCGAGAGAATCCAACGAAGGCAAAACAAAATTTTACGGTTAATAACATCGGCTCCATGGTATATCCAAAATTCTATTATACATCGTGATTTAAATATGCCACTAGTGACTGAAGAAATTGCAAAATACGCAGGCAAATATTTAACAAAACTCGAATCACATCCTAATCCGCTTGCTCGTAATATTTTGAACTTTACTGGACACATCCGATTAAAAAAGAGGGACACACAGGCTCTTATACCTAACACTCCAGATGGGACTACTTGAAAATACTTTCCCCCCCCCCTTTTTTTTATTATTACTACTAATGTATTATTTATAACTACCACTAAGTTTATGTCCGACACTGGTCGGGCCTAATAATTTTTTTTTATAGATTTAAGATTTGAATACTTATTGTTAGTTCATATATGAAGATCCAATAAATAAATACATGCATTACAAAAAAAAAAAACTTACACAACCTTAAATTTATCTTGGTCACCCATGTTCTACAATCTGTTCTAGATCATGGGTGACCAAGATAAATTTAAGGTTGTGTGAGTGAGCGAAAAAGATAATCACACAGGCAGAAACAATTAATAAAAGTAATTCTTATATGATTTTTTTATGAAAGAATATTTTTCTAGAAAACCGTTTCAACAAAAAGTAATAAATAAACATTACTATTCACTTAAATTCTGAGTTTAAAACTAATAAAAGCAATTTGTAAGAGAAAATAATTTTTAATTTTCACGTAAGCAAAAGCATTTTTTAACATAAACAGCATAAACAATAAATTTCTCGCAGTGCGTTTGAGAAAAATGAGTAAAAAGATAAGCAAAAATTTATCTCAGATAAGACTAAATGAAAGAGAATAAGAATACGTGTGAATTCGATTTGCAAAAATTTGCTACATGATGTTCACCCATGTTCTAGATAGACGAAAACAAAAGCTAGATAAATTATCTATATACAAAACTCTTTTTATTTTTCCGTAATTTTCGATTTCGTTTTAAAGATAAACCCTTTCGAATTTTAACTTTAGATGCACATGTTATTTCGTGTTACTATTATTTTGAACATAGCTGTACATATTTCATATACATACATATGGGGTCCGCCATCTAACGTTTTTTTTTCAACTAGTGCTTGTTTCGTGAATGGTAACACTTAGCTCATGTCTGATTTGACAAATAATTAGTTTTATCCTTCCGCTGAACGAGCCAACTGACCATCCAATGCGTTTTCGCTTCGCTAAGTGGGCCTGTGATCGACTTACAGAAGATGCCGATTTTACCAAAAAATCATTTTCTCAGATGAAGCTCATTTTGATCTTGGCGGGTATGTAAACAAGCAAAATTGTCGCATTTGGGGTACAGAAAACCCGCACGCATATATTGAAAAGCCGACGCACCCAAAACGAGTCATTGTTTGGTGCGGATTATGGTCCAGAGGCATAATTGGGCCATTTTTTCCCCCAAAATGAGCAAGGAGTGGCCGTTACAGTCAATGGCGATCGATATCGGACCATGTTGAATTTGAAAATGGAAGAGGAGGATATTGGCAACATTTGGTTTCAACAGGACGGCGCTATGTGCCACACAGCCGAAGCTTCAGTAGTTTTTTTAAGCGCATTTTCAAAAAAAAAAAAAAAAAGTTATCTGGCGGACCCTTTATATGGATAAATGAACTGAAAAAAATATTTGGCTATGTGAATAGTGTATTATATATAAAAAAAATTTAAAAAACAATGTAAACATATATGTACAGCCTTATTTATAAAACTTAAGGCTTTATAAAGGCTTTTAAAACAAATTTTACTACAAAATTTTTCTTAAAAATATAAATCCTTAATAATTTTATAAATAAGGCTGTTATTTTTTAATAAAATTGTTTGTTTAACAGAAAATTACCAATCTTTCGGGAAAATTTTATTTCAAAATGTCCAGCTTTTTTTAATAATCCCGCTTTTTTTAACTCAAATGTCAATCTGGCAAGCCTAGTATGACCATTTTATTTCATGTCGAAATTAATTTTATTGAAGCATTAATATTGTTGAAAAATCATATAATACAAGTTCTTCAATCAACCATATATTTCATATCGTGTAGACTTATACTGAACTCCTATCAGCGAATTTTCGATTATGACGAACTTTTGTTAAGTCCAATGAATAAATCTTTATGGAAATTCACTCATACGTCTGTAACGAACAATACTTTTAAATTTTAATTGGTTTTTATATTTAAGTAAACAAGGTCATACTCATAAAGTATGCTTTATTAGTTTTAAACCAGGGGTTCTACTCTGTAATTTGAAGCGAAGGAATATACTTTCGAATTTTTATGCTATCAACATTACAATTCGAAAGCATTTGCTTTCGTTTCGAATTACAGAGTAGACCCCCAGTATTTTGTATGGTAAAGTAAACTTTATTTCCTACTATGAGTATTCGTCATTATATTTAAAAAAAATTATTAAAGGCAGAATTTTTTTCATAAACATATTTAGATATGTATGTGCATATGTACATATATTTACATATGTACCTATTAGAGATGCTAAGCGGGAAATCTCGAGCACGGAAATCGCGGGATTTTCAGAACTATGCAAATCCCGCAGCTCGGGATTTTTTAATTTTAAAGCCCGGGATTTTCGGGATTTTCTGAATCTCGTTTTTGCATAAATAATGTTTTTGACTCTCATCCTCTATATTAAAAATTATTACAAACTCCCTGTTATAAAAAATTAAAATAAAATAAGCTTTGAATAAATATTTTAGTAGATAATATTATATTGTGTATACGAGTACATAATATACGTATATCAGTGGCAAAAAGGAAAAAGTGCTTAAGTCATATTTTACTGTTTTGCAGGAGAAAACTTTTGGACTTTCACGTCGATTTGCAGAAATTTGTTTCTTTTGCAGTTAAATCGGGAAATTCTCTGTTAATCGTTAGTTTTTAAGCAAATATCGTTGTACACACTATAATTAATATATTTAAGTTGAAATAAACTAATAGCCCATTCAGGCTGACACGAAATTAAGTAATTTCAAGCTCAAATTACGAACGAAATGAAAGGTGTTTATGCAGGTACTGAATGACATTTGAGTTGATTTCGCAAACATCTTATTCACTGCGGCAGACATTGAAGTTCTTTTTTCAGTTGAATAAATTCTTTGTTACACTTATACACATTTTTCTTTAAAAAATTTTCATAAATTTAATAATTTTCAATCTTTTTTTAATTTAATATTGAATGTCAAAATTTTTATTTCTTTTAATTCTTGTTTCTCATAGTTGTAAATTTACTCATGTTTGAAAAAAAGTAGTTTTAGTACAAAAACAGAGTTGTATATTGTAATTTCTTGTTAATTTCATCGAAATTAAGTGAAATAAGTTAATTTGGAAAATGTCAAAATGTATGGGAAATTACTTAATTTAAACTTGATTCCGACCGAAATCACGAAATTGAGTATAATCTAAATTAAGCTATTGGTTTAAATGAGATTAGAAGTCTAAAAAAGCTAAGTCGCAAGTCATAGCGCTATAACTTCCTGAAAAATCACACAAATTGATTGAGATTTTAACCAGGGATACTTTTGAATACGCAGATTACGGAGGTACCATTAACTCAAAATCGGCTTATCTCGACGTAAGCACTTTTTCGTTTTTGCCACAGAAAAGAAAACGCCATCTTTTCTATTAAAAAATATTACATGAAATGAAAATTTGCAATAAAATGGTTTTATGAAATAGAGAGTTTATTAGAAAAACTTGTATCACACAACCGCCAAATTTTATAGCAAAAAATAAAAAATGTGAAACTTTTCCTAGAAACGAAAACGGCATTAGTGTTTAATATTTTGATTAAAAGTCTGAATTATATAAGTACAGATATACATACATATGTTCGTCTGTATGCACCTTTTAAATATGCAAAAAAATAAATTGTTAAATAAAAATATTTTTTTTAATATAAAGACGCACATTTGTTCGCAATTTTTTCGGGATTTCGTTAGTCCCAAAAATCCCGGGGTCCCGGTTCGGGATTTCGAGACTCCATCACTAAATCCCGAAGCCCGGGATTTCTAAAAACCTGTCCCGATTAGCATCTCTAGTACCTATGTATGTATATGTAAATGAATAAAACTGCGGAGTTCGTTTTAGTAACTGAACTTCAATATATTTCTCATTAAAAAGCAGTCCATTTATGATCAGATATCAGAATTATTTAATAAATAAAAAATATTAACAGGAAAAATTATTGTATTTATGTAAATTAAAGAATTTAGTCGTAATTGACCCAAAATTGGTTTAATTTTTTTTAGCGTGACATCAATGTATGAAGAAGTGCGCGTTAGTAAAAATATGTTTGATGCATTATTTAAACATCAGTTTATTTACACAATTTCACATTTTATTTCACAAATTCCCAAGAAACATTCAATAAATTCAATTTAGGCATTTAATTTAGCATTGTCCACTGTCATGGTCTAGTCTACTTTCATAGTTTTTACTTAAGAACTTTAGATTACATGCTAAACGCATACAAAATACTACTAACTTTTTTTTAGTAAAAAAAAAGAAGAAAGATAGAATACTACTAAACATACATAAATACATATGCATAAATTTGTTGGTAATTTTCATTGGAAAGTTAAATGTAAAGATGAGCAAATGTCGTAATTTTAACGTGTCACTCGTGATCGTGATCAAATTTGTGAGTGCGTGAGCGTGGCTTAAAAAGAATAACTCGTGCGTGATCGTGTGTATAATTACGAGAAATATTTTTTATTGCAAAAAGTGTACATATACTTATAATGCCAATATAAGAAAAGAAATTTATTTTAATATATTTTTTATGGTACACAACTATGCATATTTTCCTAATTGTGACTTTTTTCAGAAAACCTACGCGTATATCCGCATTTATGAAAAATCACTCTTAATTTTATTAAAAAATGTAAGAGTGATTATGTTAAAAAATTTTAAAACTGTTTACATAATAAAATATTGTAGTTGAAATTTTCAAAGTCTACCGTCAGAACTTTTTATAAGCGCTTAAACACAAAAAATATTTTTAAAATTTACTATTTTCGGACATTGCTGAATGTAGGGTGCATCTCCAAAAAACAAAATAATTGGCTCTAAGCACATTCTTAATGCATTGTATTTAGCGCTAATATGGTTAAAATTTGAATGTGTTAAACAAAGTTTTTTACAAAATTTAAAATAATGAAGAACTTTAAAAAAAACATGCCTTTTCAGGGAAATTTTAAGATTTTGATTTTTTAGCCTTTTCCCACTTTCACGCATGGATATTATGCTGTCTTTTGATTTATGAATTTAAAATCCGACAATAAACTAAAAAGTTATAGGCGAAATACTAAAAAATCTGGGTAAAGAATTTTTTTGTCCTAAGTAAAATATCTTCTAAGTTATGAGAGATACGGAAACACGTCTTAGGAAATTATTTCTTAAGAATTTCATGTTAATCTCAATATGCTTTATCCGGTAAAAATCGGATAATTTTTAAAAAAGTTACAAGCCTCAGAAGTTTTTTTTGGGTCCCAGGTAGTCAACTTTTTAACTCCTCTCTAGCTCAAGCCAGAAGGCTGTCATGACATGTGTTATAAAGCCTAAATCTTCCTCTACGGATGTTAGGAGTTTCATATATATCTAATCAATAGTTTAGAAGTTCCAGATTTATTGCAGTAAATAATTACTGCAGTAAAAAATCCTTTTTTACTGCTTACTGAAAAACTTTGCAGTATTCAGTAAAATTTTACTGCTTACTGAAAAAAATTGAGTATTCAGTAAAATTTTACTGAATACTGGAAAAAAGCAGTAACCAGTAAATTTTTACTAAAAATTAAATTTTTTTACAGTATTTTACTGATAGTGACATTTTTTTACAATATTTTACTGATAAAGAAATTTTGTTGCAGTATTTTACTGGTTACTGAAAAAATTGCAGTTTTCAGTAAAATTTTATATATGGACTGCCTAAAATTCATAAAGAGGGGTTTCCTCTAAGGCCTATATGCTCCTTGATCGATGCACCATCGGTGAATCTATGTAAGTATATAACTAACATTTTAACGAAGATCACGGAATTTGTTTGTAATTGTTCGTTTTTTGGTATTTGTTACAATTTAAGCAAAGCGTGTATTTTTGCTGTTGGTTGCTTCGACTTATAATAACTCTATAAGAGTTACGCTGCAGTATTTAAACATTTACTGGGTACTGCTATTTTTTTCAGTAACCAGTAAAATACTACAACAAAATTTCATTTCAGTAAAAATGTACTGGTTACTGCTTTTTTCAATATTCAGTAAAATTTTACTGAATACTGGAAATTTTTCAGTAAGCAGTAAAATTTTACTGAATACTGCAAATTTTTTCAGTAACGAGTAAAATTTTACTGCTTACTGCTTTTTTACTGCAGTAAATATTTTCTGCAGTATGCCCATGTCTGCCATTTACTTCGTAAAAGTCCCCACTGCGAGGAGTAAATTGTACATATACACGTGCATACATACCAATACATACATATATATGTATGTGTAAAACCTTATTTTTCAACCAAAAAGAAATAATAAAAATTGGATTACATACTTTTTCGTGAGTGTGCGTGATCGTGATAAGTTGTAAACACCTCGTGCGTGATTAAAAATATTTTATTCGGTAGCGTTCGTGATCGTAACAATCATCAATATCATGTGTGGGTGAATAAAATATTTCTCTGCGTGACAGTGCATGTCGTGAGTCAAAAAACGCTCACGATCACATCTCTAGTTAAAATAGCAACTAACAGTCAGCAATAAATTGCTAATGTTTGACAGTTGCACGAAGTTAATATGTAGGTACTAACTTAAATAACGCATAGAATATTTTTTTTATACTTTGAGAGTGTGTCTATATGTAAGTACATACCCTGAAGGAAGCGTGGGGTTAAGTGTCCCCAAGTCGCCACATTTGTCGATGATTTTGGCGACAGTGTCAACTGAGCGTCTATATATAAACATCGTTTTTGATGCGTAGAAAACATTTTGTCAGATACACACAACTATGCTTCTTCTTAATGTTTTATTGGTTTGTTGAAAATACAAGTAGCGTCAAGCTAAATTCAAGTTTTTGTAAAAATTAGTTTACGAAATCCATTTTTTTAACAAACACATCCACTCTGACATAATTTTGATGTCATCACGAAGCTACATTTGCCACATGCCATGTACTACATAGTAACATACATACATATGTACATGCTTACATATGTGCTGCATCAGAAAATTCGAATTCGGCTACATGTGTCACATTCGTATATTTGAACAAAAATACTATCAAAATAACACATATGAATAATAAAAAACTAGATATATATTTCTTTGTAAATTACAAACTTTCATTCGATAGTATCGATAGTATAAAATATCGATATTATCATATTATAAAATATATATAACTAAATAACACAAAATATTAGAAAATATGAAAGTAGTTTAGTGAAAAGAAACCTCAATTGTATACTAAAAGTACCAAATATCACAATTTTTAATATCTTCTTTTTATCTAAGAAATCTTCTAGTCTTTTTAACATGTCTAAAAGCTTCAAAAATAAGGTAAATCTTCTGTTACGAACAAGAAGTCTTGGCGACATCGCTTGTAAGCACTTATATACACCAACATCAATACATCCATCGTGCTTCGCTTATAAGACGACAGCATGTATTATTTGTTTTTTATAATACATGCCACGAGAATACATTTAAAAAACAAGACTTATTTACATTTCAAGACAGTTTATGCAGCCCTCTAGTACCAGGCTTTGAGGGTGCAATCAGACGTGCCATAACCATAACCATAGAAAACAGGCGTTTGAACCAAAATAACGGGCAACACTGTATTCGACTATATGTGACTTGTCATAACGCCATAGCCATTGCCATAGAAACCAATTGAATTTTGGTTTGGTTATGGTTATTGCATCATGTCTATGGCACGTCTAATTGCACCTTTACTTTAGTACATTGCCTATCTTTTTGTCAGCTCGAATTATAGTTGCAAAAAGTATGTAAAGAAAATAAATGTAAATAACAACAACGACTATTCAAGAATATAGTGTTGCCACACAAGTATTTTTGACCAGGTGCAGTCAAGTTAATAATTTTTTTGGGAATTATTACAATTTAAGTTTAACATTTCGTAGATTGGTTATTGGTTTGCTGCAATGTACATATTTTGAATACACTGTGCCGTAAACCAATAACCAACCGACGATTTGTTAACGCATTAATAATCCCAAATTATTATTTTATTTATTCAGTAAAATATTTTTTTTATCAAAAATACATTGCAATAAATTTTGTTGGTAAAATAATTAAAAATTTTTAAATGAAATAATTGTGATAATTTTTATGAGCCTGTAAAAGATTTTGTGGGATCAGTTAATAATTTGCACTAATTCGACGAAACGTTTCATTTTTCATTTATATTTAATAGAAACGGCGAACTAAATCTCTACTTGCTGAACGAATGAATCAATTACACAGTTTCTTTTTATATGTTTTTTCTGCATTAGTTCGCTTTTTTATATATTTTTTTTAATAACCCGCCAATGGTGACGCAAATTTGGCTTTGATCAATGGTGACGCCGGTCTCAAGCACCGGGATTGTCAACTGAAGATTTTTCGAAATGTGTTATTAATATTTGGATGTGTAAGAAGCTAAAAGGCCCAACTCACCAAAATAAAAAGTTGAGTAAATTAGTAATGTTTGGCAAATAGGTTTCTAAAATTTATGAAAATTATAAAAGGTACAATATATTTTTATGGCGTTTAACAGAAAAAAGTAAGGGTAGGGGGAATTCCCGAAACAGATAGATTGACTGGTTTTATAAAATTTCATAAAACATGGAAATTTCGCTGGCTTAAAGCAATGCGTTTAATTAAAATGGAGTTAATTTGAGTAGCTTTTGAAAAAATTCAAATAAGATGAAAAGACGATTTTTCATGTTTTAGATGAAAAATATCTAAATAATAGAAGAAGTGCACAACTTCTATTTAGAAGTTGTGCACAACTAATTGGATAGTAATATAACAAAATTGAGAAATTTTCGAAAAGTGGAATTAGGCCTTTAAGCGTCTAATTAATTAATCCTCTTTGAGAATAAAACAAAGATATTTAATCAATTTAAGCTCTTTTATTTCAATATTAGGGACTACCTGTTTCCAATGTCTCGATATGGTCCCAAAAGAACTACCTACTCAGTAGTACCAACGTCAGTACTTGCTTTCCAATTACACGCATATGCGAAATATCAGTAGCAAAAAGCATTGTATGGGGTATAATATGTCAGCAGTATTGGTGACAAAGTCAATACTGAATCTGTACTGATTCGGTAGTGACATTTCCTACAGGGTATATACACATAGCCCACAAAGTCTGCTTTCACGTTTAATTTTTATACGGATTTAAAAATAACATACAAAAATGAGCACCAAAATGCCTGCGTTCACTTTGTTTATTTTAACAATGCCGTTAATTTCTGGAATTATATTTGTTTATTTTTATTTGTTTAATTTAAATGATCGTTTGATGAGATTAGAATTACATTTCATTTACAAGTAAATATATGTATGTAGATTTACGAACATGGACGCCAATAGGGTTGCCGTAAAAAATCATACATTTCTAATGTGAGAAGACAAAAGCGTATCCAATTTGCTCACGCTTTTATAAATCAGCATCCTTAGTTTTGGAAACACGTGAAATTTTTGGATTATAGTAAATTTTGTATTTCTGGCATAAAAGGACGTCAAAAAGTCAAGGGTTACATGGGAGCTGTAGGTGTAGGTCAGCCGGACTTTACTTTTTCTTCAATGAATAAATGAGCATATTTAAACATTTTAAAAAGAAATTTAAAGGTGAGTACGGAAAAACTTAATTAGTCATCTACATTTTGGTTCCAACATGACAATGATCCAAAGCACACAGCGGCAATTGTTAGACTTTGTCTATGGTATCATGCTCCTAAACAGCTTAAAACACCCCCAATCACCTGATTGCAAACCCACTGAGATTTTTAGAGAAAAAAACTCGTACACATCATAATAAACAAAGAAGCTCTTCGAAGTGTTATGCAGACAGAGTAGCCCAAATCGCAGCTGACGAAGCAGAGAAGTTGGCCATATCCATGCCAAATAGACTAAGTGAAGTACTAAAGCAGAGTGGATATCCAACAAATTATTAAATTTAGATTTTCTTTGAAAAAAATGTATCCCTTTTCCTTGAATTGAAATATTTATTTAGTGACAACATTAAATTCCGCCATATGAAAATTTTTGAAAGAAATGTACATTTTGTTATGGGTTTTTGTAAATATAGGGTTTGAGAAAGATGTATGTGAAAATAAATTTAATCTCAATGAAAAATTACGTGTTATTTTCATATTACTTGAAATATTATTAAGGTGAACGCAGACTTTCTTGGCTATGTGTGCATATCTTCAGTAAGTACTTATATATACATTGTGCGACAATCACAATTAATGCAACTATACAAAATTGATAATAACGTGGGAATTGTTAAATTCGTTCGCCGTATTTGTGAATTTAGTTTATAGGAAAAGCTATATTCTTAGAACAAAACAATAAGTAAATGATTTCTGCGAAAAGATATTAGGTGTGTTTCTTTACTCTACAATGGGATCCCGCGGGATCCCAATTTGCACGAAAAGCGTTCCCGTGCTCGAAAATTGGGTAAATGAGAGAGGTTTTGTGAGAGTAATGTTCTTCGTCTGCACAAAACAGTCCGTACTGTTTTATAATTATTCTATTAAATGTATTAAAATTCCCCTAATTTTTTGCTTCGTTTGGTAGCATATTATACTGGTTCAATCCTTTCTAATATAATGATCGCTGCATTGAGATTGTTGAAACTCTCTGAAGTCTAAAATTTGCTGAATTTCTAAGGCAGTAGGGTTGTACTTCTCCAACATATTTTAATTGGTCACACAAGTATTGCGGTGCTTCGCCAATTTTCATTTTTCTAATAAATTTAAGGGCCATTATTACAACCTAAAATAGTTAAAAGTAGGATTTTATCGGACGTATAAAACGCTTTCCATTATTGCAAATTGGATTTACCTTACCAGGTAGGATAAACTTGCCTGTAATTTATCGCTCACTTTAGGTTAAAGTAAAATTTTGCAAATGATAAAGTTTTTATGCGTCCGATAAAATCCTACTTTTAAATTTCTTTAAGTTGTAATAATGGCACTAAATAGTGGAACCGAGTTCGAAATGTGGTTTTAACTGTAAGATATACAGATATGTATATAAATTGCAGTCATTGTTATGACTTTATTTCTTAAACGTTTAAAAATCCTTTTTGCATATCGTCGTTCGCAAGTTATTGTGTTCTATACCGCAAAATATCAAAAATTGAGATAAAATTGATTTTTAGGAAAAATTTTAGAGATCTGTCGATCTGTGTAATCAGTTTGTTCCTATCATTTATAGTTTTCGAAATATGACACATTGACTTTGTGCTATACAACTCTTTAGTGACAAGCTTCGTAACCTATTGCAAAAACTCGTGCATATAGAACAAAAACGCACCAAAAATACTTCTATATGAAAGACTAAATAAATAATGTTTGTACTAATTTGGATCTCTTTGCATTATTTGTTTTTGTTTTATTTATTTGTTGTGACTTCACATTGCACTTGGAAAATGGAATAAAACAAAAAAAGAAAACAATGACAAGCAATCAAAAGTATTCAAAAGCCATTAATTTTTAATTAAGTCCGGGTGTTTTCTTATTGATTATATCAATGAAATTTTATTGTTACTAAGTGACTAGTCTTGTTTTGTTGCTAAATATGATAGTTGTGGTTTCTTCATATTTTTTGTTAGCAGTTTCTCGATTTTGCCGAAAGTTAATATGCTGTGTCAAAATATAAAATTTCTGTTGAAAAAAAACGAAACATTTTTTTAATTGTTAATCATTCCTCGAAATACTGACGTGATGTACTGGCTCATGCTCAACATGCTTGTCCTTTCGTGATTCATTCACAACACTTGTGGATGGATCGCAAAGGTGCTTGAAATGATAATACCCTGACAATTGATCCAAACGTATTCGTCCTATGGCTTGAGCAAATGGTAGTGTTACCAAAAGTAAGGAGTAGTGTATGGTGAAAAAAGGACATATCCTGTAAATGGTTATATATTCACCATTGTGTTGATGTATAGTCGTGATCTACAATAATAGGGATTTGGTCTAGTATTATAGGAAAAGGCTCAGTTCGATGTGGTTGGGTCCAGGACCTATTAAACAGTTGTTCCCTCCAATGGTACCGACAAGCCACTCTGGAACCAGTCCCGTAACTATTCTTAGATATTAACCTGAGCTTAAGTGGTGTTTTATACTTTTGAAATGTGAGTGCCTCTGTGGTCGAGTGGGTAGTGTGCAAGCCTATCATGCCGGATGTTGGCAGTTCGATTCCCAAAAAATTTCTGTTTAAAAATGAATTATAATTGCATTTGCAACAATAAAAAGAAAGTTAAAAATTTTCATTGTTACAGTTAAGGGTCGGAACAGAAAACAATGAGAGTTTCGTAAATAAGTGCATATAGAACAAAACGATTTTTTTTAAAACGCGTCTTACCCTTAAAATCTTTTCCAAGGACTAAATTTTTTTTTACAGAAAAACCCAGAAACTGTAGAAGTTTTCTTGGTAAAAAAGTTGCGACAACTTTTTCGGTTCAGTTTTTTGTAACTTATAACTAAACTTTAACAGCGATTTCCCAAAAAAATATTTTTGTCATATAGAACACAATAACTTACGAACGACGATATGTAGTCTTTAAATTTTAAATTCTTTCATATTGTTACGTTTAAATTTTATTAAACGTGTGAGTTCTTTTGATTGCTCAAAAATAAATAATACACAATTTTTATTTGCTACTGTTTTTCCTTTTATTCTTAACGAAGCAAATTACAACTTGTCTTTACTTAACTACTTCTTATCGTTATTATCCACTTTCAACGAGGTCTTAACTTGAATACTTTCTGATTAGCACTGCCTCAACGATATCAACTTGACTACTTTCTGATTAGTACTGCCCTGCTCTCGCACATGCTGCCACTTTGTATAGTACATGAATCGGTTCTCGAATGTTCGCCCGATAGGTGGCGTAATAACATGTCTGTACTTAGTAATAGCATCTTTGAATGATGACATCTGTATTGTCATTTACTATTGGTAGCCAGATGTTCAAACAGTCCTCTAGCACAATCGGGAAAATTCATGTTGCTGCTTCTAGGCGGTTGTAGATAATTCGATTGGTCGTTATTTTTGAATTTCAAAGTAACGACTCTTATGTTGGCAATGCGGTTTGCTACTGGTAGTACAGTGCTCGCACTTTTATTTGTATGTGTGTGTCTGTAGCTATGTATACAATTATTGTTGTTGCTATAGTATTTGCACGTAAATATGTGTGTACGTTTAGTGCTTTAGTTAAATACTTCCAGATAGTTCTTTGCTTTAACCCTGTAGGAATATTTTTTACGTAACAATATTATAAAACCTAGATATTTTATTTGATTTACTTTTTCTAGTACTGTATCATTGATTGTAATTACCAAATCACTATTCATGTTGATTTCCATTAATTTTGTTTTATTTTCATTAAATTTTAATTTATTCATTTTAAGCCACTCATTTATTATCATTAAATCACACATTATGTTTTCTCGACATAGTCAGGGCTATCATGAATAAAATGAAATTTTTTCACTTTTCAATTAGAATTTTTTGTTTTCCCTATTACTTGCTATTAGTTGGAAATAATTCCACAGAAAAATTTCACGTGGAATTTTATTCACGATAGCGCGATTGTTTTATTTTTTGCCTCGGTAAAAATCAACGTATCATCCACTTTAGTTTTTTGTCTTCTTTCCGTTAAATAACTTTTTTCCAACAAGAGTTGTGACTATTGACTATCAACATTGTGATTCTTGCATATTTTGAACTGCATGTCTTCCCAGCAAAAATTTTCAAAAAAGGTAATCGAGTTTGGAATTAAGCATTTTTTGTGGAAGCACTTCCCTACTGGATTACCAACTTAATGATTTTAACAAGGCGTGAGACTAAAATAATCGATTCTTGGGAAGTATATACCTACATTTTTTTATTTGTCAACATTTCACGTAATCTATTTCGTCTAAAAAAATCATTCTCTTCATTTAGCAACTTGCACGCATTTTTTTAAATTTTAGGTAATGTGATTTGTAAGCGAGTAATGAAAATTGGAAATCAGAAAAGTAAGTCATTATATTGCAAGTAGTTCTAATGGTAATGTGTAATTTTTTGCTGGGTTGTTGACAATCCGCGAAGTTTTTTCTGGGAGTCTACTCTCCAATTCGAAGCGAAAGCAAATGTTTTCTAATTGCAATGTTAATAACATACAAATTCGAAAGGATTTTCTTTCGTTTCGAAATGCAGACTAGACCCCCTGTTCGATCTTAAATTTTTTTTACCATGTAAGGCCAATATTTCAATTACAATACCAAGCAGGATTTGTTTATTTGAAGACAAAGCAACTGACCAACATCTTGTCAAACGCTTTTAAGTATAATAGTAATAACTAGCTGAACCAAAGTATCAACTCCTGCTTGAGTTTTGTTGTACCGATACATAATTTCTGTTTTAATTTTGTTTTCATGTCCTCTAATACCAACAGAACTATGAAGAGACCTAATCAAACTAACGTATTTGTTCTCTATAACATGTGCAATTTAATAGTAGTATTATTTATATGTAAATGATGAAACAGAATTGTGGCATAAAAACATTTTCCATACAAATTGACACAAAAAATCAGTCCAAGAAAGCAGTCGAGAGATAGAATCTATTTTATTTTGACAGCGTTTTTTCTTATGCTCTCACATATAAATAAATATTCTCTCAGCAATGCTACTATACTTTCAATAAATTTCATACATTTTGTGAACAAAACTACAAAGTAAAATAAGCACAAAAAAATAAAACAAAAATTAGAGATCATTTAAAATTACTGCCGTAGATTTTATAGTGGGCTTTGCTAATTTGGCAGCGATTTTTCCTGAAGTTGTGGACTTATTCTGTTTGATCATTAAAAGAATTCAGTGCCTCGTTTCTGTAAGGAATGTGAGAACTTTTTGGGTGAGTAAGATAAAAGCATTATTTGTTGATATGTCTGGTAAGTTTATTTAAGTGTTAATATGAATAACCCTGTGCAAAATAGGACAATCAGTACAATTATTTAATTTTTCTCGATGGTAGAACTTCTCACAAGTTACAGAAACGAGGGACAGAATACAGAACTGGTTTCAATTTCTTATCCAATCAGTGATGCCAATTTATCCATTTTTCACCCATTTAGCCGGAAAAAAGTCAGTTTAGATACTAACTTTTTTTAAGCTATTTTTCCAAACATGAAATTTTTGTTTGACTCTTCATAAAAAATTTAAACTCGCCACAAAACACAACAGAGTAATATGTTACTGTTTTCGCATTAATATCAATAAATCCCGGTTCAAACTTGTCATTTTTGTTGCAGCAGTCTAAAAGCGCTTATATGAAAGAGATGGCTAAATTGGTAAAGCCCATATGAAACTTCATTTTTCTTTCATTTATCAAGTTTTAGAGAAAAGTGCAAACATAATGTAATAGGAAAATTCAACAGGTGCAAAGGGTTCAGCTATATTAAGAAAAATGAAATAATGTCAACAACTTGACTAAAGTTATCGATAACAAATGAAGATCTGTCAAAAAAATGTAAAATTTTTCAACTTAAAATTGACATTTCAAGCTTTCAAGTTTGTCAAGGAAACAAAAGAGCATATTTTAAAGGAAAATCTTAGCATAGAGAAGCAAATTAAATAACGGAAAAATAATTAAAGTGAAATTCAATTTATATATGACATTCATAGATGGAAAGGTCTTAAGTGTGTTGACCAAAACCAAAAGTACACAGCATAAAGCTGGCAAACTATCGATAGTACTATCGATAGTATAGATAGTTTTGTTTTTATTATACTATCGATAGTTTTTTCTCGATAGCGATACTATCGTTGATAATATTTATTACGAAATTGCCAATAAACTCGAAAAAATTTAACATATTAGTTGTCCTCTATGGAAAATACATAAGTACATATCGCTCACTTACTAAAACAACGTCATGACTCAAAAAATAAATTTGTGGAGTTAATAATACATCATGTCACATTTCATCTTGACTAAAAAATTCAGGCTTAAATTAAGTTTAGGGGCACTTCTCTATCCTATAGAAAATTTAAAATATGAAAAAAAAATTAAACAAAAAAATTGGCGGTGGGGCCTAGTTTCCGAGTTATGGGCCTCTGAAATTCTAGTACAATAGTGTGATTAGGATAGGTCTTTTCTAACGAATATGATAAATATTGGTATCATTTTAAAGCTTTTGACAATACCTTTCATGAAATGGTAAAATGCAAGAAAATTTTATGAAGCATAAAATCTTTATTTGGCTGCGCCGTGTCGGAAAACACCATGTTGGAGAAAATTCTTACGAGCCGCTGCAGCGCGCTGAAGGCCTGTAGTGCAGAAAACCATTATTAGTTAGGAGAACTTGGCAATGCAGAAAAACTTTATTGGGCTGCGCCGTGTAGGGAAATACCAGGGTAGAGAAAATTCTTATAGCATTATTCTGTTCGACAATTATCTTGTCTTGTCATTAGACGAAAAAAACGGTCGGTGGAAAATACACCATAGAATGACAATTTTGAACTACAATTTCAGCGGCCCATAACTCGGAAATTAAGCCTCGCCGCCAATTTTTTTATTTAATTTTTTTTATTTTTTTCTATAGGGTAGGATACTTTTATTAATTTTTAAGAGGTGCCCCTAAGCTTAATTTGTTCCAAAATTGTCGCAAATGGTTTGCAAGCTCACTATTTGATAAAAGAAAACTTTATTAATATTTCCACTGAGTTGTTTGTATGTTAATTGAAAACTTAACTCAATTTTTTCAAAACTAGTTTTATTTGAGTTATGACATTGTTTGAATAAATAAATTACACAATGATCACACGGACAACAAATATCGAGGTTTGCTCTCACATTCACGATTCGCGCTAGAATACTGATTGAAATATACAAAACTTTGTGAGTGAATCATTTTGTTTCATTCTGAATCTTTGGATAACAAATTATTGCTAATTTAACTGAACTGGCTGTTAAAAGCAAATTATTTCATATTTACATATGTGTATAGTTCAGTTTTTGTAAAACAAAATAAAAAAAATGGATGTGTGCTTAATATTGAAAAATTAAACATAATATTAACTATTTATTATCTTTACCTAATTTTTTTATCCACATATGTACATATATCAACATTCAAAACGACTGTTCGTGTTGCCGTCTAAACATAGTGTAAAATAATTCGATACTATCGATAGTATCGATAGTTTTCGAACAAACTATCGAAAATATCGAATGGCATGACTATCGATAGTTTGCCAGCTCTAACACAGCAGTGCCCTATCTGTCACGCCGGCCCAAAATAGTCTCGAGATAGAAAGAACTTTGATTATCCTGTCTTTAATCGACAGGCAGACACTTTGAAAGATAGAATAAGCCCTTTACATGCTTGGATTCGTTGTTTCGAACTTGTTTTAAAACTTTCATACAAACTTGATTTTAAAAAATGGCAAATTCGCGATGCCGAATACAAGAGAATCCTTGCTGAAATGAGTTTTGGCTTCATTTGGGACTTCATGTCGATAAGCCTAAAGCAAACGGAAGCGGTAACACTAATGATGGCAACACAGCCAGAAGAGCATTTTCTGGCACTGAACTGTTAGCATCGATAACAGGTGTAAGCCTTACTTTTTGTTTTTAAATTTACACACAATCTTAATTGCTCGTTCCTCCGAATTTGAAATTGATGCTCATAGGTTTCGGGATCATTGCATTAAACCGGTGAAATTACGAATGGGTACATTCGTCACAAATAATAGAAGCTTCACTAGTTCCCGTAGGTTGTTTTGCAGAAAATGCATCTGAGGCGCGAAACAAGATGTATAAAAAAGATAGAATTAGTCAGTCGCACTCGAAAAGATTCAAGAGTATATAATATACTTGACATGTATCATAGAGCTATGGATAGCTCTGACCCACATATTTTAAGTGTGTGCTTGCAAGAACAATCTAAGAATTCAACAAAACTGCCATTTCCTCGAGAAGTCATTGGCCTTTTAAAAGTACCAGATTTACCAACACAACTTCAACAACATCTACAACATCTGCATCTCAACAAGCGACCAGCATCAATTACGATTCTGATAATTCTGACGTCAGCTTAGAGTCGTTACATAATTATTCCATGGAATTAGAAGCAGATGGAAACCACGAAACTGACCATGGTAATTTAAGGCCTATATAATCTATTACGATATACATATATGTATATACATATAGTATATAAATTTATAACCATTATTTTTTTCAGATTGATTCTTAAGCATCTATAAACCACATTAGCAAGGTATGTAAATAAAAAAAGTAATCTATTGTCACATAACATTTTTTAAACACTTTTATATTGATGTCCATTAAAAGGAGGCATGGTGGCGCCCACTTTATAATTTTTTTAATTGATACAGGGCTATAGAGTCAGTTCTGCAACGATAGTTGACTTTTGTGTTACCTTTGAAGGATTTAATGCTGCTTTTGGAAAAGTTAAGTTCATATGGGAGTCCCACGAAAAAACTATCGCGACTTGCATAACTAGTAGGTTCCTCTTCCAATTGTAGATCCAAGGGATTTTTGGAAACTTGAATGCTAAGGGGTAAAAAAGGGTAAAATCTGTCCCCCTTATGCAAAAACGATTGTTAAACTTAAAGTTGGTTTAACAAACGAATTTTGTATGGCAAAACCGGTTTTCACACATGCTTTAACTTTAACAAACGTTTTTGCATAAGGGGGTGTATCTTTATAACTCGGAAACTACATTAGATATACTCTAAATATCGAAGGCACACGAATGCTGCTAAAAATAAGCCGAGAAGTGTTTGATACTTTTTCGATATTTGTACTTTTAGGGATTAAAAGGGGGTAACAACTGAATTTTGCTATATTTTTTGCGCTCGACATATCTTCTAAATTATTGAACGTAGCAAACAGCTTTATGGCAAATTCTTTTCTTCTGAACATAATCTCAAATGGGTTTTGGCACTTTCTGAAAATTCGCACTTTTAAGGGGTAAGATTGTACCCGTTTTCGGTACTTTTTTGGTAATGAAAGGGTACATATTACATAAACATATGGTCAAAATAATAAGTACACTACGACGCATTGCTTTTTTATGTAAATAAGGAAAATTATTTTATTTTAGCAAGAGAAAAAATTTTAAACTTAATTTTTGTAAATCAAATCAAATGTAACAAAGCGGTATATATCTATTAGGGATGCCAAACGGGAAATCCCGAAGCCCGAAATCCCGGGATATTCGGGATTTGGCAAATCCCGAATCCCGGGATTTGTAAAATTCAATCCCGAGATTTCATTTTCGGGATTTCTTAGCAATATTTGTATAAAAACTTTATAAATTCAAATTTTCGTTGATTTTAAGGTATTTTTTTTTATAATATTTAAAAGTCCCATATAATTTTATACGTACAGTTTTAACAATTTAATGACTATTCGTGACACATTTCTTATAAATTAACAACAAGAGCAAAATAAATAAACTGCTTTCTCACGGTTATTTTCATCAAAGGTGCTACAATATATGTATGTACATTTTAGAATTATTTTGAAAACAAAAGAAACATATTACCTTTGGAAGAGAAATAACAATTGAAAAATTAATAAGTTTGACAAATTTATTCCGTCTTATTCTATATTATGAGGGCAATTATATTTCAAATTCCACCAGAAATTTTTCCCGGGGAATAATTTCAAACAGTAGCAAATAATAGGGAAAACAAAAAAATCTAATTGGAAAAGGGAGAAATGTCTTGCGGAAATTTATTCATAATTGCAGTGTCGACTCCTCAACAGTAAAAAAATTAGCACTTCTCTACTTGTCGGTAACAATTGAGTACTATTGACACCTCCTTACAATTGGAGTAGAATACAATACAAGGCAAGTGAAAACTTTTTGCTGTCGGGTTGAATAATGCGGAGTATTTTGTCTAAAAAACTGCTCGAGTGTGTATGTATGTTTTTTACATTGCAGTTCAAAATAATGTTTTTTTAATTAGACCGTTTAGGTAGTTTTTGATACAAACCTAAGATGAAACCCATTTAAATTACATGGATTTGATAAATAGTTTTAGTCAAAAACGACCGACTGAATGAGTTCGACTCAATTATAGTTGTATTAATTTAAACATTTTCAGTAGAGCAAAAATACTGTTCAAGTGCTCAGGCAAACTTTTAATGTATGTGCCTATAAAAATGTGATCTTTAGATGTAATTAATCGAATTTAATTAGAATAGTGTACACATTTCTTTTAATTTTTCGACATGTTCAGCCTTATTATCTTTGTCATAGTCGTAACGAAATCGATAAAAAAAATTAGATATTGCTTGGTATAATAAACGTAATCAATATCCTAAAAGCATGCCTTTGTGTTCATACAATCAAACTGGTTCCAAGATACATAATCGTTGCTGCTTTTTAATCATTCCAATCATACGGTTGTTGTTGGCAATACGACTTTAAACATGTGTCGCATCATACCAACCAATTCGGGTGTTTGCTCCTTTTTCCCATTCATGATTATTTTGATGAAAAATAAAATAAGTAGGCAAAAGCGTAGAGCTGCAAAACTGTCGATAGTGGCTCCATTCGATAGTTTCAATAGTATTTTTTGATGCCATCGATACTATCGATAGTTTTTGATTCTTAGAAACTTATCAATTGTGTATTTTTGTGATATAAAATCTTGAATTTTTAAATCATTCCATAAAGTAAAAAGAAAGTTGATTTTTTTAAAACTTTTAGTTCAAATATTTTTAACACACATATTCAACAAACATATATACACAGGTCTATAAAAAAAATAAACGAAAAAGCAAAAATATAGATAGATGAATCAATAAAAAATAAATTAAAATGGAATAAAATAAAAAAATCTTTCATCATTACTTAAACTATTGCAGTTAGCTAAAAAGTATTGGTTTAACAGAAGGAGAAGCAAACTATTTAGCGTCATCTTTTATTTAAAAGTAAAGAGCGGAGACAGTCCAGCAGTCGTCAAATTTAGCCGCCGTCAAATTTCTTCATGTATCACAGCCGTACATAATAATTGTATTTTTATGCAATTTGTATCTAGTAGATAAAAACTGACATCTTAAGTTGAAACAAATCAAAACTAATTAATTTGTTTTCACATTTATATGTACAGGGTGGGCCAAAAGAAACCAAGGGGTGTAACAGTTTAATAACTTTTTTGTTTATTAATTTTTTTTTATTTTTTCTTTCAGATTATATAGACAACACTTGGAGAATTTATAATGAATGAAAATAATAAATGAAAAACAGAAAATAAGAAATGAATAAATGAAATCAACTTTATTGAAAATTTGATTATGAGTGATGAAGCTCATTTTCATTTGAATGGCTTTGTTAATAAGCAGAACTGTAGGTTCTGGGGTTCTCAAAATCCAAGAGCCATTCATCAACGCCAATTGCACCCCATCAGGTGTACAGTATGGTGTGGGATCACATCTGAAAATGTCATTGGGCCCTACTTCTTCGAGAATGAAGATGGAAGTGCTGTAACCGTAAATGGAGAGCGGTATCGGTTTATGATAGAAAATTTTTTACGTCCTGCTCTTGAAAACAGACCTGGTATGTGGTTTCAGCAGGACGGAGCCACTGCCCATACTGCCCGAGACACAATGGCACTTTTAAGTCAAATTTTTGGAGCGAATAATTTCTCGAAATTCGGAAATTATTTGGCCAGCGCGATCGCCAGATTTGACAGCACCCGACTATTTTCTTTGGGGTTTTTTGAAGGAGCCAGTGTATGTGAACAAGCCAGAGACATTCCTTGAACTCAAGGCAAACATTGTTGCAGAAATTCGAACGCTACAGCCACAAGTTTTGAAAGATGTTATGGAAAATCCTCTAAAAAGAGCCAATCAGTGCGAAGCTGAAAACGGTGGTCATTTAAGAGACATCATTTTTCATACTTAGTGTAAAAAAATTTTCATTTTGTATATTATATAATCTGAAAGAAAAAATAAAAAAAGTTAATAAACAAAAAAGTTATTAAACTTTTACACCCCTGGTTTCTTTTGGCCCACCCTGTACATAAACGCACTTTGGTAAAGGGTATATAAGATTCGGCACAGCCGAATATAGCACTCTTACTTGTTTTTATTGTGTTTTACATTGGCTATTTATGGTATTTATGTATTTATGGTTATTGATTTAAATTATTCAGAATTGATTGACCTTTTAACCTATATCATTAGTTTTTTTTCATATTTATAACAAATTTTAAAAGTTATAAAGCGTTATTTACAAAATTTTTGGAAGAATTTTAATGTAGGCTACCCAAAAGAGGAATTTCATTCGAAACACTAAACGTTTTTTCACACAAAAATAAAGCTGGAACATTTTTCGTTTAAATTGTTTACTCCAAAGTGAAGAAAATCGTGGTTATAGTTAAAGATTAAGAAAAATACAAAAAACGCAAATGTAATGGCATTTAAACAATGAACAATCATGTCTACATTTTACTAACTTTTTTTTGTATATGTAATGATACCCATTATTATAAAGGTTTACAGGCGGCGAAATTTGAATGTTGCATTTTTTATACACAGCGCCATCATTCCGTTTTTATTGACTTTGATTTTTTATTTTTAAGTAGCGTGTTTTTGTCGATAGTATCGCTATCGAAAAACAATATCGATAGTCCACTTAAAATAAACTATCGATACTATAGATAGTACCATCGATAGTTTTGCAGCTCTACAAAAGCGTTCGTTCTGATTATCAACAAATATTTGTATGATGAACAAAATCAAAAAAGCAAAAGTGAGCGCGTATGAGCGCGTATGCATCAAGTGATGATGATTTTTTAGAAACAATGGAATATTATGTACTTATGTATTTAACAATTTATATACCAATGGTATCAAGTAGAAAAGCCATATTTCGTATTTTTTACGAAATTAATTTTTTCAGTGATTCCAACACATTTCACACAAATACACCTCGTCACAAACATTTAATGCAATAGTGTAAAAAATAACGCTTTTGCAAGCAATTGGACAAAAAAAGTTGCATTGTGAATATTACAGTTTCTATTATACCTTCTCCTGTAAAGTTGCAATTACTTGTTATGGCCCTTCTACTTATATATTTATATATATATATATATATATATATATATATATATATATATATATATATATATATATATATATATATATATATATATATATATATACAGGCAAATCCCGGTATAACGAACGATATAATGTCAGGCCCATTCGTTATACCGAAAAATTCGTTATATCGCAAAGTTTTTTCAAGAGTTATTTTAATTATTATTATTGTAGACAAGATACAATACAATAAAAATAATAAGGGTAATTTGTTTTCAAATAATCTACCAAATGCAAAGTAACGGTATCACATTTTTTTGCATTTTCATTGCGGCTGTCGATTTTGTTTAATATTTTTTGCCGTTCGTTATATAAACCACATATGTACCTATTTATCAAAACATTGGCTATATAAGGTAGAACTAAATGTTAGATATATGTTCCTAGCAAGTTTTTGTGTTTTATTTTGCGATCTTTCCTTTATCATTCGTTATATCCAGTATAAAATTAGGATAATATTCGTAATATAAGGTAGTTAATGTAAAAAATTTGGACGTTGGTTATATCGGATTTTCGTTAAATCGAGATTCGTTATACCGAGATTTGCCTGTATATATATTTATTTGTAATATGCTCCATATTGCACTTCTTCTACCTTTTCGTCTCGGTGATAAAGTATAAATAAACATTTTTCGAAATTTGGTCTAGCACAAAATCCTGGTCGTTTTCCATTTTTTCTTTTTAAAGTGTTTGCTTACTGATTTGTATTAAAAAATAATAAGGGTTTTCATGAGAACTCTTAAAATTCCCATTTGTGCAAATGGGCAAATTTGCGATACTTGTTTCATGAAGCCCCTTTTCAACTTTTACGCAAACAGTTAAGTAAATTTGAATGAAATGTCAAAAAAATTAATATAATAAAAATTAAAAATTAAATTTCGAGCAGTTTTTAAATTAAATACATATTTATATATTTCTATAAAAATAAAAAGTGTTTGTTTGTGTGTATCTAAAATGCCTCAAGGAAGCAAAAAAAACCAAAAAGTTGTAGTTAAATAAATGCTCAATTGCACAGCTTAAGTTTACGAGTGAAAATTTTTGGGCAAAGTAATCAAGTTTGTGTAAATAAATTTCCATAAAATTTTTGACATTTTATTTACGAGAGTGTAAAAATGCACAATTGCACAGTTTGCGGGACTTTTGAACGTTCTCATGAAAACCCTTAATATTTTTCATAACTCCTCTGTTTTGATTTTATTCAACATGAAAACCTGATTATATAAAAATTTGAATAAAACATGTATGAAATTACTTGCAACTAACCAAACGATACGTTCGTAAGTATGATTCTGATTTTATTCAACATTAAGTTTGTTGCATGATTAAATGTAAACAAAAGTTTAATGTATGATGAATGATGTGAATAAAACATGTTCGATCACTGGACTCACATTTACTTAAATGAATCGTTCACCATTACGATGATGATTATACTCAATGTTGATTTATTTTGCATGATTAAAAGTGAATAACAAATTTATAGTATGATTAAATCAGGAAATACGTGATTTTTGTCGTTCTCTGGTATACATACATATGTAACAACCATCATACTTGTTGTTGATCAATCGCAATCAAAAAAACGTTACTAGATATATTTTTAACAAAACAATATTGTTTTCCCAACTTATTTGTATGAAAGTGAATCTAAAAATTTTCGTAAGCCAACTTATATTCGTTTTGGTTTAGATAATAGAAAAATATTTATATTGAAAACAAAAACAAGTTTTCATATTTAGTTATTGTTTTCACTACAAATTCTCTAACATAAAATGTGATTAATCAACTTGATGAGAAAAATTCTTTTGATTTTTATTTCATACTCGTATTAGAAAATTGTTCACTTTACAGACAACATAAAACAAAGGCAATTATGAACATAAAACCTCTTAAAATGCATTAAATTGTTATTAAAGTAATATTTATTTAAAAAAATAATTTATTTTACGAAAAATATTTAGATCCCGAAATATCGAAAATCCCGTGATCCCAAAAATCCCGAAAATCCCGATTGGCATCCCTAGTATATACTCGTATAAACCAAAAACACAAATTGAAATTTTTATGGTGTCAGAGAGAAAATATGAATAAAAATTAGTGGTCAAACCACTAAACAAACCACGAAAACCACTTAATGGATTTTAAAATAAACAGCAGATTCGTAATCAGCGGATCAAAATCTATAAAATTCGAGTACTAGTAGATGGTTTATTAACAAAAAATTTTTTGTCATTACGAAAATATAAGATTTTTTTTTTTGGATTTGAAAAACCCATTTTTGCTGCAGAAAATGCATTTGGTGCGGAACTTTTTTTTAAGATATCAAAAAAGTAATAACGCAGTTTGTCTTAGAATTTTTTCCTGCATATGAAAACCCAGTGAGCCCTCCGCGTTTTGCAAATTTTTTATTTTTTGCATAAGCCAAATGTACATACATAAAAATACAAATTTTTAAAACAGAAAGATTATGAGAATATTTTTTAAAACGCAACGCCAAGCGTTGACAAATTTTATATGGAAAAAAATTAGATTACAAAAACAAAACACATAAAAAATTTGTCAACGATAAGCGTTGCGTTTTTTCACAATTAGGCCATATATTAAAATTAGTATAGATAATAATTAAAAATAAATTTACAAAATGTTAGGCCATCAACCCATTCGTACTTTGGCCCTAAACCCTGGTACTCTGTTCAATATTTCATGTAAAATATCAAAATACATATTAGAAGAAAGTGATATGAATAGTTCATGAAAAAATGTTGAAGAATCAGTTCTCTGTTAATGTTGGAAAAAACATATGAAATATATCACCAATATTTTAAGTTCTCATTCGAAATAATATAAGTGACATTTGTTTCGCGTGGAATTTACTAGTTAAAATTTAAATTTAAAAATTTAAAATTTTTTGTACGCAGTAATGAATGGTGCTCAACATTTTTCAAAAGTTTGAACACACTAGTTTTAAGTAGAAAATATGTTCGCGCAAATCAAACACTGCCTTTTCTGTTTCAAAAACTGAAAACTATTTCCAAACACAGCTGGATTTTAGTTTCATTTTTTTACTTATGAGCACTTATTGATAAAAAAAAAAAGCAATGTGAGTCCGATCACAGAGGAGATGTGTAAACATCTAGTAATGAAAAAATTTTTTTAAGTTGGAAGTACTTATGCTTTTAGTATCTTTTTTTAAATTAATTAATTAAAAGTATCAAAACTTTCAATATTGTAAATACATATGAATTTGTTGGTTTTTGTTTGTTTTATTAAACTTATTTGGTTAGTAAATGGGCACACTGCAGTATATGTATATGTACTGCATTCAAAATTGCAGTAAGCAGTAAATTTACTGATTACTAAAAAGTTCAGTAAATTTTTGCTGCTAATGAAATTTAATTTGCATTACCAGTAAAATCGTAGGGCCGTAATCATAATAAAATTGAAGCAAGTGGCAAAGTTTTTTCATTCAAATTTTGAAACTTTTGTATGAAAAACATTTAGCCACTTGGTAGAATTTCATTATGAATACGGGCATTACTGATTACTGAAAATTCAATGCACCTCATCACATAACAAATCATTTAGGCAATTTATAAAAATTGTAGAAAAAAATTTTAGTAATCAGTAAAAATTTACTTGTTAAAATTTTTTTATTGTTTTTATGGTACTGCAGTGCTCATCTATGGTAAATGCCTTTACTTTTACTTTTTAATTTTTAATTCCTGTTGTTCATCGTTTAGTTGTTTTCTGTTCTTGTTGTTGTGTACGCATTGCAATTAAAATAAATTCAGTAAAGTGCGACTTTGACTCGCGCACATTCGGGTTTGATCATTTTTTTTTTGATTTAGCTTTCTTCCTTTTTTAAGTTTTTTCAGTTGAAACGATTTTGTTTTTCAGTTTTATCGCTTTTTCTTCTTTTTGGCGTTTTTTTTTCTCTTTTTGGGTTTTTTTAAATTTTCGCAATTTTTTTCATTTTGGCGATTTTTTTCTGTTTTTGGGGTTTTTTTATTTAGGCGATTTTTTCATTTTGGCGATTTTTTCATATTGGCAATTTTTTTGTTTAAGGATTTTTTTTCATTTGGCGATTTTTCCGGTTTTTCGCGATTTATTTTAGCCCTAGAGATTTTTTTAATTTGGTGCTTTTTTCGTTTTGGCGTTTTTTTTGTTTTTGGCGATTTTTTTATATTTGGCGATTTTATATTTTTTTGATTTTTTAGTTTTAACGTTTTTGAAAATTTCAAGAGTTTTGCTCTTACGGTTTCCAAGATACAGCAAGTTGTCAAAATTACAAAGTCAAAATTGCATTAACTGATGGAACACCCATTGATTTAAATTTTTTAAATTTACTGTTAATTGTTGTAGTCTGTATAAAAATACACTAACTTTTAAAATTTCAAGTGTATATATGTACATACAATTGTATGTATATTACATGGGATTTTAAAATTTTTCGTGGCTCGTTTTGGAACACCCTTTAGTTTTTAACTTTCATGCATTTGTTGTTGTAGTGGCCAAATGTCTACATATTGTGTCCAAATTTCAAGTCCGTAGCTCTTACGGTTCATTTTCACCTTTGGTGTACGGAAATATACAGAAAAATAACCGGCGGCGGCGCACCGTCGGCTTCGAGCCGGTCGACTTGCTTCTCTGTTTGGTATTGCTTCTTTCAAACACTAATACACTCATACATAGCTCACACTGATATGACAATGCAAAGAAATCTCAGCAAAGAAATCAAAGTTAAAAGATTTTTACCCCCTAGCGTATAGATGTTTACACATCAAAAAAAGTTTCGCGCTAAATTGTAAAGCTTTTTTAGAGTGCTTTACTTTTAGGTATATGTATTTTTTTCATGCTGCTTCAAATAATTTTCGTCGTTTAGACGTTTGTTAATTGTAAACTATTTTCGTAAAAGAAGTACAAACTTTTTTGTCTTTAGTATTCGCTTGAAATATTCGTATATTTTAGCGAATGCAAAAGCGAATGCAAAAGCGAATGCAAATAGCAAAAGTAAGCGAATAATTTGTGAATGCGAAAGCGAATGCGAACATTCGTTACATCCCTAGTAATAAGTTTAAATTCGAAGTAATATTCTTCTATTTTGGATATTTGCTTAATATGTTTTCAATAAACACACCCGCGCCTAAAAACGTATGGTACCCTCATAAAACTTAAGTAGTATTTCATTACACAAGGTTGGGCAATTAAGTATTATCTAGACGCAGGGTAGTGCGCCAGGCCACGTACCGGCAAATGCACGCAGTGTGTATATTTACAGGAAGCCATTCGTCGTGTTTCCCCCCCCCCCCCTCATAACTTTGTTCCCCACCGTCGTAAAATTCTAAAATTTAATCCATAATTAGAATTAATTCATCTCTCCTCTTATGCGTTTAAAGTTTTACAACAAAAGCTTTCTGAGATATGGAGGTGCAAAAAGTGCATATTTTAAGACATACTCACTGACTCACTCATAAATATTATGAAGCAGTTCCGCTATACCTAGAGAGCTGAAATTTGGTACACAAGTAGACCTAGGTGAGTAACCACCTAGAAAAATCTGAAATTCCGGACATTTTAACCAAGGGAGCAGGGCTACGCCCATAAAGCTCAGAATTAAAAAACTAATCGTTAACACGCCCATAAAATGTAAGCCTCCTATTTCATGTACTTCGGATCAGTACATTTAAATGTACTACACATTTACATATGTACTTATTACTATCCGTTTCCAACGAAACTCGGCAGGAAAGATAAACACTGGCCAAAGAATATCTTGAATTTAAAAGAATAAGAAATTAAAATTTGCGCTAGTGACCTGAAATTTTATAAACAAATAGGTCCAAGTTAGGAACTAACTAGAAAAATCTGAAAACACGTAAATATAGCCATGGAGGATTGGTCTCTGCTAGGGTTTGCCAAAAACCGTGGAAATTAGAAAACCGCGGTTTCCGGTTTTAAGCTACTAAAACCGGTCGGTTTCGGTTTTAAAAATATGCATATATATAAATAAGTATGTATGCTGGAAAGATAATTTAAAAATAATCATCCCTGTCGTGAGAAACAAATGGAATTTTTCATGTGAAATTTTTATTACCCTCGAAGAGAAAAATGTTATCTTAAATATCCCGTGGAATTTTTTCCCGCTATCAGTGCACGTGAATGTAAAAAAGGGAAGAATTTTTGAAAAGCTTAAAAATTAATTAAAAATCGGAAAAATTTAAGTTAAATAAGAAAATCACACAAATTTCAGGTTATAAATTAAATTTATTTAACTTTAAAGTTGTACTCATGGGGCGCTTCTGTTGATTTAACTACTTTTTCATTAAGTATACCACCGTGGTGAGCCACCATGAAATTTACTGTCTGTGAACCAAAGAGATTCATACTCTATGAAAAAATGTGTTGTAGGGAATTATTGTTAACAATCGCAAGCTTTACTTAATAATCTTGTCCCAAAAATGAATAATTTTAACTTTTAATATATAATTCGAAGAAAAATATCGAAATTATTCGATGTAATAGTTCAGTTCGCCTGCAAAAATAAAGTGAACAAAACTAAGGGAGTAGTGAAAAAATTCCGGTGGAAAATATTCTGCATTATCGTGGTTGGCGTATTTCAAATACGACTACGATTGTTTGGTAATAGATTAAAGAAGAAGAATCAATAGGCAGATTTTTCATGATAAGGGGAACCAAAAAAAGAAAAATTTTTCTAGGAAAACTTTTCGAGGAAAAAAATTGTTACTAGAGGGGAGATAAAGTTTCTCTGGTTTTGCATTCAGTTCAGGAAAAAGAAACATTTAGTAGTGAGTATGTGTATAAAAAGCTTAAGAATAAAAAAATTTATATTTAATTATCCAAGTAATAAAATTTTTCGAAACGTTAAAGCGTTCAATGTAGAGTCGTTTAAACGTTTTGTGCAGAAGTTACCAACGACAGAAAACACTACTTCGCTTTTATTTGAATAGGGCTTTATTGTGTAATTGCCTTGTTAAGCAATAATATCGTCGCTGTTTTAACTAACTGACCTAACTAACATTTTAAAAATTTAACAGGAGAGCAGCTTTTGTGGTTGTTTTATACATTCATTCTTATGGATGCATCAGAAAACTTTTTACTTATATAGGCACACAAGACATGTACAGACGATTGTGAGATCTTACAATATTGTCAGATCTGGCAATGTGCTGACAATGTACTGGCAATTGAAAATTGCCAGCACAATATTCCTTGTCAGTTCACACGGTTGTCAGAAAATCTTACAATTTATTGCCAGACGGTTGTATGACAATAAAATCATCTGACAAAATCGTCAGTAGAAAAATTGTCAGTTCACACGGTTGTCATATGCACAAATTGTTAGATCTGTTGTTATGCGTTGCCAGACTTAAATCATTTGTTAGAGATAGTTAAATATTTATCGTTTGTGTTTGTGTTAAATGTTAAAAGTTAAAGTATAAATTATTATGGACCATAAAGAAGCAATTGCAGTGATTTTATCTGCATATATCTTATTATAAATTTTTTCTTTAAAATAAAGCGTGTGCAGTGTTGCCCATAGAAAGAATTCTTTTACAATGACGCCGTTGTCAGATGCATAAACTTCGCACATCTGACAATATTAAAATATCTGACAAATATCTGGCAATAATTTTAGAATGTGTTCACATGATTGTAAGATGTCTGACAATTTTTTGTCAGCTGCTAGTCTTGCAATGGACTGACAATGCTTTTTCTGGCAACGACGTCTGACAAAAATTGTCAGTTCACACGGTTATAAGAAATTTTGAGCACATTTTACTGGCAATATTGTAAGATCTGACAACCGTCTGTACATAGTCTAGTACACTGAAAAAACAGTTTTACATAAATTCAACTAACTCGCATTCATTGATTTAAAATCATTGAAATTCAACGTATTATACGTTGTTTCAAAAAAGTATTCCTTGAAATTCAACGTAAAATTTTATGTAGATATGAATTGAATATTGAAACCATTCCTTGATATTATTCGTTGAATTTAACAACGAACTAGTTTATTCATTTAACGTATAATACTTTGAATTTAAGGAACACGTCCTTTCTTATATAAATAAAAGAAAAAAGTTTAGTAAATTTCAAGAAAGCGTACCTTGATTCAAGGAACATGTTCGTTGATTTTAAGTAATGTACGTTGAATTTGACTTCAAGAAAAAGAAGAAGATGTTTTATTCAATGAACGAGTACTTTGATTCAAGGAACCACCATTTGAATTTTTGTTTTACATGGTTCAATTCAACGAACTAGTTCCTTGTTTTATAACGGGCAAAATTCATAATGAAATGAAAAAATAAACAAAGAGCAATCAGATGTTGTTCTTCGTTTAACAAATAAGTTTGTGAGCAATTAAAGAAGAAAATTTTAAATTAAAAAAGTGCCAAAAAGTAAATTAATAATAAGAAGTGATTATAATTAATTTTAATTGCAAAAATAAATATAGTTGTATAATATCCCGCATATCAGACACTTCCTGAACTACTTTAAAGCTGGAAAATAAGTTCCAAATGCATCTATTCCTGACATTATTGGTTCAAATTCCCAAGTTTTACATAAGTAATTATATTGCATGCTATTTAGATA
This sequence comes from Tachina grossa, assembly GCA_949987645.1. NCBI lineage: Eukaryota > Metazoa > Arthropoda > Insecta > Diptera > Tachinidae > Tachina > Tachina grossa. The sequence goes on along the minus strand of OX465277.1, from coordinate 57,462,985 downwards.
GTATAATTTTATACATGTTTATCTATGTTAATTTTAAATATTCAAGAACTAACGCAGAGGTTTACGTTAGAAGCCTCAAATTTGAGTGCAGAGGAATTCAATAGCAATTCAAATGAAGTAAACCAAGCTTCCACTTTAGCCGAAGTTTTTAAAAGATGGCCTAAGTATAAGAAACCGAGTAGATTTCGATATGTGAGTATACAAATCTTTACTGTTTTATACTTTTGTATTTATTGCAAAATAAATATTTATAACTATATTTCAGATTGACAAAGACTTTGGCTTTGCTTTTGGGAACCTTTTCTTTAACTTTAATAAGGCGGTAAAGTTTTATGTAAATACATACTTACATATACAACATAAATTATTTCTTATTATATAAACTTTTAAATAAAATACTCAATTTAATATGAACTTGTGTATTATTATATTTATTAAAGTGAAATTTTGAATGTATAGGTGCATTGGTGCAAGGAATAAATTCATAAAAATCAATGAATGTGTTCATTGGGTCAATGAATATGTTCTTTAAATTCAAGGAACTATTTCATTAAATTCAAAGTATGTGTACGTTGATTCAAGGAACATATTGATAAAATCAATGATTGCGTTCATTGGGTCAAGGAATAGGTTCCTTAAATTCAAGGAACTATTTCGTTAAATTCAAAGTATAAATATATAGGTTTAATGAATTTACGTAAGGTTTCAACGTATGGATTCTTAACTTCAACGAACGGGTACGTTGAATTCAACAAGCCAATGATTGACATACGTTGAATTCAATGAACATGTTCCTTAGGTGAAAAATAAGGAATAAATCCGTTGAATTAACGAATTTTTTCGTTGAATTTATCTACCTTTTTGGTTCAGTGTAGAGGACTTAACTCATTTCTCAAAAAAATGTCAGTTAGGTCGGTTAGTTAAAACAGCGAAGATATGTTCGTTGTTTTGTTGTTCATTTTTTTTATAAATTACAAATTTTTGTCGAAGAACGTTAAAATTGTCGTTTTTATTTTTTTTTGCTTTACATCTGCTGGAGCTTTTTTGATAACATATTACAATTCTTCCTGCAAAGAATTGTTATAGTTTTCTAAAAATTTTACAATTTTCTTACCTTTCCTTGTTACAGAATGCTTAATAATGTATAAAACTCTTCAATGTAAAGTACATTTGCGTGTATTTTTAAACAAAATAATAATGTTAAAGTAAAACCTAAAAACCGACGCTTTTTTGTCGGTTTCGGTTTCGATTTTTATGGGTTAAAAACCGCGGCTTCGGTTTCGGTTAAAACCGAACGGCAATCCCTAGTCTATGCCCATAAAGCTCAGAATAAAAAAAAAAACAAATCTAAGGCGTTTAGCTCGAGTGATTTCATTGAAATTTGGCACACAAGTTACAATAACATAAGGTTATAAGTGTTCGTTAAAATAACAGGCATTAACACGCCCATCAAATTTAAGCCTCCTATTTCATGTATTATTATCCGTTTCCAACGAAACTTGACACGAATAATAAGCACTGGCAAAAAAAATTGTCGGTTAAAACAGTGGGCGGGAGGGAATACGTCCATAAAACTAAAAAACTAGATTTGCGCTAGAGATCTGAGATTTGATACGCTCGTAGGTCAAGATGAAAAACCAACTAGAACAATCTTAAAACTCAATTATTTTAACCAGGAGCGGCAGGGCCTCGCTAATATTTTACTGAATTGAAAACAAAACATACACATTTTAACTGAAGCCATTTTCTTGAAACTAGTATGCACTATGATCTTAAAATGATAAGTAAGCGCTCCTCACAACAAAATCTTGAGCTTAAAAAAGTGATGAAGGGGGGAAAGTTGGTAACACCCTTAACATTTAAAGCTAGAATTTAAACTTGAGTTTAAATTAGATACACAAATAAATTTAAATCAGACATCACCGAGAAAAATCTAAAATCAATCGGGGGCATGGACACGCACTTTAAACTCGAAATTAAGAATTTAAGTTAAGGGGTGATTTACAAACTGGAAAAATCCGAAAGCACCGATTGTTAAATTAGCAAAAAAGTAACGCAACATTATACTGTAGAGAACTAAAATTTTGCAAAAAAAAAATAGGCTTAGGTAAGCTATCAACTAGAAAAATATTAAAACACAAGCTACTCTCTATTGAAACATTACATGCACATTGCTTTTATGATAGCCTTTAATTTCGCGTTTTCAAAAGTACTTCGGCTAGGCAGACTTTAGACAAATAGGCGGGGTCACTCCTTCTAATATTTACGCTATATTTTACATATTTCTACTCAGACGACTATATATATATGTATATACATATTTCTTTATATCGGAAAAAATTTTGTCAAGTAAGCAGATTATCTAGAAATTATATGACACCCTTACGATTACAAATTTATATAATGCATAACATATTTCAGTGATAGGTATTGTGCCAAACAAGAACTTGGTAACAATTTTTATCTCACTGCTTCTAATGGCCGAAATTTTGGAAAGGAATTTGACCTTTTTTCACATTTATGTTTTTGTGAGGATATATATCTCAGAGGATAAAGTTTATCGCGAAGTCTTCTTCTTCATTCTGTTATGGATAAAATAAAATTTTGGCTTGATATTACATCAACAACAGGATGAATAATCGAAAGAAAAACGTAAAATAAAACGTAAATTTGACCCAAAGGCTGCAGATATTTTATTGCAATATTGGCTGATCTTAAGCATTCAAAAGAATTCAAATCTAACTTTTATGAAAAATTTAATATTATTGACTTTGCTTCCTCATATATACGCATATCATGCATCCTACTAACGTTCAGGATTGACTAAAAATACATTTAACGTGTTTTACAACTTTAGTCAAAATTTTATATTTTTTATTAATAATTTTCTGAACTCTAAAATAACGAAAAAAAATATTTTTTTGACATACTCGCATTAAATGGCACTTTTTTAACTTAAGATTCCAAACGCAACAGTTCGTTTGTTATGCTCTCCATAAGCATAAGTTTATCGTCAACAATTTAAATAAAGTTGCTCACTAGTAGTTTGGCAGGTTTTTTTTTAATTGAAATTTATGGGATGTTCGTCAAGTAGCGATAACTTGTTAAACATTCTGTGTACAAATTATTATGTTAACATACACGTAGCAAGTCTAAAATCATTTAGACACATTTCAAAAATATTTACCTTTATTGCTTCAGATGGTTGTTTAATTGGCCGCTTTGATTTTTCTTCTACGAACCAAATGTCTAAACTGTTGGGTTTTGTAAGACGACATGTTATGTTGGCGTCACCTCCAATAAGAATTGCCAATGATTTTGGATCCACTTCTAAATTAATGAGAAAAACAAATTGATTAATGCATAAAAAATATGTTATAAATTATTGCAGAAATAAATAAATCGCATACTGAATTTTGAACATTCACAACTCAAAATTATCAAAATGATTGTGTTTTTATATGAAACAGCGTACTGAACAAATCTCTAACGACCGAAAAAATTTCTTTTGCAACAAAGCCTTCTTGAACAATATTAAACAACATTAAACATGATAAAAATTAATTCTAAATATTTTTTAATGTAGTCATTGCTAAAACCCTGTGTGCTGCGCTGCACCCTATATACATATCTTTTGAGATGAAAAATAGAGTTGTGTCGTTCCGGAACGACCTAGTTGCATGGAACGATTCCCTAATTGAATCGGTGCGGAACGATTCCTTAAAAGGAACAGTGCGGACTTTTTAAAGGATCTTTTTTATCGTTCCTCCGTTCCGTAATTGCAAATCGTCTTAAGGAGTAATTAATTCGTTTTCACAAACGTCAAAGACAAACGTTTAAGAACGTGTATTATATTTGTTTCGTTCACTTATTTATTATGTTTATGATAAATTTTGTTATTTTCAAAAGTTTATTGTTTATTGTGGGCTATTATTTTTTTTTTTACAAATATTTTACGATAACAAAGAATTATTTTTTGTTAGTTTGGGTGTGTGTGAAACGGTAGCAAAGTTCTATGGTGAAATAAAATTTGTTTGTGGTAGAAAATTTTTATGTTTTTGCTGTGTGAAATTATAAAATTTTTTAAACGTAAAATTTTGACATAAAAAAACAAATAATTAGCAGTTTTGTGAAAATGAGGAAATTAAACAAATTTTTACCAATAATCATTTCAATTCGAAAGGTAAGATTCGATTTTATTTGAGTGAATAATTTCTTTAGTAATTTTTTTCCAGGGAGTTTTATGTATGCAACCTTCTGTTTATTCTAAAACAATAAATGCTATTATGAATGGCGATGATAAAGTTACTAGAATGCATTTGAGATTGTCAGAAAATTCTCTAAAAAAGATTGTCACCTGCATTCCAAAGAAGCATCATGGTTGTTGGTCTGTGGAATATGAAGTTATGTGTTTTCTGTACTGGATGGCATGTGGATGTAGCTATAGAGTGGTTGCAGGATTTTTAGGCCTGAGCCGATGCACAGCACGAAGCATCATACTAAAAATGCTTAACGTAATATGCAATATGCAAAGGCTTATAAATCATGGTACTAACGCGGACTTTGAAGCACATGCTGCAAAATTTTGCCTTAAGGCAAGATCAAATTCATTTAGGCATTTCATTGGTGCTATTGACGGTACTCACATACGAATAAAATGTCCTTTAAATAAGCATGATGAATATGTCAACCACAAAAAGTTTTATTCTATTTGAAGTTCAGGCAGTTGTGGACAGTGAGTATAAGTTTACTGATGTGTTTGTGAGATATCCACGTTCAGTACATGATACAAGAGTATTCGTCAATAGCCCGCTTTATGCACAAGGGTACTATCCACCACAGGGTTGGTTTCTGCTTGGTGACAAAGGTTATCCATGTCAAACTTTTCCAGTTGCTATTATAACACCATTTAAAGATAATTTAACGGCAAACCAAGCAAAATTTAACAATGCTCTTAGTAAAGCTAGAATTACCGTTGAATCTGCTTTTGGAATATTGAAAAATAGATGGAGAAATGTTTTCAACAGAGATCTGGAGCTAAAACTAGAAAATTGTATCAAGACAGTATTCGCCGCATTCGTACTACACAATATTTGTATGCTTCAAAATGATTTCGAAACTTTCGCAATAGATGATGACGAGACGCAAGATGTTATGCATCCGCAACAAGAGAGAGAAAATATATGGCATAGAGAAAATATAGGAAATTTTTAACGAGTTTATTCAGACACTTCAAGATTGAATTTTTGGAAAAACTCAAAGCATTAATATTAATTTAGGATGTTTAAACTTTTTAGAATTCTTGTTTAATAAATTTTCTATTTAAAAAAACTTATCATATGTGTAAAGTGTTTCTTTCATTAAAATGTCATTTTAGAGAGTTTCCAAGTGATTTCATCCATACCTAATAATCTTTTATTGGTTAAACATGCCAAAAATATGTTTATCCATCTGGGAGGTAAACTACATACACCAATCCATTTTTTCAAAATTCATGTTTTGATATTTCTTTATTTAATAATATATTTTATATATTCACATTTTTGATACAGTGCAGCAGTAGTTTTGTGGTTTAAATAAAAACCGCTGATCCTTATGTGTTTCTATCAAAAAATTTGAATAAAAAGTTTTAAGGACTAAACTAAGAATACATGATTTTTAACAGCCTTTCAATAACAATAACATATCCCGGTATACTCATGAATGTTACTCTATCAAAATAAAATAGATTTTGTGTTGATTAATTATCTAGAAAGTATTGATAAGTTAGGAGGACCATTCGTGAAATGTTAAGTGAATAATTCAGGTATTGGTGTAAATTATGCAAATATTAAACTTCACTTTATCTTTAAAATGCAATTTAATCAGCAGGTAGAAATACATAAGGATCTGCGATTTTTATTTAAACAATACAAAAAAAAACACATTTTGTTGTGATGTGTGATAAAACAAGAAATATATGCCTTCGTGGCGTAACGCAAAAACAAAATAGTCTCATTAATTTAATTAATAAATTAATTGGTCAACTCTGAAATAAAAAATCAGTTGGATTCAGAATCTGATGAGAACAACAGACTTGACGATCAATATGTGGATAGTCGGCTTGGACCATCTGACCAAACACTGATAGAAGGGATGACATTTTTTTTTCAATTTTCTTATCACGCTTTTTTATATGCTGCTCCAAACGTAAAAACTCGTTTCTTACTTTGGAAGATCCCGTTGGAGTAGCTGATGACGATGACGAAGTATCTTCGTTGTTTTTTATTGGCGATGGTTCAAGTCTTTTTTCTCCTGAACATTTCGGCTCCATTCGTAACATTCCGTCAGTGCTGTCAATCAAAAACGGCGAATGGTAGTTATCCTTTTTTTTTATCCCAATCTGTTGCTTCCTCTAGCACAGCCTCTTCTCCAGTACCGTCACCAGTATGGTATTTAAAAAACGTTTTATATTTCTTTATCAACGCATTAAATTGTGTTTTGCAGGCATTTGCATCCTTTTGGTGGAATTGCAGCTCTGCGGCAATCTTTCTGAAATGCAAAAAGTTTAATATTAATGCAGTTAATTATAATTAATGCAATACCTACTTCCAGCCCTCGTTGCTATTAGCATTCTTTCCGGTGAACAATATATTCATTTTGATTCTCTTGTTGATCTACAAGTGGCGTTCTGAGTTGCTCCCTATAAATGCATATATATGTTAAACATTTTTACAAAAATGTGTGGGCAAAAAGGTTATACTCGTACATATGCAAATACTTACTTGTTATATAATTCTTTTTAAGTTTTTTTGACGCCGGTTCTGCTTCCATCTTATTGGGAGTGCGCCAGGCCAAGTTCTGGCCAATGCACGCAGTGTGTATATTTACACGAAGCCATTCGTGCTGTTTTTAACCCCCTCATAACTGTGCATATTTTAAGACATACTCACTGACCACTGACACACTCATCAAATTGATGAAGCACTTCCGCTATAGCTAGAGAGCTAAAATTTGGTACACGAGAAGATCTAGGTGAGCAATAAGCCAGAAAAATGTGAAAACCCTAAAATTTTAACCAGGAAGGCGGGGCTACGCCCATAAAAATTAAAATTCGTGCTATTGAGCTGAAATTCGATACAGAGCTATGTCTAGGTGAGAAAAAAATAAAAAAATCTGAAAACACGGAAATTTAAGCCAAGAGGGCGGGGCTACGCCCATAAAGGTCAGAACTAAAAATGCTAATCTAAAGCGCTTCATAGAAGCTATTTTATTGAAATTCGGCATATATACTGCGGTAATGCAAGGCTATAAATTTTTCATTAAAAAGTGGGCGTTGACACCTTTCCAAAAAGGAGAAAATAATGTATAAATGTTCATTTCTTTATATTGATAAAAATGTTGTCAAGTTGGCAGATTATCTAGAAATTATATGACACCCTTACAATTACAAATTTATATCATAAATAATATATTTCTGTGTTAGGTATTTTGGCAAAGAAGAACTTGGTCAAAATTTATATCTCACAACTTTTAATGGCCGAAATTTTGGATAGGAACTTGGCCGTTTTTCACATTTATGTTTTTGTGAGGATTTCAACTTACAAAAAACATTTGTAGTGTAATTTTCTTCAATATGTAATTGGAAACACATCCATGTGTAATTTCATTGGCAACACTGTAATCATTTTATGCACACACATACACTAACATTTTTGTAGCTTCCCTGCAGTCAGGCTGGGGCCAAGTATCTCTATGTCAACACTAAAATTATAGTAGTAAATAGTTACATTGTCTACAATTTCTCTTCTATTCGTCAGTATAAAACAAAGAGAGAAAACAAATGTGGTGTATTTCTGGTGGATTTTGCAACAACTAGTCAATATAAATAAATTTGTATGTACGTAAGGTTTAGAAATGTACCAGTAAATTTCTGGTTGGTATGTCTACATGTTCCCATAAGAACTATGAATTCACTACCTAGTCAATTGTTTTAGTGTTACTAGTAGATTTTCAACGACAAGCACATGCTAAATGTCTATAGCATAAAGTATTGTATGGGGAATAATTCATAACTCAGAGATTTTTAATGTAGCCTCCATGCTACTTTAAGCGTTTGATAAAAACAATTATGTATAAATAATATTTTCTAGATTTTTTATCCCTCACATATGTGAGATTTTCTGTGGTTTTTCGCTTTTATGTATCTTGTTTATTCTTATGCATGTCCCTTGAATAATGCTCTTGGACAAATGTTTTAATTTATGTAAGTCGGTACATGTATGTATGTATGTATGCATAATTGTACAAAAAGAAAAATACATACATATAAACATCGTTGAAAATTAAAGAAATCCCATTCATTGGCAAAAAGAAAAATAGAATTATAAACGTAAGGGTGTTCTACAGGTCCAATTTTCAACCACTTTTTCGAGCATATGGGGCCGTATGTTGGCAATAACGCCACGAATGTTGGCTTCCAAGTCCCCTAACGTTTCTGGTTTGTTGGCGTAGACGAGCGACTTCACATATCCCCAAAGAAAATAATCCAATGGTGTCAAATCACACGATCTTGGTGGCCAATTGACAGGTCCATTCCGCGAAATTATGCGCTCATCGAATGTTTCCTTCAATAAATCGATTGTGACGTGCGCTGTGTGGCATGTAGCGCCGTCTTGTCGGAACCACAACTCATCCACATTCATGCCATCCAATTCGGGAACAAAATAGTCGGTTAGTCGGCTCCAATTGCTGTGAACGGTGGCGAATCGATTCATTCGGGTCCTCTTCAACACTTTGCTCTACAGCGGCAATTGTTTCTTCGGTGCGCACTGTTCGACGTCTCTGCGGATGCGTATTATCACATAGAATAAACGTAGTGCGAAAACGATCCATGGTTAACCGAATTAATTGCTCTGATGGACGATTATGTCGACCATAAAATGGACGGAGCTTGCGGTAAACTTCGCGAACTGAACCATTATTTTCGAAATAAATTTGCACGATTTGCAAGCGTTGTTCTTTTGTCAACCTGTTCATGATGAAATGGCAAACCAAACTAAATATTAATCACTTGACAGCTGACAAAATGGCCGCCAGTTAAAAAAGTGATGCCAACTTAAAGTTCTATACCTCAATAAAAAACACCCGTTAGTGTCCTGCACAAGACTATTTATAAGGCCTTTCAAGACATGAGAGATTTTTTCAAATGGTTTTTTTTTGATGCGTAAACTAAGCTTGTGACACACACTATGCAAGTAAACTGTGCAGTTTTTATTTTAAAGCTATAAGTGAAGAAGAGATAACATGTGCAAATACTGCTCTATTTTATTAATTGCTGTGGCAATAAAAACAGCCTAAATCCTAAATGTGTTAATATTTTTAACAGCCATTTCTCTATTTGCGTCGGGGTATTTTTCCTTTAGTTTATTAATTAATTTTTCGTAGGCTTCGATTTTCATAATTCTATTGCTATAATCACTGCTTTTAATGCGCCATAATGCAGGCGATTCTTTGTATAATTCTAGGAACTCTGTCCAGAATATTTTTTCTGCGCTCATTTTTTGTTTTTAACTCTTAAAAAATCACGACAAAACTGAGCGTTTGCAACATACACTACACAAGTTCACTGTACAGTTTTCAAACTTGAGCAAATATCAAAATCGTTTTGATATTTACTCAGTTCACTGCGTAAATAGCACAACCGCCCCCATACACTACACAAATGCACTGTACAGTGCACGACTTGAGCACTGAACTTGTGTAGCGTATGGCCGGCATAAGCAACACTGTTGGCAATTAATTTTTTTCGGTTGTTTGTCTTGCCAACAGTGTTGTTTAGCGATTCTTTTAGAATATTTCGCTGTAGTAAAGCATTTGAAAAAATCTCTCATGTCTTGAAAGGTCTTATAAATAGTGTTGTGCAGGACACTAATATGTAAGTACAAGCTGTATGGTACTGCATGCTTACTAGAGGCCTGCGTAAACAGTCTTGAAATGTAAAAACGTCATGATTTTTAAATGTATTCACGTCGCATGTATTATACTAAACCAATAATAAATGCTGTAGTACTAAATATAAGCGAAGCACGATGGATGTATTGGTGTATGTGTATACCAGTGTTAACAAGCGATGACGTCAAGACAGCTTGTCTGTAACAAACACTCAAAAGAAGTACTGTTTATTAGTGTATGCTTGTTATTTTTCATATTGTACGTTTGAGTGTGTGTGTAATATGTAGATGCCCTGCAGTCAGACTGGGGCCAAGTGTCTCTATGTCAACACTAAAATTCTAGTAGTAGTTACATTGTCTACAATTTCTCTTCTATTCGTCAGTATAAAAGAAATAGAGAAAACAGATGTGGTGTATTTCTGGTGGATTTTGCAACAACTTGTCAATATACATAAATTTGTATGTACGTAAGGTATAGAAATGTACCAGTAAATGTCTGGTTGGTATGTCTCCATGTTCCCATAAGAACTATGAATTCACTACCTAGTCAATTGTTTTAGTGTTACTAGTAGATTTTCAATGACAAGCACATGCTAAATGTCTATAGCATAAGGTATTGTATGGGGAATAATTGTAGAGTAGTACTGGTGACAAAGTCAAAGGCGACTCAGTACATTTTCACTATTCGCACTTTCTGCAGGGTGGTAAGCTATTATGTGATTAACCGCATACAACTAATGTTAATGCATTCATAGAATGCGTAGAAATAAGCTAGTATCACAAATTCTTCCGTCACGAAGTGTCTTCATCTTTACTTTTATACCTACAATACTCAAATAAATTTCTTGCAAACAGTGTTGTTAACGTTTGTTTTATAAAATTTCGCTGTAGCAAAGCATTTGAAAAATACCTCATGTCTTAAAAGTTCTTATAAGATATCTTGTGCAGGAGACTAATGCTTTCATAGGTATGTATGTATGTACAATAACATTTTAAAATTAAAACAAAATAGTGATGCATAATCGACCGCAATAAAATGGGTATTTGCCTACCTCTGTACTCAGCCGAATATAAATGTGTTTAAATAGAATCTTTTGTAACATATATTTTTTTTTGGTTTATTTATTAATAAAAAGTGAAACGCCTACTTTTTGAGTTATTTTTTAATAACATTATTCGTAATGATTTACGGCCGTATGTATAATCAAAAATTGGTATGTAGTTAGCATAAGTGCCAAAATTGAACATAGTCTTAACGTGTTTTACCATACAATTTTACATTAAAAATGATGCTAGGATGTAATCGTGTGTTGAAAATACAAATACAAATACAAATGCAGGGATTTTTGATGTCAAATTGTATAGAGGAACTCGTCAATACTTCACTTCAATATTGTCAATTATGCTAACTTCATGTCAGTTTTTGATTATACATACGGCCGTTACTTTTTTCGACTTTAACAGACTACCTAGATAATCGATTCTTCGTTGTATGCATCACTAAACATAAAATGAGAGCGAAAGTAGCATGATGTTGCCAACATAAAATTACAAAAAAAAAGCAAAATCGTTTAATAGTTAATTCACTGATATTAATCAGTTATGAATACAAATTTTATTAGAGCTTAATAAAGCAAAATCTGTTTCATAAGTAATGTACAGATTAAAGCTGATATAAGGAATTTTTATGAATAAGACCGTATGTATATACGAAGTTGTTTAGTTTTTTTCTGGTTAAGTTTTTTTTTTAATAATGTACATATAATGTAAAAGGCTGTTTCTTTTTATAGTTATATTTTTAATATAGATATATTTAACTTCTGATAAATTTTTTTTTTAATATTTAAATGAAATGATAAAAACTGAACTTTTTTTACTGGGGGTCTCCACGCACAATAATGTTCTCAACTGTCAAATTCTATTTCCAATACCATATGTCCACGTGTGGACCGAATAGACATTTATTTGCAAATAAATTGCGAAATAGTTGTTCAAACTTATTTCGAAGAAATAATGTTGAACATAAGCTGTCAACAATGAGAATTAAATATAATAAATTTGTGACTGTTGTAAAAATGCAGCATTTTTTATTTTTAATAAAACGAATATAAATAAATTAGTTTTAAATAAAATAAATTAAACATAAAAAACAGCGATCTATACACAGTGAATTTTTTAACACAATGCGTGTTCTATAGCTTAGAACATAAGCTTGTACATGAACATATTTGTGACGTCATGCTGCCGACGTTATTTCTTATGTTCAGAAATAAATATTGCGCGTAGAAACGTACTGTTAGTAGGGTGATCGACTCGGTTTTTCAACCGGTTTTAAAAGCCGGTTTTTACAATACGCTAGTCGGTTTTTTCAAAATGTTGATTTTTCGAATGTCGAATAGTCCGGTTTTTTTTAAATTCAAAAACCGCCTGAGTCGAATAGTTTTCGATTTGTATATTTTGCAATAAAATTAGTTTTTACTATGTTAAAACTTAGACCAACGTGTTCTGTTTATTTTTATAAGCATTTTTTTCAGTGTAAAAGTGCTAAGCGTTTTTTGAGCATGGCAACATATACTGAAATATGAAATTAAAGCAAAATTATTTTATGAGGTGGTAGCAGAGGCGAATTAAATTGCCCTTATGGTGTGCAATCGATGTCAAAATCCATTTGCAATCTATAGATGTAGATACCCACCTTGTTCATACATTCATATGTACATACTATACATATGTAAGCATATGAAGTTAATTTTTATGTTTTACCTTTGATTTTCGTATTGTTTTATGGTATTCGTATTTACATGAACTGTTAACTCTGTTTTTTTTAATAAAGCAATTTAAAATCAAAACGTTTGTATAATTTTCTTACTTAAAAAACCCGGTTGACCGGTTTTTCCTGAATCGTAAAAACCGAAACCGCGTTTTTCATAATTTCAAATATTCGAACTATTCGAAAACCGGTTTCTGGAAAAAGTCGAATAATCGATCACCCTAACTGTTAGTTTTGAATCCTTTCTATTAATCGTTGATCTCTTTTAAAAGTTTTGTACAGAACTTATGAAATTAAAAAAAATTATGATCTATGTAGTACAAATGAATATAAACAAATTTGCTAAGTTTTCTTAGGTTTCATTTTTTTTTAACCCTGAACTATAAAAACCTGTTTTAGTGATAAATTTTTAACACAAAAAATAATGTACTTTTTATGCACGATTAATTCAATAAACATTTTAAACTAAAAAGAAATTGTAAGCTTGGTGCGTTTTTTTGTAAATGTCGCGTTTTTTTCTCAATTTTGGTGCGTTTTGAAATTTCAAAGTTGACAACGCTGCTAAGCTATGTACAGATGATTGTCAGATAGTACAATATTGTCAGATCTGGCAATGTGCTGGCAATCAAAAAATTTGCAAGGTAGATTGACAGTTCACACGGCTGTATCAATTTTTTTTTAGAAAATCTTACAATTAATATTGTGTTTGGAAATATTTTTCAGGGCTTGAAAGAGAAAAGGCAGTGTTTGACTTGCGCAAAATTATTTTCTACTTAAGACTAGTCTGTTCAAACTTTTGGCACAAAAAATTGAAATGCAAACAATATTAACTAGTTATTTGTTTGTTATAAATTCCAATTTTTCTTAATATGATAGAATTATTGGAAAGGATTGTGTTGCACTTTTTCTTAAAGGCTTAATAGTTGAGAAAAGAAAAATCGAAAAAGTTCCGTTAGAGTTGATCTGTGCTTGAATTTATAATTTGTGTAGAAAAATTTAAATTATTTTTGTGCCACTTGAATAGGTGCAGTGATAAAAGAATGCTTGTATGGTCATTTGCGGAAATTTTAACTACAAAATAGCTCAGCGTTTTTTAAAAACAAACATCAAAAATAACTTTCTATGAATTTTAATTAAAAATGAGCCATGGTAAATCATTACGGGGAAAGAGACAGCAAAACTTTATGCATATGATGATCGAGGTCTGTCCGGCCGTTAAATTTCTATAAAAAGCAATATAAGTGCTAACAGTGTATGACATTACTGGAGAAATATAGAAAATATAGCAGAAACATGAAGGGAAGGCTAATAAATGGCCACACCTGCTTCGGAAAGGTGACATATTCAACATATTTCTCGCTGATCTACGCTTTAATAGTAATATATAGAATAGATAGAATTTGCTGTCATTTTCGTGGTTTGAAATTCAAAGTCTGCGACTTCATAGTACGATATCTCACCCCAGACCATAACACCACCTACTCGACAATGGCGACGGGTTAAGAAACGTTCCTCCTTCCTCAAATCATGCTTTATGCCAATCTTACAAATCATGTGTTCTTTACAAAAATAAAATAGAAAGACTAGCACTGCAACCACTTTCAATTTTTGAAGCAGAGGCACTCGAATTGGAGGCTATTCTTAGAATTTTTCAACTTTCCGTAGCTGTTGTGGTCATTTTTTCCTTTGTATTTTTAATAAATATTTGCTCAATTCAAGACTCAATTTGAATAAAATGATATATGTAGTACATCTATGCATATAATAAAACTTCATGTTCTTATATAAATTTATTTTCGTGTGATTTTTTAACGTATTGCAATATTTGCATTCGCTAAACTGGTATTTGTTACATGCCTAGTTTCAATTCAACTTACCGCCGGGAGATTTTGCAGACACCGCTTGTGTCATCAATGCTGTACAACCTAAACGTGACATCAATGTGCATGCCTGAATAGCAATAAGAAATGTCACCAAGTACGAACGCCAATTGAAACTAAAAATAAAAGACATGTATATGTATATGTAAGTACGTATATGAATAAAACGGCGACGTCAAACCCTCTAATTAAAGCATTAAACACATTCACCACAGCAAGTTACCGACTACCAAATGTCTAGGATAGAATACACATGTTTATATGAGAATAATTCTTTTGAAGACAGCAAGTCAACTTGGCGGCAGGTTGTTGTCTATGCTGATTTTGACGTTGTAGTCCAATTAAACTAATTTCTATTTCGTTGGCTACAATGAGAAAATTCAGTATTGCCAGTATAATACAAAATGTTGAAGGAATGATTTTGTACAATTATTGCATATTATTTAACAGAAACAATATCCAAAAATTGATATAAAGAATAAATTTATTCATTTTTGTACTTTTGCGTGAAATAAGTACATTTTAAAAGACTAATTAATTTTTATAAATGCAAAATATATGAAAGTGTCAATACTGAACTATGTATTTGTACTTGAATATCAGCTGCAGATGGTGCTTCTGCCCAGCGATACCAACTTGGTGCTTTTGGCACTATTTTTAGTGCTTTTTGAATACTAAAAACGCCAAATTTTTAGAGTTATGCCAAACTAAGAAAGAGCACTAAGTAGTGCTTTCAAGAAATGTGTGTATTTTTTTAAATTTTTTTAACAAAAATTTGGTGTATTTATTTTTTCAGTACAAATAATACCTTTTTCGTCTGATATATTTCATTAAGCATAGAAGAGCTTCGAAAATATTAAACATTATTAAACTTCACTCGTTTGGATCTTCACTTTTTTCACGTTAGTGCTTTTTACGCTTTTTAGATCTCAAAATTACGCTTTTTGTGCTTTTTTAAAATTTTAATGTGCTCTTAGAGCCAAAAAAGTTGACATCACTGCTTCTGCCGTCTCCAAAATAATTAAGTAGCCGGCTACGAGGCGACAAATGCTGCTAGCGGCATTTGAAGTCGTGCTAGCAGCATTTGTCGCCTCGTAGCCAGCTACTTAATTATTTTGGAGACGGCAGCAGCACCATCTGCACCTGGTATTCAAGTACAAATACATAGTTCAGTATTGATTCAATTTATTCTTAAATAAATTTTTGGATATTGTTTCTGTTAAGTAATATGAAATAATTGTACAAAATCATTCATTCAACATTTTGTATTATACTGGCAACACTGAATTTTATCATTGTAGCCAAAGAAATAGAAATTGGTTTAATTGGACTACAACGACAAAATCAGCATAGACAACAACCTGTCGCCCTGTTGCCTTGCTGTCTTCAAAAGAATCATTCTCATATAAACATGTGTATTCTATCCTTGACATTTGGTAGCTTGCTGTGGTGAATGTGTTTAATGCATAACTATGTACTAGTGTCCTGCACAAGACCATTATAAGACCTTTCAAGACATGCGAGATTTTTCAAATGCTTTACTACAGCGAAATATTCTAAAATAAACGCTAAAAAACACTGTTGGTAAGACAAACAACCGAAACGAATGTCTTGCCAACAGTATTGTTTAGCGTTTGTTTTAAAATTAATTTTTATATTTATTTAAGTCATAAATATTAGGCATGAAATTTTTAAAAATTCAGTAAGCAAACTTTTAAATTAATTATATGTAACTATACTTGGATGTTATCAAAATAAATTCACTTTTGTAAAAATTAATATACGAATGCTTACACTAAGGCGATTATATCAATAAAATAAAAACGATGTTACTGTTTCTTCAGAACAACGCCGCACTACTAGTAATCAGCGATTTAGGTGGATCGTATGTATGTATAGTGTTTTCACACTGACGTCGTTTTAACAAAAGTTGGTTTTAACGTTAAAACCTGATTTTAGCATAAAAAAATGATTTTGTTAAAATCAAATTAAAACCTTTGAATTGGTTTTAATTTGGTTTTATGAAACGCAACCTTGTTTTCACTGTACTAAGTTCAGCAGCAACAAAAATGAAAAATTACGCCAAAAAAGTACCTTCTGGAAAGTGGAAAAAGACGATATGACTGACATCCATCTGCTTATAAAAATCGTTTAGCTTATAATGTGTACATGCGTTTTTTATATATAATAACTTTATTTCCAAGTACTTCTTTCTTTTGTAATGGGTGTTTTTTATTGAGGTATAGAACTTTAAGTTGGCATCACTTTTTTAACTGGCGGCCATTTTGTCAGCTGTCAAGTGATTAATATTTAGTTTGGTTTGCCATTTCATCGTGAACAGGTTGACAAAAGAACAACGCTTGCAAATCGTGCAAATTTATTTCGAAAATAATGGTTCAGTTCGCGAAGTTTAACGCAAGCTCCGTCCATTTTATGGTCGACATAATCGTCCATCAGAGCAATTAATTCGGTTAACCATGGATCGTTTTCGCACTACGTTTTCTCTATGTGATAATACGCATCCGCAGAGACGTCGAACAGTGCGCAGCGAAGAAACAATTGCCGCTGTAGAGCAAAGTGTTGAAGAGGACCCGAATGAATCGATTCGCCACCGTGCACAGCAATTGGAGCTTTGTCCATCAACTTTATGGAAGATTTTGCGCAAAGATCTTGGCTTGCGACCTTACAAGATCCAGCTTGTGCAAGAATTAAAGCCGCGAGACCATGCAATGCGTCGTGATTTTGGTGTATGGGCCGAAAATGAGATTGATCTCGATGCTGATTTTCATCGCAAAATTTTGTTCAGTGATGAGGCTCATTTTTGGTTGAATGGCTACGTCAACAAGCAAAATTGCCGCATTTGGAGTGAAGAGAATCCACATGAGACCCTTGAGACGCCATTACATCCACAAAAACTGACTGTTTGGTGTGCTCTATGGGCTGGTGGAGTCATTGGGCCATACTTCTTCCGAAATAATGCTGGAGAGTCAGTTACCGTTAATGGAGACCGGTATAGAGCCATGATAACCGACTATTTTGTTCCCGAATTGGATGGCATGAATGTGGATGAGTTGTGGTTCCAACAAGACGGCGCTACATGCCACACATCGCACGTAACAATCGATTTATTGAAGGAAACATTCGATGAGCGCATAATTTCGCGGAATGGACCTGTCAATTGGCCACCAAGATCGTGTGATTTGACACCATTGGATTATTTTCTTTGGGGATATGTGAAGTCGCTCGTCTACGCCAACAAACCAGAAACGTTAGAGGACTTGGAAGCCAACATTCGTGGCTTTATTGCCAACATACGGCCCCATATGATCGAAAAAGTGGTTGAAAATTGGACCTGTAGAATTGGCTTTATTCGAGCCAGCCGCGGCGGCCACATGCCCGAAATCATATTTAAACATTAATGGCATAAAATTATCCTTCCAATAAAGCCAAATTGATGGACATTAAAACGATTTTCTTGTGTTTTATTTCAATTCGAAGTTCTATACCTCTAAAAAAACCCGTTATAAGTAGTTCCATAATTTTAAAATGTTTATTTAAAAAATATAAAATAATTTACATTTTAAAGCTTATTATGCAGTTTCCGAGTTTTTCATATGAACAAAAATAAGTGTTATAAATAAATGTTACAAAAAGCAAAAAAATATAGCAACAAATACGCGTAGTTCTACACGTGATTTATTTTATATGGAACAAAGTCATTAGACATTCTGTGACTTAAAACCTGAATTTATCAAACTTGCAGTGTGAACTCAAAATCAGCAGTCTACGGTTTTAACGTTAAAACTAGGTTTTAACTTTAGGTGTGAAAACACTATAAAGATCGTTACTGTTTTCTCCTAAAATTTTAGCTTAACACACATACAAAAGAATAAGCAGACGACAGAAGAACTTAGAAAACTTAACAACAAAATACGTGTTATTTTTTATTTTTATTTTGTTTTTTTTTTTGTTTTTGAAAAAGAGAAGTAACACTCAGGCAATTAATGCCTGCTATTACTACTAGGCGTTACCTTCTTTCGGAAAGGGATAGTGATAGAAGACAGGTTGTGAAGGAAGAGATAGAAGAAAGCTTCATTATTTTACAACTCTGCTTTGTTTTGCACGCTTTTTTGTAATAATGCAGTGTTGCAGCGCCTTCTGGTGTCAAATGAGTCGTATTAAATTTTGAAGCTGTGTTTAGTAGCCATTTTATTGGTTATTTTACTTCGCCGATGATTCTGCTACACAATACCGACGAAGGAGGGCGCTCTGATGTTATATTAGGATGGGCATCTGCTGAAGTCGGTGTAGTTCAGTGACCAGTGACTATGCCTTCATCACTTGAACTTTCCTACAATAACTGATACAAAGGGACACTAATGCACATCAGAAAAAAATTCGTGGTGTTGTTATATAATGACTGTCGGATACAGGGATTGAACCCAGGATCTTCGGTTTTGTAGTCAACGTGCTAACTACTTCACCCAACGCCACTCTCACCCTCAGTATTTAACTGTCACTGTTAACGAAATTGATGACTTTAACTAACTTTGTCAGAAACGGAAAGTTTAATATTTTATTTCTGTAAATTTTGCGTACAGATTCAAAAGATACGAAAAATGTCGGGATTATGCATGGTACGTGAAGTCATCAAAAGATACGAAAAATGTATCTTTCGTATCCCAATGGCATCACTGATTCAGTGGCGTTAAAAATAAAACTATAGTTGTATGTGTGAGAAGAGCTGTCTCATTCGTCTCTGAAGTACATAGAAAAAAAAATAAATATTTTTAACAAATGCAGTTTAATGATGCAGCTCAAAATATATAAAAAGGAGTCTATAAGATAGAAAATTAAAAAATAATGAATAAAAATTAAATAAAAAAGTTGGGGGTGACCCACAATTTCCGAGTTACGGGGCTATAAACTTTTCATAGGAAACTGTGAAGAATTTCCAAAAATAAATTTTTAAATAGCTTATCTGATAGAAACTTGAAAAATAAGAAAAAAATTAAACAAAAAAAATTGGCTGCGACCCATATTTCCCGAGTTATGTGTGTTTTAAGTTTTGATATTAAATGCAGTTTAATGAAACTGCTCCAAAAAAATAAAAATGTCTTTTTAATACATATTCATTTCTTTCCTTAAGGGCCATTATTACAACTTACAAATAGTTAATTTTAGGATGTTATCTGACAGGTAAATATATTTTGATTATTACAAGTAAACATTAATGTAAAAGTGACTGATAAGCTAACAGCAGGTTTAAACTCATGACAACTTTCAAAGTGAACTTTAAGCATTTTAACAGTCAAAGTAATTAGCCGGTATATACACCAGTGTTGCCACAATACATCATTTGTATTATTTATTTTATCGGACAGTTATAATAATGAAAAAAATTAATGGTCACTTTATCGTTCACGTTAGCTAATGTTAATGTTAACTATCAGGAACTTTATCTTTAGGTTGTAATAATGGCCCTAAAAGTGTTGTAACATAAAACACATTGAATGTCGCGATAAGCACTAGTGATCATAGAATATTTTCCTCATACCACTTTTTTTCACTGACAGTGTTGGTATCTCTACGAAGAGCAAAAGCACATTAAGCTGTTGCAAAAAGGGTAAAAAGCGCAATAAAATACGAAAAAGAGGGTAAAAAAGCACGAAAATATATATATTTTTAATTTTAATACATTAAGCCTTTTAAAAAGGAAAGTTTAGAGTGTAAAATGTCAAAATATAATTTCAAATTTTTGCTTCAAAATAAACAAAGTATTTGAGATGTAATAACAGAATTTATTAACATATTAATTAAAACAAAATCTTGATTAATTTAATAAAAATAAGTATGTAAAAACAAATAATAAAAAAACCAGGAGTCAAATAATATAGTAACATATACACACATACATACATATGTACATACATACAATAGTAGGTGAAGCTTAGGCTTAGATTAAAATATGTATGTTACTGAAAAATCATTTACACATAAAGAATGCATTAAAAGTGTCACTCTTTTCTTAAGTACTCTTAACTTAAAAGTTTTTGTTTTTGCGAAATTCACCTTTATTCCAGTTGTCAACATTGACAGCACGTCAATACGATATGAAAAAATTGGGGGTTGGCTACTCGTTGTCTAAGACAACTGACTGCTATTGATAACCTCATGCTTTCAATCGAAATCAGCCCTTAAAATTTAACCACTATTGTGTGTTGAATACAAATTTAACTAAATTTTGTTGTAGACGTGAAAATTTTGATTTACTTTGCACTTACATATTAACAGCCTTATGAAAATTCCGAAATCGACCCTTAAATTTAAACAGCCTATAGTATGATTAAATATTTGTGTAAGCTTTAACAAATGCTTATTGCATACTACTTTCAATCAATTATTATGTAGAGAATTATATTGTACTTTCCAGTTACTTCCGTTTTTTATTTTGCAAAAAAAAAATGAATTTCTTAATCCCAATTATGAATTTCTACATTGTTTTTACTCGTAACATAGTTTCCGCTATTGTCATTAAAAACAATTTAAGAAGCCTCAGTTAAAAGATGGTGCTATTAGCGCTTAAAAGTATTTCGGTTTTGTAAATTAAAAATATTTGTATTTAACAAAAACGCACCAAAGGCACTGTAAGAAATTGTTAAAAGCACTGTAAATACCCGCTTTTTAAAAAAGGGTATTATCCAAAATTTCGCGTTTATGAAGAGGCAAAAAGCACCAAAAAACACCCGAAACGCACCAAAATACCATCACTGTTCACTGTGTCTATAAATAATTTAATACACCCGCTACGCATGTGTTATCATCGCTGTCTCATTGACGACTAAGGGCTAATAAATCAGTGGAAGTTGATCTCTATTTTTGGTGTAAAATATGTTTAAACTAGCAAACCTATAAATCAATACAGTATTTAAACCATATGTAAACACATAAAATTGGGCGTTTAAACCACCAATATAGGCCATATGGTTTTGGTACTTACATACCATATGTTTTGCATTAAAAGAACACTTAACCTTTTTCCAAGCCTCTACTTTTTCTTCAGATCTTGTTCGACCTGTTTTCTTACATTCCATTATTTTTTACACCATTTTCTTTCTTGGTGAGTGATCGTTACGGGGGTACCTGGGAAATTTCAGCTTCATGTACCAAGTTTTGGGGAGGGAGCTTAGGTGACCACAACATCTTAAAATAGAAATGGAAATCGCGTAAATATGGCAATGTCTGTAACACTGGCACAAAACAAAATCTTAGCCGCGAGTAATAGCCGTGCTTGAATCTTTAAAGTTGCCAGTGCGGCATATGAAAAGAAAAAAACCAATGTTGGTAGCTAGCAGCGAACAATGCCTCGAGGGGAATTGATACGTGGCAGATATTTAACTTTTTTGACTGTGCAAGGAATTGATAACCTGTGCCAAAACAGCTGCTCTTGGCATTTATTCTAGTGCTGCCACAATATTATTTTTTAAACTACACATGAGGTATGGTTCACTGATTTACTCCTTTTGAGTTTAAACTACATATTAATTTCAGTTTAGTTTAACTTAACCAGCGTTTAAACTTTGACTGATTTATTAGCCCTAAATGAAAGAGAATAAGAATGTGTGTGATTTTATTTTACACAATTGTGCTACGAAACTGACATCAATGATGTACATACATACATACTATGTGCATGTGCATGTATCAGGGAGGGCATTGAGAATTTTAAAATTGTACCAACAATTTTCAAAAATTGTACCAACAATTTTCAAAAATTGTAATTTTTTACCTTAATTGTACTACAAAATTTTTTTAGATAAAACTACATATTTTTATTTGTTTTTATTAAAATAATCGACTTTGTTCTGGCTACTGAATCGTTTTCACCAATTTGCTTGTAAGTTGGAATGTTAAAGCATATGATTACACCTGTTTAAGTTTAAATTTAAAATATACAAATTAATAGCATGTGCTCTAGCATCCGAATTCAGATAAATAATTATTTGGAACAGGACAAGTTCACATTTTATTATTTTCTCGCTGCATTTTGTTTTCACAATACTGTTTTCAAGTGAAAAGAATATGAGTTTCATGGTTCAAAAGTGAAAATTAACATATGGAATCTTTTGAAAAGAAATTACAAAAAAAAGATACTATTGTACCAACTTTGCCATCCCTGGCATGTATGTATGCAATCAAGAATGATAAAATAAAGTTTACGCATGATGGAGCTCTGACGCCACTCACCATGTGTTCTCATTGGCTAGTAAAATTCAGCTGTAGAACTATTACACATACACATACTCATCTTTCAAATTTGCAGTTTTTCTCAGTGTTGTCAGTTTAGGGGATTTGTCCCCAAACAGGGGATTTTTTCGAGATTGGGGATGAAAATTTCGTGTTGGGGATCTGGGAATTTGTTGGGGATGATAACCCAAATTAAGGCGATTGTTTGGGATTTTGTTTACAACTGGTGGTAACAAGAATAATCTTTGAGCTAAGAAAAGTGTGTCTGGCATGTCTAAAAATGTGTGTTTCTATTCATAGTGAATGAATTCTATAGGTAATAAAGAAGCCAATATATTGAACACTACCAAAACAAGAATACGTAACAAAATGAAATATGACTTGTTGGAAGCACTTCTTAGAATAAACACACTTTAAAAATAATTCCATTTGTTGTGACAAATTAATCTTTCTGCTGAAATGCTAAAGCTTTTTAATAGAATTACTATGTACAACAAAATTTCTAAGGCTGATGAAAATCGGAAGATTTCGATTCTGAAATATTTGAAATGGTAAGCTTTAGTTAAATTTTTTTTATACATGTGTATATTATATACATGTGTATATATATTTCAGTTCTCGTTGTACCTTCATAGCGAACAGTCGATTGGCGGAATTTTTCTTACATACTTACTAAACAAACAAAAATATAAAAAAAATATTCGTAGTACATATTATTCGTAATAGGTACATACTGATTTTAATAAATAAGCTTTATTGCTTTGCTAATATTTTTTAAATAGTAGAAATAACAAAAACAAAAAAAAAACCACAAACAAAAAAAAAACACAAATAAAGTGCCCTTGAGGAATACTCTACATGAGTACCTCAAATAAAAAAAATTTTGAAGTGAGTTCTAACGGCAGAAATGCTTATTTTACTGTGAGTTCTGAAACTCTTAATGAAAACAATATTAATAATAAATCTGACGAAAGTCTTTTTTTAAAGGCAAAGCCAATTTTTCGTCAGCGATCAACTTCGCTTTGTCCAATGTCAATTAGTAGTGATTCATTAACTTTACATAGTTACCTAGTGCTTCTTGATATAAGTCAGTAATATCATCCCCTTCAGGCTCGTGTTCATCACTTAACAAAGTTATCACTACAGATAACAATAGCTCAAAACCCAAGGTACAAGTCGGAATGGACAGATATATAACCGTGGTAAAGCGTGGGCGAAGCCCGAATTCTTAAAAAATTTCATCTGCTCTAAGGATGTCTAGGGATAACAGCGCAGCCTCAACTAATCGCCAAAACCGCTTTAAAATTTTGCAAGATGACAACGACAAACTCGATGTATCCTCGAATAAAACATCCAAACCGTCAATTAATTTCGGTCATTGGTGAGAATAAATATCACATTGTTCCAATAAAACGTAGCAACATCGATGAAACGAAAATTCAAATTTATGACGAAAAATATTTCCGCAAAATGGTTTCTGAATTTGAATAAAATAAAACAAACTTCTACACAAGCGCTTAAAAGCGCTAAAGGCCTGCAGATCGTTCTGAAGGGCATAGATTCCTATGTTGTCCCCGAAGAAATAAAAGATGCACTCGTTCTCCAGGGATTTAAGGTAAAAAATATATCTAACATAATAAACAGAGAAAAGGTACCCCAACCCCTATTTCGTATTGAACTGGAGCCGAATGATGTACAGTTAAAAAAACGAGACTCATCCACTTTATAGCCTAAAATATCTTTTATACAGAAAAATCACAGTTGAAGAGCCACATAAGCGTTCAGACCATACAAAAGCTTACTGCAATTTACATACAGTGTGTGTTATTTGCGGTGAATTGCACGGTACTGCTAGTTGTACTAAACCAAAAGATCAAGCAGGAAAAAGATGCAGTAATTGTGGAGGTAATCACACCCTAACAACAGAGGTTGTCCTGTGTACTCTTTCGTCAAGCAGGCTATGGTGCAAAAACTTAAATTAGCTCCAGTTCAAACAACAAACGCTTCCTCCGCCACTTTTGCGCAAATAATACGATACTTCCCGCGTATCGTATGCCGACGCTGCCAAGACAAATTCTATTCCCGCACAGAAAGTGTTCCCACCAAGTAATTCAACAAATGCTAACACAAGCTTTAATTGCAGTCGCCTTGAAGCCACTATTGAAAATCTTGTGCAAACTATCAACAAATTTACAACAAATATGACAAGCCTGATGCAAGAAATGCTACGAATGCAGGATACACTGCTTCAAACTTTAATTAACAAGCCATTAACACATTAAAAATATGTTTCTGGAACGCAAACGCCATTCGCCAACATAAAAATGAAGTTGAGCACTTCCTTACGGAAAAAACTATTAAATATATAATGTTGGTCTCTCAGACTCATTTGACTTCTAGAAGCCTCTATAAAATGAATGGCTACACTATATATGATACAAAGGACTCTAGAGGGAGAACATGCGGTGGATCAGCAATTCTAATAAAGTCAAGACTCAAGCACTATATTTTTGACAATATTTATTCAGACCATCTACAAGCAACAAATATCTGCATTGAAAATTTTTTTTACAAATTTCGTGATATCTTCAATTTACTCCCCTCGCAGATTTTCAATTACTGAGGATCAATACGAGAAATTCTACAAATCTCTTGGACCTTGTTTCGTAGCAGCTGGCGACTACAATGCTAAGCATACGTTCTGGGGTTCGCGTCTTATTACGCCTAGAGGTCGAGCGTTGTTCAACACAATTTCAAAAATGGGCTTGGATGTTATTTCGAGTGGGGAGCCTACTTACTGGCCTTCAGACGTACAAAAAATTCTGGAGGTTATAGATTTTGGCGTCATAAAAATTATCTACAGGGATTTAATTCAAGTTCAAGTTGAAGCTTCCCTAGATCTCTCGTCCGATCACTCTCCCACGATCGTTACAATCTGTTGCCCACTGAGAAGCGCTTAACCTCACCCAAATGTCAAGATGACAAATCGTGTTAAGTGGCTGGGATTAAAAAATATCTTAGTAGTCATTGCACTGCAAATATTACGCTAAGAACACCCGATGATATTAAATCTAACATTGCCAATCTTAACGTGAATATTAAACAAGCTGCTTAACATGCCACTACCTTCCATCCCCAGACTGGGTTTAATAGAATTTATTCTACAGACACTGAACGTCTCGTACGTAAAAAAAGAAGAGCTAAATGGAAATGGCAACAGTAGAGATCACCTCAACACAAAATCAGATTTAAAGAGTGCACTAAACGACTCTAAGAGTTGCTTGCATCTGAAAAAACTGCATCTTTTAAAAATTATCTGGAACGTCTTGATGTCACACAAGCATCAAATTACTCTTTGTGGCGCGCTGCTAGAAAGCTTAAAACACCCGTTGAGTTTAAACAACCTCTACTGAAAAAGGTAACATATTTGCTGAGCATTTTAAATCCGTATTTACCCCAAACACATGTACCGGTGTTGCTGATTGGCCGAGTGTAGTTGCTCTACCCCCTCGACCCTTAAAATTTAAAATGTGTTATGTACAAAACCTAATTGCCGAACTCAACCCGAAAAAAGCTCCCGGTATTGATGTAATTAGTAACCAGATGCTGATTAAGTTGCCTCGTATTGCAATTAGAATCCTGTTATTCATTTTTAATGCCATTTTACGACTGGAATATTATCCACACAGCTGGAAGCTTGCCAAGATTAAAATGATTTCAAAACCAGGTAAAGATCTTACCAAGGCTGAGTCATATAGGCCAATAAGTTTACTGTCAACAATCTCAAAGCTCTTTGATAATGGGTGCATCCCGGACTATCAATTTGGTTTTAGGAGCCAGCATAGCACCATTGAGCAAACGCATAGATTGGTTCAATTTATAAGAAAAACATTTGAGGAAAAGAAGTATTGTTCTGCCCTGTTTATCGATGTTTCTCAGGCATTTGATAAAGTTTGGCATGATGGCCTAATTTTAAAATTGAAGACATACTTACCAATAAACATTCTAAAACTTTTCGAAAGCTATATTTTAGGCCGGAAGTTCTCTGTTATGGAAGGAGAATTTATGAGCACGCCCGAAACTATCTCATCCGGTGTACCACAAGGGAGTATACTGGGGAAAGTTTTGTATTTGATTTATACTTGTGATATGCCTGTGAGCAGTAGTATCCACACTTCTATATTTGCCGACGATACAGCCTGCCTTAGTCTGCACGAAAACCCTCATGATGCATTCCGATATGTTCAGGAAGACATTACCCAGCTGGAGCTATGGTTAAACTTATGGAGAATTAAGGTAAATGAACAAAACTGTGTTCAAGTAACATTTAACTTGCGAAGAGATACTTGTCCTCCCATTCCGATTAACAATCAAGTGTTTCCTCAACATTCACATGTGAAATATCTTGGTATACACCTTGATCGTCGGCTTACATGGAAACAGCATATTGACTCAAGGCTAACACAAATGAAGCTTAAAATAACACAGATACATTGGCTGATTGATAGAAATTCAACACTCAGTCTATATTGTAAACTTTTAATATACAAGTCGATTTTGAAACCAATATGGTGTTACGGAATTCAACTATGGGGCACTGCTTCAGCTTCCAATATCGAGAAAATCCAACGAAAGCAAAACAAAATTTTACGGTTAATAGCATCGGCTCCATGGTACATAAAAAATTTAAGCATAAATCGTGATTTAAATATGCCACTATTGATAGAAGAAATTGCAAAATACGCAGGCAAATATTTAACAAAACTCGAATCACATCCTAATCCGCTTGCTCGTAATATTTTGAACTTTACTGGACACATCCGCCCAAAAAGAGGGACAAGGGCTCTTATACTCAATATTTTAGATGAGACTGCTTGATAATACATTTATTTTTCCTTTTTGATTATCACTACTTACATATGTATTATTTATAACTATCACTAAGTTTATTTTCGACTCTGGTCGGGCCTAGGGTTGCCAGTTTTGAAATCGTAGAAATCAGTACATGAGAGAAAAAAAATCAGTACAATTGAAAAAAATCAATACATTAATTTTTTTCAATATAAAAGGCTTTAACTAGGGATGTAACTAATACCAGTTTAGAGCATGCGAATGCGAATACTACATTTTAATTTTTGCGAAAGCGAATGCAAATATTACAATACGTTAAAAATTCCATGAAAATAAATTTATATAAGAACATACATACATGGATGTACTACTTATAGCATTTTATTTAAACTGAGTCTTGCATTGAGCAAATATGTATTAATTTATTAAAAACATGAATTCATAAAACAGAAAGATACATACATACATATGTTTGTATATGAAATTAATGAGTGACACTTGCTTCGCGTGGAATTTACTACAACAATGACTAGTTAATATTGTTTGCGATTCAAATTTGTTTGTACGAAGTAATGAATGGTGCTCAAAACATTTTTTTAAAGTTCTAACAGACTAGTCTTAAGTAGAAAATACTGCTGCCGAAAATACAATGCCTTTTCTTTTTCAAAAAATGAAATAGGTATATTTCCAAACACCGCTGGACTTTAGTTTAATTTTGATGCTTATGAGAACTTTTTTATAGAAAAGCTTTCTGATAAAGCTTTGAAGAATACCTTACTTATAAGTCAGCTACGTCCAAGCCATGTGCACAATGTGCAAACTTTTATAAAGATTTTTTTGTGCTTTCACATCGACGAGATGACAACTTTCTTAAATAAAATTACTTGCCGGCTTAAAAATTGTTTGCAGTTCGTTCAAAAATGCCAACTATGCACAGATATTGAGCAGTTGCAAAGCATGTGCAACAGTTGATCACGCATACGCAGAAAAAATTCCCAGAACTTCTGCATAAATTTGCTGAGTCTACGAACGTACCCTATATTTATCTTTTTCATGCTGGCTTAAAATAATTTTCGTGTTTTTGACGTTTGTTAATGGCAAACTTTTTTCGTAAAAGTACAAAATTTTTTTGTCTTAAATATTCGCATACATTTTAGCAAATGCAAATAGCAAAAATAAGCGAAAAATTTGCAAATGCGAACATTCGTTACATTCCTAGCTTTAACCATTCTTAAAACAAAACATGAATTCAATGTATACTTTGTACCAAGGCATATGTAATTAATAAACTAATATTATCAAAAAAATTTTCGAAAAAGAAACCTTAAATTCATTATTTGCATGTATCAGAAATCACTTATAGCAAATCTTTCTTGCAAATTTATATTAAAAAAATCTCAATAAAATTAACATTAACTTAAACTAAACTTTATATGATCTCTGACAGTTTTGGCAGAATTTGCTTGAGCATTATATGGATACCACTTTGAAAATAAATTAACCTTAAAGCGAACGTAAAGTAAAGATCACTGGTGATTCAAAGAAAATAAATAAACACTATGACAGGCTTTCTTATACATTGATCATAATTAATATATAAAAACAGTACAAAAACAGTACATACATGAAAAAATCAGTACATTTGCGTACTGATTTGCTAGTTATGCATAAATCAATACTTTAAACAAAAATCAGTACATGTACTGGCAAAATCAGTACGACTGGCAACCCTAGTCAGGCCTAACAATTATATTTTAGTTAGTTGTTTTTTTATAGAAATTGTTAAAATTTAAGTTTAAAATTTTTAAACGCACTAATAATCCCAAATTAATTTTTACGTAGTCGCTATTTACACTATGCCTTTTTAGCCTGCCTTGTATTGACAACTTTCTTTTGAAACCCCTACGAAAAGTCACACACATTTACAGTAAGCCTTTTTTATTCATGCCTTTTTACTATTTATATACACGTTTAATGCTGAGAATACGAAAGAGGCAAGAATAAATGTCATAAATCCCCTCGAATTTTCATTTCATGCCTTTTGTTCTACACCGCAAGCTTCTCACCCCCTCTCACCAATAAACTAAAAAAACCTGCCTGCACAGGCAAGAAGAAAAGGCACAGTGTAAATTGCATCTTATCAAATCAAATTGGGGATAAGCTCTAGAAAAAAAAACTGGCAACACTGGTTTTTCTTATCTCTTCACCTTATTTTGTTTTTTATTTTTCTTAGTCCCTGTTCACACGTTTCAACTTTTGGTGCTCAACTCGTAATTTAGCTATAAGAAAGACGAAGACGGAAACGTGTGAACCGCGACTCAGTTTTGCAGCTTTTAAACAACATTTACGGCCTGGCCCACGATGTCGACAAGAAATTATCTGTCGCTTAGTTATATTGAAAACAAAAACAAAATAAGAAAATTTGTTTTTGTTTTCAATATAAGTAAGCGATAGATATGTAGTTTCTTGTCGACATCGTGGGCCAGGCCGTTAATTTTATTCTTGATGATCTCTGTGTAAATTAATTACAGGGCTGCCAAATACAACAACATACATAAATTTTTTGCAAGAAATTATAAATTTCACATGTGATACAGACTTGGTAACCTTTGCAGGGGGACTACTACGTCATCACACTGTAAATTATGCGCAAGGTGTTATCTTTATTTTATTATTCTTGTATGCAATCACATATACAGTACACCGCAAAACTGAGGACACACCACCATATAATTAAAGTTTCTTAGATTTTTCATTTTATTTCAAAAACTAAGCAACAAAAAACGACTGAACACACAAGAGCTAAGCATAATTAATAAATAAACTCGAAAAATTATGACCTTAGTTTCGTAAATGTAGAAAAATAAAATAAAAATATTAGAGAAACATCGTAGCATCTAGCCGCAAAAGTAAAAACACACCTTATATATAATGGGAATTTACTAAAACAAATCGTCGGTTGGATTCTGGTTTGCGGCACAGTATATTCAAAATACATTATGTGTGCAGTAAACCAGAAACCAACCGACGAAATTAAAAAATATATGCAAAATAGTACTTTTTAAATACATGGCTGGTGGTATTTGATTGTCTAAAGCACTCATTTAGTTACCCATTCAATATTTTTGTCGTTTGCGCCCTAATTTCAATTCCATATATCCACAACAATCGGGTTTACTCAAGATTTGCTTCCGATTATGCGCTTTCCAGTTTTTTGTTTGTTTAACAAGCTCAAGTGGGCGTTTTGAATGAAATGTGAACTTTGAGGAGTTCTTATTTGCTACACAGTGTTTTGAAAAAGACAAACTTTTCGCAATATGGGCTGTGGACTTAGAGGCATTGTCCTGTGAAAAGTAGTAATCGCTAAGCAAACATTCTTTTAACGTGATCGCATACAGATTGCTCTTCAATTGATCTACACAGACGCATTAGTTAACAGTATTTTCAATAAATATAAGCTTTTCAGAAGTTTATAATAACGCACTGCTAAATGCCACAATACCTCATTCTCGATTTTTGTTAGTTTTCATAATATTTATGCATCCAGTATCTCTTTTTCAAAATTTTAAGCGGCCAAATTACTACTTTCTTGGATAGAACAGTATATACTCGTCTCTGATGACCAATTAAATGTAAATAGCGGATTAAAAGTTGGACCTAGAAGATGAGGTGCTGCTGAAAAATATGTATATAAATATTAAAAACCTACCCTTCCATGTTTGGTATAGAGCTGTATACCATGGGTGACCGAGATAAATTCAAGGTTGTCTAAGTGAGCGAAAAAGATAAACACACTGGCAGAAACAATTAATAAAAGTAATTCTTATATGATTTTTTTTATGAAAGAATTTTTTTTAGTAAACCGTTTCAACAAAAAGTAATAAATACCCAGCTAAAAAAATATGTGTGGAGCATATATGATATCCCATATATGGTTCGGATGCGAAAAATTAGGGTATATGGGCATATATGATTATATATGTATATTCATACATTTTTATATATGTATGTATACGTAAATATTCCCTCTACAGTATGCAAAGTTCATATTCATACTCTCTTGATTCACAAAAGCGCACTGCAATAAATTAAATTACTAAAATTACTTTTTTTAGATTTTGAACAGGGAGGTTGTATTTAATGAAACATTTGTTCGAACAAATAATGAAAAAAGAACTAAAGGCTCAATCAGACGTGACATAACCATAGCCATAGAAAACAGCCTTTCGAACCAAACTGTATTTGATTATAGGTGACTCGCCATAACGCCATAAGATAAGCAGAGATTTGTCTCAGATAAGACTAAAGGCCGAATTAGTTTGTACGTGCTGTTCTGTTCTGAATCAGCTGTTTTGTTTCTGTTTAGTTGAAAATCTGTATGCGTGGTTAGTTTCTACCAAGGCACATCAATCAGGTACTCGCGATTCTACAACAAATATTACAACAGCAACAACCACATGTACTTTGTTGGTATAAATTACCTTCTTACTTTTCGTCAGATTGCATGTTTCTTATAGGAAATATCAAACACCATATAAAACTGAATATTCGAAAGGTGTTTATGTATACCCAAATAAAAGCATGCTTTTAGGCTTATACCTACACAATCCAAATTTGACATTTAGATTGGTATAATGACATTAGTCACCTGGTGTAGTGCTGCCACCTAATAAATGCGCCTTGGTTTCTACTTTTTCGTTCTGTTCTGTTGCGGGCAAATCTGTAGAAAATAGAATTCAACGTTAAGCGACAGCCAAAACTGTGTATGTATTAGTGTGTTGTGATATTTTGTGCACAAGTGTAATCAATTCTATAGGTTGCCAGCTGATTTTTTTCACAGACAAAGTAATTGCAAAATATTTTATACAGAAAGGAACGGCACAGAACAGCAACAGAAAGTAAAGACTATTGAAGCCTTAAATGAAAGAGAATAAGAATACGTGCGAATTCGATTTACAAAAATTTGCTAAATGATGTTCACCCATGCTGTATACCATCATAAAGTGCTGGAAACCTTGTATTT
Source organism: Tachina grossa (assembly GCA_949987645.1). NCBI lineage: Eukaryota > Metazoa > Arthropoda > Insecta > Diptera > Tachinidae > Tachina > Tachina grossa. The sequence goes on along the minus strand of OX465277.1, from coordinate 57,430,282 downwards.
ATTGAAACTACTTAATACTAATGTGTCTATTTACATAAATTAAAGAACAATCTGTAGGAAATTCATGTCAAAAGACTGTTTACTTAGCCACATTGTCCACAGGACAATGCCTCTAAGTCCACATCGCATATTGCGAAAATTTTGTCTTTTTCAAGACACTGCATAGCAAATAAGAATTCCCCAAAGTCCATGTTTCATTCAAATCGACTTGTGCTTGTTTAACAAATAAAAAATGGAAAGCGCGTAATCGGAAGCAAATCTTGAGTAAAACCGATTTTCTTGGATATATGGGATTAAAATAAGAGACCAAACGACAAAAAACACTGAATGAGTGACTAAATGAGTGTTTTATACAATCAAATACCACCAGTCAAGTATTTAAAAAGTAATATTTTGCATACATTTTGTAATTTCTTAAAGTAAATTCCAAGAATATAGTATAAGGTGTGTCCTTACTTTTGCGGTTCGAACTTACGATATTTCTCTAATATTTGTTTATTTTTCTACATTTATGAAATTAAGGTCATAATTTTTCGATTTAATTTGTTAGTTATGGTTTGCTCTTGTTTGTTTAGTCGTTTTTTGTTGCTTAGTTTTTGAAATAAAACGAAAAAACTAAGAAACTTTAATTTTATTGTTGTGTGTCCTCAGTTTTGCAGTCTACTGTTTGTTTAACTAGTACTACCCTATAGGAAGTCAAACCCATTTCTAAGTAGCTTAATTTTTTGAGTTGGTAATCGAATTGTAATTATTTTTAAGTTATATTAAAATACGAAGAATATTCACATTATGATTCTTTAAAGAGCTTCTTTAAAAAAAATAGAGTATTTTTACGTTGACAATTCAAATCAAGTCCATAAATAACCCTAAAGCTTCTTTTATGCTATACTTTGTGGGTAAATCATTTGGAGGAGTTGGAATGCTCTCTTTAATCTTCTACAGTCGATCTGGGCTTGCAAGGGCCACAGCTTTTGTAATGTTAGACCTTGATTTATCTTTATTTTTTACGTACTTAAGACATAATACTTCTGAAAGATGCAATTTAGATATGTACATATATCCTATGTGGCATTTTGAAGTTTACGTCTTTTTTCGATGGGTCTCCAATTTATAGCTTAAAATATCTTTTATACCGAAAAATCAGAGTTGAAGAACCACACATGCGTTAAGGACTCGTACAGTGCCATAATTGTCAAGAATATGCCCATACACAAACTTATTGTAAATTACCTACTGTTTGTTTTGTGTGCGGTGAATTACACGGTACTGCTAGTTGCATACACATTAGAGTTGGGCATAGTTCTTCCTTTTGCGGATTGTTCCTTTTTGTTCCCAACAACAAAAAGAACTAGTTCGTTCTTTTCTTTCAGTTGTTCTTTTCGGTCAGTTGTTCAGTGAACAACAAAACAGAGATTGTAGTCGTCGAATCCTCTTCAATGTTTTCTTCTTAGTGCTTATTAGTGGCCTTATTCGTTGCGTAGTTTTTATAAGTAAATGGTTAAAATTAATATTGTTGATTGAAAATACTTAAAATGAAGTCAGTGATCATTTGAAAGAAAATTTTAATCACTTTTTTAATACTGATTCATATTCAACACAACAAATTCTTTTTTTTAATTTAGTAAAAATGTTTCTTGTTCATCAGTATTTTTATTTGCACTTTGTGTTATCATTCGCATTCGCAACGAAAATTTTTTAAATGAAATTCGTAATCAGTTTAAAACAAATTTTAATCACTTTTTTAATTCTAATAATCTTTTTCACAATCTGTGTTTTAATTCAATACTACAAATTATTTCTTTTAATTTTGTAAAACTCGCTTGTATATTGCACTAAGTATACATTTTCTGTTGTTTGTTTTGATTATTCTGCTAAAAATTTAATAGGCACATTACATTTGTCTCTTATAAATGAAATGTTGTGCATGTGTATTGGTCAGGAAGAGAGAATAAGATAAACAAAACGAAATAAAGACCAAAAACGAATGAAGGAACAAAAACGAACGAAAGAACAAGAAAGACCAAAATAGCGAGAAAGACCTAAAGAACAATAAAGGCCAAAAGAACAAAAGAACAAAAAGGAACAACTAGACTGAACTAGTTCACATCGTTCACTTATGGAAATAGTTCAATTGAACTAGTTCGTTCTTTTAAAGCACAAGTCTAATACACACAGTTTGATTTTATTGTTGGGTATAAAATTAAACTGGGTACAAAGCTGAAAACGGCTATAACTCAGGAACGGTAAGATCAAATTCAAAAATTATCGTTTCTTAATTGTTAGGAATTATTTGACCTTTCAAGCTACATCATTAATATATATTATATATTTTTATAAATATTTTTAAAGTAAAAGGGCGTTATTTATAAAGGGACAAATTAGGAAAAATTGTAATGTAAACTAACTAAATGAGAAAATGTTTTATCGAAAGTGACGAAAATAGTGGTTATGGTTGAAGTTATGGCAAAAATTCGACTTTTGCGACCGCTAAACCTCTTCCAAAAAAATCTCTAAAATACTTGACTTTATGCGCTTTTAAATTATGCTTGAGCACTAGCGTGGCCGTTAGTTGCATGGATAATTTTTGTTATTTCTTATATTCTCTCCCTCCAAATCATAGCGATAAGTTGGTTTATAGGGGGTGTGTCCGGCCCTCTAAGTTTTCCCATTTTTTCAATAGTCGTAGTGCAAATGGTGAGCTAGCGCTGGTACTTTTCGTGCCTCCTGAATTAATTGCAAAAATTGCGACGGCAAATTTTTTTCCTTAAGCATCAAACCATCAGCAGGGTACACGACTTCAAATGCCGCTGTCTGCATTTGTAGCCACGTAGCCAGATACTTAATTTTTTTGGAGACAGCAGCAGCATAATCAAAACCTGATGTTGAAGTATAAATATATATTTCAGTGGTGCCGCTTTCAAATATTTCTCATTTATAAAAATAAAACAGTTTATTCAAAAATATAAAAACAAATCAGTATATTTCTTTATTTTTATTATTTTTTTTTTTTGCCAATTTTACTATTTGCAGGTTAGTAATTTCTTTAGTACATTTAGCAACAGTTCGCTAACCCGCATTTTTAAAGTTTTTTTGTAAGACATATAATTTAACTTGAACTTTTGTTGAATATATTACCTAAAGGTCTTTTAATTTTTTTAAAGAAAATTTTATTTTGCTTTGCTTTGTTTTTAAAAAAATCTTTTAGGTTTTTAATTTTATTTATTTTATTAATTTCTTTTAATCAAAAAGTGGGTTTAATATTCCACTAATTTTGTCAACCAATATAATTTTTTTTTTCTAATTTTATGTCATAAATACATAGAAAACCCTTTCCTGAGCATTTAGCATTAATTTTTTTTGTTACAAATGAAATTATAATTTATTTTTAAGCATAAAATTTTTTTGAGATTCGAACTGACAACCTCGCGCATGACAGGCTTGCACACTATTTACGCTATATTTATGCTATTTGATAGGTCCATGTGTTCAACCACATCGAACATGTTCAGTGCCGTTTACTATAATATTGCACCGAGTCCAAATTAAATTGGCTCAATATCAAGAAGATACATCACGAAAATGGTGAATATGTAACCATTTACACGACATGTCTTTTTTGCAACGTACACTACTCCGTAATTTTGATAGCACTCGCATTTTAGCAAGTCATAGGACGGGTACGTTTGGATCAATTGTCACCAAATTTTCTGCAGGATAGTTATACAACTTTCAAGAACTATTCTTGAGCAACACAACCACACAAGTTACTTGAAAAATTACCTTACAACTTTAAGTTTGTGAACTTACATCAAAAAGGGGTATGTATCAATGGAAGAGTTAAAATTTACCTAAAGTTGGAAAAGGAATTCAAAACAAAGGTAGTGGAAAATTCGACCACCGCAAAAAAGGTCAGACAACATTTATCTGTTAAGATAGGTTAATGGAAGAATTGTCCAACTAGTTTCTACTACACAGGGTCAGGTTTATGACTGAATGTATTGGATAGATTTTGCGGTAAACAGAAGAAAAATGTAGATATTCCGCAACCAAACATAGCGAAAAAATAGACAAACTGGATTTTATTCTAGCATTTCCATAATATTTAGAAAGTGGATATAAAAAATATGCACTAAAAACACAAAAATATGCTCTTAAAAATAAAATAAATAAATGAAAATATACATTTAATTCAAAAATTCAACAATATTTTCATATAAAATAAGACAAAAATAAAGTAAGCAAAAGAAAGGAAACAATAAAAAAATTAACAAGGAATAACTGCCGTATTATAAACAATAATTTGGACTTGAAGGGCACGTTAGAACAAAATTGCCATAAAAATTTTGACTAAAGCAAATAATATAAATTATTGATTTTTGATACTCGTGAAAATTTAACTTCGATTTCAAAAGAAGTTACTTTGTAACTGTATTTTGGATCAATAAGACTAAATTTTCATTAAAATTTTTATTGCAATAAACAACAAAGTATTGACCTAGCTTTTCAAATAAAAATCGTTGCCTGTCACATCTAAGTAATCTTTTAAACATTGACAATGTTCCTTCAACGTCTACTCGCAAACCGAATTTTTATTCAAACTAACATCCATAATGGTGAAAAATAAAAATGTTGACCAAAGATAAGCTTGAAGGCATATTAAAATAAAAAAATCAATAAAGTATAAAAATATGCCTTAAAAGCGTAAATTATGCTCTAAAAATTGGAAAATATACTAAAAATATGCGTCTAAGACTGATATATGCAAAAACATGCTTTAAAGAGTAAAATATGCAAAAATATGCACTAACAAATCGATGCCAAAATTAATAAAAAGTTCTGAAACGGATAAATATCTTGTCCCAGCATTAGTACGTCATACAAGAAAAACATGCAATTGCATATTTTCGGTTTCCCTGGTAATAACCAAGGCATATCAAACACACACGTATCAGGCATATTGCTCATCCGCTGATTTTTTGTTTACAAGTTTATAACGAAGAATTCGTTTGACAATTACTTTTGTGCCTTGTTTGATGCACACAATTTTTTGACAATTACTTTGTAAATCTATGTGAGAAGCACAGAGTTGCCACGTGGTTGTGTCTAATGAATGTACCTGTATTAAATGTGCCTTGGTAATAACGTTGTGAATGGACAGTTTTATGAACTCCATTACGATTTGACCGAAATCAACATTGGCCAGAAAATTTAGCAGATTCGAACGTAGAAAATGCAAGGGATCAACGCGACTTCAATTTGATGTGCTTTAAGGAATATTATTATAAAGAAATGTATAGAAAATTGCATGATTCAATATCAATTGGAGTTAAATTGATTTCGAATTCTTTAATTTGGCAGCTGAATTATCTATAGATAATTAAAATAAAATTATAATTTTATCTTTTCTTTCTAATTTTGCCTTACATATTTATAAAAAGTAATTTTGTTCAATAAAAGGTTTATAAAACAAAGTTTGTATAAAAAACTGGTTTTTTTTTAAGAATAAAAAATATTTTTTACGAATAAGGCCCTTAATAGTTAATTCTATTTTACAGAAATTTTCATTGCGTAAGTAATTAAGATTGAAAACTAATATATATTTAAATATAAGCGAACATAAAATCAAAGCATTTTCGCATACCATTAAGAAAATTTGTATCCATATAGATGAATTCCAAAAAGCATCTTTGGAGTTGAAAATTTGTAAAACAATTTATTGATTACACTGCAGTGTACTGCACAACAAAATAGATGTTTTTTTATGATGTTTAAATAAAAACGGCCGAGGTATGTATTTTTATCTCCTAATTACGAAGGCATCATTAGTTTTTCCCTATCAGCTCTAGTTTTAAAGATATAAAGACATTTGGCATTCGCATAATTTACACCACTTTTTTTATTATTCCGTTAATATTTCACGAATGTTCCTCCAAACTTAAAAATTCTTTCTATATTATTAATCTACACAAAAATCTCTTTTATGTAGATAGAATCACATTGATGAATATATCAGTACTTAAAATTTTTTTAAAATAATTTTGTTAAACCTATTATTATTAGTGCCCTTTGTATCAGTTGTTTTAGGAAAGTTCAACTGACGAAGGCATAGTCACTGGTCACTGAACTATACCGAATTCAGCAGATGCCAATCCTAATGTAATATCCGAGCGCCCTCATTCGTCGGTACTGTGTAGCAGAACCATCGGCGAGGTAAAATAACAAATAAAATGGCTACTAAGCACAGCTTCAAAATTTAATACGACTCATTTGACACCAAGAGGCACTGCAACACTGCATTATTAAAAATCGTGCAAAAAGCAGAGTTGTAAAAGACTGAAGCTTTCTTCTATCTCTTTCTTCACCACCTGTCTTCTATCACTATCCCTTTCCTAAAGAAGGTAACACCTAGTAATATGTAGTAGTAGGCGTTAGTTGCCTGAGTGTTACTTCTCTTAAAAAAAATTGCGAATTTTTTGCATTTCTTACAGTTTTTGGCGATTTGTAATCAATATTATGGTTTGTTTAAAATTTTACAAATTCTCGCGATTTTTTTTTGCCAAGTTCGCAATAAAAGCGGCCTTTGCATGTTTTTTAGCTAAGTAACAGTTTCGCCGATTTTTAAACAGTATTTGACCGTGGTATATATGGACTCGATGTTTCATGATTAATTCCCCAGTTTTGACTGAATTTTTTCTATTCCCTAGATTTAAACGGAGATCCATTGCCCGTAATCAAAATAAAAGGTATGCCGCGCCTAGCGAAAATGGGTTTAAATTTCAAGATTACCTGGGAACTTTTATAACCTAAATTAAGAAATTTAATTTCGATGTATTTGAATAGTAATCTACTACCAGAAGATAAGTTTTTCCTTTAAACTCAAATAAATCAGCACCTATTTTGAACCATGGGATGTCTACAATTTCTTGTGGAAGCATCCCAGTTTTGAAGTTGGAGTTCTGATGTCGCATACATATCTCACAATTCAAAATTTATATTAGGGCAATAAATAAATTGTCTGAACAAATTCCTATATCTTTATTCCAATATGACTTTCATGAAGTTTCCCCAATATTATACCTCGCAAACTCTTTGGAGTTATTATTTGATTCTCTTTCGTCAACATATCATTTAGAATAGATAGTATGTATATCATTTCTAATTTTATAATGAGGCATAGCATTCTTATGTCCTGGCCATTCATTCTTAACATATTCAAATAATTTTGCAAAAGTTTTATCATTCTTAGTGTATTGTTTTAGATTTTCAATATTCGCAAACGGTATTTGCAAGTGAGATGACACAAAATTGCAATGAAGAGATATTTTTTCATCCATTTCAGTCCACGTACTCTCCTGCAAGGGAGCTCTTGATAAAGTGTCTGCCACCTGTAAATATTTTCCTGGTTTATATTCAACTACAGGATCATAGCTAATGGTGGTCATGGAGGAATTTTGTAAAGTGGCTTGTTGAACAGACTACCTAAAGGTTTATGGTCAGTTTCAAGTGATATTCGTGACCCAAAAATACATTGGTGAAACTTTGTACAGCCAAAGAGTATGGCAAAAAAAAATTTCTATCTGTGCATAGCTTCTTTGCGTATCTGCAAAGAATATAAATCATATAGAATGCGCATCTCACACAAGCTAAAATTTTCTATGACGGATATTTCCAGTACTACCCGTCCAGCGTACGCACTCTCATTTCTTTCTGCAGTGTATGCTACGCTCGCATTGCTGAGAGCAGCGTTGCCGTTGTGACACTAAAGTATCACTTTTGACCCTTTTTCGTGCCAATGACACTTTTTATGACCCTTTTTTCAATTTCAACAGAATGTATGCTGTAGGGCAATCATATACACAGTTTAGCATAACAGGTATTATAAAAAGAGCTGTTCGTCAAGTTGGCGATATTCGGTTCGATGATGTCGATCATTTTATTGTTTTGGTCGATAAAAAAGCCAATAAATGGTGAAAATATTGCAAAAAATCTGACACCCAAATCCTTGATTCCAAATGCAAATTATTTCTCGGAGTATCACAATTAAAAAAATATTTATTTTAACTTACTTTCATCTATAATCTTAATAAAACTTTTTATAAACGTTTATAAGTTAGTAAGTAACTTTTTATAAAATGTTTACAAGTTAAAAAAAGTTCAAATGAAGTAAATTTGGAAGCCAAAATTGGGTCCTTAAAGTATATATAGGGTGATCGACTCGGTTTTTCAACCGGTTTTAAAAGCCAGTTTTTTCACAGTACGGTTCTCGGGTTTTTCAAAATGTTGATTTTTCGAATGTCGCATAGTCCGGTTTTTTCGAATACTTTTCGATTTATAAATTTTGCAATGAAATTTGTTTTTGCTATCTAAAAACTTAGACCAACGAAATTATTATATGAGGTGGTATCAGAGGAGAATTAAATTGGCCATATGGTGTGAAATTGATGTCAAAATTCATTTGCAAATTGGTTTTTTTAGTTTTGTTGACATTTTGCTTCATATGCTATATAGAGGTAGGTATACAACTTGTCCATACATTCATATGTATATATATTATACATATATATGTCTGTATATGAAATTAATTTTTATGTCTTACCTTTCATTTTTATATTAAGGGTTTTCATGAGATTATTCAAAAGTCTCGCAAACTGTGCAACTGTGCATTTTTACACTATCGTAAATAAAATGTCAAAAATTGTATAGGAATTTATTTTCACAAATCAGTTAAGTTCGCTAAATAATTTTGACACATAAACTTAAACTGTGCAATTGTGCATATTGTAAAAAACAATTTCTTGGTTTTTGGCTTTCTTTAGGCATTTTAAGACACACATACACTTTTTTAATTTTTATAGAACGATATACATAAATATGTTTTTAAATTCAAAATTGCTTGAAATTTTCTTATTTTATTTTTATTAAATGAACTTTTTGACGTTTGGTTGAAATATACATACTCTGTTTGCGCAAAAGTGCAAAAGAGGCTTTATGAAACAGGTCTCGCAAGTTTGCCCAATTCTACAAATGGCAACTTTAAGAGTTCTCATGAAAACCTTTATTGTTTTATAGTATGTACATGAACTTTTAACTGTTTTTTTAATAAAGCAATTTAAAATCAAAACTTTTGTACAATAATTTTCTTACTTAAAACCGGTTTTTCTGAATTGTAAAAACCGAAACCAGGTTTTTCATAATTTCAAATATTCGAACTATTCGAAACCCGGTTTCTGGAAAAATTCGAATAATCGATCACCCTAGTATACATGTATGTATATTAATGATCAGCATCAAAAAAAAAGTAAAGTAAAATATAGATGGAAAAACTGAAGTTAATTCATTTTCTTTTTATTATAATTTTTCATTTACAAATGAAATAAGTAAATATAATTCAAATAATTAATTAATTGACTGCGAACATATTTCTATAATACCGGCTAGTAGAGTATTTGCAAATACAGTTTTTATTTGCAAATAAGACGAGTATAAACGTATTATAGATAGCTACTAAACATAAAAAAATCATGAAATCTAAAAAAAAGAGTGGTCAAATTGCGGCATTTCATATCGAATGAAATTCCAATCGAAATTAAATGCATATTTCGTTCGATATCGAATGCCGTAATTTACCCAATTACTTAAGGTTCATAAACAAAAATTGGAGACTGTACCCAATAAGCAATTTTGCTTGAAATCAAGTGTAAAACAAGTGTTATTCAAGCCACACAATCAATTGTCAAGGGTTGAATTATGCTTGATTCACACTTTAATTCAATAGCATTTTCCAATGGAAAGGGAACTTGAACTCAATGCGAAAAATTCAGTTGTAGTACAGTTTAATTCAAGCCTTGAATTTTACTGTAATTCAACCTTGTATTACAATTGAGTTCAAGTGTAATTCAAGCTGCAAAAACAAGGCTTTTAAAATGGAAAGCAAAATGCAATTCCTTTGTTTTCTAAAAATTATCTGCACATCTGCCTTCGCTATTGTTTTCACGTTTTACTCACCTTTGTTTTTCAAATTCACTTTTATTTATTTGTTTTTGATATATTCACCACAATTTCAGTTTTAATAATAAATAAATTACGTATTTGACAAGGTTTGAGCATATATGTATGTTGTTTGATTTTTTATTTAAAAATATTTTCTAACTTGAAAATTACTTGAAAAAAATGCTTGAATTCAACTTTGTTTCCAGTTCAATTTCAAGTGCTTGAATTTTAATTTTTTGAGTGCTTATTGGGTAAAAACATAAATACCAGCTTTGTCAACTTGGTGTGTTTCGCACCATTTTGGGTGCTTTTTGAAATTTTTTATTTCTTAATAAGTTCTTCACTTGGAATCTAATCTTTGACAAGTGTCTACTTTAAGTCTATTTGGTAATTGTTTAGTAACGCTAATTTATGTTTATACTTTATGTTTTTTTTCGTAAATTATATTTTATAGTGATGAAGAAATAAGGTGTAATTCACTGACTTTACAACTGCAGAATTTGGAAACTTATAATCAGTGTTGTCAACTTTGAAATTTCAAAACGCAACAAAATGGAGAAAAAACGCGCCATTTACAAAAAAAACGCACCAAGCTTAGAATTCCTTTTTTTAGTTTAAAATGTTTATTGAATTAATTTTGCATACAGATTATAATATTATTTTTTTTTGTGTGTTCAGATTATAACACTAAGACAGGCCTTTACAGTTCAGTGTTAAAAAAATAAAACCTAAAAATGAATGTATGAAGGGAAAAAAGTATTTTTGCCTAAAAATTTTAATTATTTTTTTTTTTTAATTCATAAAAAATCAAAAATGCAAAAAAGTGTCAAATCTAATTACTTTCGCGTAAAGCCACGTAACCTGTGAGTAAAGTGAGACATTTTTTGAGAAAATCGATGAATAAATTTATTCCAATAATGTTATGAATGAATATACACAAAACTTAAAATAAAAATTCCAATTTGTATTGCAGCTATTCTTACACAGAAAATATGGAATTTATGGAATCTATGCATAAAAACAAAATTTAAAACATTTTCAATTATAATTACAATTATTGTCAATATCCATTCTCATCATCTCATCGATTTGTGTTAGCGGTTGTGCTGTATTATTTTCAATATCGGGTGTCTAATCCGCATCATTCACGTTGGTCGGATTGGTGAAAACAGTTTCGGCTTGCAGGGACACAGCATCCAGACTCGGAGGTTAACTGGAAGTGTGGCAGTAAATGCAGCAGTGTATACTTTTGTTTTCAATTGTTGTCTGTTTAATCCAGGACGAAAATGCGTAGCACCTGGATTCATCATGTCCAGTTGTGTCTTCCACCCAAATTACTGGCTTCATAAAAGACAATGTTGCCCCTGTATCTAATTTACAAGGGTATTATAACAACTTTTGGACACTGTGTTCGGCGTAAAATTTGAACCACTTAAATCTGCTTCATCAAAATAATCCTCAGTACACAAATTTTGTCGATAGTTTTTTTTTAGGACGATTTTACCACAAACGTAACAAAAATTATCCAATTTTGGGCACTGTTCGCGTTCGTCGGCACTGGCTGAATGACAAAAATCGATCAACTATAAATACTACGTATTTTTCAATATTTTACTGGCAGGTGTTTTAAGGGTTCCTGGCTATATACCTGATTCACCACTTGTACGTTTCAAATTGTGCAAAACTTTCCAAATAATGAATGAGGGTGCAATTTCTGTAAAAAAAATCATACAGGTAGTCACCGGAAAACCCCAAATAATTAAAACAGTCCACTATCCTTTTTTCCTTTTAATTGTTCACGCACATTTATTAGCGTTTATTGCTTCGCAGTCATAAAAATCAAATAACCTTTTGTTTATTCCTTTTTTTTAATTATATTTGACACTTTTTTGCATTTTTGATTTTTTATGAATTTTTTTAGGCAAAAAATACTTTTTTCCCTTCATACATTCATTTTTAACTTCGAAAGTGTTGCACACATAGGAAAACTGGATAAGAACAGATTAGAGGAATTGTAATTCTTAATTTTTCTAAATTTGTTTCAGATAAATCGGACTAGTGGTTCTCGAGTTATGTCAAACAAAAAAGCCTAAAACGTGAAAAATTCCACTATACGATATTTACTAACTTCAAATCGATATTAAAAATATTTTAGCAGGTAAGAAGACAAATCGAATGATGCACAAGTTCTTCATTTTGGGCCTACTTTCACGTGAAATTGTCAGAATTGAGTCCCAAAATCATAGGTTGTACTGTGAACGCCCATTTTTTAATAAAAAATTTATAGCCTTGCATTATTGCAGTATATATGCCGAATTTCAACAAAAAAAAAAAGCTTCCATTAAGGGCCTTATATTAGCTTTTTTAATTCTGACTTTTATGGGCGTAGCCCCGCCATCCTGGTCGAAATTTCCGAGTTTTCAGATTTTTTATTTTATTTCTCACCTAGACCTAGCTCTCTATAGAATTTCAGCTCAATAGCACAAACTTTAATTTTTATGGGCGTAGCCCTGCCCTCCTGGTTAACATTTTCGGGTTTTCACATTTTTCTGGTTCATTGCTCACCTAGATCTTCTCGTGTACCAAATTTTAGCTCTCTAGCGATAGCGGAAGTGCTTCATCAATTTGATGAGTGTGTGGTGGTCAGTGAGTATGTCTTAAAATATGCACTTTTTGCACCTCTATATCTCCGGAACCTTTCATTGTAAAACTTTAAAAATTCGCATATGCGATTATATGAATTTATAATTATGGTTTAAATATCATAATTTTACGATTGCGGGGAACAAAGTTATGAAGGGGGGGGGGGGGTAAAAACAGCTCGAATGGCTTCGTGTAAATATACACGCTGTAAATATATGCGCTTTTTACTCTTTTTGCAACTGCTTAATGTGCTTTTGCTCTTCATAAAGATACCAACACCTGAATTAAGTGTCCAATCATCACATAGTTGTGTGCGTGCAGTCGTTTATTTTCGGCTACACGTACACGTTGTCGCCAATGATTGATGAGAATCAAAACATTTTGATATTTTTATTTGATGGCCGATTATTTGAACGTCTCCAAATTTGATTGGCGAAAAAACGTCATTTGCTTTGTGTTATTTATTGTGTGACGACATGGAAAAGTGCACCGATGAAAAAAGTTAATTTGCACTTTATAAAAATGAACCAGTCTTTGTAAAAAAAAACCAAACAATCAAGTCTTCAAACAGTTTTGTTATTATAAATATAATATTCTCTAATTTTATTAAGCTTAATGGGTAGTGTGAATAAAAAAATTATACTTAAATATTGTTTTTAAAACCCCAAATACATATGTATGTATTTATGTATTTGAATTTTGTGTTTAAAACAAATTTTTAAGTAAAAAGCAAATACATACGAGTATGTATGTCTTGTTTTTATATTAAAAATCGTTTGTTTATGTTTCGATATTTTTTCAGGAAATATGTTTGTTTTTTTTAGAATATTTTGATGAATTAGAAAAATTATTATTATAAATAATAATAATATTAGAAGAAAAATTAGAGTGGAAGGGAGAAAAATTATTATTTAGCTCTGTATATTTGTTTAATGTGCTTTTTTATACAAAGATCTCATAAAGCTTTAATGCCGCTAATAACAAATAAATTCAGTTAAGTGCGACTCTGACTCGCGCACGAAGGGTTCCGTACGAACACTAGATATGTAATTTAATACAAACTTCATCCGGTTCGGTTTTTTTGTTTTGGCGTTTTTTGCGTTTTTTCGGTTTTGGCGATTTTTTTTAGTTTTGGCTCTTTTTTTAGTTTTGTTACTTTATTTTCTTGGTTTGGCGATTTTTTTCGGTTTTTAGCGTTTTTTAATTTTGGCGATTTTTTTTATTTTTGGCGATTTTTTTCATTTTTGCGATTTTTTTTTATATAAAAATTTTTTTTTAGTTTTGGCGACATTTTCGCGTTTTGGCGATTTTTGGCGTTTTTTTCATTTTGGCGTTTTATTTCATTTTGGCGATTTTTTTGAATTTGGCGATTTATTTTAGTGTTAGAAATTTATTTTTAATTTTGGCGATTTTGTTCGTTTTGGGGTTTTTTTTTAATTTTTGGCGATTTTTTTTTTAATTTTTGGCGATTTTTTTTGGTTTGGCGATTTTATAATTTTCGTTTTTTTTAGTTTTACCGTTTTTGAAAATTTCAAGTGTTTGCCTCTTACGGTTTCCAAGATATAGCAAATTGTCAATATTACATAGTCAAAATTGCATTAACTGATGGACCACCCTTTAATTTAATTTTTTTTAATTTTAGTGTTAATTGTTGTAGTCTGTATAAAAATACAATAATTTTACAAATTTGAAGTTTCAATATACACATGTATGTTCATACAATTGTATGTATATTACATGGGATTTTAACATTTTTCGTTGCTCGTTTTGGAACACCCTTTAATTTTTAATTCTTATGTATTTGTTGTTGTAGCGGCCAAGGTTCTACATACTGTGTCCAAATTTCAGGTCCGTAGCTCTTACGGTTCCTGAGAAAATACCGTGTGACGGACAGCGTAGCGAAAACAATAGGGTTCATTTTCACCTTTGGTGTACGGAACCCTAAAAATCATCATCCGATGAAGACATATCGTCGCTGTTTTAACTAACTGACCTAACTAACATTTCAAAAATTTAACAGGAGAGCAGCTTTTATGGTTATTTTATACATTCGTTCTTATGGCTGCGTCAGAAATCTTTTTACATATGTAGGCACAAAAGTAATGCTTAATGTCGTAAAAATTGTAGACAATGTGTATTATGGCTTATAAAGTCCAGTAGAGGACTTAACTCATTTAAAAAAAATGCCAGTTAGGTCGATTAGTTAAAACAGCGACGATATATGCCATCGCATACAACGAGCACAAAATTAAAACGCTGATTGACGATTTTATTTGTACGTCTCCGAAAAATCATGAATTAAACGACACTAACACATTCAACCGATTGATGGCTTTTTTTGTACGTCTCCTGGGCACTTTAGATTCTACTTTGGGTTCTATTATTATTTATTTTTCTTTTAATTTCTCTGTGCAATTCTACTTTGTGTTCTACTTTTATTTATTTTTGTTTTCATTTTAACCTACACAAAAGATGTGTAGTGCATTTTTCTTCAATGTATAAATGGACATTTTTGTAGCTTCCCTATCGTCACCCTAGAACCATACGTCTCTATGTCAATACTCCTTCTCCAGCGACAATTGCGCTAGTTAAAAATTCGACAACTTTCCTTTTATGCGCGAGTAGAGAGAGATACGTTAGAGAAAACAGTTCTAGTATATTTCTGTTGATATTGTCAATGAACACGTCAATAGTTTGTTTTTCGTTTTTATTAAGCTATGCAATAACATTAAATAAATATATGTAGACGAGTGTCACTAATATGTGAATCTTTGGTTCAAATATCTCCATATGGTCATAAAAGAACTACCTTCTCAATATATGTGACAGCGCATAGAGAAAGGGACCTAAGGCTAAAAAAAATCAATTTTCACTTTTTTTTTTGATGTGGACAACATCTGAGCCAGTGATGGGAATTGGAAATCTTGATTTCGTGCCAAATCTGCTTTTAAATAGTGCCAAAATCACTTGAAAAGTGCCAAACCATTTTCAAATAAATTTTAATGTTAAAACTTGCTGTTCATTTAAACTATGGTTCTTGAATGATAATTTATTGTGTTCATAACTAGAAAATTTTACTTCAACTAGAAAACACGGTCTAAAATTAGTTGTATATAGACATTAATACATTTCGAGCTCTATTTTCGATTTAATCGTGAATAACACGTATAAAAAAAATTAACTTTTTTGTTATTAAAATAGCAAAATTGTTGATAACTTTTAAAATACTAGCTGTAAAATCTATCGTAAGTGACAATTTATGTATGTACTCGTAAAACATATTTGAATATTATATGAAAACCTCGTCGTAAATCGAAAGTAATGCTGGATATGTATGCATCATATATTAATAATTTGTACTTATTTACAAGAAATACAAATTAAAAACATTTTTTGCGTAATAGTAATGATTCTAAAGGACATACTTTAAGATTATAATAACCCTAAACTAATTTAAATGATAAAATAACTTTTTCTTATTAGATGTATATACTTAGTGACAATTATATAATTATAGTTTATGCTTTTTTATGGTTAATATACTGTCGAGTTGTGCAAATTCGTGCACGTTAGAAATAATAATAATTAATCAAACAAAGACTCTGTCGGTATAGTAGAATTTGTATGTATTGGTTTTTTGATTAATCGTTTCATATGTATTACGATTGTATAAAAGATACATATATTGTTAGACTTCGGAAATCTTTGCCATGTATTAAAGATACTAAAGTTTATAATTGCAGTCCATTTAAAATCTTACTTTTGATCAAGTTTCGAACTAAAAATAAACTTTCAACGCTTGATGAAGAGTAGAGAACAAAAAGGATACCTTGAACGAATCGATAAATATTACTTAAAAGTTTTTCATTGAAACTATTGTTTACGTCTCCATGTCTTTCAAAAACTCACTCACACTTAAGCTTTTGAATTGTTCAGATTTTCAAAGTCTAATATGGATATGTATTCACTTTTAATTTTTTCACGTATTTTCTTTAGTTTAGAAGCATTTTTTTATCAAAAGGAATAGTATTATTTTTGAATTCTACAACTTTATGCTGGGAAAATTAGTTTTTGATTATTAATAGTTCAATTTCAGTGCCGCAATAACTTTCTTCCATTGGATCGAAATTCTCACCAATTTCGATCTATATTGTCAACATGAAGATCATCGATATATTTTTTGTTCAAAAAGTTTTGACGTAAATGACGAAATAAAAAAAGGCTATTTACAATTAAATGTAGTCTCATATTTTTAGATTGCGTTTCGACAATTTACTATTTCAAGATAAGATAAAAATAAAAATACATCTTAGTTATATAATCCGTTAAACTATTTAATATGAATAAAATTTTATCATTGCATTATGAATGAAAATTTTATAATGTGAAGAAATATTTCAAAGCTCACAGTATTCAAAGACACTATGTGCAACAATCTTGACGAGACAACCAACGGTTTGGGGAATAATTGAGAATTTCATAAATTTCAGAGTTGAAATACTTCTAAAAATTTATTTGTACGACATGAGCTGTTACAAACAAATTTATATAATCAGTTTAATATATCGTCAATGTCTCTGGGCAAGCCGTTACTTTTAACTATCAGAACCGAACAGTTGTCAGCCTCAAATTCTACTAAATTTTCATTACTTAAAAACGTAAAAAGTACGAGAAGAGTACTTATTATTGCAATAAGAAAAGTTTAAATGTTTAATGGACAAAAAGTGCCAGAAAAGGAGCGAGAGTGCCACAGTGCCAGGCAACGTCCAATAGTTCCAAAAATGGCACAATTGTGCCACATTTCCCATCACTGATCTGAGTAACGAATGAGACCGATCCCATGCCCCAAAAGTGTACACCAAAGATACACGTAAATCTTTAAAATGGCTCTTCTTAGCAAAACCGGTTTTTACACTTTACTAAAGTTTACTGATAGATTTTGAATGACAACCCTATGTTATTTGTCAATAGGCATTTGTATTGGCTGGGGTACACCTAGTCAGTAGCACTATTGACAATATCACTAGAAAATCACTATAAGTTTACTATTGACAACGAGACAAGATATATCGATATTGTAGACTAGAGCCCCAAAATACTAGTAAATCACCACAATTTCACTATTCGCACTTTCTGCAGGGTTGTAAACAAAGTTGGACAACTATTTGCATTGTATACATTAAGGCCGGGGCACAATCAATCCGTCATGCGTTAAAGTTCGCCTTTTTCAACTGGCAGCTAAGTTAAAATACATGGTTTCTTATGAGCAGGGACAGGGGTTTCATGCAAATGCAAGTTTTTTCCCTTAACTCTGATAATGGCTAGAACGAAATATCTTTGCGAAACAATGAATTTGCGTAAAAATGGCATCGATTTGTTAGTGCATATTTTTGCATATTTTGCTGAAAATGCATATTTTTGCATAATTTAGTCATAAATGCATATTTTTGTCTCATATATTGATATAAATGCTGATTTTGTGCCATATTTTCTCAAAAATTCAAATTTCAAAAAATATTGCAAAACTGTTTTTGGCAACTGTACCCGCTTGCATTTTTGTAGAATTGTGGAACGATTGTACAAGCACACACACCTACCAAATTTCATGGAAATTGTAATTTTTATAATTTCAAATTGTCTGCTATTAAAGCCGAAAGTAGTGAAATAATTATGCTGAAACTTTATACTGTTTTTAAAAGTTACAATGGACTCAAAAGCCAAATCTAATAGCTAGTATTCAATTCATTGTAATGGTTGAGTTAAATAAATATACAGCATTATATAAAAAGAATCATTTAAATTTGAGCAGATTACATCCACAGACGTTACAAGGCCTTTTTCAATGCACAAAGCTTTCTAAGAACAAATTCATTGGACTTAACATTCGATAATACATATGTGTGAACAATAAAAAAAAATTTAATGAAAATAAATAAATAACTACACTTTTCTTTTTCTATTTGCGTATCGCTCCTTTTCTGTAATATAAACATACATGTCTCGAAAATGCGAGTTTGGAGTTAATAATGCAGAAAAAAACATTATACCATATTTAATCTTGTGTAAAAATTTAATATAAAAGGCTTGTACACGCACCTCTTGAGAAAAGAAAATATTTTTATATCTTTGTTTACTGATATGTAGATTGAAAACTTTACTTTTGAATTTTTGATATGTGCATATTTTGTTGTTTTTAGTTCATATTTTGCGTTTTTGATGTCATATCTTAGGCGCCTAAAATACCTTTTTTAAATGCATGAAGTCCTTGTCCCTGCTTATGAGGTATGTTAGTTACATTTAGTACGTGTCCGTCAACTCAAAGTACAAAAATCGGCCAACTTATTATTAGTTGGTTTTTTTGGTATGTGCTGACTTAGGTTTTTGTGGCAGCAAAAATAAAATTAAACAAAAGAAATAAACGAAATAAATAAAAAAGTTGAATTTAATAAATAAAATGGGGAGTCAACCTATTGAAGCTGTTCAAATGCTTCGGTGAATAAAGTACTCCTTGTGCCATTGTGTTTCGTTAATGTCAGTTGACGTATGACGGATTCATTGTGCCCCGGCCTTTAACAGGCATGGCTTTTGCATGTACCTGTTATGATTTTACGATGTACATATCCATTCATTCATGTACTTATGTATATTAGAGTGGTCGTTAGATGTATGAAGAATTTTTTGATTCGTTAGATTCTCACCCCCAAATCGGTTCAGTTTCATGTAAAAAAAAAACCAAAAAATTTCATAGCGGTAAGTTGTGTTTTAGGGGGTGCGTCCGGCCCTTAAGCCCATTTATTCAATGTATTTTTGTTTGTTTTTTTAGTTTTCTTTTGAATATACATATGTATATACATATGTGTATTAGAGACCTGTGTAAACAGTCTTTAAATGTACATAAATACGTCATGATTTTTAAATGTATTCACGTGGCATGTATTATACTAAACCAATAATAAATGCTGTCGTACTATAAGCAAAGCACGATGGATGTATTGGTGTACGTGTATATCAGTGTTAACAAGCGATGTCGGCAAGATAGCTTGTTTGTAACAAACACTCAAAAGAAGTACTGTTGATTAGTGTATGCTTGTTATTTTTCATATTGTACGTTTGAGTGTGTGTGTAATTTGTAGATGGTAAGCTATTATGTGATTAACCGCCCTGCAGAAAGTGCGAATAGTGAAAATTTACTGAGTCGCTGTTGACTTTGTCACCAGTACTACTCTACAATTATTCCCCATACAATACTTTATTCTATAGACATTTAGCATGTGCTTGCCATTGAAAATCTACTAGTAACACTGAAACAATTGACTAGGTAGTGAATTCATAGTTCTTATGGGAACATGGAGACATACCAACCAGAAATTTACTAGTACATTTCTATACTTACGTACATACAAATTTATGTATATTGACAAGTTGTTGCAAAATCCACCAGAAATACACCACATCTGTTTTCTCTATTTCTTTTATACTGACGAATAGAAGAGAAACTGTAGACAATGTAACTACTACTAGAATTTTAGTGTTGACATAGAGACACTTGGCCCCAGTCTGACTGCAGGGCGCATACAACTAATGTTAATGCATGTGTGTGCCTTTGCATGTGCGCATAAAAATAAAAGACCATACACACATACATGCATGACGTTTGTACACGCGCTCATGCGTAGACAGAAGCAAGGCGCATTTATTAGGTGGAAGCACTACACCAGGTGACTAATGTCATTATACCAATCTAAACGTCAAATTTGGATTATGTAGGTATAAGCCTAAAAGCATGCTTTTGTTTGGGTATCCATAAACACCTTTGGAATATTCAGTTTTGTATGGTGTTTGACATTTCCTATAAGAAACACGCAATCTGACGATACTACCCTGTTTTGAAAAGTAAAAGGTAATTTATACCAACAAAGTACATGTGGTTGTTGCTGTTGTAATATTTGTTGTAGAATCGCGGGTACCTGATTGATGTGCCTTGGAAGCAAGTATCACAAATTCTTCCGTCACGAAGTGCTTTCTTCTTTACACTGCAATTACACATGCCACTAGTGGCATGCCAGTGTTGTGTACGTATTATCGACGAAAAATTGTTCGAAAAAATCGAATCTCCTGCCATTTGCTTTGCTGTTTACACATGCCATTGCCACTCCATTTTAAAAATGTCGTCGAAGCGAGCTGGCTCAGTCTCGCTTCCATTTTTACTTTTCCTTTTGTTTATAGAATAGAGTTACCTAGTACGTCACAAAGGCGCATTCTTGAGGAAACTATTAACACTTATTATTATTATTATTATTTTAATAATATTAGTTCTTTATAATTAGCAAACTCCAGTTTTTCATACACAAATCAAGTTATAAATCATAATAACACATTTAACAAGCTAAAATATTAATTTAATTTTCACAGTAATCCAATAAAATTGCATCAAATGTATAACAGGGTAACACTTTTCTTCGTTTTGACATTCAATGGCATGCAACTGCCAAATTTTCACTCGCATGCAAATTTTGCTGCCACTGGGGCTGCCATTGCGAAAAATTTGAGTGTGTTAGTGAAAAATCGTGAGTGTATTGAGTTTTTCGAAATGGCATGCCACTATAGTGGCATGTGTAAATGGTATGTTACTCTTATACCTACAATACTAAAACAAATTTCTTTTATAAGATTTCGCTGTAGTAAAGCATTTGAAAAATCCCTCGTCTTAAAAGTTCGTATAAGATATCTTGTGCAGGAGACTAATGTGTATGTATGAAATAATTTAATAGATATAAATTTTGTTGTACATGTTTAATATAAATAATTTATATATATATATAATTTTGGTATATAAAATTTTTTAGTATTTTGTTGGTTATTTTCTTCATTATTTCCTAAAATATTAAATTTAATATTTAAATATTATGTATTAAATATTAGTTAAAGCAGCGACGATATGTGTGCAGTTGTAAATCGCCTTATGAAATTGATAATTTCTATAATTTCTTGTTATTATTGAAAACTGATATTATTTAAAAGAGCAGTTCAACTTAATGTCTAATTCGTTGTTTAATAAGAAACAAGAAGAACGTTGTTTTTCACACTCCATTTGTTTTGATAAGAATTTTATTTAGAATAATACGCTTCTCAGACAAACAAGCCAGCCGATTTTGAGCAGATGGCGCGCCGCCGCCGCACAGTGTAACTTTTTCCAGTTTTAGCTGGCCAAAATTAATAACTCTGGTGTTAAAAGAGATATCGGATTAAAATTCGGTACATGTAGTGCGAACACATAAGAGGTGATGTATGAAAAAAATGGGCGGGATTCGCCCACTTTTTCTCCCGGGAGAAATAAAATATCAAATATTTGTGAAACAGAATTGTAAAACTAGCAAAGATTTTTAATTTAAAATTTTTTATTTTTTTATTATTTAATATTAATGTAGTATTTTAAATTATTTTTGCATAATAAAATACGTAAAAAATTAAGCAAAAAACTAACTGAAAAAATAAGTTAATTCATTTTTTTAAATTATTTCAAATATTATTTATAATACATTAAAATAAATTTAAAAAGAAAATAAATAAAATTAATCCATTATATTCGGGTCAAGGCCTTCTTCCGTTGATGGCTCCAACAGCAAGGATTGCATCTCTGGATTTAATGTTTTTCTTCTTATTGTCGGAAGTTTTCGCAAACTACATATAAAGGGGTCTGATGAAATTAGCAGTCTGTGTAAAAGATCCGTATTCGTATCTATTCTGGAAGTTTTCCTGGTGTAGAATTCACGATAGTTTCTAGCATCTTTGTTTCTCGATTCCTGAGATTCTTCAGATAGTTGACCAATTGGCAGGATACAGGATTCGATTATATCTTTGCCATGAAATAAAATTTTGTGTACACTTACTGGCATACTGTACCAAGAATATTTAGACAAGTAAAGTTCTCTTGTTTCTTTTGCATAATTTTCAAAGGCTATAGGATTTATTTGGTTCCCGGATCCTATGCAAGACAGAATTACATGAAATCTTTTTAACAAGTTTATATCTATTCCTGTAATGTCAGATGTTTTTTCAGAATTCTCAAAGAATCGTCTCGAGGTATTTCCGTCGTTAGTGTTACCTTTATTTTGCTTAGGCATATCAATTAACAGACCAACTTCTTTTCTGAATCTTGACAGAATATACTCTTTTCTTTTTCTGACTTTGTCTTTGTTTTCTTCGCCTCTTACTGACCACACTTTTATTTCCAACCGATAAGCTATGTGCAACATGCATTCCATGCAACGAATCCATGAATGAAGTGGGGAAATTCCAAAATTAAGCATTAAACCATCAGCACTTTTTTTTTGGCAAGAGCTTGTAAGTCGTTCATATCACTTGGTTTAGCGCCGCATATATAGCAAACCTGACTTGATCTGTAAGATGATAGTGCATTACACACTTTTCCATCAATCATAAATACATAAAACAAGAGTACTCTTAATATTGATATTAAGTTTTTCATTTTTAATTTGCGTTGGTTGTAATTTTGAAATTTGGTTGTTAATGATTTCTACCTCCATTGAAATAAGTTCACGTGTTTCCTTGGCAAATAAGAATTTAATAGGTCGACAATATCGGGTTGAATTTGCAGTAGGGTTTTTCCATATTATTTTTTCTTTTCCGTCAATATATGAACTTATCTGCAAAAGTACAATTGATATAGAAAACTGACTGCCGTCGGACTCATTTTCTGCAGAAAATTTTTGTTTAAAATTGGCTTGGTCAGCCCCGTCGCAACCCCATTTAAAAACTGCGTTGAATTCACTTAATTGTGTAGATTCCAATACATCTAATAGGGACTGTGTAGCACATAGTCGAGTTAAGGTGTGATCAATTAGTGACTGAAGTTCAATTTCTGCCTTGTTTTCCGATATTGAAATTTTTTCAGGATAACACTTAAGTTTTGAAGTTTTAATACAGTTATATGAGGGATACAT
This sequence comes from Tachina grossa, assembly GCA_949987645.1. Lineage (NCBI taxonomy): Eukaryota > Metazoa > Arthropoda > Insecta > Diptera > Tachinidae > Tachina > Tachina grossa. The sequence goes on along the minus strand of OX465277.1, from coordinate 57,406,685 downwards.
TTTTGGGTTAATATTTGCAGTGTGCTGTTTAAGTAAGTTATATTGATTAGTCGATAAGCCAGTATCTATAATAAGTGCAAGCGCTTGGTCTGAAGACAAACTTTTTGAAATTTTTGGGGAAATTTCTGTTTTTTTAAGAGCTGTACCTCTTGAGGGGAGGCCGTAGACAATTGATGAACAATGTTTGCTGAGTTTCTTTTTCCCGATGATCTTAATTTCATTTCGGCAGCCATTAGCAAATGGTCAGAATCAGTAACACTCAAAAGCTCTTTAGCTCTTCGCCTTTTTGTGCGATGAGACAATTCGTTAAAATCTTTTGCAGGTCTTCCTGCAGCTCTGTTACAGTCTTGGGTAGTACTAGGTTCAACGTCAAGAAGGCAAAATGTAAAATCCTGACTTTTTGATAACCAAGTAGCTTCCTTCTTTAAAAAGCGAGTTTTTATTCGGCAGGATGAAGCCCATTTTTCATTAAAGCGGGAACACAAGGTATTTACAGAACTGTTTAGTTTTGGGTAGTCAACGTCCTTTCCAATCAGGTTTGTTTACAATTTAGAAGTGCACATTTTCCGAGGTTATTTTTATTTTCTAGCCAAACCTCAAAAAGTGCACTTCGTGGAATCGCCATTATTATCTGTCTAAAAAGCCGAATGCAGCAGGTTGTAGCAGCTAATTTTTTTTTATTTTGAAACTAAGTACTTAAATTGTTATTCCCAGAAAGTAACTCAGCATCAACTTGCCGGACAATTTGTATGCACTCTTTTAAATTGTTTGCTTATTATTTTCACTCCTCACTTTTTAGAGATTTTTTCTTTAACTTATTTCTTTATCAATTATATAATATATTGCATTGAAACTAACCAATATTATTTAAAACACATCTAGTATCGAGAATTTATAATTATATTATATATTATTTCCACACAAAAACTTTTACAACCGCAACAATTTCACTAAAATTGCAAATCTACAAAACATATTATTTAATATTTTCTTATACTGAACTTTTGAGAACCGTTATACTCATTATTACTGTTTTTGTTGTTTTTATCAACACATTTTTAAATCAGACATACTCTTGCCTATCACATACCAAAAAATCATCAAGATCAGAGAACTTAACTTTTTCGAATTTTGGCCACCTATAAGTGAAGAAAGTCACAGTGTGCGCCGGTACCGTTTTGAACCATCCCGCCGCCGCCGGTTGTTTCATAATGAAAAAGTATGGCAGAGTTGAAAATTTTAGCACTTTTACATGTTTGAAAAAATTATACTTAAAAAAAAATTGCGTTAATTGTAGCCTGGCCACTTTTCCTATAAGTTTTACTTGCGTGCACGCGTTGTATAGAAATTTTAATCAGGGCTATCATGAATAAAATTCCGCGTGAAATTTCTCCCTTTTCCAATTAGAATTTTCTGTTTTCCCTATTACTTGCTATTAGTTGGAATTGTTCCCCGGTAAAAATTTCACGCGGAATTTTATTCATGATAGCCCTGATTAACTTTTATATGTGTGTATGTATATATGAATTGATAACATTGTAATTATGTATATAAAAGGTACGATAAACTTAAACAAATTATTAGTTAATTTTAATTATTATTCGAACTCCATTTGTTTCTATATTTGTGATTTGAACGGGCTAAAGTTCGTATCGCTTTTTAAGCCAAATTACATGTGATAATTATAAATGAACAAATAACACCAAAGTCTGTTGTAAATATTCTGACTAACAACACATCATTAATAATTATCACATGTAATTTGGCTTAAAAGGCGATACGAACTTTAGCCCGTTCAAATCACAAATATAGAAACAAATGGAGTTCGAATAATAATTAAAATTAACTAAAAATTAATAGCCATGGGCCTGTGGCAAAAATTTAATAAAAATATACTTAATAGTAACAAACCAAAAAAGTTTGTCTTAAGTAGAACAAAATATAAGCAAATTAAGCAACATGTGTATAATTAGTAAAAAGAACAAAACGACAATGGTAAGACTGTTGTAAATATAGTGATGGCAAAATTGAGCTTACAATACAAAAAAGCTTTCAGCAAATTGAAATACGATGAATCAAAACAATTCACATATTCCATTTGCAATAAAATGCTAAGTATACAAAGCAGAAATCTACATCAACTGACACCACACACAGTGGACCAAACACAAAAGAACGCTGATGATGAAGGTTTAGTGGCCTTCGAAAACGGCTGGCTGTTCCGTTCAACTACATATGTGTTGTTAGTTAGAATATCTACAACAGACTTTGGTGTTATTTGTTCATTAATAATTATCACATGTAATTTGGCTTAAAAAGCGATACGAACTTTAGCCCGTTCGAATCACAAATATTAAACAAATTATTTTTGTTGAATTGTAACACCCCTTTTCCACACGCAAACTTAACTTTGCAAAGTCTTAATTCAGCTGGGAGAAAGACAGAAAGAGACTGTACTACTACCTCTGTCTTTCACACAGCTGAATTAAGACTTTGCAAAGTAATACCCCTTTTAGACACGCAAAGTTTACTTTGCAAACTTTTAATTCAGATGTGTGCAAGAGAGAGGAGGAAATACTTTATCTATCTGTTGTTATCCGTACTCTTTTTTCTTAACACTGTCCTTTTTTTTTGGATCTATGTTCTGGGAAAAATTAGCGTCCGGGTAAGTCCTACGTTTTAAGGACATTTTTCGTTTGACAAATGGTACTCGTATTTATTAAAACTCAAACAAAAAGGGAAATATTGGTATTGGTATGGACATCTATTTTCTTATATATAATCAGGGTAGGAAGTGTGCTCGAATTGATTTCTTTCGCAAACGAATTTAATTCGAACGAATTTTATTTTCAATATTATAAAGAATTATTCTTTTTAATTTTATAAATAAAATTTGCGAACGAAAAAAATTAAAGAATGCAAAATAAAATTCCTCTCGCAAATTTAAAAATAAAATTCGCAAACGAAAAGAAAATAAAATTCGCGATTAAATTAAAAATACAAATAGTCCAAAGTAAAGACTAAATTTTTTTAAGATTTTATTGTTAACGACTATAGCTAGAAAACTGAATTTGGGTGTGTAGGTTCCTCTTTCGATGCATAGATCCACTAAGAAGGAATTTTTCGAAATTCGAACGCGAAAAGGGTTAAAAAGGGTAAAATCGGTATCATCATATCTCAGAAACTACGGTGGATAGACTAAAAATTCTAAAAGCATACGAATGCTTATAAAAAATAAGCCGACACGTGCTAGTACTTTTTCAATATGTGTACTTTCATGCGTTGAAATTGGATGAAAACTGAATTTTGGTACCTTTTTTCTGACGAAATATCTTCTAAATTAGTGAATGTAGCAGAGAGCTTTTTGGGCGTTTTTCTTCTGTACAGAATCTCGAAAAAGTTTTGACACTTTCTGAACATTTGCAGCTACAAGGGGTAAAATTTTACCCGTTTTCGGTTCGAATTTCCAAAAATTCTAAGTGGTTCTATACATCGGGACAGGAATCTACGCACCGAATATCAGCTCTGTAGCTATAGTAGTTTAACCTTGGCGATGATATGTCAAAAAGAACTCAATTTGCCGCCTAACTTAAATATTTATACGAATAAGTCTTGCATTCGTCTTAAGAATTATAAAATAAAATTCGGAAAAGAATTCTATTTTGAATTCTTAGTTTTTTTCGTTCTTCTCGCAAACGAATTAAATCAACTTTTGTTTATTTTTTTCGTTTGCGAGGAGAACGAAAAAAAAAGAATTTAAAATAGAATTCTTTTCCGAATTTTATTTTTAAAATTCCAAATAAAAATTTTAAAAAGTACGAAAAAAATAAAATAGCATTTGCGAGCAGAATTTGTTCCTACCCTGTATATAACACTAGCCATGAGGATTGTGGTATGTTATATTAAAACGTAGAATTATTAGAATGCATTTAAAATATTTATATAGTTCCGTAAAAAGGGCCAAAATAATATAGTACAAACTTTAGGCTAAAGTTCAAAATCTTTATTTTATATTAAAGTCAGTAGCCCTAGAGATATTTGATGTGTAATCGGTTGAACTTTAAATAACATTGTGACCTCAGTTGAAGTACTAAAGTATAAGCAAAAACTACAAACCTAAAACTTTAAAAAATGTTTCCAAATTTTAAATTATATTTGAAGTGCTATTTCTGTGGGTTTATGTATGCAAATATTGATATGCCTTGGGTTTGACCAAGTAAGATTGTTATTGTTTTTGGTAGTATTCACGATAGTAATTTGTTCACCGTTCAGTGTTGCCATAAGATGTAAGAGGAAAAGTGCTAGATTCCAGAAATAAAAGTGCTAAAATGCTCTACAGTAGACACAACAAAGTGCTAAAATCAGTTAATTTTTTTAGTTTCGCTTATTTGTTAAGTGGCCTATACACTTGCAATAATTATATAGCATTATGTCAAATTTCGCCATTTTTCTTGAAAGATTTGTATCAATCATTGTATAGTAAATAGTGCGAGATTTGACATTTTACGTAACCCCAACGATGTGAACAATAACTTATTTAATAATATTGGCGCATATTCAGAAATCGTAACCAAAGTCGAAACTAATAAAACAGAAACTAAAATATAGTTCATAGATAGTTATAGCTCTTATTCACAATTCATAACTAGTGCAGCAACTGCTTTCAGCTGGTAAACGAAATGCAACCTTGCATATTGTTACACACAAAAAAATATAAGAGGTAATATTAACTAAGCTTGCATAGTTAATTTTTTTTTTATATGAAAGTAAAAAACTTAGGTTTTATTAACTATGCAGTTAGGTATTTTGTACACTATACTTTACCTAAAATCCAAGTTAATATAACTATTACCATAAGGCATCTTTTTCGAAATTATTTTGCTTGAATTCATTTCTATTTCATTGTCAAAAGAAAATTTTTGAGCAAGAAGGTAAGTGTACATGAAATTTTCAAAAAATTTAAATTTGTATAAAACAATTTTTTTAATTATTACAGATAAACTAGCTGAGCTCGGCAAACGTTGAAAGGCAGAAGAAAGTACGCAAATTATCATGGTTTCCTTCAGAAGTTGCAGACAACCTATACTTTCGCATAGGAAGTTTAGAGCTTCCAAGATCAACTCCCGGAGTCTTAATGGTGTCCAGCAGAAGACCAACAAACAACACATACAAGAATGATGGCACTTAAGAAGTAAATACGAGGACTTGAGAACAGTTCTTCAACCCATAGCTGCTTTATGACTGTTCTAGGAATACAACTGAGACGAACGACGAATTTTGTCCACAGCGTCCAATACGTAAATAAGAATTCAAATGTTTTATTTTCGCTGTGTTTGTGTTTGTATGTATGTGCATTAGTGTTTACTTTTTAAGCGGCTATTATACGGTTATACTTGGTATGTGATCTTGGTGTGATGAAAGAGACTGTTGTGTTATTATACTAACACCATGTTCACGTACCAAGTAACACCGTCTAATAGCCGCTTAGGTAAAAAACAAAACAAAATTCTATCGGGTATTGACCCGAACCTATGTCGAAAACTTCAGCTCCACCGATCTTATAGTCCCAGCTATCATGAGTTACTACCAAACACGCACACAACGATTTTACATATGTATGTACAAAATGTAAGATAAATTACTGAATAAATTAATAATAAATTATTTACAAATGAAAAATCCTTAATTATTATTTGATAACGCGAAGATAGGCAAATCGACTAAAATCCATGCCAATTATAGAATTATAAATAGTTAATTTAACTAAAATCTACGATAATTTGCCACATTATAGATGTATAAACTTTCTTTTCTAATTAGATAATTCACAGAAAATAAAAATGTGAACTTACCGAAGTCGTTAAGAAATTTTAACTAAATTTTTAGTTGATTTTTCGAACATAGAAATCAACTAAAATTTTTGTTGAATTACCTAAAAAACTTTGTAAATGCCATTCTACCCTTTCACTTAGTTAAAATTATACCATAATTTTAGGAAATATAACCTAGGAATTTTTTTGTGTGTATGTAGAGAGAATAAAATGTCGATAATATTTTGAACGATAAATTCTGTAATTAATTAAAAAGCTTATGAATCTTTTAAAAAACAGTTTTGTTTTCTTAAAAAAATACAAAATCTGTAAAAGTAATTTTTTGGTTATTGTCTGTATATAAATCAATTAAAATATGGGCCTGTAAAAATAAAAATATTCAATAGATTTTGTTGACCAAAAACACATCTCTAATTTATTTTATTGCTTTATATGGATATTTTTTTGGACGCAATAGAAATAAATGCAATAAGTAAAGATAAAAAGGAAAGCTTATTATATAGAAAAATGTTAGAAAATAAAGAGTATTTGTTGTTTTGTGCATTTTAAAGAGCCACCAATTGGTTTTACTTTTCAAATTAATTGTAAATAAAATCAGTCAGCTGTTCTTTGAATGTATTAGTTAGTTGGCATTTAGTTACAGCTTTACCCATAATTAAGTTTAAACTTTTACTGCTGAAAGTAATCAACTATGAATAACTTAAATAGAGTATTAAATAGACTAGTTAAGTTAAAATATATTTATATTCTACATGATAAATCATATGAACCGATTTAATTAACAGATATACCAATTGCACACGTTGTATAGTTTTACTGAAACATAATAGAATAACCGACAACTAGAGTCTTGGGCACTTTAGCTTTCACTGTGCTTTTTGTTAAACTGATCAATAACCTTATTAAATCTAAGCTCTTAAGAAGAATAAAACTTAAAATAAGGTTAATTTAGTATTTCAAATTGTGCACTTTAATGATATTATATAAATATATTTAAATATATTATTTTTGTGCCCATATACATATTGTTACGTTTTTCTCTCTATAAAAACGCTTTTCCGTAGATCCGAAGATTTGCAAATGAATACAAGAGCCGAGTGTAGTAATTAGGGTTAAGAATGATACAAGTTTTATTTACGAATACACTTATACTAAATTACTCAAGAGCTTAAATACACTAATACAACTTAAACTAATGAATTACACACAAATATTCACAACTGGTTACCACTACGCCTTTCTCGCTGTAGTTTGCACACGTCTCTTATCTGGCTGCGCAAGTATTCACGTGACACCTCTCTGTCTGCTGCCGTCACTTACGAGACTCTCTCTGCCGTCACTCACAGTTGATACACCAATACCTCTTTGTCTGCTGCTTGTCACACACGGCACTCACTCTGCCGACACTCACAGTTGATACACCAATAAAGACTCACTGGCTTTACTTACACTATGGGTGACCAAGATAAAGTTAAGGTTGTGTAAGTGAGCGAAAAAGATAATCACACAGGCAGAAACAAGTAATAAAACTAATTCTTATATGAATTTTTTTATGAAACAATTTTTTTCTATAAAACCGTTTCAACAAAAAGTAATAAATAAACATTAATATTCACTTGAATTCTGACTAAAAACCAATTTTTAAGAGAAAATAATTTTTAATTTTCATGTAAGCAAAAGCATTTTTTTAACATAAACAGCATTCATAAAAAATTTCTCGCAGTGCATTTGAGAAAAATGAGTAAAAAGATAAGCAAAAATTTATCTCAGATAAGACTAAATGAAAGAGAATAAGAATACGAGTGAATTCGATTTGTAAAAATTTGCTACATGATGTTCACCCATGACTTACACCCTTATACACGTCTATTCGCTGCGCTGTTCCCTTTACTCCAGTCGACACGATAGACTCCACAATAATCTCAATTCCACGACAGACTATTATTAATTCACACCTTAATTATCAATTGACTAACGATTTCTTAACTTCACTACTTTCTGATTAGCACTAACTATAACTGTTCGCGACTGACTTACAACTGCAACTAACTAACTCTTTGGATGCGTCACCTCTTTTTATATTTCACACAAATTCCACTAGAAGTTTAAAGCAATGTCTAGACGATCATTATCATCTTATATGCTGCCTAATTAAGTTCATGTGGTAACTATGTACATACATGTGTATATGCGTACGTGTGTACATCATTAACTAAGCAATACACGGTGGTTGTTTATCTTTTGCTTTTCGTTTGAATTAGCATGTATGTATGTGTGTAAATATGTGAATCTTCTTAATAGCGGACGCTTTTTTTTGTTGTTGCTTTTGCTTGTTTAATCAAGCTAGGCATGCTTATTTAGTTGTTGGCTACTATTCTAGACTATTCTTTGCTTTGACCCTGTAGGAATATTTTCGCGTAGCACTTACATTAACCCTGTTGGAATATTTTTGTGTAATGCTGCTTAACATTGTTGACGGCTATTTAATGATATAAAAAAGTGCAACAAATGCCAAATAGTTTTAAGAAAGTGCTAAACTAGCACTTAGCATTATTTTCAAAATCTTTAGTGCTAAACGAAGAAAATAACTTGCTAATAAAATAAGTGACTCGCAACGCAACTGCGATTAAAATTGGTATTATGTATGGCAACTTCCTCCAGTTGCCAAAAAGTTATTGAAAATACGATTATGACAGATTGGCAACTGAAAACAATGTAAAAAAATCCAAAACATAAGAAATAGAAGTGCAAAAAAGAAAATTATTAAGTTAAAGTGCTAAAATATTACTGATCATAAAAATTATTAGTTAAAAGGAATTAAATTTGATGAAGAGAAGGAAGTACAAAAGGTTGAATCTATTAGACGGCTTTTTATTGCATAAAATAAGTTTTAATAATTTCGTTTTTAGCTGTAAAGCATATTTTCTTTAAATATGCATAGAAGAAAATAAAAATTCAAGTTAATATTACAATTACTTTTTAAATTTTGCAGTTTTTTTGCTTTCAAGACTATGCAGCAACTACAAATTTGTGGTTGCCAATATGGCAACTGAAATCACCAGCTGTTAGTTGCCAGTTGCCATGCGCAATACCATTTCGGCAACTAGCAACGCAACCAAAGTTCGGTTGCCATCTATAATCGAGCCATAAGAGTGCTAAAATGGCAAGCCTGTCACTGTTTATTACACTGGTGGGCGCTGTGAATGTATTGGTGTACTGTCAATGTGTTGAAGTTGAAAGCTACCCACCAAACACAAAGCCATACAGTCGAAATATTAATTGAAAATAAAATATTTTCTAAGCAAATACTCAATTGTAAAAAACTGTTTAAAAACCCTATTTTAGTATGGTTCACTGAAAGCAACAATTTTTAATTTTTTTCCAAATAAATGTTTTTATTTTTATTTAACATTTATCTCTTTCCCTACCATTAAACTTATGAATATCGCTTTGAAACAATCATAATGTCTGTTAATGACATATTCACTTTTTCCTTAAATCCTAATAAGGTAGAAGACAATATATGCTACCAAATGCATTATTTATAATAAAATATTTTTCGCATATTATCAATTTGAAATGAAACACGTATGTTTGCTGGACAAATATTCTTGAAAAATTTATAAAAAAGTACGTAATAATCCGCCTGATGTGCATTCGTCGGTGTCTCATCGACTTAAAGTTGTGTCGTTCCGGAACGAACTAGTTCCATGGAACGATTCCCTAATTGGATCGGTGCAGAACGATTCCTAAAAAGGAACAGTGCGGACTTTTCAAAGGTTCTTTTTTATCGTTCCTCGTTCTGTAATTGCAAATCGTCTTAAGGTGAAATAAATTTGTTTTGACAAACGTCAAAGACGAACGTTTAAGAACGTGTATTACATTTGTTTCGTTATTTGTAATGTTTATGATAAATTTTGCTAATCTCAAAAGTTTATTGCTTATTGTGGGCTATTATTTTTTTTTACAAATATTTTATGAAAACAAAGAATTATTTTTTCTTAGTTTGTAAGAAAATTAAAATAAACCATAAAAAATTTCTGTTGACGTTTTTACGAGCAACAGGAACGTTCTCTCGTTCCTCGTTCATTCACTGTTAAAAGTATAAGACCGGAACGATGAACGAAAGGAACGACCTAGTTCCTTGAGTCTTTTGGATTGGTCGGAACGATTCCACAAAAGGAACGATTTTGCCCAACTCTACATCGACTACTAAATTAAAGATAGTAAGAATACGTGCGAATGCTCTCAACACAATTGTGCAAAGAGCCCATTTAGATGAAGGGTGGCCTCGCTGCGACAACGCTTACGTTCTCTTTTGGAGTCCCTTCTTAAATCCACGCGCGTTTACATGAAGACTTTTTGTCGCAATAGTCAGGCGACTTTTTGATATTAATTTGTTCAATACTTTTTATTCGTTCATTCGTAGCAGTGTTGCCGTAAAGGAACTAATTGTTAGTTTAAGAAATGTAAAATTAATATGTCCACATATTTTTATTTTTTTCAATTTACCACCAAAATACAATAATTCCTTTTCTCTGCTTACTTTATTTGTTTATAATTTTTATATTATAGCTGTTTCTTTGATGCGTGTTATTAAAAATGGGTCTAACTGGCAACACTGTCTGTACATAGCACACAAAAATACGAGAGAGAAAAATTTGTGAGAGAGAAGAGATAAAATTGTCGCTTCAATTCCCAGTACGTGCGACTTTTGCTACCCCGCAAGCTTCTCCTCACTTCTCGTCTATAAACAAGACTCGCAGGCCACGTGTCGCAGCAAGGCCACCCTTCATCTAAACGGCCTCAAAGAAACGTCCTTGTTTGGTTTATAAAGGCTCCGTCAGACATGACATAACCATAGCCATAGAAAACAGCCGTTCGAACCAAACTAATGGGCAACACTGTATTTGATTATGGGTGACTCGCCATAACGCCATAACTCTCACGATAGAAACCAATTGAATTTTGGTTTGGTTATGGCTATGGCATTATGGCTATGTCACGTCTAATTTAAGCTTTAAGACTTCAACATCAGCAACATTATTAACTAGCATATTGCCCGCTACTTTATTAGCGGATATTTTATACGTACTAACCGAGCTGAGATCCAAATAGATAGGGTTCAAATATAAAAGTAAGCGAAATTGGTCATATTGATATTGTGTTCCACGGAGACCTGCTTTATGTTAGTTTATTAAATTTAGTCATAAAGCCCTTTTAATTGTGATCCATATTGATAGATGTGTTTCTTGTGCGAAATAAATCTATTTTGAGAAGCCATTTTGTTCTAATCATTTGCGAAATTCGTTATAATATTTTTTATAATATACCAACCAAGTCCTTTTAAATTTACTCGTCAACCCCTTTTATTTCAGAGTCGTATTGGTAGGCTTGTTTTTTTTTTGCCCAAACATCTCAACTTTCACTCTCCATTTTCTTCTTGAGGTTATCTCAAAATTTTTTATACTTTTTTTTTAATAATGCACTAACCAAGTCCTTTTGTTTGGGGCAAATATTGATAGAAATGTTTTTTATACAAAAATAATTATTTCTCTCTATAATGTTTTGTTGTAATCACATAGAAGTGATTTCATTCATGTTGAAAATGTTTGTAGTTTTGGCATTTTTTCGATTTACGATTTTTTCGCTTTGGCAAAGTTTTCCGTTTAGGTGATTTTTTTCGCTTTGGCAATTTTATCTTGGTTGGAAAAACGTAACTTTCTCTACTGTGAATTTCATTGGAGGTTTTGAGTTCATTTATTTGTATAGAAAAAGTACCAAAAAGTGGTACTATTTTCACCAATTATTTGTGTGAATTTCCATGGAGCGCCAAAAAATTTTCGAGACTTTTTAAAAATAAGTTCAACTACTATTTCTATTGATTTTACTTTGGAAGATAATTACTAAAGGACGTGATACACTATCATACAAAGTCGTGCGATCTACGAAAATATACAATCCTGGGGGTCGATTCTCGTTCTGTGAAACTATGAAATGAAAAGTTTTTTCACGATTTCAAAGCATTTCTGATTCCCGTTCAGTGAAAAATGAAAAGAATTTAAATACATTTTCATTATGAAAAAAATGGGGAATGGAACAAAACATTTCACAGTTACATAACTCTGTCGATTCTCGTTTAGTGTAACTGTGAAAAAACACTTAAAAAACTTTTCATATGATAAATTATTTTACACAAAAAATATTTACGTGAAAAACAGTAAAGAAGCTAGAAAAAACTTGCGCAACAGCGAAAATCAAATTTTTTTGATTTTAAATTAATTAGACGATGTCGAAATAGTTAACAAGTCCGAAATTTAAGTACATAATCAAAAATAATACCTTGTGAATTATTTAGGGGCGGATGTTGAAATTGCAAGCTACAATTCCGAAATTCAGTTAAAATAAAAATATATATATATAGTAACCTGCGTTTGCAGACAGTGAGTACGTACCAAGATCAGAGAAAAAAAAGTGCAGAGAGATACATATAGGTCATGCCTTTGGGTCATGCTAAAATTTAAGATGATAGAATGTGGAAAATTAAGTGCGGTGGTTTAAGATGTGCGCGGTAACATTTAAAAAAGGAAATAATAACGTCCATTATGTCACGATGGGCATCACTTATCTGCCTTTTGCAAAAACATAACATTTTACGAGCATATCAAACAGTAGCTTCATAAGTTCTTAGTTCTTCTAAGTATAATAATAATAATAATAACGACTTTGCTGAGTAAATATTTTTGCGTACCCAGCCTTTTGCAGAACTTAATGGCTGACGAAGGTTTTCTTCATTAAAGGCTACAAGCAAGATAAAAAGAAAACCTTTACTCAGCACAGCCACTGTTCGATATTTAAGCTCCCTATTCCCACAGATAAAACAAATAATAACTTCTAGGGGTTTAAGTAAAGTTTGTCCTAAATTCTGCTTATGACGATGATTCGGAACAAACAACCGACCTTGCAATTGGAAGCGTAAATTTTACCCAATCTGTAATAAAGAGAAAAATATTAAGTTAAATTATGTAGCGATAAGCTTTTAAACACTTTTACCCATGATATCAATATAGAAGGTACTTCTTCTATTCTCTCATTTTTTCTTGACATTCACCTTCTGACAAGGATAGGTATTATGAAGTTTCCACTAAAATCGTGCTACCGTATTAATTTAATATTTCCCCTCTATTTCCTGTTTGCTTGAAAATTTTATTGAAAAATTATTTCAGAAGTTTTTTTTTATAAATTCAAAAAAAAAATTGTAATGATAAATGTTTTATTATCTTGAAAAGCAATGAATGCATTTCATTGTGTTAAAGAAAGCGAAAATGAGCTGCACATTACAAACTGTAGACGTTCAAAGTATCATTGTAAAAATATGAAATAGCATTCTTTGAGTTTTCTACATTATCTGCTGTTCTCCAACAGTGTCTAAGAGTCTTCAAAATCTGTGAAATAGACTTACCAAAATTATCTGATCGGGTATCTAAGAAATTTTTTAGAAAAACATGTTACAATCAACAAAAAGCGAATTATATAGATTAAACAAGATGTAATATCAATCAATATTTGTTAAACTTAATGAAAATTCCTTGTCAAATACTCAAAATCATCAATCAATTTGGATGAAAATATAGTTAAAATACTTATTTTAGCAGACAATTTAAAAAGATGCGCCAAGTTATTACATAACCACTTTGTAAACTTCACAGATGTGTAGTCATGTATATCACTTTATTTATTTTAAAATTTTTGTTAGGAAAATTACACATTTATGTAAAAAATTTATAGGGGAAGACTTATATTTTTTACGATATGGGAACATTTTTTTTTTATTTCTCTCAAAAAACAAACTTCAAAAATACTTATTTTTTAAAAACAAAGAGAGAATGGAAGTACCTTCTATATTTATATTATGCTTTTACCTATGCCCATACCGAATTCCTTGTAATATGTACATAAATAATATTATTTATTTACATGACATATTTCAATAGCATAAAAACAAGTTTCATAGGCACAACCATGATATAAATATAGAAGGTACTTCCATCCTCTCTTTGTTTTTAAAAATAAGTATTTTTGAACTTTGTTTTTTGAGAGAAATAAAGAAAAATGTTCCCATATAGTAAAAAATTTAAGTCTTCCCCTAGAAATTTTTTTACAAAAATATATAATTTTCTTAACAAAAATTTGGGAATAAATAAAGTTATATACATAACTACATAACTGTGAAGTTTAAAAAGTGATTATGTAATAACTTATCTCATATTTTTAAGTTTTCTGCTTATACAAATCTTTTAACTATGTTTTCATCTAAATTTGGCGCTGAGAAATCAAATTGATTAATGATTTGGATTATTTGACAACGAATTTTCATTAAGTTTAACAAATAGTAATTGATATTGCATTCAGTTTAATTTACATAATATGTTTCTTGTTGATCGTAACATCCCTTTCTAAAAAAATTGGTGTAATAATCGGTCAGATCATTTAGCAAGCCTATTTCACAGATCTTATAGGCTCTTAGCCACTGTTGGCGAACACCAGGAAATGCGGGAATTTAAAATATGCTGCACTCTTATTTTTTTGCTTATGCCCTAATTAAGTACGAAGATTTATGACGTTTTTTTTTTGTTTTAAAATAATTTTCTTTTTTTGAATTGTCTAAATTATTTTCTTCAAAATGGTTGTTGTCTTTGATAATGAAAAATTAAAATATTATTACCATGTTTTTAAAACATAAAAATAAAATTAAATTATTATACAAAAGTTTGAAAAATAAAGGAAAAAATTTGTGTTGGATATAATGTTTGAAACAAAATCGTAAAGCAAATACACGAACTTTCTAGCATAGACAATAACTAATAATTGTTTTAAAGATTCTGCTTTTTTTTTCATCCATAGACAAGACGATACAACCGTTGAACACAATTTGGACATTAATTGTTTAATTTATACATTCTGTATTTTATAAAAACAATTTTAAAATAATTTTTGAAAAAAATTTTCAAAAAAACAGGAAATAGAGGGGGAAATATTAAATTAATACGGTAGCACGATTTTACCGGAAACTTCATAATACTTATACTTGTCAGGTGGTGAATGTCAAGAAAAATTGAGAGAATGGAAGTACCTTCTATATTTATATCATGGGCACAACGGAATAAAACAATGTTTTCATAATAGCAACGAGAATCGCACTTTATGTAATTGTGAAAAGTATTATGAAAAATGGTTGTGAAAATGAAAATGAAAAGTTTTTTTCATTTCACATTGTCACAGAACCAGAATCGACTCCCTGGTGTGATGAATTGTTATTGTCTTTTAAAAATTTTCATAATCATACCAGTGTTGTACTTTTTCGTAGATCGCACGACTTTGTATGATAGTGTATCACGGCCTTAACCAATTCCCCTTTTTTATTTCAATTTAATTCAGTTTGAATTGTTATTCTACATTGATATTGCTAATGCTAATGCTATCAATACCTGGAGCTTTCTTCGGGTTGAGTTCAGCAATTATTTTTTGTACTTCACGCATCTTAAACCATAAGGGACGATGGGGTAGAGAAACTACACTCAGTAAATCAGCAGCTCCCGTACATAAATTAGGAGTGAATACAGATTTTAAAAGCTCAGCAAATAAGTTACCTTTCACACTATCGCTTCTTGCCCAACCTCCAGTCGAAGTGCGCACTGGTGAAGATCAACGATTCTTTTAAGATTTCTAGTAGCGCGTCATAGATATTTTTCCAGTAGTGCAGCTCTTCTTTTTTCACATACAAGACGTTCAATTTCCGTAGCATAAATTTTATTAAAACCAGTCTGCCGATAAGAGGTTGTGGCATGTTCAGCAGCCTGTTAAGATTTACAATGTTAAATTCAATACCATCATATGATCTTAGCTGAATATTTTCAGTACAATGACTACTAAGATATTTTTTGAATACCAGCCAATTAACACGATTGATCATCTTCATATATGGGTGACGAAAGTCACTTCTTAGTGGGTTACAGATTGAAACGATAGTGGGGGAGTGATCGGAGGAGAGATCTAGAGAAGCTTCAACGTTAATTAAATCCCTAGAAATATTTTTCATGACGCCAAAATCTATAACATCCGGAATTTTTCGTACGTCAGTAGGCCAGCAAGTGGGCTCCCCACTCGAAATAACACCCAAGCCCATTTTTGAAATCGTATTAAACAAAGCTCGACCTTTAGGTGTTACAAGGCGCGAACCCCAGTACGTATGTTTTGCATTGTAGTCTCCAGCTGCCATGAAACAAGATCAAAGCGATTTGTAGAACTTCTCATAGTGATCTTCGGTAACTGAAAATGTGGGAGGTGAGTAAATGATAATATCGCGAACTTCGAACAAAAATTTTCTACAAAAATATTCGTAGCTTGCATATATTCTTCACTAACGTTGTCAAGTATATAGTGCTTGAGTCTTGAGCGAATTAGAATCGCAGATCCACCGCATGCTCTCCCTCTAGGGTCCTTTGTATCATATATAGTGTAGTCATTGATTTTGAAAAAGCTTCTCGAAGTCAAATGAGTCTCAGAGACCAACATTATAGCAATATTTTTTTCCGTAAGGAAGTGCTCAAGTTCATTTTTATGTTGGCGAAGGCCGTTTCCGTTCCAGAAACATATTTTTAACGTTTTCATGGCTTGTTAATTAATGCTGGAAGCAGTGTATTCTGCATTCGTAGCATTTCTTGCATCATGCTGGTCATATTTGTAGTAAAATTATTTGTAGTTTGCACCAGATTATCAATAGTTGTTTCAAGGCGAAAAATTTATCGCGGAATTTTATTCATAATTGCCCTCAAAGTACTTTTTCCAAAACGTACCTCTTTAAAAAAGTACTTTTTGCAAATAGTACCTTTATAAAAAAATAATTTTTAAAAAGTACTCTTTCAAAATATACTTTTCCAAAAAAGTAACTTTTTCAAAATATACTTTTTCCAAAAAGTACCTCTCTCAAAAAATACTTTATACTTTTTTTACTTTTAACAAAAAGTAATTTTTTAAAAAGTACCCTTTTTCAAGAAATACCTTTTACAAAAAGCATATTTTTCAAATACCACATTTTACAGAAAGTATGTTTTTGAATAAAGCATCGCTTCAAAAAAGTATTGCACCTCAAAAGTATTTTTTTTTTTTGCTTAAAAGTTCTTTTCTTAAATAAGTACTTTGCCAAAAAGTACCTTTTAAAAAATTTCTTTTTCTTAAATAACTTTACTTAAATGTACTTGTTTTGAAAGAGTACTCTTTTATAAGATACAATTGTTAAAAGGTACACTTCTCAACAATTACCTCTCGAAAAGTTTTTATATACCAAAAATACATTTTCAAAAATGTGCCATTTCCCAAAAGCACCATTTCAAAAAAGCGCTGTTTCCAAAAATATTAATTTTTTTGGAGCAAATTTAATTTTTCGAAAAGTACCTTTTCCGAAAAGAATTTTTTGAAAAGTACAAAATTAATATTCAGTTTTTACCGCTAACAGTGCACATATCGAAAAATTACCAAACACCGTTTTTACACTTTTTTACCCCCTTAGCGCTTTGGCCCTTCCAAAATCATACATTTTCCCATCTCAATTTCTACTGAGCGGTAGGACATCGTAGTAATGATTTTTACATGTAACTTATATGTACCTTATCAATAACAAAAAAAGTACAGAAAGCCGGTACGATTATACCCCTTATAAGTGCAAATTTTAAGAAAGCATCAAAACTCATTTAAAATCATTTTTAGAAGAAAAGAACGCGCCCGAAAGCTTTCTGCTACATTCAATAATTTTGAAGATATGTCGAGTGCAAAAAATTTACCAAATTTCAGTTTTTACCAAACACTTGTCAGCTTATTTTTTATGCTTGTGGAATTTTTGACCTATCTAATGTGGTTTCTGAGATATAAAGATTCAGATACAGATAAAGAAAAAAGTACTGAAACGGGGACCAATTTTACCCCTTATAAGTGCGAATCCGTTCGAGATCCTGTCTTGAAGAAATGAACGCGCCAAAAAGCTACGTTCAATAACTTAGAAGATATCGTCCCTACCACGTCAAACTATCCAATATGCAAAATTGGTTTTTTAGATTCGTTATCTTGGTACCCTAATTTTAACGATCTGCCTCGTTTCAAAATGCTGAAATTCTCACGGACGATAGATAACTCAATAAGAAATATTTTAAGCCTGGCACTTTTAGGAATACGATGACTTCAAATTCATAATTTACAAGAATTCGCGCTCTTCTGAAAAGTTCGAATCGGCATTTTGGATAGTTTGACGTGGTAGAGACGATATATCTTGTGCAAAAAAGGTACCAAAATTCAGTTTCTACACCCTTTTAATCCCTAAAAGTATAAATATCGAAAAATTACCAAAACGCATTCGTGTACTTTTAGAATTTGGAGTCTACCTGTCGTAGTTTCCGAGATATAAAGATACCGATTTTACCCCTTTTTGCATTGGAATTTCCAAAAATCCCGTCTTAGTGGATCTATACATTGCACACAAAATTTCAGCTCTCTAGCTGTAGTCGTTTGAGCTGGGCGATGATGAATCAGTCAGTCAGTCATTCAATAACGTTACTCTTATACATATATACATATATGTATATAGATTATTTTCTTACGTACTATGATACATTTTGATTTGAGAGCGTTTAAACAAAGTCCATTTTCTGTACCCCAAAGATAGATTATATTTAGATCATCATTAAGTCTTGAAATATTTTCAGCAACGGTATTGACTGGACTACTTAAGGTGTCTATACATGGTAATACAAAGTATTACGACTTTGTAGAATCAAAATATTATGAAATTCTCTCCGTGTTTAAAAAAAAGAAAACAAGAGTCTGTTGTAGGTATTTTTCATGTTTACACTGATACTATAAGTAAAATGCAAGCAAAGACACTAAACTTTTGAGCTAAAAATAAAAATTGGATAATTGCAAAAAAAATGTGTACTAATATAACTAAATCTTGCAATGTAATTTTACTACAAAATATAATTTTTTTATAGGTTTGTTTATTGTTTGTTTGGTTTTGTGGTACGGGTTAAGTAGCTGATGGTTGAAGTTGTACAATGATTACAAAAACAACATGAAAATTTCCTGACTTGATTTTGGTTGTTTTTGTAAAAGTGTTAAACCCTTCAATAAATACCATCAGTGCTGGCAACGTTTACTTTGAAATACACCTCTGGTGTGATGAGAATACATAAGTTTCTAAAATGGTTTAGAAAATTAACATTTACCGACCACTTGTCAGATTTTCTATCCGTATTCTCTCCTACTCGATACATTTTGCTTTTACATGATAAGATTTTATATAACCTACAGCATTTTTTGCCATGTCGTAATACTTTGTATTACCATGTAAAGACAGCTTTAAATGCAACTGCACAACATCTGCATACATATGAATTTTGCTGTGCACAAGTTGTTCAAGCATGTCATATGCATACATAGAAAAAAGTAATTGTCCACACATTGATCCTTGAGGCACTTCCCTCTATAAATTTAGTGCTGATGTTCGAAGGTTATTCGAGTAAACAAATTGCCTACGGCTAGAGAGATATGATGATAGCAATATAGTTAACGTAAAAGAGAAATTAAAGAAATGTTGAAGTTTCATGTAAAGTGTCAACCATGTCAAAGTCCTTCGTCGAATTCACGTCATATATTTTCAGTTACATCCATTAAAGCAGAAACTCAGCTATAATTTTGGCGAAAACCTGATTGCTTATTAGACATCAAATTATTATTTTTGATATAAAGAGACATTCGATTATGAATAATTTTTTTAAGAGCCTTAGATAGAAAGCACAGTATGCCAATTTTATTTGATATTTTAAAGCAAAAATGCACATGACTTAGCCCACTTTCAAAATTAAGGGCACATACATATGTATGTATGTACATACCTACATATACATACATATGCTTTTATGTTTATGTATATACATACATATCTAAATAAATATGTAAATATACTATGTAAAATGTTTGAAGATACAATAAATAAAAACATGTATTAAAAAAAATATACATATGTATATATGTATGTATGTAAGAGGGAATAGGTGTCTATTAGACAAATCACATTACATACATAGTTCATATTTTAATAAATGGTGAATACTATTTGCTATACAAGGTATTGTGCCATGTAAACATTGCGCTATGAGCATCTTCGCCTTACAACTTTCATTCTTTCATGCTACAAATATGTACTCTTTATGTACATACATATGTACTTGTGTACATATGGTAAGTGTATACATACATACATGTATGTATGTGTGTATAATGTACATATGTACTATTTACAAAATGTATATACTATGTACAAAATGTACATATGTATATACTATGTACATATACATATGTATGTACATATACTATATACATATACATATGTACATTTACTATGTACAAAATTTTTAAATAAATATGTATGTATGTAAACACATACATATGTATGTATGTTTAGTGTGACCACAAAACAAATTCTGCCTTTTTTGAATAAAGCATTAACCAGATTCACCACAGCAAGCTACAGACTACCAAATGTCAAGGATAGAATACACATGTTTGATTGAGAATAATTCTTTTGAAGACAGCAAGGCAACATGGCGACAGGTTGTTGTCTATGATGATTTTGCCGTTGTAGTCCAATTAAACTAATTTCTATTTCTTTGGCTACAATGAGAAAATTCAGTATTGCCAGTACAATACAAAATGTTGAATGAATGATTTTGTACAATTATTTCATATTATTCAACATAAATAATATCCAAAAATTGATGTAAGAAATAAAATGATTCATTTTTGTACTTTTACGTGAAATACGTATATTTTAAAAGAGTAATTATTTTTTATAAATGCAAAATATATAAAAGTGGCAATACTGAACTATGTATTTGTACTTGAATATCAGCTGCAGATGGTTCACGTAAAAGTATAAGAATTAATCAATTTATGCTTTACATAAATTTTTGGATATTGTTTCTATTAATTAATATGAAATAATTGTACAAAATCATTCATTCAACATTTTGTATTATACTGGCAACACTGAATTTTTTCATTGTAGCCAACGAAATAGAAATTAGTTTAATTGGAATACAACGACAAAATCAGCATAGACAACAACCTGCCGCTATGTTGCCTTGCTGTCTTCAAAAGAATTATTCTCATATAAACATGTGTATTCTATCCTACATAGAAAGAAAAAAGCCGTACTAAATTTAAGTTTTTTCTACTTACTTTTAGTACGAATCATACTTAAAAATTTAAGTACGAATAGCACTAACATTTACTTAAAACAAACCGAAAACAGGATTACTTTAGAAAACCAATCCTGGAGTTTCTTAAATTGAGTATGAAGATCTTAAATTATGTAAAAAAAATTAAACCAAGTACAAAGTTCTTAAATTGAGTAAAAAACTTATTTAAAGTACGATTTTGTGTACTTACTCCCATGATACAATAATGTAAAGGTAAAACCATTCTCTCTTTTCGTCGCCATATTAACCTTCTGACGTTTGTCCCGATTATTTTTTACTCTCAAAATTAATGCTACTGTATTCATTTGTAGAATCCGAGCTTTTTGTTTATTTTTTGACTTTTTGTTTTGTTAATTTAAAAATTAAAAAGAAAAAATTGTCTAATCAAAAAAATTGGACTGAGCTGCATATATTACAATAGCTGCACTACCAAGAAATGTCTCAATGTTCTGCGAAGAAACAAAACAGCAACAACAGTAACAGTGGCATGCGGTAAGGAACTAAGCGGTCTAACATATATGTTTATACATATGTAAGTGTTTAGTCTTTCGAGCAATTGGTTGTGAAGATTGGCCAACACAAATTTAAATTGCTAATGTTATGTCTGGATTTAGCTGCGTTGCAACATTGTGTGGTGCCATGACGTTGGCACACAATGGAGAACTTGTCAACAGCGAGTTGTTAAGAGTGAGGTTTTGGGACATGGTGTCGGTTTATCTACACATGTGGCAGTGAACTTATTATATTCCAGCCGCCAAGATTTGGATGGTTTCAAGCGAGTCTTGTGAGTTTCTACGTTCGCGAAACCGGGCCAGGTGAAATTAAACTTATCCAGAACGTTTATCATGATGTCAATATTATTGAAAAGTTGGAATACAAGAAAATCGCTGCTTATGAAATATAGAGTTGCATGAACAATTCCATCCATAAAACTACTGAAATGTTTGTTTACTAAGGCCCAACTTCGAATAAATATGTTAATACTCAACAAACTGTTGCTTTTATCATACTGTGAGTGAAAACGTTTCGTTTCATACTGTTAACACAAAGAGATTGTTCATTGAAACGACTTCTGTTCATGCTGCTTTCTCTCATCTCATCTTTTCTTATTAATTCGCAATAGCAATGTTGCCAATATAGTGAAATCATGGAATTTTTTGTATGGGTCGCACATGTGTAATAGGTTTCACTTTAAATTAAAGTTTTAACTTTTACACATACATACATAACTAAGTACATATGTATATACCATACATATAATAATACATATTTTAATTTGTCATTTGCAATTTTGAATACTATAAATCTTTAAACTATTTTAATATATTATATATTCTTGTAATGAATTTCACACAACCCTGAAATGAAATGCTATGGAAAGAAACACACACTTTTAGATGAAAAATGGAAAAAAGGAATTGGTTTATGAGAAATGAATATATTCTTAAGTTAATTTGATTATTAGTTGTGTAGGTGTCTAAGGGTTTTGGTCACGTGCTTGTTTTTTTTATTTTATATGATATAAAAAAAAATTGAAATTGACAAAAATTAAATAAAACACAACAAAAGTACTCGTTTCTAAGCGAAAATAACTATTTATATTCTTCCAAGCAAAAATATAACTAACAATGATTTTTGAAATTAATATTTGTAATAAAACTCAAAAAATTTGATTATCATCACCATATGTAAAAATACGAAATTTTAAACATTGAAAAGAAAAATAATTATGTGTAATATTTTAACTTCCTTTTCGGCGATTATTCTTATATTTTCCCTTTTGCTAAAACTGGCAACACTGATCTTTAAAAGCATATTGTTTTTGCATGAACTTAATCGAGATTTACTCAACACATGTTCTGTTTCACATTTGTAAATGTTAGTATGCTCTTGTATAAGTAAACAAACCAACATCATTTTACTGCGTTCTTAACTATTGAGTATTCATTGTTCTTGTTTCATAGTTATTCATCTGTATGAAATAGAAATGAAACGAATAAAAAAATTATAGGGAAAGTTTCATAAACATCATTATTTAGTTTCATGCAGATGTCTATTATGAAAAATAAAATTCAATTATTTCGATTCGACAAAAAAACTGGTTGTTATAAGTTTGTAGTGTGTGTCTGTGTACCTGTGTGTGTCTGTCCGTCTCCATCTACAGACCAAACGGCTGGGCCGATTTTGATTTAGTTTTATCTGTTTGAAAGGTGACTAGATCGAGAGGGTTCCTAGCTATGTTTTAAGAAAATCGGTGTAGCCGTTCAGAAGATATCATAATTCTCTAAATATAGGATGTTTTTTTCAGAGGTATAGAACTTCGAATTGAAATAAAACACAAGAAAATCGTTTTAATGTCCATCAATTTGGCTTTATTGGAAGGATAATTTTATGCCATTAATGTTTAAATATGATTTCGGGCATGTGGCCGCCGCGGCTTGCTCGAATAAAGCCAATTCTACAGGTCCAATTTTCAACCACTTTTTCGAGCATATGGGGCCGTATGTTGGCAATAACGGCACGAATGTTGGCTTCCAAGTCCCCTAACGTTTCTGGTTTGTTGGCGTAGACGAGCGACTTCACATATCCCCAAAGAAAATAATCCAATGGTGTCAAATCACACGATCTTGGTGGCCAATTGACAGGTCCATTCCGCGAAATTATGCGCTCATCGAATGTTTCCTTCAATAAATCGATTGTGACGTGCGCTGTGTGGCATGTAGCGCCGTCTTGTTGGAACCACAACTCATCCACATTCATGCCATCCAATTCGGGAACAAAATAGTCGGTTAGTCGGCTCCAATTGCTGTGCACGGTGGCGAATCGATTCATTCGGGTCCTCTTCAACACTTTGCTCTACAGCGGCAATTGTTTCTTCGGTGCGCACTGTTCGACGTCTCTGCGGATGCGTATTATCACATAGAGTAAACGTAGTGCGAAAACGATCCATGGTTAACCGAATTAATTGCTCTGATGGACGATTATGTCGACCATAAAATGGACGGAGCTTGCGGTAAACTTCGCGAACTGAACCATTATTTTCGAAATAAATTTGCACGATTTGCAAGCGTTGTTCTTTTGTCAACCTGTTCATGATGAAATGGCAAACCAAACTAAATATTAATCACTTGACAGCTGACAAAATGGCCGCCAGTTAAAAAAGTGATGCCAACTTAAAGTTCTATACCTCAATAAAAAACACCCTTTGTAATCGGAGGTTTTTGAAATGTTTAATATTTGTTATTATTTAGTCGCCTTACGAGACTAATTTATCTGGCATAAAATGTATACGTATACACAGCTTTGTGTGTGTTGGTGTTTTTCGTATTCATCCCTGCAAATAACGCAACTAGTCCATGCATGCATGTAGGGAGTACTCCATAAAGGACAAGGGCTAGTCCAAAACTAGTTGAAATGTATTTCAAACATGGTCGATTTAACATTGCGATGTCGTAGGGATATCGCTTTATTACCGCCGTTTCTTTACATCGATGTTTTTATAACGATGTTGAATTCGTAGCCGTGAGGCATTTGATTATCTGGTAAATTCAATAAATAAATGAAACATTTGCTAAATTTTGTAGCTCTTATTACACATATTTCGTTATCCTCATGCCCAATTAATACAACATTTAAAAAAATATGTATTTATTAAACAATAATTTTTAAACTCAAATTACACATTTCAAAAAGCATTCCTAAATGCAAGTTGCTATTATATGTGTGTGGCAACGTTCTCCTCTCTGTTTACAAAAAACAGTAATCAAATAATCGGGAAAAAAGTCATAATTAATTTTGTACGTCAAATGTGGTTGTACCTTTATATTATTGTATCATGCTTACTACACATATGAAAAGAAGAATAAATAACCTTTTAACCAAAAAATTTCAAGTTCGTTAGTGTGCTTGTGATTGTAATTCAATAAAATGAAAAAATTAATATATTAAAATAAAAATAATAATTGTACTTTTTAACGGAAAATGTTTTAATTAAAAGTGACTTAGCACGGTTGATTTTTCTCGTGTGCAAAAGTGTTTTTAATAATATAAAAGTGAGCAAAATAAAACTATAATATCAATATTAAAATGTAAATTAATAAATAAATTAATAAGACAAAAAGTGAAAAAGGACGACTCCAAACTGCTACATTTTCTGAGGGACTTAGAAGCGAAGCTGTTTCTATTTAAAGAGTAAGTAAAAATATGAGTTTTTGTTATTGATTGTGCGTATTGTTTTTAACAAGTCCCGTTTCAAACACGGCAATTTTAGTTGAGCAAATTTTTAGTTCATAAGCGGGAGAGAAAAATATGATAGTTCCCATTTTCATTATCTTCTCCTTCATCTTTAATAAGATTATAAGTTGCTCAACAGAAATTGACGTCTGTGAACCCAGTATAATAATTGCTTCTGCTCACGTCTTTGCAAGTAATAAAAAAAATACACACTTTGTCAACATTATGAAAATGTCAGTGAAATATTTATATATAAAAGTATATTTTAATCTGTAGTTTTTTTATACTATATAAATATACATACATATCTACATAATATATAATATTATTAGGTAAAAAATAGTAATAGGTACGAAAACTTTCTGCAACGCATGCCTCATAAGTTCTCATTGATAATTATTTTATTTGGCTCAACTCGCTGTGAGACCGGACTCAGAAATATGTTATCGCTCTAGGTGACCAAGAACCCCTAGTTTCTAAATGACATAGTTTCGCTTAGAGCACTGATGGGGTTGCATTTTTGGAGCGATGACGATTATAAATGTAATCAGCTTAGAAACGTGGGCTATAGTTGAGAGCAAAACAGATAATTTATTCATTGATGATAAAGAGGCAGTATTGTGCAGGCCAAGTGCCTATTATTATTTAGTAAAAAATCATTCAACAAATAACCTACGTATATAAATTTAAAATCTAGTATTTTTTCTTCCATAGAACAGACATCTTGGACTCACTTAGCATTCTTCCGCCATAATTTTTTGGCAACACTGTTAGCGATGCATGTAACAGAGCGACGTAAAGGAAACAATACATGCTTTTGGTCTTTTGCATTAAATTTAATTGTTATTACCATAGAAATTTAATAAAAAGCTAATTAAAAATTATATTAAATCTTTTTATTCAAAAAATCAAGCTAGAATTTCTTAAAACAGGTTCATTTTGAGAATAATTTAATCTAATTGCTTCTTAAATGAATCTCGTTTTTGGATCATTTCAAGTACGGATTCGGGATTAAATCAACACCATTTTTAGATTAATTCAATCTCAGATTTTCTTAAATCAATCTCGTTTTGGGAGTATTTCAAGTACGGATTCGCATTAAATCAACTAAGAAATTCTTAAATCAAAAGTATTTTGAAATTAATTCTATCTCAGGTTTTCTGATTTGGATTTATTTCAAGTACGGAATCGGGATTATATATGGATAGAATTAAGTATTTAGTTCTTGAAATGTCCGTACTTGAATTAAGTCTTTTGTACTTGATTTGAGTAAATCCGTACTTACCGTACTTATGACACCGCTTTTGATTGATTTAAGTACGGATGGATTGATTTTTATTTTGAGTGTAGACATTTGGTAGTCGGTAGCTTGCTATGGTGAATGTGTTTAATGCTTAATGCTAGGAACACAATTGGGACGAACGACGAATTTTTCGGTGCGAACTGTCGTCATAAAAAATAAAACACATTTGTTCATATGAAAATGAACACAACACCGCCGTAGAACGAAATTCGTCGTGCGTGACGAACTCTGAGATAGATTTATTTCTATTTTGTACGCCGACGAACGACGAAAAAAACCATTTTCTCTCTTTCTCTTTACATACACAGTAAACAGTGTGACCAGATTTTAAAATAAAATTAAGCTAAATCACGTATGTCTTTAATATATTTTTAGAGAATACGCAATTTGAATAAAAAAAGGCTAAAAAGGCTAAATCCGTTTTTTTAAAAAGCTAAAAAAGAAGCTAAGGGCTTAATAAAAATGTTAAAGCTAAATGTAGCCCAAAATTAGCTAATATGGTCACACTGACAATAACCAACTTTATCAATTATAAGATCTGAATTTGCTGATTAAATTCGTCGTTATTGCGCTTCACACGACGAATTTACGCAGCGAATTCTTATCGACGAATTCGTCGACGTGGACGAAATTCGTCGTTCGTCCCAATTGTGTTCCTAGCATAAAGCATTAAACACATTCACCACAGCAGGCTACACGAACACACAACTTCAAATGCCGCTAGCAGCATTTGTGGCCTCGTAGCCGGCTACTTAATTATTTTGGAGACGGCAGCAGCACCATCTGCACCTGGTATTCAAGTACAAATACATAGTTCAGTATTGCCACTTTCATATATTTTGCATTAATAAAAAGTAATTACTCTTTTAAAATATACTTATTTCACGTAAAAGTTCAAAATGAATAAATTTATTCTTTACATGAATTTTTGGATATTGTTTCTGTTAAATAATATGCAATAATTGTACAAAATCATTCATTCAACATTTTCTATTATACTGGCAATACTGAATTTTCTCATTGTATCCAAAGAAATAGAAATTAGTTTAATTGGACTACAACGGCAAAATAAGCATAGACAACAACCTGTCGCCATATTGCCTTGCTGTCTTCAAAAGAATTATTCTCATATAAACATGTGTATTCTATCCATGACATTTGGTAGTCGGTAGCTTGCTGTGGTGAA
This sequence comes from Tachina grossa, assembly GCA_949987645.1. NCBI lineage: Eukaryota > Metazoa > Arthropoda > Insecta > Diptera > Tachinidae > Tachina > Tachina grossa. The sequence continues at coordinate 57,378,824 of OX465277.1, read as the reverse complement.
TGTGTTTAATGCTTAAAAAAAGGCAAATATGCAAAAGCATGTTTCATGCAAATGTTCCACCAATGTGACCGTACCTTAAGTATGCATGTATGTACATAGTAATATTTGTCAAAATCTGTTTTGTTTATTTTTTTATATGTATTATTAGTGGATGTTTACCTGTTAAATTCTCTCATTTTGTTTCTGTTAATTTAATACAGTAAAATGCTCATTTTTCATGCTCTTTTTTCATCTGTTTTCGGAATACACAGGCTACAACAATGAAAAGCAATTTTTTGTTTTTAATTATACTTTTTTTTGCATTTTTTTCAACATCTTTTATCACATTTTTGTGGTTTTATTGAATATATTTTATTAAGTGCTTATTTATAATTAATATACATATGTATGTGCGTATATAATTTAATGCATACGTGCTGCTTTTAGATTTAATGAACACGTACAAGCATACATATGTAAAAGGAATTTTTTAGCAACAAGTTTGTAAACTTTTTTCTTATTTGATTTGATTAAATGATTTTGCTGCTTTTCACCAAAGTTTAACTTGCTTATCAACGCACAACCATGCTAACTAACAACGCTAACTACACTACTATACATCCTCACCATTCAATAGTCACACACAATTTGACTGAGAATGACGATGAGTATGGGTATTTACCAATAAGACACCCAGTGTGACCATAACTCAAAAAATTATAAAAATATTAAGTCGAAGACAAAGTGCTGAATACTTATAAGAAATAAATTTAATTTATATATGTATGTACATTAGAGTGGCCGTTAATTGTATGGAGACTTTTTTTATTTCTTCTGCTCTCACCCACCAAATAGGTTCAGTTTTATGTAAAAAAATACGAAAAAATTTCATACCGATAAGTAGCGTTTTAGGGGGTGCGTCCGGCCCCTCAAAGTTGGCCTTCAAGCCCATTTTTCAATGTAATTTCTTGCACATGACTATCTTTTTAAAAAATCATTTTACAAGAATATGACATATGGCAATATTTTAGCTCTTCAAGTCAACAACATTAGTTTCAAAGAAAGTTTTTTGCTAAAATTAATATTTTAGAAAATAATGAGGAAAATAACCAACAAAATACAAACAATTTTATGTATGTAATAAAATTATATTTACATGGAATTTTTTTATTTTAAGCATGTACAATAAGAGCTTATATATATTAAATTATTTCATACATAGACATATAGTTCAAATAAAACAAAAATAAACAAAAAAAATTGCATTGAATGTATAGGCTTGAGGGCTAACTTTTTTATTTTTTACATAAAACTGAACTGATTTGGGGGATGAGAGTAGAAGAAATAAAAAATAAATAAATAAATAAATAACGGCCACCCTAATGTACATAATTGCATATTACAGACTACAGTAGATTTTAGCCTGCAGCAAAAGAGAATGTATGCTAAAGTCATCGTTTGAGTATTTGAGACTGTTTTTGACACCAAGTGCGTGTATCTTTCTGCATCTGGTTATTCTAGCAATATCGTAATGGACTTCCTTTCCGTTTCCTTCCAGTAAATAGACTCATCACAGAGGATATGCAGATATGTCACGAGACGGAAGATAATAGCCCAATTCACAAACTTGCGCAAATGGTCTTGCATCGTAGCATGTGCAAAATCGTTAATATATTGCTACTCACGACATAACAATTCTTAGTAGTGAGTATTAATTAATATACTATACCATTTTGCAAATGCTACGATGCAAGGCCATTTGCACAAGATTGTGATTTGGACTAATTTGTGTTTTCGTATGGTCTCGCTCACTCACACACTGAGTTTTCTTTATAGGTTCTTTCATTGTGGCATTGTTTTTTCCTTTTTTCATTTTACTGATTTTTGTAAATAAGGGCCTGTGCCAAACGGTAGCAAAGTACTAGTGTAAGGAAATTTTTGACACTTCTGACGTGAATAAAATTTCACTAGCCCTGGGGGTCAATTCTGGTACTCTGATAATGTGAAATTAAAACTTTTTTCATCTTTTCATAGTGTTTCTGATTCTAGTTCAGTGAAAAAATTAAAATAAAATTGAAATGATTTCATATGAAAAACAAACAAGTGGAATGAAACTAAACATTTTCACAGTTACACATCATTACTGATTCTCGTTTTATGAAAAAGTGTAAACAAATGTCAAAACCTTTTCATATGAAAAGTTTTTTTACACACACAATTCATTAGCGAAAGAACATGGAAACCTATGAAAAACCCATACTAATACTACTACTACACTTTTAAAATATTTAATTCATATCTAATTTCGTCTGATAGGTCCATTAAAACATTTTATCCAGACATTTTCTATTTTTATTCATGTTCATATTTGCATAATTTGACAATTGATCAGAAGCCGAGGGAGGCATAAGTTAAGTTATTATCGGCGGCAAAAAAAATAATTTGGCGACGAGTGGAAGTTAACTTGAAATGTTATTTATAATAGTTTTTATTATAAAATTTTTTAGTAATTAATATATCAAAATACCATACCACACTAAAATTAATATGTTTTCGTATATCTACCTTCTTTTCGACCTTATTTGATATTTATATGTTTTTGTTTAATATTCGAGCTTGAGGTCACTTTTTAATAATTATTTATTTTTATTTTATTTTCCAATATTTCGCCACCCCGTTGTGTGGCTTCTTCAGGGAATATTTTATTTTTATTTTAAAAAACTTTATAAAATCTTTTAGTGGTTACAATTTTTTTTCGATGCTTTTCAGTACTGAAAAGAGAAATCAATGCAACAATTCGGTAGTCTTTAAAAACAACTTTTATTTGTGAAGCACTATGAGGAATTTTGAAGATCAATATGCCAATTTCTACATGTAAAATATTTGTATTTACATAAATGTGTGTACGTATGCTATTTTGTATGTATGAATGTTCAAATGCACATTCTTAAAAAATAGGTAAAAAACGCATGTTATTTAGCTTGTTTATCCTTATTTTGAAATCCTCATATTTTACACTTTTCTCTACCTGCCAGAAGCATGCAAACTAGGATAACATACATAACATACATATGTATGCATGTACATGAGTATGCATGAAAACAAGGCGCATTTATTAGGTGGCAGTGACTAATGTCATTATACCAATCTAAACGTCAAATTTGGATTGTGTAGGTATAAGCCTAAAAGCATGGTTTTATTTGGGTATCCATAAACAGCTTTCGAATATTCAGTTTTGTATGGTGTTTAACATTTCCTATAAGAAACATGCAATCTGACGATGCTACCCTGTTTTGAAAAGTAAGAAGGTAATTTATACCAACAAAGTACATGTGGTTGTTGCTGTTGTATTATTTGTTGTAGAATCGCGGGTACCTGATTGATGTGCCTTGCATGAAAAAATGCAAAGCAACTGTTTGTGTTGTTTGAACTTAAATTACGTATGTGTGTATGTCAATGCTGCCCACAGAGAGAAAACCGAGATTAATGTATAAGCGTATGTGCATTCATTTGTACAAAAAGCCGATTTATGTTCGGCACTCTGGCCAGCAGTGGTGTATGTACATATGTATGTAGTTAAAAAAACCATTACTATTTCTTATTATTTATGTATTTATTTTTCAATAAGTAAATCAGATTCCACACATAAGTCAGATTATATATTTCAATCATAAATACACGCAGCGGCAGCGGCTCAAGAAATAATTAAAAATTACATGCGGCTTAGCGCGGCATCGTAACTGCGAAACTTAGATCTCTGCATTTGACAATTAAAGTTGAATAACATGAATACAAACTTTTCACAGCTACACTGGAATGAAACATTTTTTCATTATTTGAACCAGAATCGCAATCTGTCAAACTGAGAAAAGACGGTGTGAAAAGTTGCTATGAAAACGAAAATGAAACGTTTTTTTCACTTCACATTATCACAGAACCAGAATCGACCCCCTGGGGTCTAGCAGAAATTTTGACACAACAGGTAAATTTTTGACATGCTGCAATAGAAAGCATTGTATCATAAAACTTAAGTCCACCGCCGTCGCTTCGAGCCGTCGCCCAATACAAAGATTTTAACGTCTTTTAAATTTAATTAGACTGTGAAAAAATCATTGTTTATTTTAATTTGCGAAAAATGTATAATATTATATAATTTTTTGCTACAAGAATATTGTTCTATATAAAAATGTCCTCTTAAAAATTTGTTGATAGCCGGCGGCTTGTAGTCAAGCGAAGCAAAACCGCCGCCGCGTAAATTGTTTCATCAATGCTCAAGCGAATTTGTCAAAATTTTACATTGTCAAAAAAGATATCATTTGGCACAGCAGAAAAATGAAATTTTTTCCCCACAGTCAAATATTTTTTTACCATAGTACTTTTCTACCGTTTGACACACTCCCTAAATGGTAAAAATCAATACTTATGAATGAAAATGCTTCAAATGAAATCTGTAATCATTCTAAAGCAATTTTTAATCACCTATTTAATAGTAATAAGCTTTTTCGCATTAGCCCAAATCACAATTTTGTGCAAATGGTCTTGAATCGCAGCATGTGCAAAACCGTGTAGTATGTTGATACTCACCACTTAACAACTCTTAGTGGTGTGTATCAATCACGGATGGAAATCATTTGTACTTTTTCTGGTACATTTTTGAACTTGTTGGTACTGTGGTACTACCGCGAGTTACTTGGTACAATTTCAAAATGTCAATGTTTCACTATATGGTAACATTAATTTTGCCTATGTTCTCTATATTTTTTTTGTGAGTGTTTTATTTTAATCTCTAATATGATAGTCGAATCTACGAATGTACCTTTATGAATGTAATATTTGATATTTTTTTGTTATATTTTATTGTATACTGAATTTTTATAGACATTTGTGTTAAGTTTCTGTTTTTTATTGTAAACTTCAGAATTTTTATACTCATTATTTTACGTTTTTTTATTAATAAATATTAAAAATTGGTATCGTCATGGTCTAAAAAGTCCATTTTATTTCCATAGTTGGTACAAAATCCAAGAAATCATTTTTGTTCCCTGGTATCAATATACTATACCAGGGATGGCAAAGTTGGTACAACTTTCATTATTTTAATTTTTTTATTATTAATTTAATTAATAATATTTCATATTATTCAAAATCGAAAAGTACAATAGTACACCAATGACTAATTAAGTACATTTATGGAATCTCCCCAGTTTCACTTTTGAACCATGCAACTCATATTATTCTCACTTGAAAACATTCCTGTAAAAGCACAACGCAGCGAGAAAATCAAAAAATTTGAACTTGTCCTTTTCCAAATCATTTTTATTCTAAATTCGGATGCTAGAGCAAATGCTATTAACTTGTATTTTTTTAATTTCAACTTAAACAGGTGTAACCATATGTTTTAACATCCCAACTTACAAGCAAACGATTCGGTAGTCAGAACAAAGTTGTTTATTTCAATAAAAACAAATAAAAATATGTAATTTGAACTTAAAAAAAATTTTTGTATAATTAAAGCACCCCATACACGTTTCAATTCAATTGTGAATTGAGTCTTTCAATTGAATTGATTCTTCCCCACACACTTCATAAATTGAATTGAAAGATTTTCATTCAACTGTCAAATTTATATATTTTTCACAAATAAAAATTTTAAAATTTAAAACTTCTATTGTATTTTATTCATTTATTTTTATATTTTATATAGAATTCCATCAAATTAAATAAAATTTTAAAAATACATAACTTTTTCTATTCAAAATAAAGCTACAAACATAAATTTTGACAGCTTATCAAGAGACTGTAACACACACAGCACAATGGAATTGAAAGATTTACTAGTCAACATGAAAAATCAAAATCTTTTGATTTTTCTTCAACCAACTCGACAACTGCCAAGCTAATCAATTGACAAAGCCATACACGCTTTGATTTGGACAACAACCGACTCAATTGAAAATTGAATTGAATCGTGTGTAGGCTGCTTAAGGTCAAAAAAGTACAATTTTTTAAAGTTGGTACAATTTTAAAACTCGCAATGCCTTCTCTGTACTGTACCATTTTGCACATGCTACAACCAGGGTGACCGAAGACATTTTTCAAAAAGTGGAACGAAATAGGGGCTTTCTCGAAAAAAAGGGGCAGCATTAAAAAAACGAGACAACTCCACTAAACTTCTTATACCTGTTAAGTTTGCCCAATAATTTTGACTCGTAAACTTAACTGTGCAATTGTGCATTTTGTAAACTAGAACTTCTTTAATTTTTGGATTTAATTAGGCATTTTTAGAGAAATACACTTAATTCACACGTTGATTTTTCAATGATTTTTTGAAACACGATTTTTAGAGTTTGTTGGCGAAGGGTATAGAGAAGGGGTAGAAAAAAAATCACATTTTCCGTTCTACGATTTTTTTTTTAAATTTTCTTTACACGTAGTTAATTTTTTTGTTGCTTTATTTTATTTTTTCATTGAATGCGACAACAGCTTTTTTTAATACAAAACAGTGTTACCTGTAAGTATTTTTGTCACTAATATATGAAGTATAGGGAATATCGCAAAAATATTTTATTTTTGAAAAAATTTAGGTATTTATTTTATTCTCATATTGGTAATTATTTGGGTGTCACAGTGCCTGTCTTTGGTAGCATTGCTGAGAGAATATTTATTTATATGTGAGAGGATAAGAAAAAACGCTGTCAAAATAAAATAGATTCTATCTCTCGACTGCTTTCTGGCGCTACTTTTTTTTTTGTCAATTGGTATGGAAAATGTGTTTATGCCGCAATTTTGTTTGATCATTGAGGCTTTAAATGTTTTTAATTTACCTTTTTTTAAATTAAGTTGCTAAAATTTGTAGATTTTCGTATGGGGTAAATTTTTTAACATGTAGGGAAAGAAACAACAGATTTTTTTTTTAAATCTACTGGCAACACCAGGAAACGAAGCCGATGCTGATTTTTCGCGGCGGCGGCTGACAAAAAATATCATCGGCGGCGGCTAAAAGTCGACTTGCGCCGAAGAAATGTCGGCGGAGGCGGATAAAAAATAAAACCGTCGGCGGCTAGTACAAATCGACTGAGAGTCGGCTAATGTCAAAAATTTATATTTATAAGCAATCACCACCACAAAATAGTCTATGCCATCACTTCATATTGTAATTCAAAATGAAGGTATTTTTTTACAGAAAAAAGATATTTTAAGTAAAAATATATATAGAATTAACATGTTACTGTTATAGTTAGGCATTTCATGATAGGTCTAGGGTTGTAAGAATTATTTTGACGTTTTTCGTGAAATTCATTGTAAAAAATCTTTAACAAAATTTTTTTATACATACATATCTGTATGTGGGAGATAGCTACATCAATCCACATTTTTTCAGAATACTTTTTTTATATTGTTGGTACCTGCAGTTTTGTCAGATATGACGATATCTCACCAAACGTGGCGACAAAATTTTGTTTTTGGCGATGAAAATTTTGAAATAGCGATTGACGATTTACTTGGCGATACTTAAACTCTTTGGCAATATTTTTTCGATTTCAATACAATAGCATAATGTTAAGAACATGAACTTTCTAATGTTTTTTTTAATGCATGTATTTATTTATTGTATCTTCACATACGAACTAACAATAAGTATTCAAATCTTAAATCTATAAAAAAATTATTAGGCCCGACCAGTGTCGGACATAAACTTAGTGGTAGTTATAAATAATACATTAGTAGTGATAATCAAAAAAAAGGGGGGGGAAGTATTTTCAAGTAGTCCCATCTGGAGTGTTAGGTGTAAGAGCCCGTGTGTCCCTATTTTTTAAGCGGACGTGTCCAGTAAAGTTCAAAATATTACGAGCAAGCGGATTAGGATGTGATTCGAGTTTTGTTAAATATTTGCCTGCGTATTTTGCAATTTCTTCAGTCACTAGTGGCATATTTAAACCACGATGTATAATAGAATTTTGGATGTACCATGGAGCCGATGCTATTAACCGTAAAATTTTGTTTTGCCTTCGTTGGATTCTCTCGACATTGGAAGCTGAAGCAGTGCCCCATAACTGAATTCCGTAGCGCCATATTGGCTTCAGAAGCGACTTGTATAATAAAACTTTGCAGTCTAGGCTGAGTGTTGAGTTTCTGCCAATCAACCAATATATTTGAGTTAACTTAAAATTCATCTGAGTTAACTTAGAGTCAATATGATGTTTCCATGTAAGTCTTCGATCAAGGTGTATACCAAGGTATTTCACTTGGGAATGTTGAGGAATATTTTGATTGTTGATTCGAATGGGAGAGCAAGTATCTCTTCTTAGGGTGAACGTTATATGGACACACTTTCGTTCATTGAATTTAATTCTCCATAAGTTCAACCATATTTCCAGCTGAAAGATATGTTCCTGGAGATTGCGGGATGCCTCATAAGGGTTTTCGTGCACACTCATACAGGCTGTATCATCGGCAAAAGTAGAAATATGGATATTATTGCTCACAGGCATATCACAAGTATATATTAAATACAAGACAGGACACAGAATACTACCCTGGGGCACACCAGAAGATATAGATTCGGGCACACTCGTGAACTCTCCTTCCACAACAGTGAACTTCCTATCAATAATATAACTTTCTAAAAGCTTTTGAATGTTTATTGGCAGATATGTCTTCAATTTTAAAACTAGGCCTTCGTGCCATACTTTATCAAACGCCTGAGAAACATCAATAAAGAGAGCAGAACAATACTTCTTTTCTTCAAATGTTCTTCTTACAAGTTGGACCAGTCTATGCGTTTGTTCAATCGTGCTGTGCTGACTTCTAAAGCCAAATTGATGGTCCGGGATGCACCCATTATCAGTTAAAATTTTGGACAATTTAGTCATGAGCAGCTTTTCGAAAAGCTTTGAGATTGTAGATAGTAAGCTTATAGGCCTTTATATGATTCAGTCTTGGTAAGATCTTTGCCCGCTTTGGAATCATTTTGATCTTGGCCAGTTTCCAGTTATGTGGAAAATACTGCATTCTTAAAATAGCATTAAAAGTAAATAGCAGGATTCTTATTGCAATATGAGGCAAGTTCATGAGCATTTTGTTACTAATGCCATCAATACCTGGAGCTTTCTTCGGGTTGAGTTCAGCAATTACTTTTTGTACTTCACGCATCTTAAACCTTAAGGGACGAGGGGGTAGAGAAACTATACTCGGTAAATCAGCAGCACCCGTACATGAATTGGGAGTGAATACAGATTTTAAATGCTCAGAAAATAAGTTACCTTTCTCACTATCACTTCTTGCCCAGCCTCCGGTCGCAGTACGCAATGGTGATTTAAGATCAACGGGTCGTTTAAGATTTCTAGTAGCGCGCCATAAAGAGTACTTAGATGCGGACGTTACATCAAGACCTTCTAAATACTTTTCCAGTAGTGCAGCTTTTCCGACGATAGCAGATCTTTGAGTCGTTTAGTACATTTTTTAAGTCTGATTTTTTTTAGGGGTGATCTGTGTTGTTGCCATTCTCTTCTAGCTCTCCTTTTTTCACATACAAGACGTTCAATTTCCGTAGAATAAATTCTGTTAAAGCCGGTCTGCGGATAGGAGGTAGTGGCGTGTTCAGCAGCCTGTTTAATATTTTCGTTAAGATTGGCAATGTTAAATTCAATATCATCGCATGATCTAAGCTGAATGTTTTCTACGCAGTGACTACTAAGATATTTTTTGAATGCCAGCTAGTTGATTCCATTAATCATCTTCACATATGAGTTAGTTAAATCACTCCTTAGTGGGTTGAAAATTGTAACTATTGTTGGAGAGTGATCGGAGGACAGATCTAGAGAGGCCTCTACATGAATTAAGTCCCTATGAATATTTTTCGTGACGGCCAAATCTATAACATTTGGAATTTTTCTTACGTCAGTAGGCCAGTAAGTAGGCTCTCCACTCGAAATGACATCTAAGCCCATTTTTGAAATTGTATTGAACAAGGCTCGACCTCTAGGTGTAACAAGACGCGATCCCCAGTACGTATGTTTTGCATTGTAGTCACCAGCTGCCACGAAACAAGATCCAAGCGATTTGTAGAACTTCTCATACTGATCTTCGCTAACTGAAAATCTGGGAGGTGAAATTCACGAAATTCGCACAAAAATTTTCTACGAAAATATTCGTTGCTTGCAAATATTCTTCACTAAGGTTGTCAAGGACATAGTGCTTGAGTCTTGACTTAATCAGAATTGCTGATCCACCACATGCTCTCTCTCTCGGGTCCTTTGTATCATATAAAGTGTAACCATTTATTTTAAATAAGCTTCTTGAGGTCAAATGAGTCTCAGAAACCAACATTATATCAATATTTTTTTCCATGAGGAAGTGCTCAAGTTCATTTTTATGTTGGCGAATGCCGTTTGCGTTCCAGAAACATATTTTTAACGTGTTTATGGTTTATTAACTAATGCTTGAAGCAGTGTATTCTGCATTCGCAGCATTTCTTGCATCATACTTGTCATATTTGTAGTAAAGTTGTTTATAGTTAGCACCAGATTCTCAATAGTAGCTTCAAGGCGACTAAAGTTAAAGCTTGAGTTTGAATTCGTTGAATTATTTGGCGGTGGAACATTTTGCGCGGGAATTGAACTAGTCTTAGCAGCATCAGCATACGATACACGTGAAGTAACTGGTTGGCTGATTTGAGCAAAAGTGTCGGAGTTCGCGTTTACTTGTAGAGCTGGAGTTAACTTGGGTTTTTGACCCATAGCCTGTTTAACGAAAGAAAATACAGGGCACCCTCTATAGTTAGCTGTGTGATTACCTACACAATTACTACATTTGTTTTCTGCTTGATCTTTTGGCTTAGTGCAGCTAGCAGTATCATGCAATTCACCGCAGATAACACACACTGAAGGTAACTTGCAGTAAGTTTTCGTATGGCCATATTCTTGGCAATTATGGCACTGTACGGGACCTGAACGCTTAGGTGGCTCTTCAACTGTGATTTTTCGATGTAAGAGATACTTTACGTTATAAACTGGATGGGCTTCATTTTTTTCAATTGTATGTCATTCGGCTCCAGTTCAACCCGAAATAGGGGTTGGGGGACCTTTTCTCTATTAAAGATGTTAATAACATTTTTTACCTTGAATCCTTGGTCGACAAGTGCACATTTTACTTCTTCGGGTTCAACATATGAATCTATGCCCTTTAATACTATCTGTAGGCCTTTAGCAATCTTAACTTGGTATGTGTAAAAATTTGTTTTATTTTTTTCGAATTCACTAACAATTTTTCGGAAATCTTTTTCATTATATATTTGGATTTTAGTTTCATCAATATTACCTCGTTTAATTGGAATGATGTGAAAAGTATTTTCACCAATGGTCGACAGTAGTTTTTTTATAAGCGCGTTAGAATTTTTTTTCTCAGATAAATAGGTGGTGGCTTAAAAGACTTTTGCGATGATGTAGTGGGCTTGTCGTCGGTGTCTTGCAATAATGAAAAACGATGTTGACGATTGGTAGATGATGCGCTGTTACCCCTAGACATCTTTGGAGCAGATGAAATTTTTGAAGAATTTGGGCTTCGCCCACGCTTTACCACTGTTATATATCTGTCCATTCCCACTTGTACCTTGGGTTTTGAGCTACTGTTATCTGTAGTGATAACTTGGTTTAGTGATGAAGGCGAGCCCGATGCGGATGATATCGCAGACTTAAATGATGAAGTACTAGGCAATGGTAATGTTAACGATTCACTAGTTGGCATTGGACGAAGCGAAGTTGATCGCTGACGAAAAATTGGCTTTGCCGTTAAAAAAAGATTTTCATCAGATTTATTATTGCTATGTAAAAAATATTAGTAAAGCCAATAAGCTTATTTACCTAGGTGAATATGTATTTATTACGAATATTTTTTGTATGATTTTTGATTTTGTTATTTTTTATATTTGTTTCGTATGTATGTATGTAAAAAAAATCGCTTTAATGTCTCTTCACTATGAAGGTTCAACGAGAACTGAACATAAATATTTCATACAAAATATTATTAGGGCCATTATTACAACTTAAAGTTAGTTAAAAGTAGGATTTTAACGGATGTATAAAACCTTTATCATTTGCAAAATTTTACTTTAACCTAAAGTCAGCCATACATTACAGGCAAGTTTATCCTACATGGTAAGTTAAATCCGATTTCCGATAATGAAAATCTTTTTATACTTCCGATAAAATCCTACTTTTAACTAACTTTAAGTTGTAATAATGGCCCTTAATGTTGTAACTCTTTATCTCAAACAAAATTTTCTGAAATTCAAGAAGTCAAAAAAAATTAAAGACCACAAAATCTCATTTGGTGTTTATAAAACAAAGTGCGGAAAACTTCCTTTTATAAATTGGTATCAACATTTTGATAATAAAGCATCAAAAAGCCTTCAGGAGTTCTCGCCTAAAGGTTATAATTACGATTATACTGCAGGGATAATATGTGTACTTAAATACATGTTTAAGTAAAAGTTAATTCAGCTTTATTACAAGATTTAATTAAAAATTTAGACCTTGGTGCTTAAGCTCAATTTATGCTATTTAGATTGATCTTTTGGAAACAATTATTTTTAAGTATTTTTTGTACGCCAGTATTTATGTATATGCGAATGTATCTACAAAATAAAAAAAAAATTTTAGCTAAAATTTAATGTTTTATTATATTGGCGATATTCGACAAGTCATTTGGCGAGGAGGTTGAAAATAAATCGGACAACACTGGGTATCAGCATTTTTTCCTCTATCGATAGCTAAAATCCAGTAAGTCCTATGTTTCAAGGGACATTAGTACTGATCAAAACTATCTGGAAGGTAAAGAACACGAAGTCCATCTTAATAAGTAACGGTAATATTATATTACTTAATTTTATTACCGAAATATTAGATATAAAAAAATATTAGATTTATATAAAATATTTGGGGTGAGTCAAACTGTTAATCCTACCGAGATTGAACCATTAAGAGGCACAGCCACTTGCAATATAATTTAGCAATTTTTTGTATTGTGCATTAAGGTGGCGCAATATATTGGCAAATATCAAAAGACTTGATTTTTATTGTACAATCAAGACTATTCTGTAATGCGTTGGCAACATTGTTCAGTGTTGGTTACTTTTTCACTGACAGGAAAATTGGGTAATATTTTATTTGAAAATTTTGTGCCATTTATAACATATGCATCAATCAATATTGTATAATGGATGGGCCGCTTTAGCCATTTTCCAAATGTTTTAGCAGTCTCCAGCAAAATTTTCAAGATGTGACCTTGTGACTAAATAGAAATAATAAAAAGTAAATTTCATCCGAATAATTAAAATTTTCCAAAATATACATTTCATTTAGTTTTTATTTAAACCGAAGCGCAAATGATTGGTGAATAGAAAATGGCAAAATTTATTATAAAATAGTTAACAGATTTTTATATACACATCTAGTTATAATATGTGGCGTGATATCGCCACATCTGGCAGCCCTTCTTAATTTTTCAATGATAAAGCTACCAGATGCTTTATTTTTTAGTGATATCAAATTGTTTATGATAAAAATCACTATTTTTCAAAGCACAATTGGTTATGGTAGGTACGGACTTAGCAACGTATTTATGCAACCAGGCAGGTTGCATTGTCGTTTGCATAGTGTGTAGTCTTGTTTATGGTTGCATTCGAAGTTGCGTTCGAAGTTTCGAAAATATCAAAATGTTTTGATGTTTATGGGTTGCATTGGCGGTTGCATAGTCTGTATCAAAATATGCAACATGAAATATTGACGTGTTGCGTAAACATGTTGCAAAGTGCGTACCCACTATTAGTTATCATTACTGACAGAAGCTAACACATAATTTGCAAAAAAAAAGGTCTGCTTAACAGAACGGCTAAGCCAAAGCCGCATAGGTCGGCGGTGGTTCACAGCCGATCGACTTCGTTGCCTGGGCAACACTGATACAATTTTTGAAAGAAAAAAAAAATAAAAACTAGAAACAGTCGTAAAGCAGCTCTGGGTTGAAGAACATCTCTCGCGTCATCGTAATTATTTCTTAAGTGCGGTCAGGCTAGTGCATGTTGTTTGGCCTTCGAGAGTTTTTCATCTCGCTTGCACTGGTTGACTGATCTGCCACGGATAACCGTATAATCTTGAGGTTTTTTGTGGAATTTCTTTAACAACCACCTTGCTACTTCCTATGTGAAGGCATAGGTCGTGTACAGTCAGTCACAAAACCTTTTAAAATACTGTTAATACCATCTTGGGCATATGGTCTAGTTACTCCGTCCATATTTGTGCAATACCATATTATGCAAATTTACTTTGTATAATATGTACATATAATAAATAAATAAATAAAAACTAGAAACATTGAAAAAATCATCGTATGAATGTGAAATGCTTTTGGAAGCAACTTTTAAAGAGAATCAAAAATAAAACAAGATATTTAAATCATCGTATGAATTGGGCCATACACACGCTTTATTATTTTTATAGATATATAGAAAAATGTTTTTAAATTAAAAATTGCTTGAAATTCTTATTTAATTTTATTAAATGGGCTTTTTGATGTTTCTTTCAAATTTACATAAACTCTTTGAGCAAATGTTCAAAAGGAGCTTCATGAAACAAAACAAGTCTCGCAAATTTGCGCAATCGCACAAATGACAATTTTAAGAGTTCTCAAGAAAACTCTTAATAAGTTTAAACTTTAAAAGTCTCAAAAAAATTCTTATAAAACAAATACATATCTTTATTTGATTTGTGGGTTGAAGCAGTTGAAGTCTACTGATGAGTTGCTTAGGTAGATGTGCGATTGCTTTACGTGAGTACCTGCCATTACGGCCTAATCTCACGTGTGCCTAAGCACTGGGTGTGGGTTAGACGCCAGACTAACGCCCCCATGCACCCTTAGAGAATGAACCTATGGCCCACTCCATAAGGCACATAGGTTGCAATCTTTGAATATAGTTATCCCTGTACTATATTCAATTACCTTGCTGAGGTAATTTGAGCTATCTAAACTCTGCTGCTATGTCCGTGCCCATAGCAGCTTCTGTTGAATGGTAACAGCACCTAGAATAGTGTCTGGCTGACCGCGTCAGACCAACCACTAGTATTGATTTAACACTGGGAAGCCAAGACTATTCTCCCAGCGATTTTGGTAGCAACCACAGCCACCACGATAATTCTCCGGCTTCCACGCCAAGGTGTTGTGTATACACCCATAGCAAGGTCTCCAAGAGAATTCCTCAACCATTGCCGGCACAGCTCAACCACTCATCCGAGATGAACCCATGCCTGTGTCGCCAAATAACCAGCGCCTACTCCACACATATCAAAATCATCCCTTTAGCCCCGTGAGGTAGGACGAACTCGGCATTTTAGCAAAGGAAACTGACGACCGCTACATGCACTCAACTCCAAGCAGCTCGACTGTCGGGCCACCGGCACCCGTGGTACCAGAAGTAGCCTCTGGTTAGACCTCGAAGTTCCACCACAAGGGCTTCACCTCTATCGTCTTTTGAACTCAGGGGCAGTTCTAGGTGACGCTGCACCTAACTGACATCAACAGGACCTGTCTTCCTTTTGTTATAAATATGTGCACATCCTTTGCTCTGTTTGTGTTCAGAGATCGGGTAGTAACACATAAGTTCTATGGGTAATGTACCAAAGGCACGTCAATGGAAAAGGCCACACCACCCCAGCTGGGGCCCCGGGGTCGCCACACCCGTAGTCTATAAATAGACTCCCCTGGGGGGAGTTGCTTAGGCAGGAGCAAGCAAAAATTCCAAAATTCCCTAGTGCATAGAGTTGTTAAAATTCAAAGCGGTGCTCAGTGTTGTCAGATTTATTTTCAGCCTCCTCGCCAAATGACTTGTCGAATATCGCCAAATATCGCCAATATAACAAAACATTAAATTATAGCTACAAAAATATTTTTTATTTCGTAATGTAATTACAAATATTGTTAAATTTTATATTCAGTAGGTAACATCTATCGTAAAACATAAAATTTATATTATTAAAGAAAAATTAGGAAAAGTGTTTACATTAACATATAAATGGTCGCGTACAAAAAATACTTAAAAATATTTTATTCCAAAGATCAATCTGAGTAGGATAAATTGAATTTGAGCACCAAGATAAAAATTATTTTTTAAGTCTTGTGATAAAACTGAATTAACATTTACTTGAATGTGTATTTAAGCACATATATCATATCCTTGAAGTGGTAATTACCTGCAGCATCGTCATATTCATACACTCTAGGCGAGAACTATTGCAGGCTTTTTGGTGCTTCATTATCAAAATGTTGGTTCTCACTTATAAAAGAAAACTTGCCCCACTGTTTTTCATAAACACCAAATGAGATTCTGTGGTCCATATTTTTTTTTAAACTTCTTGAATTTCAGAAAATTTTGTTTGAGATAAAGAGTCACAACATATAGAATATTTTGCACGAAATATTTTATGTTGTAGAAAAAACTTCTTAAAAAAATTCAAATTCTTAACATTATTCTATTTTATTGAAATAGTAAAAATATAGCCAAAAATATCGCCAAGGAGTTCAAATATCGCCAAGTAAATCGCCAATCGCCATTTCAAAATTTTCATCGCCAAAAACAAATTTTTGTCGCCACGTTTGACGAGATATCGCCATATTTGACAACACTGGCGGTGCTTTTAAAATCAAACATAAAAAATATAGTTGTATATGTGTGTATGTGCAGCAGTGATGCCAATTTAGCCATTTTCTGGCTAAATTTAGCTATTTTTCATCCCATTTAGCCGGAAGTAAAGTAAATTTAGCTATTAGCTATTTGTTTAGCCATTTTTATTTTAATTTAGCTATTTTTTTAGCTATTATTCGAAGCATGAAATTTATTTGTGATTTTTCTTAAAAAATTTGAGCTCGCATCAAAGGAACACTTATTTACTACCAAACGAACTCAACGGAGTTTTTTTTCGCATTACTATTAATGAATTCTGGTTGAAACTTACAGCCAAACCCACGATATCGAACGTTGTCGTTCGCAATCATTTTAACGACAAACAACTGATTTGGGACCCACTAAACTTGTTTAGCACGACAAGTCGATCGACAATGCATGCGAACGTTGACGTAACCATTTCCATACAAATTTGGTACCCACTATGAAAATTCAAACGACAACAAATGTCAAAATCAGTCACTTGGTTTGTGCTTGTCGAAAAAACAAAAAAGTACACATAAATACCAAATTTTTAAACAAATTTACATTTATGAGAATCAAAAATAAAAATGTTAATTTTTTTTGCGTTTATTTTATTTATTTAACTCACAAACATGCATTTTGTCACATAATTCTTTTTGAATTACATACATACATACATATATATGTATGTATGAATGTGAATACGTGCAATTTATCTAACCAATTCTAAACACTCAATTAAGCAAATTACTCTTTCCACTTCAATAGATTGCTTGTCCCATTGGTGCTACTCGCCTCCATTCTTCATTACAAACCGCTTGCATTATTTTAGGAGTATCTACACATTTCAACTGATATATTTATTTATATTTCACACACAAAATTTTGAAAATAACTTTTTAATTTTTTTTTGTATTGTCTTATGTTTATTATTGTTGTTATTTTTATTATTTATTTGTAGAAACTTTAAGTAGCATAGAGTTGCATTTTTTATGGAAACATTTCAGCGCTTTTTATTTGTAAAGTAGCGTTTTATTTGTGAAATTTTTGAAGTGGCAATATGCTAATTTGACAATAAGTAAATGCATTACGTTAACAACGTAAAGCCCGAAGACGTCAGTCGATCGAGTTGCCGATCGACATCGTGGGTTAGGCTGTTATAATCGTTGGCATGTTGTAATAAGTTGTCGGGTCTATTTAGTGGTTTTTATATCAATCAAAGAAGGGTCAGTTCTGTTTTACACGAGTTAAAATAAAAAATAAATCAAAGTTTAAATGAAAGATTAAAAAATAGAAAATGAATAAAAATTGTAATCACAAGTTTCGCAAGGCATGGATTAGTAACCCAAAAATTTAAAGACTGAATATCAGAATGTACAAATGAATACAAGGCGTACTGCAAGTATTGCAAGTTCGCACTATATGCGAATTTTCTTGACTACCTGAAGAAAAATAACTTTATGTATTACTTAAATTAGTTTTTATTTACTTTAAAAAAATTTCCGATTTTTTAAAAAAAATTAATGTATGAAATACCTTCTTGTTTTTGCTAAAGTTCATGATTGTATTCGATGGCGCTTAGCCATTTTTATCTAGTTTTAGCCATTTTTTAGCCATTTTTTTGTATTCATTTAGCCATTTTTGGTGAAGGAATTCTGGCATCACTGATGTGCAGTACGTATATATTTTACACTGTAAAATCAAGTCTGTAAAATTTACAGACTGTTTTCTACGTTACAGTTACATTACATTACAGTCGGCTAACTGAGCCTTAAGGCCGGATTTACATCTGTGTGCCATGTGCCAAAGAGAGCATAACCACTAATTACTAATGAAAAACTGTTTGAGTCAGACATGTATTTATTGATTTACACAATTTCCAATCATGTTGGATTCTATAAAATTGTCTATTGGTTATTTATGAAACTGTTTAACTTAATAAATATGTACGTGTCCGAATCAAACATATTGTCATTAGTAATTAGAGATTACGCACTTTTGGGCACATGCCACACATGAAATGCTAGATGTAAACTCAGCCTAAAGCCTATAGTCCACAGCATGTAAAAAGCCACATGTGTTGCATGTTGGTTGCATTTTTTTTAAACTACACGTACACGGCATGTAAAAATCCACATACGCATGTGGCTCCGACGTAATTTTGACGTCATCACGTAGCAAAATTTGCTACATGCCGTCTGCTAGTAACATATGTACACATGCTTACAGATGTGCTGCCTCATGTGTTCGATTCGACTACATGTGTCGCATTTGTACTTTGGAGCAAAAATACTTTAAAAATTTTACCGCATGTTGCCCAGTGTGCACACTTCTACCGATATTAGGTAGATTCTACCGAATATGTTTGTGAATTTAACAATCTACCAATTCTACCGAATAAGGCCTGAAATCTACCGAATATTGTTATTTAGTAATTTAAGTCGATGTACATATGTGTAAATTGCCTATTTTGCCACATAGAAGTGCGGCCGCAGAGCGGTAATTTTCTGTCATGAAAATCATTAAAACAGAACAAAGAAATCGGTTAATTTAATGCATCCAAACAAAACTTTAAAAACTCTATTTTATACCTTATTAATAGATTAAATTAGTTTTATTAACGCATGAATTAATTAATATAACATATTAATTAAGTTATTGTAGTCTGTAAGAAACATTGTTCTATAGACCTAAATAAATAAATAAATAAAAAACTGAAACTATAAGTAACCTAATATTTGCCAAAGAATTGTGACTTGGGGATGAAATATTTATTATTTATGTACATTATTTTATATATACATAGCATATTTATGTAAAGGGTAAGGGCAAATAACTGGGGATGACACTTTTTTATTGGAAATGCTTCATTGTTTATGACAGTTTAATTTCCAATCACGTGAAATTTTAAATGCGCTTTTGGAACCTGTTTTGTTTGATACTCCTTGGGCTTACCCTTTATATATAAGTACATATATTTTGTTATTTTTTATGTTTCTTTGAATCAGTGTTGTCAGAATTCCTCCACCAAAAATGGCTAAATGTAGACAAAAAAATGGCTAAGCAAAATCGAATGCGAAAATCATGAACTTTAGCAAAAACAAGAAGGTAATTCATATATTGTTTTTTAAGACAAATCGGGAACTTTTTTAAAGTAAATAAAAACAATAAATTGAAGTAATAAATAAAATAATTTTTCCTCAGGTAATAAAAAAAACTGCGCACATAGTGCAAACTTACAATACTTGCATTACGCCTTCTATTCATTTGTACATACGTTCTGCTATTAAGTCTTTAAATTTTTGGGTTACTAATCCATTCCTTTGCGAAATTTTTGTTTATACTTTTTATTAACTTTCTATTTTTTAAACTTTCATTTAAACTTTGATTTTTCTTGATATTTTCACTCGTGTAAAACAAATATGACCCTTGTTTGATTGATATCATAAACCACCAATTACAGTGAAATCTCTCATAACCGGACACTCACGGTCGACCTGTTTTTGTCTGTTTATTAGAGGTGTCCGCTTATGAGAGAGTTAAACATTTTTTGGATTTCATTAAAGTTGAAAAATTATTTTAAGAGTAGACTTCTTCAAATTAGATTGATATAATTTCAGCTGCTGGGTCGTCTCTAGAAAACTGCTTTGAAAAGGCAGTTTGTATAAGAAATGAAGCAACATGAATTGTTAAAATACACAAGAAACTTTATATCTTCACATGTTCGTGCACCGAATATTTTTCTTTTTCAAACTCGTTTAAAACATAATTTTTTTTCTGTAATTGATAAAAACAATTTTTTCACTGTCATTTTGGGACACCAGCTAAGCAAACAACTTCTTCAATAAACAGCAATTTCTTTACGTCTCCAACGCATCAGTATTTACAATTTAACCAGGGAACCAGCAATATCATTGACACAAATATAAATATGAATCAGAGTTGAATAAAGAAATACCTACTATTTAAATGAAACTCTTGTTGCCGCGTTTCACCGCTTCTGTGCTTTTATGAGAGTGTCCGCATTAAAGGGTTGCATTTGTATACTCGTTTGTATAGCCAAAACAAATATACCATGGTATGTACCATATAATTGTAGTGTGAGCGACATAACTAGTATAAGAGTTATTGTGTGTGCGTGCTTTTCCAAATTAAAATACAATTGAAAACAAATAACAATTGCTTATTGTATTGCTGCTGAGCAACTGTTTGATCAGATACATGATGTGCAGATGTATGTGCGGACGTTCGTTATGTTATTTTGTGGCGCAGCCAAAGTATAGAGAGAGAAAGAGGCAATTTCGCTCTGAGAGTAATTACAAATGCATGTGTTTCATGTACATGTATCATTTACTTACATATGTATGTGCAATTTTGCTTTCATTCATTCATTCATCAGCCATTTATATTTTTTCTCAACACATAATAAGGCACTTATGGTAAAAGCAGTTTCATGTATCTTATTTGCCTTAGAAAAACAAAAAAAAAAATAAATGTGTTGTTTTCATTTGCTGATTGGCCAACCATACAATAATTGCTTAAAAAATCAACATTTACAACTAGTAACAGAAAACGATAAATAACTTATTTGTTCATACCAGAACCAAAAAACACGCAAAACTATTGCAAACAGATGTATCTGTGCAATGCTATAGTTCGCATTTTGTATGGAAAAACGAATGAACGTGTTGGTTCCACAAAAATTGTCCAGTTATTAGAGGTGTCCGGTTATAGGATGGATGTGTCCGTTATGAGAGGTTTCACTGTAGACCCGACAACTTATAAACACCGTGCAACGATTATAAGAATGCAGTAGAAAATCTTATTGTTACCAATTGAGCCATCACTTTCATATAAGCGCTTTTAGACTGCTGCAACAAAAATGGCAAGTTTGATCCGGGATTTATAGATATTAATGCGAAAACAATAACATATTACTCTGTTGTGTTTTTTTTTGGTAGTTAATTAATATTCCCATGTTCCGAGTTTAAATTTTTTCTGAAAAATCACACACAAATTTCATGTTTGGAAAAATAGCTAAAAAATAGCTAGATTAAAATAAAAATGGCTAAAAAAATAGCTAATAGCTAAACTCACTTTTCTTCCGGCTAATAGGCTTTTTACATTGACACACATTTCAGTGAAATGCATGGAAGATGTAAAAAATGTGAAACATGCGTTTACATTGACAACATCTAACATCTACCATCATCTCACTTGTCAAAAAGACAACACGTTCTGCATAGGTTTTGTTAAGGAAATTATAAAAAATAGATTTTGATGTTAAATTAATAATTGGAGTAGTTGTTGATTTGCAAGAACAAACCCAACTAAAGTGCAGTACATGAAAATTATAAAAGATTTGCAAGAATAAGATGAAGATTTTTTAAAAGGTACATATGTTTATGTACTATGTATATACGTATGTCGTTTTTTCTTAGTTTTTGACCAGCGTTGCCACTACTGAAAAAAGAAATTACAAAGCCGCAAGTCTAAAATAATGCAAAACCGAATGAAATAGTGCAAAAAAAATCTAAGAAAACATTTTTATTTTCTTATTGGTTTTTTTGGTACATTGAAATTTAATACGAGCTAATTTTTTAATATATAAAAAACCTAAAATTTAATATATAAAGAAAATTCACTAATTCGTAAATACTTACTTCAACGAAGAATAATTTACTACTTTCCTCTTAACATTTTGTCTAAATTTAATAAAATATTCTTTGAGCCAGGCGTTTGAGAAGAGGGTTATTAACCTTTTTAACCTCATTTAACTAGAAGTACTGAGCGATACTTATACATTCTTTGGTTCTTTAAGCATATGTATATATTTACACTAAACTATTTTTTTCAATATCTTTTCATAATTTTAAGCTAAAAATTTGCACCACAATTTTAAAATTGACGCTACTGTATTAGCTGATAACTCATTCTTGGGGTATCAGTTTTAATTAAGATCAGTTTATTTAAAAAAAACTCTTTCAACAGAAGCGTTTTAGAATGGTAATATCACAATTTTTAAATTTGGAAAGAAAATATCGCCAGCACAGTTTTTACTTTGAGAAATTTGAGACCAATAAATTTCAAAACATCGAATTTATCCTTATGGTCTAAAAGTGCATATTCACGCCACTCATTGTCTAATTTTTGATAACCAAGCTTAACAAATGGAAATCTATTTTTATTTCAATGAGTGTGCAAATTCTGATTACACTACATCAATAAAAATTATAAAGGTCATCATGAAAGTTGATTTTTTTTAATTTCTGTTGTGCCTCGGAACAGTATTTTAAGCTCGTTTTTATTGGTAAACTATTTTTAGTTTTAGTAAAAAAATAAGCCTTTTGTAATTAGAAAAAAAATTTGCACAACTGTGATTACTTTAGCTTTTAATTTGTATAAAAGTAGGGAGCTACCAAGAGAATATGAAGGAAACTGCAAATAATATTTTGTAGATGTTTTATCTAAAGCAGAAAGAATATATTCAGTTATTTTTGAATGATCTTCAAAAACTTGCAATATTCAATAATCTCAATACTTTATATTGTTCCAGAGCACTTTCAATGCAACAAAATGTTTGCATTACGGTTATAATAGGATCCAAGATTTCTTAGCAAATCTTCTAATTCTTTTTAATATAATTTGGGCCTTTTTAAACATTTTATTGGAATTTTATTAAGACTTACACAATATTGGTTTGTACATATCTTTATAACAAACTTTGTTAGAGACATGTTGATTGACATGATATGTTGCACATAAGTATAACTTGATTTTGTCTTAAGTCAACTCATACTGTTATCGCTTTATAATATATAAATATTAATACCATTAAAGTCAAATAGTGCAAAATTACACAAAAAATTTATGGTGCAAAAATACTGCGACGAAATTTAAATAGTACAGATTTTGCACTATTACACAGAAAGTGGCAACGTTGTTTTTGAGAGAACAATGTAATTTTGCCAGTGATGGCACTAAAATTAACGAAAGATTTTAGATGAAACAAAATGAGTTAGGAACATCTTTTAAAGATGTAGAAAGATGTTGGTTTTTAGTACTGTGTATTTCTTATGGGAAGATGTTAACATTTTCGCAAATTGATGGTAGATGTTAGATGTGCGTAAGTGTAAAAAGCCTATAAATGGGATGAAAAGTGGCTAAATTTAGCCAGAAAATGGCTAAATTGGCATTACAGCTTTGAATTGTTATTTCTTTATGTTTCTCTGAATAAAAAAAAATTTCTACCGAATTTCATTCAAATCTACCAATTTTTTTGTCGATTCTACCGAATTTAAAAAAAAATTAAGTGTGCGCACTGATGTTGCCACTACTAGTAATTTAAAAAAAATAAAAGTCCCGTGAAAACTTAATAGCTAATAATTAAAAGCGTTGCGAGAAAATGAAATTGTTTTCGTTAATTTTAATTATTATTCGAACTGCATTTGTTTCTATCTATATTTGTGATTTGAACGGGCTAAGGTTCGTATTGCTTTTTAAGCCAAATTACATGTGATAATTATTAATGAACAAATAACAACAAATTGAAATTGTTTTGTTTCGTTTATATGAAAAAAATCAGTAACAACTGTGCAAGCATTTATTCAGTAAATGTTGCAAGAGATTTAATAGTGCATGTAACTGGCAAAAATATCTGTATTTAGTAGAGTTTAAATTCAACAAGTATTTACACAAAAAAATCAAAATCAAAAACCCGACTGCGACCAACTTTGAACCGTTAAGTATACTAAATGGTCATTCCAAATGAAAACTCATAATGGAAACCTAAATACGATTCTTAAATACGTTTCGAACGATACCCATTTTGATATATTTCGCCGACTTTTTATTGTTTTCGTATATACAATATGTCGTCTGTTAACCTACATATTGAATTTTGACAGCTGACATATGCTTAGTGACACTCCCGGGATTAAGACAAATCAATTAAGTTAAGAGTAATCAAAATCGGTCCACGCGTTCGGTTTATATAGCGCCGCACAATAAACACAATACCCTTCTTTGCGTTGTGCAGTCGGGTGAAAAGCAGTAATTTTATAATAAATCAGTAATAATTTCATGTCAAATGTTGATCCTTACCATCAGTAACAGCAGTACGATAAATTGTCTCTTCTTTAGTCCAGTGTAAATAAAATTTTGCAGTGCAGGAGTTAAGGCTCAGTAAGCCGACTGCAATGTAATGTAACTGTAACGTAGAAAACAGCTGATCGATATTTTTATATGAAAAGTAGGTTACGTTACATTACATCTCTATAATCATTTTCACTACTTTTCACATAACAATATCGACCAGCTGTTTACTACTGTTGCAGTTACTTTACATTAGAGCTGCAAAACTATCGATAGTGGCTCCATTCGATAGTTTCGATAGTATTTTTTGATGCCATCGATACTATCGATAGTTTTTGATTCTTAGAAACTTATCAATTGTGTATTTTTCTAATATAAAATCTTCAATTTTTTAATCATTCCATAAAGTAAAAAAAAAGTTGATTTTTTTAAAACTTTTAGTTCCAATGTTTTTAATACACATATTCAACAAACAAATATACACAGTTCTATAAAAAAATAAACGAAAAAGCAAACAGATAGATAGATGGATCAATAAAAAATAAATTAAAAAGCAATAAAATAAAAAAAAACATCTTTCATCATTACTTAAAATATTGCAGTTAGCTAAAAAGTATTGGTTTAACAGAAGGAGAAGCAAACTATTTAGCGTCACCTTTTATTTAAAAGGAAAGAGCGGAGACAGTCCAGTACCTGGATTCTGTAACTTTTTGCGAACCGAAAATCGTAATATTTATCGACATATTTATTCGCTTGCGATAACGATAATGTGATTCTGTAATTTCTTTTAACGATAGTCTCCCGCTTTATCTTATTCACAATTTAATTCAATATGATATGGTATCTCTGCATAGAAAATGTGAAAACAAGCGAAAAGCACAAAGAATAATTAAGAAAAACGCAACAAATTAGATCTTATGACTTAATTTCTTTTTCTCCAAGCGACACCGAATATCGTTAAAATATGTTTCTGAATAGCAAAGTATATAAATTTTCGTTATATTTATTATAACGATACGATTATCGTAATAAAAGTTACTGAATCCAGGTGCAGTAGTCGTCAAATTTAGCCGCCGTCAAATTTCTTCATGTATCAAAGCCGTTGGTACATAATAATTGTATTTTTATGCAACTTGCATCTAGAAGATAAAAACTAACATCTTATGTCAAATCAAAACTAATTTATTTGTTTTCAAATTTATATATGTAATGGTAACCATTATTATTAAGGTTTACAGGCGGCGAAATTTGAATGTTGCATTTTTTATTACACAGTCGCCATCATTCCGTTTTTATTGACTTTGATTTTTTCTCTTTTAGTAGCGTGTTTTTGTCGATAGTATAGCTATCGAAAAAAAATATCGATAGTCCACTTAAAATAAAACTATCGATACTATCGATAGTACCATCGATAGTTTTGCAGCTCTACTTTACATTACAGTCGGCTAACTGAGCCTTAAATCTATTTGTTTTCGCAAGGCTTATTGGTAGGATGCTATCATATATATATTGTTTCTAGACTTATGGCAGTAGTTTTCCTCCTTGGAGATTACTTTAACAGAATTTTTACCCCTTACCTTGAAGTTACATATTAGTTAAAGCTTGTAGAATAAAAACATTTAAGGCCCAACTATAATATGAATAAGCTAGCTTAAGCAACTGTGCGATTACATATAAAACGTATATGGCAAACTATAATGTACTTAACAAACTTTTCGTCAAGTTTCGTTAAATGTCATTTGCTTAAGTAAAGTGCCAAACTGAACGCACATTCCGTAAGGAAACAACTGTTTGTGCATTTTTTAAACTCAAACAAGCAGCAGCAGAAAATATTCATTGATTTTAAATATGTTTTTATTGTTTCTTATTTTAAACTAGGAAAATAAAGCAAAACTTTTATTTTCATTGTTTGTTTTACAGTACACATATACACACATGCACATGTATTTACTTACATATGTATGTATATTCACTGTTGTACTTTTTAGTAGGCAAAAAAACTAAAACAAGTGATAAGGTGATGGATATATTTACATGTGAATTTTTAATAGATTACGACATACTTTCAGGTTAGTTTCATTGAATTGCATTCATTTATGAGTTATGAGAAGAAACAAAATTTATACAAAATTATTGACAATACCTAGATGTGCAGCTGTGGCTAAAGAATGCTTAAGTGCATATAAGTACATTGTGGCCACCTAAAAGTCACATCTGAATTGTTTAAGCATTTGACAGACTTATCGTTCAATTCTGACATTAGCTTAAGCCAGCTCATTCATATTATAGTTGGGCCTTTACATTGTATTAAGCATTTTACGCTGAAATTGTTTTTAAAATATACTAAACTTTTTCAGATCCCAAACAAATTGAAGGGTTGTTGTCTTATTTTACCTGTAATAAGGTAGATTTGGAAATACGTCCCCTTAATTATGAATGTGGTCTAAGTAAAAAAAAATTAGTTTACTATATGCCTCACTACATATTACTTTAAACTAAATTAGTTCAATGTGATTTTCATGATATTGTCAAAAATTAACCATTTATGAATGGTTGTTATTTCAACGTTAAATGGAATTCGTTTAGTGTTAATTATGAAAATGGTATAAGTCAAAAAATCTTAAAGATTTAGGACATTAGTTATTAAAAATTTGTCGGTGACAGTAATGAGCAGTGATGCCAACTTTTGAGACTCAAAAAGCGTAAAATGTTTGAAAAACGGACTTAAAAGGGCTAAACTGAAAAAATATACTTTTAGCGCAACATAAAGTCAAATTTTTGAAAAAAGCGGTAAAAGGGCTAGTTTTAAAATGTTTCTGTTGAAAATTAAAGCCAAAGTAAAGTAATTTATTAAAAAATAAATAAATACCATGAGATGAACACATAGGTCCAGTGTTGCCATAAGTTGTAAAAGGAAAAATGCTAGATGGCAGAAATAAAAGTGATAAAGTGTTCTACAACACACACATCAAAGTGCTAAAATCAGTTATCATTTTTAGTTTTTTTTATTTTTTAAGCGGTTCATCCAATTGCAACGAAATTGCGAATTTTTTGTATTCTATATCATATTCATAGGTGGCACAATACATTTTTTATAACACAGAAAATAGAACTGTATTGTGTAATATTTTTGGCAAATTTATATAGTATTATGTTAATTTTTTTACTGTGAGAAAAATTTCGACATATTTTTTTAAATTTTTGCATGAATCATTCCATAGTATAGGTAAAACCGACAATAATATCGATGGTGTTGCGTAAATTGTGCGAGATTTGAACTTTTTACGTAACACCAACGATGTGAACAATAATATTGTATGTATGTATAGGCCGCTTGAAATATATAATTTATAAATTTTGAATCCAGCTGCAAATGGAATACCAAGAAAGAAAAAAATTTAATAGAATAGTTAAGTAATAATAAAGAATAGTTAAGTAATAATATATTTTGTGGGGGGATGCGGCTCTTCTCAGAGGTGGAAAGTTACTGATTGCCACACTTGGGAGTGGCCAGAACGATTCCTTTGCTGAATTAGCCAAGCAGATAACTACTTCCGGTCTTCGACCAAGTATCCCCCGGGCAATGGCTTTAAGGCAACCGATTTAAAGCTAGCTAAAGTTGGAAGGCGCAACAACCGTGTATCCTGAGTGCCTGAGATGTCTCAGGAAAGTAGGCGGTAAACCACTGAAACATGGTTGCATCGTGTGATTGGACGCGAAGATAGCAGCCCTATCACCAATCTAGGGGACGAGGGCTAGCAACCCACGTCTCCCGAAACCCCAAATTTGCTAACGAATCGCTATACAAACAGCCTCTACATGAAAAACCGAAATACTCGTTGACGACTTTTGCATATCGAACTAGGACTTTGATTGAATACTGGAACGTAAGAACGGTTAGACACCCTGATAGTAGTATTTCCTATGGTATGAACGCTAAGTATATGCAATATATGAACGCTAAGTATATGCTACATATGTATATGTCTGTTGTTGACAACAGATGCACGTAAAAGCCTGATTGAATGGAAACCTGTGCCGGATAGACTTATTATTCCCCTATTCAAGGTGCTACAAATGATGTTAAGAACTCATTTTACATTCAGCTTAACGCAATATATGACACAATACCACGAGGGGATATTGTTATAGTAATGGGTGATCTAAACGCTAAAGTTGGTTCTGATAATGAATCGCTGAGACATGTAATGGGCAGGCATGGCCCGGAAGCACGAAATGACAAGGGTGAACGTTTTATTGACTTCTGCAATGCCAGAAAGCTTGTAATCGGCGGAACCCTATTCGAACACAAAGATTGTCATAAGGTTACTTGACAATCTTCTGACTGATATAGAACGGCTAACCAAATAGACCATTGTGCTATTAGTCACCGCTTTAAAAAATGACTACTAGATGTTCGGAGCAAGAGAGGAAAATCTTGATGAGAAGACCATACTGGAAGCTCAATATCATAATCTCCAGAAGATAGTACAGCGTGCAGTGCAAAGAGATAAACGCAAAAGCATTGAGGCCGAAAACGCAGCAAATTCCCGAGACGCTCGAACAGTTTTCAAAGTCACAAGAAAGCTTGCGGACCAAAGAATGCACACGGAACATCCTGTTCGCGATCTGACTGGAAATCTTCTCTGCACTGATAATGCAGAAATAAAAAGACGGAAAGAGCACTTTTTCATATATTAAATAACATTATTGATCCTGTTTCTGAACCACCCATGCTAATGCTTGCGAATAACGTTTCAAAATCTGGTATAAGAACTGCGCCTCCCAGTCTTACAGAAATCACAGAAGCTATAAAACAACTCCTAAATGGTAAAGCCACTGGTACAGATGGTATACCAGCTGAAATATACAAATGCGACCCAAAACTCACTGCTGAACTCCTACACCCACTTATAGCGGAGGTGTGGGAAGGCGAATATTTCCCGGAAGAGTGCAAGGATGGTATTATAGTGAAAATTGCGAAGAAAGGTGATTTGAAAGATTGCAACAACTGGCGGGGGATCTGTGTCATACCAACCATTGCAAAGATAATCGCAAAAATAATACTCAATCGCATAAAGGAGCACCTGGAAGAAACCATCACATTGCGCTTAATTATTGAACAGTGCGTGGAGTTCAACTCCACACTCCATATTCTGTTTATAGACTTTGAAAAAGCTTTTGACAGCATCAACCGGGAGTACATATGGTCAGCATTAAGAAGAAGAGGCGTACCCGAAAAACTTATATCATTAATCAAGGAAAGTTATAACCAGGACAGATGTTTTATGTTACACAAAGGGAAGCTCTCAGACCCATTTTATGTTCAAAGTGGAGTGCGACAAGGATGTATATTATCACCTCTATTATTATTGTCTTGAGTGCCATAGAGAACAGAAGAGAAGGAATACAATGGCAAATAAACCAGAAATACTTAAACTACCTGGCATATGCAGACGATATATGCTTGATTTCGCACAGACTCTGTGATCTTAAGCGTATCACAGTGGACCTCCAAAACAAACTCCAAAATACGGGCTTGAAATAAACACCGGCAAAACAAGATCACTAAGTGTAGGAACGGATGGCCCAATGTACCTAACTATAGGGGAAAAATATATAGCTGTAATCCCCGTTTTTGCTACCTGAGTTGTGACTTAGATGTGGATGGCAGAATAAATAAGGCAAGAGCGGCCTATGGTATGTTAGCACTAGTATGGCAAAGCAACAAAATCAGTTTGCGTACCAAACTACGAATTTTTGAAGCTACTGTAAAATCGGTTCTGTTATATGGATGCACGACATGGAAAGTCACCAGTAGCATCACACACCGCCTGTAAACCTTCGTCAAACTCTGCCTTAGAAGAATACTTCGTATATTCTGGCCACAAACAATTTCAAATGCCGAACTATTGTCGAAATCAAATCAAGTACCCCTGGCAATAGAAATTCGTAAACGAGTGGCAGTGTATTGGACATACGCTACGACGTAATGATAATAACGCGGAAAAACAAGCTATACATTGGAACCCCTTTCATCAGTCAGGAAGACGAGCTGGAAGGCTGGTATAACATACCGGCACTCCACTGAAAGCGAAATGAACACCCTTGGCGTTTCCTGGAACGAATTAAGATTAATCGCACAAAATCGGGTTCGACGGCGATCGGCTGTTATTGGAGCCCTATGCTCCAATGGGAATTAAAGGAACTTATATATATATATATATTGTACATAGATAAATCAGATGAACCGATTTAATTAACAGATATACCAATTGTACACGTTGTATAGTTTTACTGAAACAATCGTATAGCAGACAACTAAAGTCTTGGGCTCGTTTTAGCTTTGACTGTGCTGTTTGTTAAGCTAACCAATAACCTTATTAATACTACAACCTCTTGAAAAGAATAAAACTTACAAAAGTTTTATTAATTTAGTATTTCATATGGTGTACTTTAATATATTTGTACCCATATGTGTATCTCAGAGCGGTTCAGTTACGAGTATATGACTCATGTTAAATTAAACACTTAATGAAGATACATAAATTTGATAAACATAATATTAATTGGCTCTCAATTTTTCTTAAGGAATTATCAGAAAAATTTATAAATTTAATGAAATAAAAAAGTGCAAAAAATGCCAAATAGTTTTAAGAAAGTGCTAAACTAGCACTTATCATTATTTTCAAAATCTTTAGTGCTAAACGAAGAAAAAAAGTGCTAAATGTAGCACTAAAATGGCAAGCCTGCATAGGTTGATATATAACATTTCAATAAGGACATACATATTTCATTTACTTTTCATATTACATTTCAATAAGGTACATATATACGTAGACTAAATAGTATATACACATATAGTAGTGTTACACATACATATACATATTATACGAATTAAATCTTTATGAGATATTTTATTAAAAAAATAAAATTTTTTTTTGGGGAGCTATGCTCCTTTATTGTTGGAATGTTAAATTAACACTGACTTAAAGCTAAACTAAATTACATATTTATTAGTAAATTACTCTATTGTTGCCCAACATCACCTGATATTATTCCTGGAATTATGCATTCTTGCTGGAGCATCAAATTTATAGCGAGCGGATATTCCCACGAAAATGCGTTGCACAACGTAAACATGGTGTCAGCAAAGTTATTTATTTAATTTTTATATGCAGTTAACATTTGCATCATTAACTCCTCCCCTCTTAAGAAAAATTGCCCTCAAATGTTTAGAAATATGGGATTTCATTTAACCGTATTCTTGGCTGTAATGCATTTTCTCTTGGTTGGATATTTGTTAGAATCACGGGTGGAATTGAAGGTAAGTATGCATCTGGTAGAATTGTGCCTGTAGCTTTGAGTTTGTGTAGCGTTCTGATGATGTGAAGCATTATAAGACTAGTAATGGCAAGCAAAAGGATGAAAACTATACTTGATATACCGTTTATAATTGACCCATACTTTGTTGTATTAATTTCCCTCGCGTTATTGAGATGAAGTTCATTTAATCCTTCTATTGTTAGGAGGTGCTCAAACTTTTCTTCTAGTGGGGTTGGTTGTAATACGGCAGGTATAATTTTTATTTGTGGGGCTTCCAAACTTCGGAATGTTCTATTGCGTGTAACAATTGTGGAGTTGGTGAACTTAATCATGAAAGTACCATGCAGGTCGTGCTGAACGTTGTCGATGATAATGCTGTTATTGTATTCGTTGAATAAGAGTATGCCAGGAATAATCTCTCCAATTAATGGAATATGTTGACTGTTGCTATAGGTGCAGGAAGATGTTAGGCTCTTTATAACATTGGGTATGCAAGTATTATTACTTAAATCTAATAGTTGATCATTATTACAAATTTTAATTGAATTGTATTCTCGACAACTTTTTTTAAATCCATATATTTCATTATTATTTTTAATTATTTCCTTAAATGACAATTTGATAGCTTTACCGTTTTTCTTAACAGGTCTTATTATAATATTTTCATATATTTCTTCTTTTGTTAATGGTATCTTAATAATATACAGTATCATTGAATTGTTATACATTACATTTCCTTTGGCGTATTCCACTGCCTCTTCTGTTGATGCAAATGGCATCTTTTCTTTTCTTAATTGTTCTAAAGCTAACTGAATTTCAAAATTATTTAAAATCATGGAATTTACTATTCCACTTTTTGCCCATTGAATGGCATATTTCAAGTTTATAAATTCTTCTTTTATTAATCTAATTTTGTTTTGAAAACAAATTGCTAATTCGTAAATTAAATGGTCGTCTTTGCGTAGAAATAGAAATAGATAACATAGAAATAGAATTTACAATATTCGTTAGATTATTTATTCTTTGATTAATTGCTTGATTTATTACAATCTGTTTATTGTTTTCATTCAATTCAAAAATATTAAATATAAGCATTTCGAAATCATGGTGGTCAGGAGTACCAGCGATGTATTTCCATGCTGTTCCAATGACATTAATTGATCTGCTTTTTCTTTCTTTATTTTTATTATTTCTACTAACATAATTATAATTTTCATTATTAGGTATTATATTTTTGACCAAATCCAAAGTTTGATTAATCTCGTGATCGAGGAGGGGATAAAAAAGGCTGGATTTTGAGATGTTCTTGTTAATGTAAATTTTTGTCTTTTGGAGAATTTCATCGTATAACGTCAAGTCTATTGTATGTATCAATCTAAAAGTTCCTTCTTGAATTTTGTTTTGTCCGTTATTGATAGTTCTCAGATGGGCGGTTGTATAGTCTATTATCTGAAATTCTGCTCTACACGTTAAAACAGTGGATCTGAAAAAGTAAAGGAAATAAAAGGAACAGGGTTACGTTTTAATCAGGCTTTTATGTACTGTCTTTCCAGACACGGTTACGACTGTGGAGTTTTTGTCTCTGGCGACTATTTCTTTTTTATACTTTGGAGCCAATTTGTTTCCAACTCTTTTATTTATCTTGACATAAATAACGTATGTTTTGGGTTGTGTTTTTTTACGGTTATGATATGTTAAGTCAGAGATTTGTTTTTCTTGTAGCTTTTTTGTTGTTTCTTTTCGCCCAAATAGTACCTCAACAGGTTTTTTCCTGTTGCTGAATGTATCGACAAATTATATTCTTTGACTGATACTTCCAACAACTCTTCAAAAGTACTATGGGCACCTTCGGCTTTGAGACATCGCATTATTTCTTGGAGTGTCGAGTGAAAACGTTCCACCTGACCATTTGAACTACTTGTATATGGTGGCGTGCGATAAATTTGAATACCAAATTCATTTTCCATCAAATGGTTCGTTGAAATCGAATTAAATGATTTCTCATTATCGACAACCACAGTTTCGGGAATAAGGAAAAATAGTATATCTCTCTCTCAAAGGCTGTCTTATATCTTCAGCTACTCGGGATCTTATGACCTTTGCCACTGCAAATTTTTAAAATTTGTCAATTGCTGTTAAAACTGAATGGTTATCTGTAATAAAAATATCTAGGTGGACTATTTGTCCTGTGAATTGTGGAATAGGTGTGACTTGAGTGTGTGGTTTGGCAGGATGCCGATCATACTTGTTCTCTCGGCAAACAATACATTTTTTTATCATTCTTTCAATCTTTCGACGCATGGAAGGAAAATAATATTTTTCCAAAATTTATATATTATTTTCGCGTGCATTTCTATGAGCTCGGTCATGCGTTCGCAGTATGATATTTTCCTGCTGTTGCTCACTTTTAACGTCTTCTACTTGTTGCTGCGTGAACCTAATTTTGCAATTGCTAAAATGAAAGGGATATATTTCCTGAATTTGTCCCATTATTCTTTCGTCCGATTTAATACAGTTAATGACAGAAGGGTTAAGATAACGCTTAAGAATTTTTACAAGAATGTTGGGGTCATAGCATGGTTCAGTGATTATATGCCTGTGATATGTCGGAAACACTATTTCAAATCGATACGAAGATTCATATTGAGCTGTCCTCAGGAAAATTTGGCTTTTAATTGCGTTAATTGGTACCTCTACAGAGCATATTAAATTATGAGAAGAACTTTCATCACTATGTACACTAGATGTTAAAGTGTTTATTTGTATTTGAGAAACTCTTGATAAAGCATCAGCAACTACATTTGCTTTACCTGGCTTATAAAGCAATTCATAGTTATATTCCTCCAGAATCGCTTTGCAGCGTTTCATTTTGGAATTATAATTTTTACTGCTTAAGGCGTAAGTAAGCGGCTGATGGTCGGTATATATTTTTACTCCTGCCGTACCATACAAAAAATTTCTCAACGAATTCAAGGCCCATATGATAGCCATCATTACTTTTTCGTTGGCTGCGTAAGCCTCTTCGGTTTTACTCAATGTCCTATCGTCTTGCGAAAGCACAGCACCAATAGCAAAATTTGACACATCAGTTGTCAAAACAAATTCCTTATTATAATTCGGGTATGACAACATAATATCATCAGAAACGAGAGTAGATTTTATTTTATTGAATGCAGTCATAGCTTCAGGATTTAAATTTATTTTAGTTTTAGCAGATTGATTTTTGGACACACGTCCGTCCTTCCCTCTTAAAAGGGATGTCAGTGGTTTTGCCAATTTTGCATAGTCCTGAACAAATCTGCGGTAATACCCTGACAGACCCAGAAATGATCTTAATTCCTTCAATGTTTTAGAGGGTGGAATTCTTGATATTGCTTCTGTTTTTGTCGGATTTGTTTTTATTCCTTCCGCCGATATTACAAAACCAAGAAACTCTACAAACTTCTGAAAAAAATTACATTTATCTAGTTGAATCTTCATGTTAGCCTCTTCGAGAGTTTTGAAAAGTTTCTCCAAATGGCAGACATGATCTGTTTCAGTAGGGCTAAATACAATAATATTGTCAATATAAAAAAAGTAGAACACCCCGATATAGTTACGTAAAATATCGTCTAAAGCTCTTTGAAAATCTGAAGGAGCATTTTTTAAGCCAAATGCAAGTCGTGTGTACTCATATTTTCCATTATTGATAGAAAAGGCTGTTTTTCGAAAACCGCTCTTTAAATATAGCACAGAGAAAAATTTATTATTTCCCAATTGTGCAAGGACCTCTGTTATATCCGGAATTGGATATCGGTCAGCTATAGTAATTGCATTAACTTTCTATATTCGGTCACTACTCTGTGTTGTTTATCACCTGCTGAGTCAGGTTTTTTTGGCACAATCCATACAGGTGAATTGTATGGCGCCCTAGAGGTTCTAATTATACTATCGCGAAGAATTTCTTGTATCTGTTTTTCTACTTCAGCTTTCAATGACATAGGGTATGGGTAATGCCGTATATAAACCGGAGTATCGCTCTTTGTGCGAATTTCACCAACTACTTTAGTAGTATAAGTTAATCTTTTGTTTGGTTCAGCGAAAACTTCAGGCATTTTAGTCACTAAGTCATTAATTTTTTTCTTTTGTTGTTCCGTCATGTGTTCAC
Source organism: Tachina grossa (assembly GCA_949987645.1). Lineage (NCBI taxonomy): Eukaryota > Metazoa > Arthropoda > Insecta > Diptera > Tachinidae > Tachina > Tachina grossa. The sequence goes on along the minus strand of OX465277.1, from coordinate 57,342,582 downwards.
TTCGTATATGTATTGTCTTAATGAAATGAGATTTCTTCTGAAAAATCCTAATCTTCATTCCATTCTCGATTGTCATGTAATCCTCTCTAGTGTAAATGACTGCTCCTAATTGCTTAAGGCTGTAATTGCCTAAAATTCCATGAAAGGATTTAAGTGTAGGAAGAATATAAAACTTGAATTTTGAATCGGGAATATTAAAGAGACTGATGAAGGTATGTTCCTTAATCCTTACGTCTCCTGCCACTGAGCGAGCAAAGAAAGGTTCTTCATTTGGATAAGTTTTTTTGGGAAGAGAAGGTTGGATATAATTTTTTGTTGAACCGGTATCTATTAGGATATTCAAAATCTCTTTGTTTTAAATTTTATGTATGGCAACGAAGACCTAAAACCTAAAAAATTTGAATCGTTAAATTCTAATGGTTGTTCTTCCTGCGTGATGGACTCCTCCGGAATGTTTTGAAAACATTCTTGCGAGTCCTCGAGTTCAGAGCTTTTTGATGAGTATTCATCATCATAATTTTGTTCTGCTACCAGGTTTGTATCCACATAGTAGTTTCTTTGTACCTTGTTTCTATTGGCCTGGAAAGATGGAGCAGCTGGCCTTTTACCAAAAGGATCATTGGGTTTAGGTCTATTCATATAATTTACGCGATTTTACCTCATACTCACGTCGACATCCATTAGCTCAGGCCTTTCTTGAGGCTTTGGCATGAATGGACGTGGCGGTTGCACGAATTGTGTTTGGTGCATACCGTTCCCTGTTTGGTTATTGAAGTTTCGATTTTGGTTATAGACATTCATGGGTGGCCGTGGTACATAAGCCAATTGAGGATAGAAATTTGACTGCTGGAAGTTCCTCCTTGGCACTTGTGGTGGGTGTTTCACAATTCTATTTAAAACTTTTTGTGCGTTATGTGCATAATTCGTTCGAAAATTCTGATTTTCGAGCTTTAAACACAAATGGAGGGCTTGTGGCAAATCCACTGGCTCTCTCATTCCAATAGTCGAGGTAAGTCACCTTTGAGTCCTCTCACAAACGTGTCCAACGCCTTGTCGCGGTACATTTATGTTAATAGATGCAGGGTTTCGTTGCCTACCTCCATGCGCCCAATTTTATTTAAAATCAAGGACAAATGGGAATATACTTCCTGATAGAATTGCTGTATAGTACGGTTGCCCTGTATTAGTGATACCATTTGGTATTCTAGTGTTCCTAAATCTCTCTTATCTGTATAATGGAGAGTAAGGCACCTGGAAATAGCCTTCCACTCCAAGGGTGTGTTACAGGATTCTAATGCAATATCTGCATTTCCTATTATCTTATTGCGAATTACATTTAATATCACGTAATACTTGGGAGTGCCTCTAAGTGGTTCATAAATTTGTAGAATTCTGTCAACGGACTTCTTCCAGGAGTTGAACTCTCCAGGTTGACCAGAAAATTCGCGGAGGCAGCGGACAACGTCCGGAATTTTATCCAGTTCTGTCAAGTAACTGATCAGAAAATTCTGAAAAATTTGCGTTTGGGCTTAGCGCATTTTGCAACAATCGTTTTCCATGTGTTTGGAATATATTTTGTACCACACTTGCTATAGTTGCGGTAAATTGTTCCTGACTAATATTCTGTTCTGTACGTTGCGTCGGTTGGGAATTTGAAGGACCGTCGTATTAAATTGTTAGGATTGGACATGTTAATAAAGGATTTTAGTCAAACAAACAAATATCAAATTTTACTTTTGCAAATTTATCCCGGTCGTATAATTTTTTAATGAGCTTATAACGACAATATCACTATAAATTTAATATTTAAAAAAAATAGTTTTACTATTTAAAATAATATTAATATCTAAAAAATAATATAATTTTCTTAATCTAATATTTTCTTACATTAATATGATGGTCATCATTTTGGGTGCTGACTTCCGATCTTGTTGATGTGTCCGTAGTGGAATTATGTGGATTTTTTTACAAATATTTAATTGTTGTTGTGGTTATGCTTTTAATTTAAAAATTCTTTTTTAATTTTATCTTAGTAAAGCTTGTTTTTTAAGTTTATTAATTTGGAATTATTTTTAGTTTCTGCGCAGTTAGTTTTTAATTTTAAAGTATTATTTTTAGTTTTTCTGCACTGTTAATCGTTATCTCTAATTTCAAATTGTTATTTTTAGTTTTTTGCACAGTTAATTTCGCTTTTGTTTTAAAATTATTATTTCTAGTTTCAAATCGTTTTTTGCACAGTTAATTTCGCTTTTGTTTTAAAATTATTATTTTTTATTTCAAATTGTTGTTTTTAGCTTTTTGAACAGTTAGTTTTGCTTTTATTTTAAAATTATTATTTTTAGTTTTGTTGTGTTTTTCTTTTTTTTTTACACAGAAAAGTTAGTTTTAAAATTATTATATTATTTATGTAGCACTACTAAAATTATTAAAGCTAATCTAATTATCTTCATTTCTTATAATAATGATTTTAAATGTTTTAAAAAAAGTGGATAGGCTGATATCTAAATATCGTCATTTTCGTCTGCCTATTGTTTCAGGCAGTTACTAAAGGTACGGTCACACTTGTCAAACATTTGCCCAAAAAAGCGTAACCAACAAACACTAATGAAAAAAGTTTTGATCCAGACACTTGTTTATCATATCAAACAGTTTCGAACACAATTAACGCACAATGTCATAGAATCAAACAATATTTGCTACTAATTATTTGACTTGGCAAACTTTTGTCTGAATTGAAAGATTTGTCATTAGCATTTAGTGGTTATACTTTTTTGGGCAAATATTTCACAAGTGTGACCGTAGGTTAAAAGGCCTCAATCTCCAGTGTCCTTTGAGGGAAAAAAGTTCATTTAAAAAAATTTTTTTTTTCTTTTTTAGGGTTCCGTACACCAAAGGTGAAAAGGAACCCTATTGTTTTCGCTACGCTGTCCGTCTGTCCGTCACACGGTATTTTCTCAGGAACCGTAAGAGCTACGGACCTGAAATTTGGACACAGACCTTGGCCGCTACAACAGCAAATACATGAGAATTAAAAATTAAAGGGTGTTCCAAAACGAGCAACGAAAAATATTAAAATCCCATGTAATATACATACAATTGTATATTGAAACTTGAAATTTGTAAAATTAGTGTATTTTTATACAGACTACAACAATTAACACTAAAATTTAAAAAAAAATTTAAATTAAAGGGTGGTCCATCAGTTAATGCAATTTTGACTATGTAATTTTTACAATTTGCTATATCTTGGAAACCGTAAGAGGCAAACACTTGAAATTTTCAAAAACGGTAAAACTAAAAAAACCGAAAATTATAAAATCGCCAAACCAAAAAAAAAAATCGCCAAAAATTAAAAAAAAATCGCCAAAACGAAAAAAATCGCCAAAACTAAAAAAATCGCCAAAACTAAAAAAAAATTCTAACACTAAAATAAATCGCCAAATTCGAAAAAATCGACAAAATGAAAAAAAAGCGCCAAAATGAAAAAAAACGCCAAAAATCGAAAAAAATCGCCAAAACGCGAAAATGTCGCCAAAACTAAAAAAAAATTAAAAAAAAAATCGCAAAAATGAAAAAAATCGCCAAAAATAAAAAAAATCGCCAAAATGACAAAACGCCAATAACCGAAAAAAATCGTCGACAAGAAAATAAAGTGTTAAAACTAAAACAAGAGCCAAAACTTAAAAAAATCGATAAAACCGAAAAAACGCAAGAACCGCCAAAACAAAAAACACCGAAAAGATCCCAAAAACGAAAAAAATGCCAAAACTATATATTATATAGGATGAAGTTTGTATTAAATTACATATCTAGTGTTCGTACGGAACCCTTCGTGCGTGAGTCAGAGTCGCACTTCACTGAATTTATTTTAATAACACGTTAAGCGACTTCTTTTATAAGCGGTTTTTTTTAATTTTTTTCCCTCCCTTCTTCTTTTTTTAGAAGGGTCCCTGTTTGGGCGCCAATTAAATCTCTATGAGATATTTTATTAAAAAAATATAAATTTTTTGGGGAGCTATGCTCCTTTATTGTTTGAATGTTAAATTAACACTGACTTAAAGCTAAACTAAATTACATATTTATTAGTAAATTATTCTATTGTTGCCCCACATCACCTGATATTATTCCTGGAATTATGCATTCTTGCTGGAGCTTCAAATTTATAGCGAGCGGATGTTCCCACGAAAATGCGTTGCACAACGTAAGCATGGTGTCAGCAAAATTCTTTATTTAATTTTTATATGCAGTTAACATTTGCATCGTTAACTTACGTATGTACATTTAATATTGGTCGTTATTAAATAAAAATCTGCTTTTAGGCTATACTGAAAATCTTTCAAAGCACAAAAAATTTGGAGGAAATAGAAAATTGTTCCATATTGTTTCTTCTTTTTTAAATTAGTAAAGCAAACTATCGGAAGAAAACAGTTTGTGCGCCGAATCTTATATACCCTTTACGAAAGTGCGTTTGTGTAGTATATAGATACATACATATTTGTTTTGTAAAAATATTTATCATTTTTTGCTCTAGTGCAATTTTTAGTAAGTGACCTCTCGGTATTTTTCGATTAAATATTTTTTTTTATATTAGCAATAAGTTGAATATCTATGCCTTACTTTCTCAACCTCGTATCTTAAAAAATACAAGTTTTCAGGAGAGCTAAAAACGGTTCATTTCTTTATACTTCGGTGTTTGGATAAAAGTTCAAACATAAAGATATTACGTGTTTACTACCCTACATACCTCCAGTTTTTGAAATACATTTTATGAATCTTAAAACTTTCAATGATAAAAGCCTAAAATAAATAATAAGAATGGATTACTTTTCACTAGCAATTAATAAATATTCCTGAATTACTTTACTTAAATAATTTTTTTTCTGGTTAGGACATTCAGTTTCCCAGTAAAAAAAGGTACTCCAAAGAAGTCATGAAAATATAGAGTTTGCAGTCTGGAAGTAGTTCAAATTTCGATCCGATCTAATGATTTTTACATAGGGTTGTCATTGCAAGAACTTCTCTTTTTCGATGCCTAGTCACCGAATTAGAAGCGATTTTAAGAAAAATTTCCTTTTTTGTGTTCTATGGTAATATTTTCATCTAGGAAAAACTTTAAAAAGTTACATATTTTAACAATTCGTTTCTTTTTATACGAATTTAAACGCGAAACAGTGTTTTCATGTAAATTTAAGCAAATAACATCTAAATTTTAGGCCAAAATTAGTTCATAAATTTCTTTCAAAAAATCGATTTTTTGAACATTTTGGTGAGTATTTACTAAAACTATGGAAAAACTACAAAGTTTTGTGTGATTAAATAAACTTTTACTTGGTTTTCTGCTAACTATCGGCATATTAAAAATATCGATTTTTTGGAAGCAATGAAAATGTGGTTCCTTCAGAATGACTTCCATTTTTTTTACTGGGTTGTTTTGAAAATGGTCTAAGTCAATACAACGTCCGAAAACAACATTTCCGTATGAAAAATACACAAAATTGCACGTTCATAAAAAAATTTCATTCATTCAAAAATTAAATGTTGCACAATGTAGAAATATTTTTTAATTTATTCAAACGCAAAACACTGAATATCTCGAAACAAAAAATATATGACTTAGACCACTTTCATAATTAAGGGCACATATATCAAATGTACTTAATTCTTTTCAATTAATTATAGTTAATTGAAAAGAATTAATTATAATTATTAATTATATTTGGAATTTCCTAAAGCAGTTAAAAATTTAATAATCGTACTTAAGATGTTTTGTCTAAAAATCGAACTTCTAAAAGATTTGTTTGGCAAATTTCACTACTTTCCATTACTTAGTAACAATCACTTTAATAATTGTGTATCCTTTACAAATTCAGACGTGTTTTTGAGTTTGAAAACTATGTGAATCCTTCTTTACATATAAAAGTTGTTGTTTTGAAAATTGGCGAAAATAATATTTCTCTGGCTGAAAAAATACTTCCAGAACAAGGTTAATAGCATAAAGTATTTTTGGGATGGTTTATGTTTCTGATACACAGAAAAAAATGATTTTGATATTTGAATACGAAAATCGTTGATTCAATAAAAATTTTTTTCGAATTTTCTGTGATGACAATTTTTGCATTATTGATAAATAAAATTGTATGCACGTTTATTGAATATATTGTTTTTTTTTCAGTCAATAAAGAAATTTAATGAATCATAGAAAAAAGTTGTTGACTGAAATTTTATTTTCAGTGATAATTGTTATTGTGTGTGTGTGTGGATGAATGTCATATTTTTCAACCCCTTTTTGTTCGCTTTTGCTTACCCCCCGTTTTCACATGCCAGGAGTTACTTGCAAGTAGTGTATATGTATTACTAACGAAAATCAGGAGAAATGTAAAAAAACGAAAATTTTTTGAGTGGCTACACAGCACAGTGCAAGTTAAAATGTCGTCAACAAGTAAAGTTCTAGCTAACAGCGTTACTTCAACTGTTAGTGCACTGTTGCCAAGAAGTCAATATTGAACTTTAATTGTATTGTTAATATATTTCTTTTATTAAAACATGAAATTTATGTTCAAACTTAACTCTAAAGTGAGTCTCTGACATTTCTCAATATCCTTTTTATATCTAATTACAAAAAATCAGCTATAATACTAACCAAATTAATGAAATGCGACAAGTGAGAAAATTTACTTGCTTCAAAATTTCATCGCAAGTGGAAAAAGTGTGGCTGTATTAGTAAAAAATGTAAGTGCATTGAGTTTTTTTCACTTGCACTTGCATGTGGCAACGGGGGTTAGCTGCTATTAAAACTAAAATGTGTGGATGAGTCGAACCGGCAATCTCTTGACTAATAAACTAACGTACTTACCACTCAGCTAAAGAGCAAATCATTATTAAAGAAGGAAATAATGAATAGAAGCAAAACATGATTTCTTATGTGCGCATTGTCTTAATCTAAAAATAACTTTGTTGAGTAAAAAAACAAGCGACGACGTTTTTCGGCTTCTTGTCCGAATTCTAGGGATGCCAAAAGGGAAATCCCGAACCCGGAAATCCCGGGATTAGGCAAATCCCGATTTTTGGATTTGTAAAATTCAATCCCGGGATTTCATTTTCGGGATTTCTTAGCAATTTTTATATAAAAACTTTATAAATTCAAATTTTCGTGATTTTAAGGTATTTTTTATAATATGTACTTAAAAGTTCCAAAGGTGCTACAATGTATGTACATTTTAGAATTATTTTGAAAACAAAAGAAACATATTACCTTTGAAAGGGAAATAACATTTGAACAATTCATAAGTTTGACAAATTTATTCCAAATATTGCACTGCAACGTTGCAAAAATATTTTTTTTGGAATTAACATACTTTCGCCTGAAACGTCCAGAATTGCAAAAAACATTTTCTCAAAAACAGAAATAATTGAATTAAAAAAAAACATTTCTTGGGAATCGACGTATTTTTACTTGAAACGTAAAGAAAAACAAACAAAAATTTCCCCCAATTTAAAATTTTATTTGGACTTAGAAAAAATAAATAAAAATTAATATATTCGCATCTGAAACGCGATATATTAATTTAACAAAAACAAATTTGCTAGATATAATATCATCTAATAATTTTTTTGTAATATTATAACAATATTGGTACTATGTTCCAAATGTAATATTACCAAAAACTATTCCGGCAATATCCCTGCAATATTACCGATTACATGCAACTTAGTAACATTCCAGCAAAATTCCAGCAATATTTTGTGCTCTATGGGTAATCAACTTAAAAATAGATGAGAAAAATTCTTTTGATTTTTATTTCATATTCGTATTAGAAAATTGTTCACTTTAAAGACAATTGTGCAATGATAAATTATGAACATAAAACCTTTTAAAATGCCTTATATTGTTATTAAAGCAATATTTAAAATCTCGAAAATCCCGGGATTTCCAAAAATCGATCCCGATTGGCATCCCTACCGAATTCACACGTATACAACACTAGCAATAAAAAAAACAACATCAGCACATGACCAGGTTGAGTCAATCAACAAGCAAGGAAAACACCAACACAAATAAATGACATTAAAATTTAATGATATTTTAAAATGGGCGGAATTGATAAATACAATATTCAAGTTAATGACAAATATTATTGAAATTAAAAATTTTATTCAATAACATGGTTTTATTGAAAATAATTCTTGTCAATTTTTTTCTGTGTAACGTTATATTTTAATACAGAATTCTATTTTAATCTTTAAGTTTTTAAAGAACAAACACAACCCGTTAAGCGATTAGCTTATCTGCGGAAAACACCCAGGGTCTATAGCGGAAATCGAACCCACGACTCTGGACTGGGAGGCTAGCATCGCTACCACTCAGCCACAGGGGCACCCTACTCCATTCAACGTGGCTTAAACAATGTAGGTCTGAAAATATCGACTAGGTACTTTTTAGTATTCAGCATAAGAAACATATTACTCGCTATAGCAACAAATAATATCCTCACAAAAACATAAATGTGTAAAAGGCCAAGTTCTGATCCGAAATTTTGGCGATTAAAAGTATTGAGATAAAAATGTTAACCAAATTCTTTTTTGGCACAATATCTCTCACTACAATCTGCCATGCATTATATGAATTACTAATCGTCAGGGTGTCATATCATTTCTAGGCAAGCTGTTAACTTGAAAACATTTTCCCCATACAAAAAAGTAAACAAATATCCGTTATTATCTTCTGTATTACAAGGATAAAAATATTGCCGAGTAAACAGGTTGCCCAGAAATGATAGCGCGTGAAAAGTTTGAACTCCTTTACCTTAAATTCTTAATTTTGAGTTTAAAATGCATCTGTATTAAAACTTCTGGGTTTTTAGATTCTTCTTAGTGATCTCTGATTTAGATTTATTTGTGTGGTGCGAATTTGTGTTTTAATGGCGTGGACCCGCACAACGAATAAAACTTCTTGGTTTTAGGATTTTTTGAATTGGCTTACTCATCTACACTTATTTGTACGTGTGAAATAGGAACAGAAGAAACAGTTTTGCAAAAAAAAAATTAGCAAAAACTTAAATTTAGTGCTAAAAACTATGATTTAACAGTTAAAACAAATAATGTTTTTTTTTACTAAATTCTTGCAATTTTAAGTACAGGGAGATTAAAAAACCGAGATAAGCAATAGGTATTTGTGGCCAAACTTATCTAGTGTGAAGAAGTCTGTCGCGCCGGAGGTAATATTTACATATTTTATACATAATTGTAACACAAAAATAAAGCTTATTTCTTTTCATTTAATTAAATCCGTTGCTATTGTATGTATATGCAAACTTTTTATACTGTTCTACCTGTAATAAATTCAATAAAAATCGCATTTCAGAACAAAAATAAGTTGTGTATGTAGTTCATTAATTAAAGCTTCTTTTGCATTTAATACCTACATTATTTTTTGATTATGTATGGATGGTTCCCGGCCAGCATTATTAAAATGATTTTATTTAATATAATTTAAAAGTTAATTGACTATACGTGTATAAGGAATTTAAACAATCTGAAGTTGTTGGCGGCGGCGGGGAAGGCGGACAAACAAAAATTTTAGTTTCAGTTGCCTTGCTAGTTAACACTAGTTTTCAATATTATTTTTGGCAGTTATATGAATTTCGTTTCTTAAATATATCTGAGAATACCGTTTTTTTTTATAAAATTAATGACTGAGTTATCTTTTTGATTATTTGATTTTTTAAATAGGACCACAATATATAAAATCCAACAATAATGATTTATTTTGTTACAAGAGTTTTAATTTTTTAAATCTTGAGGCTTTACGCATATAAACTTTGCATACCGTGTGTATTTCTAACACACTTCCCTTTCACCAGTGATAAACAAAATTAGATGAGATCTTATGTGAGATATCATGTATGCATACATTTTTATATTGCTCTATATAATGCATCTTATTTCTATTTCTCATGTATTATAATACGTTTCATATATTAGTCCATATACCAATTCATATCTAAAACTTTTCGCACGTATAATCCCATACATTTCCATATGTGAATTCATATACAAGTAGTAGGGAATTGGGGTTCCGGGGACAATTAAAATTGTTAAATTGTTGCTGAAATTGTTAAATTTGGGTAATTAAAATTTGAAAATTTTAAAATTCTTGAAATTTGATACCTACGAGGGTGGTTCGATAAGTCCTTTAAATATTTTTCGAGGGTGGTTCAATAAGTCTGTCTTTTTCCTAATGCCTACGGCATGCATGATAATTTTTCCTAATGCCTACGGCATGCATGATAATTTTTCCTAATGCCGACGGCAAAACATGATTATTATTTTTTTCAAATGCCGACGGCAAAACATGATTATTATTTTCTAATGCTCCCAGTGTTGCCATACTGTAGAAATTTGTTATCGTAATACTATATCAGTAATATCAGAGAAAGAAGGTTTGATGACTACTAGGTCATATGGTTTCATATGAATCATGGGAATGTGCTTGTGTGATTTCCTCACGCTAATAAATTCTTATAAAATAAAATAATTAAATAAATGAATAAAATAATTACATAAATTATTTTATTTATTTATAAAACGTTCTCATGTATGTGAACACCCCTAATGCTTGTGTGTGGGGGGTCCAGCTTGTTTGTCGCTGGTAAGCTTATATTCTGTTTATTTGTTTAAGAAATATATTTATATGTATGTGTGTGTGATGTATGTATGTATGTATGTGCGTATGATGTGTGTATGTATGTATGTATGTGTGTATGATGTATGTATGTATGTATGTATGTATGTACGATCGAAAGAACTTGTGCGTGGAATATTTTGTGGCTGTGTAGAATACATTTATATTTTGCAACATAATCATTTTCTTTGTCTACGATTATTTTAAAGCAGCAAAGTTTCAACTAACTACAGTCATAAGCAGAGAAACAAAAAGTAAAAATTTGCAAGTTAGCAAAAATGCTAACTTTTCCTCCTCCTTCCCACTTCCTTCTCTTTCCTTTATGTAGTTTGTATTTGAAATAAGAAAACACTTGTAGATTTTTTATTTTTCTATACATTTATTGCCTAAAATTTTTTAAAATTTTATAATAATACATACATTAATATTTTAAAGAGTGAAAAAATTCATTTAAAGCAAGATATTTCTTTTGTTAGTAAAATAGCATTTTTTAATGCGCAAACACCAAGTTTATGATAATTACAATAAAAATATTCTGGATACTTAATCTCCATTTGTTTAAAGTTGATACAGCCTATATCCTCAACGTTAAAAATTTTTCGGCATAAGATTTTTTCCAACCATCGTCTTTTCTCTTCACCTTTTACATAAATTTTAGAACATCTTGCGTTGGCTTTTAAAAAATTGCAAACGCTTTCAAAATAAACTGATCCAGCAGTCCAGCTGAGGTGATGATAGTTTTTCGTTAGCCACTTTGCTTCTCTTTGCTTTTTTATTGATAAGCATTTAAAATCAAAAGGTGGTTTTATAATGAAATTGTTATATTCATAATTGTTGAAAACAATCCCTACTTCTTTTGCGATGAAATCATTTGAATTACGTTTGAAACCTTGTACGTCTATAAAAATTGTGTTATTTTCCATATTACTCAATTTATAAGACTTCGAACTTGTCCTTTGATGGGTATATATTCTATTATGCGATCATGAATAAGAATGCAGTAAGCTGATGTCTTTGCTGCAATATTAGTTGCTGTTTCAAATGCTATTTTTATATCAATCGGTCCATTATTGAGTGATTCATTCTGATGACTGACATCTACTACAATAATAGGAGCTTTTGTCTTAAACTCTGATGTAGATAGAAGCGGTTGAGATTCCCTCATATAGTAACTTTGTTGGAATCTTAGATACATATCATATAGAATTGCATATCGTTCATTTTTGAACTTTATGTTAAGATCATCATATGGATATGAGACTGAATTTAAATGTACTTTTAAATTAGTCAAATCACAATGAACAAACTTATTTTCTTGTTGAAAAGCAATCAATACAAAACGGGGGCGTTCTCTATTTGCAGCCAGTTTAACATTCCAAATATGGCTAGTACCTGTGCTTAATTGTGGATTAACATGACAATCCCAACTGCGAAATGCCATAGGTATAGAAGCACCATTGTTAATAATTTTTATCATATTCAATTTGCTAAAGTCGGATAATTGTACATGTGGGATTCTCCATGAGATGAGTGAAATTGTAAGTTTAGCTTTTTCAGTAGAAACACTCGAGCGTACAAGATCTTCATCATTCTTATTGCGCAAGAGTATCAATTCATGTTTTCCATTTAGTATAACTTTGTTGTAGTCTTCGGCGAATCCTAGAAGCATTTTTAGAGGTACATAAAAATTGAAAAATCCATTTTCAAGAGTGACATCGTCAATTTTGTTCCATCCAGCATTTTGCATCACATTGCTTTCTGTTGGTGACAGAGAAACCAAATTTTTTATAGTGCTTGTGGCTCCTAAATATCTTGTATGGTCAATTTCAATTCCATTGAGCTCATAGCGAATTTCATCAAATAGATATGCCACAAAGTTGTTTTTTAATAAAAAGTTCTCCGAAGAAGAAGAAGAAGATTTGGCCGTATTATCATCGGCAACAAACCCCTCTAAATAAATGTAGCTCTCACTGGGTAGCACATACAAATCTTGATTTTGTATTGAAATTCTAATTTCATCATTATTGTTGTAAGATTGTAAGTATGGTACATATGTATGATAGTCCTTTTTGATTATATTCTCATCAGACAAGGGTTTATCTAAGACATCTAGTATTGAACTCATTTTGTCTTCAATTTAAAATTCAAGGACTTTAGAAAATTTTTATTTGATGTTGTTAGAGCTTTTTGTTGAGCTGGTCGCTTTAATGTTGTTGTTGTTGTTCTTGGTGCTATATTTTTCAATGTATTTGTGTTGTATATTAGCATTATTTAGTTGGCCTTAAATGTATTCGTATTGTAATTTCCTCTCCTCGGAAATTAATTAAATCACCGTGTTGATCCAGTACGCGCAGCGCTAGTGAACTTATCTCTCTGGTGTTTACAGGTAAATAGATAAGATTTCTTGGAACCTCATCTATTTTATAGCCTGGAGGCACATTAATCGGAAATTCATGAAGTGTATGCGATTTCGAGTTATTCATATATGTGTTTATAGCGATACTACTTTCAATTCGCAAGAGATTCACTTTGAAAATATTAACTGGAAGATCTGAATAATAATATTTGTTTGGTGTTAGGATTTTGCTATTGAATCCTAAAAGTTTTCCAATTGTATTGTCTTTATTAAAATATACAGGATCCTTGGAACTATTAACTTTAACTTGCATTGTATTGTTATTGGCTTCAATAAAAATCTTATTTGCTGGGCAGAGTCGTTTGTATTCCTCTTCTATAAAATCAACTATATTATTTAATTCGTAAGATCCAATTGGTATTTCAATTATATATTGTTGTAGGTGTCTACATTTGGAATACTGTTGTATGAATGAAAATCAGTTAGAGCACACTCATATGCACCATGTAATTCAATAGGAGGAAAGTAACTAGCAGATAGTTCTGATGAGTTAGAGCTCAGAGTAAGTGTTATTGATTATAACAGTCTGATTACAATTAAATAATGTTTAGTACACAGTATGGTTTATAAGCATGATTTACATATTTTATTTCAAATTTTTTCTTATTTTAAAATTAACATTAGTTTCTTAATATTAATGCTGTTGCTATTGATGTTGTTGTTGTTTCTAATTTAGTTTTTCTTCCAACTATAATATTTCATCTTTACTTATCCAAGAATTGTGTTGATTAGAAAATCCCAGCCATTTAACATATACCTCCTTCCCTTTAATTTTAAGAACCTTTTCAACTAGATATGTATTTGGAAATCTAGTTTTTGAAAGTTCCTCAGTATAGAAGCCACCTTTAATAGGATTGCCAAGATAGTCTTCTAATATGTATGTTGCAGGATTTGTATTTTGAACTCTTGTAATTGTGAAAATTTCTGTAGTCCAATTTGGAGTATAACCTTTTTCAAATGTGTGCTTATATTTGCTTATGCGAACATGATCTCCCACATTAAATTTTGACATTTTATACATTTTCAAATGACTGTATACTGTATTTAGCAGCTTTTCCTCATTTGTTGAGTTGACTTTAATAGGAGCCATTTTAATGGTACGATGAACTTTTCTATTGTATGCATTGAGTAAATCATTGTATATATCAATCCACTTATATGAACCATTATAACTAAATTCTTTCCACATCATTCCTTTCAATGTTCTATTAAATCGTTGTACTATTGATGCTTTCATAATGCTATATGTTGAGTAGTGATTAATGTTGTATTTATGCATTAATTTTCCAAAGTGTTTATTTCTTTATTGGCTTTACTCCGTTGAATCAAAAAAACTTTCGTTTTTGCTTATTTGCAAATTCTTGTTTTCATATCGCTTAAACATGCACAGTCTTGTTTTCCCTGAGAGGTTCTGCACAAAACAAATTGAATTTCACAATATTATGAAATTCCATTAAATTTCATATTTTCATAAAGAGAAACAATTTAGATAATCGGATAAGTCCTTATATTTTTCACTACATACAAGTTTCTGTAATTTTCTATTCGAATAAATGATTCCTAAATATCATTTAAAAAATAATACAAAACAAGGAATAATTTAATTTAATTTTATTTATTTTTATTATAATGATGGAAACATTTCATAGTATCTAATTATTAAATTTTCTAATATACTTTTGCGCAAAAAATATATTGTACATCTGCAAGTATCAGGTCCTTCCTCACACTCAGGATCATACCAAGGACAGCTTTTGAAGTGTCCTTCTTTATTGTCTTCATCTTCCATGATACCATATTCTTCGTTCTCATCTAGCATATTTTCGAAAAATTTGATCATCTCCCAATGATCAAAAAGCCTGAAGCTTTCGAAATCTCTTAAAAATTGGTTTAGAGTACGTCTAATTTGGCTCATTGTATTTGCCGATAAATTAATGAATGATGATTGTTTGAAGGTTTCTTTAAGACTAGTTTGCTCTTTAAATTTTAAAAGTACTATCTTTTGATATTTAAAATATCTATACCATCATCTATATTCCATACTTCTTTTTTAGCACTCTATCTCTCTCTATCCCTTTTCTCTCTATAACCATCTCTTTCTGTCTATCACTATCCCCCACTTATTCACTATTTCACCATAAATATTTTCGATTAGCCTTCTTGAAGTCGTCATCGCTACTTTTAAGATCATTTTCAGTTAAACATTCAAAGTGCGGAGAAGTAAATAAAAAAAAATAAATAAATAAAACAAAAATGGAGTCTACAACAAATCTAACATCAAAATTTAATTCACTAAAAAATAAAACCTTAATCCACATAAAGGAGCTTGAGACAGCAACTAAATACACCATTCGAAAAGTGTCAAGAGTAACAACAAAATATGGGCCAACACTAAAAGTTGAAATGGAAAACCACATAATGTTCCTCCCAAAGCGATATAATGCTTTAACCGATGCTGAAATTAAAAAACTCTCGAGCGGATCATGTTGATTAAGCAAAGAAGGTGAACAAAGCTTAATTGTTGAAAGCGTGCTGAGTGAATTTCTAATTCAAAATTTCCTATTTGGCAATGAAATATGTTAATTATGTATTTTAAATTATAAATAAAAAGACATGAAAGAGTTTTGTAAAATATAAATGTTTGTGCTTTTTTATTTAATATCATCAGTTATTTCATAAAGAAATTTAAGACATAAATGACCACAGGTAAATGTATTGAAATTCTGATGTTGATTATAGTTGTATTTTATATTTCTACCAAGATATTTGACTACTTCCGAAGGAGGTTGTAAGTTTCCAAAGCTGTCGAAATATTCTTTTTCATTGTTGTTTTTATAATATGCTACCCAATGTGTACCAGGTCCTGTTGATACGTCTAAATTGATTATTCCACATTCTATTTTCTTTGTTCGTTTTGGTAGAGTATTTAACATGAAAACTCCTCTAAAATGTGGAATATTTATATAGAAACGGTTTATGTCCACATCAGATAGTGGTCTGTTGAGTAGCATCTCTAAGAGTTTTTTGATTCTTCTTTGTAAACTAAACCATAACCCTTTTTATATGGTTTTAAGTAAAGTCCCTTTCCAACTGCTATAGATTCCATCGCTCTATTATGTCTAGTTGCTTCATCAAGTTGTTTTTTTGCATTCTTTGTTGCATTTACAGCTTTTGCTATAGCAGCACCTCCAGTAGTTAGACTACCAATTGCACCCAGAGCAGTTAAAATCGGTATTAGAGGCAAAAAGCCACCAATTTTTGGGACACGTATTACACGTGGTACTATAATTTGAGATTTTCTTCCTTTTAATGATTTGTTGATAGTTTTTCGGGCAATTTTAATTGCTGAGTTAATATCTAATGGTTTTTCCTTCTTTAGTATTTTTGTTGCAGCTCTAATTGATGTTCTAAACAGTTTTTTATCATTTAGCTTGTTCTTTTTAACATTTTTCTTTTTCTCCCATACCAAATTTTGTTTTGGCTTTCATTGCGTTAGTAACCATATAGGCAAATGATTTTTCAGCAATACTACTATCTTTTGATAAAACTCGATCCCAAGCTGAATTTGCAAGTATTTTATCAGCCTTGTGTCTAGTGCTTAAATCCTTATTTTTCGAATAAGCTATATCGTGATCTTTACAAGCAGAGTCCAATAAATTAATTCCTTTATCACCTCGATTTAAACGTTTTTGTAGTTTTGTTCCAGGTCCACAGTACTGATATCCAGGAAGATGAAGTTCAACAGGTAGATAGTTTATTATTTTATCTACTATACCTCCTCCAACGAAGGTGTTTTTATGACTAAACGTTTTCTGATATCGTATAACCATATTATCTGATATTTTCTATAATAAGAGGTAACATTTATGAAATCTATTTAGTTACAAAAATGCAGTTAGTGAAACAACATAAAAATATTTTAGTTCGTAATATTGATGAATCATCGAACATCACTTCAAAAATAAAGCATAGCCCCCTCTTACCAAATTCTATTCGTGCTCTAATAGTGGGACCATCAAATTGTGGAAAGACTAATGTTATGATCGGCTTACTAGAAAGTCCTAATGGACTCAAGTTTGAAAACATCTATTTATACTCAAAATCTCTTTATCAACCCAAATATGAGTACTTGAAGAAACTAATTTCACCAATTAAAGGAATGGGATATTATACATTCACCGATAATGAATCAGTTATTCCACCTGACGAAGCTAAAACTAATTCAATTATGATATTTGATGATATTGCATGTGAAAAGCAGAATAATATACGTACATATTTTTGTATGGGGCGACATAGGGATATTGATTCATTCTACTTGTGTCAAACTTATACTAGAATTCCCAAGCATTTAATAAGAGACAATGCAAATGTTATTATAATGTTTAAGCAAGATGATACAAATATGAAGCATGTTTATAGGGATCATGTTGGCAGCGATATGAGTTACGAAAAGTTCCAAGAAATTTGTAGAGAATGTTGGAAGAATAAATATGGCTTTTTAGTGATAAGCAAAGATAATGAATTAAATGATGGTCGCTACAGAAAGCAATTTGACTTTTTCATAACTATATAAACTACTTCTCATAAAAGATTGACTTTAGTTATTAATCTAACTTTAAACTTGATACATCTATTTGCTATAACCTCATCCGATACCTGATAAGCTGATCTCCAAACTGTACCAGCTACCTGAAAACCAGACCAGCTCCTGATAAGCTGATCTAAAAACCAGACCAGGTCCTAATAAGCTGATCTGAAAACCAGACCAGGTCCTGATAAGCTGATCTGAAAACCAGACCAGGTCCTGTAAAGCTGATTTGAAAACCAGACCAGCTCCTGATAAGCTGATCTGAAAACCAGACCAGCTCCTGAAAAGCTGATCTGAAAACCAGACCAGGTCCTGAAAAGCTGATCTGAAAACCAGACCAGGTCCTGAAAAGCTGATCTGAAAACCAGACCAGGTCCTGAAAAGCTGATCTGAAAACCAGACCAGGTCCTGATAAGCTGATCTCATTGCTGATACCTGTTATTTGCCCTTAGCAAACATGGATGAGAAAATTTTAAAACAGTTGGTGTTGACAAAGAATGTGTTGAAGAAAAAGCTTCGTATAAAAACTGGTGAAATAGATACACGTGAACAATTAAGAGATACATTCAAACCTATAACAGAACCTCTTAAAGAATTCATAAATAGTTCTAAAAATTTTAAAAGAATTCGTATGAAAGAAGAAAGTAACATCAAGACAGAAGTTGAAAATAATACAAGTTTAAAGCCTGAAAACCCATCAGTCAAGATAGAGACAAGTACACCAAAAAAACTAGTAGAAGGGACAATTTTTGATAATACCATCTTATTTAATGATGTTAATACTGAAAATGATGATGATGATGATGAAGATGATTTTTACTCACAGACTTCCAATACAGAATATACTTATACTGATTTATCAGTTTTGGAAGGGAGAAATGAGTTAGATACAAACTATGGCCCACATAAAGATTACAATAATGAATGGAAATTTGGTGATAGTAACCTAAAACTGAATGAAGATAAAATACAAGTTGGTGGTCAAATATGGGCTCTAACACCAGGACTATTTTCTCTAATGTTTCATAAAATACCAAAAAATTACGATAAATTTGAACGTGAAATCTATAAAAAGATTTTAATTACTACTAATGCATATAGAAGAGACTTTAAACCTGATGGTCAAATTAAGGGTACTAGAGGATATAAATATAAATATATTTTTAAGAAATTTATTGATGAGAAAAACCAGAAGAATTTACCTGAATCAACAGGGTCTAAGCCCAAAGGTAGCTATTTAGGTGAGGGAATGATGCAAGTTAACATCAATAATCCCAACTATATATACTGGGACGATCCCAATGAGTTAGTAGATAGACTTCGACTACTGCTCGCATCACAAGGTGCAGGTCATACTAATCACAATAACGAAATTGTATCAATTATTGAAGAACTACGTGAAGCGAATATAATACACTAACTTTAATAAACTAAATAGAGTATGTCTGTTGATAAATTTGGACACTATTTAAACGATACTAGCAGCACAATTTCTTTGAAAAATGCACCTAAACTGCTGGGGTTCTTTGTGGATACGAACAACAACATTGATGTCCAAAACAAAAGGATCAAAAATGTTGCAAAAGGTCTGGAGGAAAACGATGTTATCAATAAATTGTTTTTGCAAACTCAAATCGAAAAATTAGAAGAGAAATTATTAACATACTTTAAGGGGGATAATACTATAATACGAGAAGATATTCAAATGCAAGTTGAGGAACTACAACGCGAAATAAAATTATATATAGAAGAAAATTATAAAATTGAAAAAGATATTCTACATATTAAAACATCCTTTGAAGAACAAATTGAACAGCTTAATGAAAAAATTTATAGATTAGAAAATTATATGTTTGTATCAATAGCTGAAAGTGCGTCAAGCAGATCACAACACTCTGCAAAAAATCTTTAAAAACAACTTAATGTCTTCAAAAAGAAATTTAGTAAATGAACTCCATAAGCAAGCACGAAAACAATTTGTGCGTCGCAGAGTTGTAATGAAAGGAATAGATGATCTTTGGCAAGCTGATTTAGTTGAAATGGGGAACTATTCTAAAGAAAATAGAAATTATCGATTTTTGTTGACTGTAATTGACACATTCTCAAAATTTGCATGGGCAGTACCGCTAAAAACAAAAACAGCACTCGAAACAACCAAGGCAATGGAAGATATTTTTGAATTGGGACGAGTACCAAAAAACTTACAAACAGATGATGGCAAAGAATTTTTCAACAAACACTTTGGAAAATTAATGCATAAATACAACATTAATCACTACTCAACATATAGCATTATGAAAGCATCAATAGTAGAACGATTTAATATATTTTAATATTAAAGTTAACTCAACAAATGAGGAAAAGCTGCTAAATACAGTATACAGTCATTTGAAAATGTATAAAATGTCAAAATTTAATGTGGGAGATCATGTTCGCATAAGCAAATATAAGCACACATTTGAAAAAGGTTATACTCCAAATTGGACTACAGAAATTTTCACAATTACAAGAGTTCAAAATACAAATCCTGCAACATACATATTAGAAGACTATCTTGGCAATCCTATTAAAGGTGGCTTCTATACTGAGGAACTTTCAAAAACTAGATTTCCAAATACATATCTAGTTGAAAAGGTTCTTAAAATTAAAGGGAAGGAGGTATATGTTAAATGGCTGGGATTTTATAATCAACACAATTCTTGGATAAGTAAATATGAAATATTATAGTTGGAAGAAAAACTAAATTAGCACCAACAGTAGCATTAATATTAAGAAACTAATGTTAATTTTAAAATGAGGAAAAATTTGAAATAAATATGTAAATCATACTTATAAACCATACTGTGTACTAAACATTATTTAATTGTAATCAGACTGTTATAATGTCAATAACACTTATTCTGAGCTCTAACTCATCAGAACTATCTGCTAGTTACTTTCCTCCTATTGAATTACATGGTGCATATGAGTGTGCTCTAACTGATTTTCATTCATACAACAGTATTCCAAATGTAGACACCTACAACAATATGTTTCATATAGGGGAACATATAATTGAAATACCAATTGGATCTTACGAATTAAATAATATAGTTGATTTTATAGAAGAGGAATACAAACGACTCTGCCCAGCAAATAAGATTTTTATTGAAGCCAATAACAATACAATGCAAGTTAAAGTTAATAGTTCCAAGGATCCTGTATATTTTAATAAAGACAATACAATTGGAAAACTTTTAGGATTCAATAGCAAAATCCTAACACCAAACAAATATTATTATTCAGATCTTCCAGTTAATATTTTTAAAGTGAATCTCTTGCGAATTGAAAGTAATATCGCTATAAACACATATATAAATAACTCGAAATCGCATACACTTCATGAATTTCCGATTAATGTGCCTCCAGGCTATAAAATAGATGAGGTTCCAAGAAATCTTATCTATTTACCTGTAAACACCAGAGAGATAAGTTCACTAGCGCTGCGCGTACTGGATCAACACGGTGATTTAATTAATTTCCGAGGAGAGGACATTACAATACGAATACATTTAAGGCCAACTAAATAATGCTAATATACAACACAAATACATTGAAAAATATAGCACCAAGAACAACAACAACAACATTAAAGCGACCAGCTCAACAAAAAGCTCTAACAACATCAAATAAAAATTTTCTAAAGTCCTTGAATTTTAAATTGAAGACAAAATGAGTTCAATACTAGATGTCTTAGATAAACCCTTGTCTGATGAGAATATAATCAAAAAGGACTATCATACATATGTACCATACTTACAATCTTACAACAATAATGATGAAATTAGAATTTCAATACAAAATCAAGATTTGTATGTGCTACCCAGTGAGAGCTACATTTATTTAGAGGGGTTTGTTGCCGATGATAATACGGCCAAATCTTCTTCTTCTTCTTCGGAGAACTTTTTATTAAAAAACAACTTTGTGGCATATCTATTTGATGAAATTCGCTATGAGCTCAATGGAATTGAAATTGACCATACAAGATATTTAGGAGCCACAAGCACTATAAAAAATTTGGTTTCTCTGTCACCAACAGAAAGCAATGTGATGCAAAATGCTGGATGGAACAAAATTGACGATGTCACTCTTGAAAATGGATTTTTCAATTTTTATGTACCTCTAAAAATGCTTCTAGGATTCGCCGAAGACTACAACAAAGTTATACTAAATGGAAAACATGAATTGATACTTTTGCGCAATAAGAATGATGAAGATCTTGTACGCTCGAGTGTTTCTACTGAAAAAGCTAAACTTACAATTTCACTCATCTCATGGAGAATCCCACATGTACAATTATCCGACTTTAGCAAATTGAATATGATAAAAATTATTAACAATGGTGCTTCTATACCTATGGCATTTCGCAGTTGGGATTGTCATGTTAATCCACAATTAAACACAGGTACTAGCCATATTTGGAATGTTAAACTGGCTGCAAATAGAGAACGCCCCCGTTTTGTATTGATTGCTTTTCAACAAGAAAATAAGTTTGTTCATTGTGATTTGACTAATTTAAAAGTACATTTAAATTCAGTCTCATATCCATATGATGATCTTAACATAAAGTTCAAAAATGAACGATATGCAATTCTATATGATATGTATCTAAGATTCCAACAAAGTTACTATATGAGGGAATCTCAACCGCTTCTATCTACATCAGAGTTTAAGACAAAAGCTCCTATTATTGTAGTAGATGTCAGTCATCAGAATGAATCACTCAATAATGGACCGATTGATATAAAAATAGCATTTGAAACAGCAACTAATATTGCAGCAAAGACATCAGCTTACTGCATTCTTATTCATGATCGCATAATAGAATATATACCCATCAAAGGACAAGTTCGAAAAGTCTTATAAATTGAGTAATATGGAAAATAACACAATTTTTATAGACGTACAAGGTTTCAAAAGTAATTCAAATGATTTCATCGCAAAAGAAGTAGGGATTGTTTTCAACAATTATGAATATAACAATTTCATTATAAAACCACCTTTTGATTTTAAATGCTTATCAATAAAAAAGCAAAGAGAAGCAAAGTGGCTAACGAAAAACTATCATCACCTCAGCTGGACTGCTGGATCAGTTTCTTTTGAAAGCGTTTGCAATTTTTTAAAAGCCAACGCAAGATGTTCTAAAATTTATGTAAAAGGTGAAGAGAAAAGACGATGGTTGGAAAAAATCTTATGCCGAAAAATTTTTAACGTTGAGGATATAGGCTGTATCAACTTTAAACAAATGGAGATTAAGTATCCAGAATATTTTTATTGTAATTATCATAAACTTGGTGTTTGCGCATTAAAAAATGCTATTTTACTAACAAAAGAAATATCTTGCTTTAAATGAATTTTTTCACTCTTTAAAATATTAATGTATGTATTATTATAAAATTTTAAAAAATTTTAAGCAATAAATGTATAGAAAAATAAAAAATCTACAAGTGTTTTCTTATTTCAAATACAAACTACATAAAGGAAAGAGAAGGAAGTGGGAAGGAGGAGGAAAAGTTAGCATTTTTGCTAACTTGCAAATTTTTACTTTTTGTTTCTCTGCTTATGACTGTAGTTAGTTGAAACTTGCTGCTTTAAAATAATCGCAGCCAAAGAAAATGATTACGTTGCAAAATATAAATGTATTCTACACAGCCACAAAATATTCCACGCACAAGTTCTTTCGATCGCACATACTTACATACATACATACATACAAACATCATACACACATACATACATACAAATATATTTCTTAAACAAACAAACAGAATATAAGCTTACCAGCAACAAACAAGCTGGACTCCCTACACACAAGCATTAGGGGTGTTCACATACATGAGAACGTTTTATAAATAAATAAAATAATTTATGTAATTATTTTATTCATTTATTTAATTATCTTATTTTATAAGAATTTATTAGCGTGAGGAAATCACACAAGCACATTCCCATGATTCATATGAAACCATATGACCTAGTAGTCATCAAAACTTCTTTCTCTGATATTACTGATATAGTATTACGATAACAAATTTCTACAGTATGGCAACACTGGGAGCATTAGAAAATAATAATCATGTTTTGCCGTCGGCATTTGAAAAAAATAATAATCATGTTTTGCCGTCGGCATTTGAAAAAAATAATCATGTTTGGCCGTCGGCATTTGAAAAAAATAATAATCATGTTTTGCCGTCGGCATTTGAAAAAAAAAATAATCATGTATTGCGGTCGGCATTTGAAAATAATTATGTATTGCCGTAGGCATTAGGAGAATATAATAATCATGTTTTTCCGTCGACATTTGAAAAAAAAAATAATCATCTTTTGCCGTCGGCATTTGAAAAAAATAATTATGTTTTGCAGTCGGCATTTGAAAATAATTATGTATTGCCGTAGGCATTAGGAAAAATAAGTATGTATTGCCGTCGGCATTAGGAAAAAAAATAATCATGTATTGCCGTCGGCATTTGAAAAAATTATCATGCATGCCGTAGGCATTAGGAAAAAGACAGACTTATTGAACCACCCTCGAAAAATATTTAAAGGACTTATCGAAACACCCTCGTAGGTATCAAATTTCAAGAATTTTAAAATTTTCAAATTTTAATTACCCAAATTTAACAATTTCAGCAACAATTTAACAATTTTAATTGTCCCCGGAACCCCAATTCCCTACTACTTATACATATATTCATATACATTTATATACATTAATATATTAAAAATATATGGACCATACATAATTTTTTTAGCTGGGAATTGATTTATTTCTCAAATATTAAAACTATTTAATAAACATAGAAAAAAATATTGTTTTATTTAACTACTTTTATATACCAAAATGTTTGAATTGAAAATTTCCAGCTCTGAATTTTTTTTATTTTTAAAATTATGAAAGATATTTATTTGACATAATGTTTTTATTTTAAAAATTGGGTTGTTTTTATGGTTAAGAAATTGTCTATATGTATTTCGTTCCCGCTTTTGGAACTCCTCAGTAGACTTAAACTCAAACAGTTAATAGTTCTACATATTCTGTCAAAATTTCAAGTGCTAGCTCTTACGGTTCTCGAGATGTTTTCTGTGACGGATAGACGGACATCGTGGCGAAAACAATAAGGTTCCTTTTCGCTTTTGGTGTACGGAACCCTAAAAACTGATAAGCTTAGCAATGAGACTTGTGTAGTGTGAATTGGGACTAAGAACACTTATTTGCAAATTTCGTAGTACTACTTTCAATGAAACTCAATAGGAATTTCAATTAACCCCAGATAATATAAAACCATATTTAAATACAATTGGGGTATTCACACGGTAGTGTTAAAGTCATAACGTCATAATGTTCTAAACTTTT
This sequence comes from Tachina grossa, assembly GCA_949987645.1. Taxonomy (NCBI): domain Eukaryota; kingdom Metazoa; phylum Arthropoda; class Insecta; order Diptera; family Tachinidae; genus Tachina; species Tachina grossa. Next base: position 57,317,501 of record OX465277.1, on the reverse strand, counting down.
AAACTAGTTTAAAATGCGACTGCTGTGAGCAACCCCTCATATTTTAGTGTGTTAGTTGAAACATAAACAATATGATACAAAACAAATGAGAAAAAATATTACAAAAATTAAATAATATTTGGTACGAATATGCAAATTTATGAGAAAATTATTTAACGGCTTCTATCTGTTTCCGATAATTATTTGCGAATTTTTGCAATATGTAAAACAAAATTTTTTCGAGCATTTGACCTTTTAAAATTTTAAGGCTTTGTAATTTATTTGCAAATTTTCTTAAGTTTTGCGATCAGGTAATTTTTGATAAAGCTTATTGCTCTTGTGTGTAATTTTAACAAAATAGGATTGAATCAAGCCACATCATTGTCTGATTGAATTATTTTTGTTGTTGCAGTTTTTGCCTTTTTTACACATTTGACGACTTTTATTTTATATCACACTTTGCTATGATTTGGGTATTAGCAAGTTTTTGCAAATTTTCATTTTCGCGAATTTTTCCGATTTTTTGGAATTTCTTATATCTTTAGGTATTTATGTGTTATTTTAGGGCTTGCCTTTTTACCATTTTACCGATTTTTAATACATCTATCTATTTGTGCGAATTTTCATAATTTTGGCAATTTTCTGCGATTTTTGGAATTTCTTAGATCTTTAGGTATTTCTAAGTAATTTTGGAGCTTGTTTACAATTTTTGCAATTTGTTGCAAGTTTTTGCAATAAAAGTGATTGTTCCCAATTCTTTGTTTTTTTTTTTAACAGTTTTAAACTTTTTTTTTATTAAGTATCAGACTTCAATATATTTTTGATGTCACCAAGTTTTTGCGAATTTTCGTAATTGCAGATTTTTAAAAGTTTTCTGCATTCCTTACAATTTAAGCATTTTTTAAAATAAATTTTAGGTTTTTTTCAATTAAAAAATTATTCGCGAATTTTCGCAAATTTTTTCCACGTGAGATAATTTTTGATTCATAAAATCTACTGAGTTTGCTCGTTTACAGTTTTTGAGGCTTTGGAAATTTTTAGAAGATAATCGAATTTTTGCAAGTTTTCGCGATTTATATGCTGTCAGTCTATACTCGAGTTATTAATTTTTTTTGCGGTCTATATAATTAGCTTTGGGATATTGTTTCCATTATTTTAATCCCTTGCGAATTTTTATATTTTTTGCAATATATAATGATTTGAGTAGAAATTTGCTTAAGGAAACCGCCACGTATTTAAACGTAAATGGACATTTTGTCGAAAAAGAAAACTAAAAAGCAAAATAATTAGTTATGACAGTAACAAATACATAGAGTGAATTGTATTAATATAGTACTCCTTTTATATGAAAGAAAATAAAAATAGTTTTAAACTGGTTTGAAATGTTAGGACTTTATGATTATGACACTTAGGACACCCTTGTGAATACCCCAAATATAAATTAAAAAATATACATACTCTTTTGGTACTCGCGCAGATAAATACAATCGGGCCAACGTTGGCAGAGCATTTTCTAAAGCTGGGGTCACACGATTGGCACAATGTACCAATTTTTGTCGGCTCACTGCGATAGAGTCATAAGTAATAAGCCAAAATGATATTATTACTTAATTAATTCTTGAATTAGTCTATATGGTTTTATTACTAATGCAGTGAGTAGTAGGGAACTGGCGGTTCTGGGACAATTAAAATTGTTAAATTGTTGCTGAAATTGTTAAATTTGGGTAATTAAAATTTGAAAATTTTAAAATTCTTGAAATTCGTAGGTAACGAGGGTGGTTCGATAAGTCCTTTAAATATTTTTCGAGGGTGGTTCAATAAGTCTGTCTTTTTTCAAATGCCTACGGTAAAACATGATTATTTTTTCAAATGCCGACGACAAAACATGATTGTTATTTTTTTCAAATGCCGACGGCATGCATGATAATTTTTCCTAATGCAGACGACAAAACATGATTATTATTTTTTTCCTAATGCATACGGCAATGCATGATAATTTTTCCTAATACCTACGGCAATGCATGATAATTTTTTCAAATGCCGACGGCAAAACATGATTATTATTTTTTTCAAATGCCGACGGCAAAACATGATTATTATTTTCTAATGCTCCCAGTGTTGCCAGACTGTAGAAATTTGTTATCGTAATACTATATCAGTAATATCAGAGAAAATAGATTTGATGACTACTAGGCGATTCTCATATGAATCGTGAGAATGTGCTTGTGTGATTTCCTCACGCTAATAAATTCTTATAAAATAAAATAATTAAAAAAATGAATAAAATAATTAAATAAATTATTTTATTTATTTATAAAACGTATGTGAACGCCCCTAATGCTTGTGTGTGGGGGGTCCAGCTTGTTTGTCGCTGGTAAGCTTATATTCTGTTTATTTGTTTAAGAAATATATTTGTATGTATGTATGCATGTGTATGTATGTGCGGTCGAAAGAACTTGTGCGTGGAATATTTTGTGGCTGTGTAGAATACATTTATATTTTGCAACATAATCATTTTCTTTGTCTACGATTATTTTAAAGCAGCAAAGTTTCAACTAACTACAGTCATAAGCAGAGAAACAAAAAGTAAAAATTTGCAAGTTAGCGAAAATGCTAACTTCTCCTCCTCCTTCCTACTTCCTTCTCTTTCCTTTATGTAGTTTGTATTTGAAATAAGAAAACATTTGTAGATTTTTTATTTTTCTATACATTTATTGCTTAAAATTTTTTAAAATTTTATAATAATACATACATTAATATTTTAAAGAGTGAAAAAATTCATTTAAAGCAAGATATTTCTTTTGTTAGTAAAATAGCATTTTTTAATGCGCAAACACCAATTTTATGATAATTACAATAAAAATATTCTGGATACTTAATCTCCATTTGTTTAAAGTTGATACAGCCTATATCCTCAACGTTAAAAATTTTTCGGCATAAGATTTTTTCCAACCATCGTCTTTTCTCTTCACCTTTTACATAAATTTTAGAACATCTTGCGTTGGCTTTTAAAAAATTGCAAACGCTTTCAAAAGAAACTGATACATAATTATTTTCAAATGCCGACGGCAAAACATAATTATTTTTTTCAAATGCCGACGGCAAAAGATGATTATTTTTTTTTTTCAAATGTCGACGGAAAAACATGATTATTATATTCTCCTAATGCCTACGGCAATACATAATTATTTTCAAATGCCGACCGCAATACATGATTATTTTTTTTTTCAAATGCCGACGGCAAAACATGATTATTATTTTTTTCAAATGCCGACGGCCAAACATGATTATTTTTTTCAAATGCCGACGGCAAAACATGATTATTATTTTTTTCAAATGCCGACGGCAAAACATGATTATTATTTTCTAATGCTCCCAGTGTTGCCATACTGTAGAAATTTGTTATCGTAATACTATATCAGTAATATCAGAGAAAGAAGTTTTGATGACTACTAGGTCATATGGTTTCATATGAATCATGGGAATGTGCTTGTGTGATTTCCTCACGCTAATAAATTCTTATAAAATAAGATAATTAAATAAATGAATAAAATAATTACATAAATTATTTTATTTATTTATAAAACGTTCTCATGTATGTGAACACCCCTAATGCTTGTGTGTAGGGAGTCCAGCTTGTTTGTTGCTGGTAAGCTTATATTCTGTTTGTTTGTTTAAGAAATATATTTGTATGTATGTATGTGTGTATGATGTTTGTATGTATGTATGTATGTAAGTATGTGCGATCGAAAGAACTTGTGCGTGGAATATTTTGTGGCTGTGTAGAATACATTTATATTTTGCAACGTAATCATTTTCTTTGGCTGCGATTATTTTAAAGCAGCAAGTTTCAACTAACTACAGTCATAAGCAGAGAAACAAAAAGTAAAAATTTGCAAGTTAGCAAAAATGCTAACTTTTCCTCCTCCTTCCCACTTCCTTCTCTTTCCTTTATGTAGTTTGTATTTGAAATAAGAAAACACTTGTAGATTTTTTATTTTTCTATACATTTATTGCTTAAAATTTTTTAAAATTTTATAATAATACATACATTAATATTTTAAAGAGTGAAAAAATTCATTTAAAGCAAGATATTTCTTTTGTTAGTAAAATAGCATTTTTTAATGCGCAAACACCAAGTTTATGATAATTACAATAAAAATATTCTGGATACTTAATCTCCATTTGTTTAAAGTTGATACAGCCTATATCCTCAACGTTAAAAATTTTTCGGCATAAGATTTTTTCCAACCATCGTCTTTTCTCTTCACCTTTTACATAAATTTTAGAACATCTTGCGTTGGCTTTTAAAAAATTGCAAACGCTTTCAAAAGAAACTGATCCAGCAGTCCAGCTGAGGTGATGATAGTTTTTCGTTAGCCACTTTGCTTCTCTTTGCTTTTTTATTGATAAGCATTTAAAATCAAAAGGTGGTTTTATAATGAAATTGTTATATTCATAATTGTTGAAAACAATCCCTACTTCTTTTGCGATGAAATCATTTGAATTACTTTTGAAACCTTGTACGTCTATAAAAATTGTGTTATTTTCCATATTACTCAATTTATAAGACTTTTCGAACTTGTCCTTTGATGGGTATATATTCTATTATGCGATCATGAATAAGAATGCAGTAAGCTGATGTCTTTGCTGCAATATTAGTTGCTGTTTCAAATGCTATTTTTATATCAATCGGTCCATTATTGAGTGATTCATTCTGATGACTGACATCTACTACAATAATAGGAGCTTTTGTCTTAAACTCTGATGTAGATAGAAGCGGTTGAGATTCCCTCATATAGTAACTTTGTTGGAATCTTAGATACATATCATATAGAATTGCATATCGTTCATTTTTGAACTTTATGTTAAGATCATCATATGGATATGAGACTGAATTTAAATGTACTTTTAAATTAGTCAAATCACAATGAACAAACTTATTTTCTTGTTGAAAAGCAATCAATACAAAACGGGGGCGTTCTCTATTTGCAGCCAGTTTAACATTCCAAATATGGCTAGTACCTGTGTTTAATTGTGGATTAACATGACAATCCCAACTGCGAAATGCCATAGGTATAGAAGCACCATTGTTAATAATTTTTATCATATTCAATTTGCTAAAGTCGGATAATTGTACATGTGGGATTCTCCATGAGATGAGTGAAATTGTAAGTTTAGCTTTTTCAGTAGAAACACTCGAGCGTACAAGATCTTCATCATTCTTATTGCGCAAAAGTATCAATTCATGTTTTCCATTTAGTATAACTTTGTTGTAGTCTTCGGCGAATCCTAGAAGCATTTTTAGAGGTACATAAAAATTGAAAAATCCATTTTCAAGAGTGACATCGTCAATTTTGTTCCATCCAGCATTTTGCATCACATTGCTTTCTGTTGGTGACAGAGAAACCAAATTTTTTATAGTGCTTGTGGCTCCTAAATATCTTGTATGGTCAATTTCAATTCCATTGAGCTCATAGCGAATTTCATCAAATAGATATGCCACAAAGTTGTTTTTTAATAAAAAGTTCTCCGAAGAAGAAGAAGAAGATTTGGCCGTATTATCATCGGCAACAAACCCCTCTAAATAAATGTAGCTCTCACTGGGTAGCACATACAAATCTTGATTTTGTATTGAAATTCTAATTTCATCATTATTGTTGTAAGATTGTAAGTATGGTACATATGTATGATAGTCCTTTTTGATTATATTCTCATCAGACAAGGGTTTATCTAAGACATCTAGTATTGAACTCATTTTGTCTTCAATTTAAAATTCAAGGACTTTAGAAAATTTTTATTTGATGTTGTTAGAGCTTTTTGTTGAGCTGGTCGCTTTAATGTTGTTGTTGTTGTTCTTGGTGCTATATTTTTCAATGTATTTGTGTTGTATATTAGCATTATTTAGTTGGCCTTAAATGTATTCGTATTGTAATGTCCTCTCCTCGGAAATTAATTAAATCACCGTGTTGATCCAGTACGCGCAGCGCTAGTGAACTTATCTCTCTGGTGTTTACAGGTAAATAGATAAGATTTCTTGGAACCTCATCTATTTTATAGCCTGGAGGCACATTAATCGGAAATTCATGAAGTGTATGCGATTTCGAGTTATTTATATATGTGTTTATAGCGATATTACTTTCAATTCGCAAGAGATTCACTTTAAAAATATTAACTGGAAGATCTGAATAATAATATTTGTTTGGTGTTAGGATTTTGCTATTGAATCCTAAAAGTTTTCCAATTGTATTGTCTTTATTAAAATATACAGGATCCTTGGAACTATTAACTTTAACTTGCATTGTATTGTTATTGGCTTCAATAAAAATCTTATTTGCTGGGCAGAGTCGTTTGTATTCCTCTTCTATAAAATCAACTATATTATTTAATTCGTAAGATCCAATTGGTATTTCAATTATATGTTCCCCTATATGAAACATATTGTTGTAGGTGTCTACATTTGGAATACTGTTGTATGAATGAAAATCAGTTAGAGCACACTCATATGCACCATGTAATTCAATAGGAGGAAAGTAACTAGCAGATAGTTCTGATGAGTTAGAGCTCAGAATAAGTGTTATTGACATTATAACAGTCTGATTACAATTAAATAATGTTTAGTACACAGTATGGTTTATAAGTATGATTTACATATTTATTTCAAATTTTTCCTCATTTTAAAATTAACATTAGTTTCTTAATATTAATGCTACTGTTGGTGCTAATTTAGTTTTTCTTCCAACTATAATATTTCATATTTACTTATCCAAGAATTGTGTTGATTATAAAATCCCAGCCATTTAACATATACCTCCTTCCCTTTAATTTTAAGAACCTTTTCAACTAGATATGTATTTGGAAATCTAGTTTTTGAAAGTTCCTCAGTATAGAAGCCACCTTTAATAGGATTGCCAAGATAGTCTTCTAATATGTATTTTGCAGGATTTGTATTTTGAACTCTTGTAATTGTGAAAATTTCTGTAGTCCAATTTGGAGTATAAACTTTTTCAAATGTGTGCTTATATTTGCTTATGCGAACATGATCTCCCACATTAAATTTTGACATTTTATACATTTTCAAATGACTGTATACTGTATTTAGCAGCTTTTCCTCATTTGTTGAGTTGACTTTAATATTAAAATATATTAAATCGTTCTACTATTGATGCTTTCATAATGCTATATGTTGAGTAGTGATTAATGTTGTATTTATGCATTAATTTTCCAAAGTGTTTGTTGAAAAATTCTTTGCCATCATCTGTTTGTAAGTTTTTTGGTACTCGTCCCAATTCAAAAATATCTTCCATTGCCTTGGTTCTTTCGAGTGCTGTTTTTGTTTTTAGCGGTACTGCCCATGCAAATTTTGAGAATGTGTCAATTACAGTCAACAAAAATCGATAATTTCTATTTTCTTTAGAATAGTTCCCCATTTCAACTAAATCAGCTTGCCAAAGATCATCTATTCCTTTCATTACAACTCTGCGACGCACAAATTGTTTTCGTGCTTGCTTATGGAGTTCATTTACTAAATTTCTTTTTGAAGACATTAAGTTGTTTTTAAAGATTTTTTGCAGAGTGTTGTGATCTGCTTGACGCACTTTCAGCTATTGATACAAACATATAATTTTCTAATCTATAAATTTTTTCATTAAGCTGTTCAATTTGTTCTTCAAAGGATGTTTTAATATGTAGAATATCTTTTTCAATTTTATAATTTTCTTCTATATATAATTTTATTTCGCGTTGTAGTTCCTCAACTTGCATTTGAATATCTTCTCGTATTATAGTATTATCCCCCTTAAAGTATGTTAATAATTTCTCTTCTAATTTTTCGATTTGAGTTTGCAAAAACAATTTATTGATAACATCGTTTTCCTCCAGACCTTTTGCAACATTTTTGATCCTTTTGTTTTGGACATCAATGTTGTTGTTCGTATCCACAAAGAACCCCAGCAGTTTAGGTGCATTTTTCAAAGAAATTGTGCTGCTAGTATCGTTTAAATAGTGTCCAAATTTATCAACAGACATACTCTATTTAGTTTATTAAAGTTAGTGTATTATATTCGCTTCACGTAGTTCTTCAATAATTGATACAATTTCGTTATTGTGATTAGTATGACCTGCACCTTGTGATGCGAGCAGTAGTCGAAGTCTATCTACTAACTCATTTGGATCGTCCCAGTATATATAGTTGGGATTATTGATGTTAACTTGCATCATTCCCTCACCTAAATAGCTACCTTTGGGCTTAGACCCTGTTGATTCAGGTAAATTCTTCTGGTTTTTCTCATCAATAAATTTCTTAAAAATATATTTATATTTATATCCTCTAGTACCCTTAATTTGACCATCAGGTTTAAAGTCTCTTCTATATGCATTAGTAGTAATTAAAATCTTTTTATAGATTTCACGTTCAAATTTATCGTAATTTTTTGGTATTTTATGAAACATTAGAGAAAATAGTCCTGGTGTTAGAGCCCATATTTGACCACCAACTTGTATTTTATCTTCATTCAGTTTTAGGTTACTATCACCAAATTTCCATTCATTATTGTAATCTTTATGTGGGCCATAGTTTGTATCTAACTCATTTCTCCCTTCCAAAACTGATAAATCAGTATAAGTATATTCTGTATTGGAAGTCTGTGAGTAAAAATCATCTTCATCATCATCATCATCATTTTCAGTATTAACATCATTAAATAAGATGGTATTATCAAAAATTGTCCCTTCTACTAGTTTTTTTGGTGTACTTGTCTCTATCTTGACTGATGGGTTTTCAGGCTTTAAACTTGTATTATTTTCAACTTCTGTCTTGATGTTACTTTCTTCTTTCATACGAATTCTTTTAAAATTTTTAGAACTATTTATGAATTCTTTAAGAGGTTCTGTTATAGGTTTGAATGTATCTCTTAATTGTTCACGTGTATCTATTTCACCAGTTTTTATACTACGAAGCTTTTTCTTCAACACATTCCTTGTCAACACCAACTGTTATAAAATTTTCTCATCCATGTTTGCTAAGGGCAAATAACAGGTATCAGCAATGAGATCAGCTTATCAGGACCTGGTCTGGTTTTCAGATCAGCTTTTCAGGACCTGGTCTGGTTTTCAGATCAGCTTTTCTGGACCTGGTCTGGTTTTCAGATCAGCTTTTCAGGAGCTGGTCTGGTTTTCAGATCAGCTTATCAGGAGCTGGTCTGGTTTTCAGATCAGCTTTTCAGGACCTGGTCTGGTTTTCAGATCAGCTTATCAGGACCTGGTCTGGTTTTCAGATCAGCTTATTAGGACCTGGTCTGGTTTTTAGATCAGCTTATCAGGAGCTGGTCTGGTTTTCAGGTAGCTGGTATAGTTTGGAGATCAGCTTATCAGGTATCGGATGAGGTTATAGCAAATAGATGTATCAAGTTTAAAGTTAGATTAATAACTAAAGTCAATCTTTTATAAGAAGTAGTTTATATAGTTATGAAAAAGTCAAATTGCTTTCTGTAGCGACCATCATTTAATTCATTATCTTTGCTTATCACTAAAAAGCCATATTTATTATTCCAACATTCTCTACAAATTTCTTGGAACTTTTCGTAACTCATATCGCTGCCAACATGATCCCTATAAACATGCTTCATATTTGTATCATCTTGCTTAAACATTATAATAACATTTGCATTGTCTCTTATTAAATGCTTGGGAATTCTAGTATAAGTTTGACACAAGTAGAATGAATCAATATCCCTATGTCGCCCCATACAAAAATATGTACGTATATTATTCTGCTTTTCACATGCAACATCATCAAATATCATAATTGAATTAGTTTTAGCTTCGTCAGGTGGAATAACTGATTCATTATCGGTGAATGTATAATATCCCATTCCTTTAATTGGTGAAATTAGTTTCTTCAAGTACTCATATTTGGGTTGATAAAGAGATTTTGAGTATAAATAGATGTTTTCAAACTTGAGTCCATTAGGACTTTCTAGTAAGCCGATCATAACATTAGTCTTTCCACAATTTGATGGTCCCACTATTAGAGCACGAATAGAATTTGGTAAGAGGGGGCTATGCTTTATTTTTGAAGTGATGTTCGATGATTCATCAATATTACGAACTAAAATATTTTTATGTTGTTTCACTAACTGCATTTTTGTAACTAAATAGATTTCATAAATGTTACCTCTTATTATAGAAAAAATCAGATAATATGGTTATACGATATCAGAAAACGTTTAGTCATAAAAACACTTTCGTTGGGGGAGGTATAGTAGATAAAATAATAAACTCTCTACCTGTTGAACTTCATCTTCCTGGATATCAGTACTGTGGACCTGGAACAAAACTACAAAAACGTTTAAATCGACGTGATAAAGGAATTAATTTATTGGACTCTGCTTGTAAGGATCACGATATAGCTTATTCGAAAAATAAGGATTTAAGCACTAGACACAAGGCTGATAAAATACTTGAAAATTCAGCTTGGGATCGAGTTTTATCAAAAGATAGTAGTATTGCTGAAAAATCATTTGCCTATATGGTTACTAACGCAATGAAAGCCAAAACAAAATTTGGTATGGGTGTGGAGAAAAAGAAAAATGTTAAAAAGAACAAGCTAAATGATAAAAAACTGTTTAGAACATCAATTAGAGCTGCAACAAAAATACTAAAGAAGGAAAAACCATTAGATATTAACTCAGCAATTAAAATTGCCCGAAAAACTATCAACAAATCATTAAAAGGAAGAAAATCTCAAATTATAGTACCACGTGTAATACGTGTCCCAAAAATTGGTGGCTTTTTGCCTCTAATACCGATTTTAACTGCTCTGGGTGCAATTGGTAGTCTAACTACTGGAGGTGCTGCTATAGCAAAAGCTGTAAATGCAACAAAGAATGCAAAAAAACAACTTGATGAAGCAACTAGACATAATAGAGCGATGGAATCTATAGCAGTTGGAAAGGGACTTTACTTAAAACCATATAAAAAGGGTTATGGTTTAGTTTACAAAGAAGAATCAAAAAACTCTTAGAGATGCTACTCAACAGACCACTATCTGATGTGGACATAAACCGTTTCTATATAAATATTCCACATTTTAGAGGAGTTTTCATGTTAAATACTCTACCAAAACGAACAAAGAAAATAGAATGTGGAATAATCAATTTAGACGTATCAACAGGACCTGGTACACATTGGGTAGCATATTATAAAAACAACAATGAAAAAGAATATTTCGACAGCTTTGGAAACTTACAACCTCCTTCGGAAGTAGTCAAATATCTTGGTAGAAATATAAAATACAACTATAATCAACATCAGAATTTCAATACATTTACCTGAGGTCATTTATGTCTTCAATTTCTGTATGAAATAACTGAAAATATTAAATAAAAAACACAAACATTTATATTTTACAAACTCTTTAATGTCTTTTTATTTATAATTTAAAATACATAATTAATACATATCATTGGCAAATAGAAAATTGCGAATTCGGAATTAGAAATTCACTCAGCTCGCTCTCACCGATTAAGCTTTTTCGATTAGAAAATAAGAGAAACTTGTATGTTGTGAAAAATATAAGGACTTATCCGATTATCTTAATTGTTTCTCTTTATGAAAATATCTAATGAAATTTAATGGAATTTCATAATATTGTGAAATTCAATTTGTCTTGTGCAGATCCTCTCAAAGAAATCAAGACTGTGCCTGTTTAATCGATATGAAAACAAGAATTTGCAAATACGCAAAAACGAAAGTTTTTTTGATTCAACGGTGTAAAGCCAATAAAGAAATAAACACCATTCACATATTTCATTCTCTTTTCAATATTTTATTTCATTTTTTTTTCTTAAAAATTTATTTACATATGTATGTACAATAGTTTTTCTTAAAAATTCATATACATTTGTACAATAGTTTTTCTTAATAAATAGGATTTTATTTACAACCATTTTTCTTAATAAATAGGATTTTATGTACAATAATTTTTCTAAATAAAAAGGAAACTGAATATATCGCATCTATACACAGACGAATATTTACAACAACAACACCAACAACAAGAAGAACAAAAGACATCAATGACAAAAAAAAATGTATTCAAAGATTGAATTAAACAAAATCTGTAATATAAACAAATTTCATATAGGCAGACTTTAACGCGAGACAAATTTAAGTATGAGAAAATATAAAACAAGCGTAAGTATAAAAACATATTAAGATTAGCGAAGTCCAGATATATGATAGTATTTTATAGTACCGTATGTCGATATTGAAAACAATTTATTTCTATCTACATATAAATATCATGGCAAATACGCACACAGCAGAATTCATCTAAGAAAATTCCAAGAAAATTTCAACAACACCCCACCTTTCACAAATCACGACCAGCCTAAAATTCTCCCCCAGATATACATATAAAAATTCCCATTGTCATACATACATACATATACAATTACAGAATTAATCTCAAGAACACAACACTCACCTACCCTAAATTATGAATAGTCTTAAACTGCTACAGACGTCTATACACATAGATTCTCCCGGCTACATAATACAAGAACACCTCGCCCCTAATAAATCACAATCATCTTAAATTCTTACAAAAATACATACATACATACATACATACACATAACCAATTTACCTCAACAAGATCCTCAAATCACGATCAGGCTTAAACTACTATAGACAGACACATCCACAAATCCCCATGGATACATATTACGTCAACAACCCTGCCCACCCAAATCATGGTCAGCCTTAAACTCCTACAGACACACAAACACACAGATTCCCCCGGTTACATATTACTAGAACACCTCACCCCTCATAAATCACAATCAGCCCTAAGCTCCTACAGAAATACACACATTGAAATTCCTACAAACACACACACACACACACACACACACACACACACACACACGCACATTTCCACAATTCTCTGTTGGTATTACGATATATGATGAAATTCATATACACAGCAACACCCAGAACAAAATCGCTAGCATCAGTTTGCAATATAAAGGTACTAGAAAAATCGGGACACGTGAAAGAAGGTGCTCCTATAAGTTTTTGCTGTATTTCTCCAAAAGCTATTTCTTATAATTGTTATATTAAAGTAAAATATACCGAAATAAAAATATCACTACCCCCTATTCAAAAAGTCTGCTTATCAACCTGATTGGATTCAAAACATTTAACATCTGAAATGCACTTGTACACATAAAACCTATGCCAACACAATATTTTCTATCTCCATAAGAATAGCAACGTGAATAGTCTAGAAAACATATATACATTCATTTGTAAATATGTATGAAAAAGTGATAATGTAATTCACACAAGCAATGACATTCTTCAAAGCAAAAATAGATACGATCACATACATGAATCCAACAACATATACATACATTACCAAATACATTCCCTATCCACTTTCATTCGCAACAGGGTTGCCAGATTATTTCCCCAGAGATCGCAAACATAAATGCATACATACAATAATCCTATATAAGCATACCAACGATAACTCAAAACAGCAATCCTAAGTCTATCAAATAACAATCACTACATGCACACAAATTCACACAGATCCTTTGTAACTATCCTGCAGTCAGACTGGGAGCAAGTGTCTTTGTGTCAATACTAAAGTTCTAGTTACAGTTTTGGTATAATAAGTTTTCTTCTATCCGTCAGTATAAAAGAAGAAGAGAAAACAGATATGATGTATTTGTGGTGGAATTGTCAATAAGTTTTGAATATACATACATTTGTATATACGTCGCACAAGCGACAAGTCGAAAGCGACTCAGTACATTTTCACCATCGACGTTTCCTACTGGGTATAATGATTGTCTGCCACTACAACAAAAGCATCGGACACCATCAAACATACAAGTAAATACCAAAACACACACTCATACACACACACACACACAAACACACACACACCCCCATACACACATACAAACACCCCACATGTACATGCATACACATAACCAAAGAATCAGACTCACACACACACACACGTACATACATCCATGCACTGCAAGCACAACATTTCTCTACAACAAGAACAAAAGCTGTGCACACAAGTATACATACATACACACGAACGAAGAATCAATCACACACACACACACACAATATCAGCATGAAAATCCCCAAAATCCAGCCATTTGTAACAGGGTTGCCAACGTTTTTTGTTTTTTCCCGGTTTTGAATTCCCAAAACATGTCGTCCTCCGCCATTACTAATCTACTGCAGTGTTGGGCAGTTATGTAATTATATTTCAATTAGTTGAGAAATAAGGCAAATTTACTTTGAATCAAACGTTGGCTATTCAACGCTTAAAGTGCCTTGTTAATAAGCAAATGATAACTTCGATCCATGGTCGATGGTCAAGTATTGTGAAAACTAAAGATTTAGTGTTCTGCCAATAATCGGCCTTATCAGGAATAAGAAGTGAAAATTTTGTTCACGTGAGGTTTTTCCCCACTAACAAAAAATTTAAAAAAAGCAATTTGAGTCCGATCACAGGTGAGATGTGTAAACATCTACCCAGCAAAAAAAGTGAGGAAAAAGAAGTAGAAAAAGCACCACATCTACTGAATCGAACCACTTCAAATTTAGGTAAAAGACCAATGAATTTTACATTGACGTGTCTTAAATGTAATAAAAATAACACTTGTATTTGGCTTGAGCCAAAAAGCAATGACTTTGCTGAAAACAAAGTAGTGATTCAAAATTCTATTTGATATGTGGTTAAAAATAACTTCTTTAACATGTAAAAATATGCATTAGATGCTTTTGAAGTAATTTAAAAATGGTTCGTAAGGAAGTAGTCCTTTTATTTTTTGCTGGATAGTAATGAAAAATTTTCTTAAGTTGGAAGTACTTATGTTTTTAGTATATTTTTTTAAATTAATCAATTAAAAGTATCAAAACTTTCAATAATGTAAATACATAGGAATTTTCTGGTTTTTGTTTGTTTTATTTAACTTATTTGGGTAGTAAATGAGCACACTGCAGTATATGTATATGTACTACATTAAAAATTGCAGTAAGCAGTAAATTTACTGATTACTGAAAAAATTCAGTTTATTTTTACTGATAATGAAATTTAGTTTGCATTACCAGTAAAATCGCAGTACCATATTCATAATAAAATTGTAGCAAGTGGCAAAGTTCATTCAAATTTTGAAATTTTTTTATGAAAATAGTTTAGCCACTTGGTAGAATTTCATTATGAATACAAGCATTACTGATTACTGAAAATTCAATGCACCTCATCATATAATAAATCATTTAGGAACCTTATAAAAATTGCAGAAAAAATTTTTAGTAATCAGTAAAAATTTACTGGTTAAAAAATTATTTTCACTGAAATTTTAGTAGTGTAGTGTACCACACTTATAGTAATGCACTGTAACAAAATTACTTGCATTGCTGTAACAGCAGTTCAATGCACAAGCATTGCAACACAGCCCAAAAGAATAAGAATGCTGAATGCAAGAAATTGAGTGACATACTTTTGAGTCACAATATAAATTAATAATTACCAAATTTCTTTTTTTTTTTTTTGATTGGTCGTTTAAAATAATGCTTACCATTGTCATAGTGAAGAAGGAAACAAAAGACAATTGTAAATATTACACGTAGGTTAGAAGGGCTAATTAAGATTTGTGAAACTAGTATATAAGCAAGAAAATTTATTCAATAGATCAGACTTTAATTTCCAAACGCAAACTGGCAATAACTTGCCTTGTTTTTAATTAAATTCTCCAAATCTTTTGGCACCTACTGACAATCTGGTCTCCCTGACAGCTGTGAAAACTAAACAAGTGACTATAGGGCCATACACGCACACAAACAACCACACGTTAGGGGTAACCTTTGAGTCCTGCACCTTCACGCATTACATGGCGATCCTTCCTTTGATAGAGTTTCAAAAGACGAAATAATTGAAAAACATTTACAAAATTTAATAACCAAATTTGAAGAAATAAGAGTAATACTAAACGTAAACTACAATCGACTAACAACTTCACACAAAGTCGCAGCCGATGCATTTTTCTTAGATATAACAAACTTACAAAAATATCAACAAGAAAATGATTAGAATTAGAAATACCTAGCTATTTACATCAACAATTAACTCGAAAAATTTCGAAAAATCCAAACATGACATAAATAAACCAGTCATTGAAAAGGAACTATTAGCAATTCACTGGGGAATAAATTATTTTAAACCGTATCTATATGGAAGACAATTTACTCTTTTCACATAAGGATCCTTCATCTAAAATGACAAGAATAAGACTAGATTTAAGCGATTATGATTTTACAATTATTTATAAGAAAGGAAAATTGAACACTAATGCTGATGCACTTTCAAGAATAAAGATTGACTCTTACATATTAAAACAAATAATACCATTAGAAAACGATGAAAAAGAAAGAAAATTATTAATAACGACAAGGGTAATGAAAAATAAAACTAATGAGGCAAATATAAAAGAAAACAATGAGGCAACTAACAATAATATAAATGAAAATAATGAGCTCGCAACAGAAAGAAATATGGAAAAATATGATTCTCAGAAGTTTGATAAACTTCAAATATGGGAATGCATATCCATTAATGACATCAAAAATATGAAAAAAATTTAAATTTAACAGGCTTGAAAATATAAAAAAAATTTATAATTATTGAAAATAATATTGTGCACATAGGATGTAATGATAATTCATCGAAACCAGATTCGAACATGAAGAAATTGTGTACCAAAAATATGAATATAGGATGTAATGATAATTCCTCGAAACCAGATTCGACTATGAAGAAGTTACATACCAAAAATATGAATAATGAAATTAATAATGAAATTTACAATCTAGCAAGATTCAGCGATAACTCACTGAAACTAGATTCGATTCTTGGGAAACTGATATCTAAAATGAAGAAAGCAAATATAAAAGAATTAGCGCTATCAAATAATGATGAAATATTTAAAATATATACAAAAGAAGAAATAAAAGAAGCATATGCCAAGATAAAGATAAATAACAAAAGTCCTCAACTGAAAATATTAATATACAATGCCCCAACAAAAATAACAGATGCAATATTGCAATACAAACTAATTGACGAATACCACAATGCCACACACGCAGGCCACTTAAGAATTAGAAAAACTATCATCAAATTAAAACAAAAATATATTTGGAAAAACATGTCAAAGATGGTAAAGAAATTTGTATCATATTGTGACAAATGTACGAAAAACAAACAAACAAAACACATGAAGGAACCACTTACACTAACAGACACACCAAACAATACTTTTGATGTAATTTCAATTGACACCGTAGGACCTCTTCGTATTTCAAATGATTACCGATACATTTTAACCATGCAGTGCGAACTAACAAAACACTTGTTGAACAATTTATTTTAAAATACGGACAATTTAAAGTACTTAAGTCAGACAGAGGAACAGAATTTAAAAATGAAATAATGAGTAACATATGTTCGTTATTAGGAATAAAACAAAATTTTTCAACACCTTATCATCATGAAACACTAGGATCAATTGAAAGAAATCACAGGGTAATTAACGAAAAAAAAAATAAAAATATAAATTATAATTCTGATGAAAGTCTTTTTTTAACGTCAAAGCCAATTTTTCGTCAGCGATCAACTTCGCTTTGTCCAATGCCAAATAGTAATGATGCATTAACATTACAGTTGCCTAGTACTTCTTCATATAAGCCAGTAATATCATCCCCTTCAGGCTCGTGTTCATCACTTAACAAAGCTATCACTACAGATAACAGCGGCTCGAAACTCAAGGTACAAGTCGGAATGGACAGATATATAACCGTGGTAAAGCGTGGGCGAAGCCCGAATTCTTCAAAAATTTCATCTGCTCCAAAAATGTCTAGGGATAACAGCGCAGCCTCAACTAATCGCCAAAACCGCTTCGAAATTTTGCAAGATGACAACGACAAACCCGAGGTATCCTCGAATAAAATATCCAATCCGCCACCAATCTATTTGAGACAAACAAATTCAAATGCCCTTATTAAAAAATTAATTTCGGTCATTGGTGAAAATAAATTTCACATTGTTCCAATAAAACGTGGAAACATAGATGAAACTAAAGTCCAAATTTATGACGAAAAAGATTTCCGCAAAATGGTTGCTGAATTTGAAAAAAATAAAACAAGCTTCTACACATACCAGCTTAAGAGCGCTAAAGGCATGCAGATCGTATTGAAGGGCACAAATTCTTATGTTGTTCCCGAAGAAATAAAAGATGCACTCGTCCTCCAGGGGTTTAAGGTAAAAAATGTGTCCAATATAATAAACAGAGAGAAGATTCCCCAACCCCTATTTCGTGTTGAACTTGAGCCTAATGATATAAAATTGAAAAAAAAATGAGACGCATCCAATTTATAATTTGAAATACCTCTTGTACCGAAAAATCACAGTTGAAGAGCCACATAAGCGTTCAGGTCCTGTACAGTGCCATAATTGCCAAGAAGATGGCCATACAAAAACATACTGCAATTTACCCTCTGTTTGTGTTGTGTGCGGCGAATTACACGGCACTGCTAGTCGCAATAAGCCAAAAGATCAAAGTGATAAAAAATGCAGTAATTGTGGAGGTAATCACACCGCTAACTATAGAGGTTGTCCTGTGTACTCTTTCGTAAAGAAGACTATGGTGCAAAAACCTAAATTAGCTCCAGCTCAATCAGCAAACGCTTACTCTACCACTTTTGCGCAAATGAGCCAACCAGTTACTTCCCGTGTATCGTATGCAGATGCTGCTAAGACAAATTCAATTCCCACACAAAATGTTTCCCCGCCAAATAATTCAAAAAATACTGACGCAAGCTTTAATTTTAATCGCCTTGAAGCTACTATTGAAAATCTGGTGCAAACTATAAACAATTTTACAACAAATATGACTAGCATGATGCAAGAAATGCTGCGAATGCAGAATACTCTGCTTCAAGCATTAATTAATAAGCCATGAACACGTTAACAATATGTTTCTGGAACGCAAACGGCATTCGCCAACATAAAAATGAACTTGAGCACTTCCTCACGGAAAAAAATATTGATGTAATGTTAGTATCTGAGACTCATTTGACTTCGAGAAGTCTTTTTAAAATTTATGGCTACACTATATATGATACAAAGGACCCTAGAGGAAGGGCTTGCGGTGGATCAGCAATTCTAATAAAGTCAAGACTCAAGCACTATGTTCTTGATAACATTTGTGAAGAACACCTACAAGCAACAAATATTGGCATTGAAAGTTTTTGTACAAATTTTGTTATATCATCAATTTACTCCCCTCCCAGATTTTCAATCACTGAGAATCTATATGAGGATTTCTACAAATCTCTTGGACCTTGCTTTGTAGCAGCTGGCGACTACAATGCTAAGCATACGTTCTGGGATTCGCGTCTTATTACCCCCAGAGGTCGACCATTGTTCAACACTATTTCAAAAATGGGCTTGGATGTCATTTCGAGTGGGGAGCCCACTTATTGGTCTACTGACATACAAAAAATTCCGGATGTTATAGATTTTGGCGTCATAAAAAATATCTCTAGGGATTTAATTCAAGTTCAAGCTTCTCTTGATCTTTCGTCCGATCACTCTCCGACGATCATTACAATTTGTAGTCCCTTAAGAAGTAACTTACCTGACCCATATGTGAAGATGATCAATCGTGTTAATTGGCTGGGGTTCAAAAAATATCTCTGTAGTCATTGTACGGAAAACATTACGCTTAGAACATCCGATGATATTGAATCTAACATTGCCAATCTCAGCGAGAATATTAAACAGGCTGCTGAACATGCCATTATCTCCCATCTGCAGACTGGGTTTAATAAAATTTATTCTACAGACATTGAACGTCTCGTACGTGAAAAAAGAAGAGCTAGAAGGGAATGGCAACAGCACAGATCACCACAAAATCAAATCAGATTTAAAGAGTGCACTAAACGATTCCAAGAGTTGCTTCCGTCTGAAAAAACTGCATTTCTTAAAAATTATCTGGAAGGTCTTGATGTCACACCAGCATCTAATTATTCCTTGTGGCGCGCTGCTAGAAAGCTTAAAACACCCATTGAGTATAAGCCACCTCTACGCACATCTACCGGAGGTTAGGCAAGAAGCGATACTGCAAAAGGTAACATATTTGCTGAGCACTTAAAATCCGTTTTTACGCCAAATATATGTACTGGTGTTGCTGATTTGCCAAGTGTAGTCGCTCTACCCCCTCAACGCAATAAGTTTAAAACGCGTGATTTACAAAAATTAATTGCCGAACTCAACCCGAAGAAAGCTCCGGGTATTGATGGAATTAGTAACCAGATGCTGATTAAGTTGCCTCGTATTGCAATGAGAATCCTGTTATTCATTCTTAATGCCATTTTACGACTGGAGTATTATCCACACAGCTGGAAGCTTGCCAAGGTTAAAATGATTCCAAAGCCGGGCAAAGATCTAACCAAGGCTGAGTCATATAGGCCAATAAGTCTACTATCAACTATGTCAAAGCTTTTCGAAAAACTGCTCAAAATAAAATTGTTCCCAATTCTAATTAGTAGAGGGTGCATACCAGACCATCAATTTGTTTTTAGAAGTCAGCATAGCACCATTAAACAAACTCACAGATTGGTTCAATTTATAAGAAGAACTTTTGAGGAAAAAAAGTATTGTTCTGCGCTCTTTATTGACGTTTACCAGGCATTTGATAAAGTGTGGCATGAAGGCCTAATTTTAAAATTGAAGACTTACTTACCAATAAACATTTTAAATATTTTGGAAAGTTACATTATTTCCCGTAAGTTCACTGTTGTGGAAGGACACTTTACGAGTAGGCCTGAAACTATTTCATCCGGTGTGCCACAGGGGAGTATACTGGGCCCAGTTTTATACTTGATTTATACTTGTGATATGCCTGTGAGCAGTAGTATCCATACTTCCACATTTGCCGACGATACAGCCTGCCTTAGTGTGTACGAAAACCCTGATGAGGCATCCCGCAAACTCCAGGAACACATTAGCCAGATGGAGCTTTGGTTAAACTTATGGAGAATTAAAGTCAATGAACAAAAGTGTGTCCATATAACGTTCACCCTAAGAAGAGATACTTGCTCCCCCATTCGGATTAACAATCAAGTTGTTCCTCAACATTCACATGTGAAATATCTTGGTTTATACCTTGATCGACGACTTACATGGAAACATCACATTGACTCTAAGTTAACTCAAATGAAACTTAAATTAACTCAGGTACATTGGCTGATTGGTAGAAATTCAACACTTAGCCTAGACTGCAAACTTTTAATATACAAGTCGCTTTTAAAGCCAATATGGTGTTACGGAATTCAACTATGGGGCACTGCTTCAGCTTCAAATGTAGAGAAAATTCAACGAAGGCAAAATAAAATTTTACGCATGATAACATCGGCTCCATGGTACATCAAAAATTCAAATATACATCGCGATTTGAATATGCCACTAGTGACTGAAGAAATTGTAAAATACGCAGGCAAATATCTAACAAAACTCGAGTCACATCCTAATCCGCTTGCTCGTAATATTTTGAACTTTACTGGACACATCCGCTTAAAAAAGAGAGATACACGGGCTCTAATATTCAACACTCCAGATGATGAAGCTGCTTGAAAACACTTTTCTTCTTTTTGTTGCTTATCACTACTTATGTATATATTATTAATAACTATCACTAAGCTTATGTCCGACATTGGTCGGGCCTAATAATTTTTTTATAGATTTAAGATTTGAATACTTATTGTTAGTTCATATTTGAAGATACAATAAATAAAAAACATGCATTAAAAAAAAAGTTGACATAGTTCACTTTCTCGTCTTTGGTCACATAATAGGGACTAATGATCTGATTTGCTCCCTGATCATACCAAAACACATTAACACTTATTGCTGGATTATTTACTTCGAACTCCTTAATTTTGTTTAGTGTTAATGGGTAAGTTAAGTTTTTGAAATTTAGTGTTACACCATTTCGCGTAACAATCGTCTCTGCAGAAATGTCCTGAATATTATAAGAACTGCAACGTTTTGGCTGATCGTATTTTGTAGTATCCATGGCAGTGATTAGACACCACTTGAAGCAGTATTCATCACTATTTTCAATATTGATGCAAGCTTTTTTTCTTAATAGTTTTTCCGGAGTGGATATCCAACTTGATCCTTTGACTAGCGAAGATTTGTTAATGTTGATTTCTGCTCGAACTATGCGTGACAAAGTCCAACCAGAATCTCGCTCTTCAAATTCGAACATTTTGGTTAAAACCTCCTCAATCTGTTTACGGAATAATTCTTCAATGTTATCTGCCTTCGTCAGCAAACTCATTTTGGCTACATGTGTTATAAAACACAACTCCAATTCTTCTTCTACAATTTTGATGTACTCCGCCACAATACTCACATAAAATTTAATTATTGTATGCTTAGACAAAGACATTTGAAGTCTCTCAATAAAAATATTCATGTATTCCTTAATAAATTCTTCCAAGAGAAGTTGGCCTTTTTTATTTAGAATTACATATGTTGCGATATGGTTTTTGAAGGCTTTCGATATTTTGTAATATCTCACATTCTCTTTGACTTCTTCTCTCCTAGCATGCGAAGTACTCATTGGAGTTGGCAGAGTTTCTTCTCTTTTTTCTTCTACTTCTACTCCTCCATCACTTTCCGGTAAACTTATATCCATAGCATCGTTAAATAAAGTCCCTCCAAGGATATCCACACCTTTTTGATGAGCTTGTTGCTGTAGCTGCTGCTCTTGTTGATGATAATTAAGAGGTTGCCATTGCATCAAATTGTAATACTGCTCCATTTGATTAACTGGTGTGACGAGATTATAATTGTAACTTGGATACTCATTTTGCATTGGTACTCCTGATGCCAAAAACTGATTACTCCATGACATTGGTGTAGGGTAACAGTTAGCCATCCCGTATTCTTGATATTGGGGATATTCTAGAGAAGGGTGCTGCTGGTGATGAAATGAATTTATCTGCTGTTGACGATTTTGAACAAATGTTTGCGGTTGCTCTTGATTTGTACCCCGACTTACGACCATTTGATCCTGCATGCTATGACTTTTCACATGATCCAAAAAGGACTTTTGGTATTTGTATACCTTATGACATCTATTACACTGGTAACCTATATAACTCATTTTTAATTATTTTATTATTATAAAACTTTAACACAATTGCTGATGATACTACTTGTAAATACAATAAAATACTGATGTGTTAGTTAGGAAAGTTGGCGTATTTATACAAAAATTAGTAGCAGTATCCTTGCAGCATTCGCAGTTTTTACTTTTTGTTTCTCTGCTGATGACTGTACTTAGTTGAGACTTTGCTGCTTTAAAATAATCGTAGACAAAGAAAATGATTACGTTGCAAAATATAAATGTATTCTACACAGCCACAAAATATTCCACGCACAAGTTCCTTCGATCGCACATACATACATACACATACATACACACATGCATCATACACATACATACATACATACATACGTGCATCATACATACATACATACATACAAATATATTTCTTAAACAAATAAACAGAATATAAGCTTACCAGCGACAAAACAAGCTAGACCCCCCACACACAAGCATTAGGAGTGTTCATATACATGAGAACGTTTTATGAATAAATAAAATAATTTATTTAATTATTTTATTAATTTATTTAATTATTTTATTAATTTATTTAATTATTTTATTTATAAACGTAAGGAATTCACGCAAGCACATTCCCACGATTCATGTGAGAATCGTCTAGTAGTCATCAAACCTATTTTCTCTGATATTACTGATATAGTATTATGATAACAAATTTCTACAGTCTGGCAACACTGGGAGCATTAGAAAATAATAATCATGTTTTGCCGTCGGCATTTGAAAAAATTATCATGCATTGCCGTAGGCATTAGGAAAAAGACAGACTTATTGAACCACCCTCGAAAAATATTTAAAGGACTTATTGAACCACCCTCGTAGGTATCAAATTTCAAGAATTTTAAAATTTTGAAATTTTAATTGCCCAAATTTAACAATTTCACCCACAATTTAACAATTTTAATTGTCGCAGAAGCGATATTTCCCTACTACTATGATTCGCTTCCAAAATTTAGAGAGAAAAATTATAATATGTTCAATTGTAATGTTTACTAAATTTTTTTTGCTTGTTTGTGGCTTAAGATTATCAGCCAATAGCAAAACATTATTTCACGCGGTAGTGCATACATAAATACATACATATGCATATCATTCCTGATGAATGCTAGCCAGTGATGATATTTATTTGTTGCCTCCTCGCAAAATTAGTTGTCGAATATCGCCAATATAATAATATGAGCTAAAATATGCACATGTTTTTATTTAACAAATATTGTTAAATTTTAAATAAAATAAGTTTTTACATCAACAAAAGATAATTTATAAGACCTACATTAGATTACCATAACATAAAAATACTATCGTATGCATAAAATATAGTAAAAATTACTTATACCAAAAGATGAATCTTAATATTAAAAATTTTAACTTGAATATCCAGATCAAAACAAATGTTTAAATCTCATGATAACATACAATTAACATTTACTTAAGAATAAATTTGAGTAGAAATTGTTGTACTAGTCATTATATTCAGCTATTTACATGCTCACTGGTAAACATACGGCTTTTGGTGCTTCATTATCCAAAATACTAGTTCCAATTTATAAAAGGAAGTTTTTCCACTATATTTCATAAAAATCAAATTTTAGGTATAGAAAATAACTCTTTTTTGCATTAATTATTTTATGTTGTAGAAAATCTTCATTACATTACCCCGTATTATTGAAATCGCATATATGGATATAGCTAAAAATATCGCCAAGAAATTAAAATATTGCCAAGCAAATTGAAAAAAGATACTTCAAAATTTTCATTGTTAAAAACGAAGTCTTAACGTCGCCTTTAGTAACAAATATCTACATCTGACAGCACTGGCGGTGGCCACACTCTCCATTTTTCTATAATGGGGGTCAATGTTGTCAACACTTAGATTTAAAAAAGCAATGCAACCAGGAAAAACACTTGAGTTAAATAAAAAGGTACTAAATATAATATGCCGTATTCATAAAAAATAAAATAAAATAAATTTCGCATGGAAATGTGTCAAATAAATCTTTAATAAACTTTAAATGTGTTTTATGAATACGGCAGAATATGTTCTACTTTTATTAAAACTAATCTTATATATAAAAAAAGAAAATCATATACTAAAGAACATATTATTAAAGCACATACATATGTATATTAAAAAATAAACATAAAAAGAACGAACATACCAAATTTTCAAATATTCAGTATTTTATTTTTATTGACCTTTGGCTATATTTAGTTTAAGTGTTTTTTTTAATAAATGGGCTTTTAAGGTCAGCGAATTAAAATAAGCGATTATGTATTTTATTAATTAGTTCATCCGACGTTTCGTTGGAAAATCCCAACTTCATCAGGGATGTTTTTATTTGTTAATCTGGTAACCTTGTTGTAACAGAAAAAATATAAAAACAACAATTTTAGAAACTTATCATTACACAATTGTTTTTGTTTTATGATACATACAACATACATTGTAATCATAATTATGATTAAGAACAATCGTTACTTACATATGATAATATTTTGAAAATTATAATTGTTTTTCATAGTTTGTATTTTACATAATCAGCACTACATAAAACACAAAAGCTCGAAAACAAACGTCATATACAAAACATATAACATGAAACCAACGACACTGTTCTTAATATTAATATCACAGTAAAACTAAAATAAAACAATAGAGTAGTTGGCATTTGTGTTGTCTTTGTCTTCCTTCTTATTAATTGCACTGTTCCCTTTTTGTTGTATCCTGAGGCTCTCAAGTGTATATCGTTTATTCTCTCGTCTCTCTTTGTCCAGTATTTTTACATTCGTCAAGTCAGCTCTATGATTGTTCTCCGTACAGTGTTGTGATAGTGCTGTTGAATGTTTTAGTTTTCTAATATCTGTTTCATGTTCACTTGTTGTTATGCTTAAGCTCCTCTTTGTTGTTCCTATGTATACTTTACCACAGTTGTCTGATGAATTTTCTAAACATTTAATTTGGTACACAACATTGCTTTGATCTTTTTTGTCAACTTTTGTTTTTGTTTTTGTGAATAAATTATTTATCGTTTTGTTTGCTCTATATGCCAGTGTAACTTCTTTGTTGTTTATTAGTGTTCTCATTTGTTTATTTTCTGTAAGCTTAGGAATGTATGGAAGGCTATAAAATTTGGTGTTGCCAGATGAATTTGCCTTTTCCTTATTTTTATCGCCATATTTTGCCTTTTCTATTAAGTTGTTTATTAAATATATCGGGTAGCTTTTATTTAAAAGTATTTGTCTTATTTTTTGTATATTTTTATTTTTAAATTGCACATCACTGATTTCTAATACTTTCTTAATAAAATTCAAGGCATTTTTTCAAATTTCAAATTTTTTCAAGGCAAATTTTCATTTCCTAAACATAGCACAGTTTCAATACGGAAACAAAATTCAACATACAAATTATTAATAACAAAAATTAAAAATTTTAAAAACCCCCGACCTTTTTCAGAAAAGATGTTATATCTTCTAAACGGCTAGACCAATTTTCTGCAAACATAGCTAAAAACCCTTCTGATCAAGTCATCTTTCAAACAGAAAAAACGAGATGAAAATCGGCCCAGCCGTTTGGCCTGTACGTTGACACGGACAGACACACATATACACAAACACACACTACAAACTTATAACACCCCTTTTTTTAGTCGGAGGTTGGGTTAGGTTAGCAGACTGGTGATAGGAAATTGGAAAAACAGAATCCAGCTCACTTGGGTCCAATGTGATGATTCCTTTGTGCTACCTGTAAGTTAAAAGAAGAGAGAGAGAGAAATAAGAGGAGAGTGAGAAGGGTACAATTAGAAAGATGAGAACTGAGAGTGAGAAATGGGAGTGGGTCAAGAAATTTGGCAACGGGGGGTGGGGGATCAGCGATTATACTAACTACTATTCCTAATATAGAGACTCAGATTTTTGAGCACGGCTTCCGATAACTCGGATAAGCTTCTAAATGATGTTCTGCAAGAAGGTGCTGACGGAGATTCTCCAGAGCGGGACAAAGACACAGGAAATGCAGGATACTTTCTTCCTCTTCCTCGTCATTGCAACTGTAGCAATAGTCATTATACGGGAGACATATACGTTTTGAATGGGTTCCGAAGGTTCAGTGATCGATCAATATGGCCACGATGTTTCTCTGGTGCTTCCTGTTGAATTTAATGAGATTTTCCGTTCTACGGAAGTCCAGGCGAGGACAGAGGGTTCTCGCTATTGCACATGTTGTCTCATTTCGCCATCTGTTCTGAGCTAATTCCAAGAAGGTTACATCGAAACGTATCCAGCAGGATGGGAGTGGTAGTGAACAAAGACTGTCGATATCGACTTCTGTTTATGTGGTTCCCCTCTTTGCTAGTTCATCCTTAACTATGTATCCTGAAATAGTCCCGTGTCCATGCATTCAGTTTATCGAGATATTTGAGTGCTGCGCAAGACCATCCAAGGCTTTACGACATTCCCGAACAAGAAAGGATGTGGTATACGAGCCTATGAGAGACTTAATAGCAGATTTGCTGTCAGTCATAATATGGATATCTTTATTTGAAATCCGATAGAACCTTAGCCAGTGCCTAGCTCTTTTGATAGCAGATAATTCTGCCTGTAGTATACTACATTCGTTCGGGAGTCTGAAGAACATTTCAATTCCGTATTCGGGAATGAAGATGTCTCCTCCAACCCTTTCCTCTTTTTTGAGCCATCCCTGAAGACCTATATGGCTCCGTTCAGTGCGGAATACCACTTCTGCCAAAGAAATTTGGAAGTTCCTATAGAAGTAGGGTTTCGGAATCCAGTAGTCTATAAGATCCGGTATGTTGTTCACTATACCTAAGATACTTGCATGTCCCCAAAGTCGGTGGTTCCATGCGCCTATTGTATTTAGTCTGACGGCGGTACGTAGAGCTAGCTTTTTAGATGTTAAGTCCACCGGAATCCAACCCAACATAACAAAGAACGCTTTTGTTGGCATTGATTTTAGAGCACCTGTTATCATAAGTGCCATTTATCGGAGAATTCCCTCTATACGGGACTGATTAATTACTGAGTTGAGTGCTTTCCACCAGACCGAAATCCCATAAAATAATATAGCTTTTATAACCATCTCTAGTATCCAACCGACTCCCTTAGGATTTATTCCCTATGTAGGGCCGATTACATTCCTACAGACGTACATTGCCGTTGGGCTTTCGCTACTCTTGCCTGAAGATTATCCCTCCAGGAAAGCTTACTATCGAGGACAACACCCAGATATTTGGCTTT
This sequence comes from Tachina grossa, assembly GCA_949987645.1. NCBI lineage: Eukaryota > Metazoa > Arthropoda > Insecta > Diptera > Tachinidae > Tachina > Tachina grossa. The sequence goes on along the minus strand of OX465277.1, from coordinate 57,288,978 downwards.
ATTTGACAGGGTTCCACCTGGATACTATAACACAAAGACTAGAAAATGTATTAAACGAGGCTAACGCTTGGTGTTCACGGAGTGGCCTAAGTGTCAACCCGGATAAAACGGAACTAGGACTCTTTTTCAGGAGATACAAAATTCCCAAATTCAACCACCCAAGGCTAAATGGCATTACTCTAAGCAAGGATAAATGGCATTACTCTAACTCGGTTAGAGTAATGCCATTTAGCCTTGGGTGGTTGAAGTTGCCGAAGATTGCTGATATTGCAATCGCTACATCATCCGCATATGCAACCGTTTTGATATTCATGGATTCCAATTTTTGGAGCAGATTGTTTACTGTCACATTCCACAGCAAGGGTGACAGCACACCACCCTGAGGTGTACATCTTTGGGCCTGCCTTGTGATGGTAGCTGCTCCCCTGGTGGAAGAGATGATTCTGCGCAGTAGAAAATTTTCAATGAGCTGATAAATCACCCGGTCGACCCCCAGTTCTCTGAGAGACTGAATGATTAGAGACGGATCAATATTATTAAAAGCACCTTCAATATCCATGAAGGACACCATGGTATAGTTTTTATGCTCTAGTGACATCTCTATGCATCCTACAAGCGAGTGTAAGGCGGTCTCAACCGATTTGCCCTTGGTATATGCATATTGAGAGGCCGAAAGTTGAGAGTTATCAATGAGTGTTCTAATACGCACATCCAATATTCTCTCAAGGGTTTTCATAAGAAAGGAAGTTAAACTAATAAGTCTAAAATCCTTCGCCTTGGTATGTGACGCCTTCCCTCCTTTGGGTATAAAGATCACATTACATTTAGTATATGCATTTGGAATATATGACGATATAGTACAGGCTTTGTATATTACAAGTAACCATGAGATTACTAGATCAGCACTATGTTGCAGATCCGCAGGAATGATACCACCCGGACCCGGAGATTTAAATGGATGGAAGCTTTTAAGAGCAAATTTCACTTTTTCCATAGTAATATCTATGGATATTTGTGCCTGGGCATGGGAGGGGTATGTTCGTCGAATATCACCACAGAGTTGACAGCCCGGAAAATGGGTGTCCATTAGGACCGATACTATTCGTTGTCCAGTTTCCATCATTATCCTGGATGTAACTGGGTATCATCGGTTTTTTCGCTAGGATTTTACGCAGTCTACAGGTATTGGAGTAGAATTCTACTTTATTGCAGAAATCTCCCCAAGTTTTGCGTTTAGCGTTCCTGACTTCGTTTTTTAATTTATTCAATGAGGCTTTATACAGTGACTAATTACCTGTCCTTTTTACCGCATTGAATAATTGTCTCCAGTTCTTGCGAGTTTCTGCAATACTGTCAAACCGCCAAGGTAGTCTCCTATTTTTGTGTTGTACAGCGTGCCTCGAATTGACTAGAGTTATGTCTAATAGCTCTTGCCTATTGGAGACTACGAAAGTTGGTACCGAGCGTTGATTCAGTACTACGAGATCGTTTTGAATAATAAACTCAAAAATGCACTCACCTATGTCATTTGTATCTGAGCTGCCCCAGATCTGATGATGCGCGTTTGCGTCAGCGCCTATTATAATAGGGACACCGCACGTTTTTGCTTCCTTCACTGCATTATGGATCAAAATGCTTGGTGGGGGGTCCACATGGTCATGGGCTATGTAGCATGAGGGGAGCCATCATACTGTGGATTCTCCCGTCTCCCATGCCACTGCTTTGGTGTCTTGATCACTGAAATTAGATAGAATGAAGACATTTAAGCTGGTTTTCACCATAAAACAGGATCTAATGTTTTTATTATTGTTACCTGATTTATGTTCATACAGTAGTCCCTTTGCACTGCGTCCAAAAATTTTCTCATTGGAAGTCCATGGTTCTTGGATAAGTGCAATATCCACACCTCCTTCTAAAATTCAGCTGGTTAATGCCTCTGATGCTGCTTTTGAGTGGTGAAGGTTGATCTGTATTATCTTCGCCATCCTCAGATATCAGGGTCATAGTTGACGACGATGTCTGCGTCTGCTGGGTTTGGGTCCAGAAGAGCATTTTCATCGTCCGTGAAGTCAAGTCTATCCAGGAGGTCCTCAATCAGACAATAGTCTGTTTGAGAGCATTCCGAAGCATTCCGTGTTGGCTTTGGCTTCGTTATTAGTGCCAGCCCCTTGCGACCCCTCTGTTGCAACAGGGTTTTTGGGATCGGGTTTGTCATCACCGCGGTAGATGCGAAGTCTGATGCCCATAAACCCGTAGTAAACCAGATCTTGGCTTTTCCGGAGCAGTGACAACGTTTCCTTATTAAGGACCACGATCGCCTTCCTACGAGCACCAACCGGTTCGAAGACCTTTACTACCTTCCAATCATTGGTTGGCAGGTCCATGTTTCCTTTCCAGAAGATTTCCAGGATCTTCGCAGGGTCATGTGGTTCCGCTGGAATGACAGCAATTGCTCTTGGCCTGCGAGGTATTTCACTGACCGGGACTAATTCCAATCTCGCACTGGGCCACACTTCCCCTAGGAATAGGATGATATCCTTTAGCTTGGAAGCTGATAGATGGTCCATGAGGAGACATGTTTCACATGTCCCTGAAACCAGCCTGCGTCCATGAACTGTGGCGAGTGCCCTTGGCTCATGTCACTGTCCTGCAGGTAAATTTCCAGTAACTTTTGACAGATCAATCCCCACTTGTCGTGATTGATTGCTCCATCGCAGTTACTATGGTCTGACCTTGGAATCTGCCTGCTTTTGACGCTTGCTGGATGGCTGCGCTTTTAGCTGCGCCGATGGTTTCTCCCCTGAGCGTTGCCTTTTAGGAGCGGTGGCTGCAAGTGTTTTTGCAGCTGCTTCAAGGTTATAGCCATCGTGTGCGGGCAAGTGATCCTTTGCCCATACCAACTAAAATTTTCCTTACTAGTGAGCTCCCTAGACGGCTTATTGCTCAACTGCTCGATATAGCGTCGAGCAGCCCATAATTGAACGATGGCTTTGCGCGTCAGAAAGCTTCGCTCACGCGTGTTCTGTTCATTCCATCCAGATGCAGTAGGCATTGTCAGCTTGACGCTGACTGGCACATCCTTCTCGAGCACTTTCGTATTCTTAGGTGCAGTTGGCACGGCTGGTATTTTTGGGTGCATTTAGCACTGCCGATGGTTTTGGCTGATTTCTCAGCTCTCAATTTGGCTGCAGTAGATGTGCTTGGACAAAGGTCCAAGGACACGCTGCGGGTTAACCTTGCCTTTCCTAATGGAAGGGCAAGGTTTGGTTTTTGTTTTTTTAAATGTTGTTTCTCTATTTCGTTCCCACGAGTATGCGCGTAAGGGGTTGGACGACCAATGCAGGGATGGCGGACATGGGCTAGGCAATCTCATTTTAATCGACCCGTGCCCTGGCATCGGCATGGAGCTGTTAGCAACTAGTCTTCTTTAACCACTAAGTAGCCATTCCGGTTCTCGACACTGCTACCATCCACCTTAACCTCACAAGTGGTTTAGTTTTGGTCCGCGGACTCCATGCATAGAGAAAACTGCAACATAAGAAAGGAGCCACAATATGTATTCCAAGAAGGATTCATGATCTCCTATAGGAGTATCATGTGATCTTCTTAGAATTCATTTGGAGTAACTACCTAACACGATCTCCTTCAAAGTTGGAAGGTTGAGCATATGAGATAGTGTCTCCTCATCACGATCACATACATGGGTGGAATGTTTCTCGTGATCGGGAGTCTCCACTAGTAAGTACCTCTCCCATTTTTCTCCCAACCCTGGCGCCTCTTTCTCAGGGTACGCCATTGCCATGACAACGATCTTGCGAGTTTCTGAAATAGATATCCCGCAAGTTCGTGCCAGACCCGAGGAATGTCATCAACATAAATGACCACTTTGTGCAGTGTATCAGGAAGTTTGCTGATAATGTCCCTCCCCTATCCGCCGCCTGATGACGCGCCCGACAGGAGACTACTACTCCTACAGCATAGCTAGGTGCTAAAATAGCGCTGTTGTTGACTAGCCCAAACAACAGCGCTAGTAGTCGCGGGTTAAAATTAATAAATAGTAACAGCCTTATTTATTAAAATTATTAAGGCTTAATAAAAAAAATTCGTATGAAAATTTGTTTTAAAAATCCTTAATAAAACCTTAATAATTTTTATAAATAAGGCTGTAAAAATTTCATATTACTTTTCTATAACAAGAAGTAAGTTTTTATTGAAACAAGGACTTGATTTGTTTAAGACCAGCAGAAGTCAGACGCTTTATATCAAAATTGATGTTTGCACTGAAAAATATCACATGCTATTATTTAAAGGTTTTCAGACTACATGTACAAATGTACCATGTAAAAGTGATATTCCACAAGACAAAAACATATATGTAATTTGCACACAATTTAACTTCCTGTTTATAGAAGCCATTTAAAAATTCTCGTCTGTGTATTTATATTGAAAACAAAAACAAGTTTGAGTGCTTTGTTTTTATTTTCAATATAAATAGGCAGACAAGAATTTGCACATGGCTTCTATAAACTGGCAGTAATTGGTTTTACACCTATTATTTCGGTGACCATTCGTCCTTTTTTTAACAGGAAAAGTCCTTTTTTTAACACGATGTCCTTTAAATTTTTTTTTTTCAAAAAAGTGTCCTATTTTTTAATTAACTGTCGTTTATTGTCCTTTTATTTTGATTACAATTTTTTTTTCTTTAAACTACAAAATTATAAGTTTTATTTTATCAAAACCCGAAAATGTCAACATCAATACAATAAAAATTATAATCATTCAAAACTGGAATTACGTGGCAACACTGAAAAAAGTTGATGTTGAGGAGTATGTAACATAAAATATGTAACATAAAAACAGGCATAACGGTATTTTATATCTTGTATATAAATTGCATTTAAGCTTTAGGTCTTTTGTAATTAATTTACAATTTTATTTATTTTTTATCGATATTTCGCTTTAACTTTGTGTAGTTACACAAAGCTTTAGTCATTAAAAAAAGTATTTTCAAGCAGTTTCATCTGGAGTATTGAGTAGTAGAGCCCCTTTATCCTTCTTTTTTTAGCGGATGTATCCTAAAGCTCAAAATATTACGAGCGAGCGGATTAGGATGTGACTCGAGTTTTGTAAGATATTTGCCTGCGTATTTTGCAATCTCTTCAGTCACTTCTGGCATATTTAAATCACGATGTAAATTTGAGTTTTTTATGTACCATGGAGCCGATGTTATTAACCGTAAAATTTTGTTTTGCCTTTATTTTTATTACATTCCTAAGTGTCTTGAATTTTTCGTTGAAAAATATGGTCACCGTAATTATAGCTTACCGTTGGTCCCATTGTAAAAAAAATGGGCGGCGACAAGCCCACATTCTTTTTATTTAATTTTATGATATTCTACTTATTTAATTGTTGCGATACCTATAAAACACAGTTGGTTCTTGTAATTAAATAATTTGAAAGTTAAAAATGGGGGGGGCTACGCCCATTAAAGTTTATTATAATATTTTACAAAGCTTACCACACACCTTGAGCTCTAAAATAGACAACAGTTAAATGCGCATAGGATCCAGATAAGCCCCTCAATAATCAATTTCAATGTATTTTTAATGAAAAAATATTTTACTTAATATAAAAAATTGGCTTATTTTTATGGTTAAGCAATTGTCTATATGCATTTCGGTCCCCGTTGTGGAACTCGTCAACATAGTATTAAGAGTCTTACTATAAACATACGGAGTTTGTTAACCGAATTCAAAAATTTTTCGACTCTATTTGGAATGCTGATGATATAATGATTCTCTTTTGTTAGACAAAACAATTTTTTACATTAATTAAATTAAATATTAAAGTTAAAGTTTGATAGAGCGCGTATTCCTTGAATCAGTCTTCTAATAACACAAACAAATATCTAGAAATGCTCAATTTAAGTTTTAAATGACAGGATTGCTCGAAATAAAATAGATTTGAAATGTTGAGTTTAGTGCACTTCCACGAAAAAAAATCAATTTAAAAATCACTATCTTAATATTTTTCCGCGTTCAAAAGTTCAAAAGCTGACAGCATTGCAAGGCGAGTATATTCTGTTACTTTTTAACATCAACAGCACTGTTGCCAGAACTTCTAGGGGTGAAATCGTCGAAAACTACAGATTTCTGTGCAAAAAATCGTCAAAATCTTCAAGTCATTTTAGAAAATCGTCAAAAAACGTCAAATCAAAAATATTAAAATTTTTTGTATATTAATTGTTTTATTACAAAAACTATTACAATGGTTCAAACTTATTAACTATGCTTTCAACAAATATACACATATACATTTAATATATGTATATAACCTAAATATGAAAACCATTAAAATTGAAAATAAAAGTTAAAAAAACTTAAAATGAAATCAGAATTCACATACGTAAATATACATATATTTATTTTTAAGACAGATAATTTATAAAAATATAATTAGCATTTATGTTATAGAAACATTTTTTGTATAAATATCAGAATTTAACATTTTTGAACACAAAAAAATCATAACATAAAAAACCAACTCTAAAAATGCAATACTAAAAAAAGGTGCCATATAGTAAATTTGGAAAAATCGTAATTTCTGGACCTAAAATAGTCACTAGTGTATTTTGAGAGGTGAAAATCGTCAAAATGCAGAGAAATCGTCCATTCTGGCAACAGTGATCAACACACGTACGCTGTGTATGATACTCACGAAACACATACGCTACCAAAGAATAAGATAGTGTGTGTGTGGACACAACAGTTCTTGATATATGTTACACTCAAAATATGCTGTTAGTAAATTCAAATGAAACATCATTTCAAACAATATTATTTTGATTTAAAAACCGCAGTACACGACATGTGGAAAGACACATAATGACTTCAGGAGAATTTCCAGCATGTTGGTTGCATTTTGTTAAGTAAGCAGTAACGGCTACAAATGTAACACATATTTTTTATAAGCCGCACTTAAAATTTATATATACATAGGCCCTTAAAATTTAGCCACCCTTGTGCGTTGAACACAAATTTACCTACGTTTTGTTGTAGACGTGAACATTTTGATTTACTTTGCACTTACAAATTAACAGCCTTATGTATGTAAAGTTGTTAAACTTTAAAGGCCGAAATCGGCCTTAGTACGTGGTATATACCATATGCAGCTTCATAGTGACGCCAATATTACGCTCAAGCTACATGCACACAGGCGAATCGAATGGTTTTAAGTTATTTTGGAATATTAGTTATTTTAATTTCAAACTTCAGTAAAGAATAATGTTTTTTCTTTTATTTTTAACACCAACAAACAACCTACATACACATATGTAATTAAAACTACTGATTTTAAATCGTCTGTTGTGAAATACTTTTCATCTAATTAGGAACACAACTATTTACTAATTTGTGTATTCAAAATTTCAAATTAAGCAGGTGTGGCATGTCTTTTAACAGCTGAATTCACATTGAGACAACACGCGAAACATAGAAAAAAGTATTCACCAATTAATACTTTCAATTAAAAATTTAATTCATTCAATTAAAATTTTAATTGTATTAATTAATTTGAGTGGAAAAACTTAATTTATATTATCAAATTGTTTATAGGTGAAAATTTAATTAATTTTTTAATTGATATTGCAAATATTTTAATTAATATTACAAAATCATTCATATTATTTTTTGTGTGAATGACTCGGAAGCTATCACATAACTTATATAAAACTATAGAAATTGTTTTTAACTTATTTCAACGGACAACAAATTACCTAACTAACCAGTTGAAACTACTGTTTCCTTAATTTATTTTAATGCATTATGGTATTTTTTAACTAAACGTAATACAATTACAATTGCAAGCATTGTTGTGTCATTTCAGGTCGTATTTGAAAACACGACTTCAAACAAAATCTCTCAAAACAGATATATAGCTTATAGAAATAACTTGTTTTCATTAAGAGGAATTTTGATTAAACTTTCTTTTCAAATACAACCTCTAGCAACACAACAGGCTTGTAAATTAAATAAATATAATTTTAAAGATTTTTTTTATAATTAATTTTTATTGTTTATAAATATGTAAACTAAATATTGCTGAGATAATTAGGTAATATGGAAAAAATATCTGTAAGTAATCTAAGAACATAATTTTTTTATATTCGTACAAAATCACAAGAAAACAGATAGATGCTCTTTCCTTATCTTCGCCCTTAGATCATGTAACAAAACTTCAACCATCTATTTCATGTTTTTTGCCTTAACAAATTCAAAGTTTTATGTATTTTATTACGTACATATCGAGCTCTATTTTCGATTTAATCATAAGCGATATGTTGTAAAAAATTAACATTTTTATTGAAATTAAAATTGTATGGGCCTATCGATAGTTTAGAATTATCCAAATGCCAAAATTGTTCATAACTTTTAAGATATAGGCTGTACAATTTTATTGTAAGCTACAATTTACGTACAAAATCATATTTGAATATTTTAAAAAAAAACCTTCTCCTGAAAACTTTAATTTTTGTCGCCCACGATAAAGTCGAAAATAAGGCTCGATATATACAAAAATCTCTTAAAAACTTTCATTTATGTCATTTACGATTAAATCGAAAAAAATCGATATGCATTTCCCATATTGATTAGTTGTTATTAAAATATTTTTTTTTACTTTTATAGTGAAAGAAAATTATCTAAAGCAAATAGTACACGCATGTGGCTCTGACGTAATTTTGACGACACCATGAAGCTACATTGTCTACATGCCGTCTACAGTAGAAGATTTTAATGAAGAAACTCACATCCTTACACACTTGCTGCTTCTGAAAATGTGCCCGACTCGGCTAAATGTTTTACATTTACATATTGGAACAAAATTATATGAAAATTTAAGGTAATGTAGCCACTACTACTAATTAAAAACAATTCTACCAACATACAAGTAGCTTGGTCAAAATATACCTGTAAAAACTTTAATTTTAGTTAACAGAAACTTCTTGTACATTTTTTTCATGAAATTAGTTGCATGAAAATTTTTTATTTGTCAGTAGGAGGCATGAAGAAGGAGGCCATAAAAGCTGCCAAAAATGCACCAAAGATTTATTCTACGTCCTTTTTATATAATATTCTCTTCTATAGCGCAGCAATTAGCAAATACAAACAGTTGCGTGCAACAAAATTCATGAAATTTCATGTAAAAATGCTTAATGTAAGTCCCTATTTACACTATGCAAGTCTTAATGCTAAGCTGATTAGTTTATTACGAGAGAGAGACGGGGGGAAAGAAACGTTGCTGTTCCCCTCGTCTCTCTCTCTCTCTCCCTGAAACTAATCAGCTTAGCAATAAGACTTGCACAGTGTGATTTGGGCCGTAATCAGGTATTACTGTAAAACTTTTTTGAGTGTACATATGTATGTATATGCATTAAATATATTTTAATAATAATGGCGCATATTCAGAAATCGTAACCAAAGTCGAAACTAATAAAACAGAAACTAAAATATAGTTCATAGATAAGGTGCGTTTGAGTACTTTTCCAGTAAAATCCAGTAACTGAGTAAATCCTGAGTAAAAAAAAAGTTTGCATCTAAAAGTACGCGAACGGAAAAATTGTAAAATCCAGTAAAATATATACAACAGCTGATTACCAATTTTGGCGCTAAAAAAATTATACATATGAAATACAAGATAGAATATTTTGTTAAATAATAAAAGTAATAGATATGGACATATGTTTTTATTTAAACTTATTTGGCTGGTCCACGATGTCGATAAGAAACTTTCTATAGCTTATTTATATTGAAAACAAAAATAAAATATCTTATTTTGATTCTGTTTTAAATATAAGTAAGCGATAGAAACTTTCTTGTCGACATCGCGGGTCAGGCCGTTAAAGTTTCTAAGCTTTTTACCCTGAACGTGAGAAGTTATTAGGATGATATATTCAAGTAATTCAAAAGTAATTTTTTTTTAAATGTTCCATACGTCAAACCAGGAACCGTCGACCCGACGATATGTATAAACAAAAATTTGTCATCTAAGATGAAATGTACGTGCTTATATGAAACATGTCACATAAACAACTTTTAACGCAAAGCGAAGCGAAAAGTTACGCAACTATCAACTTTTTGCGTGCTTTGACAATCAGTTGGTATACTTTATTTAATTTGTGTGACCAAACTCGCATGTAAATATGAAATTTTTATCAAAATGTCGGTAAATTTACATAAAAAACGAGTTCCTGGCATCAGAGTAATCGAATTGTGCTGTGTATTATATATACATGAAATAGAATAGTGAAACAAACAGTGAGTGTTGTCAAAGTTATTGTTTTATTGTCTCATGGACACTTTGATTCACGTTTTTTTTCCCAAAGTTAGAAACGTCACGCAAAGCGTTGAAGTTGTATCTGACACCGCCTTTAAAAACAATCGGTTATGTTCTGAATTCTAAGTGAAATTAAATCGTTCGGAAATGCAATAGCATTGTTATTATAAATACATACATACATACATATGTATTCCGCACGTTTTAATTTCACGTGAAATACATAACATACCCGAATATTTTTCTAGCATCAAACTTAAATAAATGTTATAATGCTTATAACTTAATACATTTGTTTTTTGTTATTTTAAAAATTTCATCAAAAACTAAAAATTTTTGTTTCCCTTTACTTTTGTTTGTTTATATTTAAAAACATGTGGTTTCGTTTTACTGGATTTTACTGGCAAAAATTTGTCCAGTAAAAACTTGCATTTACTCAGTAATAAACTGTCATTTTTCTCTCTCAATTCGCCCTCTCATTTACTGGATTTTGTGTACTCGAACGCAATCCAGTAAAAAATAGTAAAAATTTGTACAAATGCATGTACAAATTTTTGAGTTCTCGAACGCACTTATAGTTATAGCTCTTATTCACAATTCATAAGTAGTGCAGCAACTGCTTTCAGCTGGTAAACGAAATGGAACCTTGCATATTGTTATGTAGAGAGCATAAAATGTCGATAATATTTTGAACGATAAATTCTGCAATTACTTAAACAAATTTACAAATTCTAAAAAAGTAATTTTTTAGTCACAGTCTGTATATAAATCAATTAAAATAAGGGCCTGTAAAAATAAAGTTATTCAATAAAATTTTGTTGACCAAAAACACATCTCTAATTTATTTGATTGCTTTATATGCATAATTTTTTGGACGCAATAGAAATAAATACAAGAAGTAAAGATAATAAGGTAAGCTTATTATATAGGAAATTGTTAGAAAATAAAGAGTATTTGTTGTTTTGTGCATTTTAAAGAGCCACAAATTGATTTTATCTACTTTTCAAATAAATTGTTAATGAAATCAACCAGCTGTCCTTTGAATGTATTAGTTAGTTGGTATTTAGTTACAGCTTTACCCTTAATTAAGTCTAAACTTTTACTGCTGAAAGTAATCAACTATGAATAACTTAAATAGGTACTTAAAAAAGTTAACACTTAGTGATAATTTCTGAATGTGTATTATGACTTATAAAGTTTAGTAGAGGACTTATCTCATTTTTCCAAAAAATTTCAGTCAGGTCGGTTAGTTAAAACAGCGACGATATGTAGATTAGCGTTATGATTACATTGTTATGTTACTTTTTGAATTTTTTTTTTAATTTTTTCCTTTAATGTTGTGTTTGCCAAAAAAATTAAAAATTTAATAAATCCTTCATTCAATATGTTTAATATGTACAGGGTGGCCCAGAATGGCCTAAGGAGTTTGAATTCCTTATAACTTTTTTATTATAATTTTTTCTATTTTTCTTTTCAGTATTTTTTAAAAACTTGGGGAATTTGTCCAACAATTGAAACCGACAATTACCAGCAACGACTTGATTATGCAATTTATTTTCGTCAAAAAGAAGAAGAAAATCGTGATTTTATTCATAATTTAATAATGATTGACGAAGCCCATTTCTAATTAAATAGGTTCGTTAATAGGCAAAACTGCAGGATATGGGTTACGGAAAATCCAAGAATAGTTAAACAGCGAGAAAATCTAAAAGGATAATTGGCCCTTATTTTTTTTGGAAATGAGCACGGTATCGACGTTTCCATCAATGGTGTTAGCATTCGTTATTGAATTGTGTACTGTTCCAATTTAAATTATCCAAGCGTTCTTTACAAAATACTGAAAAAAAGGAAAAAATTTTAACAAAAAACTTATAAGGAATTTAATCTCTTCGGTCGATCTAGGCCACCCTGTATTAAAAATTATACAAAAAAATATTCGTAGTACATATTATTCGTAATACATACTGACTTTGGTAAATAAGCTTTATTTGTTTTGCTAATTTTTTTACATAGTAAAAATAACAAAAACAAAAAAAAACCGCAAACAAAAAAATACAAACAAAGTGATATTGAGGAATACTCCATATGAGTACTTCAAATATAAAAAAATTTTGAAGTGAGTTCTAACGGCAGAAATACTTATTTTACTGTGAGTTCTGAAACTTTTAATGAAATCAATAAAAATAAAAAATCTGATGATAGTAGTACTGTGAGTTCTGGAGCTCTTAATGAAAACAATAAAAATAAAACATCTGGTGATAGTAGTTTTCTAACGGCAAATCCAATTTTTCGTCAGCGATCAACCTCGCTTTGCCCAAAGCCAACTAGTGATTTGTTAACATTTGAGTTGCCTGGTACTTCTTTATTTAAGTCAGCGATATCGTCCGCTTCTGGCTCATGTTCATCACTTAATCAAGTTATCACTTTAGATAACAGTAGTCAAAAATCTAAAGTTCAAGTCGGAATGGACAGATAAATCACAGTTGTAGAGCGTGGGCGAAGCCCGCATTCTTCAAAAATCTCATCGGTTCCCAAGATATCCAACGATAACGACGCTGCATCAATTAATCGCAATAATCGTTTTTCAGTATTGCAGGCTAATAATGACCAACCCGCTGTATCATCGATGGTTTTGAAGGGCATTGATTCTTATTTAGCGTGTTCTAACTATCACTACGACCAACATTGTATAGTAAACATTTAAAGTCAACTTGACCGCAACATACATAACATCCAATTGCATTGAAAGTATTTTTGTGCACTGAACATTTGACACTCATGCATTCGGGCATATACCGCTGCATGAAGTGTTAGATAAATGCATTGACATATGCATTTTGTATAACAGCCATTTGACACTCACAAGTCCGATCAAAGGCCGCAGCATAAAGCACTTGAAGAAATCATATTTAATAACCACATGTGTTTATTTATATAAATATAAATAATACAAAATCTATGTTTTCTAAATTTCTTATGGGACACACGCCGCACGTCTACCGTGGGAAACTAAAAGGAACATTTTAGCTAGTAAGCATATACCTTTTCTTTTCCCTCTTATGTTAAGATAGGTTAAGCATTATTCTCATAGTTAGTATATAAGCAGATGTAATTTAGTTTTAGAATTAATCACTAATACGGGATTCACACTGTTACTTTTTATTGTGACTTTTCTAGAGTTTATTGACAAACGGGATACAAAGGCGATCAAAGGGGTAGCAACACAAAAGAGAATTCAAGAAAAATGCAGGGGAAAAAGTCATAGTGTAAATCCCGTATAACCAACAAACCTTTGAGCTCCTAGTAGATCTCTGGTAAATAAAATAAAAAACTTTTTGAAATAAAATCGAGTCTTTCCTTTGAATGGACACCAAAAATAAATTAATACAAAAGCCTTTATTTATTGAGTAAGGTACATTACATAGCGATCCTGCCAATTCCTGAGAATGCTATTTTTTACCACCCGGAAATATATTTGAGTCCTGGCAGACCAGCCAAAAACGATCTGGAAGATGTCCGCCTAGCCAAAAGGCAGAATAAATCTGACGAAGCAACAACAAATAGTCAAGAAATCTACTAGAACATCAGCACCAGCGAAAGCAACCAGAGAGCAAGAACTACTACAGCAATATCAGTAAAAATTTATTTATTGGTTAAAATTTTTTTATTATTTCTACTGAAATTTTAGTGGTACTGCTCATCTATGATAAATGCCTTTACTTTTAATTTTTAATTCCTGTTGTTCAGTTATAGTGGTACCTTCATAGCGAACAGTCGATTAGCGGAATTTTGCTTACATACTTACCAAACAAACAAAAAATTATACAAAAATATATTTGTAGTACATATTATTCGTAATAGTTACATACTGACTTTAATAAATAAGCTTTATGCTTTGCTAATATTTTTTACTTAGTAGAAATAACAGAAACAAAAAAAAACATAAACAAAGTGCCATTGAGGAACACTCTTATGAGTACCTAAGAGTTTTATATTTTTCTTCATATATGGCTTAAAGATTTATGAATGATCTCATTAGCATTTATAAATTTAGACACAAATTAAAATGATTCGCTTCCAAAATTTAGAGAGAAAAATTATAATATGTTCCATTGTAATGTTTACTAAATTTTTTTTGCTTGTTTGTGGCTTAAGATTATCAGCCAATAGCAAAACATTATTTCACGCGGTAGTGCATACATAAATACATACATATGCATATCATTCCTGATGAATGCTAGCCAGTGATGCCATATTTATTTGTAGCCTCCTCGCTAAATTAGTTGTCGAATATCGCCAATATAATAATATGAGCTAAAATATGCACATGTTTTTATTTAACAAATATTGTTAAATTTTAAATAAAATAAGTTTTTACATTAACAAAAGTTAATTTATAAGACCTACATTAGATTACCATAACATAAAAATACTGTCGTATGCATAAAATATAGTAAAAATTACTTATACCAAAAGATGAATCTTAATAGGAAAAATTTTAACTTGAATATCCAGATCAAAACAAATATTTAAATCTCATGGTAACATACAATTAACATTTACTTAAGAATAAATTTGAGTACAAATTGTTGTACTAGTCATTATATTCAGCTATTTACATGCTCACTGGTAAACATACGGCTTTTGGTGCTTCATCATCCAAAATACTAGTTCCAATTTATAAAAGGAAGCTTTTCCACTATATTTCATAAAAATCAAATTTTAGGTATAGAAAATAACTCTCTTTTGCATTAATTATTTTATGTTGTAGAAAAACTTCATTACATTACCCCATATTATTGAAATCGCATATATGGATATAGCTAAAAATATCGCCAAGAAATTAAAATATTGCCAAGCAAATTGTCAAAAGATACTTCAAAATTGTCATTGTTAAAAACGAAGTCTTAACGTCGCCTTTAGTAACAAATATCTACATCTGACAGCACTGGCGGTGGCCACACTCTCCATTTTTCTATAATGGGGGTCAATGTTGTCAACACTTAGATTTAAAAAAGCAATGCAACCAGGAAAAACACTTGAGTTAAATAAAAAGGTAAATACTAAATATAATATGCCGTATTCATAAAAAATAAAATAAAATAAATTTCCCATAGAAATGTGTCAAATAAATCTTTAATAAACTTTAAATGTGTTTTATGAATACGGCAGAATATGTTCTACTTTTATTAAAACTAATCTTATATATAAAAAAAGAAAATCATATACTAAAGAACTTATTATTAAAGGCACATATGTATATTAAAAAATAAACATTAAAAAGAACGAACATACCAAATTTTCATTTCATAAAAATATCACAGTTTCAATATGAAAACAAAATTCATTTAACATACAAATTATTAATAAAAAAAATTAAGAATTTTAAAAACCCCCGACTTTTTTCAGAAAAAATGTTATATCTTCTAAACGGCTGGACCGATTTTCGTCAAACATAGCTAAAAACCCTTCCGATCAGTCATCTTTCAAACAGAAAAAACTAAATGAAAATCGGCCCAGCCGTTTGCACTGTACATGGACACGGACAGATACACAGAAACACACTACAAAATTAATAAAGAGTAACAGCCTTATTTATAAAAATTATTAAGGCTTAATAAAAAGAATTTCGTATGAAACTTTGTTTTAAAAATCCTTAATAAAACCTTAATAATTTTTATAAATACGGCTGTAAATATTTTATATTACCTTTCTATAACAATAAGTAAGTTTGTATTGAAACAAGGACTTGATTTGTTTAAAACCAGCAGATGTCAGACGCTCTATATCAAAATTGATGTTTGCACTGAAAAATATCACATGCTACTATTTAATTATTGGATCAGCAATTCTAATAAAGTCAAGACTCAAGCACTATATTCTTGACAACATTTGTGAAGAACATCTACAAGCAAAAAATATCTGCATTGAGAATTTTTGTTCAAATTTCGTGATATCTTCAATTTACTCCCCTCCTAGATTTTCAAACACTGAGGATCAATACGAGAAATTCTACAAATCTTTTGGACCTTGTTTTGTAGCAGCTGGCGACTACAATGCTAAGCATACGTTCTGGGTTTCGCGTCTTATTACGCCTAGAGGTAGGGCGTTGTTCAACACAATTCCAAAAATGGGCTTGGATATTATTTCGAGTGGGATGCCCACCTACTGGCCTGCTGACGTACGAAAAATTCCGGATGTTAAAGACTTTGGCGTCATAAAAAGTATTTCTAGGGCATTAATTCACGTTGAAGCTTCCCTAGATCTCTCGTCCGATCACTCTACCACTATCGTGACAATCTGTAACCCACTAAGAAGTGACTTACCTCATCCATATATGAAGATGATCAATCGTGTTAATTCGCTAAGATTCAAAAAATATCTTAGTAGTCATTGTACGGAGGATATTAAGCTAAAAACTTATCTTAACGAAAATATTAAGTGGCTGCTGAACATGCCACTACCTCCCATCCGCAGACTGGGTTTAAAAGAATTTATTCTACAGACATTGACCGTCTCGTACGTGAAAAAAGAAGAGCTAGAAGGGAATGGCAACAGCACAGATCACCCCAAAATAAACTTAGATTTAAAGAGTGCACGAAACGACTCCAAGAGTTACTTGCATCTAAGAAAACTGCATCTCTTAGAAATTAACTTGAAAGTCTACCCCCTCGAGCCTTAAAGTTTAAGATGCGTGATGTACATAAACTAATTGCTGAGCTCAACCCGAAGAAAGCTCCAGGTATTGATGGAATTAGTAACAAGATGCTGATGAATCTGCCTCTCACTGCAACTAGAATCTTACTATTTATTTTTAATGCCATATTACGATTAGAATATTATCCACAGAGCTGGAAGCTTGCCGAGGTCAAAATGATTCCAAAGCCGGGCAAAGATCTTACCAAAGCTGAGTCATACAGGCCAATAAGATTACTATCAACAATATCAAAGCTTTTCGAGAAGCTGCTCATTACAAAATTGTCCCCAACTCTAACTGATAGTGGGTGCATACCGGACCATCAATTTGGTCTTAGAAGTCAGAATAGCACCATTGAACAAACGCATAGATTGGTTTAAGTTATAAGAAGAACATTTGAAGAAAAGAAGTATTGTTCTACTCTCTTTATTGATGTTTCTCAGGCATTTGATAAAGTATCGCATGAAGGCCTAATTTTAAAATTAAAGACATATCTACCAATAAATTTTCTAAAGCTATTGGAAAGTTATATTCTATCCCGGAAATTCATTGTTGTGGAAGGAGGCTTCATGAGTGTTCCCGAATCTATCTCTGCCGGTGTGCCACAGGGCAGTATACTGGGACCAGTTTTGTATTTGATTTATACTTGTGATATGCCTGTTAGCACTAAATCCATACATCCATATGCCGATGATACAGCCTTCTTTAGCATGTACGAAAACCCTCACGAGGCAACACGAGGAACATATTACCCAGCTGGAACTATGGTTAAAGTTATGGAGAATTAAAGTAAATGAGCAGAAGTGTGCGCAGGTAACATTTACTCTACGAAAATATACTTGTTCCCCCATTAGAATCAATAATCAAATTGTTCCTCAACATTCACATGTAAAATACCTTGGTATACACCTTGATCGACGGCTTACATGGAAACAACACATTGATTCTAAGCTAACACAAATGAAACTAAAATTAACTCAGGTACATTGGCTGATTGGTAGAAATTCAACTCTCAGTCTAGATTGCAAACTTTTGATATACAACCCAGCTAAAAAATATGTATGGAGCATATATGATATCCCATACATGGTTCAGATCCGAAAAATGAGGGTATATGGCCATATATGATTATATATATTAGTAGTAGGGAATTGGGCATTCGGGCGCCGATTAAAATTGTTACATTGTGGCTGAAATTGTTAAATTGTGGCTGAAATTGTTAAATTGTTGCTGAAATTTTAAAATTCTTGGAAATTTGTGTTTTCGGCGGCGCTTTGATGTTTTTTGTTTACATTAGGAGTTTTTTTGTTTACATTACGAGTTTTTTGCTTACATTAACTTTGTGTGAACGGGTGATTTTTTTGGGTTACATTAATTGTGATAACGGGTGATTTTTTTTGAGGTTTCATATGAGTGTATATGCCGACGGCAATACATGATTATTATTTTTTTCAAATGCCGACGGCAAAACATGTTTATTAATTTTTCCTAATGCCGACGGCAAAACGTGAATATAATTTTTTCAAATACCGACGGGAAAATGATTTTTCCTAATGACGACGGGAAAACGTGAAAGTTATTTTTTCTAATGCTAATGTTCGTGTTGATAGACTGTGAGAATTTGGACGTGATTTGAGTAGGTGGCGTTGTTGCCGTATTATGTAACCATAGGAATTTGTGGATGTGTCTGTCTGTCTGTGAGAATTTAGGTGAGGGTTTGATTGGCAGGGGGCGGGGTGTAGTTGAGGTAGATCGATTGTGTGTATGTGTGTGCGCGTGTTTGTGTATGACTGTGTGTCTGTGTATGTTTGTATTAATTTCAATGTACATATGTATCTCTGTAGGAGCTTAAGGCTGATTGTGATTTTTGAGGGGCGAAGCATGCTATTAATATGTAACCGGGGGAATCTGTGTGTTTGTATTTCTGTAGGAGTTTAAGGCTGACCATGATTTGGGTGGGCAGGGTTGTTGACGTAATATGTAGCCATGGGAATTTGCGAATGCGTCTGTCTATAGTAGTTTAAGGCTGATCGTGATTTGAGGATCTTGTTGAGGTAAATTGGTTATGTGTATGTATGTATCTGTTTCTGTAAGAATATAAGATGATTGAGATATATTAGGGACGAGGTGTTCTTGTATTATGTAGCCGGGAGAATGTATGTATATATGTCTGTAGCAGTTTAAGATTATTCATAATTTAGGGTAGGTGAGTGTTGTGTTCTTGAGATTAATTCTGTAATTGTATATGTATGTATGTATGACAATGGGAATTTTTATATGTATATCTGGGGGAGAATTTTAGGCTGGTCGTGATTTGTGAAAGGTGGGGTGTTGTTGAAATTTTCTTGGATATTTCTAATATGAATTCTGCTATGTGTGTGTGTATTTGCGCTAATATTTATATGTAGATAGAAATAAATTGTTTTCAGTATCGACATTTGGTACTATAAAATACTATCATATGTCTGGACTTCCCTAATCTTATTATGTTTTTCTACTTACGCTTGTTTTATATTTTCTCATACTTAAATTTGTCTCGCGTTAAAGTCTGCCTATATGAAATTTGTTTATATTACAGATTTTGTTTATTTCAATCTTTGAATACATTTTTTTTTTGTCATTGATGTCTTTTGTTCTTCTTGTTGTTGGTGTTGTTGTTGTAAATATTCGTCTGTGTATAGATGCGATATATTCAGTTTTTTTTTATTTGAAAATAAAAACGTTTTAATTTTTATCTGCATTTACTTAAAAGTTTGTGAGGATTTTCTGTTTTTAAGTAAAACTGAATTCCTGAAGATACATACTCTATAGTAAAAGCAACTAAAATAGAAATATTTCTTATACTTAATTTAAATTTTTTTAAAGTTGATGCAACGTTAGTAACTTAACGTTAGAAATTTTTGGGGTACATAATTTTTTCTAACTATAGACTTTTTTCTTCACTTTCTACATTTATTTTGGAAAGCTTGCTTTGCTTTTTAAAAATGTATAAACATTTTTAAATGAAACTGATCCGGCACTCCAGCTTATATACTGATAGTTTTTTTTTCTTTGGTAGTCAACTTACTTCTTTTTTTATTTTGATTGATAAACATTTAAAATCAAAAGGGAGCTTTATATTGAAATTATTATTTTCATAATTGTTGAAAACAATCACTAGTTTTTTTTTGTGATGAAATCATTTGAAGTTGAAGCTGATATCTTTGATTACTGTTTTAAATTAAAATTTTATTCAATAGAATAAAAGGAGCTTTTTTCTTAAATTCTGATGCAGTTAAGATCGGATATGAGACTGAATTTTAATGTACTTTTAAATTAGTCACAATGAACAAACTTATTTTCTTGTTGAAAAGCGATCATCAGAAAACGAAGTGGTTTTCAGAGACTTTAGGTATACCCTTTCGACGGTTCCTCTAGGATACAGGATGACTTTGTTTGACGAAATTTCTGTTGCTTTATACTAATAATATGTTTACATTAATAAGGTACATATGTATATGTTTATTTTATGAAGGGCTATTGCCTATGGCTTTCATTTGACGTTCTATATGATTTTTTTCTCATTTTATTAAAGTTCAGCGTGTTGTGTATATATTTCTGAAATGTTTAAGTGTGCTTTGTGTGTCCATCGGACAGAGTGTACGTTTTAGTTGGTCGGTCAGTCTATATATATATTTTTTTTTTCTTCTAATGTACCACACTTTTTTTCACATTTTGCTACTTGAAATAGAGAATTTTTGTCTAATTTTTTTCTGGGTATCTACATACATTAGTTAAATATGTGTATGAATTTTTAAGAAAAAATTTTAAATAAAATATTGGAAAAAGAATTAATTATGTGAATGGTTTTTATTTCTTTATTAGCTTTACTTCGCTAGATCAAAAAATTTTTTGTTTTTGCTTATTTGCAAATTCTTGTCGCTTAAACATGTACAGTCTTGTTTTCATATCGCTTCGACATGCACAGTCTTGTTTTCATGATGCTTAGACATGCACAGTCTTGTTTTCATGATGCTTAAACATGTATAGTCTTGTTTTCTTTGAGAGGTTATGCACAAGACAAATTGAATTTCACAATATTATGAAATTCCATTAAATTTCATATTTTCATAAAGAGAAACAATTTAGACAATCGGATAAGTCCTTATATTTTTCACTACATACAAGTTTCTGTTATTTTATATTCGAATAGATGAATCCTAAATTTCCTTTAAAAAATAACACAAAACAAGGATAAATTTAATTTAATTTTATTTATATTAATAATACATTTTAATTTAATTTTATTTATTTTTATTATAATGATGGAAACATTTCATAATATCCAATTATTAAATTTTCTAACATACTTTTACGCAAAAGATATATTGTACATCTGCAAGTATCTGGTCCTTCCTCACACTCAGGATTATACCAAGGATAGCTTCTGAAGTGGCCTTCTGTGTTGTCTTCATCTTCCATGATACCATATTCTTCGTTCTCATCCAGCATATTTTGAAAAAATTTGATCATCTCCCAATGATCAAAAAGCCTGAAGCTTTCAAAATCTCTTATAAATTGGTTTAGAGTACGTCTGATTTGACTCATTTTATTTGCTTATAAGTTAATGAATGATGATTGTTTGAAGGTTCCTTTAAGACTAATTTCCTCTTTTAAATTTTTAAAGTAGTATCTCTTGATCTTTAAAATATCCATACCATCATCTATATTCCATACCTCTTTTTTTTAGCACTCTATCTCTCTCTACCCCTTTTCTCTCTATAACTGTCTCTTTTTGTCTGTCACTATCCCTCCACTTATTCACTATTTCACCATATTTTCGATTAGCCTTCTTGAAGTCGTCATCGCTACTTTCAAGATCATTTTCAGTTAAACATTCACAGTGCGGAGAAGTAAATAAAAAAAAATAAATAAATAAAACAAAAATGAAGTCTACAACAAATCTAACATCAAAATTTAATTCACTAAAAAATAAAACCTTAATCCACATAAAGGAGCTTGAGACATCAACTAAATACACCATTCGAAAAGTGTCAAGAGCAACAACAAAATATGGGCCAACACTAAAAGTAAAAGTTGAGGAACCACATAATGTTCCTCCCAAAGCGATATAATGCTTTAACCGATACTGAAATTAAAGAACTCTCGAGCTTAAGTAGAGAAGGTGAACAAAGCTTAATTGTTGAAAGCGAGCTGAGTGAATTTCTAATTCAAAATTCCCAATTTCCAATTTGGCAATAATATAATTAATTCCTTTATCACCTCGGTTTGAACGTTTTTGTATCTAGTTTTGTTCCAGGTCCACAGTACTAATATCCAGGAAGATAAAGTTCACCAGTTAGAGAGTTTATTTTTTTTATCTACTATACCTCCTCCAACGAAGGTGTTTTTATGACTAAACGTTTTCTGATATTGTATAACTATATCATCTAATTTTGTCGATAATAACAGGTAACATTTATAAAATCTATTTAGTTCGTAATATTGTTCCTTCTATTATTTTTTTTTGTTTACTTGCCTCTATCTTGACTGATGGTTTCTCAGTCTTTAAACTTGTATATTCTCAACTTCTGTCTTGATGTTACTTTCTTCTTTCATGCGAATTCTTGTTTTTTCTTTTCATATCGCTTAAACATGCACAGTCTTGTTATCTTTGAAAGGTTCTGCACAAAAAAAATCGAATTTCACAATATTATGAAATTCCATTATATTTCATTAGGTATTTTCTTATCGACACCAACTGCTTTAACACCATCTCATTTACGTTTGCTAACAGCAAATAGTACAATAGGTGTCAGCTATTAGATCAGCTTATCAGCTATTAGATCAGCTTATTAGCACCTGGTCTGTTTTTCAGATCAGCTTTTCAGGAGCTGGTCTGTTTTTCAGATCAGCTTTTCAGGAGCTGGTCTGGTTTTCAGATCAGCTTTTCAGGACCTGGTCTGGTTTTCAGATCAGCTTATCAGGACCTGGTCTGGTTTTCAGATCAGCTTTGCAGGACCTGGTCTGGTTTTCAGATCAGCTTATCAGGACCTGGTCTGGTTTTCAGATCAGCTTTTCAGGACCTGGTCTGGCTTTCAGATCAGCTTTTCAGGACCTGGTCTGGTTTTCAGATCAGCTTATCAGGACCTGGTCTGGTTTTCAGATCAGCTTTTCAGGACCTGGTCTGGTTTTCAGATCGGCATTTCAGGACCAGGTCTGGTTTTCAGATCAGCTTATCAGGACCTGGTCTGGTTTGCAGATCAGGCTATCAAGACCTGGTCTGGTTTTCAGATCAGCTTATCAGGAGCTGGTCTGATTTTCAGGTCAGCTTATTAGGAGCTGGTCTGATTTTCAGGTCAGCTTATTAGGAGCTGGTCTGGTTTTCAGGTCAGATGAAATAACTAAAGTCTATCTTTTATTAGCAGTATTTTTTTTCTATAACGAAAATCGTTTAATTCAATATATTTGCTTATAATCAAAAATCCATATTTATCCTTCCAACACTCTACAAATTTTTTAAAACTTGTCAAAATTCATATTACTGCTAACATGAACCTTGTAAACATGCTTCATATTTTTCTCATCTTACTTAAACATTATGGGTCTTATGCAAAAAAATTAATAAAGCTTTGCCAAGCAATGTTAAGTAAAGTTGTATTCTAAAAAAATTATTGTATAAAAATTCTAAAGTAGGCACCCACGTTTGTTAAGACTACTTTAAGTTGATATTTCCAAAATGTATGTTTTGTACGTCAAATATTTTTATTAATATAGCACATACTGATTCATGTTACATCTGAAAATGAAGCTAGAAGTGCCTGCTCTTATCTTAAATTTATTATTTCTGTCATGTAATGGGAAACATCACCAAATTATCCAACTGATTCGAAATACATAGCAAAATCCATAAAAAAATATTAAAATAAATACAATTATACAAAAATGTTTTAGTGATGTACATACAATCAAAACAAATCGAAAAAAGCTGGATATTCAAATACTGGTTTTATTCGAATAAAACAAATTGTGATAATTTTTCACATATTTTTACTTTTACTTCATGGTTGTGTTTATCTGTTTTCCTATTAAGTCAGAAGCTCATATTTTTTAAATTAGGTTGCTTTAGTTCAAGATAATAAAAATTTAGTTAATAAAATAAAAAATTATTTGAATACCCGAATGAAATTGTATTCGATTTTGTACATCATAAGCTGTGAAGTGGTTGTTGAACACGGTGGTGTTACCAGTATTTATTATTAAATCATAAAATATTTAAAGTTGTCTTTTGCATATGATTTTTTAATAAAGCTATGTTAGCCTTAAAGTGCTTATCAACTACTATGAACTTTAAAGCTAAAGTAAAATATTTTTTTGCATAAGGGGGTATAATTACATTTGCATTGTCTCTTATTAAATGCTTATAGCCATATTCATAAAAATTTTAAACAGCATTTCAAATGTTGTTTGAGCAAAATTCGCTAAAATTGTATTCATAATAGAATATTAGCTTAAAAACGTTTTTTAACTTGCGTAAATCAACAAATCTTATAAATTAAATGCACCCATACTCAAAATAATTTTTAGCTGACGTCGTTCTAGTTTTGCTTCTTGTTTATTTATATTTTTAACTTTGTCTGTATGTATGCATGTATTAAGAATTATGCTTATGTTTGGCACAAGTAGAATGAGTCATCATTCTTCTGTCGCCCCATACAAAAATATACACGTACACGTACATATGTATGTATATTATTCTGCTTTCCACATGCACAATCAGCAAATATCATAATTGAAATGTATTAAGTTTCATTACCAGAAAAAAATAAATGTATAATAACCCATTCTTTTAATTATGAAATTATGTAATTTCTTTAACTATTCATATTTGTAGTAGTATATAGATAATTTTAGTATAAGTATATGTTTTTAAACCTCAGATAGTAGTAGGGAATTGGGGCTCCCACCGCAATTAAAATTGTTAAATTGTTGCTGAAATTGTTAAATTTGGGTAATTAAAATTTGAAAATTTTAAAATTCTTGAAATTTGATACCTACTAGGGTGGTTCAATAAGTCCTTTAAATATTTTTCGAGGGTGGTTCAATAAGTCACTCTTATTTTTGTTAACATAAGGAGTTTTTGTTTACATTAAGTGTATGTCTGTCTGTCTGTCTGTCTACCTACCTGATCGTGGAAATTTGAGTCTGTCAGTGATTTGGGGTGTGTAATAATTTGTTGGTGTCCTTTGTCGGAGTTATGACTAATGAAACTTTAAAATTTTAATCTAAGCCAGATGCCCAATTCCCTACTACTATCTGAGGTTTAAAAACACATATTTATACTAAAATTATCTACATACTACTACAAATATGAATACTTAAAGAAATTACATAATTTCATAAGTAAAAGAATGGGTTATTATACATTTATTTTTTTCTGGTAATGAAGCTTAATACATTTCAATTATGATATTTGCTGATGTTGCATGTGGAAAGCAGAATAATATACATACATATGTACGTGTACGTATATATTTTTGTATGGGGCGACAGAAGAATGATGACTCATTCTACTTGTGCCAAACATAAGCATAACTCCTAATACATACATACATATCGGGTGAGGTATAGAACTTCGAATTGAAATAGAACACAAGAAAATCGTTTTAATGTCCATCAATTTGGCTTTATTGGAAGGATAATTTTATGCCATTAATATTTAAATATGATTTCGGGCATGTGGCCGCCGCGGCTGGCTCGAATAAAGCCAATTCTACAGGTCCAATTTTCAACCACTTTTTCGAGCATATGGGGCCGTATGTTGGCAATAACGCCACGAATGTTGGCTTCCAAGTCCCCTAACGTTTCTGGTTTGTTGGCGTAGACGAGCGACTTCACATATCCCAAAAGAAAATAATCCAATGGTGTCAAATCACACGATCTTGGTGGCCAATTGACAGGTCCATTCCGCGAAATTATGCGCTCATCGAATGTTTCCTTCAATAAATCGATTGTGACGTGCGCTGTGTGGCATGTAGCGCCGTCTTGTTGGAACCACAACTCATTCACATTCATGCCATCCAATTCGGGAACAAAATAGTCGGTTAGTCGGCTCCAATTGCTGTGCACGGTGGCGAATCGATTCATTCGGGTCCTCTTCAACACTTTGCTCTACAGCGGCAATTGTTTCTTCGGTGCGCACTGTTCGACGTCTATGCGGATGCGTATTATCACATAGAGTAAACGTAGTGCGAAAACGATCCATGGTTAACCGAATTAATTGCTCTGATGGACGATTATGTCGACCATAAAATGGACGGAGCTTGCGGTAAACTTCGCGAACTGAACCATTATTTTCGAAATAAATTTGCACGATTTGTAAGCGTTGTTCTTTTGTCAACCTGTTCATGATAAAATGGCAAACCAAACTAAATATTAATCACTTGACAGCTGACAAAATGGCCGCCAGTTAAAAAAGTGATGCCAACTTAAAGTTCTATACCTCAATAAAAAACACCCAGTACATACATACGGGCAAAGTTAAAAATATAAATAAACATGAAGCAAAACTACAACGACGTCAATTCAAAATTATTTTAAATATGGGTGCATTTAATTTTTAATTTTTATGAATATGGCTGTAAGCATTTAACAAGAGAATATGTAAATGTTATTATAATGTTTAAGTAAGATGAGAAAAATGTGAAGCATATTTATAAGGTTTATGTTGGCAGTAATATGAATTTTGAAAAGTTTTAAGAAATTTGTAGAGTGTTGGATGGATAAATATAGATTTTGGTTATAAGCAAAGATATTGAATTAAACGATTTTCGTTATAGAAAAAAGTACTACTCATAAAAGATTGACTTTAGTTATTTCATCTGACCTGAAACTTTATTCCTATAAATTATATAAATGGCCAGCTACTTGTATTCTGATAAGCTAATCTGAAAACCAGACCAGCTCCTAATAAGCTGATCTGAAAACCAGACCAGGTCCTGATAAGCTGATCTGAAAACCAGACCAGGTCCTGAAAAGCTGATCTGATAAGCTGATGTAATAGCTGATATCTGTTCTGCTATTTGCTGTTAGCAAACGTGGATGAGATGGTGTTAAAACAGTTGGTGTCGATAAGAGAATATCTAATGATATATAATGGAATTTCATAATATTGTGAAACTCAATTCCTCTTGTGTAGAACCTTTCAAAGATAACAAGGCTGTGCATGTTTAAGCGATATGAAAAGAAAAAACAAGAATTTGAAAATAAGCAAAAAGAAAAATTTTTTGATCTAGCGAAGTAAAGCCCATAAAGAAACAAAATATAAAAATGTGGACATTTGTAGTTAAAATTTCTATTAAGTAAATTTAAGTTGAAATAAAAACCATTTATATATATTATTATTTTTTCAATATTTTATTTAACATTTTTTCTTAAAAATCTTAGTACCAATACAAATTTAACTCTATTTATAAATAAAAATATACAGATATAAAAAGAAAAAAGATCATTAATCTAATATTTAATTTTTATTTAAAGATAACTTAGGTATAGGTAAAAAGATAAAAGCTTTAAAGCATTAAATTTTTACATACTTTTGTGTGAATAAAATACTAAAATTAATAGATAAATTCATAAACAAATATATAAACAATAAATAAATTAATAGATAAGTAAATTAATAAAGAAATAAAGGAAAAAACTAATTAATAAATTAATAAACAAATAAATAATAAATACATAAATTTATTAATAAACAAATAAGTGAATAATAAATAAATTAATAAATAATTAAAGAAATACATTAATAAATAAATACAATTAGTACAAAATTAAATTTTCATTGACATCTTACATGCAATTTAGTAGGAATCATTCTATTCTACATCCATTGCATCATTATTTCGGTCTATGTAATGTCCCCAAGCGCGCGTTTTTATTTTATCTTTCATTATATTTCTTTTATCATCAGAAAAGCTAAGTGCTATTTTATGTAGTTTTTGGGTATATAGTTGATGTGTTTTAGATCTAAACAAAAACATTTCATCCGAGATAATTTTGGATTCGAATAAGCAACTTTTGTAATCATTAATGGACAACTTTTTAATTACAGACTTTTTGACCCCTTTTGATTTTTTAAGAGCTTCCGAGCGCAGAGTCGACAGCGAATACATTTTTGCTCTTAAACCAACAAACTCTGTCATTATATCCCCATGGTTTTCATCTTTCATCATTCCTAAAACCTTCTTATTTAGTAGCGGCAAACGAAATTGATTATCTATAGGACATTCTGACGTATCAAAATTCAAACTAATGTCATTACGGATGTCATCGTAAAAATCATCAGTTTTAATTGAATAAATAAATGAGTCAGTATCCATATAGTTGAGAGAAATGTTGTCTCCAAATTTAGGCTTCATGAAGCCATAATGGAAGTCATACATTCTCCACTTGGATAACTCCAGTACTGTAAAACCAACATATATGGGTTTATCATATAGTGGTTCCATTTTTTCTAACTCTACCGCATACATATCATCAGAAAATTTTGTCAACTGCTTAAAATTTGGTTTCGCAATTAATGCTCTGAGACCTAAATGATTCCTATTTGTTGTTTCCCAAGATGAAGTAATTCTAATGTCCCTACGTTTTTCAATGTTTTCCATTGTCTTCCCGTAAACAGCATTGTTGAAAAGTTTGAAGAAATCTTTTTCAAAATTATTTTTAGCATTTGTCCTATGAAATGCGTTTAAGTCAATATATTTTTTAAGCCAAGGGGATTGCTTAAATCTGAGTATTCTATGGATTTGTTTTAAAATGAGGCCATTTGAAATGGCTTGTTTTAAAACTCTATAGTGTATGGTGTAATTTGTTTTTGAGTGTAAGTCTGCAACTAATTTTTTGATTTTGGATCCCCCCACGGTCTTATTTTGGGGACAAAATGGCAAATCATTATGAAGATCATACACTGAATCCGGATAATCTATATCCACTTCCAAAATGTACCCATACTCTGCAGTATCAGAAATTTTTTTAACATCAAAATCAGTATCACATATCCACTCAAATTCACCGCAAGGAAGATATTCCGACATCGCCCATCCATACAAATTGTTAGCGTCTAAATATACAAGAAATTCTGATGGCTTTGATGGATCAAAATCTTCCAAATATTTGTTATTTGCTTTGGAATATCTTTGCGAGCATTGAACTAGTCCACCTCTAATTCCGTTTTGCATAAACATATACATTTCGGAATCAGTGAACTGTTCCAGTGAAACTTCTGTGGTTTTCAACATTGCATCCCAGGATAAGCCTGGTGCTGTATAATAGTGGCAGGGGTCCAAATCGTATATATCTCTAAAAATTTTCCTAAAATTTTCAAACACATTGGCTAGAAGTAGAACATCTGTCTTTAAGTAGAGCTCAGTATAGTCAAGGAGGGTTTTACAGTTAAACACCCTCCATATTTTTTGAGCATGTTCATACTCGAATACATCACATTCTTCATTCGTTAGAATATTGAAGAACTCGTCTCTACTAGGGAGCTTAGTTTCCTTAAACTTAGTCATGGAATCCATGTAAGAGTACGGAAATACACCCTTTCTTCTAATCAGGTTGAAATGATCTTCATCAACGAAACATGATCGAATAGTATTGAAATCATTGCTATCAAGATTTTTCGCTAACGTATCTAAGCTCGAAGCCATAAATCTAAACGAGTCTATAAATCTTATTTCGAATCCATATTTTTCATCTAATCTGATGAAAATTGAAAGAGAAATATAACGCTCTGTGTTCTGGGGAATCACTTTTATTGTGGAGTATTTTATATTATGGTCCTATAAGCGATGTTCCATTGTGACCAAATACATTGATGCTCACATAATTTTGACTTTCAAATTTTTGTATTTGCTTCAATGGGAGTGGAAACTATAGGTCTTTAAAATTTAATACAACTTGCCCTATATTAATATTCTCATCAGAAATGTTTGCAATATTGAAATTTCTACAGTTTTTCCGTTGTTTAGGACTCAGACCACTGTTTACATTCAAAGCAGCAATAAGACACCATTTAAAGCAATAAACATCACAGTTCTCGACATTTATGCATGCACGTTTCATTGCAATAATTTTTGGGAGAGGGATAAAGCTCGACCCTCTTATTATGGACGCCTTGTTTATATTAACTTCAAGGGAATTTATTGAAATCAAGGTCCATCCGCTATCCCTCTCTTGAAATTCTTCCATTTTGGCTTTCAGCTCCTCGGCTTGTTTCTTGTACATATCATCTATGTCATCAGACAAAGTCACCAACATCATTTTCGAAATATGAACAAGTTGGGAAACATTCATCTCATCATTCACCATCTTCATATAATCACACGTCAGCTCCATATTAAATTTAAATGTAGTATGTACCCTTTGAAAAATAGGTGTATATCATATGCAGAAAGATTATGCAGGATAATCGGTATAAACTGAGGTGTTTTATAATTCAAATTACATTCGCTATGAGCTGCCCCACAATAATTGCCCGTAAGATGACAATGATCTCTAACTTTATCGTTATTTAAATTTTCTTACATATATAACAATTTTTTGCATTATTATATTGAGCTATTTCTATTGGGGTTATGAACATTTTCTTAACTTTAATTAAATAATTTAGATAAATATCTGTACAATCTTCAACTATTTTTTTAATAAATACATTTGCCGAATATTCACCAAAATAATTCCTATATAAATTATTTTCTCTCTTAAAACTACAATTAATAAAATATCCGAATGCACACGCATGGTGTTTCTGTACATTTGTAGTGCTTTTACTTACAGGATCATTGACTTTTTCTAAAATGGACTCAAAGTCTGCGTAGATTACAAATGGTACATCTAACTGTTTGTAGTGCTTCGTAAACTTGATAATAGATCCATCTTCTGGCATTCTGATGATTTTTTGCCCGCAAAAGTTTTTATGATGATTATACATATAATCATCATGTGTATGATATAGGCAGGTGTTGCATATTAGGATCTTATGATCATGCGAAGTTATGCTGGAACGAAGGAGTCTGAAGAAAATATAGAAAATACCAATACGATATGAGTAAATATAACAATAAGAAGTAACTGTTTAAATAGAGATGAAAACAAATTTTGCATAAATGCACAAATGAAACTTACTTTGATATATCCTTGATGAGTACATAGTGGAAGTTTTCATTAGACTGGAGCAAAAGGAGATTAATATAAAGATGTTTTTCTCCTTTTGTTATGTAGTATGGTCCTATAAGCGATGTTCCATTGTGACCAAATACATTGATGCTCACATAATTTTGACTTTCAAATTTTTGTATCTGCTTCAATGGGAGTGGAAACTCTAGGTCTTTAAAATTTAATACAACTTGCCCTATATTAATATTCTCATCAGAAATGTTTGCAATATTGAAATTTCTACAGTTTTTCCGTTGTTTAGGACTCAGACCACTGTTTACATTCAAAGCCGCAATAAGACACCATTTAAAGCAATAAACATCACAGTTCTCGACATTTATGCATGCACGTTTCATTGCAATAATTTTTGGGAGAGGGATAAAGCTCGACCCTCTTATTATGGACGCCTTGTTTATATTAACTTCAAGGGAATTTATTGAAATCAAGGTCCATCCGCTATCCCTCTCTTGAAATTCTTCCATTTTGGCTTTCAGCTCCTCGGCTTGTTTCTTGTACATATCATCTATGTCATCAGACAAAGTCACCAACATCATTTTCGAAATATGAACAAGTTGGGAAACATTCATCTCATCATTCACCATCTTCATATAATCACACGTGAGCTCTATATTAAATTTAAATGTAGTATGTACCCTACTACGTTCATAGAGTTGTTGTACTATGGAGCTCTTGCCAGATTTTAAGAACTCCTCCGGAAACAAGACACCCACATTTTTGTTGAGGAGGATATATGTCTCGATCCTCCTTCCATTGAAGTTGCTTGCTCTCTTAGTGAAAAAATCTCCAATCCGTTCTTGCTGACAACTGTTTTTGTGTTTTGTGGTTCTGACATGAGCCATATAACCATTTGATGGGATCATCTCGTCACAATCCTCACAATATTTGTTTTGAAGATTCACCTTACTAGTTCCATGGGCAGCCTTCGATTGGCTAGCATATGAGTGCGTTCCAATATGCTGATTTAGTTTTGTTTGCGTCATAAAGACTTTATTGCAGATGGTACAAGTTGTTGTATTCATTTTATTTAGTTATTTATTTGTTTAATAATTAATTTAATTATTTTATTTATAAACAATTTATTTTAGTTATAAACAATTTATTTAATTATTTTTAATGCACTATAAACTTATTTAGTAAACAATAATTAGTTATAGCACTTTTATAGTTTTTGGATTTCAAACACCTTAGAAATTTTGGTTGGGAAAATAAATTGCCACTTGTTGAGATATCAGAGCAGACTGATGACAATCTACATTATTTCTTCTTCTTATATACTTTATATGAGAATCGCGTAGTAGTCATCAAATCTAATTTATCTGATGGTATTACGACATATGATGAAATTCATATACACACACACACACTGCATACATACACACACACACACACACTACATACATACATACACACACACACACACATATATGTACACATTCCCCCAATTCATATGAGAATCGTGTAGTGGTCGTCAAATCTAATTTCTCTGTTGGTATGACGAGATATGATGAAATTCCCACAGTCTAGCAACACCCATACCAAAATCGCTAGCATCAGTTTGCAATATAAAGGTACGAGAAAAATCGGGACACGTGAAAGTAGGTGCTTCTATAAGTTTTTGCTGTATTTCTCCGAAAGCTATTTCCTATAATTGTTTCATTAAAGTAAAATATATTGAAATAAAAATATCACTACCCCTATCAAAAACTCTACTTATCATCCTGATTGGATTCAAAACATTTAATATCTGGACTGCACTTGTACACATAAAACCTATGCCAACACAATATTTTCTATCCATAAGAACATCAACGTCAATAGCCTAGAAAACCTATACACATTCATTTGTAAATATGTATGAAAAAGTGTTGATGTAACTCACACAAGCAATGATATTTTTCAAAGCAAAAATAGAAACGATCGCATACATTAATACAACAACATATACATACATTACCATAAATATATTCGGCATTCACTTCCATTCACAATAGGGTTGCCAATCTCTGCAGCTATTAGATTATTTCCCCACAGATCGCAAACATAAATGCATACATATATACAGAATAACCCTACATAAGCATACCAATGACAACTCAAAACAGCAGCCCAAAGTCTATCAAATAACAATCACTCTATGCACACAAATACACAGATCCCTTGTAACTACCCTGCAGTCAGACTGGGAGCAAGTGTCTTTGTGTCAACACTAAAATTCTAGTAACAATTTTGTTATAATAAGTTTTCTTATATCCATAAGTATAAAGGAAGTAAAGAAAACAGATATGGTGTATTTGTGGTGGACTTGTCAATAACTTGTCAATATACATACATTTGTATGTACGTCGCGACAAGTCAAAAGCGACTCAGTACATTTTCACCATCGTCATTTCCTACTGGGTATAATGATTGTATGCCACTACAACAAAAGTATCGGACACCGTCAAACATACAAGTAAATACAAAAACACATACACAAACACACACACACACACACACACACTCCCATACACACATAAAAACACCCACATACACATGCATAGACATAACCAAAGAATCAGACTCACACGCGCACACACACACACACAATATCAGCATGAAAATCCCCAAAATCCCCCGATTTGTAACAGGGTTGCCATCATTTTTATTTTCCCCGGTTTTGAATTCCCAAAACAGGACTTTATCCGCCATTAACAATCTACTTTACTAGATTACCTTATATTTTAAAGATAGCACCCAATTCCTTTCAACGAATGATGACACTTGCTTTCAGTGGTTTAAAACCAGTCCAAGCCTTTCTATATATGGATGATTTGGTTGTATTGGGATGTTCCGAAAAGCACATGCTTTAGAATTTAAAAAACGTTTTCGATCTATGTCGAAAGTACAATCTTAAATTACATCCTGAAAAATGTTCATTCGTCATGAAAGAAGTAACATACATTGGTCACAAATGCATAGATAAAGGAATATTACCAGACGATAGTAAATATTCAATAATCGAAAACTATCCAAAACCAACAGACGCAGACAGTGCAAAGAGATTCGTAGCTTTTTGTAACTACTATCGAAGATTCATTAAAAATTTCTCTGAATACTCCAGACATTTAACAAAATTATCAAAGAAAAATACACCCTTTGAATGGACGAAAGATTGTGATTTGGCATTTAAACATCTCAAGAAGGCATTAATGAGTCCAACTCTACTCCAATATCCTGATTTCACCAAGGAATTTTGTATAACACAGGAATACGAGGACAAAAATTTGCCTATTGCTTATGCATCCAAAACATTCACAAAGGGAGAAAGTAACAAATCAACCATTGTGCAAGAATTAACTGCAATTCATTGGGCAATTACCCACTTCAGACCATATATGGATTTTCTTGTCCGTACTGATCATAGACCACTTTCTTATTTATTTTCAATGAAAAACCCAAGCTCCAAGTTAACGAGAATTAGACTCGATTTATAAGAATATGTCTTTACAGTAGAATATTTTAGGGGAAAAGATAACCATATTGCCGACGCTCTATCGCGAATAACAATAAATGACTTAAAAGACATGACTAATAAAATCTGTTCTATATTAAGAGTCAAGACTAGATCGATGACCAATAAGAAGGAAAAAGAATTAAATAGTAATTCACATACCAAACAGCATAATATTAATACAAATAATAATGATTGTAAGCCCAGTATATATGTACCTTTAACAAACAATGACGTCAGAAAATACTATAAATTAAAGATTTCCCCCGGAAGATGTTATATCAAACGAGAAAAATCTATAGCAACATATATACAAATAAATGATTTTTTTACTAAAGGGAATTTTGACTTAGGACAATTTTTCTCTAGGCTCGAAAAAGTGGCCGGTAAACACAATATATATAATTTACAAGTGGCACCTGGTGAGAAAATTTTCGAATTTATCTCTATTAATGAATTTAAAATTATGGGCAATAAAATATTAAATAAAATTAAAGTAGCGCTACTAAATGAGGTGACCCAAATTGATAGTAAGAATGCCAAGGCAATTCTCGAACTTATGCTGAAATATCACGATGATCCCATTGAAGGAGGACATTGTGGACTATATAGAACATTAGAAAAAATAAAGAGATATTACTATTGGAAAAATATGTCCAAAGACATATCTAAATACGTAAAAACACGTCATAAATGTCAAACTGCTAAAACCTTAAAACATAACAAAAGTCCAATGACTGTGCCACCAACGCCAACAAAAGCATTTGATACGGTAGTGGTAGACACAATAGGACCATTCCCAAAATCATTATTTGGAAATGAATACGCAATCACAATAATATGTGATTTAACTAAATATTTAGTAACTATACCAATACAAGACAAAAGCGCTAAAACAATCGCTAAGGCGATATTTGAAAATTTTATGCTCACCTTACCGGTGAAGACGTTCATTTCGGACATGGGAACAGAATATAACAATTCTATATTAACAGAACTTTGTAATCTACTAAAAATTTAAAAACCAACATCGACTGCTCATCACCACCAAACAGTAGCTAC
Source organism: Tachina grossa (assembly GCA_949987645.1). NCBI lineage: Eukaryota > Metazoa > Arthropoda > Insecta > Diptera > Tachinidae > Tachina > Tachina grossa. The sequence goes on along the minus strand of OX465277.1, from coordinate 57,253,180 downwards.
AATAGAAAGAAGTCATAGAACTTTCAATGAATATGTACGTTCCTATATATCTATAGACAAATATGATTGGGACGAATGGCTAAAATATTTTACTTATTGTTTTAATACAACACCTTTAACAATACATAATTATTGTCCTTATGAGCTAGTCTTTGCAAAAACACCTAATAGTTTTCAGATATTCAATGAAGATAAAGTGGCACTATGTAACATATATGACTATGCCAAGGAAACAAAATTTAGGTTAGAAGTAGCATATAAGAGAGCTCAACAATTACTAAATAAGCATAAACTTAGACAAAAATTAAATTACGATAAGGAAATAATAGAATATAATTTTATAATAGGATATTTAGTTTTACTTAAAAATGAAGCAGGTCATAAGTTAGAAATACAATATAGAGGACCTTACTAAATTAAGAAAATAGACTTAAGAAGTAATGTAAATATAGTTGATAAGAAAACAAATAAAACACAAATAGTTCATAAGAATAGACTTAAGCCATATAAAACTAAATAAAATAATATGCATACATGTATGTCCGGACTACAAAAATAAAAAATATATATATAATTGTATTCGTATTATATAATTTAAAATAAAAAATTGTAAAAGAATGTCCATAAAACTAGCGTTATATGAACATTCTTGTAAAAAGTGGAGGTGTAGCATGGTTTGATTATCACTATAACCAGCACTATAACATTAACATCAACTTGACCGCAACATACATAACATCTAATTGCATTGAAAGCATTTTTGTGCACTGGACATTTGACACTCATGTATTCGGGCAAATAACGCTGCATGAAGTGTTAGATAAATGCATTGATAGACTGCAACGTAAATATGTATTTTGTACAACGGCCGTTTGACACTCGCAAGTCTGAACAAAGACCGCAGCATAAAGCATTTGAATAAATCATATTTAATAATAATATGTGTTTATAAAATCTATGTTTTACAAGTTACTTATAAGACACACGCCACACGTCTACCGCAAACTAAAAGGGAACAATTTGCCTATTAAGCATATACCTTTTCTTTTCCCTCTTATGTTAAGATAGGTTAAGCATTATTCTCATAGTTAGTAGCAGATGTAATTTAGTTTTAGAATCTTAATAATCATTAAACAACATTCCTAAGAGCTCCTAGCTGAGCTCAGGAAAATTAATTAAAAAACCTTTTTTATTCAACACTAATAAACCAACAGTATAATACATAGAGAAAACAGTACCTAATAATTACCTCATAAAATAGAACAAAATTAATAAGAAATCTCTATGATTTTTTTTCAATAAGGAAACCTTATTAATTTCATAGAGAAAACCTTTTTGAAAAAAGAAGAAATCTTGTAGTTTTTATGAGGTTATCTTAATGATTTTTTTAATAAGGTTTTCTTCTTGATTTTATGAGGCGACCTCATAAAATAAAAAAAATATGTCTTTCTTTATTCTTTGTGATTTGCTTATGTATTTTCATTTAAATTCTATACCATATACTTATGTATGTATGTAGTATATGTAGATGTTATTTATTTATACTATACATACTATACATACTTACACAGATACATACATATTATATTGTATTCTAAATTAATTAACTCACCATACATACATATTATTACTTGAAAGGATACAAGTATTGAACCAGCAAACTTCTGGCTGATAGACAAACACTCTAACCAATATGCTAACAAGCAGTCTGAATAACCATTGAAATAATTTAGCAAACATGCTTATACAAAAACGAAAAAGATCATGAAAAAAAAATTGTCTGTGTCTATTTATAGATATGAAATAACAAGACACCTCATAAAATCAAGAAGATTTCCTTATTAAAAAAATCAATAAGATGCTTTACAAATAATCATATAGGAACCTAATAAGATCAAGAAGAAAACCTTATTGAAAAAATCAATAAGATAGCCTAATAAAATCAAGAAGAAAACCTTTTTAAGAAAATCAATAAGGCAACCTAATAAAATCAATAAGAAATCCATATAGTTTACAATTTATAAGAAAACCTAATAGAATCAAGAAGTTTTTCTCTATGGATTGTTTTTTTGGTGCCAAAAATAACGGAAATTGAGTAAAAAAAGTTGGGAATAATAAGATTTCTTCTTGATTTTATCTGGTTTTCTTCTTGATAAAATTAATAAGATTAACCAAATAAAAACAATAAGGAAGGTCTATGAAAAAATCTTCGCTTCTTTCTGCTGGGATACCCCTTAGCCTAAAAACGTTTCATAGAGAAAATCTTATTGATTCTATGAGGCAGTTTTTTCTCTGTGTACATTCTTATATGGCTCCATATATTAAATCTTATTTCTATATATGGATCCAAATATGAAAAGCTTCATAATTAAACTTCCATATATGAGCTCATATATTATAATACATTTCATATATTTGTCCATATATTAGTTCATATATATTGGTTTTGCCATGTATAATCCCATACATTTCCATACGTGAATTCATACATACTCATATATAGTTATATACATTCATATATTAAAAATATATAGCCCATATATAATTTTTTTTAGCTAGGAAGTCACTCTTGAAACCTATATGGTGCTACGGAATTCAACTATGGGGCACTGCTTCAGATTCCAATGTCTAGAGAATCCAACGAAGACAAAACAAAATTTTACGTATGATAACTTCGGCTCCATGGTGCATCAAAATTTCAAATATACATCGTGATTTGAATATTCCACTAGTGATTGAAGAAATTGCAAAATACGCCGGCAAATATTTAACAAAACTCGAATCACATCCTAATCTGCTTGGTCGTAATATTTTGAACTTTACTGGACACATCCGCCTAAAAAAGTGGGAAGCAAGGGCTCTTATACTCAACACTCCAGATGGGACTACTTGAAAATACTTTTTATTTCCTTTTTGATTATCAATACTTATGTATTATTTATAACTATCACTATGTTTATGTCCGACAGTGGTCCGGCCTAATAATTATATTTTAGATTTAAGATTTGAATACTTATTGTTAGTGCATATTTGAAGATACAATAAATGAATACATGTATTAAAAAAAATCCTGCACAGAGAAATCAGATTCGTTGTGACAACCAAATTTGTTGCCAATTGAATTTTGGAGGTTGCAGCAACTATCATAGAATTCTGCTATAGCTACTGAAATTTTCTTGTGGTACCACTATATTTTAACTATAACCCTCAATTCAATAGTTGCAGCAACAGAAAAAATTGGTTGACAGTATGGAATTTGAAATAAATGTTATTCTTGCTACCGAAAATTTGGTTAATATAATTAAAACAATATCATAATTGGTACCTCTAAAAGAAAAATTGGCCTTCCTTGCTGAAATAAAAATAAACAATAAACGCAAATAAAAATACACAATTTAAGAAATTTATTATTTGACATATTGTCATAAGTTTATTTTAATCGAAATTTATTTCCTAATGGTGAAGCATGTCTATATTGTTGATGCAATCAATTTAAGTATTGTCACAATCATATCTTTGTTACAATTATGCCCTTATGGCAATGAACATGGATTGTTTTTTGGATTAAAGCCTGGTAATCTGTTCACAATTTCGTGCGAAATGCTGTCAAACTACATATAAACGTATTTGGTATGAAATATTTGCGAAATAAATTCGTAAAAGTAGTACTCTGTTCTTGTTGTGAAAAGCGCGTAAAATCATGTCTTTCCATGCAAAATTAGTCTGGCAACATTTTAGTATAGCTGCGAAACAACATGAGCAGTGCTTTTTTTCGCACGGAATTTTAACAATGTTGCATACTTTCAAGCAATAAAAGCGAGAAATTTATAAAAAAAACGCGAAAAACTACATGTCAAATTTTTCACGCGAAATGATCAATGGTGCTGAAAATTTTTCACAACTTTGAACAGAGTACCCGGCTTAACAGAAAATTGATAGCGTGAACTGAAATATATGTAGTTAATGCAAATGATATTTTATTGGACTAACCGTTTTCCAACCAATATTTTTTCTGGGTGTGTTGTTCATCGTTTAGTTGTTGCTGTTCTTGTTGTTGTGTACGGATTGCAATTAAAATAAATTCAGTAAAGTGCGACTTTGACTCGAGCACGAAGGGTTCCGTACATTCGGTTTTGAGCATTTATTTTTGATGTGGCTTTTTCAGTTTTGTCGCTTTTTCTCTTTTAGGCGTTTTTTTCTCTTTTTGAGTTTTTTTTCTCTTTTTGGTTTTTTTTAATTTTCGGAATTTTTTTCATTTTGGCGATTTTTTCCATTTTGGCGACATTTTCTGCTTTTGGGGTTTTTTTTTCATTTGGGCGATTTTTTGCATTTTGGCGATTTTTTTCTGTTTTTTGAGGTTTTTTTATTTGGCGATTTTTTTCCTTTTTGGCGATTATTTTTCTGTTTTTGGGTTTTTTTCCACTTATTATTTTTCATTTTTGCATTTTTCCGGTTTTTCGCGATTTATTTTAGTCCTAGAAATTTTTTTAATTTGGTGCTTTTTTCGTTTTGGCGATTTTTTTTTTGTTTTTGGGGATTTTTTAGATTTGGCGATTTTATAATTTTTTGATTTTTTAGTTTTACCGTTTTTAAAAATTTCAAGAGTTTTGCTCTTACGGTTTCCAAGATACAGCAAGTTGTCAAAATTACAAAGTCTAAATTGCATTAACTGATGGAACACCCTTTAATTTAATTTTTTTATATATACTGTTAATTGTTGTAGTCTGTATATATGCACATACAATTGTATGTATATTACATGGGATTTTAAAATTTTTCGTTGACCGTTTTGGAACACCCTTTAATTTTTATCTCTCATGTATTTGTTGTTGTAGCGGCCAAATATCTACATACTGTTTCCGAATATCAGATCCGTAGCTCTTACGGTTCTCGAGAAAATACCCTGTGACAGAGGGACGGACAGCGTAGCGAAAACAATAGGGTTCATTTTCACCTATGGTGTACGGCAGTTTTTCGAAAAGCTTTGACATAGTTGATAGTAGACTTATTGGCCTATATGACTCAGCCTTGGTTAGATCTTTGCCCGGCTTTGGAATCATTTTAATCTTCGCAAGCTTCCAGCTGTGTGGATAATACTCCAGTCGTAAAATGGCATTAAAAATGAACAACAGGATTCTTATTGCAATGCGAGGCAAGTTCATCAGCATCTGGTTACTAATTCCATCAATACCCGGAGCTTTCTTCGGATTGAGTTCGGCAATTAATTTTTGTAAATCATGCGTCTTAAACTTTATGTGTTGAGGGGGTAGAGCGACTGCACTCGGCAAATCAGCAACACCAGTACATATGTTTGGCGTAAAGACGGATTTTAAGTGCTCAACCAATATTTTACCTTTTCCAGTATCGCTTCTTGCCCAACCTCCGTTAGATGTGCGTAGAGGTGGCTTATACTCAACGGGTGTTTTAAGCTTTCTAGCAGCGCGCAACAAAGAGTAATTAGACGCTGGTGTGACATCAAGACCTTCCAGATAATTTTTAAGAGATGCAGTTTTTTCAGATGCAAGCAACTTTTGGAGTCGTTTAGTGCACTCTTTAAACCTGGTTTTATGTTGAGGTGATCTGTGCTGTTGCCATTCCCTTTTAGCTCTTCTTTTTTCACAAACGAGACGTTCAATGTCTGTAGAATAAATTCTATTAAAACCAGTCTGCGGATGGCAGTGGCATGTTCAGCAGCCTGTTTAATATTTTTGTTAAGATTGGCAATGCTAGATTCAATATCATCTGGTGTTCTTAGCGTAATATTTTCCGTGCAATGACTACTGAGATATTTTTTGAACCCCAGCCAATTAACACGATTAATCATCTTCACATGTGGGTCAGGTAAGTTACTTCTTAATGGGCTACATATTGTAATGATCGTCGGAAAGTGATCGGACGAGAGATCAAGAGAAGCTTGAATTAAATCCCTGCAGATATTTTTAATGACGCCAAAATCTATAACATCTGGAATTTTTTGTATGTCAGTAGGCCAATAAGTGGGCTCCCCACTCGAAATGACATCCAAGCCCATTTTTGAAATTGTGTTGAACAATGCTCGACCTCTAACGCGAACCCCAGAACGTATGTTTTTCATTGTAGTCGCCACCTGCTACAAAACGAGGTCCAAGAGATTTGCAGAAATTCTCATATTGATTCTCAGTGATTGAAAATCTGGGAGGGTAGTAAATTGATGATATAAAACAATTTGTACAAAAACTTTCAATACCAATATTTGTTGCTTGTAGATGTTCTTCACAAATGTTATCAAGAATATATTGCTTGAGTCTTGACTTTATTAGAATTGCTGATCTAACGCAAGCTCTTCCTCTAGGGTCCTTTGTATCATATATAGTGTAGCCATAAATTTTAAAAAGGCTTCTCGAAGACAAATGAGTCTCAGATACTAACATTATATCAATATATATATCAAGTTCATTTTTATGATGGCGAATGCCGTTTGCGTTCCAGAAACATATTGTTAACGTGTTCATGGCTTGATAATTAATGCTTGAAGTAGAGTATTCTGCATTCGCAGCATTTCTTGCATCATGCTAGTCATATTTGTTGTAAAATTGTTTATAGTTTGCACCAGATTATCAATATATCCTTAGGCTCAAGTTCAACACGAAAAAGGGGTTGGGGAATCTTCTCCCTATTTATTATATTCGACACATTTTTTACCTTAAACCCCTGGAGGACGAGTGCATCTTTTATTTCTTCGGGAACAACATAAGAATCTATGCCCTTCAATACGATCTGCATGCCTTTAGCGCTCTTAAGCTGGTATGTGTAGAAGCTTGTTTTATTTTTTTTAAATTCAGAAACCATTTTGCGGAAATCTTTTTCGTCATAAGTTTGGATTTTAGTTTCATCGATGTTGCCACGTTTTATTGGAACAATGTGAAATTTATTCTCACCAATGACCGAAATTAATTTTTTAATAATTTGAATTTTTTTCTCTCAAATAGATAGGTGGCGGCTTGGGTGATTTTTTATTCGAGGATACATCTGTCCATTCCGACTTGTACCTTGAGATTCGAGCTACTGTTATCTGTAGTGATAACTTTGTTAAGTGATGAACACGAGCCTGAAGGGGATGATATTACTGACTTATATAAAGAAGTACTAGGCAACTGTAATGTTAATGAATCACTACTATTTGACATTGGATCGCTGACGAAAAATTGGCTCTGCCGTTAAAGAAAGACTTTCATCAGGTTTATTATTTATATTGTTTTCATTAAGAGTTTCAGAACTCACAGTAAAATAAGCATTTCTGCCGTTTGAACTCACTTCAAATTTTTTTTTGTATTTGAGGCACTCATACAAAGAATTCCTCAAGGGTTATTCGTTTGTGTTTTTTTTGCGTTTTTTTTTTGTTTCTGTTATTTCTACTATGTAAAAAATATTTGCAAAGCATAAAGCTTATTTATTAAAGTCAGTATGTACCTATTACGAATAATATGTACTACGAATATTTTTTTGTATAATCTTTTGTTTGTTTGGTAAGTATGTAAGCAAAATTCCGCTAATCGACTGTTCGCTATGAAGGTACCACGAGAACTGTAATAATAATAAATATATGATTGAAAAACAATATAGTATTATTATATTAAATAATATTGTGGTCGTATTTACCAATATTTATATAATATTAGAACATGGTATGGTGAGTCTCAATTATATTTTAGTCACATGTAACAATAGTGTTGTCATATTTACAATGCTAAGATTAGGTGTAACAAAGTTCATTATTTTTGTAGATAATATTATTATTAACTCAGATAATAATATTATTAATGTTTGCCTTGACTGCAACCAGATAATTCAATCATAGTATGTTGCTGTTTGATTATGGTTAGCTCAACCATATTTGTTCGTTGCGTGTAGGCAGTGTGCACACTTCTTTTATTTTTTTTTAAATTTGGCAGAATCGACAAAAAAAAATCGGTAGAAATTGTTTTTATTCAGAGAAACATAAAAAATACCAATTCAAAGAAACATAAAAAATAACTAAGTATATGTACTTATGTATATGAAAAGAGTAAGTGCAAGGAGTATCAAACTAAACAGGTTCCAAAAGCGCATTTAAATCTTCACATGTTATTGGAAATTAAACTGCCATAAACAATGGAGCATTTCCAATAAAAAAAAATAAAAAAATAAAGATGAGAGGTGTCTTAGGACACCCGGTTATAGCAATTGCTACTTAGCTAGATAAAACAAACTTAGGGCCATTATTACAACTTAAAGTTAGTTAAAAGTAGGACTTTATCGGACGTATAAGAACTTTATAATTTGCAAAATTTTACTTTCACCTAAAGTGAGCGATAAATTACAGGCAAGTTTATCCTACATGGTAAGTTAAATCCAATTTTCACTAATGGAAAGCTTTTTATACGTCCGATAAAATCCTACTTTTAACTAACTTTAAGTTGTAATAATGGCCCTTAATGTGTTAAATAATAGTGCAATAAAATTATATTATATAATGTCAAATTCGACGCAAATATACCAAATCGTTTCCATTTATTTCCCATTATTATCTTTTCTAGCGGCGCACGATTAAATTAATGTATTGTTTGCGGCCGATTTAATAATAATTTGGCTGTCGCATACTGCCGATATCATAGAAGCAGGACTTTAAAAAAAAGAAGCTAAAAAAGTTAAAGATAAGATATTTTCTTAAAATTCTAACATTTCGAACCAAAGCCTCGTGAAAGCGCCACAAAAAGGAGATTTTTTAAAACAGGTGTCATCAAAAAGGGGATTTTAAGAAAAAAATATGGGCAACCTTAAAAACAAGAAAAATTAAAAGAGATCTGCTTATTTTTGAAAACATCAAGGATAAAAATTAGGTTTTGCGTATATAAAGAGTAAAAATTATTATTTTTTATGATAAAACAAAGCTAAAAAATATAAAAATAGTTAATATACGGCCCTGTACTGTAAACCAATCGATTTTGAATCGCACGAATTCAGAAAACTAACTCCGACAATAAGAATATTTTTTTAGATTTTGTTTAATTTTTTTTAATATATAGATTCTTAAATATCATATCTGAAAAAAATTATCGTGTACGATCTTACACACGTCTGCTGGATCATTATTAATTTTTTGAAAACGAGAAATTTACTCGGATTCGATTTACAGAACAGGGCCGATAATCTGCGCTTATAATAATAACTTACTTGAATTTTCTGATGATATATACATATATATTTTTAATGCTTTTTTGGCATTGTCTTTTATTTATAAAAAAAATTAACTCAGCTTATTTACTTAAACAAAATGTATTTAACTTTTGATAAATATCTGAGTATTGAATTCTGGAGACACTGGCATATTACAATTCTGTAAATTTTTTGTACCTTGCATATGTTAATTGACGGAAAAATATCGTTTTTAGAAATTTCTAATAGTTATTAGTATATGCCAATTTTTTAAACTGTATATCTGCACTTTTGAATAAGTTCATTATTTGGAATCCAGCCTCTATATATGACACGAGATAGTGTTTTCTGAGGTCTCGTTCACTCAGTCACTGCGTTTGTCTTAAATCTCCTTTAGTGGTGGCAGTTTTTTGCTTATTTTCATTGTATACTTTGTTAAAAATTTATACGTGCACACAGCTTTGTGTTTTTTAATGTTTTTGCATTTGCTGTTTTTTAAGTTGTGTGTGGATTGGTTTTGTGCTGCTGTATTGAAAAATTATGCCAACCACTCCCTCTGCCTCTCTCATTAACAAACTGGCATGTTGTGCCAGCCAGTGATGCTAACTTAGCCCTTTTCGCGCTAGATATAGCCCGTTTTCAGTACCTCAAAACGCGAAAAAAAATTTTGGCCCCAAACTAAAAAACGCGTAAATCTAGCACTTTTTACAAATACCTTTCAGCCCTTTTAGCCCCTTTTTTAGTTTTTGCTCAATATGGCTACATTTTAATCTTGGTGAACTTTTTCTTCCTTAAATATACTCATTTTATTTTGCTAGTTTGCTGTACCAATTTAAAAAATAAGAATATAGAATAATCTTCTATTTCTTCCAAATTTTCTGCGCTTTGAAAGATATTCAGTATACCATATAATGTATGTAACAGATAATGTATGTTTTTGGAAGAGCGAGAAATCGAAATTTTATTTAATAACGACGAATTTTAATTGTATGTACTTATTTAAACATGCATATATGTATAGATATGTATATATACTATTATTAGACATACATATATGTATGTACATATTAGTGTACTGCACAAGAGTATTCATAAGACTTTTCAAGACGAGAGATTTTTTCCAATGCTTTACTACAGTGAAATATTCTAAAGGAATCGCTAAACAACACTGTTGGCAAGACAAACCACCGAAAAAAATTACTTGCCAACAGTGCTGCTTAGCGATTGTTTTAGAATATTTCGCTGTAGTAAAGCATTTGAAAAAATCTCTCATGTCTTGAAAGGTCTTATAAATATCTTGTGCAGGACACTAGTACATATATACTATTTAATCTATGTATGTACCTTATTGAAATGTAATATGAAATGTAAATGAAATATGTACCTTATTGAAGTGTTATATCTCAAGCTATGTACATATACATATCGCACATTTACTTCAATAGTGGCATAACTAAAAAAATGAGTTTTTTGAGTTAATAATGCAGAAAGATGCGGCATTTCGTATTTTATCTTGTGTAAAAATTTCATATAAATAGCTTGTACCATCACCTCCTGAGAGAAGAATTTTTTTTAATTTACTTTATTTTGCGCTTAAAGTATATTTTTTTCAATTCAGCCATTTTTTCTAAAAATTTTACGCGTTTTGAGTCTCAATGTTTTTGTTTTGTTTTTGTGCCACTCACTTCAAAGAACGAAACAAAACAAAATCAAACAATTTGTTTCGCTTATTTTCGTACTCTGCTCTTAAGTACGAGGAAATCAAAACAAAATTAAATTTATAACTATAATAGTTCAGGCCTTGTTTGATAGACCCAGTAGATTGTTAAATTCACAAACATATTCGGTAGAATCTACCGAATATCGGTAGAATCTACATATATACATATTATATTAAAAATTTAAAAACAATATAAACATATATTTTTTATAAAATATATTGTATAACAAAAACGTAAATATTCTTTCATAAAAATTTTATTTCAAAATGTCCATCTTTTTTTAATAATCCCGCTTTTTTAATTCAAGTGTCCAGCTTTTTGTTAATCTCCATCAGGCAAGCCTAATCTAGAGTGTTGTTTATTAGAGCCCTTGTATCTCTCTTTTTTAAGCGGATGTGTCCAGTAAAGTTCAAAATATTACGAGCAAGCGGATTAGGATGTGACTCTAGTTTTGCTAGGTATTTGCCTGCGAATTTTGCAATTTCTTCAGTCACAGTGGCATATTTAAATGACGATGTATATTTGAATTTTTGATGTACCATGGAGCCGACGTTATCAGGGGTAAAATTTTGTTTTGCCTTCGTTGGATTTTCTCAACATTTGAAGTTGAAGCAGTGCTCCATAGCTGAATTCCGTATCACCATATTGGCTTTAAAAGCGACTTGTATATTAAAAGTTTGCAGTCTAGGCTCAGTGTTGAGTTAATTTAAGTTTCATTTGTGATAGCTTAGAATCAATGTGGTGTTTCCATGTAAGTCGTCGATCAAGGCGTATACCAAGATATTTCACATGTGAATGTTGAGGAACAACTTGATTATTAATCCGAATGGGGGAACAAGTATCTCTTCGTAAGGTAAATGTTACTTGAACACACTTTTGTTCATTTACCTTAATTCTCCATAAGTTTAACCATAGCTCCATCTGGCTAATGTGTTCCTGGAGTTTGCGGGATGCCTCATCAGGGTTTTCGTGCATACTAAGGCAGGCTCTATCGTCGGCAAATGTGGAAGTATGGATACTACTGATCACAGGCATATCACAAGTATAAATCAAATATAAAACTGGCCCCAGTATACTCCCCTGTAGCACACCGGATGAAATAGTTCCAGGCATAGTCGTGAAGTCTCCTTCCACAACAGTGAACTTACGGGAAATAATGTAACTTTCCAAAAGATTTAAAATGTTTACTGGTAAGTAAGTCTTCAATTTTAAAATTAGGCCTTCATGCCACACTTTATCAAATGCCTGGGAAATGTCAATAAACAGCGCAGAACAATACTTTTTTTCTTCAAAAGTCCTTCTTATAAATTGAACCAATCTACGAGTTTGTTCAATGGTGCTCTGCTAACTTCTAAAACCAAATTGATGCTCTGGTATGCACCCACTACTAATTAGAATTGGGGACAATTTTGTTTTGAGCAGTTTTTCGAAACGCTTTGACATTGTTGATAGTAGACTTATTGGCCTATATTACTCAGCCTTGGTTAGATCTTTGCCCGGCTTTGGAATCATTTTAACCTTGGCAAGCTTCCAGCTGTGTGGATAATACTCCAGTCGTAAAATGGCATTAAAAATTAATAACAGGACTCTCACTGCAATACGAGGCAACTTCCTCAGCATCTGGTTACTAATTCCATCAATACCCGGAGCTTTCTTCGGGTTGAATTCGGCAATTAATTTTTGTAAATCACGCGTTTTAAACTTATTGCGTTGAGGGGGTAGAGCGACTACACTCGGCAAATCAGCAACACCAGTACATATGTTTGGCGTAAAAACGGATTTTAAGTGCTCAGCAAATATGTTACCTTTTGCAGTATCGCTTCTTGCCTAACTTCCGGTAGATGTGCGTAGAGGTGGCTTATACTCAATGGGTGTTTTAAGCTTTCTAGCAGCGCGCCACAAGGAATAATTAGATGCTGGTGTGACATCAAGACCTTCCAGATAATTTTTAAGAGATGCAGTTTTTTCCGATGCAACCAACTCTTGGAGTCGTTTAGTGCACTCTTTAAATCTGGTTTTATTTTGGGGTTATCTGTGCTGTTGCCATTCCCCTCTAGCTCTTTTTTTTCACGTACGAGACGTTCAATGTCTGAAGAATAAATTCTATTAAAACCAGTCTGCGGATGGGAGGTAGTGGCATGTTCAGCAGCCTGTTTAATATTCTCGCTGAGATTGGCAATGTTATATTCAATATCATCGGATGTTCTAAGCGTAATGTTTTCCGTACAATGACTACTGAGATATTTTTTGAACCCCAGCCAATTAACACGATTGATCATCTTCACATATGGGTCAGGTAAGTTACTTCTTAATGGGCTAAAAATGGTAATGATCGTTGGCGAGTGATCGGACGAGAGATCAAGAGAAGCTTGAAACTGAATTAAATCCCTAGAGATATTTTTTATGACGCCAAAGTCTACAACATCCGGAATTTTTTGTATGTCAGTAGGCCAATAAGTAGGGTCCCCACTCGAAATGACATCCAAGCCCATTTTTGAAAGTGTGTTGAACAATGCTCGACCTCTGGGTGTAATAAGACGCGAACCCCAGAACGTATGTTTTGCATTGTAGTCGCCAGCTGCTAAAAAACGAGGTCCAAGAGATTTGTAGAAATTTTCGTATTGATCTTCAGTGATTACAAACCTGAGAGGGGAGTAAATTGATGATATCACGAAGTTTGTACCAAAACTTTCAATGGCAATATTTGTTGCTTGTAGGTGTTGTTCACAAATGTTGTCAAGAATATAGTGCTTAAGTCTTGACTTTATTAGAATCGCTGCTCCACCGCATGCTCTTCCTCGCGGATCCTTTGAATCATATATAGTGTAGCCATAAATTTTAAAAAGACTTCTCGAAGTCAAATGAGTCTCAGATACTAACATTACATCAATATTTTTTTCCGTGAGGAAGTGCTCAAGTTCATTTTTATGTTGGCGAATGCCGTTTGCGTTCCAGAAACATTCGAAGCATTTCCTGCATCATGCTAGTCATATTTGTTGTAAAATTGTTTATAGTTTGCACCATATTATCAATAGTAGCTTCAAGGCGATTGAAGTTAAAACTTGAATTTGTATTTGTTGAATTATTTGCCGGTGAAACATTTTGTGTGGGAATAGAACTAGCCCTAGCAGCATCTGCATACGATACACGGGAAGTAACTGGTTGGCTTATATGCGCAGAAGTGGCGGAGGAAGCGTTTGCTGTTTGAACTGGAACTAATTTAGGTTTTTGCACCATAGCCTGCTTGACAAAGAGTACACAGGACAACCTCTATAGTTAGCGGTGTGGTTACCTCCACAATCACTGCATTTTTTTTTCTGCTTGATCTTTTGGTTTAGTACAACTATCAGTACCGTGCAATTCACCACAGATAACACAAACTGTAGGTAATTTGCAGTAAGTTTTTGTGTGACCATAATCTTGGCAATTATGGCACTGTACGGGACTGATCGCTTATGTGGGTCTTCAACTGTGATTTTTCGATATAAGAGGTATTTTAGGTTATAAATTGGATGTGTCTCGTTTTTTTTTTAACTTTACATCATTCGGCTCCAGTTCAACACGAAATAGAGGCTGGGGGATTTTCTCCCTATTGAAAATATTAGTAACATTTTTTACCTTAAATCCTTGTATGATGAGTGCATCTTTTACTTCTTCGGGATTAACATAAGAATCAATGCCCTTCAATATGATTTGCATACCTTTAGCAAATTCCTATGTATTTATAATATTTTAAATAAGTTTGTATTGCTTCTTTCAAACACTTATGAACTCATATATAGCTCACACCGATTTGACAACGCTGCCCTGCAGAAAGTGCGAATAGTGAAATTGTGATTTACTAGTGACGTTGCCAGTAGCACTACTGACCAGGTGTACCCCAGACAATGGTATCATCTATTGACATTTAACATTAGCTTGTCATTGAAAATCCACCACTAGACCATAGCAATACTGACTTAGTACCTCTTTCGGGACCACATGGAGACATTGGCACCAACGATTTACTAGTAAATTTTAGGGGCTCCAGTATACAATATTGATATATCCCTCTCGTCGTCAATAGTAAACTTATAGTAATTTTCTAGTGACATTGTCAATAGTGCTACTGACTAGGTGTACCCCAGCCAATGCAAATGCCTATTGATAAATAACATAGGGTTGTCATTCAAAATCTATCAGTAGACTTTAGCTCTATTGAGAAGGTAGTTCTTTTACGACAATATGGAGATATTTGAACCGAAGATTCACTGGTAGATTTTAGTGACCCTCGTCTACATATATTTATTTAATATTATTGCACAACATAATAAAAAAGAAAAACAAACTATTGACACGTTCATTGACAATATCACCAGAAATACACTAGAACTGTCGTCTCTAACGTATCTCTACTCGCGCATAAAAGGAAAGTTGTCGATATTTTAACTAGTGCAATTGTCGCTGGAGAAAGAGTATTGACATAGAGACATATGGTTCTAAGTTGACTAGAGGGTGTGTGCATCTCAATCAAAATTTGTGATTGTATTTTGAAAAAGATTTTTACCCCCTAGCGTATGATGTTTGTTACTGCAATTTTTAATGCAGTACATATATACTGCAGAGTGCCCATTTACTAACCAAATAAGTTTAATAAAACAAACAAAAACCAACAAATTCCTATGTATTTACAATATTGAAAGTTTTGATACTTTTAATTAATTAATTTAAAAAAAATATATACTAAAAGCATAAGTACTTCCAACTTTAAAAAAAAATGTTTCATTACTAGATGTTTACACATCTCCTCTTTGATCGGACTCACATTGCTTTTTTTCTTCTACTCAATGTTATTATATACATAATTAAATATTAACGAAAATATAAATTTATTTTAATAAGATATTATTTTTTGTAATTAATTTTGTAAGGTTATTATAATGGATAAGATAAGGGGAAACCAAGACAAAAACCAGATGAATGTTATTTTTGAAGAAGAAGGAATTTCTTTAGAACAACAAATAGATAAATTAGCATAAATTTTGAAAATAATAGGAATGCCAGGTGTCCCAAATGAGGACGATATTTTAAACAATACTTATGTAGAAAAAATGAAAGTTCGTGCAATAAGGTGGTCAGAACACAGAAAAAGAAAATAATAAGCACCAATAATTCACTAAAATAAATTTGTAAATATGGGTAAAACAGAATGAAAAATGGAAATACCCAATGCTAACGTGATTACCAATTTGGAAATCATTGATCATAAGTCAGAAATAAATTCATTATGGATACTAATGATAATATTAGTAATAATTTCAGCAATAAACTTGTTGCTTAAAGTATATTTGTCACATAAAAGAGCTTAAATTCCCTAAGTCTTCTTTACAAAATACTGAAAAGAAAAAAAGGAAAAAAATTAGAAAGAAACTTATAAGGAATTTAAACCACTTCGGTCAATCTGAGCCTCCCTGTATGTATGTTAGGTTGTTTGTACTTTAGTTGCTTTTTGTTAAATATATCCTTGTTCTGTATTTTGATTTAAAAATTATGGTCACCGTATACATATGTGACAGCGCATACAGAAAGGGACCTAAGGGTAAAAAAAAATCAATTTTCACTTTTTTTTTTTTTTTTGATGTGGACAACATCTGAGCATTGAATGAGACCGATCCCATGGCCCAAAAGTGTTCCCCCCAGAGATATGCGTGTTTTATGATGTGATGGTACACCATAGATACACGTATTTAAATCTTTAAAATGGCTCTCCTGAACAAAACCGTTTCTTACTTTTAGGTCCCTTTCTATTTTGCGCGTCACATATATGAACTTTCGCGTTTGACTTCAAATCAGTGTTGCCAGTTTAGGGGATTTTTTCCCAAATTGGGGATTTTTTCTGCTTTTGGTGATGAAAATTTCGTGTTGAGGATCTGGGTAGGGTTTGCCAAAAACCGTGGAAATTACAAAAGCGCGGTTTCCGGTTTTAAGCTATTAAAACCGGTCGGTTTCGGTTCGGTTTTAAAAATATGCATGTATATAAACATGTATGTATGCTGGAAAGATAAATGATGATTTAAAAATAATATATATATATATAATATATACCACCAAAGAGATTCATACTCTATGAAAAAATGTGTTTTATAGAATTGTTGTCCTCAAAATAAATAATTATAACTTTTAATATATAATTCAAACAAAAATATTGAAATTATTCGATGTAATAATTCAGTTCGCCTGCAAATATAAAGTAAACAAAACCAAGGGAAAAGTGAAAAAATTCACGAGAAAAGTATTCTGCCTGTTTGACGTATTTCAAATACAACTACGACTTTTTGGTAATAGATTAATGAAGACAGTTTTTTTAATCTATTTCCAAACAGTCGTAGTTGTATTTGAAATACGCCAACCACGATAAGGCAGATTGTTCATAATAAAGGGAACCAAAAAAGGGAAAATATTTCTGGGAAATTTTTTTCGAGGAATAAATAGTTAATATAGGAGTGATAGAGTTTCTCTGGTTTGTATTCAATTCAGAAAGGAAACATTTAGTAGTGAGTATGAGTATAAAAAGTTTAAGAAAAAAAGATTTATATTTAATTATTCAAGTAATAAAATTTGAGAAACGTTAAAGCATTCAATGTAGAAGTAGTAGTGAACTCCCACTCCTGCGACAATTAAAATTGTTAAATTGTGGCTGAAATTGTTGCTGAAATTGTTAAATTTGGGTAATTAAAATTTGAAAATTTGAAAATTCTTGAAATTTGATGCCTAAGAGGGTGGTTCAATAAGTCCTTTAAATATTTTTCGAGGGTGGTTCAATAAGTCCGTCTTTTTCCTAATGCCTACGGCAATGCATGATATTTTTTTCAAATGCCGACGGCAAAACATGATTATTATTTTTTTCAAATGCCTACGGCAATGCATGATAATTTTCCCTAATGCCGACCGACGGCAAAACATGATTATTATTTTTTTCAAATGCCGACGGCAAAACATGATTATTATTTTTTTGAAATGCCGACGGCAAAACATGGTTATTATTTTTTAATGCTCCCAGTGTTGCCAGACTGTAGAAATTAGTTATCGTAATACTATATCAGTAATATCAGAGAAAGTAGATTTGATGACTACTAGACTCTTCTCACATGAATCGTGGGAATGTGCTTGTGTGATTTCCTCACGCTAATAAATTGTTTATAATTAATAATATGAAATAAATGAATAAAATAATTAAATAAATTATTTTATTTATGTATAAAATGTTCTCATGTATGTGAACACTCCTAATGCTTGTGTGTGGGGGGTCCAGCTTGTTTGTCGCTGGTAAGCTTATATTCTGTTTATCTGTTTAATAAATATATTTGTATGTATGTATGTATGTGTGTATGATGCATGTGTGTATGTATGTGTATGAATGTATGTGCGATCGAAGAAACTTGTGCGTGGAATATTTTGTGGCTGTGTAGAATACATTTATATTTTGCAACGTAATCATTTTCTTTGGCTGCGATTATTTTAAAGCAGCAAAGTTTCAACTAACTACAGTCACAAGCAGAGACACAAAAAGTAAAAATTTCCAAGTTAGCAAAAAAGCTAACTTCTCCTCCTCCTTCCCACTTCATTCTCTTTCCTTTATGTAGTTTGAATTTGAAAAAAGAAAACACTTGTAGATTTTTTATTTTTCTATACATTTATTGTTTAAATTTTTTTTTTTTTCTTAAAAAATATTTTACTTAATAAGTAAAATATTATTTATTGTATCTTCAAATATGAACTAACAATAAGTATTCAAATCTTAAATCTATAAAAAAATTATTAGGCCCGACCAATGTCGGACATAAGCTTAGTGATAGTTATTAATAATATATACATAAGTAGTGATAAGCAACAAAAAGAAGAAAAGTGTTTTCAAGCAGCTTCATCATCTTGAGTGTTGAATATTAGAGCCCTTGTATCTCTCTTTTTTAAGCGGATGTGCCCAGTAAAGTTCAAAATATTACGATCAAGCGGATTAGGATGTGACTCGAGTTTTGTTAGATATTTGCCTGCGTATTTTACAATTTCTTCAGTCACTAGTGGCATATTCAAATCGCGATGTATATTTGAATTTTTGATGTACCATGGAGCCGATGTTATCATGCGTAAAATTTTATTTTGCCTTCGTTGAATTTTCTCTACATTTGAAGCTGAAGCAGTGCCCCATAGTTGAATTCCGTAACACCATATTGGCTTTAAAAGCGACTTGTATATTAAAAGTTTGCAGTCTAGGCTAAGTGTTGAATTTCTACCAATCAGCCAATGTACCTGAGTTAATTTAAGTTTCATTTGAGTTAACTTAGAGTCAATGTGATGTTTCCATGTAAGTCGTCGATCAAGGTATAAACCAAGATATTTCACATGTGAATGTTGAGGAACAACTTGATTGTTAATCCGAATGGGGGAGCAAGTATCTCTTCTTAGGGTGAACGTTATATGGACACACTTTTGTTCATTGACTTTAATTCTCCATAAGTTTAACCAAAGCTCCATCTGGCTAATGTGTTCCTGGAGTTTGCGGGATGCCTCATCAGGGTTTTCGTACACACTAAGGCAGGCTGTATCGTCGGCAAATGTGGAAGTATGGATACTACTGCTCACAGGCATATCACAAGTATAAATCAAATATAAAACTGGTCCCAGTATGCTCCCCTGTGGCACACCGGATGAAATAGTTTCAGGCCTACTCGTAAAGTCTCCTTCCACAACAGTGAACTTACGGGAAATAATGTAACTTTCCAAAATATTTAAAATGTTTATTGGTAAGTAAGTCTTCAATTTTAAAATTAGGCCTTCATGCCACACTTTATCAAATGCCTGGGAAATGTCAATAAAGAGCGCAGAACAATACTTTTTTTTCCTCAAAAGTTCTTCTTATAAATTGAACCAGTCTGTGAGTTTGTTCAATGGTGCTATGCTGACTTCTAAAACCAAATTGATGGTCTGGTATGCACCCCACTACTAATTAGAATTGGGGACAATTTTGTTTTGAGCAGTTTTTCGAAAAGCTTTGACATAGTTGATAGTAGACTTATTGGCCTATATAACTCAGCCTTGGTTAGATCTTTGCCGGCTTTGGAATCATTTTAACCTTGGCAAGCTTCCAGCTGTGTGGATAATACTCCAGTCGTAAAATGGCATTAAATATGAATAATAGGATTCTCATTGCAATACGAGGCAAGTTCATAAGCATCTGGTTACTAATTCCATCAATACCCGGAGCTTTCTTCGGGTTGAGTTCGGCAATTAATTTTTGTAAATCACGCGTCTTAAACTTTTTTTTTGGCGTAAAAACGGATTTTAAGTGCTCAGCAAATACAGGGTGGGCCAAAAGAAACCAAGGGGTATAAAAGTTTAATAACTTTTTTGTTTATTAACTTTTTTTATTTTTTCTTTCAGATTATATAATATACAAAATGGAAATTTTTTTACACTAAGTATGAAAAATGATGTCTCTTAAATGACCACTGTTTTCAGCTTCGCACTGATGGGCTCTTTTTAGAGCATTTTCCATAACATCTTTCATAACTTGTGGCTGTAGCGTTCGAATTTCTGCAACAATGTTTGCCTTGAGTTCAAGGATTGTCTCTGGCTTGTTCACATACACTCGCTCCTTCAAAAAACCCCAAAGAAAATAGTCGGGTGCTGTCAAATCTGGCGATCGCGCTGGCCAAATAATTTCCGAATTTCGAGAAATTATTCGCTCTCCAAAAATTTGACTTAAAAGTGCCATTGTGTCTCGGGCAGTATGGGCAGTGGCTCCGTCCTGCTGAAACCACATACCAGGTCTGTTTTCAAGAGCAGGACGTAAAAAATTTTCTATCATAAACCGATACCGCTCTCCATTTACGGTTAGAGCACTTCCATCTTCATTCTCGAAGAAGTAGGGCCCAATGACATTTTCAGATGTGATCCCACACCATACTGTACACCTGATGGGGTGCAATTGGGGTTGATGAATGGCTCTTGGATTTTGAGAACCCCAAAACCTACAGTTCTGCTTATTAACAAAGCCATTCAAATGAAAATGAGCTTCATCACTCATAAGCAAATTTTCATCTCTGGTTTAAATAATAAAATTCTATTGTTCTGGTTCTCTGTTCAGTTTTTAACCTCTCCATTATGAATTCTCCAAGTGTTGTCTATATAATCTGAAAGAAAAAATAAAAAAAAATTAATAAACAAAAAAGTTATTAAACTTTTACACCCCTTGGTTTCTTTTGGCCCACCCTGTATTTTACCTTTTTCAGTATCGCTTCTTGTCCAACTTCCGGTAGATGTGCGTAGAGGTGGCTTATACTCAATGGGTGTTTTAAGCTTTCTAGCAGCGCGCCACAAAGAGTAATTAGACGCTGGTGTGACATAAAGACCTTCCAGATAATTTTTAAGAGATGCAGTTTTTTCAGACGCAAGCAACTCTTGGAGTCGTTTAGTGCACTCTTTAAATCTGATTTTATTTTGTGGTGATCTGTGCTGTTGCCATTCCCTTCTAGCTCTTTTTTTCACGTACGAGACGTTCAATGTCTGAAGAATAAATTTTATTAAAACCAGTCTGCGGATGGGAGGTAGTGGCATGTTCAGCAGCCTGTTTAATATTCTCGCTGAGATTGGCAATGTTATATTCAATATCATCGGATGTTCTAAGCGTAATGTTTTCCGTACAATGACTACTGAGATATTTTTTGAACCCCAGCCAATTAACACGATTGATCATCTTCACATATGGGTCAGGTAAGTTACTTCTTAAGGGACTACAAATTGTAATGATCGTCGGAGAGTGATCGGATGAAAGATCAAGAGAAGCTTGAACTTTAATTAAATCCCTAGAGATATTTTTTATGACGCCAAAATCTATAACATCCGGAATTTTTTGTATGTCAGTAGACCAATAAGTGGGCTCCCCACTCGAAATGACATCCAAGCCCATTTTTGAAATAGTGTTGAACAATGGTCGACCTCTGGGGGTAATAAGACGCGAATCCCAGAACGTATGCTTAGCATTGTAGTCGCCAGCTGCTACAAAACAAGGTCCAAGAGATTTGTAGAAATCCTCATATTGATTCTCAGTGATTACAAACCTGAGAGGGGAGTAAATTGATGATATCACGAAGTTTGTACCAAAACTTTCAATGGCAATATTTGTTGCTTGTAGGTGTTGTTCACAAATGTTGTCAAGAATATAGTGCTTAAGTCTTGACTTTATTAGAATCGCTGCTCCACCGCATGCTCTTCCTCGCGGATCCTTTGAATCATAAAAGGTGTAGCCATAAATTTTACGAATGCTTCTCGAAGTCAGATGAGTCTCAGAGACTAGCATTACATCAATATTTTTTTCCGTGAGGAAGTGCTCAAGTTCATTTTTATGTTGGCGAATGCCGTTTGCGTTCCAGAAACATTCGAAGCATTTCCTGCATCATGCTAGTCATATTTGTTGTAAAATTGTTTATAGTTTGCACCATATTATCAATAGTAGCTTCAAGGCGATTGAAGTTAAAACTTGAATTTGTATTTGTTGAATTATTTGCCGGTGAAACATTTTGTGTGGGAATAGAACTAGCCCTAGCAGCATCTGCATACGATACACGGGAAGTAACTGGTTGGCTTATATGCGCAGAAGTGGCGGAGGAAGCGTTTGCTGTTTGAACTGGAACTAATTTAGGTTTTTGCACCATAGCCTGCTTGACAAAGAGTACACAGGACAACCTCTATAGTTAGCGGTGTGGTTACCTCCACAATCACTGCATTTTTTTTTCTGCTTGATCTTTTGGTTTAGTACAACTATCAGTACCGTGCAATTCACCACAGATAACACAAACTGTAGGTAATTTGCAGT
Organism: Tachina grossa; assembly: GCA_949987645.1. Taxonomy (NCBI): domain Eukaryota; kingdom Metazoa; phylum Arthropoda; class Insecta; order Diptera; family Tachinidae; genus Tachina; species Tachina grossa. Next base: position 57,230,434 of record OX465277.1, on the reverse strand, counting down.
AAGTTTTTGTGTGACCATAATCTTGGCAATTATGGCACTGTACGGGACTGATCGCTTATGTGGGTCTTCAACTGTGATTTTTCGATATAAGAGGTATTTTAGGTTATAAATTGGATGTGTCTCGTTTTTTTTTTAACTTTACATCATTCGGCTCCAGTTCAACACGAAATAGAGGCTGGGGGATTTTCTCCCTATTGAAAATATTAGTAACATTTTTTACCTTAAATCCTTGTATGATGAGTGCATCTTTTACTTCTTCGGGATTAACATAAGAATCAATGCCCTTCAATATGATTTGCATACCTTTAGCAAATTCCTATGTATTTATAATATTTTAAATAAGTTTGTATTGCTTCTTTCAAACACTTATGAACTCATATATAGCTCACACCGATTTGACAACGCTGCCCTGCAGAAAGTGCGAATAGTGAAATTGTGATTTACTAGTGACGTTGCCAGTAGCACTACTGACCAGGTGTACCCCAGACAATGGTATCATCTATTGACATTTAACATTAGCTTGTCATTGAAAATCCACCACTAGACCATAGCAATACTGACTTAGTACCTCTTTCGGGACCACATGGAGACATTGGCACCAACGATTTACTAGTAAATTTTAGGGGCTCCAGTATACAATATTGATATATCCCTCTCGTCGTCAATAGTAAACTTATAGTAATTTTCTAGTGACATTGTCAATAGTGCTACTGACTAGGTGTACCCCAGCCAATGCAAATGCCTATTGATAAATAACATAGGGTTGTCATTCAAAATCTATCAGTAGACTTTAGCTCTATTGAGAAGGTAGTTCTTTTACGACAATATGGAGATATTTGAACCGAAGATTCACTGGTAGATTTTAGTGACCCTCGTCTACATATATTTATTTAATATTATTGCACAACATAATAAAAAAGAAAAACAAACTATTGACACGTTCATTGACAATATCACCAGAAATACACTAGAACTGTCGTCTCTAACGTATCTCTACTCGCGCATAAAAGGAAAGTTGTCGATATTTTAACTAGTGCAATTGTCGCTGGAGAAAGAGTATTGACATAGAGACATATGGTTCTAAGTTGACTAGAGGGTGTGTGCATCTCAATCAAAATTTGTGATTGTATTTTGAAAAAGATTTTTACCCCCTAGCGTATGATGTTTGTTACTGCAATTTTTAATGCAGTACATATATACTGCAGAGTGCCCATTTACTAACCAAATAAGTTTAATAAAACAAACAAAAACCAACAAATTCCTATGTATTTACAATATTGAAAGTTTTGATACTTTTAATTAATTAATTTAAAAAAAATATATACTAAAAGCATAAGTACTTCCAACTTTAAAAAAAAATGTTTCATTACTAGATGTTTACACATCTCCTCTTTGATCGGACTCACATTGCTTTTTTTCTTCTACTCAATGTTATTATATACATAATTAAATATTAACGAAAATATAAATTTATTTTAATAAGATATTATTTTTTGTAATTAATTTTGTAAGGTTATTATAATGGATAAGATAAGGGGAAACCAAGACAAAAACCAGATGAATGTTATTTTTGAAGAAGAATGAATTTCTTTAGAACAACAAATAGATAAATTAGCATAAATTTTGAAAATAATAGGAATGCCAGGTGTCCCAAATGAGGACGATATTTTAAACAATACTTATGTAGAAAAAATGAAAGTTCGTGCAATAAGGTGGTCAGAACACAGAAAAAGAAAATAATAAGCACCAATAATTCACTAAAATAAATTTGTAAATATGGGTAAAACAGAATGAAAAATGGAAATACCCAATGCTAACGTGATTACCAATTTGGAAATCATTGATCATAAGTCAGAAATAAATTCATTATGGATACTAATGATAATATTAGTAATAATTTCAGCAATAAACTTGTTGCTTAAAGTATATTTGTCACATAAAAGAGCTTAAATTCCCTAAGTCTTCTTTACAAAATACTGAAAAGAAAAAAAGGAAAAAAATTAGAAAGAAACTTATAAGGAATTTAAACCACTTCGGTCAATCTGAGCCTCCCTGTATGTATGTTAGGTTGTTTGTACTTTAGTTGCTTTTTGTTAAATATATCCTTGTTCTGTATTTTGATTTAAAAATTATGGTCACCGTATACATATGTGACAGCGCATACAGAAAGGGACCTAAGGGTAAAAAAAAATCAATTTTCACTTTTTTTTTTTTTTTTGATGTGGACAACATCTGAGCATTGAATGAGACCGATCCCATGGCCCAAAAGTGTTCCCCCCAGAGATATGCGTGTTTTATGATGTGATGGTACACCATAGATACACGTATTTAAATCTTTAAAATGGCTCTCCTGAACAAAACCGTTTCTTACTTTTAGGTCCCTTTCTATTTTGCGCGTCACATATATGAACTTTCGCGTTTGACTTCAAATCAGTGTTGCCAGTTTAGGGGATTTTTTCCCAAATTGGGGATTTTTTCTGCTTTTGGTGATGAAAATTTCGTGTTGAGGATCTGGGTAGGGTTTGCCAAAAACCGTGGAAATTACAAAAGCGCGGTTTCCGGTTTTAAGCTATTAAAACCGGTCGGTTTCGGTTCGGTTTTAAAAATATGCATGTATATAAACATGTATGTATGCTGGAAAGATAAATGATGATTTAAAAATAATATATATATATAATATATACCACCAAAGAGATTCATACTCTATGAAAAAATGTGTTTTATAGAATTGTTGTCCTCAAAATAAATAATTATAACTTTTAATATATAATTCAAACAAAAATATTGAAATTATTCGATGTAATAATTCAGTTCGCCTGCAAATATAAAGTAAACAAAACCAAAGTGAAAAAGTGAAAAGTGAAAGTGAAAAGTGAAAAAATTCACGAGAAAAGTATTCTGCCTGTTTGACGTATTTCAAATACAACTACGACTTTTTGGTAATAGATTAATGAAGACAGTTTTTTTAATCTATTTCCAAACAGTCGTAGTTGTATTTGAAATACGCCAACCACGATAAGGCAGATTGTTCATAATAAAGGGAACCAAAAAAGGGAAAATATTTCTGGGAAATTTTTTTCGAGGAATAAATAGTTAATATAGGAGTGATAGAGTTTCTCTGGTTTGTATTCAATTCAGAAAGGAAACATTTAGTAGTGAGTATGAGTATAAAAAGTTTAAGAAAAAAAGATTTATATTTAATTATTCAAGTAATAAAATTTGAGAAACGTTAAAGCATTCAATGTAGAAGTAGTAGTGAACTCCCACTCCTGCGACAATTAAAATTGTTAAATTGTGGCTGAAATTGTTGCTGAAATTGTTAAATTTGGGTAATTAAAATTTGAAAATTTGAAAATTCTTGAAATTTGATGCCTAAGAGGGTGGTTCAATAAGTCCTTTAAATATTTTTCGAGGGTGGTTCAATAAGTCCGTCTTTTTCCTAATGCCTACGGCAATGCATGATATTTTTTTCAAATGCCGACGGCAAAACATGATTATTATTTTTTTCAAATGCCTACGGCAATGCATGATAATTTTCCCTAATGCCGACCGACGGCAAAACATGATTATTATTTTTTTCAAATGCCGACGGCAAAACATGATTATTATTTTTTTGAAATGCCGACGGCAAAACATGGTTATTATTTTTTAATGCTCCCAGTGTTGCCAGACTGTAGAAATTAGTTATCGTAATACTATATCAGTAATATCAGAGAAAGTAGATTTGATGACTACTAGACTCTTCTCACATGAATCGTGGGAATGTGCTTGTGTGATTTCCTCACGCTAATAAATTGTTTATAATTAATAATATGAAATAAATGAATAAAATAATTAAATAAATTATTTTATTTATGTATAAAATGTTCTCATGTATGTGAACACTCCTAATGCTTGTGTGTGGGGGGTCCAGCTTGTTTGTCGCTGGTAAGCTTATATTCTGTTTATCTGTTTAATAAATATATTTGTATGTATGTATGTATGTGTGTATGATGCATGTGTGTATGTATGTGTATGAATGTATGTGCGATCGAAGAAACTTGTGCGTGGAATATTTTGTGGCTGTGTAGAATACATTTATATTTTGCAACGTAATCATTTTCTTTGGCTGCGATTATTTTAAAGCAGCAAAGTTTCAACTAACTACAGTCACAAGCAGAGACACAAAAAGTAAAAATTTCCAAGTTAGCAAAAAAGCTAACTTCTCCTCCTCCTTCCCACTTCATTCTCTTTCCTTTATGTAGTTTGAATTTGAAAAAAGAAAACACTTGTAGATTTTTTATTTTTCTATACATTTATTGTTTAAAATTTTTTTTTTTTTCTTAAAAAATATTTTACTTAATAAGTAAAATATTATTTATTGTATCTTCAAATATGAACTAACAATAAGTATTCAAATCTTAAATCTATAAAAAAGTTATTAGGCCCGACGAATGTCGGACATAAGCTTAGTGATAGTTATTAATAATACATAAGTAGTGATAAGCAACAAAAAGAAAAAAGTGTTTTCAAGCAGCTTCATCATCTTGAGTGTTGAATATTAGAGCCCTTGTATCTCTCTTTTTTAAGCGGATGTGCCCAGTAAAGTTCAAAATATTACGATCAAGCGGATTAGGATGTGACTCGAGTTTTGTTAGATATTTGCCTGCGTATTTTACAATTTCTTCAGTCACTAGTGGCATATTCAAATCGCGATGTATATTTGAATTTTTGATGTACCATGGAGCCGATGTTATCATGCGTAAAATTTTATTTTGCCTTCGTTGAATTTTCTCTACATTTGAAGCTGAAGCAGTGCCCCATAGTTGAATTCCGTAACACCATATTGGCTTTAAAAGCGACTTGTATATTAAAAGTTTGCAGTCTAGGCTAAGTGTTGAATTTCTACCAATCAGCCAATGTACCTGAGTTAATTTAAGTTTCATTTGAGTTAACTTAGAGTCAATGTGATGTTTCCATGTAAGTCGTCGATCAAGGTATAAACCAAGATATTTCACATGTGAATGTTGAGGAACAACTTGATTGTTAATCCGAATGGGGGAGCAAGTATCTCTTCTTAGGGTGAACGTTATATGGACACACTTTTGTTCATTGACTTTAATTCTCCATAAGTTTAACCAAAGCTCCATCTGGCTAATGTGTTCCTGGAGTTTGCGGGATGCCTCATCAGGGTTTTCGTACACACTAAGGCAGGCTGTATCGTCGGCAAATGTGGAAGTATGGATACTACTGCTCACAGGCATATCACAAGTATAAATCAAATATAAAACTGGTCCCAGTATGCTCCCCTGTGGCACACCGGATGAAATAGTTTCAGGCCTACTCGTAAAGTCTCCTTCCACAACAGTGAACTTACGGGAAATAATGTAACTTTCCAAAATATTTAAAATGTTTATTGGTAAGTAAGTCTTCAATTTTAAAATTAGGCCTTCATGCCACACTTTATCAAATGCCTGGGAAATGTCAATAAAGAGCGCAGAACAATACTTTTTTTTCCTCAAAAGTTCTTCTTATAAATTGAACCAGTCTGTGAGTTTGTTCAATGGTGCTATGCTGACTTCTAAAACCAAATTGATGGTCTGGTATGCACCCACTACTAATTAGAATTGGGGACAATTTTGTTTTGAGCAGTTTTTCGAAAAGCTTTGACATAGTTGATAGTAGACTTATTGGCCTATATAACTCAGCCTTGGTTAGATCTTTGCCCGGCTTTGGAATCATTTTAACCTTGGCAAGCTTCCAGCTGTGTGGATAATACTCCAGTCGTAAAATGGCATTAAATATGAATAATAGGATTCTCATTGCAATACGAGGCAAGTTTCTTCGGGTTGAGTTCGGCAATTAATTTTTGTAAATCACGCGTCTTAAACTTTTTTTTGGCGTAAAAACGGATTTTAAGTGCTCAGCAAATACAGGGTGGGCCAAAAGAAACCAAGGGGTATAAAAGTTTAATAACTTTTTTGTTTATTAACTTTTTTATTTTTTCTTTCAGATTATATAATATACAAAATGGAAATTTTTTTACACTAAGTATGAAAAATGATGTCTCTTAAATGACCACCGTTTTCAGCTTCGCACTGATGGGCTCTTTTTAGAGCATTTTCCATAACATCTTTCATAACTTGTGGCTGTAGCGTTCGAATTTCTGCAACAATGTTTGCCTTGAGTTCAAGGATTGTCTCTGGCTTGTTCACATACACTCGCTCCTTCAAAAAACCCCAAAGAAAATAGTCGGGTGCTGTCAAATCTGGCGATCGCGCTGGCCAAATAATTTCCGAATTTCGAGAAATTATTCGCTCTCCAAAAATTTGACTTAAAAGTGCCATTGTGTCTCGGGCAGTATGGGCAGTGGCTCCGTCCTGCTGAAACCACATACCAGGTCTGTTTTCAAGAGCAGGACGTAAAAAATTTTCTATCATAAACCGATACCGCTCTCCATTTACGGTTAGAGCACTTCCATCTTCATTCTCGAAGAAGTAGGGCCCAATGACATTTTCAGATGTGATCCCACACCGTACTGTACACCTGATGGGGTGCAATTGGCGTTGATGAATGGCTCTTGGATTTTGAGAACCCCAAAACCTACAGTTCTGCTTATTAACAAAGCCATTCAAATGAAAATGAGCTTCATCACTCATAAGCAAATTTTCATCTCTGGTTTAAATAATAAAATTCTATTGTTCTGGTTCTCTGTTCAGTTTTTAACCTCTCCATTATGAATTCTCCAAGTGTTGTCTATATAATCTGAAAGAAAAAATAAAAAAAAATTAATAAACAAAAAAGTTATTAAACTTTTACACCCCTTGGTTTCTTTTGGCCCACCCTGTATTTTACCTTTTTCAGTATCGCTTCTTGTCCAACTTCCGGTAGATGTGCGTAGAGGTGGCTTATACTCAATGGGTGTTTTAAGCTTTCTAGCAGCGCGTCACAAAGAGTAATTAGACGCTGGTGTGACATAAAGACCTTCCAGATAATTTTTAAGAGATGCAGTTTTTTCAGACGCAAGCAACTCTTGGAGTCGTTTAGTGCACTCTTTAAATCTGATTTTATTTTGTGGTGATCTGTGCTGTTGCCATTCCCTTCTAGCTCTTTTTTTCACGTACGAGACGTTCAATGTCTGAAGTATAAATTTTATTAAAACCAAACTTTAATTAAATCCCTAGAGATATTTTTTATGACGCCAAAATCTATAACATCCGGAATTTTTTGTATGTCAGTAGACCAATAAGTGGGCTCCCCACTCGAAATGACATCCAAGCCCATTTTTGAAATAGTGTTGAACAATGGTCGACCTCTGGGGGTAATAAGACGCGAATCCCAGAACGTATGCTTAGCATTGTAGTCGCCAGCTGCTACAAAACAAGGTCCAAGAGATTTGTAGAAATCCTCATATTGATTCTCAGTGATTGAAAATCTGGGAGAGGAGTAAATTGATGATATAACAAAATTTGTACAAAAACTTTCAATGCCAATATTTGTTGCTTGTAGGTGTTCTTCACAAATGTTATCAAGAACATAGTGCTTGAGTCTTGACTTTATTAGAATTGCTGATCCACCGCAAGCCCTTCCTCTAGGGTCCTTTGTATCATATATAGTGTAGCCATAAATTTTAAAAAGACTTCTCGAAGTCAAATGAGTCTCAGATACTAACATTACATCAATATTTTTTTCCGTGAGGAAGTGCTCAAGTTCATTTTTATGTTGGCGAATGCCGTTTGCGTTCCAGAAACATATTGTTAACGTGTTCATGGCCTATTAATTAATGCTTGAAGCAGAGTATTCTGCATTCGCAGCATTTCTTGCATCATGCTAGTCATATTTGTTGTAAAATTGTTTATAGTTTGCACCAGATTTTCAATAGTAGCTTCAAGGCGATTAAAATTAAAGCTTGCGTCAGTATTTTTTGAATTATTTGGCGGGGAAACATTTTGTGTGGGAATTGAATTTGTCTTAGCAGCATCTGCATACGATACACGGGAAGTAACTGGTTGGCTCATTTGCGCAAAAGTGGTAGAGTAAGCGTTTGCTGATTGAGCTGGAGCTAATTTAGGTTTTTGCACCATAGTCTTCTTTACGAAAGAGTACACAGGACAACCTCTATAGTTAGCGGTGTGATTACCTCCACAATTACTGCATTTTTTATCACTTTGATCTTTTGGCTTATTGCAACTAGCAGTGCCGTGTAATTCGCCGCACACAACACAAACAGAGGGTAAATTGCAGTATGTTTTTGTATGGCCATATTCTTGGCAATTATGGCACTGTACAGGACCTGAACGCTTATGTGGCTCTTAAATTTTTAAAATTTTATAATAATACATACATTAATATTTTAAAGAGTGAAAAAGTTCATTTAAAGCAAGATATTTCTTTTGTTAGTAAAATAGCATTTTTTAATGCGCAAACGCCAAGTTTATGATGATTACAATAAAAACATTCTGGATACTTAATCTCGATTTGTTTAAAGTTGATGCAGCCTATATCCTCAACGTTAAAAATTTTTTGACATAAAACTTTTTCCATCCATTGTCTTTTCTCTTCACCTTTTACATAAATTTTAGAACATCTTGCGTTGGCTTTTAAAAAATTGCAAACGCTTTGAAAAGAAACTGATCCAGCAGTCCAGCTTAGGTGATGATAGTTTTTCGTTAGCCACTTTGCTTCTCTTTGCCTTTTTATTGATAAGCAATTAAAATCAAATGGTGGTTTTATAATGAAATTGTTATATTCATAATTGTTGAAAACAATCGCTACTTCTCTTGCGATGAAATCATTTGAATTACTTTTGAAACCTTGTACGTCTATAAAAATTGTGTTATTTTCCATATTACTCAATTTATAAGACTTTTCGAACTTGTCCTTTGATTGGTATATATTCTATTATGCGATCATGAATAAGAATGCAGTAAGCTGATGTCTTTGCTGCAATATTAGTTACTGTTTCAAATGCTATTTTTATATCAATCGGTCCATTATTGAGTGATTCATTCTGATGACTGACATCTACTACAATAATAGGAGCTTTTGTCTTAAACTTGTTATAGAAAGGTAATATAAAATTTTTACAGCCGTATTTATAAAAATTATTAAGGTTTTATTAAGGATTTTTAAAACAAAGTTTCATACGAAATTCTTTTTATTAAGCCTTAATAATTTTTATAAATAAGGCTGTTACTCTTTATTAATTTTGTAGTGTGTTTCTGTGTATCTGTCCGTGTCCATGTACAGGGCAAACGGCTGGGCCGATTTTCATTTAGTTTTTTCTGTTTGAAAGATGACTGATCGGAAGGGTTTTTAGCTATGTTTGACGAAAATCGGTCCAGCCGTTTAGAAGATATAACATTTTTTCTGAAAAAAGTCGGGGGTTTTTAAAATTCTTAATTTTTTTTATTAATAATTTGTATGTTAAATGAATTTTGTTTCCATATTGAAACTGTGATATTTTTATGAAATGAAAATTTGGTATGTTCGTTCTTTTTAATGTTTATTTTTTAATATACATATGTGCCTTTAATAATAAGTTCTTTAGTATATGATTTTCTTTTTTTATATATAAGATTAGTTTTAATAAAAGTAGAACATATTCTGCCGTATTCATAAAACACATTTAAAGTTTATTAAAGATTTATTTGACACATTTCTATGGGAAATTTATTTTATTTTATTTTTTATGAATACGGCATATTATATTTAGTACCTTTTTATTTAACTCAAGTGTTTTTCCTGGTTGCATTGCTTTTTTAAATCTAAGTGTTGACAACATTGACCCCCATTATAGAAAAATGGAGAGTGTGGCCACCGCCAGTGCTGTCAGATGTAGATATTTGTTACTAAAGGCGACGTTAAGACTTCGTTTTTAACAATGACAATTTTGAAGTATCTTTTGACAATTTGCTTGGCAATATTTTAATTTCTTGGCGATATTTTTAGCTATATCCATATATGCGATTTCAATAATATGGGGTAATGTAATGAAGTTTTTCTACAACATAAAATAATTAATGCAAAAGAGAGTTATTTTCTATACCTAAAATTTGATTTTTATGAAATATAGTGGGAAAGCTTCCTTTTATAAATTGGAACTAGTATTTTGGATAATGAAGCACCAAAAGCCGTATGTTTACCAGTGAGCATGTAAATAGCTGAATATAATGACTAGTACAACAATTTGTACTAAAATTTATTCTTAAGTAAATGTTAATTGTATGTTACCATGAGATTTAAATATTTGTTTTGATCTGGATATTCAAGTTAAAATTTTTCCTATTAAGATTCATCTTTTGGTATAAGTAATTTTTACTATATTTTATGCATACGACAGTATTTTTATGTTATGGTAATCTAATGTAGGTCTTATAAATTAACTTTTGTTAATGTAAAAACTTATTTTATTTAAAATTTAACAATATTTGTTAAATAAAAACATGTGCATATTTTAGCTCATATTATTATATTGGCGATATTCGACAACTAATTTAGCGAGGAGGCTACAAATAAATATGGCATCACTGGCTAGCATTCATCAGGAATGATATGCATATGTATGTATTTATGTATGCACTACCGCGTGAAATAATGTTTTGCTATTGGCTGATAATCTTAAGCCACAAACAAGCAAAAAAAATTTAGTAAACATTACAATGGAACATATTATAATTTTTCTCTCTAAATTTTGGAAGCGAATCATTTTAATTTGTGTCTAAATTTATAAATGCTAATGAGATCATTCATAAATCTTTAAGCCATATATGAAAAAAAATATAAAACTCTTAGGTACTCATAAGAGTGTTCCTCAATGGGACTTTGTTTATGTTTTTTTTTGTTTCTGTTATTTCTACTAAGTAAAAAATATTAGCAAAGCATAAAGCTTATTTATTAAAGTCAGTATGTAACTATTACGAATAATATGTACTACAAATATATTTTTGTATAATTTTTTGTTTGTTTGGTAAGTATGTAAGCAAAATTCCGCTAATCGACTGTTCGCTATGAAGGTACCACTATAACTGAACAACAGGAATTAAAAATTAAAAGTAAAGGCATTTATCATAGATGAGCAGTACCAATAAAATTTCAGTAGAAATAATAAAAAAATTTTAACCAATAAATAAATTTTTACTGATATTGCTGTAGTAGTTCTTGCTCTCTGGTTGCTTTCGCTGGTGCTGATGTTCTAGTAGATTTCTTGACTATTTGTTGTTGCTTCGTCAGATTTATTCTGCCTTTTGGCTAGGCGGACATCTTCCAGATCGTTTTTGGCTGGTCTGCCAGGACTCAAATATATTTCCGGGTGGTAAAAAATAGCATTCTCAGGAATTGGCAGGATCGCTATGTAATGTACCTTACTCAATAAATAAAGGCTTTTGTATTAATTTATTTTTGGTGTCCATTCAAAGGAAAGACTCGATTTTATTTCAAAAAGTTTTTTATTTTATTTACCAGAGATCTACTAGGAGCTCAAAGGTTTGTTGGTTATACGGGATTTACACTATGACTTTTTCCCCTGCATTTTTCTTGAATTCTCTTTTGTGTTGCTACCCCTTTGATCGCCTTTGTATCCCGTTTGTCAATAAACTCTAGAAAAGTCACAATAAAAAGTAACAGTGTGAATCCCGTATTAGTGATTAATTCTAAAACTAAATTACATCTGCTTATATACTAACTATGAGAATAATGCTTAACCTATCTTAACATAAGAGGGAAAAGAAAAGGTATATGCTTACTAGCTAAAATGTTCCTTTTAGTTTCCCACGGTAGACGTGCGGCGTGTGTCCCATAAGAAATTTAGAAAACATAGATTTTGTATTATTTATATTTATATAAATAAACACATGTGGTTATTAAATATGATTTCTTCAAGTGCTTTATGCTGCGGCCTTTGATCGGACTTGTGAGTGTCAAATGGCTGTTATACAAAATGCATATGTCAATGCATTTATCTAACACTTCATGCAGCGGTATATGCCCGAATGCATGAGTGTCAAATGTTCAGTGCACAAAAATACTTTCAATGCAATTGGATGTTATGTATGTTGCGGTCAAGTTGACTTTAAATGTTTACTATACAATGTTGGTCGTAGTGATAGTTAGAACACGCTAAATAAGAATCAATGCCCTTCAAAACCATCGATGATACAGCGGGTTGGTCATTATTAGCCTGCAATACTGAAAAACGATTATTGCGATTAATTGATGCAGCGTCGTTATCGTTGGATATCTTGGGAACCGATGAGATTTTTGAAGAATGCGGGCTTCGCCCACGCTCTACAACTGTGATTTATCTGTCCATTCCGACTTGAACTTTAGATTTTTGACTACTGTTATCTAAAGTGATAACTTGATTAAGTGATGAACATGAGCCAGAAGCGAATGATATCGCTGACTTATATAAAGAAGTACCAGGCAACTCAAATGTTAACAAATCACTAGTTGGCTTTGGGCAAAGCGAGGTTGATCGCTGACGAAAAATTGGATTTGACGTTAGAAAACTACTATCACCAGATGTTTTATTTTTATTGTTTTCATTAAGAGCTCCAGAACTCACAGTACTACTATCATCAGATTTTTTATTTTTATTGATTTCATTAAAAGTTTCAGAACTCACAGTAAAATAAGTATTTCTGCCGTTAGAACTCACTTCAAAATTTTTTTATATTTGAAGTACTCATATGGAGTATTCCTCAATATCACTTTGTTTGTATTTTTTTGTTTGCATTTTTTTTTTGTTTTTGTTATTTTTACTATGTAAAAAAATTAGCAAAGCAAATAAAGCTTATTTACCAAAGTCAGTATGTATTACGAATAATATGTACTACGAATATTTTTTTTGTATAATTTTTAATACAGGGTGGCCTAGATCGACCGAAGAGATTAAATTCCTTATAAGTTTTTTGTTAAAAATTTTTCCTTTTTTTTCAGTATTTTGTAAAGAACGCTTGGATAATTTAAATTGGAACAGTACACAATTCAACAACGAATGCTAACACCATTGATGGAAACGTCGATACCGTGCTCATTTCCAAAAAAAATAAGGGCCAATTATCCTTTTAGATTTTCTCGCTGTTTAACTATTCTTGGATTTTCCGTAACCCATATCCTGCAGTTTTGCCTATTAACGAACCTATTTAATTAGAAATGGGCTTCGTCAATCATTATTAAATTATGAATAAAATCACGATTTTCTTTTTCTTTTTGACGAAAATAAATTGCATAATCAAGTCGTTGCTGGTAATTGTCGGTTTCAATTGTTGGACAAATTCCCCAAGTTTTTAAAAAATACTGAAAAGAAAAATAGAAAAAATTATAATAAAAAAGTTATAAGGAATTCAAACTCCTTCGGCCATTCTGGGCCACCCTGTACATATTAGTAGTGAACTGCCAATTCGGCCCCAATTAAAATTGTTAAATTGTTGCTGAAATTGTTAAATTTGGGTAATTAAAATTTGAAAATTTTAAAATTCTTGAAATTTGATACCTACGAGGGTGGTTCGATAAGTCCTTTAAATATTTTTCGAGGGTGGTTCAATAAGTCTGTCTTTTTCCTAATGCCTACGGCAATGCATGATAATTTTTTCAAATGCCGACGGCAATACATGATTATTTTTTTTTTCCTAATGCCGACGGCAATACATAATTATTTTCAAATGCCGACGGGAAAATCATGAAAAGATTTTTCCTAATACCAATGCTGAAATAGTGATTATTAATTTTTCCTAATGCCGACGGCAATACATGATAATTTTTCCTAATGCCGACGGCAATACATGATAATTTTTCCTAATGCCTACGTCAATGCATGATAATTTTTCCTAATGCCTACGTCAATGCATGATAATTTTTCCTAATGCCGACGGCAAAACATGATTATTATTTTTTTCAAATGCCGACGGCAAAACATGATTATTATTTTCTAATGCTCCCAGTGTTGCCATACTGTAGAAATTTGTTATCGTAATACTATATCAGTAATATCAGAGAAAGAAGGTTTTATGACTACTAGGTCATATGGTTTCATATGAATCATGGGAATGTGCTTGTGTGATTTCCTCACGCTAATAAATTCTTATAAAATAAAATAATTAAATAAATGAATAAAATAATTACATAAATTATTTTATTTATTTATAAAACGTTCTCATGTATGTGAACACCCCTAATGCTTGTGTGTGGGGGGTCCAGCTTGTTTGTCGCTGGTAAGCTTATATTCTGTTTATTTGTTTAAGAAATATATTTGTATGTAGGTATGTATGTGTGTATGATGCATGCATGCATGTATGTATGTATGTATGTATGTATGTGTGTATTATGTTTGTATGTATGTATGTATGTATGTGCGATCGAAAGAACTTGTGCGTGGAATATTTTGTGGCTGTGTAGAATACATTTATATTTTGCAACGTAATCATTTTCTTTGGCTGCGATTATTTTAAAGCAGCAAGTTTCAACTAACTACAGTCATAAGCAGAGAAACAAAAAGTAAAAATTTGCAAGTTAGCAAAAATGCTAACTTCTCCTCCTCCTTCAAACTTCCTTCTCTTTCCTTTATGTAGTTTGTTTTTGAAATAAGAAAACACTTGTAGATTTTTTATTTTTCTATACATTTATTGTTTAAAGTTTTTTAAAATTTTATAATAATACATACATTAATATTTTAAAGAGTGTAAAAATTCATTTAAAGCAAGATATTTCTTTTGTTAGTAAAATAGCATTTTTTAATGCGCAAACACCAAGTTTATGATAATTACAATAAAAATATTCTGGATACTTAATCTCCATTTGTTTAAAGTTGATACAGCCTATATCCTCAACGTTAAAAATTTTTCGGCATAAAATTTTTTCCAACCATCGTCTTTTCTCTTCACCTTTTACATAAATTTTAGAACATCTTGCGTTGGCTTTTAAAAAATTGCAAACGCTTTCAAAAGAAACTGATCCAGCAGTCCAGCTGAGGTGATGATAGTTTTTCGTTAGCCACTTTGCTTCTCTTTGCTTTTTTATTGATAAGCATTTAAAATCAAATGGTGGTTTTATAATGAAATTGTTATATTCATAATTGTTGAAAACAATCGCTACTTCTTTTGCGATGAAATCATTTGAATTACTTTTGAAACCTTGTACGTCTATAAAAATTGTGTTATTTTCCATATTACTCAATTTATAAGACTTTTCGAACTTGTCCTTTGATGGGTATATATTCTATTATGCGATCATGAATAAGAATGCAGTAAGCTGATGTCTTTGCTGCAATATTAGTTGCTGTTTCAAATGCTATTTTTATATCAATCGGTCCATTATTGAGTGATTCATTCTGATGACTGACATCTACTACAATAATAGGAGCTTTTGTCTTAAACTCTGATGCAGATAGAAGCGGTTGAGATTCCCTCATATAGTAACTTTGTTGGAATCTTAGATACATATCATATAGAATTGCATATCGTTCATTTCTGAACTTTATGTTAAGATCATCATATGGATATGAGACTGAATTTAAATGTACTTTTAAATTAGTCAAATCACAATGAACAAACTTATTTTCTTGTTGAAAAGCAATCAATACAAAACGGGGGCGTTCTCTATTGGCAGCCAGTTTAACATTCCAGATATGGCTAGTACCTGTGTTTAATTGTGGATTAACATGACAATCCCAACTGCGAAATGCCATATGTATAGAAGCACCATTGTTAATAATTTTTATCATATTCAATTTGCTAAAGTCGGATAATTGTACATGTGGGATTCTCCATGAGATGAGTGAAATTGTAAGTTTAGCTTTTTCAGTAGAAACACTCGAGCGTACAAGATCTTCATCATTCTTATTGCGCAAGAGTATCAATTCATGTTTTCCATTTAGTATAACTTTGTTGTAGTCTTCGGCGAATCCTAGAAGCATTTTTAGAGGTACATAAAAATTGAAAAATCCATTTTCAAGAGTGACATCGTCAATTTTGTTCCATCCAGCATTTTGCATCACATTGCTTTCTGTTGGTGACAGAGAAACCAAATTTTTTATAGTGCTTGTGGCTCCTAAATATCTTGTATGGTCAATTTCAATTCCATTGAGCTCATAGCGAATTTCATCAAATAGATATCCCACAAAGTTGTTTTTTAATAAATAGTTCTCCGAAGAAGAAGAAGAAGATTTGGCCTTATTATCATCGGCAACAAACCCCTCTACATAAATGTAGCTCTCACTGGGTAGCACATACAAATCTTGATTTTGTATTGAAATTCTAATTTCATCATTATTGTTGTAAGATTGTAAGTATGGTACATATGTATGATAGTCCTTTTTGATTATATTCTCATCAGACAAGGGTTTATCTAAGACATCTATTATTGAACTCATTTTGTCTTCAATTTAAAATTCAAGGACTTTAGAAAATTTTTATTTGATGTTGTTAGAGCTTTTTGTTGAGCTGGTCGCTTTAATGTTGTTGTTGTTGTTCTTGCTGCTGCTATATTTTTCAATGTATTTGTGTTGTATATTAGCATTATTTAGTTGGCCTTAAATGTATTCGTATTGTAATTTCCTCTCCTCGGAAATTAATTAAATCACCGTGTTGATCCAGTACGCGCAGCGCTAGTGAACTTATCTCTCTGGTGTTTACAGGTAAATAGATAAGATTTCTTGGAACCTCATCTATTTTATAGCCTGGAGGCACATTAATCGGAAATTCATGAAGTGTATGCGATTTCGAGTTATTCATATATGTGTTTATAGCGATACTACTTTCAATTCGCAAGAGATTCACTTTAAATATATTAACTGGAAGATCTGAATAATAATATTTGTTTGGTGTTAGGATTTTGCTATTGAATCCTGAGTTGAATTGAGTTTTCCAATTGTATTGTCTTTATTAAAATATACAAGATCCTTGGAACTATTAACTTTAACTTGCATTGTATTGTTATTGGCTTCAATAAAAATCTTATTTGCTGGGCAGAGTCGTTTGTATTCCTCTTCTATAAAATCGACTATATTATTTAATTCGTAAGATCCAATTGGTATTTCAATTATATGTTCCCCTATATGAAACATATTGTTGTAGGTGTCTACATTTGGAATACTGTTGTATGAATGAAAATCAGTTAGAGCACACTCATATGCACCATGTAATTCAATAGGAGGAAAGTAACTAGCAGATAGTTCTGATGAGTTAGAGTTCAGAGTAAGTGTTGTTGACATTATAACAGTCTGATTACAATTAAATAATGTTTAGTACACAGTATGGTTTATAAGTATGATTTACATATTTTATTTAAAACTTTTTCTCATTTTAAAATTAACATTAGTTTCTTAATATTAATGCTATTGTTGTTGTTGCTATTGATGTTGTTGTTGTTTCTAATTTAGTTTTTCTTCCAACTATAATATTTCATCTTTACTTATCCAAGAATTGTGTTGATTAGAAAATCCCAGCCATTTAACATATACCTCCTTCCCTTTAATTTTAAGAACCTTTTCAACTAGATATGTATTTGGAAATCTAGTTTTTGAAAGTTCCTCAGTATAGAAGCCACCTTTAATAGGATTGCCAAGATAGTCTTCTAATATGTATGTTGCAGGATTTGTATTTTGAACTCTTGTAATTGTGAAAATTTCTGTAGTCCAATTTGGAGTATAACCTTTTTCAAATGTGTGCTTATATTTGCTTATGCGAACATGATCTCCCACATTAAATTTTGACATTTTATACATTTTCAAATGACTGTATACTGTATTTAGCAGCTTTTCCTCATTTGTTGAATTGACTTTAATAGGAGCCATTTTAATGGTACGATGAACTTTTCTATTGTATGCATTGAGTAAATCTTTGTATATATCAATCCACTTATATGAACCATTATAACTAAATTCTTTCCACATCATTCCTTTCAATGTTCTATTAAATCGTTCTACTATTGATGCTTTCATAATGCTATATGTTGAGTAGTGATTAATGTTGTATTTATGCATTAATTTTCCAAAGTGTTTGTTGAAAAATTCTTTTCCATCATCTGTTTGTAAGTTTTTTGGTACTCGTCCCAATTCAAAAATATCTTCCATTGCCTTGGTTGTTTCGAGTGCTGTTTTTGTTTTTAGCGGTACTGCCCATGCAAATTTTGAGAATGTGTCAATTACAGTCAACAAAAATCGATAATTTCTATTTTCTTTAGAATAGTTCCCCATTTCAACTAAATCAGCTTGCCAAAGATCATCTATTCCTTTCATTACAACTCTGCGACGCACAAATTGTTTTCGTGCTTGCTTATGGAGTTCATTTACTAAATTTCTTTTTGAAGACATTAAGTTGTTTTTAAAGATTTTTTGCAGAGTGTTGTGATCTGCTTGACGCACTTTCAGCTATTGATACAAACATATAATTTTCTAATCTATAAATTTTCTCATTAAGCTGTTCAATTTGTTCTTCAAAGGATGTTTTAATATGTAGAATATCTTTTTCAATTTTATAATTTTCTTCTATATATAATTTTATTTCGCGTTGTAGTTCCTCAATTTGCATTTGAATATCTTCTCGTATTATAGTATTATCCCCCTTAAAGTATGTTAATAATTTCTCTTCTAATTTTTCGATTTGAGTTTGCAAAAACAATTTATTGATAACATCGTTTTCCTCCAGAGCTTTTGCAACATTTTTGATCCTTTTGTTTTGGACATCAATGTTGTTGTTCGTATCCACAAAGAACCCCAGCAGTTTAGGTGCATTTTTCAAAGAAATTGTGCTGCTAGTATCGTTTAAATAGTGTCCAAATTTATCAACAGACATACTCTATTTAGTTTATTAAAGTTAGTGTATTATATTCGCTTCACGTAGTTCTTCAATAATTGATACAATTTCGTTATTGTGATTAGTATGACCTGCACCTTGTGATGCGAGCAGTAGTCGAAGTCTATCTACTAACTCATTTGGATCGTCCCAGTATATATAGTTGGGATTATTGATGTTAACTTGCATCATTCCCTCACCTAAATAGCTACCTTTGGGCTTAGACCCTGTTGATTCAGGTAAATTCTTCTGGTTTTTCTCATCAATAAATTTCTTAATAATATATTTATATTTATATCCTCTAGTACCCTTAATTTGACCATCAGGTTTAAAGTCTCTTCTATATGCATTAGTAGTAATTAAAATCTTTTTATAGATTTCAAGTTCAAATTTATCGTAATTTTTTGGTATTTTATGAAACATTAGAGAAAATAGTCCTGGTGTTAGAGCCCATATTTGACCACCAACTTGTATTTTATCTTCATTCAGTTTTAGGCTACTATCACCAAATTTCCATTCATTATTGTAATCTTTATGTGGGCCATAGTTTGTATCTAACTCATTTCTTCCTTCCAAAACTGATAAATCAGTATAAGTATATTCTGTATTGGAAGTCTGTGAGTAAAAATCATCTTCATCATCATCATCATCATTTTCAGTATTAACATCATTAAATAAGATGGTATTATCAAAAATTGTCCCTTCTACTAGTTTTTTTGGTGTACTTGTCTCTATCTTGACTGATGGGTTTTCAGGCTTTAAACTTGTATTATTTTCAACTTCTGTCTTGATGTTACTTTCTTCTTTCATACGAATTCTTTTAAAATTTTTAGAACTATTTATGAATTCTTTAAGAGGTTCTGTTATAGGTTTGAATGTATCTCTTAATTGTTCACGTGTATCTATTTCACCAGTTTTTATACTACGAAGCTTTTTCTTCAACACATTCCTTGTCAACACCAACTGTTTTAAAATTTTCTCATCCATGTTTGCTAAGGGCAAATAACAGGTATCAGCAATGAGATCAGCTTTTCAGGACCTGGTCGGGTTTTCAGATCAGCTTTTCAGGACCTGGTCTGGTTTTCAGATCAGCTTTTCAGGACCTGGTCTGGTTTTCAGATCAGCTTATCAGGACCTGGTCTGGTTTTCAGATCAGCTTTTCAGGAGCTGGTCTGGTTTTCAGATCAGCTTATCAGGACCTGGTCTGGTTTTTAGATCAGCTTATCAGGACCTGGTCTGGTTTTCAGATCAGCTTTTCAGGACCTGCTCTGGTTTTCAGATCA
Organism: Tachina grossa; assembly: GCA_949987645.1. Lineage (NCBI taxonomy): Eukaryota > Metazoa > Arthropoda > Insecta > Diptera > Tachinidae > Tachina > Tachina grossa. The sequence continues at coordinate 57,210,381 of OX465277.1, read as the reverse complement.
GCTTATCAGGACCTGGTCTGGTTTTTAGATCAGCTTATCAGGAGCTGGTCTGGTTTTCAGGTAGCTGGTATAGTTTGGAGATCAGCTTATCAGGTATCGGATGAGGTTATAGCAAATAGATGTATCAAGTTTAAAGTTAGATTAATAACTAAAGTCAATCTTTTATGAGAAGTAGTTTATATAGTTATGAAAAAGTCAAATTGCTTTCTGTAGCGACCATCATTTAATTCATTATCTTTGCTTATCACTAAAAAGCCATATTTATCCTTCCAACATTCTCTACAAATTTCTTGGAACTTTTCGTAACTCATATCGCTGCCAACATGATCCCTATAAACATGCTTCATATTTGTATCATCTTGCTTAAACATTATAATAATATTTGCATTGTCTCTTATTAAATGCTTGGGAATTCTAGTATAAGTTTGACACAAGTAGAATGAATCAATATCCCTATGTCGCCCCATACAAAAATATGTACGTATATTATTCTGCTTTTCACATGCAACATCATCAAATATCATAATTGAATTAGTTTTAGCTTCGTCAGGTGGAATAACTGATTCATTATCGGTGAATGTATAATATCCCATTCCTTTAATTGGTGAAATTAGTTTCTTCAAGTACTCATATTTGGGTTGATAAAGAGATTTTGAGTATAAATAGATGTTTTCAAACTTGAGTCCATTAGGACTTTCTAGTAAGCCGATCATAACATTAGTCTTTCCACAATTTGATGGTCCCACTATTAGAGCACGAATAGAATTTGGTAAGAGGGGGCTATGCTATATTTTTGAAGTGATGTTCGATGATTCATCAATATTACGAACTAAAATATTTTTATGTTGTTTCACTAACTGCATTTTTGTAACTAAATACATTTCATAAATGTTACCTCTTATTATAGAAAAAATCAGATAATATGGTTATACGATATCAGAAAACGTTTAGTCATAAAAACACCCTCGTTGGAGGGGGTATAGTAGATAAAATAATAAACTCTCTACCTTTTGAACTTCATCTTCCTGGATATCAGTACTGTGGACCTGGAACAAAACTACAAAAACGTTTAAATCGAGGTGATAAAGGAATTAATTTATTGGACTCTGCTTGTAAAGATCACGATATAGCTTATTCGAAAAATAAGGATTTAAGCACTAGACACAAGGCTGATAAAATACTTGAAAATTCAGCTTGGGATCGAGTTTTGTCAAAAGATAGTAGTATTGCTGAAAAATCATTTGCCTATATGGTTACTAACGCAATGAAAGCCAAAACAAAATTTGGTATGGGTGTGGAGAAAAAGAAAAATGTTAAAAAGAACAAGCTAAATGATAAAAAACTGTTTAGAACATCAATTAGAGCTGCAACAAAAATACTAAAGAAGGAAAAACCATTAGATATTAACTCAGCAATTAAAATTGCCCGAAAAACTATCAACAAATCATTAAAAGGAAGAAAATCTCAAATTATAGTACCACGTGTAATACGTGTCCCAAAAATTGGTGGGTTTTTGCCTCTAATACCGATTTTAACTGCTCTGGGTGCAATTGGTAGTCTAACAACTGGAGGTGCTGCTATAGCTAAAGCTGTAAATGCAACAAAGAATGCAAAAAATCAACTTGATGAAGCAACCAGACATAATAAAGCGATGGAATCTATTGCAGTTGGAAAGGGACTTTACTTAAAACCATATAAAAAGGGTTATGGTTTAGTTTTCAAAGAGGAATCAAAAAACTATTAGAGATGCTACCCAACAGACCACTATCTGATGAGGACCTAAACCGTTTCTCTATAAATATTCCATATTTTAGAGGAGTTTTCATGTTGAATACTCTACCAAAACGAACAAAGAAAATAGAATGTGGAATAATCAATTTAGACATATCAACAGGACCTGGTACACATTGGGTAGCATATTATAAAAACAACAATGAAAAAGAATATTTCGACAGCTTTGGAAACTTACAACCTCCTTCGGAAGTAGTCAAATATCTTGGTACAAATATAAAATACAACTATAATCAACATCAGAATTTCAATACATTTACCTGTGGTCATTTATGTCTTCAATTTCTGTATGAAATAACTGAAAATATTAAATAAAAAAACACAAACATTTATATTTTACAAACTCTTTAATGTCTTTTTATTTATAATTTAAAATACATAATTAGTACATATCATTGGCAAATAGAAAATTGGGAATTTGGAATTAGAAATTCACTCAGCTCGCTCTCACCGATTAAGCTTTTTCGATTAGAAAATAAGAGAAACTTGTATGTAGTGAAAAATATAAGGACTTATCCGATTATCTTAATTGTTTCTCTTTATGAAAATATCTAATGAAATTTAATGGAATTTCATAATATTGTGAAATTCAATTTGTCTTGTGCAGATCCTCTTAAAGAAATCAAGACTGTGCATGTTTAAGCGATATGGAAGATATCATTTTTTTTTATCCAACGAAGTAAAGCCAATAAAGAAATAAAAGTCATTCACACATTTAATTCTTTTTTCAATATTTTATTTCAAATTTTTTCTTAAAAACTCATATACATATGTACAATAGTTTTTCTTAATAAATAGGATTTTATTTACAATAATTTTTCTTAATAAATAGGATTTTATGTACAATAATTTTTCTTAATAAATAGGATTTTATTTAAAATCATTTTAACAACAATAAATAGGATTTTATTTACAATAATGTTTCTTAATAACTAAGATTTTATATACAATTTAAAAATTAACTACTTAACTAAAAATTAACTAATTTTAGCTATTTTCTTGCATTCTAGCAATTTCATCTAGCAACATATCAAGTTCGTATTCAGGGTTAGTTTCCTTAATACGAAAATGATACCATGCATATGTGTTAATATTATTTGACCTAATTTTTCTCTTATCGTCTCCATAACTTAAGACTACCTTATTTAATTTACTAGTATATATATGGTGAAGCTTAGATTTAAATGTTAACATATTATCGTATACATTAGTCTTATTGAATAAACAGTTTCTATAAGTAGCTAAACTATATTTATCTAATATGGATCTTTTTACCCCCTTTGATTTTTTAACGTCATTTTGATTTTGTACACTGAATGAGTACATTTTTGATCGCAGCCCAACAAATTCTGTCATTATCCTACCGCAGTTTTCATCTTTCATCATGCCTAAAACTTTTTTATTTATTAATGGGAAATTATAACTATTGTCCGTGGGATAGTCCGATGTATCAAAATGTTCTTCTATGTCATTTTTTATGTCAGCGTAAAAGTCATCCGTCTTTATTGAATATATAAAAGAGTCCGTGTCCATATAGTTCAATGAGAGTTTTGTCTTAAACTTAGGTTGCATGTACCCGTAATGAAAATTATACATTTTCCATTTGGACAATTCAAGTACACAAAATCCTAAGTAAATTGGTTTATTGTAGCAGGTTTTGACTCTAGTCATTTCGATTGCTACCAGATCTTCGGAAAATATAGATAAACTATGAAAATTTGGTTTTGATATCCAATCTTGAGCCCCCAAACGATTACAATTCGTTCTCTCCCAATTATTGACAATTTTAACATCTCTCCTCTTATCCACATTTTCCATGGTTTTACCATAGACTGCATTATTAAGTAGCTTGAAAAAGTTTTTTTCAAAAGCATTTTTAGCAGTGGCTCTATGTCTGGTATTTAGGTCAATATAGCCTTTTAACCATGGAGATTGTTTAAATGCTAGAATACGATGAGTTTTCTTTAAAACTAAGCCATTTTCTAAGCATTGTTTAAGAACTCTAAAGTGTATCACGTATGATTGCTTTGTAGAGAAATCGGTTATCAACTTGTTATACTTCGCTTGCAGTGGTTTTTTATTTTCAGCGCAAAAAGGTAGGTCATTATGCAAGTCATGTAAGTGAGAAGGATAATCTAAAGTGACCTCATATACATAACCGTCTGATCCATTGTCAGATATGCTGTTTGGATCCAGATTCAGCTCGTCTTGCGCTAACCATCTGAACCCACCATGAGGAAGATATTCCGACATTGCCCAACCGTAAAGGTTATTTGCGTCTAAATAGACAAGAAACTCCGAGGGCTTTTCTTTATCGAAATCTTCCAAATATTTGTTATTCGCTTTCGAATATCTTTGGCTACACTGTACGATTCCCCCACGTATTCCTTTTTTCATAAAATTGTACATGTCTATGTCCGTAAATAATTCTAGTTCAATTTTTGTGTATTTTAACATTGCATCCCAGGAAAGTCCAGGTGCGGTATAGTATTGACATGGATCCAGCTCATAAATACCTTTACAAACTTTTCTAAAGTTCTCGAAAATATCTGTCAGTAAGAGGACATCTGTTTTTAAGTAAAGTTCCATGTAATCTTTCATTGTTTTGCAACCAAAAGTATTCCATACCTCTACAGCATGTGAGTATTCCTCTAAAGAACACTCTTTATTGTTCAAATTATTAAAGAAATCACTGCGTGAAGGCAGCTGGCACTCGTCTAATTTTTGAAATGAATTTAGGTACTCATAGGGGAAAATGCCTTTCTTCTTAATAAGCTGAAATTCTTTTTCTGATTGAAATAAGGACCTTATAGTGTTAAAATCATTATCCGACAAATTGCAGGCTAATGATTCTAAACTCTCAGCCATAAAGCGTAATGTATCAAGAAATCTTATTTCAAGATTATGACCATCGCTCATTTCTGTAAATTGCGAGAGTGATATATAAAGCTCCTTATTGAGAGGGAGTACTTTCAGTTGCATAGAAATTTCACCTAGTTCTTTAATAAAAAGATGTGAGTCATAATTTGAGTAATTGTGAAAGTAAACTGGTATAAACTTGGGAATTTGGTAATTCAAATTACAGTTATTGTGGGCTGCACCTCTATATTTACCGCTAATGTGACAATGATCTCTAACGCGATCTTTACCTAGAAATTTTTGACAAATATGACAATTCAGCGCACTATAAAAATTATAAATATCAGAAGGGGATAAAGTATCCATTTGCCTATTATTTACTAAATGATTATTATAAATATCCTCACAATCTTTAATTAAAAATGAAACAAATTTTTGTGAAGCATCTTTCCCTGTATAAACCCTTAATTTATCTAACTTATTGTTATGGAGACACTTAATGTAGTAACTAAAAGCACAAGGAGTGTGCTTTTTGACAAGACTGGTTTTACTACTCACGTTATTACTAATGTCTTCCAGGATGCATTCAAAATCTGCGTACACTACGAAGGGGACATCCATTTTCCTCTGATGCCCCTTAAAACTTAGAACTGCATCTGGACCTGACGGCATAGTTGTCACTATTTTGCCGCATTCCGCCTTATGGCTACTCATACCATTTTCGTTATGTGTGTATTGGAGACAGGTGTTGCAGAAATGTAATTTGTGTCCATTCTGTGTTATCTGACTTCGTAAAAGTCTGTGAATAATAAAAAATATATAAAAGTTTATAAGCAAAATGTACATAGTATAAAATATATAAAACAAGTATATGTTTCATTAAATTAAAGTGTTGAATAATTTTCTAACTTACCTTGATATGTCTTTTATCAATATGTAGTGATGAACTTCACCATTCTCCAAAAGCAACAAGTTGACATGCTTTACTTTCTCATCCTTGGTGACATAATAGGGACCGATGATTTGATCTGCTCCCTCATCGTACCCAAACACATTAACACTTATTGCTGGATTATTTACTTCGAACTCCTTAATTTTGTTTAGTGCTAATGGGTAAGTTAAGTTTTTGAAATTTAATGCTACACCATTTCGCGTAGAAATAATGTCTGCAGAAATATCCTGAATATTATAAGTACTGCAACGTTCTATATGGTTGTATTTGGTAGTATCCATGGCAGCGATTATACACCACTTGAAGCAGTATTCATCACTGTTTTCAATATTGATGCATGCAAATTTTCTTACTAATTTTTCAGGTGTGGATATCCAACTTGATCCTTTGACTAGCGAAGATTTGTTGATGTTGATTTCTGCTCGAACTATGCGTGACAAAGTCCAACCAGAATCTCGCTCTTCAAATTCGGACATTTTGGTTAAAATCTCCTCAACCTGTTTACGGAATAATTCTTCAATGTTATCTGCCTTCGTCAGCAAACTCATTTTGGCTACATGTGTTATAATACACAACTCCAATTCTTCTTCTACAATTTTGATGTACTCCGCCACAATACTCACATGAAATTTAATTATTGTATGCTTAGACAAAGACATTTGAAGTCTCTCAATAAAAATATTCATGTTTTCTTTAATAAATTCTTCCAAGAGAAGTTGGTCCTTTTTATTTAGTATTACATATGTGGCGATATGGTTTTTGAAGGCTTTCGATATTTTGTAATATCTCACATTCTCTTCGACTTCTTCTTCTCTCCTAGCATGCGAAGTACTCATTGCAGCTGGCAGAGTTTCTTCTCTTTTTTCTTCTACTTCTCCATCACTTTCCGGTAAACTTATGTCCATAGCATCGTTGTATAAAGTCCCTCCAAGGATATCCACACCTTGTTGATGAGGTTGTTGTTGTTGCTGCTGCTGCTCTTGTTGATGATAAGTATGAGGTTGCGATTGCATCAAATTGTAATACTGCTCCATTTGATTAACTGGTGTGACGTGATTATAATTGTAACTTGGATACTCATTTTGCATTGGTACTCCTGATGCCAAAAACTGATTACTCCATGACATTGGTGTAGGGTAACAGTTAGGCATACCGTATTGTTGATATTGGGGATACTGTAGAGAAGGGTGCTGCTGGTGATGAAATGAATTTATCTGCTGTTGAGGATTTTGAACAAATGTCTGCGGTTGCTCTTGATTTGTACCCCGACTTACGACCATTTGATCCTGCACGCTATGACTTTTCACATGATCCAAAAAGGACTTTTGGTATTTGTATACCTTATGGCATCTATTACACTGATAACCTGTATAACTCATTTTTAATTATTTTATTATTATAAAACTTTAACACAATTGCTGATGATACTACTTGTAAATATAATAAAGTACTGATGTGTTAGTTAGAAAAGTTGGCGTATTTATACGAAAATTAGTAGCAGTATCCTTGCAGCATTCACAGTTTTAACTTTTTGTTTCTCTGCTGATGACTGTACTTAGTTGAAACTTTGCTGCTTTAAAATAATCGTAGACAAAGAAGATGATTATGTTGCAAAATATAAATGTATTCTACGCAGCCACAAAATATTCCACGCACAAGTTCTTTCGATCGTACATACATACATACATACATACATCCATACATACATCATACACACATACATACATACATACATGCAAACATAATACACACATACATACATACATACATACATACATACAAATATATTTCTTAAACAAATAAACAGAATATAAGCTTACCAGCGACAAACAAGCTGGACCCCCCACACACAAGCATTAGGGGTGTTCACATACATGAGAACGTTTTATAAATAAATAAAATAATTTATGTAATTATTTTATTCATTTATTTAATTATTTTATTTTATAAGAATTTATTAGCGTGAGGAAATCACACAAGCACATTCCCATGATTCATATGAAACCATATGACCTAGTAGTCATAAAACCTTCTTTCTCTGATATTACTGATATAGTATTACGATAACAAATTTCTACAGTATGGCAACACTGGGAGCATTAGAAAATAATAATCATGTTTTGCCGTCGGCATTTGAAAAAAATAATAATCATGTTTTGCCGTCGGCATTAGGAAAAATTATCATGCATTGACGTAGGCATTAGGAAAAATTATCATGCATTGACGTAGGCATTAGGAAAAATTATCATGTATTGCCGTCGGCATTAGGAAAAATTATCATGTATTGCCGTCGGCATTAGGAAAAATTAATAATCACTATTTCAGCATTGGTATTAGGAAAAATCTTTTCATGATTTTCCCGTCGGCATTTGAAAATAATTATGTATTGCCGTCGGCATTAGGAAAAAAAAAATAATCATGTATTGCCGTCGGCATTTGAAAAAATTATCATGCATTGCCGTAGGCATTAGGAAAAAGACAGACTTATTGAACCACCCTCGAAAAATATTTAAAGGACTTATCGAACCACCCTCGTAGGTATCAAATTTCAAGAATTTTAAAATTTTCAAATTTTAATTACCCAAATTTAACAATTTCAGCAACAATTTAACAATTTTAATTGGGGCCGAATTGGCAGTTCACTACTACTCATATTAAACATATTGAATGAAGGATCTATTAAATTTTTAATTTTTTTGGCAAACACAACATTAAAGGAAAAAATTAAAAAAAAAATCAAAAAGTAACATAACAATGTAATCATAACGCTAATCTACATATCGTCGCTGTTTTAACTAACCGACCTGACTGAAATTTTTTGGAAAAATGAGATAAGTCCTCTACTAAACTTTATAAGTCATAATACACATTCAGAAATTATCACTAAGTGTTAACTTTTTTAAGTACCTATTTAAGTTATTCATAGTTGATTGCTTTCAGCAGTAAAAGTTTAGACTTAATTAAGGGTAAAGCTGTAACTAAATACCAACTAACTAATACATTCAAAGGACAGCTGGTTGATTTCATTAACAATTTATTTGAAAAGTAGATAAAATCAATTTGTGGCTCTTTAAAATGCACAAAACAACAAATACTCTTTATTTTCTAACAATTTCCTATATAATAAGCTTACCTTATTATCTTTACTTCTTGTATTTATTTCTATTGCGTCCAAAAAATTATGCATATAAAGCAATCAAATAAATTAGATATGTGTTTTTGGTCAACAAAATTTTATTGAATAACTTTATTTTTACAGGCCCTTATTTTAATTGATTTATATACAGACTGTGACTAAAATTTGTAAATTTGTTTAAGTAATTGCAGAATTTATCGTTCAAAATATTATCGACATTTTATGCTCTCTACATAACAATATGCAAGGTTCCATTTCGTTTACCAGCTGAAAGCAGTTGCTGCACTAGTTATGAATTGTGAATAAGAGCTATAACTATAAGTGCGTTCGAGAACTCAAAAATTTGTACATGCATTTGTACAAATTTTTACTATTTTTTACTGGATTGCGTTCGAGTACACAAAATCCAGTAAATGAGAGGGCGAATTGAGAGAGAAAAATGACAGTTTATTACTGAGTAAATGCAAGTTTTTACTGGACAAATTTTTGCCAGTAAAATCCAGTAAAACGAAACCACATGTTTTTAAATATAAACAAACAAAAGTAAAGGGAAACAAAAATTTTTAGTTTTTGATGAAATTTTTAAAATAACAAAAAACAAATGTATTAAGTTATAAGCATTATAACATTTATTTAAGTTTGATGCTAGAAAAATATTCGGGTATGTTATGTATTTCACGTGAAATTAAAACGTGCGGAATACATATGTATGTATGTATGTATTTATAATAACAATGCTATTGCATTTCCGAACGATTTAATTTCACTTAGAATTCAGAACATAACCGATTGTTTTTAAAGGCGGTATCAGATACAACTTCAACGCTTTGCGTGACGTTTCTAACTTTGGGAAAAAAACGTGAATCAAAGTGTCCATGAGACAATAAAACAATAACTTTGACAACACTCACTGTTTGTTTCACTATTCTATTTCATGTATATATAATACACAGCACAATTCGATTACTCTGATGCCAGGAACTCGTTTTTTATGTAAATTTACCGACATTTTGATAAAAATTTCATATTTACATGCGAGTTTGGTCACACAAATTAAATAAAGTATACCAACTGATTGTCAAAGCACGCAAAAAGTTGATAGTTGCGTAACTTTTCGCTTCGCTTTGCGTTAAAAGTTGTTTATGTGACATGTTTCATATAAGCACGTACATTTCATCTTAGATGACAAATTTTTGTTTATACATATCGTCGGGTCGACGGTTCCTGGTTTGACGTATGGAACATTTAAAAAAAAATTACTTTTGAATTACTTGAATATATCATCCTAATAACTTCTCACGTTCAGGGTAAAAAGCTTAGAAACTTTAACGGCCTGACCCGCGATGTCGACAAGAAAGTTTCTATCGCTTACTTATATTTAAAACAGAATCAAAATAAGATATTTTATTTTTGTTTTCAATATAAATAAGCTATAGAAAGTTTCTTATCGACATCGTGGACCAGCCAAATAAGTTTAAATAAAAACATATGTCCATATCTATTACTTTTATTATTAAACAAAATATTCTATCTTGTATTTCATATGTATAATTTTTTTAGCGCCAAAATTGGTAATCAGCTGTTGTATATATTTTACTGGATTTTACAATTTTTCCGTTCGCGTACTTTTAGATGCAAACTTTTTTTTTTACTCAGGATTTACTCAGTTACTGGATTTTACTGGAAAAGTACTCAAACGCACCTTATCTATGAACTATATTTTAGTTTCTGTTTTATTAGTTTCGACTTTGGTTACGATTTCTGAATATGCGCCATTATTATTAAAATATATTTAATGCATATACATACATATGTACACTCAAAATAGTTTTACAGTAATACCTGATTACGGCCCAAATCACACTGTGCAAGTCTTATTGCTAAGCTGATTAGTTTCAGGGACAGAGAGAGAGAGACGAGGGGAACAGCAACGTTTCTTTCCCCCCGTCTCTCTCTCGTAATAAACTAATCAGCTTAGCATTAAGACTTGCATAGTGTAAATAGGGACTTACATTAAGCATTTTTACATGAAATTTCATGAATTTTGTTGCACGCAACTGTTTGTATTTGCTAATTGCAGCGCTATAGAAGAGAATATTATATAAAAAGGACGTAGAATAAATCTTTGGTGCATTTTTGGCAGCTTTTATGGCCTCCTTCTTCATGCCTCCTACTGACAAATAAAAAATTTTCATGCAACTAATTTCATGAAAAAAATGTACAAGAAGTTTCTGTTAACTAAAATTAAAGTTTTTACAGGTATATTTTGACCAAGCTACTTGTATGTTGGTAGAATTGTTTTTAATTAGTAGTAGTGGCTACATTACCTTAAATTTTCATATAATTTTGTTCCAATATGTAAATGTAAAACATTTAGCCGAGTCGGGCACATTTTCAGAAGCAGCAAGTGTGTAAGGATGTGAGTTTCTTCATTAAAATCTTCTACTGTAGACGGCATGTAGACAATGTAGCTTCATGGTGTCGTCAAAATTACGTCAGTAGTAGTAGAATGTATGAGCCTGAACAATTAAAATTGTCAAATTTGGGTAATTAAAATCGAAATTTTGTAATTTATGGGCTAAAATTTACATATTAAGGTAATTACTGTCAATGGTGTGAAGTGACGAGGGTTATGGACGGTTTGTACATAGAAAAGGGTAGTTTGATGTCGGCCCGTCGATGTGTTTTTGTTTTAATTTTATGGTTTGATATCCGTTCGTCGATGTGCATAGTTAATTATGTAGGCACGCGGGGCTTGTGTGTACGTAGTATGTTTTTTGTTTGTTAAGCGGTTGCAGCAGGTTTATGATTTTATATTGCGTGTGCGTGTGTGCATAGTTTTTTTTTTGTAATATTCTTTTGTTTGTATGTAGTATGTTTTTTCGTTAGCCGTTGCGGAAGGGTACTTGAGAAAGAAATTGTGTGGGAATCTATGAAAGTTTTTTGTTGTTGGTTTTATTTAGTTTGATTTTTATTTATTTTTTTCCTATGTTTAAAGAGTTCGAAGACATGAATAAAATATATGTATGGTTTGTGAGATAAGCATGGTTTGATATCCGTTCGTCGATGTACATAGTTAATTATGTAGGTACGAAGGATTTTATGTAAGTTTTTGTTTTAATTTTAATTTTAAATTGAATTGAATGTTTTTTTTTTTGGTTTGTTAAGCGGTTGCAGCAGGTTTATGATTTTAGAGTGTAAGTGCGTGTGTGCATAGAGAAAAATGTTGCTTTGGTCTTTTTGCAATATTCTTTTTTAGCTGGTGGTCATGGAAGATTATTGTAGAAAGAAATTATGTATGCTTGTGAGTAGTAGGGAAATTGTGAAATTGTTGCTGAAATTGTTAAATTTGGGTAATTAAAATTTGAAAATTGTTAAATTCTTGGAAATTTGTGAAATTTGATACCTACGAGGGTGGTTCAATAAGTCCTTTAAATATTTTTCGAGGGTGGTTCAATAAGTCTGTCTTTTTCCTAATGCCTAAGGCAATGCATGATAATTTTTCCTAATGCCAACGGCAATGCATGATAATTTTTCCTAATGCCAACGGCAATGCATGATAATTTTTCCTAATGCCTACGGCAATGCATGATAATTTTTCCTAATGCCTACGGCAATGCATGATAATTTTTTCAAATGCCGACGGCAAAACATGATTTTTTTTTCAAATGCCGACGGCAAAACATGATTATTATTTTTTTCAAATGCCGACGGCAAAACATAATTATTATTTTTTTCAAATAACGACGGCAAAACATGATTATTATTTTCTAATGCTCCCAGTGTTGCCAGACTGTAGAAATTTGTTATCGTAATACTATATCAGTAATATCAGAGCAAATAGATTTGATGACTACTAGGCGATTCTCATATGAATCGTGGGAAAGTGCTTGTGTGATTTCCTCACGCTAATAAATTGTTATAAAATAAAATAATTAAATAAATGAATAAAATAATTAAGTAAATTATTTTATTTATTTATAAAACGTTCTCATGTATGTGAACACCCCTAATGCTTGTGTGTGGGGGGTCCAGCTTGTTTGTCGCTGGTAAGCTTATATTCTGTTTATTTGTTTAAGAATGTATGTATGTATGTGTGTATGATGTATGTATGTATGTGAGATCGAAGGAACTTGTGCGTGGAATATTTTGTGGCTGTGTAGAATACATTTATATTTTGCAACGTAATCATTTTCTTTGGTTGCGATTATTTTAAAGCAGCAAGGTTTCAAGTCATAAGCAGAGAAACAAAAAGTAAAAATTTGCAAGTTAGCAAAAAAGCTAACTTCTCCTCCTCCTCCTTCCCACTTCCTTCTCTTTCCTTTATGTGGTTTGTATTTGAAATAAGAAAACACTTGCAGATTTTTTATTTTTCTCTACATTTATTGTTTAAAGTTTTTTAAAATTTTATAATAATACATACATTAATATTTTAAAGAGTGTAAAAATTCATTTAAAGCAAGATATTTCTTTTGTTAGTAAAATAGCATTTTTTAACGCGCAAACGCCAAGTTTATGATAATTACAATAAAAACATTCTGGATACTTAATCTCGATTTGTTTAAAGTTGATGCAGCCTATATCCTCAACGTTAAAAATTTTTTGGCATAAAATTTTTTCCATCCATTGTCTTTTCTCTTCGCCTTTTACATACATTTTAGAACATATTGCGTTGGCTTTTAAAAAATTGCAAACGCTTTGAAAAGAAACTGATCCAGCAGTCCAGCTTAGGTGATGATAGTTTTTCGTTAGCCACGTTGCTTCTCTTTGCCTTTTTATTGATAAGCATTTAAAATCAAATGGTGGTTTTATAATGAAATTGTTATATTCATAATTGTTGAAAACAATTGCTAATTCTTTTGCGATGAAATCATTTGAATTACTTTTGAAACCTTGTACATCTATAAAATTTATAAGACTTTTCGAACTTGTCCTTTGATGGATATATATTCTATTATGCAATCATGAATAAGAATGCAGTAAGTAAGCTGATGTCTTTGCTGCAATATTAGTTGCTGTTTCAAATGCTATTTTTATATCAATCGGTCCATTATTGAGTGATTCACTCTGGTGACTGACATCTACTACGATAATAGGAGCTTTTGTTTTAAACTCTGATGCACTTAAGGCGGTTGAGATTCTTTCATATAGTAGCTTTGTTGGAATCTTAGATACATATCATATAGAATTGCATATCGTTAATTTTTGAACTTTATGTTAAGATCATCATATGGATATGAGACTAAATTTAAATGTACTTTTAAATTAGTCAAATCACAATGAACAAACTTATTTTCTTGTTGAAAAGCAATCAATACAAAACGGTGGCGTTCTCTATTTGCATCCAGTTTAACATTCCAAATGTGGCTAGTTCCTGTATTTAATTGTGGATTAACATGACAATCCCAACTGCGAAATGCCATAGGTATAAAAGCACCATTGTTAATAATTTTTATCATATTCAATTTGCTAAAGTCGGATAATTGTACATGTGGGATTCTCCATGAGATGAGCGAAATTGTAAGTTTAGCTTCTTCAGTAGAAACACTCGAGCGTGCAAGATCTTCATCATTCTTATTGCGCAAGAGTATCAATTCATGTTTTCTATTTAGTATAACTTTGTTGTAGTCTTCAGCGAATCCTAGAATCATTTTTAGAGGTACATAAAAATTGAAAAATTCATTTTCAAGAGTGACATCGTCAATTTTGTTCCATCCAGCATTTTGCATCACATTGCTTTCTGTTGGAGGCAGAGAAACCAAATTTTTTACGGTGCTTGTGGCTCCTAAATATCTTGTATGGTCAATTTCAATTCAATTGAGCTCATAGCGAATTTCATCAAATAGATATGCCACAAAGTTGTTTTCTAATAAAAAGTTCTCCGAAGAAGAAGAAGATTTGGGCTTATTATCATCGGCAACAAACCCCTCTACATAAATGTAGCTCTCACTGGGTAGCACATACAAATCTTGATTTTGTATTGAAATTCTAATTTCATCATTATTGTTGTAAGATTGTAAGTATGGTACATATGTATGATACTCCTTTTTGATTATATTCTCATCAGACAAGGGTTTATCTAAGACATCTATTATTGAACTCATTTTGTCTTCAATTTAAAATTCAAGGACTTTAGAAAATTTTTATTTGATGTTGTTAGAGCTTTTTGTTGAGCTGGTCGCTTTAATGTTGTTGTTGTTATTGCTGCTATATTTTTCAATGTATTTGTTATTAGCATTATTTAGTTGGCCTTAAATGTATTCGTATTGTAATTTCCTATCCTCGGAAATTAATTAAATCACCATGTTGATCAAGTACGCGCAGCGCTAGTGAACTTATCTCTCTGGTGTTTACAGGTAAATATATGAGATTTCTTGGAACCTCATCTATTTTATAGCCTGGAGGCACATTAATCGGAAATTCATGAAGTGTATGCGATTTGGAGTTATTTATATATGTGTTTATAGCGATATTACTTTCAATTCGCAAGAGATTCACTTTAAAAATATTAACTGGAAGATCTGAATAATAATATTTGTTTGGTGTTAGGATTTTGCTATTGAATCCTAAAAGTTTTCCAATTGTATTGTCTTTATTAAAATATACAGGATCCTTAAAATTATTAACTTTAACTTGCATTGTATTGTTATTGGCTTCAATAAAAATCTTATTTGCTGGGCAGAGTCGTTTGTATTTCTCTTCTATAAAATCAACTATATCATTTAATTCGTAAGATCCAATTGGTATTTCAATTATATGTTCCCCTATATGAAACATATTGTTGTAGGTGTCTACACTTGGAATACTGTTGTATGAATGAAAATCAGTTAGAGCACACTCATATGCACCATGTAATTCAATAGGAGGAAAGTAACTATCTGATGAGTTAGAACTCAGAGTAAGTGTTATTGACATTATAACAGACTGATTACAATTAAATAATGTTTAGTACACAGTATGGTTTATAAGCATGATTTACATATTTATTTCATTTTCTTATTTTAAAATTAACATTAGTTTCTTAATATTAATGCTATTGTTGTTGTTGTTGGTATTGATGTTGTTGTTGTTGCTAATTTAGTTTTTCTTCCAACTATAATATTTCATCTTTACTTATAAAAGAATTTTGTTGATTAGAAAATCCCAGCCATTTAACATATACCTCCTTCCCTTTAATTTTAAGAACCTTTTCAACTGGATATGTATTTGGAAATCTAGTTTTTAGGGTTCCGTACACCAAAGGTGAAAAGGAACCCTATTGTTTTCGCAACGCTGTCCGTCTGTCCGTCAAACGGTATTTTCTCAGGAACCGTAAGAGCTACGGACCTGAAATTTGGACACAGTATGTAGAACCTTGGCCGCTACCACAACAAATACATGAGAATTAAAAATTAAAGGGCGTTCTAAAACAAGCAACGAAAAATGTTAAAATCCCATGTAATATACATACAATTGTACAGGGTGGGCCAAAAGAAACCAAGGCGTGTAAAAGTTTAATAACTTTTTTGTTTATTAATTTTTTTTTTTTTCTTTCAGATTATATAGACAACATTTGGAGAATTTATAATGGAGAGGTTCACAACTGAACAGAGAACCAGAACAATACAATTTTATTATTTAAACCAGAGATCAATTATTTTAACGCAAAGAGCATATCGTCGACATTTTAACGTCAGAATTTCGCCCTCTGAAGCGATGATTCGTTGCTTAGTTAATCGTCATCACCAACATGGCAGCGTAAGAGATTTGCCTCGAACCGGTAGACCACGTTTAAGTCGCACTGCGGAAAATATTGAACGAGTACAGCAAAGTGTTAACGAAGCACCAGAAACATCTGGCAGAAGGCGTTCTGTTCAGCTAGAAATGTCTCGTACGTCACTACGGCGCATTTTAAAAAAAGATTTACAGTTATACCCATATAAGGTGCAAATGGTCCAAGAATTAAAACCCGCAGATCATCGGCAACGTCTAAATTTTGCAGTTAAATTTCAAGAGTTGGCCAGAAATGAAATCAACTTTATTGAAAATTTGATTATGAGTGATGAAGCTCATTTTCATTTGAATGGCTTTGTTAATAAGCAGAACTGTAGGTTCTGGGTTTCTCAAAATCCAAGAGCCATTCATCAACGCCAATTGCACCCCATCAGGTGTACAGTATGGTGTGGGATCACATCTGAAAATGTCATTGGGCCCTACTTCTTCGAGAATGAATATGGAAGTGCTGTAACCGTAAATGGAGAGCGGTATCGGTTTATGATAGAAAATTTTTTACGTCCTGCTCTTGAAAACAGACCTGGTATGTGGTTTCAGCAGGACGGAGCCACTGCCCATACTGCCCGAGACACAATGGCACTTTTAAGTCCAATTTTTGGAGAGCGAAAAATTTCTCGAAATTCGGAAATTATTTGGCCAGCGCGATCGCCAGATTTGACAGCACCCGACTATTTTCTTTGGGGTTTTTTGAAGGAGCGAGTGTATGTGAACCAAGCCAGAGACAATCCTTGAACTCAAGGCAAACATTGTTGCAGAAATTCGAACGCTACAGCCACAAGTTTTGAAAGATGTTATGGAAAATGCTCTAAAAAGAGCCCATCAGTGCGAAGCTGAAAACGGTGGTCATGTAAGAGACATCATTTTTCATACTTAGTGTAAAAAAATTTCCATTTTGTATATTATATAATCTGAAAGAAAAAATAAAAAAAGTTAATAAACAAAAAAGTTATTAAACTTTTACACCCCTTGGTTTCTTTTGGCCCACCCTGTATATTGAAACTTGAAATTTGTAAAATTAGTGTATTTTTATACAGACTACAACAATTAACACAAAAATTTAAAAAAATTAAAATTAAAGGGTGGTCCATCATCATCACCAAAAATTAAAAAAAAATCGCCAAAACAAAAAAAAAATCGCCAAAATTAAAAACTAACTCTAAAATAAATCGCCAAATTCGAAAAAATCGCCAAAATGAAAAAAACTCAAAATGAAAAAAAAACACCAAAAATCGAAAAAATTTGCCAAAACGCGTAAAAAATTTTAAATAAAAAAAATCTCATATATGAAAAAAATCGCCAAAAATAAAAAAAGATCGCCAAAATAAAAAAAGATCGCCAAAATGAAAAAACGCCAAAAACCGAAAAAAATCGCCAAAACAAGAAAATAAAGTGTCAAAACTTACAAAATCGCCAAAACCGAAAAAAACGGCAAAACAAAAAAACCGAAAAGACCCCAAAACCGAAAAAATGCCAAAAGTATATATTATATAGGATGAAGTTTGTTTTAAATTACATATCTAGTGTTCGTACGGAACCCTTCGTGCTTGAGTCAGAGTCGCACTAGAGCTGCAAAACTATCGATAGTACTATCGATAGTATCGATAGTTTTGTTGTAAATGAAATATCGATAGTTTTTTCCACTATCGATACTATCGGCAAAAAAAATTCTGTATACATAAGTACTTGAATACATACATATGTATATATATTAATTTATTTATAAATCCAAGTGTTATTCGACAAATAGTAGTCACAAGTATCTTAATAAATTCAACATCGTCGACACAAAGATAAATTTTTGGTGGTACTGATATCGCGACGGCCGCCAATCGTCTCGGATTTATTTTGACATACACTAGTGTGTTTCCCTACAAAATTTTTTTTTAATTGTACCTTCATACCTACATATCCAGCCTAATCTTCGATGTAATCGTTCGTATGCGATAAAAATTAAATTTTTAGAAGGTGAAAATTGTCGCTTACGATAAAACTTTACAGTTAGTGTCTTAAAAGTTATCAACAATTTTCGCATTTTGATAATTCTAAACGATGTGTAGGCCCATAAAATTATAAGTTCAATAGAAAAGTATATTTTCGATAATGTGCCGCTTACGATAAAATCGAAAAAAAGGCTTGATATATTTTTATATACTAATGAAAATGTTGAGGACTCTGGATTTTTTTTCGAGTCAAATGTAGTTTATGTGGCAACTTTTATAAAACTATTCGATACTATCGATAGTATCGATAGTTTTACATAAAACTATCGAAACTATCGAGTTTTGCGACTATCGATAGTTTTGCAGCTCTAAGTCGCACTTTACTGAATTTATTGAAAGTTCCTCAGTATAGAAGCCACCTTTAATAGGAATGCCAAAACAATATGTACGTTGCAGGATTTGTATTTTGAACTCTTGTAATTATGAAAATTTCTGTGGTCCAATTTGGAGTATAACCTTTTTCAAATGTGTGCTTATATTTGCTTATGCGAACATGATCTACTACATGAAATTTCGACATTTTATACATTTTCAAATGACTGTATACTGTATTTAGCAGCTTTTTCTCATTTGTTGAGTTGACTTTAATAGGAGACATTTTAATGGTACGATGAACTTTTCTATTGTATGCATTGAGTAAATCTTTGTATATATCAATCCACTTATATGAACCAGTATAGCTAAATTCTTTCCACATCATTCCTTTCAATGTTCTATTAAATCGTTCTACTATTGATGCTTTCATAATGCTATATGTTGAGTAGTGATTAATGTTGTATTTATGCATTAATTTTCCAAAGTGTTTGTTGAAAAATTCTTTGCCATCATCTGTATGTAAGTTTTTTGGTACTCGTCCCAATTCAAAAATATCTTCCACTGCCTTGGTTGTTTCGAGTACAGTTTTTGTTTTTAGCGGTACTGCCCATGCAAATTTTGAGAATGTGTCAATTACAGTCAACAAAAATCGATAATTTCTATTTTTAACCCCCGTCTAAAAAAAGGGGTGTCATAAGTTTGTAGTGTGTGTCTGTGTATCTGTGTATCTGTCCGTGTCCACGTACAGGCCAAACGGCTGGACCGATTTTCATTTAGTTTTTTTTTTTTTTTTGTTTGAAAGATGACTTCATCGAGAAGGTCACTAGCTATGTATGAATGAAAATCAGTCCAGCCGTTTAGAAGATATAATATCTTTTCTGAAAAAAGTCATGGGTTCTTAAAATTTTTAATTTTTGTTATCCTTAGAATAGCTCCCCATTTCAACTAAATCAGCCTGCCAAAAATCATCTATTCCTTTCATTACAACTCTGCGACGCACAAAATGTTTTCGTGCTTGCTTATGGAGTTCGTGTACTAAATTTCTTTTTGAAGACATTAAGTTGTTTTTAGAGATTTTTTGCAGAGTGTTGTGATCTACTTGACGCACTTTCAGCTATTGATACAAACATGTAATTTTCTAATCTATAAAGTTTTTCATTTAGCTGTTCAATTTGTTTTTCAAAGGATGTTTTAATTTGTAGAATATATTTTTCAATTTTATAATTTTCTTCTATATCTCATTTTATTTCGCGTTGTAGTTCCTCAATTTGCATTTGAATATTTTTTCGTATTATAGTATTGTCTCCCTTAAAGTATGTTAAAAATTTCTCTTCTAATTTTTCGATTTGAGTTTGCAAAAACAATTTATTGATAACATCGTTTTCCTCCAGAGGTTTTGCAACATTTTTGAACCTTTTTGTTTTGGACATCAATGTTGTTGTTCGTATCCACAAAGAACCCCAGCAGTTTAGGTGCATTTTTCAAAGAAATTGTGCTGCTAGTATCGTTTAAATAGTGTCCAAAATTTATCAACAGACATACTCTATATATTTTATTAAAGTTAGTGTATTATATTCGCTTCACGCAGTTCTTCAGTAATTGATACAATCTCGTTATTGTGATTAGTATGACCTGGACCTTGTGATGCGAGCAGTAGTCGAAGTCGATCTACTAACTCATTTGGATCGTCCCAGTATATATAGTTGGGCTTATTGATGTTAAATTGCATCATTCCATCACCTAAATAGCTACCTTTGGGCTTAGATCCTGTTGTTTCGGGCAAATTCTGCTAGTTTTTCTCATCAATAAATTTCTTAATAATATGTTTATATTTATATCCTCTAGTACCCTTAATTTGACCATCAGGTTTAAAGTCTCTTCTATATGCATTAGTAGTAATTAAAATCTTTTTATAGATTTCTAGTTCAAATTTATCATAATTTTTTGGTATTTTATTAAACATTAGAGAAAATAGTCCTGGTGTTAGAGCCCATATTTGACCACCAACTTGTATTTTATCTTTATTCAGTTTTAGGTTACAATCACCAAATTTCAATTCATTATTGTAATCTTTATTTGGGCCATAGTTTGTATCTTATTCATTTCTTTCTTTGTGAGTAAAAATCATATTCATCATCATCATTATTTTCAGTATTAACATCATTAAATAAGATGGTATTATCAAGTAGATTTCCTTCTGCTAAATTCTTTAATGTGCTTGTCTCTATCTTGACTGATGGGTTTTCAGGCTTTAAACTTGTATTATTTTCAACTTCTGTCTTGATGTTACTTTCTTCTTTCATGTGAATTCTTTAAATATTTTTAGAACTATTTATAAATGCTTTAAGGGGTTCTGTTATAGGTTTAAATGTATCTCTTAATTGTTCACGTGTATCTATTTCAACAGTTTTTTTACTACGAAGCTTTTTCTTCAACACATTTCTTGCCAACACCAACTGTTTTAAAATTTTTTCATCCATGTTTGCTAAGAGCAAAGAACAGGTATCAGATATCAGATCAGGTTATCATGTACCTGGTCTGCTTTTCAGATCAGGTTATCAGGAGCTGATTTGGTTTTCAGATCAGCTTATCAGGAGCTGATCTGGTTTCCAGATCAGCTTATCAAAAGCTGGTCTGGTTTTCAGATCAGCTTATCAGGACCTGCTCTGGTTTTCAGATCAGCTTATCAGTACCTGGTCTGGTTTTCAGATTAGCTTATCAAGACCTGGTCTGGTTTTCAGATCAGCTTATCAGGAGCTGGTCTGGTTTTCAGATCAGCTTATCAGGACCTGGTGTGGTTTTCAGATCAGCTTATAAGGAGCTGGTCTGCTTTTCAGGTAGCTGGTCTAGTTTGGCGATTAGCTTATTAGGTATTAGATGAGGTTATAGCAAATAGATGTATCAAGTTTAAAGTTAGATTAATAACTAAAGTCAATCTTTTATGAGAAGTAGTTTATATAGTTATGAAATAGTCAAATTGCTTTCTGGTATGGTTTTTAGATCAGCTTATCAGGAGCTGGTCTGGTTTTCAGATCAGCTTATCAGTACCTGGTGTGGTTTTCAGATCAGCTTATCAGGAGCTGGTCTGGTTTTCAGGTAGCTGGTATAGTTTGGAGATCAGCTTATCAGGTATCAGATGAGGTTACAGCAAATAGATGTATCAAGTTTAAAGTTAGATTAATAACTAAAGTCAATCTTTTATGAGAAGTAGTTTATATAGTTATGAAATAGACAAATTGCTTTCTGTAGCGACCGTCATTTAATTCATTATCTTTGCGTATCACTAAAAAGCCATATTTATCCTTTCAACACTCTCGACAAATTTCTTGGAACTTTTCATAACTCATATCGCTGCCAATATGATCCCTATAAACATGCTTCATATTTGTCTCATCTTGCTTAAACATTATAATAACATTTGCATTGTCTCTTATTAAATGTTTGGGATTTCTAGTATAAGTTTGACACAAGTAGAATGAATCAACATCCCTATGCCGTCCCATACAAAAATATGTACGTATATTATTCTGCTTTTCACATGCAACATCATCAAATATCATAATTGAATTAGTTTTAGCTTCGTCAGGTGGAATAACTGATTCATTATCGATGAATGTATAATATCCCATTCCTTTAATTGGTGAAATTAGTTTCTTCAAGTACTCATATTTGGGTTGATAAAGAGATTTTGAGTATAAATAGATGTTTTCAAACTTGAGTCCATTAGGACTTTCTAGTAAGCCGATCATAACATTAGTCTTTCCACAATTTGATGGTCCCACTATTAGAGCACGAATAGAATTTGGTAAGAGGGGGCTATGCTTTATTTTTGAAGTGATGTTCGATGATTCATCAATATTACGAACTAAAATATTTTTATGTTGTTTCACTAACTGCATTTTTGTAACTAAATAGATTTCATAAATGTTACCTCTTATTATAGAAAATATCAGATAATATGGTTATACGATATCAGAAAACGTTTAGTCATAAAAACACCTTCGTTGGAGGAGGTATAGTAGATAAAATAATAAACTATCTACCTGTTGAACTTCATCTTCCTGGATATCAGTACTGTGGACCTGGAACAAAACTACAAAAACGTTTAAATCGAGGTGATAAAGGAATTAATTTATTGGACTCTGCTTGTAAAGATCACGATATAGCTTATTCGAAAAATAAGGATTTAAGCACTAGACACAAGGCTGATAAAATACTTGAAAATTCAGCTTGGGATCGAGTTTTATCAAAAGATAGTAGTATTGCTGAAAAATCATTTGCCTATATGGTTACTAACGCAATGAAAGCCAAAACAAAATTTGGTATGGGTGTGGAGAAAAAGAAAAATGTTAAAAAGAAGAAGCTAAATGATAAAAAAAACTGTTTAGAACATCAATTCGAGCTGCAACAAAAATACTAAAGAAGGAAAAACCATTAGATATTAGCTCAGCTATTAAAATTGCCCGAAAAACTATCAACAAATCATTAAAAGGAAGAAAATCTCAAATTATAGTACCACGTGTAATACGTGTCCCAAAAATTGGTGGCTTTTTTGCCTCTAATACCGATTTTAACTGCTCTGGGTGCAATTGGTAGTCTAACTACTGGAGGTGCTGCTATAGCAAAAGCTGTAAATGCAACAAAGAATGCAAAAAAACAACTTGATGAAGCAACTAGACATAATAGAGCGATGGAATCTATATCAGTTGGAAAGGGACTTTACTTAAAACCATATAAAAAGGGTTATGGTTTAGTTTACAAAGAAGAATCAAAAAACTCTTAGAGATGCTACTCAACAGACCACTATCTGATGTGGACATAAACCGTTTCTATATAAATATTCCACATTTTAGAGGAGTTTTCATGTTAAATACTCTACCAAAACGAACAAAGAAAATAGAATGTGGAATAATCAATTTAGACGTATCAACAGGACCTGGTACACATTGGGTAGAATATTATAAAGACAACAATGAAAAAGAATATTTCGACAGCTTTGGAAACTTACAACCTCCTTCGGAAGTAGTCAAATATCTTGGTAGAAATATAAAATACAACTATAATCAACATCAGAACTTCAATACATTTACCTGTGGTCATTTATGTCTTAAATTTCTTTATGAAATAACTGATGATATTAAATAAAAAAGCACAAACATTTATATTTTACAAAACTCTTTCATGTCTTTTTATTTATAATTTAAAATACATAATTAACATATTTCATTGCCAAATAGGAAATTTTGAATTAGAAATTCACTCAGCACGCTTTCAACAATTAAGCTTTGTTCACCTTCTCTGCTTAAGCAACATGATCCGCTCGAGAGTTTTTTAATTTCATCATCGGTTAAAGTATTATATCGCTTTGGCAGGAACATTATGTGGTTTTCCATTCCAACTTTTAGTGTTGGCCCATATTTTGTTGTTACTCTTGTCACTTTTCGAATGGTGTATTTAATTGATGTCTCAAGCTCCTTTATGTGGATTAAGGTTTTATTTTTTAGTGAATTAAATTTTGATGTTAGATTTGTTGTAGACTCCATTTTTTATTTACTTCTGCTCACTTTGAATGTTTAACTGAAAATGATCTTAAAAGTAGCGATGATGACTTCAAGAAGGCTAATCGAAAATATTTATGGTGAAATAGTGAATAAGTGGGGGATAGTGATAGACAGAAAGAGATGGTTATAGAGAGAAAAGGGATAGAGAGAGATAGAGTGCTACAAAAAAAGTATGGAATATAGATGATGGTATAGATATTTTAAAGATCAAGAGATACTACCTTAAAAATTTAAACAGCAAATTAGTCTTAAAGAAACCTTCAAACAATCACCATTCATTAATTTATCGGCAAATAAAATGAGCCAAATTAGACGTACTCTAAACCAATTTATAAGAGATTTCGAAAGTTTCAGGCTTTTTGATCATTGGGAGATGATAAAATTTTTCAAAAATATGGTATCATGGAAGATGAAGACAACACAGAAGGATACTTCAAAAGCTGTCCTTGGTATGATCCTGAGCGTGAGGAAGGACCTGATACTTGTAGATGTACAATATATTTTTTGCGCAAAAGTATATTAGAACATTAAATAATTGAATACTATGAAATGTTTCCGTCATTATAATTAAAATAAATAAGATTAAATTAAAATGTATTATTAATATAAAAAAAATTAAATTAAATTATTCCTTGTTTTGTATTATTTTTTTAAAGGAAATTTAGGAATCATTTATTTGAATAGAAAATTACAGAAACTTGTATGTAGTGAAAAATATAAGGACTTATCCGATTATCTAAATTGTTTCTCTTTATGAAAATATCTAATGAAATTTAATGGAATTTCATAATATTGTGAAATTCAATTAGTTTTGTGCAGATCCTCTCAGGGAAAACAAGACTGTGCATGTTTAAGCGATATGAAAACAAGAATTTTTAAATAAGCAAAAACGAAAGTTTTTTTTTGGATCTAGCGAAGTAAATCCAATAAAGAAATAAACACCATTCACATATTTAATTCTTTTTTCAATATTTTATTTCAAATTTTTCTTAAAAATTCATATACATATGTACAATGGTTTTTCTTAATAAATAGGATTTTATTTACAATCATTTTTCTTAATAAAAAGGATTTTATTTAAAATCATTTTAACAACAATAAATAAGATTTTATCTACAATAATTTTAACAACAATAAATAGGATTTTATTTACAATAATGTTTCTTAATAACTAAGATTTTATATACAAAAATTTTTCTTAATAAATAGGGTTTTATTTACAATAATTTTAACAACAATAAATAGGATTTTATTTAAAATAATGTTTCTTAATAACTAAGATTTTATATACAATTTAAAAATTAATCACTTAACTAAAAATTAACTAATTTTAACTATTTTCTTGCATTCTAGCAATCTCATCTAGCAACATATCAAGTTCGTATTCAGGGTTAATTTCCTTAATACGAAAATGATACCATGCATATGTGTTAATATTATTTGACCTAATTTTTCTCTTATCGTCTCCATAACTTAAAACTACCTTATTTAATTCACTAGTATACATCTGGTGAAGCTTAGATTTAAATGTTAGCATATTATCGTATACATTAGTCTTATTGAATAAACAGTTTCTATAAGTAGCTAAGCTATATATATCTAATATGGATCTTTTTACCCCCTTGGATTTTTTAGCGTAATTTTGATTTTGTACACTGAATGAGTACATTTTTGATCGCAGCCCAACAAATTCTGTCATTATCTTACCGCAGTTTTCATCCTTCATCATGCCTAAAACTTTTTTATTTATTAATGGGAAATTATAAGCATTGTCCGTGGGATAGTCCGATGTATCAAAATGTTCTTCTATGTCATTTTTTATGTCAGCGTAAAAGTCATCCGTCTTTATTGAATATATAAAAGAGTCCGTGTCCATATAGTTCAATGAGAGTTTTGCCTTAAACTTGGGTTGCATGTACCCGTAATGAAAATTATACATTTTCCATTTGGACAACTCGAGTACACAAAATCCTAAGTAAATTGGTTTATTGTAGCAGGTTTTGACTCTAGTCATTTCGATTGCTACCAGATCCTCGGAAAATATAGATAAACTATGAAAATTTGGTTTTGATACCCAATCTTGAGCCCCCAAACGATTACAATTCGTTCTCTCCCAATTATTGACAATTTTAACATCTCTCCTCTTATCCACATTTTCCATGGTTTTACCACAGACTGCATTATTGAGTAGTTTGAAAAAGTTTTTTTCAAAACCATTTTTAGCAGTGGCTCTATGTCTGGTATTTAGGTCAATATAGCCTTTTAAGAAACTTACAACAGGGGAATGCAGAAACTACTAGAAGACCGGAATACCTATAAGGTAACAATTTTTAAAAATATTACAATTCTGCCTTCATGAAAATAACTATTTTATTTATGATGGGAAAGTTTACAACCAAACATATGGTATGCCCATGGGGAACCCACTCTCCCCTACTTTAGCAGATATAGTTTTAGATAAATTACTAGAGACTACAATAGAAGAAGTAAAAGAAAAGAACATCAACATAAAATACATAACAAAATACGTAGATGATTTATTTGCGGTAATAAGGAAAAGCGACGAAGAAATTATACTAAACACTTTCAATAGTTATCATACCAAGCTAAAATTCACAATTGAAAAACAAGAAAATAACTGCATACCATATTTAGATTTGAAAATATATAAAAAAGACAACAGAATTATAACTGATTGGTACACAAAAGATATAGCATCCGGACGCCTTATAAACTTTCATTCAACACAACCTATGCAACAAAAAACAAATACTGCCTTGAATTTAATTAAGAAAGTATTAAAAATCAGTGATGTGCAATTTAAAAATAAAAATATACAAAAAATAAGACAAATAATTTTAAATAACAGCTACCCGATATATTTAATAAACAACTTAATAGAAAAGGCAAAATATGGGGATAAAAATAAGGAAAAGGCAAATTCATCTGGCAACACCAAATTTTATAGCCTTCCATACATTCCTAAGCTTACAGAAAATAAACAAATGAGAACACTAATAAACAACAAAGAAGTTACACTGGCATATAGAGCAAACAAAACGATAAATAATTTATTCACAAAAACAAAAACAAAAGTTGACAAAAAAGATCAAAGCAATGTTGTGTACCAAATTAAATGTTTAGAAAATTCATCAGACAACTGTGGTAAAGTATACATAGGAACAACAAAGAGGAGCTTAAGCATAACAACAAGTGAACATGAAACAGATATTAGAAAACTAAAACATTCAACAGCACTATCACAACACTGTACGGAGAACAATCATAGAGCTGACTTGACGAATGTAAAAATACTGGACAAAGAGAGACGAGAGAATAAACGATATACACTTGAGAGCCTCAGGATACAACAAAAAGGGAACAGTGCAATTAATAAGAAGGAAGACAAAGACAACACAAATGCCAACTACTCTATTGTTTTATTTTAGTTTTACTGTGATATTAATATTAAGAACAGTGTCGTCGTTGGTTTCATGTTATATGTTTTGTATATGACGTTTGTTTTCGAGCTTTTGTGTTTTATGTAGTGCTGATTATGTAAAATACAAACTATGAAAAACAATTATAATTTTCAAAATATTATCATATGTAAGTAACGATTGTTCTTAATCATAATTATGATTACAATGTATGTTGTATGTAGCATAAAACAAAAACAATTGTGTAATGATGTTTCTAATATTGTTGTTTTTATATTTTTTCTGTTACAACAATGTTACCAGATTAACAAATAAAAACATCCCTGATGAAGTTGGGATTTTCCAACGAAACGTCGGATGAACTAATTAATAAAATAAATAATCGCTTATTTTAATTCGCTGACCTTAAAAGCCCATTTATTAAAAAAAAGCACTTAAACTAAATATAGCCAAAGGTCAATAAAAATAAAATACTGAATATTTGAAAATTTGGTATGTTCGTTCTTTTTATGTTTATTTTTTAATATACATATGTATGTGCTTTAATAATATGTTCTTTAGTATATGATTTTCTTTTTTTATATATAAGATTAGTTTTAATAAAAGTAGAACATATTCTGCCGTATTCATAAAACACATTTAAAGTTTATTAAAGATTTATTTGACACATTTCCATGCGAAATTTATTTTATTTTATTTTTTATGAATACGGCATATTATATTTAGTACCTTTTTATTTAACTCAAGTGTTTTTCCTGGTTGCATTGCTTTTTTAAATCTAAGTGTTGACAACATTGACCCCCATTATAGAAAAATGGAGAGTGTGGCCACCGCCAGTGCTGTCAGATGTAGATATTTGTTACTAAAGGCGACGTTAAGACTTCGTTTTTAACAATGAAAATTTTGAAGTATCTTTTTTCAATTTGCTTGGCAATATTTTAATTTCTTGGCGATATTTTTAGCTATATCCATATATGCGATTTCAATAATACGGGGTAATGTAATGAAGATTTTCTACAACATAAAATAATTAATGCAAAAAAGAGTTATTTTCTATACCTAAAATTTGATTTTTATGAAATATAGTGGAAAAACTTCCTTTTATAAATTGGAACTAGTATTTTGGATAATGAAGCACCAAAAGCCGTATGTTTACCAGTGAGCATGTAAATAGCTGAATATAATGACTAGTACAACAATTTGTACTCAAATTTATTCTTAAG
Organism: Tachina grossa; assembly: GCA_949987645.1. Classification (NCBI taxonomy): domain Eukaryota; kingdom Metazoa; phylum Arthropoda; class Insecta; order Diptera; family Tachinidae; genus Tachina; species Tachina grossa. The sequence continues at coordinate 57,181,331 of OX465277.1, read as the reverse complement.
TAAATGTTAATTGTATGTTATCATGAGATTTAAACATTTGTTTTGATCTGGATATTCAAGTTAAAATTTTTAATATTAAGATTCATCTTTTGGTATAAGTAATTTTTACTATATTTTATGCATACGATAGTATTTTTATGTTATGGTAATCTAATGTAGGTCTTATAAATTATCTTTTGTTGATGTAAAAACTTATTTTATTTAAAATTTAACAATATTCGTTAAATAAAAACATGTGCATATTTTAGCTCATATTATTATATTGGCGATATTCGACAACTAATTTTGCGAGGAGGCTACAAATAAATATGGCATCACTGGCTAGCATTCATCAGGAATGATATGCATATGTATGTATTTATGTATGCACTACCGCGTGAAATAATGTTTTGCTATTGGCTGATAATCTTAAGCCACAAACAAGCAAAAAAAATTTAGTAAACATTACAATTGAACATATTATAATTTTTCTCTCTAAATTTTGGAAGCGAATCATAGTAGTAGGGAAATATCGCTTCTGCGACAATTAAAATTGTTAAATTGTGGGTGAAATTGTTAAATTTGGGCAATTAAAATTTCAAAATTTTAAAATTCTTGAAATTTGATACCTACGAGGGTGGTTCAATAAGTCCTTTAAATATTTTTCGAGGATGGTTCAATAAGTCTGTCTTTTTCCTAATGCCTACGGCAATGCATGATAATTTTTTCAAATGCCGACGGCAAAACATGATTATGATTTTCTAATGCTCCCAGTGTTGCCAGACTGTAGAAATTTTTATCATAATACTATATCAGTAATATCAGAGAAAATAGGTTTGATGACCACTAGACGATTCTCACATGAATCGTGGGAATGTGCTTGCGTGATTTCCTCACGTTTATAAATAAAATAATTAAATAAATTAATAAAATAATTAAATAAATTAATAAAATAATTAAATAAATTATTTTATTTATTTATAAAACGTTCTCATGTATATGAACACTCCTAATGCTTGTGGGTGGGGGTCTAGCTTGTTTTGTCGCTGGTAAGCTTATATTCTGTTTATTTGTTTAAGAAATATATTTGTATGTATGTATGTATGTATGATGCACGTATGTATGTATGTATGTATGTGTATGATGCATGTGGGTATGTATGTGTATGTATGTATGTGCGATCGAAGGAACTTGTGCGTGGAATATTTTGTGGCTGTGTAGAATACATTTATATTTTGCAACGTAATCATTTTCTTTGTCTACGATTATTTTAAAGCAGCAAAGTCTCAACTAAGTACAGTCATCAGCAGAGAAACAAAAAGTAAAAACTGCGAATGCTGCAAGGATACTGCTACTAATTTTTGTATAAATACGCCAACTTTCCTAACTAACACATCAGTATTTTATTGTATTTACAAGTAGTATCATCAGCAATTGTGTTAAAGTTTTATAATAATAAAATAATTAAAAATGAGTTATATAGGTTACCAGTGTAATAGATGTCATAAGGTATACAAATACCAAAAGTCCTTTTTGGATCATGTGAAAAGTCATAGCATGCAGGATCAAATGGTCGTTAGTCGGGGTACAAATCAAGAGCAATCGCAGACATTTGTTCAAAATCGCCAACAGCAGATAAATTCATTTCATCACCAGCAGCACCCTTCTCTACAATATCCCCAATATCAAGAATACGGGATGGCTAACTGTTACCCTACACCAATGTCATGGAGTAATCAGTTTTTGGCATCAGGAGTACCAATGCAATATGAGTATCCAAATTACAATTATAATCACGTCACACCAGTTAATCAAATGGAGCAGTATTACAATTTGATGCAATCGCAACCTCATACTTATCATCAACAAGAGCAGCAGCAGCAACAACAACAACCTCATCAACAAGGTGTGGATATCCTTGGAGGGACTTTATACAACGATGCTATGGACATAAGTTTACCGGAAAATGATGGAGAAGTAGAAGTAGAAGAAAAAAGAGAAGAAACTCTGCCAACTCCAATGAGTACTTCGCATGCTAGTAGAGAAGAAGTCGAAGAGAATGTGAGATATTACAAAATATCGAAAGCCTTCAAAAACCATATCGCAACATATGTAATTCTAAATAAAGAAGACCAACTTCTCTTGGAAGAATTTATTAAGGAAACCATGAATATTTTTATTGAGAGACTTCAAATGTCTTTGTCTAAGCATACAATAATTAAATTTCATGTGAGTATTGTGGCGGAGTACATCAAAATTGTAGAAGAAGAATTGGAGTTGTGTTTTATAACACATGTAGCCAAAATGAGTTTGCTGACGAAGGCAGATAACATTGAAGAATTATTCCGTAAACAGATTGAGGAGGTTTTAACCAAAATGTTCGAATTTGAAGAGCGAGATTCTGGTTGGACTTTGTCACGCATAGTTCGAGCAGAAATCAACATCAACAAATCTTCGCTAGTCAAAGAATCAAGTTGGATATCCACTCCGGAAAAACTATTAAGAAAAAAAGCTTGCATCAATATTGAAAAAAGTGATGAATACCGCTTCAAGTGGCGTCTAATCGCTGCCATTGATACTACAAAATACGATCAGCCAAAACGTTGCAGTTCTTATAATATTCAGGACATTTCTGTTGACATTATTTGTGTTTTATGTAGTGCTGATTATGTAAAATACAAACTATGAAAAACAATTATAATTTTCAAAATACTATCATATGTAAGTAAAACGATTATTCTTAACCAGATTGACAAATAAAAACATCCCTGATGAAGTTGGAATTTTCCAACGAAACGTCAGATGAAATAATTAATAAAATAAATAATAGCTTATTTTAATTCGCTGACCTTAAAAGCCCATTTAAAAAAAGCACTTAAACTAAATATAGCCAAAGGTCAATAAAAATAAATACTGAATAGCTTCTAACCATGGAGATTGTTTAAATGCTAGAATACGATGTGTTTTCTTCAAAACTAATCCATTTTCTAAGCATTGTTTCAGAACTCTAAAGTGTATCACGTATGATTGCTTTGTGGAGAAATCAGTTATCAACTTGCTATACTTCGCTTGCAATGGTTTCTTATTTTCAGCGCAAAAAAGGTAGGTCATTATGCAAGTCATGTAAGTGAGAAGGATAGTCCAAAGTGACCTCATATACATACATAACCGTCTGTTGCATTGTCAGCTATGCTGTTTGGATCCAGATTCAGCTCGTCTTGCGATAACCATCTGAAACCACCATAAGAAAGATCTTCCGACATTGCCCAACCATAAAGATTATTTGCGTCTAAATAGACAAGAAACTCTGAGGGCTTCTCTTTATCGAAATCTTCCAAATATTTGTTATTCACTTTCGAATATCTTTGGCTACACTGTACGATTCCCCCACGTATATCTTTTTTCATAAAATTATACATGTCTATGTCCGTCACTAATTCTAGTTCAATTTTTGTGTATTTTAACATTGCATCCCAGGAAAGTCCAGGTGCGGTATAGTATTGACATGGATCCAGCTCATAAATACCTTTACAAACTTTTCTAAAGTTCTCGAAAATATCTGTCACTAAGAGGACATGTGTTTTTAAGTAAAGTTCCATATAATCTTTCATTGTTTTACAACCAAAAGTATTCCAAACCTCTACAGCATGTGAGTATTCCTCTAAAGAACACTCTTTATTGTTCAACTTATTAAAGAAATCACTGCGTGAAGGCAGCTGACAATCGTCTAATTTTTGGAATGAATTTAGATACTCATAGGGGAAAATACCTTTTTTCTTAATAAGCTGAAATTCTTTTTCTGACTGAAATAAGGACCTTATAGTGGTAAAATCATTATCCGACAAATTGCAAGCTAACTCTCAGCCATAAAGCGTAATGTATCAAGAAATCTTATTTCAAGATTATGACCATCGCTCATTTCTGTAAATTGCGAGAGTGATATATAAAGCTCCTTATTGAGAGGGAGTACTTTCAGTTGCATAGAAATTTCACCTAGTTCTTTAATAAAAAGATGTGAGTCATAATTTGAGTAATTGTGAAAGTAAACTGGTATAAACTTGCGAATTTGGTAATTTAAATTACAGTTATTGTGGGCTGCACCTCTATATTTACCACTAATGTGACAATGATCTCTAACGCGATCTTTACCTAAAAAATATGACAATTCACCGCACTATAAAAATTATAACTATCAGAAGGGGATAAAATATCCATTTGCCTATCATTTACTAAATGATTATTATAAATATCCTCACAATCTTTTATTAAAAATTAAACAAATTTTTGTGAAGCATCTTTCCCTGTATAAACCCTTAACTTATCTAACTCATTGTTATGGAGACACTTAATGTAATAACTAAAAGCACAAGGAGTGTGGTTTTTGACAAGACTGGTTTTACTACTTACATTATCACTAATGTCTTCAAGGATGCATTCGAAGTCTGCGTAAACCACAAAGGGGACATCAATTTTTCTCTGATGCCCCTTAAATCTTAGAATTGCATCTGGACCTGATGGCATAGTAGTCACAATTTTGCCGCATTCTGCCTTATCATTACTCATGACGTTCTCCCTATGAGTGTACTGGAGACAGCTGTTGCAAAAAATTAATTTATGCCTATCGCTGGTTATTTGATTCGTCAAAAGTTTGTGAATAATAAAAAACAAAATAAACGATTATAAGTTAAATGTCTCTATTATCAAATATATAAAAAAAGTATATGTATCCATAAAATTAAAGTGTAGTATAATTTTCTAGCTTACTTTGATATGTTCTTTATCAATATGTAGTGATGAACTTCACCATTCTCCAAAAGCAACAAGTTGACATGGTTCACTTTCTCGTCTTTGGTCACATAATAAGGACAAATGATCTGATTTGCTCCCTCATCATACCCAAATACGTTAACACTTATTGTAGGATTATTTACCTCGAACTCCTTAATTTTGTTTAGTGCTAATGGGTAAGTTAAGTTTTTGAAATTTAGTGTTACACCATTTCGCGTAAAAATAATGTCTGCAGAAATGTCCTGAATATTATAAGAACTGCAACGTTTTGGCTGATCGTATTTTGTAGTATCCATGGCAGCGATTATACACCACTTGAAGCAGTATTCATCACTATTTTCAATATTGATGCATGCTTCTCTGCCTTCTAATTTTTGAGGTGTGGATATCCAACTTGATCCTTTGACTAGCGAAGATTTGTTGATGTTGATTTCTGCTCGCACTATGCATAACAAAGTCCAACCAGAATCTCGCTCTTCAAATTCGGACATTTTGGTTGAAACCTCCTCAATCTGTTTACGGAATAATTCTTCAATGTTATCTGCCTTCGTCAGCAAACTCATTTTGGCTACATGTGTTATAACACACAACTCCAATTCTTCTTCTACAATTTTGATGTACTCCGCCACAATACTCACATGAAATTTAATTATTGTATGCTTAGACAAAGACATTTGAAGTCTCTCAATAAAAATATTCATGTTTTCCTTAATAAATTCTTCCAAGAGAAGTTGGTCTTCTTTATTTAGAATTACATATGTTGCGATATGGTTTTTGAAGGCTTTCGATATTTTGTAATATCTCACATTCTCTTCGACTTCTTCTCTACTAGCATGCGAAGTACTCATTGGAGTTGGCAGAGTTTCTTCTCTTTTTTCTTCTACTTCTACTTCTCCATCACTTTCCGGTAAACTTATGTCCATAGCATCGTTGTATAAAGTCCCTCCAAGGATATCCACACCTTGTTGATGAGGTTGTTGTTGTTGCTGCTGCTGCTCTTGTTGATGATAAGTATGAGGTTGCGATTGCATCAAATTGTAATACTGCTCCATTTGATTAACTGGTGTGACGTGATTATAATTGTAACTTGGATACTCATTTTGCATTGGTACTCCTGATGCCAAAAACTGATTACTCCATGACATTGGTGTAGGGTAACAGTTAGCCATCCCGTATTCTTGATATTGGGGATATTGTAGAGAAGGGTGCTGCTGGTGATGAAATGAATTTATCTGCTGTTGACGATTTTGAACAAATGTCTGCGATTGCTCTTGATTTGTACCAGGGTTTGAATTGCTGACTTCAAAATAGCATCAGCACACAAATTTTGCTATGCTTCGGCTTCTGCTAATCACATTGTATGAGCAGCAGCAATCAGCATTAGCACTCTTTATATCAAAAATACTATTTGCTAAATGCCGTGCTGTGAAATGTTTGAAGCACAAGCAGTCAGCAAAATGAAATTACTATAAAAAATTGCTGATGCTTACAGAAGCAAGAGTATTTTTTTTTTTTGAAAAAGTGCTGATTCTGATCATCAGCAATTTTGTTTCTTCGTTTTTTTGCTGATGCTTGGGTGCTCTGTGAAGGTTCGCCAGCATCAGTAATAGCTAATTTTAAAAACTACTGTTTTTGCTGACTTCAGCATAGCTTCAAGATGCTTAAGCATTATTAAAAAATTTCTATTGTGTGCAATATAAAAAAGGAAAGAAAGCGAGTGTGTTTGGGTGGGAATATACACATACTTCTTACATACATGCGTGTATGTAAGTATACTTATATTTTTGTTGTTTGTTTGCAAATTTATTTTTTATGAAACGAAGAGTTAATAGGGATACAAATCAAATCGTTTTTTATGAGGTGTTGTGTACCTGTGTATACATATATTTATATGTACGTACTACATGCATACATATGTATGTATGTATGTATTTAGAAATGAATGATTTTTGTTATTGTAGAAATTAATGCATTTTCTTATTGTAGAAAGTAGTATAGGTAGTAGGTATGTATGTATATAGATATCAACGCAAATATGCATATACATACATACATACATTTGTATGTAGGGACGCATGATGACTTTATTAATGACTTGGACCACTTTCATAATTACAGTTATAACGATTGGAAACGATGGGAAAGATCATTGTCATATTCATTCTGTTTCGCTTACACAAGTGAGCATTTTCTACATAATTTTGCTTTATGCAATGTAATTTTTCCAATTTTCTTAGCAAAGCATTTCAATGCGAATTCACATAGAGGCAGGTACATGCATATGCATGTATGTTTGTATGTTTGATGTACATAATATTTATAGTTTTAATTTAAAAAACAAGGAGAGTATAATATTTAATAAAACAATAACTTGAAATTGATTATCCATTCTATTTAAAATCATCTTTGGAAATTTTTGATTACGCACTGTATGCTAAACAAACATGATCATACATACATATGTATATACACATATAATTATGTATGTAAATATTTACAGCCTTATTTATAAAAATTATGAAGGTTTTATAAAGGATTTTTAAGACAAATTTTTATACAAAATTTTTCTTATTTTCTTATTGCGTTATAACTTTCAGGAAACTAAAAATAAAAATATAAAAAAATTACAACTATTACCCTAATACACATACATACATATGTATATGGACATACATATACATATGTATGTATGTATAACGAATAATAAATTGAACAAATACGTTCAAAATAATTAATTAAATGTATGAAATGGTTTAATTTATTTGAATTTAGTAGGTACATAACATAAACAATTTATGAATAAAAAGGCAATACATAATTATTGCAATTAAATTTTTTAAGTTTAACATTTTATTGTTTTTCATCTAGCGCACGAAATTTTTTTTAAAACCAAAATTTCTTTTTTAAAAAAACTTCACAACAAATGAAAATCTCAGGAAAACGACGCACTGCTAAGAACAATAATATCAAAATCATACATATGTACAAACATATGTAGTATATATGTACATATGTATGTATGTATGCATGTACATACATAAATACAAAAAACAACAACAAACTAGTTATGCATGTTCTGAAAATTGTGATGTTGCATAGGAAGGAAGGAAGGGCCCTTATCTTTTCAAAATCAAAATCCATTTTTTGCGTTTCCTAAAATTACACATTATTGTGAATAAAAAGACACCTCAATAACCCAAAAATTTAAAAAATTACATTAGTTATAGCACTTTGTGATAATATGAAGTTTCTAGATTATGATAATGTCCATTTCTTGAAGTTGGCAGAGGTTGGGGAAAATGCCTTTTTTTGGTAGTTCCGATACAAAAATCGCCTTCAAATCGATTGTAAAATGTTCGGAACGAGTCTGGGCAGTGTTACCAACCAAAACCTTAAAACCGATAAAATTTACCTTTTTCTTAGTTTTCCTGTAAAATTTGGTTTGGGAAGATAAGGCATCTTTTCCTATGCAACATCACAATTTTCTTCTTCTAAAATGCATGCAAGAATGAAATTTAGCCTTTCAAATATTTTTAATTAATCGAAAAAATTCCAATGGACTTGATTCCAACAAGAGTTAAAACCAAATATTAAACAAAATATTATTTGCATATATTGCTAAATATGAAATCAGCAATGAACATACCGCATTCTTGTGGTATTTATTTATGATTCAGGAAAACTTCCAAATGACTTGATTTCAATAAAAGCAGGCAACACCAAAAATCAAATAAAAAATGTATAACCTTGGCTTAAAGATTCCATAGAATTCAAATTATCCTTTTCAGCGGGTTTTGTTTGTTATTGTAAAATACATATGTAATTGTGTGTAATAAAACCACCCTTAAAATACATAGGGTCTTATGCAAAAAAAACTTAATAAAGCTTTGCCAAGCAATGTTAAGTAAAGTTGTATTCTAAAAAAATTATTGTATTAAAATTCTAAAGTAGGCACCCACGTTTGTTAAGACTACTTTAAGTTGATATTTCCAATATGTGTATTTTGTACCTCAAATATTTTTACTAATATATCACATACTGATTCTTGTTACATCTGAAAATGAAGCTAGAAGTGCCTGCTCTTATCTTAAATTTATTACTTCTGTCATGTGATGGAAAACATCACCAAATTATCCAACTGCTTCGAAATACATAGCAAAATCCAAAAAAAAAAATATTAAATAAATACAATTATACAAAAATGTTATAGTGATGTACATACAATCAAAACAAATCGAAAAAACCTGGATATTCAAATACTCGTTTCATTCGAATAAAACAAATTGTGATAATTTTTCACATTTTTTTACTTTTACTTCATGGTTGTGTTTATCTGTTTTCCTATTAAGTCAGAAGCTCATATTTTTTAAATTAGGTTGCTTTAGTACAAGATAATAAAAATTTATTTAATAAAAAAAAAAAATATTTGAATACCCGAATGAAATTGTATTCAATTTAGTACATCATAAGCTGTGAAGTGGTTGTTGAACACGGTGGTGTTACCAGTATTCATTATTAGATAACAAAATAATTAAAGTTGTCTTTTGCATATGATTTTTTAATAAAGCTATGTTAGCCTTAAAGTGCTTATCAACTACTATGAACTTTAAAGCTAAAGTAAAATATTTTTTTGCATAACGATAACAAATTTCTACAGTCTGACAACACTGGGAGCATTAGAAAATAATAATCATGTTTTGCCGTCGGCATTTGAAAAAAATAATAATCATGTTTTGCCGTCGGCATTTGAAAAAAAATAATAATAATGTTTTGCCGTCGCACAGAGGAGTATTTGACCCAAAAAGCTGGCCAAAAAGGCAAAAATTAATTTGATGAAATCCTAAGAAGTAATTGCGCAGATCGATAGAGAACAAAATTCTACATCATATCGGGCATTTTAAAGATTGTAAGTTAAGATTTGTAGTTGTGGGACACTGTTAAAGTCAGGAAAGTGAAGAAAATTGCATGCGTTTTTATTGAATTTTTTTCGATTTCAAGATATTTATATGATATTTTTTTGTGGCTAAACGAATAGAGCTATTACATTGATTTTTTTTTTACCTGAAAGATTTCATCAGCAGCTATTTTCAATATTTAAAAAGAAAAAATTATCTCAAATATTTATTTCAAAAATATTAATTATAAAAAAAAACTATATATATATATATGTATATATAAATTCTTACCAAAAGAAAAAAGGAAAAGTTTGTTGAAAGTGAAGGTAGCTCTTGTACAAATAATGTTATATACCACAATAAAATACGAGATCTCTAATTTAAGAAAAAAGAAAAAAAGTTTGCGCAAGTTTGCGCCATTATTTTTGGTGATTTCTTGAAAATTTTATCTTTTTTCTATTTTTGATCATAAGGCACTTTTACTTATACTTTATTGTCGTCATAAACTGTTGTGTTTTTCGAATTATTGATGTGAAAGATTATTTACATCACTTTTAACAACTACCAGTGTGATGGATTGCCTGCCCTTAAAAAGAAGTTTCTTAAAATTCAGTTCTTAGTTCATAAATTCAAATTTTCTACCTGCCTTATTATCAGGAATATTTATAAGTCAACCACACGCATACACACCTATTAAACTGTTTTTGTTTACCTGCGGTCTATATAAGACTTGATCGTCTCCAGGACACTTTTGTACTTTTCGAATTATTGATGTGAAATATTCAGGTCTATTCGGGAAGTCACTTTCACTACAAATACGCGCATCTTTCACTTTTTGCTATTCTAAAATACTACGTTGGAGCTGAGTGATAGAAAACATATGTTTTTTTTCACTTTGGAGGTATTCCAAAATACTTCGTCACCATGATTAATGTCATATTCGTTCGACGCCAATTTTAGCGCGTTAAGTTTAAATAAATAAAGAAAAAAGGAGATACGAAGTGTTTATATGGTGTACATCACTGTTAATTAAGCTTTAATGGCGTTCGGCCAGGCTCTACAAAAAAATTAAGTTTCTTTTAAGTTCTTCAAGATGTAAACACGTCTTTAAAACAAATAAAAGAAGTAACTAATTTCACTTTTACTGTTTATTGTTTCTTTTTATGTTGCTTAGCACTTGTACTGTTAAATCTTTTTATTAATTATTTCTTTAAATTACTTCTTAAATACCTTTTTGTTTTCAACTTTTTCTGCATACAAGTCAGCTGTTTTTAATGTTGTTGATGTTTTTATAAGAGATAACATAATATCGATTACTGAAAACGATATTTCTTCGCACGTATTTTAGAATCTGTCGACGTCGACTTGTCGAAAGTGAACGTTCGACGACCAGGAAAATGAAGCGCGTATTCTCGAATAGACCTGATTATTTACATCACTTTTAAAAACTACTAATGTAATGGATTACCTGCCCTTAAAAAAGGTATAGGTACATATATAAAAAATGCACCCAAGTATCAGGTTATTAACTAAGTAACGGGAAAATGCACTTTGAAAAATATACATATATATTGCGCAAAATTCTTATTATAAGAGTTTTGCAACTTTGAGAGATAACATGGAAAAAATTTATACAAGATTTAAGTTATTTCAAATAGTACAGGAATCTAATGCTAGAAGCATTGACGAGAAGTTGCAGTTTTTAGCTAGTAAATTGTGTGTGATTTCAGGATGCCAAGGAGATGGGGATATACAAGCAGTAAAGCAGTGTGTTATAAATTTCAAAAATTGTTTCAAAAGATATTGGGGCTTAGCACAACGAAAAGGGGACCGATTTTTAAGCACGTATGCTAAATGGCTGGAAGGAACTGTGACAATACCAGTATTTGGCAGTTCATCTTCAGGGCGACCAAAAAAAGAATTTAATGAAGCAAGTGAAAGAACAAAACGAAGAAAAATGCAAAAAATTCGTCAGCAATTAACAACAGAGGAGATCACATTTGCTGCATCAATGAGCCAGAGAGCAGCGAGACATAATGATGCGGCTAAATTAATAATGGATATAACACAATCTCCAAGAAAAGCAAAAATTGCAAGCGATCGTTAACAACTTCCGAGGTCAACCCATTTAATAAGCTTTCAGCGGTGGGTACTTTAGCATTGTTTATAAATGCTGATCTCACGAAAAACCAATATGAAATTTTATACAATGCCAACAAAAATTTATATCCATACTACTCATTGCTAAAAAATGCCAAAAAAAAATGCTATACTAGTGAAGATGCCATAACCGTAACTGAGACATTAGCGGAAGTGAAGCTGCAATCTCTCCTCGACCACACAGCAACACGATTATGTACATACCTTGATGAGGTTTTACAGCAGTTGGATTATGCAGAACTTAAGTTTCTGGAACTTATAAGCAAATGGGGCTGTGATGGATCGCACCAATCATCTTATATGCAAAAATTCGAAAATGAAAACGATAGTGACGCTAATATATTTCAAAGTAGTTGTGTGCCAATTAAATTAATCACAACAGCTAACGTAAAAATAAAAACGATATGGCGAAATCCAACACCATCCTCAACTAGGTTGTGTAGACCAATCCGAATCCGTTTTGTGCACGAAACTACTGATATCACAAAGCAAGAAATAGAATACATAAATAACCAAATTCAATTGTTAAAGAAAAGTGAAGTACTATGTAATGGAAATATTGCACAAATTAAACACACGATGCTATTAACAATGGTCGATGCAAAAGTCTGCAATGCTGCAACGGACACAAAATCCACAATGCGGTGTTACATTTGCGGACAATCTTCAAAAGATTTAAAAGATTTTATCAATTTGCGGAAAAATCTTCCTGAAAACCCTAATGCTTTAAATTTTGGGCTATCAACTTTACACGCACTGATACGCTTTTTAGAATCGATACTTCATCTTTCATATAAACTGACACTTCAAAAGTGGCAAGTAAGGAGCAATGAAGATAAAGCACTTGTTAAAGAAAGAAAGATAATCATCCAGAAGAGGCTTAAGGAAGAGATGGGGCTACTTGTAGATATTCCACAACCGGGATATGGCAACACTAATGATGGCAACGCATCAAGATTTTTTTCGGATCCAGCAAATGTTTCGAAAATTACTGGCATAAATGAAGAACTAATCAAACGCCTGAATATAATATTGGAAATTAATATTGAAAAATTTGATGAATATGCACATAAAACAGCCAAAATGTATGTACAGCTCTACAGTTGGCATCCCATGAGTCCAACGATGCACAAGATTCTAATTCATGGCGGTACTGTAATAAAGCAAGCAATCTTGCCCATTGGACAATTGTCAGAAGAAGCTCCCGAGGCCAGAAATAAGCACTTCAGATTATATCGTGATAATTATTCGAGAAAATTCAGCAGAATCGATATAAATCGAGATGTTCTAAATAAGTTATTTTTGAGCAGTGACCCTTTTTTAAGCTGCAATACACAAAAACACAAAAGATAAAAAAGCCTTTTTCATCAGATACTATCAAACTACTTCTTCCTGATACGGATGATGCCGCCCATGATGAAATATGTATGACATGATCATAATTTTGAACTTTTCAATTAGTTAAATTTTTTCATGTGATGAGTATTTAATAATATAAAATAAATAATAATAAATAAAAGTGAATATGTTTTGTTTATTTAATATTTAATATTGGATAAATTACAATTTTGACAAGGGGGACATTGTAACATCCATAATAAACTATGTTTTATTTCCCTGTATTTACACAACTACAATAGTTCGACTATCTTAAATTAATTTGAGTTGCTCTTAGAATAAAGTACAGTTGCAAACCATTAGGAAAAAGACGGACTTATTGAACCACCCTCGAAAAATATTTAAGGGGCTTATTGAAACACGCTCGTAGGTATCAAATTTCAAGAATTTTCAAATTTTAATTACCCAAATTTAACAATTTCAGCAACAATTTAACAATTTCAGTCACAATTTAACAATTTTAATTGTCGCAGGAGTGGGAGTTTACTACTACTTGTAGAGTCATTTAAACGAAATCTTATTTTTGTGCAGAAGTTACCAGCGACAGAAAACACTCTTTCGCTTTCAGTTGAAAGGGCTTTATTGTGTTATTGCCGTGTGAAGCAATAATATGTTGGTTGTTTTATTGTTCGTTTTTTCGTTTAACGTTTCGAAGAACGTGAAAATTATCGTCTTTTTGCTTTACATCTGCTAGAGATTTTTTGATGACAGATTACAATTCTTCCTGCAAAAAATTGTTACAATTTTCTTAAAATTCTAAAATTTTTTAACTTTCATTATTACAGAATGCTTAGTAATGTATAAAAGTCTTCAATGTAAGGTACATTTGCTGTATTTTTAAAGTAAAACTTAAAAACCGACGCTTTTTTGTCGGTTTCGGCAATCCCTAGATCTGGGGATTTGTTGGGGATGATAACCAAATTTTAAGGGATTTTTTTATAACTGATGGTAAGAAGAATGATTTTTGAGCTAAGAAATGTGCGACTGGCAAGTCTAAAAATGTGTTACTATTCATAGTGAATGGTTTCTAATAAAGAAGAAGTATCAAGACAGATTAATCAATAATGAACACTACCAAGACAAAATGTAATATGACTTGTTGGAAGCACTTCTTATTAGATAAAAATGAATTTTATTGAATAAATATGATAATTTTGTCATTATTTCATGTCAATTTTGTTTTTTTTTTCACAAAAGAAAAATTTGAATAAAAACCTCAATTTGGGGATTTTCAGGGATGACAAATCGAAAATTGGGGATAAGCTCTTGAAAAAAACTGGCAATACGGCTTCAAATAACTCCTAATTTAAAATAAAAAATGCGTGATTGCTGGGCACAAAGCAATTAGCGTGTATGTATGTGTGCACAAAGATGTTTTTTGTTTGTGTCGAAAACACATGACACGTTTTTAAACATTCTATAAGCGCTCAAACGTTTAAAGGGGCCCATACACTACAACAGCATGCATGTGCAATCAAGTGTTTGTGCTAGCGGTTTGGTCATGTATGGCCATTTTGTGCGAAACGTTTACATTTACATTACATTTACATTTGCCTTACATCTGCGATTTCTACAGTCGGGTAATGGAGCCTTTACATTTACATTTACCTTACATCTGCGATTTCTACAGTCGGGTAAAGGCTCAGTTAGCCGACTGTAATGTAATGTAACTGTTACGTAGAAAACAGCTGATTGATATTTTTATATGAAAAGTAGGTTACGTTACATTACATCTCTATAACCATTTTCATTACTTCTCACATAACAAAATCGATCAGCTGTTTCTTACTGTTGCAGTTACATTACATTACAGTCGGCTAAATAAAACTTAACGAATGCCATGTACGTATACAAATGTCACGCAACCTTGTCATGAAATTTTATTTTCAGCAGGTTCAGACGTTACAGTTACGTGACATTGCTGTTAGGTAAGCATTTGCAAAGCTTTTCATGCAACAGATTCGATCAGCTAACACATTTACATTTACAGGGGCCTAATTCCCGCATTCGATTGCGAGCGAGTTATTACTCGAATGTGCGAGTTTTTTAACTTTTGGGATTTTCACATTCAGTTTCGAGTAACACATATCGAAATTTCTAATGACAGGATTCGATAACGTGCATACATTGGAATGCAACCGTTCGTATTTTTACTCGCAAGCAAAAACCCATTCGAAATCATGTTTAACATAGAAAAAACGATGAAAAAGAAAATGTATGTTCAATATTAGACTTGTTTAATTATAAATGAAAGAATGCACAAATGTATTTATAAAAAAATACAAATTAAAGAATTTCTTGTTGACTTTAAATATAACAAAACACACTGACTTGGCAAGTAATGTCGGGAAGTTGAGTTGTCGGGGAAAGTAAAAAAAATCAACCAACGCTGGGAGCATCTAAATAACAAATTAACTGCTTCTAGTCAACCAATAAGAGAATTGAAAATGTGGCTTGTGCTATGTTCTCCAGCTTTAAATTAATTTATTATTATTAAGTTATTAATTAAATTAAAATGAAAATAACATTTATGTATACTCGTTTCTTTTTTCTGCATATACGTGTGTATGTACGTACATACATATGTTTTTGCACACATACATATATACAAACATATGCTTTTGCCTACAATTTATTCAGTGTTGTGAAATGAATTTATATATAAATATATTTGCCTTTTTCCAACACTAAAACAAAAACTCGATTCGTTTAGTAGCGAGTGACATCATCAGAAAATTTCTTGCCACCGAAATTAATTTCAATTCGAATGCAATTCCGATCACGATTGCAGGAATTAGGCCCTTGTTCTACATTCACAGTCTGGTAATTCTGCCTTGAGGCTTGCAGCAAAAGTATTGAAATGGTCACACTGACCACACAACACTGTATCGTGATGTTGCGTGTCAGCTGACAAAAACCGTACCATATACAATGCATGTTACTAGTTATAAAATATGTGGTGATAGCACTGCTGACGTGGGAATCTGCAGAAAACAGATTTTTCTGTAGCGAATGTCAAAAACGCCTCATTTGATGCCAGACAAAAAAAATGTGCTGTGCAAACTGTTACATTTTCTATAACTTGTGCACAAAGTTGAACGATACGGCAAGCTGTAAAGTAGAATGATACGATTTTACTCATTCTACCTTACAACCATCCCTAAACAAAAGCGGCAAGCGTTTTTTAGCTGTCAAAAGTTCTCATGCCCATACATTTTGTATGGAGCATACCGAAATAACGCGGCGGCAACGCAGCGGCAACGCTTTGCTATTTTAAAATCCGATTTTGACATCGCACCATATGTGAAGATTTATCTTATATTCGAAGTTTTTCAGGATGTTAAAAATACCAAAAAATATCTTTGTTAAAAATAAGATTTTTGAGAATATTATATTTAATACTTTTAATATATCACTTAATGTCCTTTTGACATATTTTCTTTTCTACTTCATTAAAATTATGAATTATGTGCATACATATATTTATCTTATACATGTTCTATTCCGAAAATGATTTGTGTTATTTACCTCTACGGGTGTTCTCTACAAGAAATAAATGACTGAAACTAACACAAACAGAATTTTTTCACTAGAACATTTGCAGCAATTTTACACTGAATTCAATAGTGACAGTCAATTGACTGGTCATTTGATCGGAAGTGATGATGGATTTATATATTAATTATAGTTGCTCCACTCTAGCATATATGTATGTATATTAGAGTGGGACATCTAATATAAATATGCCAAAAATTTTAAAAATCGAGTCTTATTACAAAAAATACAAATCATTCTGTCTGTGAAAATTTAAATTTATAAGTGTTAAAAAAGATAAGTAAGAACAATAGTGAATAATAGAAATTTACAAAATTTAATTAAATATATACATATTTCTTTTCAAAGTTGTAGATATTTGTAAAAAGCAAGATGCGTTGGCGGTTAAAAGGTGTGAAGAGGGCTGGATACCAGAGAACGACAATAAGTACTCAAAAAAAAAATATACCTAAGTAAACAGTCTTAATTTTAGCAACTGAATATAATCCTAATTGTAGCAAAAAATTTGTACACTCACATATTTTCTCTCAAACAACTATGATCTAAACCGATTCCAACATACAAGAGCATCTCTACTTCGTTTATGCAAAAGACGAAACTACGCTACAACTACAAATAAAAAAGTACATGCGTATTAAGCTAATTGACTCTCTCTCATACTTTTATTCTGAATATTTTTACACACAGAATATTAATATTTAATCGGTAAAAAAAATACAGTCATATTCGGAATATTTATTCATCATTCGCCATTGTACAATAATTTGTGTACATAAAATGTAATGGAAAATGTGTGATTGTGTGTGTGCCTGATTGAAAACAGTAATCAGGTATGGGAGTATTTTGTTTATTTTCAATCAAAATAACATACGTAGATGCATTTTTATATTAAAAATTTGTACGCAAACAAAGATGATTTTAAATATAATGGCGCATACTCATAGTCAAAACAAAGTATACTTTTATGTATTTAAAACCAGTATTACCATACAAAATACTGGTTTTAAATTCTTAAAGTATACTTTGTTTTGACTATGAGTATGCCCCAATGTTTTTAGTTAATATGTGAAGGCACCCTGTGGGTCGGTAATGCAGTAGGATTAGTGGCAACCTCTGCAGCAACAGCTGGTCACCAAGTTTTAGCAACAGCTGTTCACCAAGTTGTAGCAACAGCTGATCGCCAGAAAGAAGAAAACAAATGTACATATTAACAAAAACAAAAATTATAAAAAAAAGGTAGAATAAAATGGCCAGAAGAATTTCTGGAAAAGATAAGTTTAATTGGAAGAAAAAAAAAAGATGGACGACATCGGACGATTTTTGGCGGGCACGAAATAGTAGGTACGGTCGAAGAAGAAATTAGAGAAGATGAGTCAATTAAGATTTGGGCTCGAAGAAAGAATCACGATTTGGGCTTGAACGAGAAAAGACGATGTGGCTGGCGTCGAGGGAGAAACGAGTAAGAAAAAAAAGGAGGCAATAAAATAAACTTAAATTTATAAGTAAATTTATCCAATTAAAACATAAGTGCACAGAAAAAAAAATTGAATTATTTTGTAAAAAAAAGCAAGGCAATCGTAAGCAAGTAAAAAGTGATAAAAGTTTAAGTGTGACAAACCAGAAGCAATCGTGAACAAAAAGCAAAATGCTAAAAGTGGTTAACACCAGCAAAATGTATAACTGGTAAAAACTAAACTAGAGAGCTTAAAAACTAAATAACCCAATATTTCATTTATAAAACTTACAAGATAACAAAAAAATTTGGTTGACTGAAATCTCAAATTAAATTTAGAGCAAGTGATGTAAATTTCCGGAAAGTTAAAAGGAAAACAAAATGGCACAGCATTGTAAACTTAACAACAAAATTACAATTTACCCAAAACTTAAAACTAAGCAACAAAAATAAAAATATGGCCTAAAACTTAAAACTAATCGCCAAAAATTAAAACTAACAAGACTTAAATAAAGCCTAAAAGCTAAAGTTAAAAAGTGCAAAAAACCTAAAGCTAATCAACAAGAATTAAAAAACCTAAAACCTAAAATTAATCCACAAAAAAAAATTTTCCAAAATATATCAGAACATAATTCGAAGAAAAGCCCTAAGACATAACCCGCCTACAACACGCCACATTCAACGAGGGCACTGGCCAAAAACCCACACCCGAAGTGAAGCAGACACCAAACATTTTTAGAGGCGTCAGGTACCTGTCATCTGACCACGGACGTACGGACGACGGACAAAATCAAAAATTTATTTATTTTATTAAGTTTTGTTATTTATTATCCCCATATAATATATATATATATATATATATATATATATATATATATATATATATATATATATATATATATATATATATTGTTAAGTTTTTCTTTCTATAAAAACGCCTTTCCGTAGATCCGAAGATTTGCAAATGAATAGAAGAGCCGAGTGTAGTAATTAGGGTTAAGAATGATACAAGTTTTATTTACAAATACACTTATACTAAATTACTCAAGAGCTTAAATACACTAATACAACTTAAACTAATAAATTACACACAGATATTCACAACTGGTTACCACTACGCCTTCCTCGCTGTAGCTTACGCACGTCTCTTAGCTGGCTGCGCAAGTAATCACGTGACACTTCTCTGTCTGCTGCTCGTCACTTACGAGATTCACTCTGCCGTCACTCACAGTTGCTACACCAATACCTCTTTGTCTGCTGCTTGTCACACACGGCACTCACTCTGCCGACACTCACAGTTGATACACCAATAAAGACTCACTGGCTTTACTTACACCCTTATACACGTCTATTCGCTGCCCTGTTCCCTTTACTCCAGTCGACACGATAGAGTCCACAATAATCTCAATTCCACGACAGACTTTGCTGTCACTATAAACTGTCCTAAAGTTTCTCTTTTACTCCAACTCTTGTGTAAAGCACAGACTGCTCTTAACTATCAACTCACCACTGTATCGCAGATTATTATTAATTCACAACTTAATTATCAACTGACTAACGAGTTCTTAACTTCACTACTTTCTGATTAGCACTAACTATAACTGTTCGCGACTGACTTACAACTGCAACTAACTAACTCATTGGATGTGTCACCTCCTTTTATATTTCACACAAATTCCACTAGAAGTTTCAAGCATGATCTAGACGATCATTATCATTTTATATGCTGCCTAATTAAGTTCATGTGGTAACTATATACATACATGTGTAAATGCATACGTGTGTACATCATTAACTAAGCAATACACGGTGGTTGTTTATCTTTTGCTTTTCGTTTGAATTAGCATGTATGTATGTGTGAAAATATGTGAATCTTCTTAATAAGCAGACGCTTTTTGTTCTTGTTGCTTTTGCTTGTTTACGTTTAATCAAGCTTGTACATACATATATGCTGCGCATGCTTATTTAGTTGTTTGCTACTATTCTAGATTATTCTTTACATGGACCCTGTAGGAATATTTTCGCGTAACACTTACATTAACCCTGTTGGAATATTTTTGTGTAATGCTGCTTAACCTTTTCGACGGTCATTTTCGTAACAATATATATATATATATATATATATATATATATATATATATATATATATATATATATATATATATATATATATATATATATAATAGAAGTATATATACATATGTATGTATCTACGTTTACATAAGTACATACATATAAAATTGGTCGTATTAAAATAAAATTTCGATTTCTCACTCTTCCTAAAACATACATTACCTGTTTTTATCAAAGCACAAAAAATTTGGAAGAAATAAAAGATTATTCTATAGTCTTCTTCTTTTTTAAATTAATAAAGTAAACTAGCCAAATTAAATGAGTAAAAAGTCGATATTATTAGATTAAAGGAACAAAAAGTGCACAAAGATTATAACTTATATACATATTGGACAAAAAGTAAAAAAGTTCTGAAAGATAATTATAAAAAGTACTAAATTAACAAATCTAGCCCGAAAAGTGCTAATACCCATATTTTGAGTTGGTAACCAATTTTTAATTACTTTTAAGTTATATTTAAATTCGAAATTGTGTTTTTGAGTGCATATTTAAATAATAATTAAATTCCCAACCTTGTGTAATATAATACCGCTTTATGACCGTACCATAAGTTTTTATGCGTGTGTCTTTATTGAAAACATACACATAAATATTAAAAAGAATTTCGTTCAAATTTCATAAACATATAGGACAATACATAGTTTCATATCATGGAATAAATAAATAGAAAAATGTATTATGAAGTTCGTTTGTTTTCATAAAATTTATTTTATGCAATTATAATTTTCTACATGTTTTGCTTATGTTTTTTGGAAAGTCCTCGTTCAGACTTGCAATTTTTGTTGCTGGAATTTCTTAAAAATTTGCTTTGAAATTGCATTAGTGTCCACATTATGAAATTCTAATTTTTCAATTATGCATTAAAAAATTCTATTACACCACAAATTTTCCTGAAAAATGAACACTTATATTTGCTTTTTCTAATATTTTTGGTTCTCATACAACTGAAGAAATAAAATTATAAAACACGTCAAATACAACTAGCAACTTGAAATTAACAATTAAGAATTTCAAATCAAAAGAGAATTGCAGAGCACATGAAACTGTGTACCGCTCCCTAATCTGCTTACCCCTCTCATCAATAAACTCAAGAATTGCTGCAACAAAAATTGCAAGTCTGGACAGAGACAAAGCGTTCAATAGTATTTGGAAATTTTCTAGTGCTGTCGTACTTTCAACGTAATTTAATAAGAACTTTAATTGACCATTGAAAAAATGAAATCGTATTTAAAAAAATTTAACTTTAAGTAAAAATTAGCTAATTATGTACTTAAATATTAAGTTAGAAACTATGGGTGGGTTGGCATCACTGCATCAAAAAGATTTGTCAAAACGAACCACGAATGTGTCGTTTGAACGGCATGGTTCACAATCGTGGTTCAGAGAGCGAACCAAGTCGTTCATGTTGCCGTCTGAACATAGCATAAATTGCCATATAAATGGATATATGAATTTGAAATCAATCTAGTTTTCAATTCAAAAAGTTTGATTGTGTTAGTGAAAAAAGTGTGAGTGTATTAAAATTGAATGGAATTGAAAGTCAAAAATTTAACGTGTGACCCCCAAGTTAAAACTAAATGTTTTTTGTGTAGTTGTATTGTTGTAGAAAAGAGGTCACCTGATACTGTATTCGCTTATAAAAATTCACTAATCACAACTGCGACTGAATTTATCAATTAACAGGTTTTGGAAATACAGTCACAGAACACATTTTTGATATAGTCCTTTCACAAAAACCTTCTTGTATGATTGCTTTAGAGTAAATAAAGCTACCACATTGATTTTTTTTATACCTTAAGCTTTTGCCGATAAAAAATCGAAAAATCGTGCCAAATCGTCTTTTCTTGCAACTATGTATGTATAGCTGCAACATTTTTGTCTTTGCAATTTTATTGTCTCTCTAACTCTTTTACGACATTATTCAATATATATATATATATATATATATATATATATATATATATATATATATATATATATATATATATATATATTTAACTGAGCATATTTATATTGTGAAATAATTGTCGATTAAGATTATAAAAAAAATATATAAATACACCTTTTTATCCAGAATAGGGAAAACACTTACAGCCAAACCCACGATATCGAACGTTGTCGTTCGCAATCATTTTTAACGACAAACAGCTGATTTGGGACCCACTAAGCTTGTTCAGCACGACAAGTCGATCGACAATGCATACGAACGATGACGTAACCATTTCCATACAAATTTGGTACCCACTATGAAAATTCAAACGACAACAAATGTGAAAATCAGTCACTTGGTTTGTGCTTGTCGACAAAACAAAAAAGTACACATAAATACCAAATTTTTAAACAAATTTACATTTATGAAAATCAAAAATAAAAATGTTAATTTTTTTTGCGTTTATTTTATTTATTTAACTCACAAACATGCATTTTTGTCACATAATTCTTTTTGAATTACATACATACATACATATATATGTATGTATGAATGTGTATACGTGCAATTTATCTAACCAATTCTAAACACTCAATTAGGCAAATTACTCTTTCCACTTCAATAGATTGCTTGTCCCATTGGTGCTACTCCCCTCCATTCTTCATTACAATCCGCTTGCATTATTTTAGGAGTATCTACACATTTCAACTGATATATTTATTTATATTTCACACACAAAATTTTGAAAATAACTTTTTAATTTTTTTTTGTATTGTCTTATGTTTATTATTGTTGTTATTTTTATTATTTATTTGTAGAAACTTTAAGTAGCATAGAGTTGCATTTTTTATGGAATACTTTTCACTTTTCAGCGCTTTTAATTTGTAAAGTAGCGTTTTATTTGTGAAATTTTTGATGTGGCAATATGCTAATTTGACAATGAGTAAATGCATTACGTTAACAACGTAAAGGTAGAATTAGTAAAATCGTATCATTCTACTTTACAGGTTGCCGTATCGTTCAACTTTGTGCACAAGTTATATTTAGAAAATGTAACAGTTTGCACAGCACATTTTTTTTTGTCTGGCATTAAATACGGCGTTTTTGACATTCGCTACAGAAAAGTCTGTTTTCTGCAGATTCCTACGTCAGCAGTGCTACCACCACATATTTTATAACTAGTAACATGCATTGTATATGGTACGGTTTTTGTCCGCTGACACGCAACATCACGATACGATTTTACTAATTCTACCTTAAAGCCCGACGACCGACAAGTCGATAGTTAGTGGGTCGCTCAAACGAACTATAATGAGTGACTTCTCGTCAGTCGATCGACATCGTGGGTTAGGCTGTTATTCTTTTTTTTTTTTTACTAGTGCCAGTTTTTAGTCGCACTTAGTTAGGCGCAGTTTCGAGCCCGTTTGCTCGAAATAGTAGGTGCTTACGCTAGCAAAAATATAAGAGAAAAATAGTTGAAAGAAATTTTGAAAATTTTAAATATTTGTTTTATAATTTTTTTTATCATTTATTTAAGTCAGTTACTTTTCGATTTCTTTGATTTTGCATTTTTTTTTATTAAATTAAAAAAAAATATATTTTAATGAATTTTTGATGTATAGTTTTCTTTATTAGTTTTTATTTCTTTTTATTAAATACAACAAAAATGTTATTTATATTTTCAATCTGATTTGAAATTTGTTGTCATTGCCCAAAATGATGGGTTAAAGTAATTTTTCAGGCTGTAGGGACTAGCGGTAAGTAACCATCATAAAGGTTTGGAGTAACCTATATAAAAATTTAGGCCAGGTTACCATGGTGAAATCCAGTAGGATTTCAGAGGGAGGGAGGCCACGGTGAGCCAAAAAGACCGGTTAACTCAACTTTTATGTCGAGAGAGAGCAGACGACTTTGTGGCATAAATTTTTTTTTTCATTTTTAATTTTTTTTCAATAGTTTTTTTGTCTTTATTTCAAAATTACACTTTCGGGCTCCAAATTTATAAACATATTTTCCATCTTGGTTTTTACATCCTACCAAGCACAGCTGGCATGATTTTTTTGTTGTTTGTTGCTATTGCCTGAATCTGTTGGCAAGAACACCCCCCAAGACGGCGAGCTCAGCCGGAGCTGAACGCGAGCATGCCAGCGAGGCCGACAAATCTGGCAACCAGGGAAAATGAGGCACGGACAGTAATGTATACAATAAAATGTCTAAATCAACACCGGTAGCAACCTGGAAACAGCAACGTTAATTAACAAATATAAATATATTACACATGCTTCAGCGGCTTAAATTCTGCAGTAAACTTATCTTTAGGCACTGAAAACAATATTTTTATATATGCTGAACAAAGTATAATCAAATGAATAAATAAAATGAGGTTGTTGTATTTAAATATTTTATGAATTCTTAAACACAAAAAATCCATTTTTTTATAAAATTTAAATTTTTTTAGGTAAAAATTTTACGCTATCTCTAAAATTCTTGAACAAATTTGTGAACAATATTTCCAAGGCCTTGGTTTTTATTTTAACAAATAATTTGTTACCCAATTCTAAAATTATTTTTACAAAAATTGCAACAAATTAAAACAAATAAAAAGTACACTAAAGGTAAAGTCCTACATACCCAAACTAACAATAACAATCAAGTTTTAACCAAAGCAGGTAGAAACAAATATCAAACAATAAAATTGCTTGCATGAAAGCAAAACTGCCAATAAAATACCTGAAGGAACAATCGTTATGCGATCTATTTTTAACACCCTTTAGTGGTAAAAAATAGCCACGTCACAATAACGCTTTTAATAATGTTTGTGTGTATTTGAATGCAAATGAGACTTGTGCATATTTCAATAAAAAAATCACCCCTTTAAGCACCTTTGGCCTGTGCTCATTATGTTTGTTGTTGTAAAATTTGCAAACAAAATCTTGATAAGTAATAAATCCATTCCAAATTAATTTTTATGCCACTGTTTGTGACTTTGTTTTTACCTGTTTTGCATAAAAAGTTAAATTTCATTACCAAAAATGAAAAAAATGTACACTTGTGGGAAAAAGGGATGAGTGAATCACAATTTCGTAACAAAAAATCTTAAACAAATTTGTGAAGTGATCATTGTACTTCAAGCTTTGGTTTTAAATAGGTCAGTTGCATTGTGACTTAACACGTATCCTTAAAAATAGTTTTGTTAGAATATTTTATTTAAAAATTAAATTTTATGGATCAAAGTTATAAAAGTGAGTTTTTTTAATATCCATATTCAAAACTTCATTATTTAAAAAACGTTAAATATATTTTTGTTAATCGAGACCAGTACAACTATAAATTAAAACGTTGAATTTTTGAATTACTCAAATGTAATCTTCTAAATATCTCGAAACAATAAATGGGTATATGATTTTGAACACTTTCATAATTAAGGGCACACACATACATACATATGTATGTAAATTGGGCTCTGAATTGTATTAAAATAATATAAGCTTACCGTATGGAGAATAAGGACGAAATTTTGACGAAAATAAATGACGAAGTATACAAATTATTAAAAAACTCAGGAAGAAGCATTATTTGGTCTTGTTTCTATGAAATCCAAAAGGAAGATGGGTATATTTTGAAGGGATGCGTATACTGCGGTACATGCCACAAGCTCTTAAAATATATTTGCCAGCGAACTTCAAATTTATTGAAGCATAAGTGCAACCATTCACAGCCACATGAACCTGAAGCAAAACAATTAAATATTGAAGACAAAAATGCCTGCTTTAAAGTATTTATGGACTTCACAATTGAAGATTGTCGGCCTTTCAGCATAGTCGAAGAAGGTTCGGGGTTTCGAAAAATGATTGCCAAATGCATACAAATTGGCGCAAAGTACGGTGACAATATTGATTTGGACAACATTATCCCCACGCAAGAATATTGTCGCGTAAATGTAAATTGGCGGCTGAGAAAAAGAAACAAGAAATTAAGCCTCATATACAGAGTCTGATTAGCAACGGTGAGGCAGCGATTACTATTGACATTTGGACTGATGATTTTGTTAAAAGAAGTTTTCTTTGTGCTACCGCACATTTCCAAGTGAATTTCAAATTAGTAGAAGTTACTTTAGGGATGAAATCCATGAATTTCATGTCCAATTCATGTGCGAATATAAGAAACAAGTTAAGCAGTATTTTTGAAGAGTTTGGTGTGACTGATTTTTCAAATGCAGTATTTGTCACAGATCGTGGAAGCAACATTATAAGTGCTTTGAAAGATTACACGAGACTAAACTGTTCTGGCCATCTATTTTCTAACGTACTAAACGATGCTTTTGAAGCGACCGACGAGTTAAAAGGAATATCATGTGCTTTTAAAAAAATTGTTAAATATTTTAAAAAGTCCAATAAGCAGCACATGCTATATACTGCCTTGAAGAATCATTGTCCGATAATATGGAACTCCAACTTCGCAATGTTCAAATCAATTTTGCATAATTATGGAAAAATTAATGAAATTCTTTCAGATAGTTCTGAAAGACGAACCATAATAAACTTCAATTTTTCTGTCCTGCAAAGTTTAGTCGAGATTTGCAACGACTTTGAAACAATTTTCAAAAAACTGCAATACAGCGTGAAGAATAGATAGAAGGAATAACAAAGCAAATGCTAGGACACATTTGCTTTGTTATTCCTTCTATCATAAAAGGTTCAAACAATTTGCGAAATTCAAACCAACGAAGAATCTGATATTGCGGCCTTAAAAACTAATATTTTAGTTCACTTGGAGAAATGGAAATCGAACTTAAGTATCTTCCATAAATCTGCATTATTCTTATATCCTCCTGCTATATTTTTGCAAGCAAATGAACTTAGTAATATAAAAGAATTTTGCGTTTCAAAGCTAACAGAAAATCATATTGGCAGTTTTTCTGACCTATCACTTAACAGCAGCAACATAGTGTGTACTTCACCGATTAGTTCTCTTCAAGTACAAGCTCAAAAATCACTTTCGCCAATTATATTTCCCACTTGCTCGTCTATATCTACTTCGGAATCAGCTACTTCAAATTTAAGTCTTTTCTTCCGCACATTAACAAGCGAATCAGAGGCCAGTATTGAAACTGGAAGGGATGAAGTCGAGCGTTATTGTAATAAAAACGTACGAATTACTGATGAATTCGATATAATGCTGTGGTAGAAAATCAATTCCAGCAAATGTCCCAAATTGTCAAAATTAGCTATGAAAATATTATCCATTCCTGCTAGCAGCGCAGCATCCGAACGCGCGTTTTCTCTGGTTGGTAATATATTTGAAAAAAGAAATAGGCTGGAGCCTAAAACTGTTGACAGTATTTTATTTTTGAATTCTTTATATGAAAAAAAATATGGTAAGATGTATAAGTAGTCTCTAAACAAGTAATTTGAATTTCATGCTTTTAATTTATTTCCATGTACTTTTTAATAAATTAGTTTAATGTAAAATTAACATATACATAACAAGATTAAAATGATTCCAAAGCCGGGCAAAGATCTAACCAAGGCTGAGTCATATAGGCCAATAAGTCTACTATCAACTATGTCAAAGCTTTTCGAAAAACTGCTCAAAACAAAATTGTCCCCAATTCTAATTAGTGGTGGGTGCATACCAGACCATCAATTTGGTTTTAGAAGTCAGCGTAGCACCATTGAACAAACTCACAGACTGGTTCAATTTATGAGAAGAACTTTTGAGGAAAAAAAGTATTGCTCTTTATTGACGTTTCCCAGGCATTTGATAAAGTGTGGCATGAAGGCCTAATTTTAAAATTGAAGACTTACTTACCAATAAACATTTTAAATATTTTGGAAAGTTACATTATTTCCCGTAAGTTCACTGTTGTGGAAGGAGACTTTACGAGTAGGCCTGAAACTATTTCATCCGGTGTGCCACAGGGGAGCATACTGGGACCAGTTTTATACTTGATTTATACTTGCGATATGCCTGTGAGCAGTAGTATCCATACTTCCACATTTGCCGACGATACAGCCTGCCTTAGTATGCACGAAAACCCTGATGAGGCATCCCGCAAACTCCAGGAACACATTAGCCAGATGGAGCTTTGGTTAAACTTATGGAGAATTAAAGTCAACGAACAAAAGTGTGTCCATATAACGTTCACCCTAAGAAGAGATACTTGCTCCCCCATTCGGATTAACAATCAAGTTGTTCCTCAACATTCACATGTGAAATATCTTGGTATACACCTTGATCGACGACTTACATGGAAACATCACATTGACTCTAAGTTAACTCAAATGAAACTTAAATTAACTCAGGTACATTGGCTGATTGGTAGAAATTCAACACTTAGCCTAGACTGCAAACTTTTAATATACAAGTCGCTTTTAAAGCCAATATGGTGTTACGGAATTCAACTATGGGGCACTGCTTCAGTTTCAAATGTAGAGAAAATTCAACGAAGGCAAAATAAAATTTTACGCATGATAACATCGGCTCCATGGTACATCAAAAATTCAAATATACATCGCGATTTGAATATGCCACTAGTGACTGAAGAAATTGTAAAATACGCAGGCAAATATCTAACAAAACTCGAATCACATCCTAATCCGCTTGCTCGTAATATTTTGAACTTTACTGGGAACATCCGCTTAAAAAAGAGAGATACACGGGCTCTAATATTCAACACTCTAGATGATGAAGCTGCTTGAAAACACTTTTTTCTTTTTGTTGCTTATCACTACTTATGTATTATTAATAACTATCACTAAGCTTATGTCCGACATTGGTCGGGCCTAATAATTTTTTTATAGATTTAAGATTTGAATACTTATTGTTAGTTCATATTTGAAGATACAATAAATAAAAAAAAAACATGCATTAAAAAAAAATATATACATATATTTAAAATGAAATAAAAGTTCCCTGTTAAAAATATAAAACTCTTCTCGTTGACAAATATTGATGTCGGGAAACTAGATTTTTTTTATAACAAAATAGTTGAAAAATATGAAGTAAGTAAATTCGCTTTGAAACATTTACAAAAAAATTGCGAAAAGTTAAATGTTAATGACAAAACAAAACTAGAGCTTCGTCAGTGGTAGTAAGATAATTAGGAGATAAAACTTAGAATACATAGCCTTAAAGCGACTGATATTATTTCAAAAAAATAAATTCATAAATTCATTCATTCATATATACACATAGTTGTTGGAAGTTTATAGTTATACGTGTTCGGTTGAAAATTAATCCGTGTGTTTGTATTTTGAGTGTTTTTTATATTTAGCTGCACGCATTCGTAGTTGTTTGACGGCCAACACTCAAAAAGTACTTAAAACGATACTTTTGTCATTCTCTGCTGGATACCGCCTAGGTTATTTTTTTTTTGCTTATTTCTATCTTTAATTTTAAATATTTTATTTACTTGTATATTTTGAATTGACTTTTTAAAATAAAAACAATTAATATAATAAAAATTATATTTTTTGCCAGTATATCAATCATGTATGATAGCTCTATTGTGGGGGATATATCAGTCAATTATCATCCTTAACACAAGCAAGTTTTTCAAATCTTGTAAATAACTAATTTTTTTGAACTTTAATTATTTTATTTTAATTTAAGTAACAAAATTTATGTAACAAAATTTTAATAACAAAATCACAAGCAACAATGTCGTCAGTGCAGCAGTTAAAATAATCAGGGTTGTTTTATTTATTTGTTTGATAACCCTGTTTTTGACATAACGCTGACGCTTTTGTTTAGGTATGGCATTTCAGCGTTAAAGCTCGACGAAAAAAAAACGTTCCGCTTTACGTCCTTGTTTAGGGATAGCTGTTAAAGAGAAGAGAAATAAACTTCTTAAGAGATAAAGTTAAAAGCTCAGTGCTGCGAGAATGATGATTTTATCATATTTTTGATGATTTTTGGACCAAAATATGATTTCATAATTTTTTTTCTGGAATCATGATTTTTAATTTTGCAAATTATGATTTTTATTTTCAATACGTATCTATGTACATATGCATCTGTGGTTTTCATTAATAGCAGTGGTCTTAGTATCTAAATTTCTCAAATTTTTTGTACACTATCATGTAGATATAGGTAATGAAAATATTCCAACTAATTTTTAGGAAACATTTTCTCAAGGATCAGATCCTAGAGAATTAAAACAAAAAACAAAATATTATAAACATCGGAATTGTGTTCTGACAAAACAATTTATGTCGATGAAAGTGATTGTGGCTAAAGAAAAACAATGTCCGTGCAACCCCCAAAATGATATAGGTTGTTTTTGTCAAGAAAAAATTCTAAAATTAAAAATTTGTGTATGTACCTACATGTGGGATATAAATGACATAAGACTTAAAATAACGATAAGCACTGTACAAAGCACAGTTATGTCAAGAAAAGAAAAAACAAACACACAAGTGATTACGATTTCTTATTAACCAAACAAATATGAAAAAATAATTTTCAAACTTGTTCAGATAAAACAACGTTAGTGGCGCTGTGTTTTTTGTAAGAAAAAAATTATTTTGCAAGTCAATGTTTATCAACATCCTACGTTAACTAGTATTGAAACTTATTTGAAAAAACGTAGAAGTTGTATTGTTGTTAGAAAAAAATGATATAGGTCCACATTAAAAAAAAATATTTGAAATCATATGTAACAAAATTTTTGTTTGTTAATTTACTGACTACCAGGTGACTTAAGTAATATCAACTTTTAGTTAGTTAAAAAGTGTGAGACAATTGACTACCGCCTAGGAAATCGCAGTGTTAAAATAGTTATGTGTTTCCATTGGAAAGTAATCGAAGTGTCAGTCAGTTTTTTCTTGCCTTTATGCAGTGGTAAGGAAATGTGCTAGGTCCAGAAAAAAACACTTCTCAAGTCCAGCGGAAAACAATATGCATCTAGTGTACTCACATTTATTTAACAAATAACTTTTGTGTTAATTTTATATAACAAAATGAATAGTTTCGTTGTCCTCACACTGATATAATTTCAATAAATTTAGGCAGATTTTTTGTCCCATGAAAATTTCAAAAAAGGACTTAGCATATTTGCCTACTAAGCCAACGATATATTGCTTTGATTCACTTTACTTATGCACCCTGTGTCTTACATACACAAAAATGCATCATTATTTTTGGCATATACAATAAGAAATTTGATTTTTATGTATGTACATAAATATGTGAATTGTTGTTTATTAAAAAAATGAATTTGTGATAGCTTTTTTCTTCAAAATATGATTTTATTTCTGGCAAATGATGATTTTCTGTGCCAAGCTTCTGGCAGCCCTGCTCACACTGGCGGAAAGAACTTTTAATCAGTGATGCCAGCTTATTGGAAACGGAAAGCTATTCTAAAACAGAGTTGCCGGTTCAGTCATGTATCTGTGAGACACATTTGGATTTCCATTCAATTTAACTACAGAAATATATAACATATCGCAACCAAACTTATGAATGAGAATCAGTTAGAGGACACTCATATGCACCATGTAATTCAATAGGAGGAAAATAACTAGATGATAATTCTGATGAGTTAGAGCTCAGAGTAAGTTATAACAGACTGATTACAATTAAATAATGTTTAGTACACAGTATGGCTTATAAGAATGATTTACATATTTATTTCATTTTCTTATTTTAAAATTAACATTAGTTTTTTAATATTAATGCTATTGTTGTTGTTGGTATTGATGTTGTTGTTGCTGATTTAGTTTTTCTTCCAACTATAATATTTCATCTTTACTTATCCAAGAATTGTGTTGAGTAGAAAATCCCAGCCATTTAACATATACCTCCATTCCTTTAATTTTAAGAACCTTTTAAACTAGATATGTATTTGAAAATCTAGTTTTTGAAAGTTCCTCAGTATAGAATCCACCTTTAATAGGATTGCCAAGATAGTCTTCTAATATGTATGTTGCAGGATTTGTATTTTGAACTCTTGCAATTGTGAAAATTTCTGTAGTCCAATTTGGAGTATAACCTTTTTCAAATGTGTGCTTATATTTGCTTATGCGAACATGATTTCCTACATTAAATTTCGACATTTTATAAATTTTCAAATGACTGTATACTGTATTTAGCAGCTTTTCCTCATTTGTTGAGTTGACTTTAATATGGGACATTTTACGATGAACTTTTCTATTGTATGCATTAAGTAAATCTTTGTATATAGCAATCCATTTATATGAACCATTATAGCTAAATTCTTTTCACATCATTCCTTTCAATGTTCTATTAAATCGTTTTACTATTGATGCTTTCATAATGCTATATGTTGAGTAGTGATTAATATTGTATTTATGCATTAATTTTCCAAAGTGTTTGTTGAAAAATTTTTTTCCATCATCTGCTTGTAAGTTTTTTGGTATTTGCCCCAATTCAATTCTTCCATTGCCTTGGTTGTTTCGAGTGCAGTTTTTGTTTTTAGCGGTACTGCCCGTGCAAATTTTGAGAATGTGTCAATTACAGTCAACAAAAATCTATAATTTCTATTTTCTTTAGAAATGTTCCCCATTTCAACTTAATCAGCTTGCCAAAGATCATCTATTCCCTTCATTACAATTAGCTCGCTTTTTAAATTTCTTTTTGAAGACATTAAGTTGTTTTTAGAGATTTTTTGCAGAGTAATGTGATATACTTGACGCACTTCCAGCTATTGATACAAACATGAAGTTTTCTAATCTATAAATATTTTCATTAAGCTGTTCAATTTGTTCTTCAAAGGATGTTTTAATTTGTAGAATATCTTTTTCAATTTTATAATTTTCTTCTATCTCTAATTTTATTTCGCGTTGTAGTTCTTCGATTTGCTTTTGAATATCTTCTCGTATTGTAGTATTGTCTCCCTTAAAGTATATTAATAATTTCTCTTCTAATTTTTCGATTTGAGTTTGCAAAAACAATTTATTGATAACATCGTTTTCCTCCAGAGCTTTTGCAACATTTTTGATCCCTTTGTTTTGGACATCAATGTTGTTGTTCGTATCCAAAAAGAACCCCAACAGTTTAGGTGCGTTTTTCAAAGAAAGTGTGCTGCTAGTATCGTTTAAATAGTGTCCAAATTTATCAACAGACATACTTTAAAGTTAGTGTATTATATTTGCTTCTCGTTATTGTGATTAGTATGACCTGCACCTTGTGATGCGAGCAGTAGCCGAAGTCGAAGTATATATAGTTTGGCTTATTCATGTTAAATTGCATCATTCCATCATCTAAATAGCTACCTTTGGGCTTAGGTCCTATTGATTCGGGTAAATTCTTCTGGTTTTTCTCATAAATAAAAAAGGTTATGGTTTAGTTTACAAAGAGGAATCAAAAAACTCTTAGAGATGCTACCCAACAGACCACTATCTAATGTGGACCTAAACCGTTTCTCCATAAATATTCTATATTTTGGAGGAGTTTTCATGATGAATACTCTACCAAATTGAACAAAGAAAATAAAATGTGGAATAATCAGAGAGAGTGCAGACGTATCAACAGGACCTTGTACACATTGGGTAGCATATTATAAAAACAACAATGAAAAAGAATATTTCGACAGCTTTGGAAACTTACAACCTCCTTCAGAAGTAGTCAAATATCTTGGTACAAATATAAAATACAACTATAATCAACATCATAATTTTAATACATTTACCTGTGGTCATTTATGTCTTAAATTTCTGTATGAAATAAAAAAGCACAAACATTTATATTTTACAGAACTCTTCAATGTCTTTTTTATTTTCTTCATTTTAATGATTTGTTGAAAGTTTTTTGGGCAATTTCAATAGCTGAGTTAATACCTAATGGTTTTTCCTTCTTTGGTATTTTTGTTGCAGCTCTAATTGATGTTCTAAACGGTTTTTTTATCATATAGCTTGTTCTTTTTAACATTTTTTTTTCTCCACACCAATACCAAATTTTGTATTGTAAAGGGAAATGATTTTTAGCAAGACTACTATCTTTTGATAAAACTCGATCCCAAGCTGAATTTTCAAGTATTTTATCAGCTTTATGTCTAGTGCTTAAATCCTTATTTTTTTAATAAGCTATATCGTGATCTTTACAAGCAGAGTCCAATAAATTAATTCCTTTATCACCTCGGTTTGAACGTTTTTGTATCTAGTTTTGTTCCAGGTCCACAGTACTAATATCCAGGAAGATGAAGTTCGACAGGTAGAGAGTTTATTATTTTATCTACTATACCTCCTCCAACGAAAATGTTTTTATTACTAAACGTTTTCTGATATCGTATAACGATATTATCTGATTTTTTTTATAATAAGAGGTAACATTTATAAAATGTATTTAGTTACAAGAATGCAGTTAGTGAAACAACATAAAAATATTTTAGTTCGCAATATTGATGAAGCATCAAACATCACTTCAAAAATAAAGCATATCCCCCTCTTACCAAATTCTATTCGTGCTCTAATAGTGGGGCCATCAAATTGTGGAAAGACTAATGCTATGATCGCCTTACTAGAAAGTCCTAATGGACTCAAGTTTAAAAACATCTATTATTGCTCAAAATCTCTTTATCAACCCAAATATGAATACCTGAAGAAACTAATTTCACCAATTAAAGGAATAGGATATTAAAAATTCATCGATAGTGAATCAGTTATTCCACCTGACGAAGCTAAAACTAATTCAATTATGATATTTGAGGATGTTGCATGTGAGAAGAAGAACAATATACGTACATATTTTTGTATGGGGCGACATAGGGATGTTGATTCATTCTACTTGTGTCAAACTTATACCAGAATTACCAGCATTTAATAAGAGACAATGCAAATGTTTATAGGGATCATGTTGCCAGCGACACGAGTTATGATAAGTTCCAAGAAATTTGTCGAGAGTGTTGGAAGGATAAATATGGGTTTTTAGTGATAAGCAGAGATGATGAATTAAATTATGATCGCTACAGAAAGCAATTTGACTATTTCATAACTATATTAACTAGTGTTCATAAAAATTTACTCTAGTTATTAATCTTACTTTAAACTTTATACATCTATTTGCTATAACCTCATCTGATACCTAATAAGCTGATATGAAAATCAGACCAGCTACCTAAAAACCAGACCAGCTCCTGATAAGCTGATCTGAAAACCGGACCAGGTACCTAATAACTTGATCTGATAGCTGATAAGCTAATCTGAAAACCAGAACAGCTCTTGATAACCTGATCTGAAAACCACACCAGCTCCTGATAACCTGATCTGATAGCTGATACCTGTTATT
The DNA here is from genome assembly GCA_949987645.1 of Tachina grossa. Classification (NCBI taxonomy): domain Eukaryota; kingdom Metazoa; phylum Arthropoda; class Insecta; order Diptera; family Tachinidae; genus Tachina; species Tachina grossa. The sequence continues at coordinate 57,145,792 of OX465277.1, read as the reverse complement.
TGCTGTTAGCAAACATGGATGAGAAAATTTTAAAGCAGTTGGTGTTAACAAGAACTGTGTTGAAGAAACAGCTTCGTAGTATAAAAACTGGTGAAATAGATACACGTGAACAACTAAGAAATACATTTAAACCTATAACAGAACCCCTTAAAGAATTTATAAATAGTTCCACGTCCACGTACAGACCAAACGGCTGAACCGATTTTGATTTAGTTTTTTCTGTTTGAAAGCTGACTTGATCGAGAGGGTTCTTAGCCATGTTTTAAGAAAATTCGTCTAACCGTTTAGATGATATCCCATCTTCTCTAGATATATTCGGCGGTTTTTAAAATTTTTAATTTTTGTTATTACTCACAGACTTCCAATACAGAAGATACTTATACTGATTTGTTAGTTTTGGAAGGAAGAAATGAATTAGATGCAAACTATGGTCCACATAAAGATTAAAATAATGAATGGAAATTTGGTGATAGTAACCTAAAACTGAATGAAGAAAAAATACAAGTTGGTGGTCAGATATGGGCTCTAACACCATGATTTCTCTAATGTTTCATAAAATACCAAAAAATTATGATAAATTTGAACTCGAAATCTATAAAAAGATATTAATTACTACTAATGCATATAGAAGAGACTTTAAACCTGATGGTCAAATTAAGGCTACTAGAGGATATAAATATAAACATATTATTAAGAAATTTATTGATGAGAAAAACCAGCAGAATTTACCCGAATCAACAGGATCTAAGCCCAAAGGTAGCTATTTAGGTGATGGAATGATGCAATTTAACATCAATAAGCCCAACTATATATACTGGAACGATCCAAATGAGTTAGTAGATCGACTTCGACTACTGCTCGCATCACAAGGTGCAGGTCATACTAATTACAATAACGAGATTGTATCAATTATTGAAGAACTACGTGAAGCGAATATAATACACTAACTTTAATAAACTATATAGAGTATGTCTGTTGATAAATTTGGACACTATTTAAATGATACTAACAGCACACTTTCTTTGAAAAACGCACCTAAACTGTTGGGGTTCTTTGTGGATACGAACAACAACATTGATGTCCAAAACAATAGGATCAAAAATGTTGCAAAAGCTCTGGAGGAAAACGATGTTATCAATAAATTGTTTTTGCAAACTCAAAGAGAAATTATTAACATACTTTAAGGGAGACAATACTATAATACGAGAAGATATTCAAATGCAAATTGAGGAACTACAACGCGAAATAAAATGAGATATAGAAGAAAATTATAAAATTGAAAAAGATATTCTACAAATTAAAACATCCTTTGAAGAACAAATTGAACAGCTAAATGAAAAACTTTATAGATTAGAAAATTACATGTTTGTATCAATAGCTGAAAGTGCGTCAAGTAGATCACAATACTGCAAAAAATCTCTAAAAACAACTTAATGTCTTCAAAAAGAAATTTAGCAAACGAACTCCATAAGCAAGCACGAAAACATTTTGTGCGTCGCAGAGTTGTAATGAAAGGAATAGATAATCTTTGGCAAGCTGATTTAGTTGAAATGGGGAACTATTCTAAAGAAAATAGAAATTATCGATTTTTGTTGACTGTAATTGACACATTCTCAAAATTTAAATGGGCATTACCGCTACAAAATGGAAAACATGAATTGATACTCTTGCGCAATAAGGACGATGAAGATCTTGTACGCTCGAGTGTTTCTATTGAAAAAACTAAACTTACAATTTCACTCATCTCACGGAGAATCCCACATGTACAATTATCCGACTTTAGCAAATTGAATATGATAAAAATTATTAACAATGGTGCTTCTATACCTATGACATTTCGCAGTTGGGATTGTCATGTTAATCCACAATTAAACACAGGAACTAGCCATATTTGGAATGTCAAACTGGCTGCAAATAGAGAACGCCCCCGTCTTGTATTGATTGCTTTTCAACAAGAAAATAAGTTTGTTCATTGTGATTTGACTACTTTAAAAGTATATTTAAATTCAGTCTCATATCTACATGATGATCTTAACATAAAGTTCAAATATGAACGATATGCAATTCTATATGATATGTATCTAAGGTTCCAACAAAGCTACTATATGAAAGAATCTCAACCGCTTCTAACTGCATCAGAGTTTAAGACAAAAGCTCCTATTATTGTAGTAGATGTCAGTCATCAGAATGAATCACTCAATAATGGACCGATTGATATAAAAATAGCATTTGAAACAGCAACTAATATTGCAGCAAAGACATCAGCTTATTGCATTCTTATTCATGATCGTATAATAGAATATATACCCATCAGGGGACAAGTTCGAAAAGTCTTATAAATTGAGTAATATAAGGTTTCAAAAGTAATTCAAATGATTTCATTGCAAAAGAAGTAGCGATTGTTTTCAAAAATTATGAATATAACAATTTCATTATAAAACCCCTATTTGATTTTAAATAGTTATCAATAAAAAAGCAAATTGGCTAACGAAAAACTATCATCACCTAAGTTGGACTGCTGGATCAGTTTCTTCTCAAAGCGTTTGCAATTTTTCAAAAGCCAACGCAAGACGTTCTATAATTTATGTAAAAGGCCAAGAAAAAAGACGATGGCTGGAAAAAATTTTATGTCGAAAAGGCTGTATCAACTTTAAACAAATAAAGATTAAGTATCCAGAATATTTTTATTGTAATTATCAGAAATTTGATGTTTGCGTATTAAAAAATGATATTTTACTAACAAAAGAAATATCTTGCTTTAAATGAATTTTTTCACTTTTTAATATATTAATGTATGTATTATTAATTAAAATTTTTAATTATTTTAGTGAATTACTATTTAAATTTAAGAACACAATTGCTGATGATGCTTGTAAAGCCCCGTTCAGACTATTATACAAGTATTAATACTTTCATCACATTTTACGATACAGAAATCTAAATACATTCGTTGCGACTGTCAAAAAAATCTAACGTAAAATCACATATTGTGTTCAGACCATCACACTTCAAATCAAATGTGTAGTACTAGTAGAAAACAACAGCTGTTCAATGAAAATTTCTGTGTTATTCATTTACTAGCGGCGGCAAGACGGTTTCATGCAGGCGGGCACGTGCCGACACTTGAAAAAATTCAGCAGTTAAAAATATTCTATGTAAATAACAGAAACAAATTTAAGAAAATATATTACAAAAACGTTAAAAAATTACGTCAACGAAATATACTTCCATACGATTCACTTATTCAAAATTTTGAGCCGATATACATATGACAAAACATTACATCAATGACGACACGCTGTTGGCGGCGAAACAGCCGACTTGGAATTTTTGTTTGTGTGAAAATGCAACCCTGATCTAATGAAAAGTATTATCGTTTAGAAAATTTTCTAAAAACGAAAAAGTGCTATGGGATGTCAAAATTTTTATCGTATTATTTGCCACTTTGATGACATTTTGCGTTCAGACTATCACACTTGCACGTATTATTTGAATTTTTGACAAGTATAAATACAAAGTATAATAGTCTGAACGCGGCTTAAATACAATAAAATACTGATGTGTTGGTTATCCATTATTAATTTCTACTTTTTGTTTCTCTGCTGATGACTGTACTTAGTTGAAACTTTGCTGCTTTAAAATAATCGCAGCCAAAGAAATGACTACGTTGCAAAATATAAATGTATTGTACACACCCACAAAATATTCCACGCACAAGTTCCTACGATCGCACATTCATACATACATACATATATACATACATACAAATATATTTCTTAAATAAATAAAGAAAATATGAGCTTAGCAGAGACAAACAAGCTGGACCCCTCACACACAAGCATTAGGGGGGTTCACATACATGAGAACATTTTATACATAAATAAAATAATTAAATAAATTAAATTAATTAATTAAATTATTTTATTTATAAACAATTTATTAGCGTGAGGAAATCATAGACACACATTCCCACGATTCATATGAGAATCGCGTGTAGTCATCTAATTTAATTTTTGATATTACTGATATGTTATTACGATAACAAATTCCTACAGTCTGGCAATACTGACAAGTTTCCCTTCTGTATTAGAAAATAATAATCATGTTTTGCCGTCGGCATTTGAAAAAATAATAATCATGTTTTGCCGTCGGCATTTGAAAAAAATAATAATCATGTTTTGCCGTCGGCATTTGAAAAAAATAATAATCATGTTTTGACGTCGGCATTAAGAAAAATATAATCATGTATTGCCGTCGGCATTTGAAAAAAATAATCATGTATTGCCGTCGGCATTTGAAAAAAATAATATGCATGTTTTGCCGTCGGCATTTTCCGTTGGTATTAGGAAAAATCATTTTCATGATTTTCCCGTCGGCATATATACTTATGAAATCTTAATCTTATTCTTAATCCAACCTCGTATGTATCAAATTTCCAAGAATTTTAAAATTTTCAAATTTTAATTACCCAAATTTAACAATTTCAGCCACAATTTAACAATTTTAATTGTTTCGAGACGCTCAGCAACGCCCAGTTCACAACTACTCTCATAATGAAAGCTAACAAATATGTAAGGTAATTATACAAATATAAAAAATTTCGATTGAGTATCTTATAAAACCAAAAAGTTATAGATGTTTGAAAATCAAGAGCTTACTAAGAAATTTCTCATTTTAGCAAAATACTGAAAATTTCCGTTTTGAGACACCTAGATGAAATAAAGTTTTAAGATTTTGGCTCCCGAGATTTACTAGTGTCTACTTTCGAATGAACTTTAACATTTTTCAATCAGTGTCCATAAAAAATGACTTTTGGCCGCCATATCGTAAAATGGTCCCCGGTGCGGCTGTGCTTTCAAGGATTGCGTTTACTGGTTGTGCTTCAGTTCCACTTGTGTTCTTTTGCCAAAGAATCGCACGTAGTCTCGTTTGCTGGTGGCGCATTTTTATTTGTCTTCATGTGTATTTGATCACCGTTGTTGTTATTGTTGTCGTATTATTCAAAATGGCTGACGCAAAAGTCCTAATTAAAAAACTTAATCTTGATAATTATGCAATTAGCTGGGAATGTAAAAAGCAAAGTTGCGTTTCATTGTCAACGACGGAAGCCGATTTCATAGCCTTATCTGAAGCATCAAAGGAAGCAGTATGGATTAGAAAACTTTTTATAGACGTACAAAGTTTTTAAAGTAATTCAACTGATTTCATCGCAAAAGCAATTGTTTTCAACAATTATGAATATAACAATTTTATTATAAAACCACCATTTGATTTTAAATGGTTAGTCCGCTTTTACAATTGGGAAATTGAAAGGCAGACATTTTCTTCATTCTTTTTTGAATTAACCTAAACCTTTTACAATTGGATAATTAACAGACAGACAGAAAATTTATAGTTTGTGTACTTCTTCGCGTTTGCTACTCATATTCACGTACACATAAATACACACATATGTCTTGATATACATCAAGTATGCATACAACCCCTGAAAGGAGAAAAAGCATGTGAAGCAACAAGATTAAATTACGAAAAGTAGAAAAGAGAAACAAAAAATGTCCGTTACAGAGGTTCGTGTACTACACACTCTACCTCTTCAACCCCTCGTCAACAAACTTCGTCTGTCTGCCTTTCAATTTCGAAATTGTAAAAGGGGACTTATCAATAAAACAGCAAAAAGAAGCAAAGTGGCTAACAAAAAACTATCATCACCTAAACTGGACTGCTGGATGAGTTTATTTAAAAACGCTTGCAATTTCTTAAAAGCCAATTTAAGACGTTCCAAAATAATTGTAAAAGGTGAAAAAAAAGATGACGGTTAGAACAAATTTTATAACCCAAAAATTTCTAACGTTGACTATATAGACTACATGAACTTTAAACAAATGTAAATTAAGTATTCAGAATATTTTTTATTATATTTACTATTACTACAGAGCATGTATCTTCAGGAATTCAGTTTTACTTACAGAAAATCCTCACAAACTTTTAAGAAAATGCAGATATAAAAATTAAAACAACACTTTTTAATTTCAAATAAAAAAACTATCAAGATACCCGTACTTCTCATCTATACAAAAAAGACCAGAGGTATATTTACAACAACATCAAAAGACCTTATTTGTAGATACATACATAAGTACATAAAATCAATTTGTAGATATATAGGTGTCGCTCTTGCTGTCCTTTCTGAACTTAGCTGTCGCTAACATCTTGAAGGATGTCTGATGGGAATGGCCAACTGGGATGTATGTATGTATGTATGCGTATGTATGTTTGTACATAACCTGCAGGAGAACGAACTAGTGTCCAACTAGTATCTTAGTAGTACAGAAATCACCACCACTAGTTCTCAACTGTAATCCTTCCTACACTATCTTAATGCTCAAATTAGCATTGAGTGTGTTTAGAAAACTACTAGTACCATTGGTACTAGTTTAGGAATAGTTTATTACCAGTTCTTTTGTAAATAAAAATTCTATAAAGTTGGTGGTTTTATTCCTTTGTTACCCAGTGACAACGCTAGTTAAAATTTGCAATTATTTATCAAAATTCAGAAATACAAAAGGGTAATTATAATTATTTAATTATAATTATTTTTAGATCAAGCTACAATTTTAGTAATTATATCATACTATATCTTCTGGTGTGCCACAGGGTAGTATTCTGGGTCCTGTCTTGTATTTAATATATACTTGTGATATGTCTGTGAGCAATAATATCCATATTTCTACATTTGCCGATGATACAGCCTGTATGAGTGTGCACGAAAACCCTTATGAGGCATCCCGTAAATCTCCAGGAACATATTACCCAGCTGGAAATATGGTTGAACTTATGGAGACTTAAAGTCAATGAACAAAAGTGTTTCCATATAACGTTCACCCTAAGAAGAGATACTTGCTCCCCCATTCGAATCAACAATCAAAATATTCCTCAACATTCCCAAGTGAAATACCTTGGTATACACCTTGATCGAAGACTTACATGGAAACATCATATTGACTCTAAGTTAACCCAGATGAAACTTAAGTTAACTCAAATATATTGGTTGATTGGCAGAAACTCAACACTCAGCCTAGACTGCAAACTTTTACTATACAAGTCGCTTTTGAAGCCAATATGGTGCTAAGGAATCCAGTTATGGGGCACTGCTTCAACTTCCAATGTCGAGAGAATCCAACGAAGGCAAAACAAAATTTTACGGTTAATAACATCGGCTCCATGGTACATCCAAAATTCTATTATACATCGTGGTTTAAATATGCCACTAGTGACTGAAGAAATTGCAAAATACGCAGGCAAATATTTAACAAAACTCGAATCACATCCTAATCCGCTTGCTCGTAATATTTTGAACTTTACTGGACACATCCGCCTAAAAAAGAGGGACACACGGGCTCTTATGCCTAACACTCCAGATGGGACTACTTGAAAATACTTTTTTCCCCCTTTTTTGATTATCACTACTAATGTATTACTTATAACTATCACTAAGTTTATGTCCGACACTGGTCGGGCATAATAATTTTTTTATAGATTTAAGATTTGAATACTTATTGTTAGTTCATATATGAAGGTACAATAAATAAATACATGCATTAAAAAATTATACTAATTTTCATATAGTGTAAGAGCTCTGTTAGACAGTTAAAATTTATTTTGCATTGTAGTGCCTTGGAACTACTTCATATACTAGTACTCATCAGAACTAGTAATTTTACACAACAACCCATTTTGCACTAGTTCATGCTATTCTAGTAATTATACTAGTAGCTTTTAGACAATTATCGCCTATTCTCCTGCAGGGTATGTATGTACACATATTATCAAATTTCTTATCAATACTCAAGTATTTATTAGATCTTAACAATCACACTATACCTACATATATGTATACTTACATCATGAAAATATACGAAGCATCGAGCAAGCCACAGACGTTTGAAAAGTCGTTCAGTCAAAGCTCTTGCCAAATATAAAGAAACTTATCGTACACTCAGGGAAAAGCAACAACTTAAAAAAATAAGAACGCGTCACAATAATTCAATAATTTTCAATATAAAAGAAAATGTATATTGAGATACTTACAAACTAATGAATTTAATAAATGAATACTGTAAATTAATATTTTTCCATATTGAAATAAGAAATTTCAACATAGCTAGACTTTACCGCCCGTCTAGACTGGCAATAAATATGTTGGCAATATAGCAATAACGCCGGCAGAATAGCGGAACAATATTGCTTATTGCTTTACTTATGTTAAGGCTATGGGAAATCGTAGCCACAATATGGAAAAAGTCAACAGGGAAGGTGCAGAATAAAAATATAATTCACTTGTAAATATCTGGTTAATCGAAAAATTTTTTATATTTAAAAACTTATAATAATACAAATTAATTCACTACACACGTTTTTAAGAGACTATTTCCTTTTTAATATACATACATATGTATATTTTATAAATTTCAATAATATTATCGAAATGCCAAACGCAATACAGAAAAGTCGAACATAAATTAACACCGAGTTTGACGTTTCACGTTCGCAATAATTGTCAACGAAAAACTGTTGACAATTATTGCCACAATTATTGCAAGTACTGGCAATTAGCAGTCTCCATTGGCATTATCAATAATTTGACATTTGCTGCAATATATGTTAATGATTTTATTGCCAGTCTAGACGGGGGGTTAGTTAATGTTTCTTATTAATTCAATATGTTTTTTATTGACTTTAAGCTGTTTTTTTCTCTGGGTGTAGAAAAGACGTTCAGTCATAGAAGGCGGGTATAGTTAAATAAACAAAATCTGCAGACTTTAACGCGTGACAAATTAAAGCATGAGGATAAGGGAAGTTCAGTTATATGATAGTATTTTATAGTACCAAATGTCGATATTGAAAACAATTTATTTCTACGTACATATAAATCATACATGTGCAAGCATATCTTTCCCTATAAGGCGTTATAGGAATGCAAGAAAAAAAAACAAATTATGCTTAGAGTCTGAACACAATGTGCGGTGCGGTTTTTCATACGATTTTGTAGTAAAAAACAGCAGTTCGGAACGGAATAAAATTAAAATCTATTTTATTTTCATTGCGGTCTTTCTTATTCTCTCAATTTTTGACACTCTTTTTCTTTGTGATGTTGCCACAGGTTTTTTTTGGTATGTTCTGATTAAGTTTTTTGTGTTTTGTGGCAGCAAAAATAGAATTAAAACAAAAAAAATTAAATAATAAAAAAAAAGTCCATAAAGTACTCATTGTGCCAAACTTCTCCGTCGTTGTGTTAATGTCAGTTGAAAAAGGCGAAGTTTAATGTATTACGGATTCATTGGGCCCCGGCCTTTATGTTTATTTTTCTCTCCCGCAACAAGAAACCGCACCGCACTGCAAACATTGTAGTTAGACCAGTGATGACATTAGGATACGATAGATACATTGTTCGTATCTTCTGATGACTTGACGTACCATGTATAATCCTGACGTTTGAATCTTTACACAAAATTTACAGAAATAAAATATTAAACTTTCCGTCTCTGACAAAGTTTGTTAAAGTTGTCAATTTCGTTAACAGTGACAACTAAATACAAAAACAACATGTATGTATTTTGTTGTTAAGTTTTCTAAGTTCTTCTGTCGTCTGCTTATTCTTGTGTATGTGTGTTAAGATGAAAATTTAGAAGAAAACATTAACGATTTTTATAGTGTTTTCACACCTAAAGTTAAAACCTATTTTCAAAGCTAAAACAGCTGATTTTGGGTTCACAACGCAAGTTTGATAAATTCTGGGGTCGAATCGTTACATCCGTGGACGTACAACTCGTCACGTAAAAACACAATTTTCGGATTATGACATACGTGAACGTATTGAAATCCCATTCAGTTTATAAGATTGACGTATCATTTAGTTTGTTTTCGTACGATTGCCAATACGATCACGTATGTAACGATTTGAAGCCTGGTTTTAACTCACAGACTGTTTAATAACTTTGTTTTGTAAAAATAAGTGTATTTGTTGTTTTTTTTTTTTTTTGCTTTTCATAACATTTATTTATAACACTTATTTTTGTTCATATGAAAAACTCAGAAATTGCACAATACGCTTTATATATATTGCAAATAAACAATTTAAAATTATGGAACTACTTATACAAAATGAAGAAGTTCTTGGAAATAAAGTTATTATATACAAAAACGCATAAATACATTACAAGATAAACGATTTTTATATGCAGATGGATGTCAGTCATATCGTCTTTTTTCACTTTCCAGAAGATAATTTTTTTTGGCGTAATTTTTTATTATTGTTGGTGCTGCATCAATTTTTAAGTTTAAAATCTCTCAATCGGTATGTATTCACTAGCATAAACATTAGCAGCTGCTTCCAGCAGCACTGAACTTAGCACAGCGAAAACAAAGTTGCTTTTCATATAACCAATTTAAAACTAATTCAAAAATGGTTTTAAGTTGATTTTAACAAAATCATATTGTATGGTAAAATCAGGTTTTAGCAGTTGGTTTTAAGGTTAAAACCAACTTTTATTAAAACCATGTCAGTGTGAAAACACTATTAAATATGTTTCAACATGCGATCCATCTAAATCTATGATTACTAGTAGTGCGAAGTTGTTCTGAGGAAATAGTAATCGTTTTTATTTCAAGAAATTTATACGAACTTTTTTATATAACCGCCTTAGTATAAACGGTCGTATATTAATTTTTACAAAAATGAATTTGTTTTGATAACATCCAAAGATAGTTACATATACTTAATTTTAAAGTTTGCTTACTGTATTTTTAAAAATTACATACCTAATATTTATGACTTAAATAAATATAAAAATTAATTTATAAGATATCATTTTCTTTACAATATTCATATATTTTTAAAAATTTTATCCTCCACCAATGTTGGTGAAACATATATACTTCAAAAGGTATTTTTATGTAAATATGCACAATATAAATAATTTTTCAAAATTCTGAGAATTAAAGTGATGAAAACCTATTTGAATTTGTTAAAAATATAACTATTTTGTTTTTGTTTTGTAAACACATTTTCATAATATATTGTTACGAAAATAGCCATCGACAGGTTTAAGGCAGCATTACACAATAATATTCCAACAGGGTTAATGTAAGTGTTACGCGAAAATATTCCTACAGGGTCAATGCAAAGAATAATCTAGAATAGTAGCAAATAACTAAATAAGCATGCGTAGCATATACAAGCTTGATTAGACGTAAACAAGCAAGTGCAACAACAAAAAGCGTCCGCTTATTAAGAAGATTCAAATATTTACACACATACATGCTAATTCAAACGAAAGGCAAAGGGCAAAGGGCAAAGAACCACCACGCATTGCTTAGTTAATGTTGTACACACGTATGTATATACACATGTATGTTCATAGTTACCACATGAACTTAATTAGGCACTTTGTAAACAGCATCTAAGATGATAATGATCGTCTAGACATTGCTTGAAACTTCTAGTGGTATATGTGTGAAGTATAAAAAGCGGTGACGCATCCCATGAGTTAGTTAGTTGCGAGTCAATTATAGTTACGGTGACCATAATTTTTAAATCAAAATACAGAACAACAAAATATTTAACCAACAGCAACTTAAGGACAAACAACCTTAAAGACATATTAAACAAATGGAATTTCATGGATTTTCTAAAATTTTATTTCTTTTTATTTTTTGACAAAGGCAAAATTAACAAACAAAAAAATTCAAAAAGCAACATAAAAATGTAATCGCATAAGCTTATCTGCGCAGTAGAACCCCAGTACAAAAAACTAATAGCTACATACATACTCGTATGTAGGTATTGATTTCTTTTTAAATGTTCTTTAAACTCAATACAATTTGAATCACAGTTTATTTTAGTGATTAAAAGCGCTTTGATGGTATCCATTTCCATTGAAGTTTCTTCACTTGTCCATATATTATTTTAAACAGAAAATACTCTTTCTGCTGGGGCATTGGAACTAGATAAACGTTAACTGAATTCGATAACTTTCAACCTATTTTGGAAACTTATGCCTCTTTATTTAAAATGTTTAAACATTTTTACTCAACGCTCTTCTGCAGATTTTTGATTATCATTCTATTCCTTTAATTTTTCTAAAGAGGTATATCTTTTAACAATAATTAATTCATCAGATAATTCGGTGTCATTTATGTTTAACTCATTTATTTTATTCATAATGGAAACAAAACTGGATTTAACAGTCTGATTGAGCCTTAAAACAGTATTGTTGCAGAAACTGCGTTAAATTTTTAAATGCAGTTTGAGTTATGAAAATATAGAACAAATACTGAACAGTTAATAAAATACAGAACAATTCAACGTTATTTCCTAATAAATAATTTATATAGAACAGGACGCGCAAATACAGTACTGTTCTGTATAATACAGAACGGATGGTCACCGTAGTTATAGTTGTGTTGAGAACGAGTTGCAGTTGTGAGTCAGTTGCGAACAAGTCAGTTGCGAACAAGTTGTGAACAAGTCAGTTGATAACTAAGTTGTGAATTAATAATAGTCTGCGATACAGTGGTGAGTTGATAGTTAAGAGCAGTTTGTGCTTTACTCGTGAGTTGGGAAAAGGAGAAACTATAGGACAGTCTATAGCGACAGCAAAGTATGTCGTGGAATTGAGATTATTGTGGAGTCTATCGTGTCGACTGGAGTAAAGGGAACAGCGCAGCGAATAGACGTGTGTAAGGTTGTAAGTAAAGTCAGTGAGTCTTTATTGGTGTATCAACTGTGAGTGTCGGCAGAGTGAGTGCCGTGTGTGACAAGCAGCAGACAAAGAGGTATTGGTGTATCAACTGTGAGCGACGGCAGAGTGAGTCTCGTAAGTGACGAGCAGCAGACAAAGAGGCGTCACGCGAATACTTGCGCAGCCAGCTAAGAAACGTGCGTAAACTACAATGAGAAAGGCGTAGTGGTAACCAGTTGTGAATATTTGTGTGTAATTCAGTAGTTTAATTTGTATTAGTTTATATAAGCTCTTGATTAATTTAGTTTAAGTGTATTTGTAAATAAAACTTGTATCATTCTTAACCCTAATTACAACACTCGGGTCTTGTATTCATTTGCAAATCTTCGGGTCCACGGAAAAGCGTTTTTATAGAGAGAAAAACGTAACAATATAGAGACCTACATACGAGTACATACATACATGTCAAGTGGTCTAATTTAGACCACTGTGCTATCCTAGTGTTAACAAATGTTTAACGTTAAAATTGGATTTTCAAATTTTCTTCAAAATCTTTTTGAGAAAAAATGTATCTTTCTGGAAACTAAAATGTATCTTTCTCGAAATTTCACTGGCAACACTGGTTTACACTCTTAAGCCCATGTCAAATAAAACTTTTGCTTCGCGTTGGGTTGAAGATTCGCTTTGACATATAGGATGAAATGTACGTGCTCATATGAAACATGTCACATAAAGAACTTTTAACGCAAAGCGAAGCGAAGAGTTAGTCAACTCTCAACTTTTTGCTTGCTTTGACAATCAGTTGGTATACTTTTTTAATTTATTTGACAAAACTCGTATGTGTATATGAAATTTTTATTAAAATGTCGGTAAATTTACGTAAAAACGAGTTCGTGGCATCAGAGTAATCGAATTGTGTTGTTTTTTATACATAAAAATGAATTGTGAAGCAAACAGTGAGTGTTGTCAAAGTTTTTATGGTGTCATGCACACTTTGCTTTACGCTTTTTTCCCAAAGTTAGAAACGTCACGCAAAGCGTTGAAGTTGTATCTGACACCGCCTTTACGCAGCAAACAAATATGTACACCAAAAAAATTTTACTCTCGCTCTCTTTAGGTTTTGGCTGCTCTTTAAGAACGAGCAGGAATGGATAACAAGTATTTTTTAATTCTATCTATATTTTGACTTGAAGGTCTTGTTGCTACTACTGGTATGTTTTGCATTTATAATTGTATTTATTGTATATAACGCAATAAATTTATTTATTACGAATGCTTCGTATTCGTATTAAAAATGGGTGAATATTCGGCAGTTCGAATGCGAATACGAATATTCATGCATCACTAATACATACCTTTGTATGTACATAAATTATAGAAATTTACCAGTAACTAACTGCCTGGCTGGTATGTCTCCTTGTTCCCATAAGAACAACGAAGTCATTACCTAGTAAATTGTTTAAGTCTTACTAGTAGGTTTTCGATTAGAGATGTGCAGAAGTCGTGATTTTATCGTGTCACGCGTAACGCACGCGTGATTCACGTGATTCGTGATCAAATATTATAAATAATCACGCATTAGTGCGTGAGCGTGACTGAAAAAAGTTTACTCGTGCGTGATCGTGCGTGAGCTTTTTTTAATAATCACGCATGAATTCTCACGAGATAACATTCCTGCATTTATTATTATTTATGGTAGTATGAGCTTACAAACATAATGAATACCCCCCAAACAAAATGTTTCGAATTTTTCTGAAGTCAGACTTGTCGTACCGAATTCGTTAAGACATTTCGGTAGTTTCTCTGAACAATTTGTTTTAAACATTAAAACTTTGATTTTTGAGTACATAAGTAAAAGTCTGTGAACATTTTTTTTAAATAAATATGTATATGTTGATAAAAAAAGGATTGTAACAAATATTAAAAAACGTGAGTATGTGCAAATTATTTCGACAATAGCAGCAACATAACGGTGAAGAGTTACTCTGCTATAATAGCGAAAAGAAATCGTACCTACATGTCGTTACGAATTCGTACCGACTTATCGTAATGAATTCGTACCGACATATCGTTACGAAGTCGTGTCAACCATTTCATACAAAAATTGTTACGATTTCGGTAATATTTCGGTGCCGAAATCGGAAGATTTTGTCGACCAATCGTTACGAACTAACCATGAATTAGCTCATTATGAGTTAGGTTGTGCCAAATAAAAAAAATAAAAAGAAAGTGTTATGTTTAGTTAATTATGATTTAGTTTATTATTTATTAACATTTTTTAGTCAGCTTAAAGTTTAAACAATTTTAAATTATTTTTTTTTAAGAAATGAGAACGTGTATCGAACCGTGATCACTTTGTTTGTCAGCCATCATACTTAACACTTTGCCATCGCGCTATATAAAATATAAACGGCACAGAGTTATT
The DNA here is from genome assembly GCA_949987645.1 of Tachina grossa. NCBI lineage: Eukaryota > Metazoa > Arthropoda > Insecta > Diptera > Tachinidae > Tachina > Tachina grossa. The sequence goes on along the minus strand of OX465277.1, from coordinate 57,130,627 downwards.
ATAAACATGAATTTTGTGCTGACATCTTCTCTCTGAACTTTTACTGTATCAGCTTTGAGTTAGCTAAAAGTTAGCTCAAAACTTATCGAAAAAGTTAGTTGTACAAAACCAACTCACCAATCTCTGCATTAGTTTTAAGTTAGCTTAAGATTAGTGCAATACTTATCGGGAAGAAGACACTTGTGCAAAAAACAACTGACTCACATCTGCATCATTTATGAATTAGTTCAGAAGCTAGTTGTAAATAAGCCATATCTTGAGCTAGCTAATAAAAATCCGACTGGGTGCTTACAGTGGATGGATGTATGTGTGGTATGTTTGTGTGTGTATGTATGTGTGTGTCCATATGTGTGTATGCAAGAATGATAAAATAAAGATTACGCCAGGGCGCAAGAATAAAAATACATTTCTGCGCATGATGGAATTCCGACGTCACTCAGCCTGTGTTCTCATTGGTTAGTAAAATTCAACTATAGAACTATTACACACACACAAACTCACATTTCATATTTGCTCTCTTTCTTATCTCTTTATTTTTATTTTGTTTTTTATTTTTCTTAGTTTTGCAGCTTTTAAGTCATGTTTTAGACTTAGCAGTTTTTCTTGAAGCAATTATCTTCAATTCTCTTTTAAAACTGCTCGTTTGTTTACACTCAGACGGTTTCTTGTTCAATTTTCCTATTGTGTTAATGCTGCGAATGAAATAACAAAAGAGAATTGAAGTAACTTTTCTGTACAAGCAAGTCAGTACCCCTCCTCTTTCTTCTTTCCCCTCTCTCCCATAAACTCAGACTTGCTTCAAGAAAAACTGCCTAGTCTAAAACATGAGTAAGCAACAACATTTAGTTTTTTTCTTGGAGATCTCTCTGAGTAAATTAATCACAGGGCTGCCAACTACAACAAAATAAATACATTTTTTCCAACAAATTATAAATTTCACATATGATACAGACTTGGTAACCTTTGCGAAGGGACTACTACGTCATCAAACGGTAAATTATGCGCAAGGCGTAATCTTTATTTTATCATTCTTGTGTGTATGTTTGTCGGTCTCCGATACTGTTGTTGTAGTGGTAGACAAACGTTATACACTGTAGGAAAAGTCGATGCTGAAAATGTACTCGCCTTTTACTTTGCCACCAGTACTACTATATAATTATACCCCAGCCAATACTTTGTACTACTATAGACATTTAGCATGTACTTGTCATCGAAAATAGAGATGTGCACGTAAGTGTTTTCTGACTCACGACACGCACGCTCACGCAGAAAAATATTTTACTCACGCCCTTTCACTCACGAATGATTTTGAACATTTTCACGATCACGCACGCTCACGAATAAAACATTTTTAATCATGCACGAGTGGTTTACAACTTATCACAATCACGCATGCTCACGAAAAAGTATATTTATAATATAATTTGCATGTTTTTTGTTTTGAAAATTATGTTCTTACATATACATATGTACATATCTATGTATATATGCATGCTCGTGTTTTTGAAAAATTTACAATTTAAATTAAAATAAAGCAAAGTTAATTTAATATCGTTTTAAATATTCGTATTCGCGGATATCATTTTAAATATTCGAATTCGAATTCTCGTATATATCATACATATTATAAATGTGAAGGTAAGACGTATGATCAATTAAATAAATGATAATCAAATAAATTAGAAAATCATATTATATGAGAAAACATAAAATTTCTAAAATTTTTCTGTTACGTAACATTTTCAAAGACTCTCCCCCACCCCCACAATAACATATATGGACGGCCCCTAAAACAAAAAACATTTTCTGCGGTACAATTCGTCAGTAGTGTTGTTGACAAGGGCACTGTTGAATAAGTAGTGTTTCTCAATTGATACTTCCTACAGGGTACCTAAGAAACATGCATACATACATACACGTAATTCACACGTTGACTTTTCAATGATTTTTTGAAACACGATTTTTGGAGTTTGTAGGCGAACGGTATTGAAAAGTGAAAGGAATAGAAAAAAATCACATTTTCCGTTCTACGAGTTTTTTTTCGAATTTTCTTCACACATGTTTAAATTTTTTTTATGTTGCTTTATTTTATTTTTTTTAATACAAAACAGTGTTACCTGTGGGTATTTTAGTCACTAATACATACATATGTATATGAGTATAGGGAATATCGGAAAAATATTTTATTTTGGACAAAATGTAGGTATTATTTATTATTATTTTATTGCATTTTTTGCGCTTAAATGTAAAAATAACTATACTAAAAAAATATATTTGCTCAGTCGCAAAGCAGCTCTGCGCGAGTCACGCGTCGTTGGCAATTATTTCTTAAATGCAACCAGGCCACTGTTGTTTATTGGCCTTCGAGAGTTTTGCGTCTCACTCGCACTGGCTGACTGATCTGCCACGGACTAACGTATAATCTTGCGGTTCCTTAACAACCACGTTGGTACTTCCTATGTGAAGGCATGGGTCGTGTACAGTCAGTCACAAAAACATTTTTAAGAATACTGTTAATAACATCATGGACATATGATCTTAGACACCTGTCCATTTTTGTGCAACCATATTCTGCAAATTTACTTTGTAGAATATTTAGTATAAATAAATAAATAAATAAAATATATTTTTGCTCATAAACCGTTTCAAAATTTGTTTTTGTTCGAAATTACATAGACTTTTATCTAATTATTTTGGTGTCGCAGTGCCTGTCCTTGGTAGCATTGCTGTGAGAATATTTATTTATTTATATGTGAGAGGATAAGAAAAAACGCTGTCAAAATAAAATAGATTCTATCTCTCGACTGCTTTCTGGCGCTACTTTTTTGTGTCAATTTGTATGGAAAATGTGTTTATGCCGCAATTCTGTTTGATCATTGAGGCCTTAAATGTTTTTAATTTATCTTTCTTTAAATTAAATTGCTAAAATTTGTAGATTATCGTATGGGGTAAATTTTTTTTAAATGAAAGGAAAGGAAAAAACGGATTTTTTAAAAATATACTGGCAACACTGATACAATTTTTGGAAAAAAAAATAAAAACTAGAAACATGGAAAAAATCATCGTATGAATGCAGAATGTTTTTGGAAGCAACTTTTAAAGAGAATCAAAAATAAAACAAGATTTTTAAATCATGGTATGAATTGGGCCATACTTACAAAGCTGTATGTACCCATCAAAAACGAATTCGTAAAGAATTCGTAATGATTGGTCGACAAAATCTTCCAATTTCGGCACCGAAATATTACCGAAATCGTAACAAGTTTTGTATGAAATGGTTGACACGACTTCGTAACGATATGTCGGTACGAATTCATTACGATAAGTCGGTACGAATTCGTAACGACATGTAGGTACGGTTTTTTTTTTGCTTTTATAGCAGAGTACCGCTTCACCGTTATGTTGCTGCTAATGTCGAAATAATTTGCACATACTCACGTTTTTAATATTTGTTACAATCCTTTTTTTTATCAACATATAAATAATTATTTAAAAAAAATGTTCACAGACTTTTACTTATGTACTCAAAAATCAAAGTTTTAATGTTTAAAACAAATTGTTCAGAGAAACTACCGAAATGTCTTAACGAATTCGGTACGACAAGTCTGACTTCAGAAAAATTCGAAACATTTTGTTTGGGGGGTATTCATTATGTTTGTAAGCTCATACTACCATAAATTATAATAAATGCAGGAATGTTATCTCGTGAGAGCGTGAGAATGCATGCGTGATTATTAAAAAAAGATCACGCACTCACGCGTGATTAGTTATAATATTTGATCACGAATCACGTGAATCACGCGTGGCACGATAAAATCACGACTTTTGCACATCTCTGGTAAAGACTAATGAAGTCTTTAGTCAGGGACCGCAACGGTTATAATTTTTATTTTAAAAAATCACTTTTTAATCATTATTTCTTGATTTTTATTTATTCCTCAGAAAATAATAGATATTTTTTGATTTTTATTTATTCCTCAGAAAATAATAGTTATTTCTTGATTTTTATTTATCCATCACAAAATAAGAGTTATTTTCTGACTTTTATTTATTCCTTAACTCTCATGTATTTGTTGTTGTAGCGGCCAATGTTCTACATAATCTGTCCAAATTTCAGGTCCTTTTCACCTTTGGTGTACGGAACCCTTAAAAACTACATACTAAAATCAGATAAAACTGCACATTTGGCAACGCTGGTCTAAGCCCACTTTTCTTACAATGCACTATAGGTGAAATCACCACTTTTTCTGTGCGAAATTAAATCCGCCTACCAAAACATGGTAATCAATGCAAATTCTGAAAATATTTCTTCCAAGTTTAATTTAACCCATTAACGAACAAAAATTAACCCTTTAATAGCAACACTCGGTATATGCATTAAAAAATATTAAATTTAACAAAACATTCGCTAATTGCTTAAATTTAGTTCAGTTGGTAGATTTAAATTCAAAAAATTCCCTTCATTTTCATTAATTTCATCAACAGTTCAGTCGTTTTCATACAAATGTTACTTACTAAAAAGAGGCATTACTGGCAAAACTCAAAAAATCGCACTTTAAAATAAATTGCAAATAACTCATTGATTAATACTTAATTTATACTTTAAATTTGAAAGGGGTCAAATGGGGTCAAAAGTTTTGAGGGCCTACATAAAGTCAGTGCTTATGATAAATTATACCGTTTAAGCCTTAGCTCATTATAATGAGTTATTTCAAAGCATAGCGATATAAATTTGAAACACTTTTTATAAAAAAACATGAACAATTACTTGTCGCTTTATTTTTTATTTCGCAGCAATGAGTTAATACCAACGCAATTCGAGAAAATCGCATTTAAAGTTGACCGATTTCTACTGAACTCACAAGTTTATTTTCAGAAGAACTTAAATCTATTGACTTAGATGCAAAAATATGCGACACTGCTTAATATTTTCCGAAAATTAAAATAACGTGTCTTTATTTTAAAGGGTTGACAGTTAAAAACAACGAAAAAAAAAGTAAAATGTCACTTTTTTACTTGTAGGTACGATTTCTTTTCGCTATTATAGCAGAGTAACTCTTCACCGTTATGTTGCTGCTATTGTCGAAATAATTTGCACATACTCACGTTTTTTTAATATTTGTTACGATCCTTTTTTTATCAACATATACATACATACATATTTATTTAAAAAAAATTTCACAGACTTTTACTTATGTATTCAAAAATCAAAGTTCGAATTCGGTACGACAAGTCTGACTTCAGAAAAAGTCGAAACATTTTGTTTGGGGGTTTGTGTTTGTAAGCACATACTACCATACATATTACTATACATATATGCATTTATTATTATAAAATAATTTATTTCAAATGATTGAATACAGTTACATATGTACCTATGCAGGAATGTTATATCGTGAGAGCGTGAGAATTCGTGCGTGATTATTAAAAAGAAGCTCACGCACGATCACGCACGAGTAAATTTTTTTCAGTCACGCTCACGCACTCATGCGTGATTAGTTATAATATTTGATCACGAATCACGCGTGACTCACGCGTGACACGATAAAATCACGACATTTGCACATCTCTAATTAAAAGTTTGCAATCTAGACTGAGGATTGCATTTCAATCAACCGATGTACCTGAGCTAATTTTAGTTTCATTTGTGTTAGCTTAGTGTCAATGTGGTATTTCCATGTAAGCCGTCGATCAAGGTGTATACCAAGGTATTTTACATGTGAATGTTGAGGAACAACTTGATTATTTATTCTAATGGGGGAACAAGTATTTTTTCGTAGGGTAAATGTTACCTGAGCACACTTCTGTTCATTTACTTTTATTCTCCATAAGTTTAACCAAAGCTCCATCTGGCTAATGTGTTCCTGGAGTTTGCGGGATGCCTCATCAGGGTTTTAGTGCATACTAAGGCAAGCTGTATCGTCCGCAAATGTAGAAATATGGATACAACTGCTCACAGGCATATCACTAGTATAAATCAAATACAAAACTGGCCCTAGTATACTCCAATCGTAAGATGGCATTAAAACTGAATAACAGGATTCTAATTGCAATACGAGGCAATTTCATCAGCATCTGGTTACTAATTCCATCAATACCCGGGGATTTCTTCGGGTTGAGTTCGGCAATTAACTTTTGTAAATCACGCGTCTTAGACTTTATGGATTGATGGGGTAGAGCGACTACACTAGGCAAATCAGCAACACCCGTACATATGTTTGGGGTAAAAATGGATTTTAAGTGCTCAGCAAATATGTAACCTTTTTCAATATCGCTTCTTGTCAAAGCTCCGGTAGATGTATGCAGAGGTGGCTTAAACTCAACGGGTGTTTTCAGCTTTCTAGCAGCGCGCCACAAAGAGTAATTAGATTCTTGTATGACATCAAGGCCTTCCAGATACTTTTTAAGAGATGCAGTTTTTTCAGATACAAGCAACTCTTGGAGTCGTTTAGTGCACTATTTAAATCTGATTTTGTGTTGAGGTGATCTGTGCTGTTGCCCTTCAAGCTCTTCTTTTTTCACGTACGAGACGTTCAATGTCAGTAGAATAAATTTTATTAAACCCAGTCTGCGGATGGGAGGTAGTGGCATGTTCAGCTGCCTGTTTCATATTCTCGTGGCAATGTTAGATTCAATATCGTCGGGTGTTCTAAACTTAATGTTTTTCGTATAATGACTACTGAGATATTTTTTGAACCCCAGCCAATTAACACGATTCATCATCTTTACATATGGGTCAGGTAAGTTACTTCTTAATGGGCTACAAATTGTAATGATCGTCGGAGAGTGATCGGACGAAAGATCAAGAGAAGCTTGAACTTTAATTAAATCCCTAGAGATATTTTTTATGACGCCAAAATCTATAACATTCGGAATTTTTTGTACGTCAGTAGGCCACTAAGTGGGCTCCCCACTCGAAATGACATCCAAGCCCATTTTTGAAATTGTGTTGAATAAAGCTCGACCTCTGGGTGTAATAAGACGCGAACCCCAGAACGTATGTTTTGCATTGTAGTCGCCAGCTGCTACAAAACAAGGTACAAGAGATTTGTAGAAATCCTCATATTGATTCTCAGTGATTGAAAATCTGTGAGGGGAGCAAATTGATGATATAACAAAATTTTCACAAAAACGTTCAATGCCAATATTTGTTGCTTGTAGGTGTTCTTCACAAATTTTTTTTTTTTTTTAATGCATGTTTTTTTTTATTTATTGTATCTTCAAATATGAACTAACAATAAGTATTCAAATCTTAAGTCTATAAAAAAATTATTAGGCCCGACCAATGTCGGACATAAGCTTAGTGATAGTTATTAATAATACATAAGTAGTGATAAGCAAGAAAAAGAAAAAAGTGTTTTCAAGCAGCTTCATCATCTAGAGTGTTGAATATTAGAGCCCGTGTATCTCTTTTTTTAAGCGGATGTGTCCAGTAAAGTTCAAAATATTACGAGCAAGCGGATTAGGATGTGACTCGAGTTTTGTTAGATATTTGCCTGCGTATTGTACAATTTCTTCAGTCACTAGTGGCATATTCAAATCGCGATGTATATTTGAATTTTTGATGTACCATGGAGCCGATGTTATCATGCGTAAAATTTTATTTTGCCTTCGTTGAATTTTCTCTACATTTGAAGCTGAAGCAGTGCCCCATAGTTGAATTCCGTAACACCATATTGGCTTTAAAAGCGACTTGTATATTAAAAGTTTGCAGTCTAGGCTAAGTGTTGAATTTCTACCAATCAGCCAATGTACCTGAGTTAATTTAAGTTTCATTTGAGTTAACTTAGAGTCAATGTGATGTTTCCATGTAAGTCGTCGATCAAGGTGTATACCAAGATATTTCACATGTGAATGTTGAGGAACAACTTGATTGTTAATCCGAATGGGGGAGCAAGTATCTCTTCTTAGGGTGAACGTTATATGGACACACTTTTGTTCGTTGACTTTAATTCTCCATAAGTTTAACCAAAGCTCCATCTGGCTAATGTGTTCCTGGAGTTTGCGGGATGCCTCATCAGGGTTTTCGTACACACTAAGGCAGGCTGTATCGTCGGCAAATGTGGAAGTATGGATACTACTGCTCACAGGCATATCACAAGTATAAATCAAATATAAAACTGGTCCCAGTATGCTCCCCTGTGGCACACCGGATGAAATAGTTTCAGGCCTACTCGTAAAGTCTCCTTCCACAACAGTGAACTTACGGGAAATAATGTAACTTTCCAAAATATTTAAAATGTTTATTGGTAAGTAAGTCTTCAATTTTAAAATTAGGCCTTCATGCCACACTTTATCAAATGCCTGGGAAACGTCAATAAAGAGCGCAGAACAATACTTTTTTTCCTCAAAAGTTCTTCTTATAAATTGAACCAGTCTGTGAGTTTGTTCAATGGTGCTATGCTGACTTCTAAAACCAAATTGATGGTCTGGTATGCACCCACTACTAATTAGAATTGGGGACAATTTTGGTTTGAGCAGTTTTTCGAAAAGCTTTGACATAGTTGATAGTAGACTTATTGGCCTATATGACTCAGCCTTGGTTAGATCTTTGCCCGGCTTTGGAATCATTTTAACCTTGGCAAGCTTCCAGCTGTGTGGATAATACTCCAGTCGTAAAATGGCATTAAATATGAATAATAGGATTCTCATTGCAATACGAGGCAAGTTCATAAGCATCTGGTTACTAATTCCATCAATACCCGGAGCTTTCTTCGGGTTGAGTTCGGCAATTAATTTTTGTAAATCACGCGTCTTAAACTTTATGTGTTGAGGGGCTAGAGCGACTACATTCGGCAAATCAGCAACACCAGTATATATGTTTGGCGTAAAAACGGATTTTAAGTGCTCAGCAAATATTTTACCTTTTTCAGTATCGCTTCTTGCCCAACTTCCGGTAGATGTGCGTAGAGGTGGCTTATACTCAATGGGTGTTTTAAGCTTTCTAGCAGCGCGCCACAAAGAGTAATTAGACGCTGGTGTGACATCAAGACCTTCCAGATAATTTTTAAGAGATGCAGTTTTTTCAGACGCAAGCAACTCTTGGAGTCGTTTAGTGCACTCTTTAAATCTGATTTTATTTTGTGGTGATCTGTGCTGTTGCCATTCCCTTCTAGCTCTTCTTTTTTCACGTACGAGACGTTCAATGTCTGTAGAATAAATTTTATTAAACCCAGTCTGCGGATGGGAGATAATGGCATGTTCAGCAGCCTGTTTAATATTCTCGCTGAGATTGGCAATGTTAGATTCAATATCATCGGATGTTCTAAGCGTAATGTTTTCCGTACAATGACTACTGAGATATTTTTTGAACCCCAGCCAATTAACACGATTGATCATCTTCACATATGGGTCAGGTAAGTTACTTCTTAAGGGACTACAAATTGTAATGATCGTCGGAGAGTGATCGGACGAAAGATCAAGAGAAGCTTGAACTTGAATTAAATCCCTAGAGATATTTTTTATGACGCCAAAATCTATAACATCCGGAATTTTTTGTATGTCAGTAGGCCAATAAGTGGGCTCCCCACTCGAAATGACATCCAAGCCCATTTTTGAAATAGTGTTGAACAATGCTCGACCTCTGGGGGTAATAAGACGCGAACCCCAGAACGTATGCTTAGCATTGTAGTCGCCAGCTGCTACAAAGCAAGGTCCAAGAGATTTGTAGAAATCCTCATATTGATTCTCAGTGATTGAAAATCTGGGAGGGGAGTAAATTGATGATATAACAAAATTTGTACAAAAACTTTCAATGCCAATATTTGTTGCTTGTAGGTGTTCTTCACAAATGTTATCAAGAACATAGTGCTTGAGTCTTGACTTTATTAGAATTGCTGATCCACCGCAAGCCCTTCCTCTAGGGTCCTTTGTATCATATATAGTGTAGCCATAAATTTAAAAAAAAACTTCTCGAAGTCAAATGAGTCTCAGATACTAACATTACATCAATATTTTTTTCCGTGAGGAAGTGCTCAAGTTCATTTTTATGTTGGCGAATGCCGTTTGCGTTCCAGAAACATATTGTTAACGTGTTCATGGCTTATTAATTAATGCTTGAAGCAGAGTATTCTGCATTCGCAGCATTTCTTGCATCATGCTAGTCATATTTGTTGTAAAATTGTTTATAGTTTGCACCAGATTTTCAATAGTAGCTTCAAGGCGATTAAAATTAAAGCTTGCGTCAGTATTTTTTGAATTATTTGGCGGGGAAACATTTTGTGTGGGAACTGAATTTGTCTTAAGGCGGTTTCAGACTATAATACAAGTATTAATACTTTTGACGAAAATGCATCCCTGATCTTATTTCTGTTTAAACAATTTCAAAAAACAACAACAATTCAACATGTCAAAGTTGCATTTTCCACAAAAGTATTAATACTTGTATTATAGTCTGAAACTGCCTTTAGCAGCATCTACATATGACACACGGGAAGTAACAGCGTAATAATCAGCGTTTGCTGATTGAGCTGGAGATAATTTAAGTTTTGTGCACCATAGTCCTCTTTACGAAAGAGTACACAGGACAACCTCTGTAGTTAGCGGGGTGGTTACCGCCACAATTACTGCATTTTTTTTATCAGTTTGATCTTTTGTCTTATTGCAACTAGCATTGCCGTGTAATTCGCCGCACACAACACAAACAGTAGGTAAATTGCAGTAAGTTTTCGTACGACCATATTCTTGACAATTATGGCACTGTACGGGCCCAGAACGCTTCTGTGGTTCTTCAACTGACATTTTTTTCATTTTTATATCATTAGGCTCAAGTTCAACACGAAATAGGTGTTAGGGAATCTTCTCCCTATTTATTATTTTGGACACAATTTTTACTTTAAACCCCTGGAGGACGAGTGCATCTTTTATTTCTTCGGGAACAACATAAAAATCTATGCCCTTCAATACGATCTGCAGGCCTTTACCGCTCTTAAGCTGGTATGTGCCTTTAGCGCTTTTAAGCGCTTGTGTAGAAGCTTGTTTTATTTTTTCAAATTCAGCAACCATTTTGCGGAAATCTTTTTCGTCATAAATTTGGATTTTCGTTTCATCGATGTTGAAGTGTTTTATTGGAACAATATGAAATTTATTCTCACCAATGACCGAGATTAATTTTTTAATAAGAGCGGTTGAATTTTTTTCTCTCAAATAGATTGGTGGCGGCTTGGATGTTTTGTTCGTGGATACATCGGATTTGTTGTTATCATTTTGCAATATTTAAAAATTGTTTGAACGATTAGAAGAAGATGCGCTGTTATCCCTAGACATCTTTGGAGCAGATGAAATTTTTGAACAATTCGGGCTTCGCCCCCGCTTTATAACGGTTATATATCTGTCCATTCCGACTTGTACCTTGCGTTTTGAGCTACTGTTATCTGTAGTGATAACTTTGTTAAGTGATGAACACGAGCCTGAAGGGGATGATATTACTGACTTATATGAAGAAGTACTAGGCAACTGTAATGTTACTCCTCACAGAAACATAAATGTGAAAAAAGGCCAAGTTCCTATCCAACATTTCGGTCATTAAAAGTAGTGAGATATAAATTTTGACCAAGTTCATGTTTGGCACAATACCTAACACAGAAATATGCTATGCGTTATATAAATTTGTAATCGTAAGGGTGTCATATAATTTTTAGATAGTCTGCTTACTTGACAACATTTTTTCCAATAGCGAGAAATAAACAAATACACACTATTCTCTCCATTTAGAAAGGTAAAAATATTGCCAAGTAAACAGACTATCTAGAACATGGCTGTCCATTTCACCAAACAATTGTTTAGAAGCCACACCTCATTTTATTTTATGCCCTTTTATTCAGTCGTACATGAAACAGCAGCGAGTGAACATGCGTAGCGGCTGTATTGATATTTTTTCAAATACAGTGGATAATGATAGAATAAAGAAAATACTTTTCGATATACAATGCCTTTGATAATGCGCAATGTCTTTTATATTATCAAACATATAAGAGGCAGTATAAAATGTTATTTAGAGGCGTTATTAGACTTTTCATATCAATACGGTTACATATAATGATGAAGAAAAATTAGGAAATGGTTGCAGGGGAAGAAACTAAGGAAAACAAGTTATATTTGAATTAACGAAAATACTTTCAAGCGTAGTGACCTTATATATTGTTATGTAAGGTAGACGTTTACCGATGGAGTTTTTATTAAGGAATTTACTATTTGTTTTTTAAAAAGTAAAATTTAAAATGTGCTGAAAAGTTTTTAATTTTACCAAATCGGAAAATAAAAAATTCAGTTTGAACTATATTATTTTGCCTTTTTTACAACCAAAACAAATTCTTGTGATTAAATTTTAATTAAAATCTTTGTGCCCACTTTTTCGTTTCATTGGACTTCCCTGGTTTATAATAAGTTAGAAAGGTTAAGATGTATTTTCAAAATTAATATATACGCCAAAGAAAAACTAAAATAAAATCAGACTTTAATTTGAATTAACATAAATCGGCTCTTTAGCCTTGTTTCATTTAAAGTTTCAAAAACTTCTTTTGGCAGTTCTTTTGAACTTCTAAGTTTTAGCTGGTACCCCCCTCAGCTGTTTTAAAATAAAAAGGGGTTATAGGGACTCTCTTTTAAAAGCACTATTTTTATTTAATTTGTATGCCGATTATGGCTTATAACATGGCGATCCTGACCACATTTGATCCTGAAAACATCTGATCCTTGGCACAGTCGAAGAAAGAAAACCTGGTGGTACAATTCCTGATGACGGAAGCTGATATAGATGAAATCATTACCAGTTGGGAACGGTACATTGAAGAAAACAAATGCGAAGAATACGAGCTTGCAAACTTATCGAACACACTAGAATCGACTCCAGTATACACACCACTTCCCCGTACAGCAGGTCATAAAGCAATTACTATAGAAGCGTATAAGAGACGAACCAACAAAAGAAAGGACACACCAACTCCCAAACCAAAACCAAAAAAAAAGGCCGGCAAGAAATTCCAGAAGCGGAAGGAACTAGCATTACTGTACAAAGACTTAATATTGGCGACCACAGTAGAATGTAAAACTAATATAAAAAATAGAATAAAAAAGCTTAAATACAAAAACAATTAAAATAAAAATACAAACAAAAATTTCTATAAATACATACATACAAATGGTAGGTCCTATTTGAGGCAATAAAATAAAATACAAAATGGGAAAACCACAGAGCAAGGTGTAAATCCAAGAAAATATTGTAAACAACATTATTGATATTATATATGGCTCATAAAATTAATACCTATTTCAAAAATTATGTTCGCAAACACAAAAACAGACTTAATATAGATAATGCTATTACAGAAGCTTAAAATAAGTAAAAAATATAAAAAATAAAAAAAAAACAAATTTGTAATTGTAAATTATAATAAATAATTTAAATGGAGAAAAATATTTTCGATTTAAACGAAATACTAAGGATTCTAAAGAAAAAACCAAGCAGGACATACACAGAAAAGACAATAAAGAACAAATTAGAAGCGATAGAAAAAATAAAAGAAGACTATCAATCGAATACCCTCGAAGACGAAGAAAAATTATCTTCTCTAAGCTTAGAATTTAATAGCACGTACGCAAGAATTAAGGAATTATTATTAGAAAAACAAAAATAATTAGAACAACAAAATACTACAATGGCATCATTTAGTTTAGAAACCGTTTCATAAGCTTTACCATCCCAGTAAAAAAAGACACTCCAAAAAAGTCATGAAAATGTAGAGTTTGCAGTCTGGAAGTAGTTCAAATTTCGATCCGATCTAATGATTTTTACATAGGGTTGTCATTGCAAGAAGTTCTCTTTTTCGATGCCTAGTCACCGAATTAGAAGCAATTTTAAGAAAAATTTCCTTTTTTGTGTTCTATGGTAATATTTTTATCTAGGAAAAATTTTAAAAAGTTCATATTTTAACAATTCGTTTCTTTTTATACGAATTTAAACGCGAAACAGTGTTTTCATGTAAATTTAAGCAAATAACTTCTAAATTTAAAGCGAAAATTAGTTCATAAATTTCTTTAAAAAAATCGATTTTTTGAACATTTCGGTGAGTATTTACTAAAACTATGGGAGAACTACAAGGTTTTGTGTGATTAAAATAAACTTCTACTTGGTTTTTTGCTAACTATCGGCAAATTAAAAATATCGATTTTTTGGAAGCAATGAAAATGTGGTTCCTTCAGAATGACTTCCATTTTTTTTGCTGGGATTGTTTGCTGGTAATTTCGTTTAACTTGAAAGTTTCTTAATAACAGCGGAGCTGATAAACAGATCATTATCAGCAACAGCTAATGTAGATTTTCTTCAATACGTTCATTATGCTAAACTAACATCTAACGTTAGAACAGCGATAGGAAGTTATATCAAACCAGAAGACTTTGAAGCATTAAAAGAATTACTAGAAAAAAGCTACAAAACCACTAAAATAATACCAGAATTACAAAACAAGCTCAGTACATTATTCCAAGGAAAAATGTCAGTTAATCATTTAAAGACTAAATATTATATATAATAGATAGCCTAAACAAGTTAGGGATAGAAGAACTAGGAAATACTGCGACAGTAGCAGAAAAGATTATAATAGTTAAATTAAATAATAAATTAGCCCTAGATACTTTCAAAAAGGAACCAACCACATTGCAAGAAGCATCATATCTTGCAAGTGAACTTGAAAATGAAAAGAAGGTAACTGATAATTCTACATATCAGAAAAGAGAAATCACAACAGATCTTGATCTTTCGACTGTGTTTTCTTTTACTTTTAACAACAGTGGTGGGTGGCGTTGGCTGAAGTAGTTAGCACGTTGACTACAAAACTGAAGATCCTGGGTTCAATCCCTGTATCCGATAGTCATTAAAAAAATAACAACACCACGCATTTTTCTGATGTGCATTAGAGTCCCTTTGCATCAGTTGTTGTAGGAAAGTTCAAGTGATGAAGGCATAGTCACTGGTCACTGAACTATACCGACTTCAGCAGATGCTAATCCTAATGCAACATCAGGGCGCCCTCCTTCGTCGGTATTGTGTAGCAAAATCATCGGCGAAGTAAAATAACCAATAAAATTGCTACTAAAAACAGCTTCAAAATTTAATACGCCTCATTTAACACCAGAAGGCGCTGCAACACTGCATTATTAAAAAGCGTGCAAAAGCAGAGTTGTAAAAAGAATGAATCTTTCTTCTATCTCTTCCTTCACCACCTGTCTTCTATCACTATCCCTTTCCTAAAAGAAGGTAACACCTAGTAATAGTAGTAGGCATTAATTGCCTGAGTGTTACTTCTCTTTTATAAAAATAAAAAAAATAAAAAAAAAACAGTTACATATTTGTTATCATTAAACTTAAATTAAAAAGTGTTGCAGCTTAATTTTATTTTATCTGTTTAAAATAATAATTTTTATTAAAATGGCCTGTTTAACAAAAAATTGTTGCATTAAAGGTGAAGATGAGAGAATGATTGTGTGTTGTCTTTGTCATGAATGTTGTCATTTTAAATGTAGTGGACTTTCGGGGTTAATTGCCGAGGCTATACACAAGAATGATGGTTTACATTGGTGCTGTGAAGGATGTAGAAAAATTGGCGTTAACTATTATCGTTTCTTCCAAAGTACCGAAACAAAATTTCAGGAATTGCAAGAAGAAGCTGCCAAAATGGATGATCGTATAGCAGCTTATGGGAAATTATTTTACGAGTTTAAGGGTCGTAAGTGGGCGAAAAATACTAATAAGGAAAAGCGTGGTGAGGTATCTGCACGTGAACTCATCCCGACATCTGCAACGATTGGTAATGATGCAGGCCCTTCTGCAAACTCACAACCAAATGATACCGATGCTGTTTTATATACTGTATCCGATAATCATCAGAATAACTCTATACCTTCTCATTCGAATAATGACGAAATCATTCATAACCCACTTCGAGCAATACCACCAAGAAAATCTAATTTTGTGTCTCGTCTAGCAAGTGATACAACTTTCGATGCAGTTATTTCTTACGTAAAAGATAAGATAGGTAATTATGATGACATTGGTATACAAAAATTCAACTTTTCTCAACCAAGATCTATATCATCTTTTAAAATTACCGTTTCCGCTGATATTTTTGAGACATTGATTGAACCCAATTTCTGGCCAATTAATACTCTCGTTCGAGAATATATACATAGGGATAGATCTCAAAACATTGGAGTTCTTCCACAACGTGATTCCAACATTTCAAAAAACTAGTAGCATCTTCTGATTACATTTCTATCGTCTACCAGAATGTCCGTCGCTTGAGAACAAAACTATCAACTTTATATATGGAAAGTTTTAGCATTAATCATCATGTCTTAGTATTTACAGAAACATGGCTCAATGATAACTTTTTAAATACCGAAATACTTTGCAACTAATTCAACATTTTTCACCGTGATCGTGGTAGCAAAACCGCTGGTGGTGGTGTCCTTGTTGCAGTTTCATGTTGCTTTGCATCTGAACAGGTCATGATTGATCCATCACACGATATTGAGTTTACAGCTGTATCAATAAAGCTTAGGCATAAACGAATATTTGTTACTTGTTCCTACGTTCCTCCTTCTTTCCAACAGAGTATATACGCTTACCATGCTGAAGCTATTGAATCTATTGCACACTCCACTGTTACTGAGAGTAGTAGGGAATTGCCGGTTCTGCCGCAATTAAAATTGTTAAATTGTGGCTGAAATTGTTAAATTGTGGGCTGAAATTGTTAAATTGTTGCTGAAATTGTTAAATTTGAGTAATTAAAATTTGAGAATTGTTAAATTCTTGGAAATTTGTTTTTTTTTGTTTACATTAGGAGTTTTTTGTTTATATTAGGAGTTTTTGTTTACATTAAGTGTATGTCTGTCTGTCTGTCTTCCTGCCTGACCGTGGGAAGTTTGTGTGTGGAATATTTTGTGTAAATGTGTTAAGGCGGTTCATAGTTTGGCGGTTTTTATGTGTGCATGTGACGACGGGGAAAATCATGAAAATGGTTTTTCCTAATGCTGACGGAAAATCATCTAATGATTTTTCGTAATTCCGAAGGCAAAACATGATAATTTTTCGTAATACCGAAGGCAAAACATGATAATTTTTCCTAATGTCTACTGTAATACATGATAATTTTTCCTAATGCCTACCGCAATACATGATTATTATTTTTTTCAAATGCCGACGGCAAAAAATGAATATAATTTTTTCAAATGCAGACGGGAAAATGATTTTTCCTAATGACGACGGGAAAACGTGAAAGTTATTTTTTCTAATGCTAATGTAGGTGTTGCTAGACTGTGGGAATTTAAGGCTGACCGTGATTTGAGTGGATGGCGTTGTTGCCGTAATATGTAACCATAGGAATTTGCGGATGTGTCTGTCTGTCTGTGAGAATTTAGGTGAGGGTTTGATTGGAAGGGGCGGGGTGTAGTTGAGGTAGATCGATTGCGTGTGTATGTGTGTGTGTGTATGTGTGTGTGTGTGTATGTGTGTGTGTGTGTGTGTGTATGTTTGTAGGAATTTCAATGTGTGTATTTCTGTAGGAGCTTAGGGCTGATTGTGATTTATGAGGGGTGAGGTGTTCTAGTAATATGTAACCGGGGGGAATCTGTGTGTTTGTATGTCTGTAGGAGTTTAAGGCTGACCATGATTTGGGTGGGCAGGGTTGTTGACGAAATATGTATCCATGGGGATTTGTGGATGTGTCTGTCTATAGTAGTTTAAGGCTGATCGTGATTTGAGGTAGGTGAGGATGTTGTTGAGGTAATTTGGTTATTTGTATGTATGTATGTATATATTTTTGTAAGAATTTAAGATGATTGTGATTTATTAGGGGCGAGGTTTTCTTGTAATATGTAGCCGTAAGAATCTATGTGTATAGACGTCTGTAGAAGTTTAAGACTATCTGTAATTTCAGGTAGGTGAGAGTGTTGTGTTGTTGAGATTAATCTTATATATTGTATATGTATGTATGTATGATCATGGGAATTTGTGTATGTATATCTGAGGGAGAATTTAAGGCTCGTCATGATTTGCAAAAGGTGGGGTGTTGTTGAAATTTTCTTGGATATTTCTTATATGAATTCTGCTATGTGTGTGTGTGCGTGTATTTGCGCTAATATTTATATGTAGATAGAAATAAATTGTTTTCAGTATCGACATTTGGTACTATAAAATACTATCATATGTCTGGACTTCCCTAATCTTATTATGTTTTTATACTTACGCTTGTTTTATATTTTCTCATACTTAAATTTGTCTCGCGTTAAAGTCTGCCTATATGAAATTTGTTTATATTAGAGATTTTGTTTATTTCAATCTTTGAATACATTTTTTTTTGTCATTGATGTCTTTTGTTCTTCTTGTTGTTGGTGTTGTTGTTGTAAATATTCGTCTGTGTATAGATGCGATATATTCAGTTTTTTTTTTTATTTGAAAATAAAAACGTTTTAATTTTTATCTGCGTTTACTTAAAAGTTTGTGAGGATTTTCTGTTTTTAAGTAAAACTGAATTCCTGAAGATACATACTCTATAGTAATAGCAACTATAATAGAAATATTCCTTATACTCAATTTACATTTTTTAAAGTTGATGCAACGTTAGTAAGTTAACGTTAGAAATTTTTGGGGTACATAATTTTTTCTAACTATAGACTTTTTTCTTCACTGTCTACATTTGTTTTCGAAATCTTGCTTTGCTTTATGAAAATGTATAAACATTTTTAAATGAAACTGATCAGGCACTCCAGCTTATATACTGATAGTTTTTTTTTCTTTGGTAGTCAAGTTACTTCTTTTTTTATTTTTATTGATAAACATTTAAAATCAAAAGGGAGCTTTATATTGAAATTATTATTTTCATAATTGTTGAAAACAATCACTAGTTTTTTTTTGTGATGAAATCATTTGAAGTTGAAGCTGATATCTTTGCTTACTGTTTTAAATTAAAATTTTATTCAATAGAATAAAAGGAGCTTTTTTCTTAAATTCTGATGCAGTTAAGATCGGATATGAGACTGAATTTAAATGTACTTTTAAATTAGTCATAATGAACAAACTTATTTTCTTGTTGAAAAGCGATCATCAGAAAACGAAGTGGTTTTCAGAGACTTTAGGTATACCCTTTCGACGGTTCCTCTAGGATACAAGATGACTTTGTTTGACGAAATTTCTGTTGCTTTATACTGATAATATTTTTACATTAATAAGGTACATACATGTTTGTTTTATGAAGGGTGAGCACCTTTCACTTTTATTTGTTGTCATATATGATTTTTTTTTTAATTTTATTAAAGTTCAGCGTATTGTGTATATATTTCTGAAATGTTTAAGTGTGTTTTGTGTTCCCATCGGACAGAGTGTACGTATTAGTTGGTCAGTCAGTCTATATTTTTATTTATTTTTTTCTTCTAATGTGCCACTCCTTTTTTCAGATTTTACTACTTGGAATAGAGTATTTTTGTCTAATTTTTTGCTGGGTATATACATTAGGTATATAGAACTTAGTTTACTTACAAAGAAATGTATGTTTAATAAACAACTATTGTAGCAAATCGATCTCAAATAACTCAGTTACCTCTATCAGCAATTCACCGTCGGTGTTTTCATAAAGTGTTAGAAACAATGAAATATCTATGTTTGGGAGAATTTTTTTGCCTCAAGTAGGTATTTCTACATGAGGTTTGCTGGTTGACTCCTATCGCATTCATATGTAATGATTATCCACTTAAAAAAGGTCATCATCACCATCAATCACTCCCGTATACAATACATTCATGAGTTGGGTTGATCCAGATACAATTGCTGTCTCATCACCTTCTAACAGCTTTATATATTTTGCTAGTATGCATGCCTTAGCATGCTTCTATCGATAGTGACGTAAGAGTCCGAGATGTAGTAGTGTTACAATTAAAAATCTTTACTATTAGAATTTACCAGTTCGCTCTTTTGAATTTTTGCAAAGTAGATACATATGTATGTTTGTATTTAAGTGACCACAAAATCATAAAATTTCTTTGCTTACAAAATTGTATGACGTGAGGATTTTTTTTTTAAATTATTCATGCTTCGGCATGCTTTCATTTTTTTTTCTGTAAATTTATTTAATACTCATACAGATACAGATATAAAGTAAGATCTGTTTGCAGTATGTATGCTTCAGCATGATTCTAGTTGAAGCGTATATTCATTCACTAAGTTTGCTTGATACTTATTCATACACATGTACATTCTTAAAGATTGGATATCAAAGTCCAAATTCCGTAGTTTATCTATATTTTCTAAAGATCTGATAGCTAAAGAAATAAATAGAGCGAAGATCTTCTATAATAATCCCATTTTCATATTGTAAAATTTTGCGTTCTAACGCTTTCGATGGGAAAATGTACATACAACTTTATAAAAAGTGATAATATGATGTGCTGCTGAATATTGCACTATGTTATAGTTTATTTTAAACACTGAAGTTTTAGCAAATTTCATTCAGACCAACAAGTTTAGAGAATTCCACTACATTTAGCTAATTATCTAATTCCACCACATTTAGTTAATTACCTTTCTTAAGGCCCATCATTCCTAATCAATCCTACAAAAAACTAGATTTTTCGTTTTAATTTAATTTTTATTTTTATTAAATTCAACATTCATTCTTCAAATTACTTTATACTGTATTAAGCAGCTTTTTCTCATTTGTTGAGTTAACTTTAATCGTAAACATTTTAATGTTGAGATAAATTTTTCTATTTTATGCACTAAGTAATTCTTTATATATGTATACCAATCCTTTTATATGAACCATTAAAGCTAATTCTTTTCACATCATTCCTTTTAATGCTCAATTAAATTATTGTACTATTGATGCTTTCATATTAAGTAATGTTTAATCTTCTATTTATGTATGAGTTTTCCAAAGTATTTATTAAAAAATTCCTTAGAATCATCTGTTTGTAAGTTTTTTGTTTTTTTTTTTGGTACCCGTACCACTTCAAAACTATTTTCCATTCCTTGGTTTTTTGAGTGCAGCTTTTATTTTCAGCTATACTACAATTTGAGAATGTGTCAATTACAGTCTTCAAAAATCAACAATTTCTATTTTCTGTAGAATAGTTCTCCATTTCACCTAACTTAGCTCCATAAAACTTCATATATTCCTGTCATTGCATCTCTACAAGCACAAACAATTTTCGAGTTTTAAAATGGAGTTCGTTTACTAAATTTCTTTTTAAAGACATTGAGTTGTTTTACAGATTTTTTCGATAGTGTGGTGATCTACATGTTGCACTTTCAGCTATTTATACTAACATGTAGTTAATTTTCTAATCTATATATTTAATCGTACAACTCTTCAATTTATTTTTAATTATTTAATTTTTAGAATTCCTTTTCAATTTTATAACTCTCTTCCTTCTCTAATTTATTTCACGTTGTAGTCCACCAATATGCATTTGAATATATTCTTGAATTATATCAATGCCTTAAGCTATATTATTAATTTGTTCTTTAGTTTGTCGATTTCAGTTTCCAGAAAAATTAACTTATATCATCGTTCTCTGACGGAGAACGATGATGATTCTGTATGCATACATTAGTAGTAATTAAAATCTTTTTGTAGATTTCGAGTTCAAATTTATCATAATTTTTTGGTATTTTATCAAACATTAGAGAAAATAGTCCTAGTGTTAGAGCCCATATTTGACCACCAACTTGTATTTTATCTTCATTCAGTTTGAGGTTACTATCACCATTAATTTGTATCTAATTCATTTCTTCCTTCCAATACTGATAAGTCTTCGGAATTGGAAGTCTTTGAGTACAAATCATCGTCATCATCATTCTCAGTATTAGCATCATTAAATAAGATGGTATTATCAAATATTCTTCCTTCTGCTAGTTTCTTTGGTGTACTTGTCGCTATCTTGACTGATGGTTTCTCATGTTTAAACTTGTATATTTTCAACTTCTGTCTTGATTTTACTTTTTTCTTTCATAAGAATTCTTTTAATATTTTTAGAACTATTTATGAATTCTTCTGTTATAGGTTTAAATGCATCTCTTAGTTGTTCATTTGTATCTATTTCACTAGTTTTTATACTACGAAGCTTTTTCTTAATCACATTAAGAACTCAACACCAAATGCTTTAAAACTTTCTCATCCATGTTTGCTAACAGCAAATTCAGGTATCGGCTACTAGATCAGCTTATCAGGAGCTGATCTGGTTTTCAGATCAGCTTATCAGGAGCTGGTCTAGTTATCAGATCAGCTTATCAGGAGCTGGTCTGGTTATCAGATCAGCTTATCAGGAGCTGGTCTGGTTATCAGATCAGCTTATCAGGAGCTGCTCTGGTTATCAGATCAGCTTATCAGGACCTGATCTGGTTTTCAGATCAGCTTATCAGGAGCTGGTCTGGTTATCAGATCAGCTTATCAGGACCTGATCTGGTTATCAGATCAGCTTATCAGGAGCTGGTCTGGTTATCAGATCAGCTTATCAGGACCTGATCTGTTTATCAGATCAGCTTATCAGGAGCTGGTCTGGTTATCAGATCAGCTTATCAGGACCTGATCTGGTTATCAGATCAGCTTATCAGGAGCTGGTCTGGTTTTCAGATCAGCTTATCAGGAGCTGGTCTGGTTTTCAGATCAGCTTATCAGGTAACAGATCAGGCTATCAGGAGCTGTTCAGATTTTCATTTCAAGATATCTGAGTCAGATTTAGTTATCAGTGTACAAGTAGCTAGCCATTTAGAACATTTATATACATGAAGTTTAAAGTCAAATGAAATACGAAAAAGTAAAGTTTTATGTAGTAAAATTATTTTCTATAACGATCATCGTTTAATTCAATATCTTTGCTTATAATCAAAAATTCATATTTAGCCTTTCAACATGCTTTATATTTTTCTCACCTTACTTAAACATTAAAATTACATTATGATGATCTCTTATTAAATGTTTGGTGATTCTGGTGTAAGTTTTACATAAGTAGAATGAATCAACATTCTTATCTCTCCCCATAAAAAAGTATTCTTCCCATACGCATCATTGTTAAATATCATATTGGAATTACTTTGGACTGAAATAACAGATTCACTATCGGTAAATTTTGTAATATATTATTGTTTTAATTGATGAAATTAATTTCTTTATATCTAGGTTGATATAAAGATTTTGAGTATAAATAAATGTTCTCAAATTTAAGTCCATTAGGACTTTCTAGCAAGCCAATCATAGCGTTTTTTTTTCGCAATTTGACAGGTCAACTATTGTTGCACGAATAGAATTTGATATAAAGGAACTATGATTTATTTTTGAACTATCGTTCGATGATTCATCAATATTTCGTACCAAGGTTTTTTAGGTTATTTTACTAACCGCATTTATGTAGCTAAATACATTTTATAAATATTATCTCTTATTATAAAAAAATAAACTAATACAGCTATACCATATCAGAAAATATTTTCTGAAATCGTATAGCTGCATTAGTTTATTTTTTCTATAATAAGAGATAATGATCCACACTTATAATCAAAACAGCATAAAAATATCCTTTGTTTTGACTATGAGTATGCATCAATATTTATGAAATGCGTTTAGTTACAAAAATGTGGTTAGTAAAACAAAGTATATTTTAACAGCCTTGTTTATAACACTTATTAGGGCTTTATAAAGACTTTTTAAGAAAAAATTTTTATAAAAAATTTGTTTTAAAAAGCCTTTACAAAGCCTTAATAAGTTTTATAAATAAGGCTGTAAGAGTTTAAAATCAGTATTTTATATGATAATACTGATTTGAAACTCTTAAAATATTCTTTGTTTTGACTATGAGTAGGGCCCATTATCTCTTATTATAGGACAAATAAAATAATATAGCTATACGATTTCAGAAAATATTTTCTGATATCGTATAGCTATATTATTTAATTTTTCTATAATAAGAGATAATATTTATGAAATACATTTCATAAATATTGGCGCATACTCATAGTAAAAACAACCTAAAAATACCTTGGTACGAAATATTGATGAATCATCAAAATTTCATACCATCCTATATTTATGTTGTTTTACTAATCGCATTTTGTAAATAAATGCATTTCATAAATATTATCTATTATTATTGAAAGAAGAAAATAGTATGGTTATATGATATTAGAAAACATGATTTCTGATATCATATAATTATACTATTTTATTTTTTTATAATAAGAGATAATGACTCATACTCATAGTCAAAACAAAGGATATTTATATGCTGTTTTGATTATGAGTATGCGTCAATATTTATGAAATGCATTTAGTTATAAAATGCGGTTAGTAAAACAAAGTAATGGGTGTTTTTTATTGAGGTATAGAACTTTAAGTTGGCATCACTTTTTTAACTGGCGGCCATTTCGTCAGCTGTCAAGTGATTAATATTTAGTTTGGTTTGCCATTTTATCATGAACAGGTTGACAAAGCACAACGCTTGAAAATCGTGCAAATTTATTTCGAAAATAATGGTTCAGTTCGCGAAGTTTACCGCAAGCTCCGTCCATTTTATGGTCGACATAATCGTCCATCAGAGCAATTAATTCGGTTAACCATGGATCGTTTTCGCACTACGTTTACTCTATGTGATAATACGCATCCGCAGAGACGTCGAACAGTGCGCACCGAAGAAACAATTGCCGCTGTAGAGCAAAGTGTTGAAGAGGACCCGAATGAATCGATTCGACACCGTGCACAGCAATTGGAGCTTTGTCCATCAACTTTATGGAAGATTTTGCGCAAAGATCTTGCCTTGCGACCTTACAAGATCCAGCTTGTGCAAGAATTAAAGCCGCGAGACCATGCAATGCGTCGTGATTTTGGTGTATGGGCCGAAAATGAGATTGATCTCGATGCTGATTTTCATCGCAAAATTTTGTTCAGTGATGAGGCTCATTTTTGGTTGAATAGCTACGTCAACAAGCAAAATTGCCGCATTTGGAGTGAAGAGAATCCACATGAGACCCTTGAGACGCCATTACATCCACAAAAACTGACTGTTTGGTGTGCTCTATGGGCTGGTGGAGTCATTGGGCCATACTTCTTCCGAAATAATGCTGGAGGGTCAGTTACCGTTAATGGAGACCGGTATAGAGCCATGATAACCGACTATTTTGTTCCCGAATTGGATGGCATGAATGTGGATGAGTTGTGGTTCCAACAAGACGGCGCTACATGCCACACAGCGCACGTCACAATCGATTTATTGAAGGAAACATTCGATGAGCGCATAATTTCGCGGAATGGACCTGTCAATTGGCCACCAAGATCGTGTGATTTGACACCATTGGATTATTTTCTTTGGGGATATGTGAAGTCGCTCGTCTACGCCAACAAACCAGAAACGTTAGGGGACTTGGAAGCCAATATTCGTGGCGTTATTGCCAACATACGGCCCCATATGCTCGAAAAAGTGGTTGAAAATTGGACCTGTAGAATTGGCTTTATTCGAGCCAGCCGCGGCGGCCACATGCTCGAAATCATATTTAAACATTAATGGCATAAAATTATCCTTCCAATAAAGCCAAATTGATGGACATTAAAACGATTTTCTTGTGTTTTATTTCAATTCGAAGTTCTATACCTCTAAAAAAAACACCCTGTATATTTTAAGTGTTTAAAACCACCATTTTTATGGTAATACCGGTTTTAAACACTTAAAGCATACTTTGTTTTGACTATGAGTATGAGCTGATATTTATAAAATGGATTTTATAAATATTGACTCATACCCTTAGTCAAAACAACATAAATAATTCTTGGTACGAAATATTGATGAATCATCGAACGATAGTTCAAAAATAAATCATAGTTCCTTTATATCAAATTCTATTCGTGCAACAATAGTTGACCTGTCAAATTGCGAAAAAAAACGCTATGATTGGCTTGCTAGAAAGTCCTAATGGACTTAAATTTGAGAACATTTATTTATACTCAAAATCTTTATATCAACCTAGATATAAAGAAATTAATTTCATCAATTAAAACAATAATATATTACAAAATTTACCGATAGTGAATCTGTTATTTCAGTCCAAAGTAATTCCAATATGATATTTAACAATGATGCGTATGGGAAGAATACTTTTTTATGGGGAGAGATAAGAATGTTGATTCATTCTACTTATGTAAAACTTACACCAGAATCACCAAACATTTAATAAGAGATCATCATAATGTAATTTTAATGTTTAAGTAAGGTGAGAAAAATATAAAGCATGTTGAAAGGCTAAATATGAATTTTTGATTATAAGCAAAGATATTGAATTAAACGATGATCGTTATAGAAAATAATTTTACTACATAAAACTTTACTTTTTCGTATTTCATTTGACTTTAAACTTCATGTATATAAATGTTCTAAATGGCTAGCTACTTGTACACTGATAACTAAATCTGACTCAGATATCTTGAAATGAAAATCTGAACAGCTCCTGATAGCCTGATCTGTTACCTGATAAGCTGATCTGAAAACCAGACCAGCTCCTGATAAGCTGATCTGAAAACCAGACCAGCTCCTGATAAGCTGATCTGATAACCAGATCAGGTCCTGATAAGCTGATCTGATAACCAGACCAGCTCCTGATAAGCTGATCTGATAAACAGATCAGGTCCTGATAAGCTGATCTGATAACCAGACCAGCTCCTGATAAGCTGATCTGATAACCAGATCAGGTCCTGATAAGCTGATCTGATAACCAGACCAGCTCCTGATAAGCTGATCTGAAAACCAGATCAGGTCCTGATAAGCTGATCTGATAACCAGAGCAGCTCCTGATAAGCTGATCTGATAACCAGACCAGCTCCTGATAAGCTGATCTGATAACCAGACCAGCTCCTGATAAGCTGATCTGATAACTAGACCAGCTCCTGATAAGCTGATCTGAAAACCAGATCAGCTCCTGATAAGCTGATCTAGTAGCCGATACCTGAATTTGCTGTTAGCAAACATGGATGAGAAAGTTTTAAAGCATTTGGTGTTGAGTTCTTAATGTGATTAAGAAAAAGCTTCGTAGTATAAAAACTAGTGAAATAGATACAAATGAACAACTAAGAGATGCATTTAAACCTATAACAGAAGAATTCATAAATAGTTCTAAAAATATTAAAAGAATTCTTATGAAAGAAAAAAGTAAAATCAAGACAGAAGTTGAAAATATACAAGTTTAAACATGAGAAACCATCAGTCAAGATAGCGACAAGTACACCAAAGAAACTAGCAGAAGGAAGAATATTTGATAATACCATCTTATTTAATGATGCTAATACTGAGAATGATGATGACGATGATTTGTACTCAAAGACTTCCAATTCCGAAGACTTATCAGTATTGGAAGGAAGAAATGAATTAGATACAAATTAATGGTGATAGTAACCTCAAACTGAATGAAGATAAAATACAAGTTGGTGGTCAAATATGGGCTCTAACACTAGGACTATTTTCTCTAATGTTTGATAAAATACCAAAAAATTATGATAAATTTGAACTCGAAATCTACAAAAAGATTTTAATTACTACTAATGTATGCATACAGAATCATCATCGTTCTCCGTCAGAGAACGATGATATAAGTTAATTTTTCTGGAAACTGAAATCGACAAACTAAAGAACAAATTAATAATATAGCTTAAGGCATTGATATAATTCAAGAATATATTCAAATGCATATTGGTGGACTACAACGTGAAATAAATTAGAGAAGGAAGAGAGTTATAAAATTGAAAAGGAATTCTAAAAATTAAATAATTAAAAATAAATTGAAGAGTTGTACGATTAAATATATAGATTAGAAAATTAACTACATGTTAGTATAAATAGCTGAAAGTGCAACATGTAGATCACCACACTATCGAAAAAATCTGTAAAACAACTCAATGTCTTTAAAAAGAAATTTAGTAAACGAACTCCATTTTAAAACTCGAAAATTGTTTGTGCTTGTAGAGATGCAATGACAGGAATATATGAAGTTTTATGGAGCTAAGTTAGGTGAAATGGAGAACTATTCTACAGAAAATAGAAATTGTTGATTTTTGAAGACTGTAATTGACACATTCTCAAATTGTAGTATAGCTGAAAATAAAAGCTGCACTCAAAAAACCAAGGAATGGAAAATATTTTTGAAGTGGTACGGGTACCAAAAAAAAACAAAAAACTTACAAACAGATGATTCTAAGGAATTTTTTAATAAATACTTTGGAAAACTCATACATAAATAGAAGATTAAACATTACTTAATATGAAAGCATCAATAGTACAATGATTTAATTGAGCATTAAAAGGAATGATGTGAAAAGAATTAGCTTTAATGGTTCATATAAAAGGATTGGTATACATATATAAAGAATTACTTAGTGCATAAAATAGAAAAATTTATCTCAACATTAAAATGTTTACGATTAAAGTTAACTCAACAAATGAGAAAAAGCTGCTTAATACAGTATAAAGTAATTTGAAGAATGAATGTTGAATTTAATAAAAATAAAAATTAAATTAAAACGAAAAATCTAGTTTTTTGTAGGATTGATTAGGAATGATGGGCCTTAAGAAAGGTAATTAACTAAATGTGGTGGAATTAGATAATTAGCTAAATGTAGTGGAATTCTCTAAACTTGTTGGTCTGAATGAAATTTGCTAAAACTTCAGTGTTTAAAATAAACTATAACATAGTGCAATATTCAGCAGCACATCATATTATCACTTTTTATAAAGTTGTATGTACATTTTCCCATCGAAAGCGTTAGAACGCAAAATTTTACAATATGAAAATGGGATTATTATAGAAGATCTTCGCTCTATTTATTTCTTTAGCTATCAGATCTTTAGAAAATATAGATAAACTACGGAATTTGGACTTTGATATCCAATCTTTAAGAATGTACATGTGTATGAATAAGTATCAAGCAAACTTAGTGAATGAATATACGCTTCAACTAGAATCATGCTGAAGCATACATACTGCAAACAGATCTTACTTTATATCTGTATCTGTATGAGTATTAAATAAATTTACAGAAAAAAAAATGAAAGCATGCCGAAGCATGAATAATTTAAAAAAAAAATCCTCACGTCATACAATTTTGTAAGCAAAGAAATTTTATGATTTTGTGGTCACTTAAATACAAACATACATATGTATCTACTTTGCAAAAATTCAAAAGAGCGAACTGGTAAATTCTAATAGTAAAGATTTTTAATTGTAACACTACTACATCTCGGACTCTTACGTCACTATCGATAGAAGCATGCTAAGGCATGCATACTAGCAAAATATATAAAGCTGTTAGAAGGTGATGAGACAGCAATTGTATCTGGATCAACCCAACTCATGAATGTATTGTATACGGGAGTGATTGATGGTGATGATGACCTTTTTTAAGTGGATAATCATTACATATGAATGCGATAGGAGTCAACCAGCAAACCTCATGTAGAAATACCTACTTGAGGCAAAAAAATTCTCCCAAACATAGATATTTCATTGTTTCTAACACTTTATGAAAACACCGACGGTGAATTGCTGATAGAGGTAACTGAGTTATTTGAGATCGATTTGCTACAATAGTTGTTTATTAAACATACATTTCTTTGTAAGTAAACTAAGTTCTATATACCTAATGTATATACCCAGCAAAAAATTAGACAAAAATACTCTATTCCAAGTAGTAAAATCTGAAAAAAGGAGTGGCACATTAGAAGAAAAAAATAAATAAAAATATAGACTGACTGACCAACTAATACGTACACTCTGTCCGATGGGAACACAAAACACACTTAAACATTTCAGAAATATATACACAATACGCTGAACTTTAATAAAGTTAAAAAAAAAAAATCATATATGACAACAAATAAAAGTGAAAGGTGCTCACCCTTCATAAAACAAACATGTATGTACCTTATTAATGTAAAAATATTATCAGTATAAAGCAACAGAAATTTCGTCAAACAAAGTCATCTTGTATCCTAGAGGAACCGTCGAAAGGGTATACCTAAAGTCTCTGAAAACCACTTCGTTTTCTGATGATCGCTTTTCAACAAGAAAATAAGTTTGTTCATTATGACTAATTTAAAAGTACATTTAAATTCAGTCTCATATCCGATCTTAACTGCATCAGAATTTAAGAAAAAAGCTCCTTTTATTCTATTGAATAAAATTTTAATTTAAAACAGTAAGCAAAGATATCAGCTTCAACTTCAAATGATTTCATCACAAAAAAAACTAGTGATTGTTTTCAACAATTATGAAAATAATAATTTCAATATAAAGCTCCCTTTTGATTTTAAATGTTTATCAATAAAAATAAAAAAAGAAGTAAGTTGACTACCAAAGAAAAAAAAACTATCAGTATATAAGCTGGAGTGCCTGATCAGTTTCATTTAAAAATGTTTATACATTTTCATAAAGCAAAGCAAGATTTCGAAAACAAATGTAGACAGTGAAGAAAAAAGTCTATAGTTAGAAAAAATTATGTACCCCAAAAATTTCTAACGTTAACTTACTAACGTTGCATCAACTTTAAAAAATGTAAATTGAGTATAAGGAATATTTCTATTATAGTTGCTATTACTATAGAGTATGTATCTTCAGGAATTCAGTTTTACTTAAAAACAGAAAATCCTCACAAACTTTTAAGTAAACGCAGATAAAAATTAAAACGTTTTTATTTTCAAATAAAAAAAAAACTGAATATATCGCATCTATACACAGACGAATATTTACAACAACAACACCAACAACAAGAAGAACAAAAGACATCAATGACAAAAAAAAAATGTATTCAAAGATTGAAATAAACAAAATCTGTAATATAAACAAATTTCATATAGGCAGACTTTAACGCGAGACAAATTTAAGTATGAGAAAATATAAAACAAGCGTAAGTATAAAAACATAATAAGATTAGGGAAGTCCAGACATATGATAGTATTTTATAGTACCAAATGTCGATACTGAAAACAATTTATTTCTATCTACATATAAATATTAGCGCAAATACACACACACACACACATAGCAGAATTCATATAAGAAATATCCAAGAAAATTTCAACAACACCCCACCTTTTGCAAATCATGACGAGCCTTAAATTCTCCCTCAGATATACATACACAAATTCCCATGATCATACATACATACATATACAATATATAAGATTAATCTCAACAACACAACACTCTCACCTACCTGAAATTACAGATAGTCTTAAACTTCTACAGACGTCTATACACATAGATTCTCACGGCTACATATTACAAGAAAACCTCGCCCCTAATAAATCACAATCATCTTAAATTCTTACAAAAATATATACATACATACATACAAATAACCAAATTACCTCAACAACATCCTCACCTACCTCAAATCACGATCAGCCTTAAACTACTATAGACAGACACATCCACAAATCCCCATGGATACATATTTCGTCAACAACCCTGCCCACCCAAATCATGGTCAGCCTTAAACTCCTACAGACATACAAACACACAGATTCGCCCCGGTTACATATTACTAGAACACCTCACCCCTCATAAATCACAATCAGCCCTAAGCTCCTACAGAAATACACACATTGAAGTTCCTACAAACATACACACACACACACACACACACATACACACACACACATACACACACACACACATACACACACACACATACACACGCAATCGATCTACCTCAACTACACCCCGCCCCTTCCAATCAAACCCTCACCTAAATTCTCACAGACAGACAGACACATCCGCAAATTCCTATGGTTACATATTACGGCAACAACGCCACCCACTCAAATCACGGTCAGCCTTAAATTCCCACAGTCTAGCAACACCTACATTAGCATTAGAAAAAATAACTTTCACGTTTTCCCGTCGTCATTAGGAAAAATCATTTTCCCGTCTGCATTTGAAAAAATTATATTCATTTTTTGCCGTCGGCATTTGAAAAAAATAATAATCATGTATTGCGGTAGGCATTAGGAAAAATTATCATGTATTACAGTAGGCATTAGGAAAAATTATCATGTTTTGCCTTCGGTATTACGAAAAATTATCATGTTTTGCCTTCGGAATTACGAAAAATCATTAGATGATTTTCCGTCAGCATTAGGAAAAACCATTTTCATGATTTTCCCCGTCGTCACATGCACACATAAAAACCGCCAAACTATGAACCGCCTTAACACATTTACACAAAATATTCCACACACAAACTTCCCACGGTCAGGCAGGAAGACAGACAGACAGACATACACTTAATGTAAACAAAAACTCTTAATATAAACAAAAAACTCCTAATGTAAACAAAAAAAACAAATTTCCAAGAATTTAACAATTTTCAAATTTTAATTACTCAAATTTAACAATTTCAGCAACAATTTAACAATTTCAGCCCACAATTTAACAATTTCAGCCACAATTTAACAATTTTAATTGCGGCAGAACCGGCAATTCCCTACTACTACTGAGGACTCCATTTTTGTTATGGGTGACTTTAACTTACCTTATGTTGCCTGGAAATACTTACCAGAAGATAAATATTTTTTGCAAACTAAGCAGAGTTCAAATTATGATGAATTTTTCAACGTTTTATACGACTTGAGCCTATACCAACTGAATGGCATTGTTAGCGATTATTCCAGAATACTAGATTTAATATTTGTCAATGATGTGAGCGATTGTTTTATTAGGCGCTCTTTCCCCATCATAACTCCTAAAGATTGTTATCATCCTACAATTGAACTAAATTCTTCAATTCTATCTAAATCTGATATGAATTCGGTTAATAAAAATCTAAAAGTCTATTCTTTCAAGCATACTAACTACAGCATGTTAAATCAGTTATTATCTAACACAAATTGGTACAACTTATTATCATCATCTGCGGACCTTGATCAGACGTCTAATGTATTCTACAATAAAGCTTACTCCTATATTGATTTGTGTGTTCCGAAAATAATATCTAAGTAAATTTCTGGACCACCATGGAATAATAAACGATTGTCCTAGGCTAAAAATAAAAAAACAAATGCTATAAAAAATTTAAGCAGTCTGGTTCATCTGTTGACTATCTAATGTACTCGATTACACGTGCCGAATACACTTCGCTTAATAAATTGTATTACGATAGCTATATTAACACAATGAAACTTAATTTCAAACGTAATCCAAAATCATTTTTTAAATTTGTTAATTCAAGAAGAAACCAACTGGCTTCCCTTCCTCTATGAAGTTTCATCAACAGGAGTCCAGTGATGATGCCGCCATAAGCAATTTTTTCGCCGACTTTTTCTCAAATACTTATTCTAAAGCAACATATGATGAAGAAGTGGATTACTCATTTAGAATAAACGCCAATCAAACTATACATATGCCGTTTATTGATATTTCAACAATCTCCTTGGAATTAAAAAGTCTTAAATTTTCGTACAACTTTGGTCCTGATAAAATTCCTAGCAGCATTTTGATTAACTGTTCAGATAGTTTTGCTACCCCTTTAGCACTTTTATTTAACAAATCAATAGAGTATGGTTATTTTCCTAACGTTTGGAAAGATTCTTTTATCATACCACTGTTTAAATCTGGAAGTAAAGCTGAAGTTTCAAATTATCGTGGTATTGCAAAATTAAGTATTATACCTAAATTATTTGAAAAAATCGTCGCCGAAAATTTCTGTTATCAAGTATCAAATTTGATGTCCCCTTATCAACATGGGTTTCAGAAAAGGTGCTCTACTACGACGAATTTATTACATCTCACAACTATTATACATCGTGGGTTTCTTCAAGAACAACAAACTGACATGATTTACACTGACTTCAGCAAGGCCTTCGATAAAGTCAACCATATGCTTTTAAAAATTATGCTTTCTCTTATAAGTTTTAATGATCAAAGTACAAAATGGATGTTTTCATACCTTACTAATAGAAAACAAACCGTTTGTATCAAAAACACCTACTACAAAAGTATTGATGTTCTATCTGGTGTACCACAGGGAAGATACCTTGGACCGCTACTCTTTTCATTACTTATTAATGACCTACCTGATGTGATTCATGCTTCCAATATCTTGATGTACGCTGACGACGTTAAAATTTTTTATAGTTACCGTAAAAAACCTGAGCAACAACATCTCCAAGATGACTTAAGTTCGTTTAACGCTTGGTGCAAAATTAATCTTGTGGAGCTGAATTTAAATAAGTGTAATTATATGCGCTTTGTTAAAAAATTTCCGATTCTCGCACGCTATGCCTTTAAAATTTATCAGCTCGAGTCTGTCGATAGTACATTGGATCTTGGAGTCTTACTCCACTCAAAACTAAATTTTATTGCACATATAAATATGACAGCAAACAAAGCTCGTGGTATTCTTGGTTTCGTAAAACGCTGCGCTAAAGAGTTCGGTGATCCTTACGTTACTAAAAGTCTATATATTTCACTTGTAAGGCCTGTTCCGGAATATGGATCTGTAATATGGAACCCTATATACAAAAAGCATTCGGACACTATTGAGTCAGTGCAAAAACAATTTCTGCTATTTTGTCTTCGCGGGTTAAATTTTAACCCATTTGATTTACCATCTTATTCTGCCAGACTCGCTCTGATTAAGCTGCCTAGTTTAAAAAGCCGCAGAACAGTTCTGAACATATCCTTTCTTCTCAACATAATTAACGGTGAAGTTAGCTCTGGTTTTTTAATCAACAACATCAC
The DNA here is from genome assembly GCA_949987645.1 of Tachina grossa. Classification (NCBI taxonomy): domain Eukaryota; kingdom Metazoa; phylum Arthropoda; class Insecta; order Diptera; family Tachinidae; genus Tachina; species Tachina grossa. The sequence continues at coordinate 57,095,868 of OX465277.1, read as the reverse complement.
GTTAAACGTTCCCCAACGCCCATCACGGTATTTTGTTCCATTGTTTGTCCAAGTCTTCAGATCTAATTATGCTGATGCAGACCCTCTAAGAAGAATGTGTAACGACTACAACAAATATTATGATTATATTGATTTTTACTTAAGTCTTACTGCTATTAAAAATAACATATTAATTTATTTAAACACATAACTTTTGTTATATCTGCATTTTATGTAACTTTAGTTGTTGGTCTTTTTATTATTGTTACTTGTTAAACTCTTTTGTAAAATAAGCATTATTTAAATGTCTGTAAGGATTAATCTTCCATAGACAAATAATTATAAATAAATAAATAAAAAATAGTTAAACAAGAAATAACAATTATGGCAATAGTAACAATAACTCGCCAAGAAACAACAATTTCTCTAGAAACATTAATTTCAACAATGATAGAAATAATTTCAATAATAGAAATAATTTCAGTAACAATTATAGAAGAAACTTTAAAAATAACCAAGATGACACAAACAGAAACAACAATAGATATGTACACACCATACAAAGTTCGGGAAACGAAGTAGGCCCGGAATACATAACTATTCCGGAGAGCCAGAATTTAGAATACATAGGATATGTGCAAACAGAACAAATTTTATAAACACAAAATACAAGAATAGAATATTGACATTCCTTATCGACACAGGCGCTGACATATCACTTTGTCGTATGTGTAAAGACTTTGGAGGTGAGCAATTTAACCCAGAACGAAAATGTAAGCTTGCTGGAATCACAAAGGATTACGAGACATTTACAATTTCCTTATTTATATATGAGCCTACCACAATTCTGCCCATGCAATCAAAACCAATTTCTTCATTACAAATAACAATACCACCCAGAACAGAAATTATTCAAGCCATAAAACTAGAACTAAAAGAAGATTGCTTCATATTTAATAAACAATTACAAGAGGAAATATTTTTAAGTAATTCAATAGCACCCAAAAGCGGCATGATACACATAAAAATTTTAAATACAACAAATGACTTCGTAACAACAAAAGGCATTCAACTCCAGACTGACCCACTTAAAAATTATGAGATATTAAGTTACAAGAATATGAACAATAACGAACGTTTTGAAAGAATAGTGAATGAACTGAAATTAGGCCATAATGACAAATTTGCAAAAGCACAATTAATAGAAATATTTAAACAATATCAAAATGTTTTTCATTTAGAAGACGAAAAATTAACCGTCAACAATTTTTATAAACAAACAATCGCGACCTCGGACAACATACCAGTTTATATAAAAAACTATAGACTACCACACTCGCATACTGAAGTAATAAATGAACAAGTACAGAAAATGCTTGATGACGAAATAATAGAACCATCAATTAGCCCATATAATGTTCCACTCCTTTTGGTACCAAAGAAAAATATATAAGATAAAAGGAAATTGAGACTTGTTGTAGATTTTAGAAAACTTAATGATAAAATTGTCAATGACAAATTTCCTTTAACTAGATTAGAAGACATTTTAGACAAATCAGGTAGAGAAAATCGTTTTATACACTCGATATGACTAGTTCCTTGCTTTTTCCACACCACAAGGCCATTTTCAATTTAAAAGACTTCCATTCGGATTAAAAATTTCTTCAAATAGTTTTCAAAGAATGCTTACAATAGCACTATCTGGATTAAAGGCTGAAGCATTTCTTTACGTTGATGACATAATTGTGAATGGATGTAGTTTAAATCATCACAATCAAAATTTAATAAAAGTACTAGACCAATTACAAAAATACAATATAAAACTAAATCCAAAGAAATGTTGTTTCTTAAGACCAGAAGTAGTTTACTTAGGACATTTAATAACAAAAGACGGAGTGAAGACAGACCCATCCAAATACGAAGAATCAAAAACTATCCAGTACTGAAAAACGCGGACGAAGTAAGACGATTCGTTGCATTCTGCAACTACTACAGAAAATTCATACCAAACTTTGCCGACATTGCAAAACATTTGAACGCCTTATTAAAGAAATCAACTAAATTCATTTGGATAGAACAATGCCAACATGCTTTTGAAGAATTAAAAGAAAAATTGATGAACCCACCAGTATTGAAATATCCGGATTTTGATAAACCATTTATTTTAACAACTGATGCATCAAACTATGTGTTAGGAGCATTTTTATCTCAAGGCGAAATAGGACAAGATTTTCCAATCTCATACGCTAGTAAATCATTGCAAAAACATGATATTAACAAACCAGTAATTGAAAAAGAACTTCCAGCAATTCATTGTAGCATAAATTTCTTTAAACCTTACTTATATGGCAGAAAATTTATTGTAGCTACAGACCACAGACCATTAATTTCACAATTTTCACACAAGAATCCTTCATCAAAAATTACAAGAATAAGACTAGATTTAAATGACTATCATTTCACAATTGTTTATAAAAAAGGAAAAATGAATAAAAATGCTGATGCACTTTCTAGGATAGAACTAGATTCAGACATATTAAAACAAATGATACCTCAAGAAAATGACGAAAAAGAAAAAAAGTATTAATAAAGACAAGGGCTATGCTATGTTTCCTAGACAATGATGTCAATGCCATGGCCAAAATGGTCAAAAGTATAATTTTGATGGGCATGAAAGCTTTTATACAATCAAAACAAATTCCGATTAAGCCGAAAGAGAAACTCTGGTTTAATCAAACATGCAAAAATGCAGTCAGATCTAGAGAGGAAGCATTCAGTATTTGGCAAAGTAATCAAAATGCTGATACTGATTTGCTGCGCAAAAGGGCGAGATCTTCGTGTGCCAAAGTACTGAGGCGTGAAAAAACTCTTTACGAGAATCGTCTCCGTGCTAAAGTTCTTGCTGCCCCTCGGTGTAGTAAGAGCTTCTGGTCATTCGTTAAAAGAGTAAAGAATAATGCTAGTTCTTCAATTACGACTCTTTTAAAGGATGACCTAATATTCACTGACCCGGCTGATAAAGCTAACCTACTAGCTGAAATATTTGCAAGTAATTCCTACTTGCCAGAAAGCAATCAGCCTCTACCTATGCTAGAAAGAGTATCCACTACTATGCCTAAGATATTCTTTCGAGCTCGGGCAGTAAAAAGGATTTTGTCGGAACTCAACATAAGCAAGTCTCCCGGGCCGGATGGCATTCCAGCACTGGTCATGAAGCAGTGCTCCTCGACGCTAGCACGTCCATTAGCTAACCTCTTCAGCACGTTGTACCATGTTGGTGAGTTCCCAGTGTGTTGGAAGATTTCTAATTTTACGCAAATCCCTAAAAAAAAAAGGAGAAGCTACTAACCCTGAAAATTATCGATCAATCGCAATATGTTCTGCACTTTCCAAAGTGATGGAAGGCATGGTGAATTTCCATATTGTAAGGTATCTGGAGTCTAACAGCTTATTCAACGACCGGCAGTATGGATTTCGTAGAGGCCGCTCTACGAGAGACCTACTTGCCCTTTTCTTGGAGAAATGGTGTGATTCAATCCACTATTTTGGCGAAAGTAAGGTGGTGCCTCTAGATATTTCCAAGGCGTTTGATAGAGTGTGGCATGGTGCACTTTTGTCAAAATGTATTGCCCTTGTTGCCTCTGTAACTTTTGGGGTATAAATATTAAGGAATCAGATGCTCTTGATGTTCTTGGCATGAAAATACAGTGTGATGTTCGATGGACTGAACACATTTTTCAAATTGCAAAAGAAGCATTCAAGTGCCTCGGCTTTTTGAAACGGTGCAAACGATATTTCACCCTATCTGATCTCCTTACTATTTATACCGACCGAAAATGGAATACAACTCTCATGTATGGGCCGGGGCTTCAAAGTCTATTTTGGGGCTGCTCGACCGCGTACAGGAGAGGGCGTAGAAGCTCATCGGTGACAGTAGGGTATCCAACTCTATTGATTCATTGGAGCATCGACGCAATGTGGGGTGCATTTCATTGTTCTATCGTTACTACAACGGAATGTGTTCTAATCAAATTAGGGAACTTGTTCCTGAAACCTGCACATATGTACGTACAACACGTGCCTCATTCAGAGCACATCCTTTTGTGGTCGATTGGCCAATGAATCGCACTACGCATTACAGAGAGAATTCCTTTTTTAGCCGCACTGTTCGTATGTGCAATCAACTACCTGCGGAAGTCTTTCCTGTCACTACCAGCGTGAGAAACTTTAAATCAAATGTCCACAGACACTAGTCCCTCTATTCTCCTTCCCTATAACCTATTTTCCTAGTTCTAGCACAATGCATTGCATGAACAGGGGTTATCTCCTGAGTGCTGGTCCTATTAAAAAAAAAAGTTAAACAATGCAAATAAGAATAACATTAATGAGGTAAATAAAATAATATATAATGAAAAAAATTAAGAGGAAAATGATATAGAAAATAATACACATGTAGATGAAAATAATATGGAAAAATGTAATGCATATCCATTAATGACGTCAAAAATATGAAAAAATTGCAATTTAATAAAAGTGAAAATATGGAAGCAAAAGATATAATAAAATATAAGATAATATTGTGCACATTGGATATAATGATAATTCATCGAAACCAGTTTCGACAATGAAGAAGTTATGTTCCATGGATTGGTATTCCGAAAGGATGCTGAGGGAGGGCTAGTAGGAAGAAACATCCAACTTCCTTAACACAACGATACTTGTTCCACAAAAAAAAATTACCTAAATTACTTCATGCGCCCCAAATCGATAGTTGGCTTGGAACAACACACTAGTACACTTTGACTGGGATACTTGACCTCGCAAAAAATTCGCAGATAAAATATATTAAATTTGGAAGATAATTGATGTTCTAGAGAACTATTAAGATATTATGTCTAACATGTGTTATAATTTTTTGTAAGTCTATATAAAATTCTAATTAATAATTACATTAGTTAATTTTAAGCTCACTTTAATTTTTCTAATTTAATAGATTTTATAGATGAGTTTACCAACATTTTGCTATGGAATGTAAAACTACTTACCATCGGCATTACTTCCCATTTTTTAATTTTTCAAAAATGTAAATTTTTGTTACAAAAACTTTTATTAAAAGTGTCACAAAATTTACTGCACTTCAAAGTTTTCTGATAACTGGATTAGAAATCGTAATCAAAACAACTGTTTAAGTAACAAAAATTTAATTTTTTTTGAAAAATTTAAAAAGTTATGTTTATTTTGTTAAGGGGCTATTAGACAGGCATACTTGTCTGCAGACATGTATATACAATGGCATACCAAAACTCACTGTCTAATAGCATGTATGTTGATTACGTTAGACATGTGTGTTGGTTTTCAAAGATTTTTGATTTTCTGATGTCTGTCGCATACCAACGTACTCGTCTAATAGCGTGTCCGTCATACTTTCATATAAAAATTCAGTTCGCTTGTTTGCGCTGCTGAGTGCGTATCGGAAATTTGTGGAAAAAAATGTCTTTTGCTAATGTTATTTTCTGGGAAGAGTTCATTGAGGAATATAAAAGCTTGCCAAAATTGTGTTAAATAAAAATTAAGATCTGTATCACATCAAAAAATTTAAAAATAATGGATATATTTTAAATTAAAAGAAAAATTGTTTCCGCTTCATTGCCATGCTTTTGCTTCAAAAATTTCTGTGTACTGAAGTATGCTGTCAGCGTTTGACAGTGTAATAGCAAAACCAAAAGTATGCCATCGTACATGTCTGCAGGCAAGTATGCCTGTCTAATAGCCCTTTTATATTTTTTATTATATTAAAGCAAAAAAATAAACTTTGCAAAAATTCATATTTTTACTTTTGGCAAAAAAAAAAAATGGGTGAAATTTCCTATAGTGCAATGGGAAGCTATACCCTCTCAAACAAAAAAAGAATTTTTATAATCGGTCTAAAATATACCGAGTTATGAAGTAACACCAAAAAAAATAAGACGAATTGTTAACCTCCTTCTTTTTTGAAGTCGGTTAAAAAGAGACTGCTGATTCGTAACAGAACAGAAAGTAAAATCTAATTCTGCCTTTATACCCACACAAATCAAATTTTGCATTTAGCTTAGTTAACAAATAAAATTCACCTGGCTTAGTGGGGTCATCTGGCTCCTTGGCTGTTATTATGAAATTTCTCTTTTTTTTCTTCGCATCACTAAGGAAAATGGATTAGCTTATTCGGAACGTATACGTTTACGTAAGAGGGGCAGGAAAATATAATGCTATGATTTTGCTTTTCTCAACAAGCCAACTTTCAGCAAAAACTGGTAACAAATCCACTCGGGCATAATTTTTTTACACATTTACATACATATGTACATACATACATATTTTATTGGAACGGAAACAGAATTTTGCCAATAAAAAGTTAAACTACCGTTTTCATGCCATATTTCCGCGACTATCTTTATAACTGATATGATGCATATATGCATACGTACATATGTACATATTATGTAAATCCAAATTCATACATTTTAATTTTTATTTTTCAAAAACAATGTCATTTATAATTTTATGCACAACCGATTCCAATGAAAGAGCCGCCAAGAAATGATATTAGAAAACTTTCAACATCCGATGGCACATCCTCCGAATTAGTAAAAGTCAAGTTAGTTACGGTAATGTTGTGGACATTTTGTTTGACTTTCATCCAATCAATGTGTAGAACTTCTTGAATTTCAGCAATTTTTATTAAAATCATAGCTCCACCTATCACAGCGATAGCAAATTTACCAATTTTCATTACTGAAAACCCACTTATCCATCCTGACACTGCACCCAATCCGACTTGAGTATAAGGTCCCATGGAACTAATATAATTAATTAATTTTGCAGCTAAGTCTTCCATTTTAGTTTACGTGTGTACGAAACTGTTTTTATTTATGTAGATATATATACACTGAACAAAAAAAGTAATGTTAAAACAAGAATTTTTCGTTTTCGTTTTAAAATTGCAGCATTTTTAAAAATAATTGTTAAAATAAGAATGTTTCTTATAACATTAATATATAACATTCTTTTTTTATAACGAAGCAGTTTTAAAACAAAAATGTGCGTTTTCGTTTTAAAACTACAGCATTTTTATAAATCAGTTTTAAAATGAGAATGTTTCTTGTATAATATTTATATATAACATTCTTATTTTTATAACGAAGCAATTTTAAAACAAAAATGAGCGACTTAATTTTAAAATTTTCAAAAACAATAACGTTTTCTTATTAAAATAAGAATTGTAATTTTTGAAGTCATAATGAAAAAAAAAATAAATTTTTAACCATTTTAAAAAACAAAAATATTTTATTATATCAAGAATTTGAAGTTTTCAGCGAGTAACATTCTATATTTGTGTCGTGTTAAAAAAAAGAGAATTAATTTATTATAATGACCAAGTGCATATTAATGTCCATTACCCTGTATGATCCTTGAGCACAAAATCTTAAAATTATTGCAAATTTCAAAAATCACGGTGTTCATAATAGCGATAATTTTTTGTTGAATGGACGTCATAACCCAAATGAAAATTCGTTCCATTAGCGTTTTGGTCTACAGTCGAAGAACGAAAATTGTTCATAATAAGGGCATTTTGATTCCAAAAAATAATATTTTTAATATTAAAATAAAAATTCTATATTATTAATTTAAAACGTTATATTCTTAATTTGAAAACTCTCCATTATTAATTTAGGATGTTTCATTCTTAATTCAAAAATGCGTCATTATTAATTTAAGACCAGTGATGGGAAAGTTGGTACGATCGTACCTTTTTTACTATTTAACATGAAAAAGTACCGTAGTACTCCCCCAACACATTTGATACTCTTACGGTCAACTCAGAAATGCAGTCAAATGACGCGCGTATGAATATATTTTTGCCAAGAATTAAATTTCCTTTTCGGCAAATGGCACGAAACTTTATTAGTAATAGGCCATTTACACCAGCACAAAATCTAGCAGATTTTAATTAAAATTTTTATGAAAATCTATACTGTTTAGACCAACTTTTTTGACATTTACCAAGATTTTTTATCCAAAAAAAAACCCATTAACAAAAAGTTTTCCAAAACTGCAACCAAACAACTGCAGCGTAGCTAAGTCACACACCTTTTTATGCAGACCGTAGCTAATTCACTCATCTTGTTTTTATAAATATGTTGTACAGGGTGGTAAAAAATAAATAAAAATATTAGATTTTTATTAGATTTCCTACAAATCTACTGACAAAATAGATTATGTTTTGTATGGGAAATGTAGTAAAAAGCATCGATTTAGCTTGAAATCTCGTAAGTACTAGATTTCGAGGTAATGTAAATGCCATATAAGCTATTTTAAAAAAGTGTAATCTTTCAAAATTCAATATAAACGAAAACAAATGATATTTTCTCTGGCTTAGAAGTTGATCTATGTATAAACATAAATCATGTTGAAACAACTGTTTGAAATCAGTTTAAAGAAAATTGTAAAAAGTTTTATATTAAATTTTGTGAAGTTGTAAGGTCAAAAGTGGACTTTGATAAGAAATTTTAGTTTGATTTAGTAATACCCCTTTTGTACACGCAAAGTTTAGTCTGAATTCAGCTGTGTGAAAGACAAAAAGAAGAATACCATCTCTTTCTGTATTTCTCCCAGCTGAATTAAGACTTTGGAAAGTAAACTTTCTGTGTCTGGGTATTTCCGTATGTAAAAGAGGTATGAGATTTACCCTGGAAATGTTTTATCTGGCTAAAATCAACAGCAATATACAATTTTTAATTAAAATGTTACCTAGCGGAAAGAAAAATTTTGAAACTATTAACAGCCAATACTTGTATAGAACACTGGCTGATATGAAGGAACTGAACAACAGGAAATATATATGTACTAGCTGACGCGGGTAAACAATGTTTTGCCTTCAAATTTTATTTTCACTGCAAGTCTGCGGTATCGGGATAATCAATAGTATGTTTCCACCGACTTTAAATCAAGTAGGTTTAAGTAAATCACTTCAAAGTGTTTCCACCGAGCTAGTGAGTAATTTGTTGTTCGAATTTTCGTGTTCAATTTATGCACGTGCTTTATGATGTGGGTGCAGCAGCTGTAATGTGAATTTTATTTACATGTAGTTGACATTTAAAATTGATTAAATATTCCTGAATGTAATTTTTTTCGGAATTGTCAATCAATATTGATGGATGACCAAGTGATGGAGTTTGTAATTTTAAAAGCAACGCATATGCAACATATATAAATTGAGTTCGAAAAATAGTATTTTCGACATTATTTATAATAAATCAACTACTTTGAGGTGATTTATCCATATGTAAAATGTATGGTAAATCATATATAAATTAACATGATTTGCACAAATCATCATGATTTGTCTAAATCATGGTGGAAACATACTATAACGCCACTACACGCTGATTAAGGACCCAACGCCTTCAGCAAAACACAGCATACGCTTATCGCGATAATCTCTATCGGGCAAAACACAAAAAAAAACTAAATATTACGCCATCTGTCGGACGAACTTCAAACTACACAGAAACACTACTCACGGCCCATAGAGCATTCAAATAAAATTTGGTCAAAATCGGTCCAGTAGTTTTTGAGTTTAGCGATCACGAACATACACGTAATTTTTATGTATGTAGAGATGTATCTATAGTGGCTTAAACTAAATACGCATTAGATGAATACATGTTTCATGATATATTGAGAGTAGCTTACGGAATTTTGTCCATACCTCACTCCTCTACAAATGTCGAAAGGATTTTCTCTAACCAAAATCTCATGAAAACAAAACAAAGTAACCGATTTTATGTTATAACCGTATCAAGTCTCATCCAGGCCAAAGATTTATTGAAGTCTAAAAATTCATCTTGTTATAACTTTGACATTTGTACCTGCATATGTACATATGTATGTATATGTACTTTGTGTCCTTTTTTTATTTCTTTGTAAATGACTTTTTTTTACCATTTTTGTTAATAAAATTTAAATAAAAAAATAATAATAATTTTTTGTACTCTCGGGATCAAAAAAAATTTTTTTGATACCGAAATGTAAATCTCATTTCCCATCACTGTTTAAGACCTTTCATTCTTAACTTATTGCCAGTTCATAGAAGCGATGTGAAAATTCTCGTCTGCCTATTTATATTGAAAACAAAAACAAAGCACTCAATTTATTTTTGTTTTCATTATAAATAGACAGCCGAGAATTTTAACATGGTTTATATAAATTTGCAGTTAATAATTCTCCATTATTAATTCAAACGCTTCATTTTTAATATAAAAATAATAAGTTTTAAAATAACAATGCTTCATTACTACTTCAAGAACATTTCGTTATTAACTCAAAAACATAATTCTTTAATTTGAGTATGTTCAACTTTATATCCAGGTTGTTGTATTTTTCAAACAAAAAATATTCTTTTTTGATTTCAAAATATTTTTCATTTTTAAAACAAGAGTGAACATTTTTAAAATAACAGAAAACAAATTAAGTTCTATTTCATAAATTTGAAATTTATTTGCTGGTGGTTCAGCGTTGTCTATATGCATTTCATTGTTGCTGTAACAAATCATCAGTAGACTTCAACCACACATTTTGAGTAGTCACAAACCTATTATCTTATGCACAGACTTTCAAGAACTATTTGAGAATTCATAAATAATATTTTTGAAAATCACAAGAAAAATAAGCGTAGTAGGCTTAGAAACTAACACAAAAAAGCCAACAAATAATTTATATTCGATTTGAATCCATTTTATTTTTCTACATAAAGGTTACGTTTTTAAAATCAAATTGTTTTTTCTTGATTTTAAACCTTTTTTTTTTTTTTTTGGTGTACATACTTATGTAGATACCCTGCAAGAAATGACCCTATAGGAACTCAAACCCATTTGTAAGTAACTTCAAACTGGTTTTTTAATAACCACATCTGGATTAAGTGACTTTTTTCCTTGTAACCGACTCACTATTTTAACATAGGCATGTCATAGGCGGTAGTCAATTGGCCATCTCTGCGTGACATTTTAATTGACTACTGACTACTTATTTTCCAACCAATTTGTAGTTAATTAATATTATAGCAAAAAAAAAGATATACATATGTATATTTATATGATATACATGCATTATATACTATACAGATATATGTATGTATATATTCATATATATCTGTGTAAATATATGTACAATGTGCATATATATAAATATTTATTTTTATTATATTCACTCAAGGTGTATCTAACTAGGTGGCAGCACTATTTCAGTTGATAGTTTTTGCTGTATGTGATTTGTAGCTGAAGAATGTAAAAAACTTCGATTTTGTTTTGGTTTTAGTATAATAATTTTTGCGCTTTTGACATTCTTCGGTTCTTTACACAGCTATGGCTGCCGTATTTTTATATAGCAAATCCTTACGAAGTCGCCTGTATAATTACACCATGATATTCACGAAAAATAAAAAAATACGTACATAAATACATCCATACATACGAACCGCTCATAGAAAATATTATACATATTAAGTATTGAAAAATATTAGTTTTTCTTTCAACATTTGAAATTTGATTCCATGACATGCTTCTTTTGTTTTTTTATTTCCTTTTCGTTTACTTATTTTGCTTTTATTTATTTCTTACGTGTGCTTTTATTCAATATGTTTGGTTGATATCTGCATGAGATTCAAACCAATTTGTAGTCACTTGCAAAATAATTAATTAATAAACTAGTGTTTTTTGTCAACTGATTATTTTATTTACTATAGGGGAATGACAACAATTACAACAATTTTATATTGAAATCAACAGTGACAGTCAATTGGTCTAGTTGCTCTACTCTAACATGTATGTAAGAGTGGAACATCTAATGTACATATGCCAAAAATTAAAAAAATCGCATTTTATTGTAAAATATACAATTCGTTCGGTCTGTGAAACTAAAATTAATATAAGTGTTAAAAAAGTTAAGTAAAAATCAATAGTGTATAAAAGAATTTTCAAAAGTTTAATTAAATATATATATGTACATATGTGTTTCTTTTTAAAATTTTAGATACGTATTTATAAAAATCAAAGTGCGTTGCAGGTTGAAGGAAGCGTGAAGAGGCTAGACCACCTACATTATTTTGTGATTTTATTTGTTTTTAAATATTTTAATTATACATATCTTTATTTTTCTATTACCTCGTTTATACGCAAATCTTATTTGCAAATAAAACTTATTGCAAATACTGAACTCACCGTTTATACGTAGATAGAACACATTACTATTACCTGATTTACATTAAGCATTTTTTTTCATGAAATTAGTTGCATGAAAATTTTTTATTTGTCAATAGGAGGCCTGGAGGAGCAACTTATATCAAAAAAGTTGTCAAAAATACATCAGAGATTCATTCTACGCTATTTTTTATATAACATTCTCTTTTATAGCGCCGCTATAAGCAAATAGAAAAAGTTGCGTGCAACAAAATTCATGAAATTTCATGAAAAAATGCTTAATGTAAATCAGGTATATCTGTGAATGATATTGCCACACATTGTTAAATATGTATTACATTTCTTACAAAACAAAAATAATTGGCGACATTTCACACCTTATTTGCAAATAGTGCGTTATTTGCAAATAGTTTTCGTGAGTTATTAACTTACAATAAAAAAGTTATACGGCAACGTTTAACAGTTTTATTTGCAAATAAGAAGTGCGTATAAACGGGATATATAATAAAAAACAATTAAAACAATATGAAAATCATGTTTATTAATAAGTTCTCGTGATACCTTCATAGCGACCAGTCGATTAGCGGAATTTTACTTACATACAAACAAAAAATTGTACAAAAAATATACGTAGTACATATTATTCGTAATAGGTACATACTGCCTTCAATAAATAAGCTTTATGCTTTGAAAATATTTTTTTACATAGTAGAAATAACAGAAACAAAAAAAAATAACCGCAAACAAAAAAAACATAAACAAAGTTACATTGAGGAATACTCTATATGTGTACCTCGAAACAAATAAACAATCCTATATAACAAAAACAAAAAAAGACCTCAAACAAAAAAAAAAAACACAAACGAATAACCCTTGAGGAATTCTTTGTATGAGTGCCTCAAATACAAAAAAAAATTGAAGTGAGTCTAACGGCAGAAATGCTTATTTTACTGTGAGTTCTGAAACTCTTAATGAAAAAAATATAAATAATAAATCTGATGAAAACCTTTTTTTAACGGCAAAGCCAATTTTTCGTCAGCGATCAACTTCGCTGTGTCCAATGCCAAATAGTAATGATGCATTAACATTACAGTTGCCTAGTACTTCTTCATACAGCGGCTCGAAACTCAAGGTACAAGTCGGAATGGACAGATATATAACCGTAGTAAAGCGTGGGCGAAGCCCGAATTCTTCAAAAATTTCATCTGCTCCAAAAATGTCTAGGGATAACAGCGCAGCCTCAACTAATCGCCAAAACCGCTTTAAAATTTTGCAATATGAGAACGACAAACCCGATGTATCCTCGAATAAAACATCCAATCCGCCACCAATCTATTTGAGAGAGAAAAATTCAAATGCCCTTATTAAAAAATAAATTTTGGTCATTGGTGAGAATAAATTTCACATTGTCCCAATAAAACGTGGCAACATCGATGAAACGAAAATTCAAATTTAAAGATTTCCGCAAAATGGTTTCTGAATTTGAAAAAAATAAAACAAGCTTCTACACATACCAGCTTAAGAGTGCTAAAGGCCTGCAGATCGTATTGAAGGGCATAGATTCCTATGTTGTTCCTGAAGAAATAAAAGATGCACTCGTCCTCCAGGGATTTAAGGTAAATAATGTATCTAACATAATAAGCAGAGAAAAGGTACCCCAACCCTTATTTCGTGTTGAACTGGAGCCGAATGATATACAGTTGAAAAAAAAACGAGACTCATCCTTTTTATAGCCTATAATACCTTTTATACAGAAAAATCACAGTTGAAGAGCCACATAAGTGTTCAGGTCCCGTGCAGTGCCATAATTGCCAAGAATATGGCCATACGAAAACTTACTGCAATTTACCTACCGTTTGTGTTGTGTGCGGCGAATTACACGGCACTGCTAGTTGCAATAAGCCAAAAGATCAAAGTGGTAAAAAATGCAGTAATTGTGGAGGTAATCACACCGCTAACTGCAGAGGTTGTCCTGTGTACTCTTTCGTAAAGAAGACTAGGGTGCAAAAACCTAAATTAGCTCCAGTTCAAACCACAAACGCTTCCTCAGCCACTTTTGCGCAAATTAGCCAACCAGTTACTTCCCGTGCATCGTATGCAGATGCTGCTAAGACAAATTCATTTCCCACACAAAATGTTTCCCCACTAAATAATTCAACAAATACAAACTCAAACTTTATTTTTAATCGCCTTGAAGCCACTATTGAAAATATTGTGCAAACACTATCAACAACTTTACAACAAATATGACTAGCATGATGCAAGAAATGCTACGAATGCATAATACACTGCTTCAAGCATTAATTAACAAGCCATGAACACGTTAAAAATAAGTTTCTGGAACGCAAACGGCATTCGATAACATAAAAATGAACTTGAGCACTTGCTTACGGAAAAAAGTATTGATGTAATGTTGGTCTCTGTGACTCATTTGACTTCTAGGAGCCTCTTTAAAATGAATGGCTACACATTACATGATACAAAGGACCCTAGAGGGAAAGCGTGCAGTGGATCAGCAATTCTAGTAAAGTCAAGACTCAAGCATTATATTCTTGACAACATTTGTGAAGAACATCTACAAGCAACAAACATCTGCATTGAGAATTTTTGTTCAAATTTCGTGATATCTTCAATTTACTCCCCTCCTAGATTTTCAATCACTGAGGAACAATACGAGAAATTCTAGAAATCTCTTGGACCTTGTTTCGTAGCAGCTGGCGAATACAATGCTAAGCATACGTTCTGGTGTTCGCGTCTTATTACGCCTAGAGGTAGGGCGTTGTTCAACAGAATTTCAAAAATGGGCTTGGATATTATTTCGAGTGGGGAGCCCACTTACTGGCCTGCTGACGTACGAAAAATTCCGGATGTTATAGACTTTGGCGTCATAAAAAGAATTTGTAGGGAATTAATTCACGTTGAAGCTTCCCTAGATCTCTCGTCCGATCACTCTCCCACGATCGTTACAATCTGCAGCCCACTACGAAGTGACTTACCTCATCCATATATGAAGATGATAAATCGTGTTAATTGGCTGGGGTCCAAAAAATACCTTAGTAGTCATTGTACGGAAAATATTAAGCTAAGAACACCAAATGATATTGAATCTAACATTGCCAATCTCAACGAGAATATTAAACAGGCTGCTGAACATGCCACTACCTCTCATCCGCAGACTGGGTTTAATAAAATTTATTCTTCGGACATTGAACGTATCGTACGTGAAAAAAGAAGAGCTAGATACGAATGGCAACAGCACAGATCACCCCAAAATAAAATTAGATTTAAAGAGTGCACGAAACGACAAGAGTTGCTGAGAAAACTGCATCTTTTAAAAAATATCTGGAAGGTCTTGATCACACCAGCATCTAATTTCTCTTTGTGGCGCGCTGCTAAAAAGCTTAAAAGACCCGTTGAGTTTAAATCACCTCTGCGGACTTCGACCGGTGATTGGGCAAAAAGCGATACTGAAAAAGGTAAAATATTTGCCGAGCATGTACTGGTGTTGCTGATTTGCCGAGTGTAGTTGCTCTTCCCCCTCGACCCTTAAAGTTTAAGATGCGTGATGTACATAAACTAACTGCTGAGCTCAACCCGAAGAAAGCTCCAGGTATTGATAGTATTAGTAACAAGATGGTGATGAATCTGCCTCGCACTGCAACTAGAATCTTACTATTTATTTTTAACGCCATATTACGGCTAGAGTATTATCCACACATCTGGAAGCTTGCCAAGGTCAAAATGATTCCAAAGCCGGGCAAAGATCTTACTAAAGCTGAGTCTTACAGGCCAATAAGTTTACTATCAGCAATATCAAAGCTTTTCGAAAAGCTGCTCATGACAAAATTATCCCCAATTCTAAGTGATAGTGGGTGCATACCGGACCATCAATTTGGTTTTAGAAGTCTGCATACTACCATTGAACAAACACATAGATTGGTTCAAGTTATAAGAAGAACATTTGAAGAAAAGAAGTATTGTTCTACTCTCTGTAGTGTACCACATTTATAGTAATGCACTTGAACAGAAATTACTTGCATTGCTTTAATAGCAGTTCAATGCACAAGTATTGCAACACAACCCAAAACAGCAATAATGCTGAATGGAATAAATTGAGTGACATTCTTTTGAGTCACAATATAATTTCTTATTACCAAATCCCCTGTTTTTGATTGGTTAATAAAATAATGCTTGCTATTTTCATAGTAAAGAAAGAAACAAAACATAATTGTAAATATTAAATGTAAGATAGAAAGGCTAACCTAGATTTGTAAAATTAGTATATAAGCAGAATGAATTGTTGAATAAAATCAGACTTTAATTTAAAAACGCAATCCGGCAACAACTTGCCTAGTTTACAAATTGAATTCTCACTTTTTCTGGCAGTTCCTTTGAATGCCTACTTATAAGCTGGACCCACTGTACAGATGGATAAAAACAATAATTGGGCTATAGGGCTTTACATACATAACACACTACCAAACATTCCTTTTTAACATTACATGGTGATCCTTCCATTTTAACATTACATCTCTTTATTGATGGTTCTCAGGCATTTGATAAAGTATGGCATGAAGGCCTAATTTTAAAATTGAAGACATATCTACCAATAAATTTTCTAAAGCTATTGGAAAGTTATATTCTATCCCGGAAATTCATTGTTGTGGAAGGAGACTTCATGAGTGTTCCCGAATCTATCTCTGCCGGTGTGCCACAGGGCAGTATACTGGGACCAGTTTTGTGTTTGATTTATACTTGTGATATGCCCGTTAGCACTAAAATCCATACATCTACTTTTGCCGATGATACAGCCTTCTTTAGCATGCACGAAAACCCTCACGAGGCATCCCGACATCTTCAGGAACATATTACCCAACTGGAACTATGGTTAAAGTTATGGAGAATTAAAGTAAATGAGCAGAAGTGAGCGCAGGTAACATTTACTCTACGAAAAGATACTTGTTCCCCCATTAGAATCAATAAGCAAATTGTTCCTCAACATATACATGTAAAATACCTTGGTATACACCTTGATCGACGGCTTACATGGAAACAACACATTGATTCTAAACTAACACAAATGAAACTAAAATTAGCTCAGTTACATTGGCTGAATGGTAGAAATTCAACTCTCAGTCTAGATTGCAAACTTTTAATATACAAGTCACTTTTGAAACCTATATGGTGCTACGGAATTCAACTATGGGGCACTGCTTCAGCTTCCAATGTCGAGAGAATCCAACGAAGGCAAAACAAAATTTTACATTTGATAACTTCGGCTCCATGGTACATCAATGCCACTAGTGATTGAATAAATTGCAAAATACGCAGGCAAATATTTAACAAAACTCGAATCACATCCTAATCCGTTTGCTCGTAATATTTTGAACTTTACTGGACACATCCGCCTAAAAAAGAGGGACACAAGGGCTCTTATACTCAACACTCCAGATGGGACTACTTGAAAATATTTTTTTTTCCTTTTTGATTATCTCTACTTATGTATTATTTATAACTATCACTAAGTTTATGTCCGACAGAGTTCGGGCCTAATAATTATATTCTAGATTTAAGATTTGAATACTTATTGTTAGTTCATATTTGAAGATACAATAAATAAATACATGCATTATAACAAAATGTTTATTAGTGTACCCTACAAGAAATGAATAACTGAAACTAGCACAAACAACATTTTTTACTAATACATTTGACACAATTTTACATTAAATTCAGCAGTTATTATAGTTGCTCTACTCTAACATATATGCTAGAGTGGAACGTTTAATCCACATATGTCAAAATTTTTAAAATATTGAATTTTACTGAAAATAATTTATAGTTCGTTCGGTTTGTAAAATTAAATTCATAAATTATAAAAGTGGTAAAAAAATTATGCTGTTTGAGAAAAAGTAAGGTAAAAACAATAATGAACAAAAGAAATTTTATACAATTTAATTAAAATTATATATACATATGTACATATGTATGTATTCGTTTCTTTTTAAATTTTTAGATATCTGAGTCGAAGAAGGCGGTAGTTCAAAATTCATTCTGTTTGCGAAAAGGTTATAAAATTGTTAAAAAGATAAGTTAAATAGTGAATAAAAGAAATTCATAAAGTTTAATTTAATATGTATGTATATTTATTTAAAAATTTTTAGATATTTGTAAAGAGCAAGGTGCGTTGGAGATGAAAAGGTGTGAAGAGGGCTAGATACCGCTGAAGTTATTTGGTGTTTTTATTTGTATTATTATTTGTTTTAAATATGCTATTTACTTGTGTAATTTAAAGTTATTTTTTATAATAAAAAAGCAAATAAAATAAAAATTATATTTGCTGTCAATATATCAATCATAAATGAATACTCAATTGTGGGGGATATATTATTCAATTATGAACAGTCAAACTTGACTAATATTTATGCTATCATTGATTAGTAAAAGGCACTGGAGTGAGCAGTTCAACTATATGTTATATTCTTTGGTTAGAGAGAGATGCAACATCACACGTAGACAAAAGTTTCCATCACATTTTTCATTTTGCCTTTAACAATATGATAGAAACTTTGTTCTACGCATTGATGAATATATCCTGCATGACTTCACATCAAATGAGCAGTCAATTGACTGGTAGTGTTCTTGTAGGGTAATTATGTAGGTTTGATTAGTTTGCTATGACGGTTATTTACATCAAGAGTGATCAGCCAGATGTGACTACCACATGCATCATCAATGACAAGTAAAAGTACGGCAGAGTAAGCAGTTCAGCTATATATGTTCCATAGTAGACATTTTTAATTAGTTAGACAAAGATGCAAAATCACACGTACACAAAAGTTTACATCACTTTTTCCACATTGCCCTTAACAAACTGATAGAAAGTTAGATAGATAAAGCCATCACTACTCCCAGTCTTGCTGGGTACATAGGCTGAATTTACATCTGGCATTTCTTGTGTGTCATTTGCCCAAAAAAGGCGTAACTAACTAATTACTAATGAAAAACTGTTTGACTCAGACATATATTTATTGATTTAAACAGTTTCCAATCATATTGGATTCTATAAAATTGTCTATTAGTTATGTATGAAACTGTTTATTAACTTAATAAATACGTGTCTGAATCAAACTGTTTTTCATTAGTAATTAGTCGTTACGGTTTTTTTACGCTTGTGTGGCACATGTCACACAGATGGCAACCCACCATACATATGTGCATATTTTAATTCATGTAATTTGTTTGAGTAATTAATTGAAATATACAAAAACAAACATTCTTATTTTGTTTTTATTTTCAATATAAATAAGCGAAAGAAATTTTCTTGTGGACATCGTGAGCTAGGCAGATAGAATAATTTGTGTCCTTTGTTTTGAGACATTGATTACCAACTACTATCTATTCTTCTATATAATTAATAGGCGAACATGTTTTTTGTAATCCCTTTTACACTGGTACCACTGCACCGATTTTAAAAAGATTTATATGGTTTTAAAGAATTTTCCGTACAGATATGCAGAATCAATATTTTATTGAAATCGGTTTAATATTTTGGGAGCTATAAGCGTTTAAAGTTGCTACTGCTACATGCACACATATTACACACGCATGCATTAGATTACGAGTAAAAAAGAAACACAACATGCGTGTGCGTGTGTGTTTGTAGTGTTTGGCCTAAGAATTTTTTCTCTTATTTGTTGTTGTATGAAACCCATAATACCTAAAGGAAGAGAGTTGAATAAATTGAATTACAGTAGTTTTCGCTTATAGTCACATTTAAAATTGCACAGAAATTGTGGACTATATCGCTAATGTGACTATAAGCCTAATTTCAAGGCCTATTTATTAGGTCTACGCAACTCTGCAAAAACACAGCAACACAAAAAACAACTTTGTGTTTCAGTTGTCAGAAACACACACAAACATGAACTAAAGTGTATGGTGCAAACAGCTTTTGACAGTTAAAACACGAAAACACAGAATATCATCAGGACGATTGCGTTGACCTGATAAATAGGCCTTGCCTAATTTTTTATATGCCACCCAGAGGTATATAAAAGAATTTCCATACAATCCAATTATTCAATTACAAAACAATGTTGTATTTAAAAGGCACATTTGTGTGGCCTTTTATGCAACAATGTTTTGTTCTAAAGACATGTTCTTCTACTAAACAGTAGATGGATGTTGAAATTTAAATTTAATTTTTAGTTTATGACTTAAATAAATAACTAAAAAAATCGGTTGAAAATTTGTGTGACTATAACGCGAATTGTTTGCATACAATTTGGATTTTCAAATATAGTCAAATATGACTACATAGTAAATGGACTATATCGTCAACTTTTTGAATGAAATTAAGTTCAAAAGTCACAAAAAACATTAAATATGGACTATATCATTAATGTGACAATAAGCGGTAGTGACTATAAACGAAAACTACTGTAGCTTGGTTGAAGGGATTTTGTTAATATTTTTTTTTAATTTCATGTGTTATTTAATTATGGTTACATATGTATGTATGTAAGTATGTCTGTGGCTGTTTTTTAATGAATTTTTTATGACGTTTAAATACATTTTCTTTGAATCTTAATAAAATTATTTACATTTTGATTCTAGAATACGGGCGATTGTGTCGTCCGTTTGGTATATCTAGTATTTAATAAAAGTCATGGTGACTCGAAATTCAGAATACTCAAGTGTAATAAAGATAAATCTCAGTAATAAACCAATCTATTGGTTTTATAATAAATTCGATTTATATGATGCAATTTTTTCTTACGTGGGGTTAGGATTTAATACAAAAAATGATTTTTCGCAACTAAAATCGCTTGTGGTTTATATTAAATACGCCGATACTTCATATGCAAAGGAATAGGGCTAGGCTTGTCAGAACAAAATAGTTACACATACATAGGGTTTTATGTGTCAGAAAAAACTGGCAAGGAGTTAGCGTGAGTAGCAAAATTTAGTATGATCTTAACGAGTTTTGCTATACAATGTTATATTAAAAATAACACTAGGATTAGGACTAGGTTAAAACTACATTATCGCAAATTTTTAATGTCAAATTGTATAGAGGAACTCGTAGCACCAAGTTCAATTTCATCACTTAGCCTGGTGCTTTGTTCAAAATTTCACGTGATATTTTTATAACTATTTATGAATTCTTTGAGAGGTTCTGTTATAAGTTTAAATGTATCTCTTAGTTTTTATGCTACAAAGCTTTTTCTTCAACACATTTCTTGTCAACACCAACTGCTTTAAAACTTTTTCATCCATGTTTGCTAACAGCAAATAACCGGTATCAGCTATTAGATCAGGTTATCAGGTACCTGGTCTGGTTTTCAGATCAGGTTATCAGGTATCAGATCAGGTACCTGGTCTGGTTTTGAGATCAGGTTATCAGGTACCAGATCAGATTATTCGGTACCTGATCTGTAAAACAGATCAGGCTACAATGCTGGTGACTACAACGCAAAACATACGTACTGGGGATCGCGTCTTGTTACACCTAGAGGTCGAGCCTTGTTCAATACAATTTCAAAAATGGGCTTAGATGTCATTTCGAGTGGGGAGCCTACTTACTGGCCTACTGACGTAAGAAAAATTCCAGATGTTATAGATTTTGCCGTCACGAAAAATATTCATAGGGACTTAATTCATGTAGAGGCCTCTCTGGATCTGTCCTCCGATCACTCTCCAACAATAGTTACAATTTTCAACCCACTAAGGAGTGATTTAACTAACTCATATGTGAAGATGATTAATGGAATCAACTGGCTGGTATTCAAAAAATATCTTAGTAGTCACTGCGTAGAAAACATTCAGCTTAGATCATGCGATGATATTGAATTTAATATTGCCAATCTTAACGAAAATATTAAACAGGCTGCTGAACACGCCACTACCTCCTATCCGCAGACCGGCTTTAACAGAATTTATTCTACGGAAATTGAACGTCTTGTATGTGAAAAAAGGAGAGCTAGAAGAGAATGGCAACAACACAGATCACCCCTAAATAAAATCAGACTTAAAGAATGTACTAAACGACTCAAAAAGCTGCTATCATCGGAAAAAACTGCACTACTGGAAAAGTATTTAGAAGGTCTTGATGTAACGTCCACATCTAATTACTCTTTATGGCGCGCTACTAGAAATCTTAAACGACCCGTTGATCTTAAATCACCATTGCGTACTGCGACCGGAGGCTGGGCAAGAAGTGATAGTGAGAAAGGTAACTTATTTTCTGAGCATTTAAAATCTGTATTCACTCCCAATTCATGTACGGGTGCTGCTGATTTACCGAGTGTAGTTTCTCTACCCCCTCGTCCCTTAAGGTTTAAGATGCGTGAAGTACAAAAAGTAATTGCTGAACTCAACCCGAAGAAAGCTCCAGGTATTGATGGCATTAGTAACAAAATGCTCATGAACTTGCCTGATATTGCAATAAGAATCCTGCTATTTATTTTTAATGCTATTTTAAGAATGCAGTATTCTCCACATAACTGGAAACTGGCCAAGATCAAAATGATTCCAAAGGCGGGCAAAGATCTTACCAAGACTGAGTCATATAGGCCTATAAGCTTACTATCTACAATCTCAAAGCTTTTCGAAAAGCTGCTCATGACTGAATTGTCCAAAATTTTAACTGATAATGGGTGCATCCCGGACCATCAATTTGGCTTTAGAAGTCAGCACAGCAGACTGGTCCAAGTTGTAAGAAGAACATTTGAAGAAAAGAAGTATTGTTCTGCTCTCTTTATTGATGTTTCTCAGGCGTTTGATAAAGTATGGCACGAAGGCCTAGTTTTAAAATTGAAGACATATCTGCCAATAAACATTCAAAAGCTTTTGGAAAGTTATATTATTGATAGGAAGTTCACTGTTGTGGAAGGAGAGTTCACGAGTGTGCCCGAATATATATCTTCTGGTGTGCCACAGGGTAGTATTCTGGGTCCTGTCTTGTATTTAATATATACTTGTGATATGCCTGTGAGCAATAATATCCATATTTCTACTTTTTCCGATGATACAGCCTGTATGAGTGTGCACGAAAACCCTTATGAGGCATCCCGCAATCTCCAGGAACATACCATTCAGCTGGAAATATGGTTGAACTTATGGAGAATTAAAGTCAATGAACAAAAGTGTGTCCATATAACGTTCACCCTAAGAAGAGATACTTGCTCCCCCATTCGAATCAACAATCAAAATATTCCTCAACATTCCCAAGTGAAATACCTTGGTATACACCTTGATCGAAGACTTACATGGAAACATCATATTGAATCTAAGTTAACTCAGATGAAACTTAAGTTAACTCAAATAATATATTGGTTGATTGGCAGAAACTCAACACTCAGCCTAGACTGCAAGCTTTTATTATACAAGTCGCTTTTGAAGCCAATATGGCGCTGCGGAATTCAGTTATGCGGCACTGCTTCAGCTTCCAATGGCGAGAGAATCCAACGAAGGCAAAACAAAATTTTACGGTTAATAACATCGGCTCCATGGTACATCCAAAATTCTATTATACATCGTGATTTAAATATGCCACTAGTGACTGAAGAAATTGCAAAATACGCAGGCAAATATTTAACAAAACTCGAATCACATCCTAATCCGCTTGCTCGTAATATTTTGAACTTTACTACACACATCCGCTTAAAAAAGAGGGACACACGGGCTCTTAGACCTAACACTCCAGATGGGACTACTTGATAATACTTTCCCCCCCCCCTTTTTTTTTTTGGTTATCACTACTAATGTATTATTTATAACTACCACTAAGTTTATGTCCGACACTGGTCGGGCCTAATATATTTTTTATAGATTTAAGATTTGAATACTTATTGTTAGTTCATATATGAAGATACAATAAATAAATACATGCATTAGAAAAAAAAAAGGTTATCAGGAGCTGATCTGGTTTTCAGATCAGCTTATCAGGTATCAGATCAGGTACCTGGTCTGGTTTTGAGATCAGGTTATCAGGTACCAGATCAGATTATTCGGTACCTGATCTGTAAAACAGATCAGGCTATCAGGACCTGTTCAGATTTTCAGATTAAGATATCTGGGGGCAAATCACGGCATTCGATACGACTCGTAATTTAAAAATATTTCCATATTAACTCTATTGAAATATTTCTAAATTACGAGTTGTATCGGATGCCGTAATTTGCTCCCTGATTCAGATTGAGTTATCATACGGGGATTTTCTGAAAATCACGGTGATTTCAAGTCATATAATAAAATACTTTAATCCAACTTCCATCGTGAATTTACACAAGCAATGATTTAGATTTTATTAATTTATTGAAATCACCGTTATTTGACATGTCGTGATTTGCCCCAGTAAAAATTGTGGTTCAGCGTTGTCTATATGCATTTCATTGTTGCTGTAACAAATCAATGTCAATGAATAGTCACTATTAAAAATGTGTGGTTGAAGTCTACTGATGATTTGTTACAGCAACAATGAAATGCATGTAGACAGTGCTGAACCACCAGCAAATAAATTTCAAATTAAAATAAGCTTCTGAATAATAAACTTCTTAAATGTTAAATTTTGCTTTAAATAAAGCAGGTTTTTACTATTAGAAAATAAAAGTAGCGCTTACAAACCTGCTGATATCGCTGCTGATTTTTGTATGGCGAGTTCTTGGTTTGCTCACGGAAGCGCTTTTTTGAATCAAATAAAACATGCAAACATATCAGTTAAATGTCAATTTTTATTAATTCTTCTTTGGCATAATATGAGTTCATATATAATATTGGATGTGTGTACATTACCTAACTTTCAAGCATTAAACATATTCACCACAGCAAGCTACCTGCTAAAAAATTTCAAAAATAGAATACACATGTTCAAGGCACATCAATCAGGTACCCGCATTTCTAAAACAATTATTACAACAGCAATAACCACATGTACTTTGTTTGTGAAACTACCTTCTTACTTTTCAAAACAGAGTAGCATCGTCAGATTGCATGTTTCTTATAGGAAATGTCAAACACCATACAAAACTGAATAATCGAAATTTATTTATGGATACCCAAATAAAAGCATGCTTTTAGGCTTATACCTATACAATCCAAATTTGACATTAAGATTGGTATAATGACATTAGTCACCTGGTGTAGTGCTGCCACCTAGTAAATGCGCCTTGCACATGTTTATATGAGATTGATTATTTTGAAGGCAACAAGGCAACAGGCTGCAGGTTGTTGAACGTGCTACATTTGTCGTTGTAGTCAAATTAAACTAAAAACAGTGTTGACGGTATAGCAAAATATGTTTAAAAAAATAATTATTACCGAGAAATATTTTTTATTGCAAAATAAAAAGAAATTTACACAATTTTAATGTTAATTACAAAAGTGATTATATTTTTGCAAAGCGAAAATCGACAATTTGCGAAAAATTGCAAAATTTAAACAAACCATAATATTGATTAAGAATCGCTAAAACTGTAAGGAATGCAAAAAATTCGCGAAAATTACGAAAATTCGCAAAAAGTTACTAACAGCGGGATGATGACAAAGTTTGATAATGTTTTAAAATCATCAAAACTGTTAGGAAGCTGAAAGCCGCTTTTATCGCGAACTTTGCAAAAATCGCGAGAACTTGTAAAATTCTAAAAAAGCCATACCATTGATTACAAAATCGCTAAAATTTTAAGGAATGCAAAAAATTCGGCAAAAATCGCGAAAAATACAAAAATTTGCAAAAACGTATTAACAGCGGGATGATAACAAAGTCTAATATTGTTTAAAAATCGGTAAAACACTTAGAAAACTAAAAACATGCAAAAAGTCGCTTTTCTTGCGAACTTTGCAAAAAATCGCGATAATTTGCAAAATCGGATGTAAGCGCTAAAATTGTTTACAAATCGTGAAAGCCATTAAAAATATAAAAAGTTTGGAAAAAACGCGAAATTGCAAGTTAGCGAAAAATTGCTAAATGTATTGAAGAAATACTAAGCTTATAAAAAATAAAATTCGCAAAAAATATAAAGAAATAAACTGATTTTTTTTATATTTTTGAGCAAACTATTTTATTTTTATAAATGTAAAATATTTCAAAGCGGCACCACCGAAACATATATTTATGGTGTCGCTGCCGTCTTCAAAATAATTAAGTAGCTGGCTACCAGGCAACATTTGTTGCCAGCGGCACTCGTAGTCGTGTAGCCATGTAGCCTGCTGTGGTCTATGTCTTTAATGCATCAGGCTTTAAAAACTAGGCTGTTGTGGCGCTATTACATCACTTTTTTCTTGTAGGTTGCTTTATACACATTCACTGCTTTTTAATAAGCTCATATTTTAAAGCGAATGATGATGCTCTTTATTTCCCTATTGCTTCAAAAAACATGAAATTTTTTTACTGGGGCAGAAAAGACCCGATAATCCATATAAAAAAGTTTACATGAAATATTCATGAAAAAATGTTGCAAAAGCTGTACTCTGTTCAACTAGTGAAAAATTTATGAAAAGTGCCTTCAAGAACTCAAAAGTTTTAAAAAAAATTTTGGAATTTTTTACTGGTTTGCGTTCGCGTACACAAAATTTAGTAAATGAGAGGGCGAATTGAGAGAGAAAAGTGACAGTTCATTTACTGGGCAAATGTAAGTTTTTACTGGACAAGTTTTTGCCAGTAAAATGAAATTCAGTCAAATCCCGATAAATCGTAATTCCCGATAATTCGTAATCTAATTCGTAGTCTGTCCTATGAAAAAATCTCGTTAATTCGTAAAATTTCCATACATTTGGTCCCCTCGCTAATTCGTAATATTTTTTTAAAATAAAATCTTTACGTCTTATAAATCGTAATTGTTTGCTAACTACCACTTATAATTCGTAATAAAAACAACAGAAACATGGAAAGAATGATTTTTTGTTTACCGCTATTTTTTGCATGGGTTTTTGCTTCTGCTTGTGTGTGTGTACGCACGCATAAAACCCTGTCGATGTTACAAAAACAACAAATTTTTATTTTGTATTTTATTTTTAACAATTTTTTATGCTTCTTTATCGTTTAAGTAACTAAATTGAAAAACCCCGTTAATTCGTATGTATTTATTTTATTTTAACCCCGTTAAATCGAAACCCCGCAAAATCGAAAACCCCTATAATTCGTAAGAAATGGCCGGTCCCTCGCGATTACGAATTATTGGGATTTGACTGCAGTATGTTTTTAAATATAAACAAACAGAAGCAAAGGGAAACAAAAATTTTTGGTTTATGATGAAATTTTCAAAATAACATATGTACAGTAATTTTGACTTAGCTGCACAATTAACTTTGTACGACTTTTTGTGCAGATAAGTCAAAAATGCTGTTATCTTAAATGTACTTACCTACCTAAATGTGCAGGTATACAATTTTTGACTGCACTTTTAAGCTTAAATTAGACGTGCCATAGCCATAATACCACAGCCATAGCCAAACCAAAATTCAATTGGTTTCTATGGTGAGAGTTATGGAGCTATGGCGAGTCACCTATAATCAAATACAATGTTGCCCATTAGTTTGGTTCGAATGGCTGTTTTCTATGGCTATGGTTATGTCACGTCTGATTGAGCCTTTATACACACACATACATGGTTGCATATTTATGTAGCCACATTTTTTTAACGTGTGCAGCTAACTTCAACTATTTATATGAGAATAATTTAAAACTGGTAAAAAATATGTTAAATGCGCAGTTATACAAAGTGCACTTAAAAAAGGATTTGAACAATAATTACAGAAAAAATATATTTTGTGCAGTTAAGTAAATGTGCAGCTAACATTGATTTTTTGTATGAAAATATTTTAAAATTACCAAAATTTTAAGGCACTTATCTTAAATGTGCAGGTATAGAAAGTGCACTTAAAAAACGAATTTGTATGGAATCCTGCTATTTATTTTTAATGCTATTTTAAGAATGCAGTATTTTCCATATAACTGGAAACTTGCCAAGATCAAAATGATTCCAAAGGCGGACAAAGATCTTACCAAGACTGAGTCATATAGGCCTATAAGCTTACTATCTACAATCTCAAAGCTTTTCGAAAAGCTGCTCATGACTAAATTGTCCAAAATTTTAACTGATAATGGGTGCATCCCGGACCATCAATTTGGCTTTAGAAGTCAGCACAGCACGATTGAAGTTGTAAGAAGAACATTTGAAGAAAAGAAGTATTGTTCTGCTCTCTTTATTGATGTTTCTCAGGCGTTTGATAAAGTATGGCACGAAGGCCTAGTTTTAAAATTGAAGACATATCTGCCAATAAACATTCAAAAGCTTTTGGAAAGTTATATTATTGATAGGAAGTTCACTGTTGTGGAAGGAGAGTTCACGAGTGTGCCCGAATCTACATATATCTTCTGGTGTGCCACAGGGTAGTATTCTGGGTCCTGTCTTGTATTTAATATATACTTGTGATATGCCTGTGAGCAATAATATCCATATTTCTACTTTTTCCGATGATACAGCCTGTATGAGTGTGCACGAAAACCCTTATGAGGCATCCCGCAATCTACAGGAACATATCATTCAGCTGGAAATATGGTTGAACTTATGGAGAATTAAAGTCAATGAACAAAAGTGTGTCCATATAACGTTCACCCTAAGAAGAGATACTTGCTCCCCCATTCGAATCAACAATCAAAATATTCCTCAACATTCCCTTGGTATACACCTTGATCGAAGACTTATATGGAAACATCATATTGACTCTAAGTTAACTCAGATGAAACTTAAGTTAACTCAAATATATTGGTTGATTGGCATAAACTGAACACTCAGCCTAGACTGCAAACTTTTATTATACAAGTCGCTTTTGAAGCCAATATGGCGCTACGGAATTCAGTTATGGGGCACTGCTTCGGCTTTCAATGTCGAGAGAATCCAACGAAGGCAAAACAAAATTTTACGGTTAATAACATCGGCTCCATGGTACATCCAAAATTCTATTATACATCGTGATTTAAATATGCCACTAGTGACTGAAGAAATTGCAAAATACGCAGGCAAATATTTAACAAAGCTTGAATCACATCCTAATCCGCTTGCTCTTAATATTTTGAACTTTACTGAACACATCCGTTTAAAAAAGAGGGACACACGGGCTCTTATACCTAACACTCCAGATGGGACTACTTGATTATCACTACTAATGTATTATTTATAACTATCACTTATTTATGTCCGACACTAGTCGGGCCTAATAAAATTTTTTTTTATAGATTTAAGATTTGAATACTTATTGTTAGTTCATATATGAAGATACAATAAATAAATAAATACATGCATTAAAAAAATGGAATTTGAATTCCAAAGTGCACTTAAACGAAAGGCAGCTAAATCAACACTACTGAATTAAGTCATTAACAATATATCACACATTTACTTCAATAGTGGCATAACTCAAAAAACCAGTTTTGCAGAAAACGCGTTTTAAGTTTTCAATTTGCATACAACTCAATGGAGAAATGAAAAAAAATTCTTCTCTCAGGAGGTGATGGTACAAGCTATTTATATGAAATTTTTACACAAGATAAAATACGAAATGCTGCATCTTTCTGCATTATTAACTCAAAAAACTCATTTTTTTGAGTTATGCCACTATTTAATTAAATGTGCGATATGGTAATATTGGCACATATTCAGAAATCGTAACCAAAGTCGAAACTAATAAAACAGAAACTAAAATATAGTTCATAGTTATAGCTCTTATTCACAATTCATAACAAGTGCAAAAAATGCTTTCAGCTGGTAAACATATTGTTATGTAGAGAGCATATTGTTATGTAAAGAGCATAAAATGTCGATAATATTTTGAACGATAAATTCTGTAATCTATATAATCTAATAGGCAAACATGTTTTTATACCCTTTACCAAAAAATGGTAAAAGGGTATATGTATGTATATAGGTTTGTCATTCCGTTTGTAGTTTCTAGAATATTAATAAGTGAGCCATAAAGTATATATCGTTCTCATGTAAAAAGGCCCTAACTCGCTTATTTGAAACTTTACAGGAGAAGGTAAAAACACATTTAAAGCTGTAATTGACCAAAATTAAGGTTTTTTTAAATGCAGGTTATTATTAAAATGAAGGACGAATTTGGTTTTCAAAACTTTATTTTTATTTTTAAATATATAAATAACTAAATGAGATAGGGCTTTTTGTAGTCTCATTCCAGAGCATAAATGTAACTTAGGTCTTTTTTCTGTAGCGATCAAAACAAATTATATTGAGGAAAATTCATGCTTAAAATTACCAAAAAATATTGCCATTCGAAAATAAAAATAGTGCTTATAATTTGTATGGCAACGTATCATAAAAGTTTTGGCAGTCTATAGGAATCAACTTCTTTAGATCTTGCAAATGCTCCCATTTCTTTTTCGGAATCGCTAATTTTTCTTTATATAGCCGTGCTGGAATGATGCGTTCTATGCAAGCTTTTGTTCTGTGTGGAAGAAGCTCGTATTCGTCCGTAATATTTATTTTAAAATATATGAGCCCTGAAGGATCGTATGCAAGAGCACGCAACATATTTACGGTATCGTCACCTGCCTTTTTTTCCTAAAGTTTAATTTGAAATTAAAATTCAAATACAAATTGATAAAGAAAAAATGCACAATAGATTATTACCTGGTCGAATTGAAAAATATCGCTTCGGAAGCTTTTCAAAATCTAAGAAAAACGTGTAATCCAAATGGTGTGCTTCTTATGTTGGAAATTTCCTGGTTTCTTTAATAATTTGCACAAACTGCGACGGCAAATTTATTTGTTTGTTTTTTGTTTTTCTTTCGATAAGAGAACGGGTTGCATCGCACTCCATCTGTGTATGCCCAACAACTAAGTACTTTTGCTCAATAGTTAGATTTCGTTCTTCACAAAAGTAGAGAATAGCATTAGATAATGTGATGTTGCGATTTTGATAAAAGCATCCGTCTGAATAAATAATAATGTGGTGAATATCTGGAGATCTATCCAAAAAAGTGCTTTATAATGCATGTTGTGAAAACAGAAGCAGTAAGATTTCCTGCCGTTTCATCCCATACAAAATTGTCCGATTGGTGTATTAGAAGATTGTAAAATTGTGAATTTGTAGTTTCATTTTGTAGTATGCCGAATTGACATTTAATTGTGGTACTAATTTTAATGCTTCCATGTCCATACAAAACACCGCACGCAACCCCATTTTATCATTTTCTATATCTGTACGTTTTTCTTCCCGCATCTTTTCTATTTCTTTCCTATGTTGTTCGTACGAAATTTTTGACACATTTTTGTTTCTGAATGAAACACAAACATCACACTCATCTTTTTTAGGTTTGAAAATGGATTAGTTTAACTTTTTTATTGTTTCGACTACACCAGAATAAGACAATTTCATATGTTTGATTTCCACGTTTGTTTTACACTCACTTAGGTAAAACTCATATATTTGTTTGTATGAAGAAAAAACATTTTCGAAGTACAGTTTTGTTCAATCGAGTCTGCAATAATGAGATTCTACCTTTAGTAACCTTGTTCACCAATTTTCTAAAAACTCACGTCTTATATGATTGCGTTGGCCCCTTATGGAACATCGCTTCTTTTGTATGTGTAAACTTTTCCTTTTCTGTGGACTCAGCTGTGTGCCATGTTTCTCACTTTTTCTTATCCAATTTCGCACCATATTTTCCTTTAATCCTAATGTCGAAAGGAACATACGACGACATACTTGCATTCGGTTCGAATTTTTGTTTAAAAAATATGCATTTGACTGCGTCCGTCTAGAACTTTCAGAAGAAATGCTTTTGCGCTCTGCTAAGGTGACGAGGTTAACAACATATATGCGCTTTTGTTCCCACGTCATCTGCCAAAACCCAGTAAAAATTTATTTTCTTATAAACTCGTTAAATAATGAGCAATATCTCAACGTACTTTTTTCGCAGTACTTTGACTGACACGGCGGCCCTAGACGTCTTGGGGAAATTTGTGAGGAAGACCCCTTTGAAGTCTCTCATTAGTTTTTTCTGATTTATATTTATTTTTCTTCTGGTTTGGTAGCACTCGAAATCACTATTGTTTGAATATTCCTCTTCAGATTGATAATTTTTATCTACATTTTCCATTTTTATTTGCTTTTTATATTTTATTTTCTTATTAATTTAAAAATGATAATAACTAAACATATAAAGCAAAATATACTGATCTGCACAATTAAAAGAAAACTGTTCTTCTGATAGATTGGTTTACAAAAATCAATTCCAACAACATTTATTAAATTCTTATTTCAGTTCTTTCTCTACAATATTGTTCTTTCTCTACAATATTTGGACTTATCCGTTATATAAAAAAACATTTATCTTGATGTTTTTGTTGTTTTGTAGTATGTAATGCTTTGTAATGTAATAATAAAGGCTCCGTTACCCGACTGTAGAAATCGCAGATGTAAGGTAAATGTAAATGTAAACGTTTGAGCGCTTATAGAATACTTAAAAACGTGTCATGTGTTTTCGACAAAAAAAAAACATCTTTGTGCACACACACATACATACTAATTGCATTATGCACAGCAAACACGCATTTTTTATTTTAAATTGCGAGTTATTTGAAGTCAAACAAGTTCATATAATTATGTATAATATTTAAATTCATGAAATTCATTTTGATTGAAATTTACATACATATGTATACGGACATACTAGAACTTATAAGTAAATAATATATAAAATAGATATATAAAATAGACATTTTAAAAGATTTTTTAATAATTTCGCAGAAACATTTTAATTTACTTTCTTTTGATGGCAAGATTTAGCCTGTTGGAAAAAACTAATTGAGTTTTTGAAATAACACCTTTTAGAACGAAAATACGCCTAGAGGTTTTGAAAATTATTATTATTATTATTTTATTTAAATGAACTCAATTATAATAATTTTAATAGCAGCTGTAACGCTCAACCGTAATATTTGTCATTGTACATTACCAGAACAGATTTTGAGCAACTTCATCGGAAAGACGAAGTATTTAGCTCTTTAATTTCCAAGAATGTGTATGCTTGCAGTAGCACCTCAATAAAATATTTACTTTCTCGTTTTAACCTTTTCTTATTAATGTTCGTACCTATTCATAATAATTTAGTTTTATTTACAAACAATATACACATGTATATTTTTTAACAAAAATACATAAACATGTACATATACAGGACTTTTTGTTTGCTGGGTGTTTATCAGTATAAAAAAATCACATAAAATGTAAAACAGCTGTTCGAAACATTGATGAGAGTTCAACACCTTCACATTATTTTTTGATTGCATGGAAAAAGTACCAAAATTGTTTGAATGGTATCAAATCATTATTTTATACTTACAAACATTGTAATGACTTTGACATTTAGTGAAATTACAATTTAAGCTTCATAGCCGTATATACATATTTACATTACAACGTATTATAATTATAAAAAATATTTATATTTTTATTATCATTATAATTATTTTGATTATACGTACCTATTCTCATTTTTCTTGTTATTATTTTTAAATAAAAATAGTTTTTTGTACGCTTGAATGTATGTTTGTTCGCACATATGTATGTATATTTTACAAATTCATACATATGTACATATACATATGTGTATGCATGTATATTAACAAAAAATAAACACATACGATTGCAAACTCTGCTTAGATTTTATAAAAAAAAACTTTTTTATTGAATATACCATTGAATATACCATGTACGTATGCAAATTAACCACTCAAAAGCTTAAATTATTAAAAGAAACAAAAGTACCAAATCAGGGCTATTGTGCCACACTCTCATTCAATATACATACATCCCATCACTGTCTACAAATGTCACGTAACGTCGTCATGAAATTCTATTTTTTGCAGGTTCAGACGTTACATTTACGTGCCATTTCAGCTGACACATTTACATTTACAGTTCTACATTTACAGTCGGGTAATTCTGCCTATACAGTCGGGTCATTCTGCCTTTATGCTAGGAACACAACTGGGACGAACGACGAATTTTTCGGTTCGAACTCTCGTCATAAAAAACAAAACACATTTGTTTATATGAAAATGAAGACAACACCGCCGTAGAACGAAATTCGTCGTGCGTGACGAATTCTGAGATAGATTTATTTCTATTTTGTACGCCGACGAACGACGAAAAAAAAAATTTTTCTCTCACTCTCCTTACATACACAATAAACAGTGTGACCAAATTTTAAAATAAAATTAAGCTAAATCACGTATGTCTTTAATATATGTTTAGAGAATACGCAATTTGGATTAAAAAAAGCTAAAAAAAAGCTAAGAGCTTAATAAAAATTTTAAAGCTAAATCCAGAAGAAATAAGCTATATTTACCCCAAAATTAGCTAATATGGTCACACTGACAATAACCAACTTTATCAATTATAAGAGCTGAAATCGCTGAGTAAATTCGTCGTTATTGTGCTTCACACGACGAATTTACGCAGCGAATTCTTATCAAGGAATTCGTCGACGTGGACGAAATTCGTCGTTCATCCCAGTTGTGTTCCTAGCATTTGTGGTGCAGCTTACGTTAATTCGCCCATATATCAAATATGTACTAAATCGTATTGTTTCCCACATGTTAAACAATAGTTTTAGTTTATAAGAAACCCATTATCCGACATATTGTCAGAAGTTTATTTTAATTTGAAATTCATTTGCTAGTGGTTCAGCGTTGTCTATATATTTCATTGTTGCTGTAAGAAATCATCAGTAGACTTCAACCACACATTTTGAATAGTCACAAACCTCTTATCTTATGCACAGACTTTCAAGAACTATTTGAGAATTCACAAATAATAATATTTTTTGAAAATCACAAAAGAAAAATAAGCGTAGTAGGCTTAGAAACTAATACTAATAATAATACTAGTTTATATATTTTCATACAAAATTGTGTTTTCAGCTAAAAAAAACGGCAACCCTATTCTTGAAACACAACTGACCAGGTCTGCCAGAAGATTTTGATGAAAAATCTGCACTTTTTCGAAAAATTATCGGCATTTTCGGCAAATTATTTTCGGAAATCGGCAAGAAAATCGGAATAAATAAAACTGAAGATCTTTAAGTTTTTCATTAATTTTTATTAATGAGAAAAAGAGCAATCATCCGTAATTTCATGTATTTGATAACATAATAATACATAGGCGGTATGCTGTGTTTGATGCAAATTGTCTTGCGTCATAGTAAATGCAAAATATCGTAGTTTTTCTTTAAAATCCAACAACAAAATACACACACTATCCAAAGAAATGCTTCGATATTTTGCATTTGCACTTGCGCAACACCTTTTTGCATCAAACATCGAATAACGCCATAACTATTAGAAGCATAAACTATATATTTTTATAAATATAAACACAAAACGTTTGTATATGTTGATTTTAATATCATTTAACCGTATTTTGCAACCTAAAGTACATATTTCATATACAGGTATGAATAAATTTCAGAATTTAAATTTCTTTCTAAACCATATTTAAAATGAGTGCCGAAACAATCGGATTTATTAAGTGTCAAATAATTTTTAGAATACAGAATTCCTTCTAAGGTTTCATTTTCTAAGGAACATAGAAATTTAGTTTTATTTAAATTGGTGGCAGTGAAAATGCATTCGACATTTGCGGACGAATGTGCCAGAACCGTAAGATGTTTCACAAATTCCGTTAAAACTGAAAAAAGTTTTGTTGAATCTAATCTCGTCGCTTTATTTCAGAAATGTTTTATCAAAGATTATATACACTAGTTTATGTTAGTTTCAAAATTTAACCATTTCCGTATTTGGGTAAGCATTTCTACATAAAAACTTACACAATTATTAGTTATATTGTTAATTTCAGATTTGCTTAGCTTAGATTTTAATGTTAAATCTGTGACATAAAACGCCAAATATATTTTATCAAATTCCAAAAAGGTAATTTTGTCTATGCAATCTATCAAAGTAATTTCACTATTTCTTATAATATCTTTTTTTATAAAGTTATAGAATATTGTTTTGAACACTCTTTCCATCTATTCATATAAATCATGTATTTTATGTGTTTGAACACGGAGTTATCGTGTTTTCAGCAGTATTGATTTAAATCGGCATTTTTTTACCTAAAATCGGCAAATCGGCATTTGTTGGTTTTTTAATGGAAAAATCGGCAAAATGCCGAAAAATCGGCACTCTTGGCAGACCTGCAAGTGACATGCATATAAATAAAATAAACAAATTGTGTATAAAACGTTTTTAATTTTGTGTTTAAAAGTATTTGTATAAAGGTAAGTAATCTAGAGTTGTTTAATATTCTTTAATAAGCGAGCTTAATGTAAGTGCTGTACATGCATAAACATATGTATGTAAATACATACATACATACATATGTACTCATAAGTAAGGAAACACGAATAATAATGGTAAGAAACTGCTTTGTTAAATTTTCAGATTCGCAAGTGTCCCAGGCCGAAGAGAATGTACGAGAATATAGAGCAGTATTATTAAGAGATGAAATTAATAATATTGGCGAGTTGGTAAGTAAAATTTAAGCATTAATGGTCAGGCATTGGGTCTCATGCATAAAACGGACTCGATTGTTTGAGTAAAAGGTGCTTGTCGTGTGCATAATAAAATTTGATGTATTTGCGTTTACTCACTGCTCACGTTTGATCTCGTTTTGCTCAGTTTGAACTAAGTTAGATGAGCTTGTGCTCATTTTCATATGCATAAAAACAAGCTTTTGCTTTCTTTTGTGAGCTCTTGCTCAAATTTTGTTGAGCCTGCCTTATAGTTGATTCGCGTACACTAAAAAGGAATCATGTCTGAAAATTTTGTTCCACAAAGAAATACAAAATGTTATCAACAGCGTAAAAAATTTAACAAGTGAGGATAAAAAATTACACAGGTTTGTATTCTTAATTATTAATTTTTTTATATAATAAATAATAAAATAATAAATACATAGGTTTGATGATAGCAGCATCCGCTGGTTGGCTAATTACTTTTTTGAGGAGTCAGAAGAAACACGTGGCGGTGCCCTCAGCAACATTGATAAAATTCGTCTGTATTTAAGATTTTGTGCAGATCCTGGATTCCAAAACTATAGCCACAGATATTGGAGTCCATTAATCCACTGTATCGCGAACTATTGCAGAAGTTGCGAAACTTATATCTGCCAAAACAAGCGAGTGGATAAAATTCCCGGAATGAAATAAAAGATGCTCAAATGACGCAAGTTTCTTTCCACAAGTTTTTCTTGCAAAATCTGCATTTTTGAAGGAATCACCCACCTTGTTTTGCTTTAACAAAACAAGCCTCTGCAGACATTGAAAATTCAACTCTCTTGTCTCATCAGACTCAAAACTGCTGTTGACTTTTTTTAACCTTCAAAAATAAACTACATATAGCAAAATCTAAAATAAGATTGCTTAATTTCTGTTACACATGTTTCTATTATTTGTTTTTTATTATTTTTACGGCCTGTCCCACGATGTCACCAAAAATCGTTCGATCGAATACTTATATTGAAAAGTTTTCTAATGTTATTGTTTTTTGCAATACAAGTTGTCGATCGAACGATTTCTGGTGACATTGTGGGACGGGCCGTAAATGCTTGTTAATTGACTTTTTTCTAGTAAATATTTATTTTATTTTTTCTACTAAAAATTTAGAAATGTCGTAAGTTTGTATTGTATTATTACTATTATTTGATTCAAAAGGGTGTTTTTTTATTGAGGTATAGAACTTTAAGTTGGCATCACTTTTTTAACTGGCGGCCATTTTGTCAGCTGTCAAGTGATTAATATTTAGTTTAGTTTGCCATTTCATCATGAACAGGTTGACAAAAGAACAACGCTTGCAAATCGTGCAAATTTATTTCGAAAATAATGGTTCAGTTCGCGAAGTTTACCGCAAGCTCCGTCCATTTTATGGTCGACATAATCGTCCATCAGAGCAATTAATTCGGTTAACCATGGATCGTTTTCGCACTACGTTTACTCTATGTGATAATACGCATCCGCAGAGACGTCGAACAGTGCGCACCGAAGAAACAATTGCCGCTGTAGAGCAAAGTGTTAAAGAGGACCCGAATGAATCGATTCGCCACCGTGCACAGCAATTGGAGCCGACTAACCGACTATTTTGTTCCCGAATTGGATGGCATGAATGTGGATGAGTTGTGGTTCCAACAAGACGGCGCTACATGGCACACAGCGCACGTCACAATCGATTTATTGAAGGAAACATTCGATGAGCGCATAATTTCGCGGAATGGACCTGTCAATTGGCCACCAAGATCGTGTGATTTGACACCATTGGATTATTTTCTTTGGGGATATGTGAAGTCGCTCGTCTACGCCAACAAACCAGAAACGTTAGGGGACTTGGAAGCCAACATTCGTGGCGTTATTGCCAACATACGGCCCCATATGCTCGAAAAAGTGGTTGAAAATTGGACCTGTAGAATTAGCTTTATTCGAGCCAGCCGCGGCGGCCACATGCCCGAAATCATATTTAAACATTAATGGCATAAAATTATCCTTCCAATAAAGCCAAATTGATGGACATTAAAACGATTTTCTTGTGTTTTATTTCAATTCGAAGTTCTATACCCCTCAAAAAAACACCCTATACTTCTACTTCACTTTCACTTGACGACATATTTGCACTTCAATAACCATTAGACGTTTGATCTCCCTTTGCTCAAGTAATTGCAATTGGTTTGAACTCATTTTTATGCATACGAAATTGAGCAAAAGCTGTTGCTGTTTGATCGAGCTCCACTTACGAGCAATTGCTCACCTGACTCAACTCAGCGCTTTTACTCGTTTTTATGCATGAGACCCATTATTTGAAATAAAACCTTTGTTTATTTTAACTTCTAGCTCACATAATTACAAGAAAGTGTATCAACATTGCAACATAATCTACTATTTAGATAACCATGGATTGCAAAAATGTGTTGTTTAATGAATTTAGCAAACTGGAAAGCTACAAAATGCTTTTTTTATCGTCTTCTGTGTCAGGACATAGTAAAACACATATTTTCTGAAGCAACGCCACGCAAGTCGGAATGGGAAGATAAAACTATAGCTGGTGATCTGATAACTCCTGACATTTACATGCACTATGGCGTACGTCCGCATGTTTTCAAAGTTTTGCGACCGAAAAAAAGAATTAAGGCGTATTTTTAAGCGTGTTTTTCAGCACAATTTTGATGAAACTTGATATTTTGCTTCGCTCAAAGATTACATCTCTGTTTACAAGAGATTATCAATGATTTTAGAATTATTTATCGACTTTTAAAATAAAAACAAAAATGTTTGCATTTATTAATTAATTGCATTAAAGTTTACAGAAATACAATTCTATTCTATTGGTATATAAGAACTCATTTAATTCTTTTATTTTCAAAAGTATCTTCATTTTATTGGCTATTTCCCAGATAAGTTACTGCGCGCTCAAAAAGCTCTTCATCACACTCTTCATCACTATCGGATTTGTTTGTTTTATCGTGCTGTTGCTGCTACTTTCATTGCTGGAGGTTGTGTGTCTCTGAAGAAGAGTTTTCATGTTTTTTTTCGATTTCCTACGCTTTTTGTTCACTTTTTAAGCTTTATTCTTTTTTTTTGTAATTTCTTTTTGTAGTCATTATCCTTACTGGCCACCGTGTCCCAAGTGTATTCGACGGCAGACTTGCTGCTACCGAAGTGGGGAGTTCCCGTGACCAAGTTTGGAAATAGCTCCATACATGCCATCAATTGGCTAAATTGCAGCCTTATTGTCATTTAAATAATGAAAACAAGAACAATCTTAATATGAAAGTTTACTTACCTTTTTCTTGTTGGAAGTTCCATTTTTTTATTGTTTATTTACTTTTATTAATTAAGTAATTTTTTAGTATTTAGTTTATATTTGAATTTTTTGTTTGAAACGACTACAATTTTTTAGTCGTCCTCCTTGACGTTTATTGTGAGTCAAATCGCTTTGTACAAACCCAAATAAACTGACATCTGTTACGTTTTTTAATAAAAATCGTCAACACTCGTGTTCTAAAACCTCAAAAAATAAATAATGCTAACATTTCAGCGCTTTTTATTGACGAGTCGTGTTCTACAAACAGGCTTGTTACCGCCGATACGCTAGTCAACGCCGTAGAAAGCACAGAATATTAATTAATAATTGTTAGTCTATGGTAGAAAGCACTAACACTGTACTGTGAGTGTCAACGAGAATTTTAATTGAACAGACATTTTTTATATTCGCAAAAGGAAGCCGAGCAGAAAGACAAATTTTGAAGCGTCGTCGTCTTAAACTCCTTCGTATTTGTAACTTTATGTAAAGAAAAGATTAATAAATTTAATTTTGTATGTATAGAAAGAATCAGTAGAGTTTTATTGAAGTTTAAGTGAATGCTATCAGTTTCGATTCGGCTGCGATAACAAATCTTCAAAATTTATCTGCAAGTAAAAAAAACTTGGCATAGAACAAATTGGGCCAATCATCAAGAGATTTAGGAAAGAATGTCCAACGGAAAATGTAAGACGTACAGCTGTATAATGTGCCAAAATGAGGACAACGACCGAATGGTTCAGTGTGATACATGCGATCGTTGGTGCCACTATAATTGTGCCGGTGTGGGCGATGACATCAGTGACCTAAGCTGGCACTGCGTTATGTGCAACGAATCACGAGCAAACGCATTAAGCCAGTCATTGAACATTCTCGATAATACATCATCCCCATTAGCAACTTACAGCACACCACCTGAACTACAGGCAGATCCTGCTGCCATGAAAATGCATCAAGGCAGTGATGGACAAGCGAACATAATTTCAATGTCACCACACGCAGCAGCCATGGCACAGGCAGGTTTACCCAGTCCAAGTACTACGCAATATGTAACAAACAATATACGCCACATTCCAACAGACAAAACGCCTTTGTATACGTTGGCAGCAACAACAAATACTTCGGTTTGCAATCAAGCATTGACAGGCACGCCGATAACAACGAATTCAATGTCGTACAAAAACAACAACGCATACAATACCAACAGACATGCATCTACTTGAACGGGTATGTCAACAAATTTTAACGTCGGTTCTAATTTGAATTCAGCAACAATGTTTCAGCAACATGCGATACATAACGTTGCTATGTACAATGAGAACAACAGAGTGCAACATACTCATATTGAAAATCGCGACGCAAACAGTTCAAAGGTGTATAAGCAAAGAGCATTGGAATTAGAAATGTTAGAAGAAGAACAACAATTGAAACAACGTTATTTAATGAAAAGGTATGAAATTTTACAACAATATTCTGACGAGCAGAATAATTGTCAACTGAACCACTCGGGTGAAAACAATTCAAATAGAATTTGTTCAACTCAACAAATAAACTTTGCTAATACACCTTTAAACGTCCCTTCACCTCAACAGTTAGCTGCGAGGCAAGTACTTCCGAAGGAATTGCCAGTATTCTATGGTGATCCAGAAGAGTGGCCTATATTCATAAGCAGCTTTGAAAATAGTACAACAGTAGGTGGGTATTCTAAGACTGAAAACCTAATTCGTTTGCAACAATGTCTAAAAGGCAAGGCACGAGAAATTGTTCTCCATAAACTTATGATACCCGATATGGTACCAGAGATACTGCAGACACTAAAAATGTATTTTGGTCGTCCTGAGTTAATCCTGGAACGAATGATTGAAAAAGCCAGACAAATGCCATCTCCTAAAGACAAGTTAGATGCAATTATAGATTTCGCTATGTGTGTACGCAACATTTGTGCAACAATTGAAGCCTGCAAAATTCATGCACATCTCTACAACCCAATGCTTGTAAAGGAGCTATTGGACAAACTTTCGAATAATTATAAAATGCAGTGTGCAATGCAACCGAAACCAAATGATGTTCCAACTCTAAAATTATTTAGTGAATGGCTCTATACACTAGCCGACGCAGCATCACCAATATTTTCAAAAAGAAACGGTGTTGTTAACACCCACACTGAGGTTACAGTGAAAAGCGGGGTAAAATGCTTTGCATGTAATAATTCTGGTCATAAACTATCTAGTTGTTCAAAATTTGCAAAACTACCCATAGACAAAAAGTAGGCTATCATAAGACAGAGTCATGTTTGCAAAACATGTTTAAATGTACATCGTGGTAAATGCCATATAAATAAAGAGTGTCGGGATGATGGTTGCAAAGCAAAACATCGATTTTTTATCACTTGATGAAGATAGATGGCCACATTGGGATGACCTCGGCTCCGTGAAGGTGACGGAAATAAGAAGTCATTATCTGCAGACTCATACGACAGTACATAATACGTCCTTCAACACAGAATACTTTTCCGATTGGAAACGCTTGTATCGAGCACTCGCAACATTTCTACTCTACCTAGAGATATTAAAGGCTAAATGTCGGAAGACAAATGTCGCGAATGAAGTTACTTTTACAATATTGTGCAAGTCGAAATGCATACTGTACATAAAGGCTCAGTCCGATGTCTACGCTGAGGAAATCAGCAGTTTGAAAATGGGTAAGAATATTTCTAAAAATTCTCCACTAATTTCTCTGAATGTATTTGTAGACAGTGAGTCTTTTAAAAGCCCGCGGACGAACAGAAAATCTCGCTTGTCATATAGACGTTACTGTTCTACCTAAAGATCACAACATCACGCATTTAATTGTTAAATATGCTCACGAGCAAAACCACCATCTTTCACACGAAACGGTGATAAATAACCTTAAGGGCAAATACTACATCCCGAAGTTACGGGTAGTCTATCACAAAATACGAAACAAGTGTCAGAAATGTAAAAACGAAACCGCCTTGCCTAGAGTTCCTCAAATGGCGTCACTACCTCCAGCACGGCTTGGTGTCTATAGACTATTTTGGACCTATGACTACAACAGTGGGTAGAAGATCTGAAAAGAGATGGGGCGTAATATTCGATCTTCGCTGGGCATCGAACATCGAAAATCGAATGTTAAATTCATATTATGAGCATCGAAAATTTCGCTGAGCAACGAATTTTCTATCGAACAGATGAAAGTATTTTAATATGCAAAATTGTTAAGAAACCTAAGAGTAGAACAATTTTTATTTTTAAGTAAACAAACACAAATTTTAAGCTGTTTTTTGTACATTTTATTCACAATAACGACGCTCGTTGTCGAATGCTCGTCATAATAATTTCATTCGCAGCATAGACTACTTAATTAGACACGACACCGGCGAATTGAAGAAATTCGCTTTACCACGATTATTTGATAGAGATAGCAAATATGACTCTTTTCTATGCCTTTCTCTGTTATATTATCGTGGTAAAATGACATTTAGTTATTTACCAAATAAAAATTTTCTTGGCAGCAATTGGCGCAAATTGGATAAAAAATGAATTTGCGCCAAAATCCTTGCCAAAGTTGGTAATTTGTGGACAAAATTTAGTAGATTATTTTGTCCACATATTACCAACAGTGAGAATAGTGCACAAAACAAAACTGATGGTGAAAAAAACATGGATTACAAGGAGCATCACACAGCAAAAGTGGAAATGTAAGTATATATTTATTTTTTATTTTAGTTATTTATAATCAATTTTAGTAATTTATTCTTATTTTTCAGGAGGCACAGATGTACTATTGGCTGTCCTGCAGGATAGAATGTGGATTTGTTCCCGACGAAGCCAACTAAATAAGTAATTTAGTGAAAACTTCTGTGCAAAGTGAATTTTTTTAGTGAATTGTGGTTGGAATTTTGTACATTGGAAGGGAGTTAAAGACTCTTGTCTTTTGTTAAATAAAAAAATTTAGTTTATGGCACTCAACTAGTGCCTTTAAATTTTTTATTATTAATAGAACTTAATTCTAGAGTTGTTCTTAAACTATGTTAATACTAGACTGACTGTCAAAATTGTTTGTCAGTCATATTTATAAT
Organism: Tachina grossa; assembly: GCA_949987645.1. Taxonomy (NCBI): domain Eukaryota; kingdom Metazoa; phylum Arthropoda; class Insecta; order Diptera; family Tachinidae; genus Tachina; species Tachina grossa. The sequence goes on along the minus strand of OX465277.1, from coordinate 57,051,679 downwards.
TATTCTTAATCTTAGGTACACAAATTGGTTATTAGTGTTTATCTCATCAAAAAGAACACATCCTTTGTTATTGATACAAATATTACTACAATTGTTTTTGTTTTAGCTTATCTCTTGTTACAATTTTGTTTTCTTATTTTCTATTTCGAAAGATATGTTTATCTTTTATTACAAGGTTGTTTCTTACTTTCTATTTAGAGAAAATATGTTTATCTTTTATTACAAGGTTGTTTCTTACTTTCTATTTAGAGAAAATATGTTTATTCATATGTATTTCTTATTATTCTTACAATATGTTTATCTCTAGTAGACATGTTTTGGTTAGTTCATGCTTAAGATTTACTTAACTATTTTTTATTTATTATTTAATGATAGCATTCCTTAACTCTCCCCTTCCTAAATTAAATCGTCCCGATTTTGTTTCTTTCAAGTTTTTCTAATTCTCTGTTATACAAAACTCTAAAGTTCTCGTTAACTCTATTCTGTCTATAAATCATACAATATTTAAATATCTTTAATGACAAGGATATAATGCTGATGATTCCTAATATAGTTAATGTTAAGTAAATAAATGATTTTACTGGGTGTTTTTCCACAGGAATAAAAAATTTTTTTAACGAGTCTAAATTGTTAAAAGCGTATTCGCTTCCTGAATACATAATTTTTTCTATTTCAAAATCTTCTGTATGTTTATTGTGGATTGCTTCCAGTAGTTGGTCGTGTATATTTCTATATGTAATGTTGTCTATCTTTACCTCGTTTGTATATTCTACTAAAACGGTTCCTGATGTATTTTGATTGTTTATTGTATGTATGCCGTCTAATAGTATGAATCCATCATCTATCTGTTGAAAAGGTTTGTTATATTCTTGTATAATTGTACATTTTGAATCCCTGTTTTCTAGTAATGGTATGATACAGTCGTTTGTAGCATTGTTACGTTCACAAATGTTTTTTCCTAAATAGTTCTTACAATTTTTTACTCGTATATACTCATGATGGCACCTAGCTATGGCTTTGTCTGTTACTATTTGTCCGTATTTGAAACTGATAGGCGTAATTTTAAAGAGATTGCAATAGTTATTCAATATAGGGTATTTATAAATGGTTATAAATGAGTCTGATGTCCTGGCAATGTATACATCCGAATACTCCATTATATTTACAATTGGAATATTTGTTAGTTCATGTGCTACTATTTTTTTCAAATCTTCCAAATCCAGAGCCTCTGATAAATATTCATTATTTTTGGCTGCATTTATTGTTCGCACTAGTACCAGCAATTTGTCATGTATTTGTTCCAATAGGATATGATTTTTTATGCGTTGTTTCCCTAAGGATTCTAAAATTTTATCAAATCTAGAGTTGATTATTTTCTGTTTTTCATTATTTTCAATAAGGGTATTAATTGCTGTTTCTATTTGTATAACGTCGTCATGATCTGGCTATCTTTGTGAATAACTTTCCCTTCCTTAGTCAAAATCGTGTCCTAGCGATCTTCCTGCACTATGTGTTTTTTATAACGGCTGTCGCTTTTACTTCTGATATTCGTTCTTAACACCAATACCTGGTCTCCTTGCTTGAATGTTCTGTGTCTACTTCCCTGGTTTAGACGTTGTAACGTTTTCTCTGATGCGTCTTTTAGTTTTTTCACTATGTCTTCCTTATTGTATGTTATTAGGTTAAAGTGTATATCCTTGGGTTTTTTTTCTGTGACAGTGTGAGTTGAGTTATTTAATTCTTTTACAGCTGTGAACAATTCTTCGGTTGCTGATGTAGAGTTCTTTATTTTTAAAATTCTTGCTAACTCAGATATAGAGTTGTGCGTTCGTTCTACTTGACCGTTTGCCTTTGATCTAAATACTGTTGTCTGTATTTTGTTGATTTTATATTTTATACACATTTGCTTCATCATAGCTGTATTTAAACAACTTTCGTTGTCTGTCATGAGTCGCTTGCAGTTCGGAAAATTGTTGATAATAATTTCTTCTACTCTTTTGTCCATATTTGTTTTTGAGTCTAGTTCTCTGATAGTTATATATTTTGAAAATTTGTCTACTGCTACTAAATATATTTTGTGTTCATTAAAATAAATATCTAAATGTATGTACTCCCCTGGTTGTGTTGGTATATCTGATTCTTTTAATGGTTCTTTCATGGGGTTCCGTTCATATTTGCCGTATAGACAAGCTGTGCACTTTTTGTTGTATGCCTTACATTATTGTTTTATGTTCGGCCAATAGTATTGTTCTAGTAGTTCTTTTATATTGTTTTTGTATCCCCTATGTGCTCGTTCGTGTGTTTGTTTGACTAATTCTAGTTGTTTATCTGGTTGTGTTACGTCTTCAAGTTTCTTTGGTGTGTACACGAATTTTATGCCTGCAAATGTGTTCTTTATAACTTGACCGTACCTAAATAAATTTTCAGCTGTTGTATGTATTGCTGCGATTTTTTGTGGCTGCAAAAATTTCTTTAATTCGGATATCAGATAATTTTCATCGATGAAGTTTATAGTATGACGTACTTTACTTTGAAACATAATACATGTACGTGTCTCGTTCTTCTGTGTGTTTGGTACTAATTCTATTTGGGTGCCGTAGGCATTTAGCGGTTGAGTCACTGCTTTATGTCGTTGAATGAACTATCGGATGAATGTACAGTATCTATAGATGATGTGCTAATTATTTGTCGTGACAAGGCGTCGGCTACGACATTCTGTGCACCGGGTTTATACATAATTTTTGCTCCGTAATCCTCGATAATATTTTTCCATCTCTTTAATTTATGATTCGGATTCTTGTCTGATATAGCATACGTCAACGATTGATGATCAGTATATATGGTTAAGTCGGCTATGCCGTATATGTAATTTCGTAATTTTTGTAGTGACCATATAATAGCGAGTAACTCCTTCTCGTTCGTACTGTAATTCTGTTCAGTGGCACTAAGTGTGCGTGATAAGAAATAAATTGGATTCCTGTTTTGACTCAGTACAGCTCCAATGGCTATATTGGAAGCGTCCGTAGTGAGTTCAAAAGCTTTCTCATAATTTGGTTGGTATAATTCTACTTGTTCCTTTAAGCAGTTTTTTAATTTATTTACAGCTTCTATGGCCGTTTGGTCTAAACTAATTTTTGTGTTTTTACTTTTATTTTTTCCGATATGGAATTATCTCCTTTAAGGTATAGAGTCAAGGGTTTTGCTATCATTGCGTAGTTTTTTACAAATTTCCTATAGTAGCCGGTGAGCCCTAAAAATCCTCTAAGATCTTTCAGGGTTTCTGGTATTGGGTAATTTTCTATGGTTTTTACTTTGTTAGGATCAGTTGCAATCCTATTGTGCTTAACAATATGCCCTAGATATTCTACTTCTTCCATAAAAAATTTAGATTTTTCATTGGATACTTTTAAAGTAGCTTTATTTAATGCATTAAAAATAATTCGTATGTGTTCCATGTGCTCTTCAACAGATGAGGAGTAAATGATTATATCGTCAATGTAAACATATGCGAACTTGCCTATGAAGTCGCGCAAGATATCATCCACGCATCTTTGGAAAATAGATAGGGCATTTTTTAACCCAAAGGGCATTCGAACAAACTCATATTTGCCTCCATTTACACAAAAGGCTGTCTTCTCCCTGTCGCTTTCTTTTATTCTAATCTGGTGAAAACCGGATTCTAAATCAAGTGTAGTAAAGAACTTAGCTTTGCCTAGGTTTTGCAGTGTGATATTTATGTCTGGTATCACATATCTGTCTGTGATTGTGTGTTCGTTTAATTTCCTAAAATCTATGACCATGCGTCTCTTAGGTTTTCCGTTTACGTCCATGCCTTTCTTATGTACCGTTAACATGGGGGAGTTGTATGGGCTGTAACTTTTTTGTATTATTCCGTCCTTTAATAATTTATCGATTTCTTTATTTACAAATTCTACGTCATTTATGTTGCTTGTATATTGTTTGGTCCATATAGGATCCTTGGTATCTGTCCGTATGCTAGCTTCAATCCTTGTAGTGAAGGGTAATGGTCCTATGCCATTATTGTCCTTCATTAACCTATCGATTTCTGCTTTATAAGTATTTATCCCTATAATGTGATTTACATAATTTTCTTCCCTACTTTCTGGATTCCTCAATGCCTCAAATGTCATTTTATTCAAATCTATTACTGCGTTTAATTCTTTCATTCCGTTCCATCCCAAGATTAAATCGAATCCGTTTATTTTATCTACTTCAAAGAAATCTAGTTCCTTATTCATAAACCAAATAGTTTGCTTTGTGTTTATCATTGAATTACCATGCATTGATATTACTTGTATTGGCTTTACCTCTTTTGTCAAACTGAATTTAAAATTTTTCTTAACATAATTATGGGTTGCACCTGTATCTACTAAAACATTATAGTTTATTTTCCCATCATTCATTACTATACTGGGCAACCCGTTTATTAGTTTAAATACTTAATAGTTAAATGATTTTGTCTACCTGTTTCTACAATCGTGCTAGAGTTGTCTTCTTCGGATGTTAAGTTGTTGTTCCGCATGTTTTTTGGTTGTTGATGTTGATTGGTGAACTGCCCACTATGTGGTCTTTTCCAATACCTATTCCCGTTGTAGTAGTTGTTTTGGTGCTGTGTTGGTTGCCGGAATGCCGTATTCCCCGATGATGTATCCATGGGTTCTGGTTTTGGTAATTGTGCTGACTGTTGGTTATCGTTGTATTTCTGCTGATACATGGGACGTCTTTGGTGATGTTGTTTCTCATGATAGTGTTTATTGTTGGTTGGATGGTTATTCGGCTGAGCATAGCTTAGTCGTAACTTTCGATGTTCGTCATCGTGCTCAATGGTGCGGGCTACTGCAAAAGCATGCTCTAGATCCCTTATAGGATTTCCATATAGAGTGGAGCGAATATATGAATTATTTATTCCGTCTTTAAACACTCTCACCGCCTCTTGTGTTGCTTCATCAGTCATTACCTTGATTACTTCTAGGCTGTGACCGGACATAGATATTTTTGACGTGATTAGTGTCAGGGCTCTGTTTACATTGTCATGGAATTCGCTCAAGTTGTGTTTCCCTTGTGTGAGTCTCTTCATCTCGTCCTGTAACACATACAGTGGTCTTTGATCAGCATAGGTATAATCTAACCTATTCCTGATTGCGTCGAAGTTAAATATCGTGTTATGGTTAGTTAACACGTCGGCTGCTGCACCTTGTATTTTGGTTTTTATGATTGATAAAGCCTCTACATATCTATTAGAGTTTCTGTGATTACTAACTCCGTCCATTAGTCTAGAAACATCTTCCCTCCATACGCGGTATTTTGAAATGTTGCCATCGAATACAGGTAGTGCTTTAAAAACATCTAGGTTGATTTCATTAGGGTTGGTATAGGATATGTCGACTGGTTCCAGTCGTTCCGTTACTTGTTGATTCATAGCGGGGTGAACTTGCATTTGATCTACCCTGGCTCTTAACGTTTCATTTTCTGTTTGAATTCTCTGGATCATCATTTGTAAGTTAGCCATCTGTTGGATCATGGTGTTCATGTTAGTTTGTTCCATTTCGTTAGTGGTGTCCAAGTTTCTTCGTTCGTTGAATTTATTTAAAGATTTCCTCATTTATTCCTTTTTAGTTCACTTATTTATAGTCACTTCTTTCTTTTACAGTTTTTGTTTTTTTCATTTATATTAATAGGTCCGCCCGTAGAAGGATAAAAGTATATTATCCTCCTGGCAGGATCGCCAGTTAAAGACTCTTGTCTTTTGTTAAATAAAAAAATTTATTTTATGGCACTCAACTAGTGCCTTTAAATTTTTTATTATTAATAGAACTTAATTCTAGAGTTGTTCTTAAACTATGTTAATACTAGACTGACTGTCAAAATTGTTTGTCAGTCATATTTATAATTATTCTTAATCTTAGGTACACAAATTGGTTATTAGTGTTTATCTCATCAAAAAGAACACATCCTTTGTTATTGATACAAATATTACTACAATTGTTTTTGTTTTAGCTTATCTCTTGTTACAATTTTGTTTTCTTATTTTCTATTTCGAAAGATATGTTTATCTTTTATTACAAGGTTGTTTCTTACTTTCTATTTAGAGAAAATATGTTTATCTTTTATTACAAGGTTGTTTCTTACTTTCTATTTAGAGAAAATATGTTTATTCATATGTATTTCTTATTATTCTTACAATATGTTTATCTCTAGTAGACATGTTTTGGTTAGTTCATGCTTAAGATTTACTTAACTATTTTTTATTTATTATTTAATGATAGCATTCCTTAACTAGGGACAAATATGTTTTTATCCAATGTACAAGTGCTCGGTTAACATGTAGTGCAGAAAAGATGTGTTCCGATCAATAAGATCCAAAATACGATCGCTTGTTATTTTTAGTAGAAGGAGCTAAGTAATGTAAACTGCACGAGTAATGAGTACATGTAAAGTGAATTGAAAGTGTGGAATTTTGTACATTGGAAGGGCCAATGATGTTCCTGTCCAATGTACACATTCTTTGGTTAACACGTCGCGGTGAAATTAAGTGCTTGGAGCAATTGGATTTAAAATTATTTCGCTTTGTGTTAGTTTTTTGCAAGTGCTTGACACAAATAACTAGTTTTTATGACTAATGTGTACATATAAGTGAAGTGTTTGTATGGAATCATGTACATTGGAAAGGAAAATCATCTTGTCCAATGTACAATGACAATGATGTGTTCGGATCAATTGGAATCCAAATGTGTTCGCTTTGTGTTCTTTTTCACAAGTAGTTGGCAGAAATAAGACTATTGTGTTCCCATAAAATGAATTGACAATGTGGAATTTTGTACATTGGAATGGACGATGATGGTCTTGTCCAATGTACCATAACACAAGTGTGTAAGTCGCGAGAAAAAGAAGTTTTCGAATCAATTGGAACGCATCATTTTGTGTCCTACTTTAGAAGTACAAAACCAAAGCCCTTTTTATTAAATAAAAAGCCCTTTTACGCGCTTCAGAACACTTTATTAAATAGATTCAACTTTTGTTTTATAGATATAAAACATTAGTTCTATAAATAAAAAACCATTTTACTGCATGTTTTCCAAAAATATTATTTTTTTTAACTAAAAATACAATTTTATTAATGCTATTTTTAAATTTAAATTTTATTTATATATGTGAACCTCAACAAGGAAACCTGGAAGAAACTAAATAAAATGTAGCTGCTACAAAAACTATTCGACACCTAAAAACTAAACTGAAAAAAATAATACACTTCCAAAAAATCCATTTAAGAAGGACGAAGGAAAACAACTTTAGACTTTGGTGGCATAAGTAGATGTATTTTTATTTCAAATTATTAAACAAATTGATTAATTAAATCAGTATATAATCTAAGTTTGTTTTTGTTTACACATGTATATAGTGCTGAGTTATTTTTGTAAACATTTAAGATAATAAAAAATTTTATATTTAGTTATTAAAACAATGAAAAACAAAAATTAGAAACAATTCCTTATTTTTTGAAGATTTTTTTACTTCAAATTGGGGTGAGTATACGATCAAGAAAGGAATAAGAATTACCTGCAATTGATTTGGATCCCCTATTATTAAAATAACTTATTTCTATTCCAAGTTAATACAAAAGTTTTAAAGAAAATCATTTATTTTCATAAAAAGTTATTACTTTTTCAATATAAATTTAATTTAATGCAAAAACAATTCTAAAATTGGATCTACAGTGGACCTATAAAATTTCAGTACACGTTCCAATTTTTTCATAATGCTAACATTTAGCGTAATTAGCTTAATCGAATCAGATCTTTCTGGGTAAGTAGTTAAAAAAAAGATATTTTAAAATAGTCGAGTCATAACCATAAACAAGTGGTGATCTACGTAAACCTTTTGGCATTATTTATGATTATATTAAAAATTTTTTAATATCTCTTTTATTTCTAAGACTACTGACCCAAAAAGATCTGGCTCCATTAAGTTAATTATGCTAGTAAATAGCATTTTAAAAAAATTTGAAGGTGTACTGAAACTTTATATGTCCACTGTATAACTTGTTTTGTTTTAAACAATTTTTAAAGATAAAAAAAATAAAGAAATCATGTTAGCGTGTAAAGAGGGAGGAAATAAAAAACAATTGTTTAAAGAGTATAAGAATGGAGGATTCTTTATTTTATTGATTTTACCTTTAAATTAGATCGCAGAGCGTGGAGACGTGGTAAATCTTTTTCAAGGCTCACAACAAAAGTGATTTAATAAGCACAAAAAAGATATCAAAAGTACCGAACGAACGAATAAACCAAACCGTTAGATATTTTACTAGTCAAAGTCCAAGAAAACACTCCGAAAAATCAAGAATGATCAAAAGAGGAATAAATTTGGACCTTGACTGAGTACTATTCAATTGAATAGGGAAAATTTCACAAACTATCAAAATATATATACGAATAGCGTTTTGGTTTAAACATTGCCGGCCACCTTGCAATAACAATGTTATTCAATAAAAGGTTTTATCTTGTATTTAAGAAAAAAATTCAAACATTCTAAAATACAGAGATATGATGTTAAGATTAAAATAAAAAAAAATTACAGCGGCGATGGGCCGGATATCACCCAACCAAAGGTGGTATATTGGGCTAAGGGGGAACCCGGAGAAGAAAATACGTTTCCCGTCGTAATCTGCGGGCTAAGCTCAGGACCCAAAACCAAAGCCACCTGTCCAGAATGATAAAATGTAGGGTCAGCCAGTTGCAACCCCGGAAACATTTCCTTTACAGCCTCTGCTACACTTACGCGAGGCGTCTTTATGCCATGCATTTCTTTAATTTTCGCCGTAAGCGAAATTCGTTTCTGGCAATCATAAATTGACCGTACGCTCAAACGACAATATCCACCTACAGCTGTCAGCCCCAGTTTACGGACTAGTTGATCGCTAACATAACTAATGTCGCAACAGACATCGATAACTGCCCGAACCGGAAACTCACGAGCTCCCACCTGCAACTTTACCTGGACTGTCGGGGAGAAGGTCACCACATGGCGAAGTGGCAAAGGCGTCATACTAGCCTGACTCGCTCTCGACGGAACAGGTTTTGTTGGTTTCTTCTTCTTTTTCAGTGGGAGTTTATCAATCGCTTTTTGTGAAATATTGTCGTTTCCTTTTGGTAAGTGGATCAACGTGTGGTGGTCCTCCTGGCATTTGCTACACTTGCGAACACTGGCACAATCCTTGGCTTTGTGATTGCTGGTCAAGCATCGAGAGCAGTGACCCCAAATCAACAAATGTCGCAACTTTTCTTCGTGCCGCAAGCGTCTAAAGCGAAAGCAAGCTACCAGGGGATGCGGTTTTTTGCAGAGGCTGTACGTAGGAGCATTGGTTTTAGGCCGCTCATTAGCCGGTAGATTTTCCGAAGCCACAGTCTGTTGGGTAATAACAGCTGAGCTTGCCGAGGATTCAGCCGCCTCCGAGGTCTCAGGCAACTCCTTTGCAGGTAACGACGCCACAGGAGTTGGGTCAACTGTTGGAGAAATGTTGTCCAACGCTACTGGAACCGGAGTGGCTACTTCCATTGCCTCCTCATTCTCTTCCAAGAGAGCTTCTTCCAACAACGAGCATAAGGGATCCATTTTACTAGGAAACAATGGAAGTTAATAAAATTTTATAAATTATGTGGTCAAAATGACCAATTTTGTGATTGGTCGCTTCACAATGCCGTTTGCAGTACGTATGTCCGCGACTCGAATATGGGTATCAGTCCCGGGATAAGTCTTAATTATCTTACCTAATTTCCAAGACGTAGGAGGAAGGTGTTCATGTCGAATAACCAGATCGTACATTCCTCTCAGGAAACTTCCATTTATATCGTTTTTGTAAACTTTGCAAATACTCATCTTTCCATCTGTGGCAGAAGTCTTGTGAAAAAGCTTTGAGTTTGCGGTATCTATTTATTATACTATCGTGGGTTTCCAAAATAGTTGGTTCTGGCGGAGCTAGTATTGGACATCCTATTAGAAAATGACCAGACGTAAGCGCCACAGGCTCATTAGGATTGTCTCATAAGGGACACAAGGGCCTAGAATTAATACACGCTTCAATTCTGGCTAAAATGGTAGAAAGTTCTTCAAATGTATATTTTAAATCCTGAGCTTCTTTTCGAAAATGCGTTTTAAAGCTTTTAACAGTAGCTTCCCATAATCCCCCCATATGTGGGTCACCAGCAGGAATAAAGCGCCAAGTAAGACCTTGTAGGCCGAAGGTAGAAGACATTCAGGCTTTACATTCCACTAGAAATGTACGAAAATCTCTTTCAATATCTCTAGAAGCTCCTACAAAATTCGTACCGTTGTCAGAAAATATTGTAAGCGGACAACCTCGTCTAGCAATAAATCGATGAAAAGCCGCCAAAAAAGCGTCCGTTGACAAGTCAGTTGTCGCCTCTAAATGAACTGCTTTTGTCGAAAAACAAACGAAAATACACACGTATGCTTTCGTGATTTTACAAGCACGGCCATTAAAACTTTTCATATCAAATGGGCCAGCAAAGTCTACACCAGTGGTATTAAAGGGTCGATCTAAAACAGTTCTTTCTGGAGGCAAAGCAGCCATAATTTGAGTGCACGAGCGTTTCCGATCTAGTATACAACGTTTGCATCGATTTACTACAGTGCGGACCAAAACTTTTAGACGGGGGACCCAATACTCAATGCGAATAATTCTCAACATTAGTTGATTTCCACCATGAATTGAAAGTACATGTACAAACTCTGCTAAGAGAAGGGTAAAACGACAGGAATACGGTAGAATGATGGGATGTTTTTGAGTATAAGACAAAGATGGAGATTTAGCCAAACGACCATTCAACCTCATTACTCCGTTGTTATCCAAAAATGGATTCAGCGATTGTAAGGAACTTTTTTTTAAAGTCGGTTTCTTTAACAAAAGAGCTTGTAGTTCTTCAGGATAATGAACTTTCTGAGCCAAAATTGCTAACCGTAATTTTACTTCCTTTATTTCTTTGCTTGAAATGGTTGTAGACTCAAATAAGTGTTTTCCTTTGTGCGCAGAATGTGTCCTATAGTAGAATCGACGCACGTACGATATCACTCTGAGAGCACGATCAAGCTTAGAAAATCTATTGAGAATATCTTCGAAATTCGAAAAGAAAGTTGAGTGTGTTTTGGTAGCCCTGGCTTCAACATCAGTATCTAGAGGGGTAAGATCTTTTATGCTCCACTTATATTTAGGCTCGCGTAACCACCTGGGTCCATGCCACCAGAGATCACTTCTACTCAAATCCGCTGGTGAAAGTCCTCTACTACCTAAATCCGCTGAATTATCTTCCGACCTAACATGATACCAGTTGTGTTTTCCCACATTTTCTTGAATTCTGCACACTCTATTAGCTACAAACGTTGTCCAGCTACTAGGCGTTTTTCTCAACCAGCAAAGGACAAAAGTTGAGTCTGTCCAGCAATATATATACTTGCTTAAATGGTATATCAATTTCTCTAACAATAGTTTTTAGCAGTTCAGAAGCCAACACTGCACCACAAAGTTCCAAGCGAGGCAGAGAAATCGTCTTTATAGGAGCAACTTTCGTTTTACAGGAAAGCAAGTATGCATAATATTCTCCGAATGACTCAATTCGAATATAAATTACCCCCGCATATGCTTTTTCTGAGGCGTCAGAAAAAACATGAAGTTCGGCAGAAGTACCAGGCCCATATTTTACCCATCTTGGTATTTGTATATTATTTACCTCCGTGTAAAAACTTACGAATTTTCTCCATTCATGGTCCGTGGAAGGAAGCAACTTTTCGTCCCACTCAATATTGTCACGCCAAATTTTTTGCATAATAATCTTGGCAATAATGATGACAGGTCCTAGCCAACCTACGGGATCAAATAATTTTGCTATGGTAGATAACACCTCTCTTTTGGTATAATGTAACCTATCAGCAATAGGCTCCACTTTAAAGTAAAATGAATCCAATTGAGCATTCCATTGAATACCTAATGTTTTTGAGCTGCTGGATTCAACTAATGTTAAAAGTTTCGAATCTACCAGGCATTCGGCAGGAAGACCATTTAAAATTTCAATAGCATTAGAAGTCCATTTCCTAAGCTCAAATTTCGCCGAAGATAAAGCAGATCGAAGTTGATCCCGTGCCTTCAGAGCAGATGAAATATCGTGAGCACCCGTTAGTACATCGTCAACATACATAGACTTGCGCAATATACTGGCCGCAAGAGGGTATATTTCTTCGGAGTCATCTGCTAATTGTAAAAGGGTCCGTATCGCCAGATAGGGAGCACAATTTACACCGAAGTTTACAGTCTGTAATTCATACTCTTTTACCTCCTCCGTCGGAGAAGACCGAAATAGTATACGTTGATACTGAGTTTGAGTAGGGTCAAGACGAATTTGTCCATACATTTGCGTAATGTCGCAATTAAAAACATATCGAAATAGCCTCCAACGAAGAATCAACAACACTAAATCTGATTGCAAAGTGGGGCCCACATATAGGCAATCATTTAAACTATTACCATTCGAGGTCTTATTCGATGCGTTGAATACAACACGCAATTTCGTAGGTTTGCTATCAGGTTTAATCACAGGGTGATGAGGAAGATAACACGAAAGTGAGGGTTTAGCAGAAGCACTCATCACTGGTCTCATATGATTTAACGTTAAATATTCTTTAACCACTTTATCATATAATTCCTTGACATCACCTTTTCGCAAAAGGGAGGACTCATTTCTCAAGAATTGTGCCATCACATTCTGTCTTGAAGAGCCCAAACTAATAGAATGAGGAAATTCCGGCTTAAAAGGTAGCGTCACTACATAGCGGCCGTTGGAGTTGCGTCGCGTAGTTCTCCTATAAATTTCCTCACAAAATTTGTCAGTGGGTGAAACTATTTTCCTTTTCGGTGTTTCTTCTAGCTCCCAAAAGCGAAGAAGATTCCTATTTAGACTATCTTCCGGTGAAGTAGTTGAATACACCTGAACTGGCGTTTCTATAACAGACCCTGTGATTATCCATCCAAATATGGTATTTTGAGCGATTAAAGATTCAAAACCATCTCGTTGAATCCCGCTCAAAATCAAGTGCGGATATATATCAGCCCCTAGTAAAATATCAACTGGTCTTGATTGATAAAAATTGGGATCGGCCAGTTGTAAATTTAAAAACCTGTTACGAAGCTCTGGACCGACTAAGAACGATGGCAATGCACCAGAAATATTTGGTAATACGAAGGCCATTGTTTCTAGGACAAGAGTTTGGTCTACCAGCGAACTAATTTTTAAGGGACAAACCTTTCTAGTTGTGGCAGAAATTGTTTGGTTAATATCAGAAACCTTAACATTCGTCGAATGTGTAGGTAGTTTCAAGCGATTTTTTAAATTTTGTGAAACAAACGAAGTTTCTGAGGCCGGATCAATAAGAGCCCGGGCTGGGTATGTCATACCCTGGTGAATAAGATTTACCATAGCAGTTCCCAAAATCACTTTACGATTTTGAGTAACGTGAAATGCCTGACGATGGAAAGTGCTACCCGAGCGTATGCCGCTGGAGGTCGATGGCAATTCTAGGTCCCCACCCGGTGCAGCAGTAGTGGACACCGAAGCTGGAGTAGCGGTGGGCACTTCCTGAGAAATAATTGCTTCACGATGTAACAAGGTGTGATGCCTTTTATTGCATGTACTACAATTGAAAGCACTATTACAATTTTTCACCTCATGCTCCCGCGACAAGCAATTTACACAACAACGGAACTTTTTAACCATAGAATACCTCTCTGTAATTGAAAGACCCTTAAATCGTTTGCACGTTCTCAGGAAATGCCCTGGTGCACGACAAAGAACACAAGAATTTGAATTAGGACTCGAATTCGCTACATGAACTTTAGTTTTCTGTATTGAAGGTTTTCCAACCGATAAGTCTTTAAGATCGCGCACGCATTCTAATGTTTGAATCCTTTCTGTCAGAAAGGCGTCAAAATCTTTCCATTTAGACAACTCCGATTTTTCTCTAACACTTTGTTACCATAAACTGACTGTAGACGTGGGCAAGCGTTGAATACACATAAAAATTAAGATTGGATCCCAACTTTCGGTTGAAACTTTATATATCGCAAGCGAAGTCAAACAATTATTTATACCTCGTTGCAAAACTTTCAGACCGTCGCTAGACTCTTTATCAAATGATGGAAGCTTGAACAAAATTTTTAATTGATTATTTACAAGCATACGAGGAATCTCATAAGCTGTTTTTAAATGTTGCCAGGCAATATCAAAACCCTCATTACTCAGCGGGTATTTTGATACGATTTGTTTCGCTTCACCGGCAGTTTTCCTTAACAAATCACAAAATCGCTCTATATTACTTAGACGTGAACTATTTATATATAAAGCCGTAAAAAGGTCTCGAAAGGCTGGCCATGAAACATAATCACCTTCAGATGTGTTTACATCACATGGGGTAAAGATAAATTATGATCAGAATTACTTGTGGTAGCAGTAGCGTTTCCCACCATCGACTCATTTAATTTTGGCACCCTTTCAAAGTGTTGTACTTTTTCATTAATTGCTGACAAACAATTTAAATAAGCCGCATAAGACGCCTCATATTTAGCCATTGTTGTAGCGGCATCATTGGGATCGGTTTTTGGATTATTGTCCATCTCCTCAAGACAATCCTCATAAACAACTTTTTTTTATCCCATAATTCCTTTAATTCGTCACGGTGAATTTCTAAAGTGTATATATTATGTACATCTTCACGAATATCATTAAATTTTGCTTCAAATTTGATAAGAGCATCTGATACACGAATAAATTTCTTTAAAATTGCAGAAGACATTTTCAGTTTGTGATACAAATTTGCTTTGCTTCAATTTATTTGAAATATATAAAAAACTTTCGATTTAATTCAAATAAATTTTCCACGAAATATTCGTATCAAAATTTGATAGAATTGTAATTTGAATTTTATAAAATTGAAGTTAAATTTGATTATTAATATATATTTGCAAATTTTTTCACAAAAGAAATCCTACAAACACTATCTCGACCAATTTGACCGACTATAGAGTGCACATTAATCAAATAGAAAATGAAGTGAAGAAGCAGAGAATTAATAAAAGCTAAATGTATTTATGTCTCACAACAATAAATACTTTATGTATCACAACACTAATGCTTTAATTATGCAATCGCGAATTGAATTTATTTATTTTACTTTGTCACTAATTTCCTTTTCACTTTAAAAATTCACCGATGAGAAAATTTCCAATATATTTTACTTTTTTATTAATAGTTTTGTCCGTCAACGTAAACAAACGCACTGTTGATTTATTTAGCACGAAATATAGAAAGCGAAAATAAATCAAAGCAAACGTCACAATTAATAATTTAGCAAGGATATTTGAAAGCCAGAGGGCGTTTTCAACACAAATATGCCTTGTACTAATATTGTAAAGCGATCAATCATGTATGTAAAACTGTAAGTGTATGAAAACAACAATTGTTCTCCTCTTTATCTTTACACTTTTTTCCTTTATATATATATATATATAATTATATATATGTATTTTATTTTTCACTTTTTATACTTATTTATTTCACTTTAATAAATATATGATGTAAAAAAAAATCATAAAATGACTAACGCACCTTTTATTATCCAGTGAAATTGTAAAAAAAGGAGTAAACGATAATTTTTCCGTCGGAAAATTTGATGTGGTATGTGTGTGTATGTATGTATGTATCTTTAAAATAGGAAAAAATTAAACAATTAACGCCTTTGACACAAATCCGGCTCGAAGGACCAAATGTTAGCGTGTAAAGAGGGAGGAAATAAAAAACAATTGTTTAAAGAGTATAAAAATGGAGGATTCTTTATTTTATTGATTTTACCTTTAAATTAGATCGCAGAGCGTGGAGACGTGGCAAATCTTTTTCAAGGCTCACAACAAAAGTGATTTAATAAGCACAAAAAAGATATCAAAAGTACCGAACGAACGAATAAACCAAACCGTTAGATATTTTACTAGTCAAAGTCCAAGAAAACACTCCGAAAAATCAAGAATGATCAAAAGAGGAATAAATTTGGACCTTGACTGAGTACTATTCAATTGAATAGGGAAAATTTCACAAACTATCAAAATATATATACGAATAGCGTTTTGGTTTAAACAAATCAAATTCACGTTTGAGATTAAATGATGCATGCAACTGAAAGAAAAATAGTTAATTAATAAATGTGCATTCATACATATTAAAAAAAAATACATTGACCTCGAAAAAGTCTTAACAAATTTTGCATTTCGTCCGAGGCTGATCCAGGTAGGCAGCTTTATGTTCTCTGTTTATTGTATCTTTTTGTTGTTTATAGTACCGATAGTACCTTTTGAATCATTTCTTTCTAAGCTGTTTTAGCATCTGGTAAAGGTGGGCCGGGCCAGCCAAAGAAATATTGATTTCTGGAATAGTTTCGTTACCAGCTAATATTTCAACCAACATATCATTGATCTTACTAGCCACAGATGGATGCATATGTTTGATCATTGTGTATAAACATTCGACCAGTATTTGTTTCTGATCTTGTTGCATTTACCAACAGAGGCCAAAATATTTTCTGGAATAAATAAACGGTGAGAACAATTAATATATCAAAATACCAAAATATTTTTGAAATAAAACTTACCGATTTTATGCTTACGAACCAAGCTAACTTGCTGGAACCTTCTGAACTGTTTTCGTGGCTCGGCCAAAGCAATATAAGGTGCAACACAACGTAGAATATTAAGCATTTTTGTATGAACTTACGGATCCAAAAAACGTTGACCGGGTCAAATTTTAGGCATGCTAGTACGCGTACATTTTTATTTGGTAGTACGCTCTTATACAAAAGCAGCTTTTAAGGCGGCCCGGCCAAAGCAATATAAGGTGCTGGAACAGTTTGCTGCCCAGTTATAGCACAAGCACACATGTGCAGCCCAGCGTGGAGTTATACGCACTTGTGTAGGCACTTGCGGCTCAAAACAAGTTAGCCGGGCACTATGTTAGGCACAAAGAAGACTCCAGCAGCATTATGTTAAAATACTTGACCAAATCGTTGCATGCGTCGTGTAACGCCCATATGATGCACATATTGTGAGTCCAGAAACTACGAAATTATTTATGTTGAGCTAATGCCGACTTTCTTGTGGCGTTCCAACAAGCTTAAACAACATGCACAACTTTAGCAATTATTTTATTTGCTACATCTTCCGAAGTGCACAAACACGTTTCGTTTAGACGAGTCTTCATCATCGGTAGTAACTTTGTAGCTGTATATGTCCAAATGTTCCAAATGCCGGGAAGGTATCACAATGGCCTTAGATTTTTTTGCAAACACTTTGCAATTGCTTAAATATCTCACATTATTTGGGTCAGTAGCTGAGGAATACCACTGGTTTTCAATTACACACTTTAATATGTTAAAAACACATCTATTTTTTACAAAGTTTTAATTTTTAATTAAAATTTTTCACTTTTGCACAATTTTTGTGAATTTTATTTACCAGTTTTTTATGAACATAAGTATGTTTGCAAATGCAGTATATAGCTATTGCTTTTTATACATGGAGAAAACAATTTTTTCTCTCATTTAAATAATCGTGGTAAAACAGCGAATTCAACACCAACCAGCTGTTATCGCATTTTCGCTTAACTCAGAAGTGAGAATTCTGGTTCATATTCTGTGATTCGCAGCATTAAAACAATAGGAAAATTTAACAAGAAACCGTCTGAGTGCAAACAAACGAACAGTTTTAAAAGAGAATTGAAGATAATTGTCAAGGCGAATTCACATAAGGTTTAAGTGAAATTAATTATTGGTGAAGAGAAGTACAAAAGTTTAATCTATTAGACGACTCTTTAGAATTACCGCCTAAAATAAGTTTGAACAATATCTGTAAAGCATATTTTACTTAAATATGCAGAGAAGAAATTCAAAAATGAAAATAATATTGCAATTACTGTTTAATTTTTATATTTTTTTGCTTTTAAACTATGCAGCAACTACAAATTTGTGGTTGCCAATATGGCAACTGAAATTACCAGCTGTTAGCTGCCAGTTGCCATCCGTAATACCATTTCGGCAACTAGCAATGCAACCAAAGTTCGGTTGCCATCCATAATCGAGCCATTAATTTCGTACTTAAGAGCATTATTCACGGTCAAAATGCATGACCTGCATTATAATAATATTAATGAAATTTTGTTTGTATGTGTCACACCGACCATGCTTGAAGCAAAATCTAAATTTTTTGATTTTTGCATAAGCATGTATGCAACGCATGTATGCAATACAAAGAATTGTCAAATTCTATATGTAAAAACTTTTTTTATGTAGTTTGACAATTGCCTTACTATTAGCTTGTAGCAAGATGCTATTAATTTATCGTGCAATGCATGCACGTGTATGCTGAGTTCTTCATGCACACGTATACGATGTTTGTGTCATGCATTTTGACCGTGAATAGTGCGCTTTAGCGTAGTATGAGTTGTAGTACGGTTTTAAGATACACGTTACTACAAATCATACTAAAGGCTCAGTTAGCCGACTGTAATGTAACTGCAACAGCAAGAAACAGCTGATCGATTTTGTTATGTGAAAAGTAATGAAAATGGTTATAGAGATGTAATGTAACGTAACCTACTTTTCATATAAAAATATCGATCAGCTGTTTTCTACGTTACAGTTACCTTACATTACAGTCGGCTAACTGAGCCTTAATTCATTTAAAAGAAAATTTTTTAGGCAATACACACGCGGATAAATGAATAATGTGGATTTATTAATAATAAGTGAACTGTAGTTGAAAATAATAAAAAAAATTATGCAAAAACAAAAGGGGCATATTGTAGGAATGGTTAAAATAATGTTTTATGTTCCTTTTTTAATTTAATTAAAATATCCACTACATAAAGCTAATTTTAAAATTGAGCGGCAGAAACACTGCGTTTTCTTAATCAGGTACTCATAAAACAAATTTTGGTATACAACAGCATGATACACAATACTTATTATCGTACTTATCGAAGCTCCGCCCACAAAAATCAAAAACTTTTGATTTTCATACTACAAAGCACAAAGTAGACCAGAGTTGTAATAACTGACGTAAGGAAAAAGCTAAAATCATTTGTGGTACAGGAACTGCGAGAAAGGGACAAATAGTGTGTGTTTGTTATGAAAATTGCAAACAAAACAAACAGAAAATATTTATAATAAAGAAATTTAATTTTACAATATTAAATTAAAGTAATTTAAATTAAAAGTATTTATTTGTTTCTAATTGGAAAAATATAATGTGGAAAAGATTATTTGCATTAAAATGTGTACATATGTACGTATTAGATTTGTGTTTGAATAGTACATGGTGTGTGTGTGTATATAAAAAATTAAAATGCCACAATTAAGTCCCTGCTTAAAAGAAAAATGTGGCCAATATATAAAAAACATGAAATTTATAAGAAATAAAAGTGAAAATGGATATATTCATATATATATATATGAGGAGCAAATGGATATATTCAATCATTGAAGGACTAATATTTGCTCCGGCGTACGTCATGTGTCTTATTTGGATTTGGGGTTGCTGGCTGCCAGACATGCATCTGATGATGATAATACGATATCTATTGCGAAGGTAATGAACCAGTATTTTATTTATTTAAAGAAAATAATGATTTGGTTTCTTTTCATCATTCAGTGCGTTTGAAACATATCCTCTGTGCTACAAAGTATACTTCATAAGTACGACAGCATGATACACGTTACTAATTTCATACTTGTACTATTTATCGTACGATTTGTAGTATCGTGTATACTCGCCATAAAACATGACTTAATGCGCTAATTTACACGGGCATAATTGTGCTGGCATAACATGCCATTTTGTTGGCGAGAGAGGCAAAGAGAGACGCAAGTGAAGAAAACAAACTGGGAAAACGGCAACATTTTTCAGTTTTGACAACATTGTTGAAAAATGTAAACAAATAATGAAAAAATATTGCCAATTTAATTGCATTATTTTCTAAGTAATTTTTTTAATAAATTGTATATCTAAATATAGGAATAAATAGCGAAAAGCTATTGTCATTGTTGACATTTTACTGATATTGAATATATCTGATTTTTCATTAGACACTTTTGCAACACTTTTTCACTCATAACTCGTAAACTAGACTTCGTGCGCATATGGCGCTACCTTCAATCAATAGCTTATTACAATGCGCATCGGTTGTTATAAAGCTTATATCTCGGGAGACTTTCTGAAAATAGTTATAGAGCAAAAAACTTATTTTTGTACTTAAAAAAACAAAGTTTTAGTTTTTTGCTCGTAACTCATAAACTAGATCGCGTGCGCATATGACGCTACCTGAATCGATAGCAAACTAAAATACGCGTTGATTACAGGTTCAATGGCTTTCCGGGAGACTTTCTGGAAAAAGTTATTGGCTTAGCAAATTTTTTTTAATAAAAAATTTGCAACAAAAAAATACTTTCAGTTTTTTGCTCATAGCTCAAAATCTAGATGTTGTGCGCATATCGCACTACCTTCAATAAATTAAAGATAAAAATACGCGTCTATAATAGCTTCTTTCTTATTCCGGGAGACTTTCTGGAAAAAGTTATTGTCCTAGCTTTAATAAAAAATTTGCAACAAAAAAGCATATTTAGATTTTTGCTCATATCTCAAAATCTACATCTCGTGCGCATATCGCACTACCTGCAATGAATTTATTACAAAAATGCGCGTCAAAAAATGTCACTAAAAAGCAAAATTCAAAAAATAATTTTTTTTGCATTTCCAAAATTATTTAAGAAACGTGACCAATTGGGTCACGTATAGGACCCCTAGGACTACCTAAACTATATAATGTCACACGTGTGCTCCTCTACATTTCGCCAAAATAACCACTAATCTTCTCAAGAAATGTCACTAAAAAGCAAAATTCAAAAAATAATTTTTTTTGCATTTCCAAAATTATTTTAGAAACTTGACCAATTGGGTCACGTATAGGACCCCTAGGACTACCTAAACTATATAATGTCACACGTGTGCTCCTCTATATTTCGCCAAAATAACCACTATTCTTCTCAAGAAATGTCACTAGAAAGCAAAATTCTATTATGTCACACGTGTGCTCCTCTATATTTCGCCAAAATAAACACTAATCTTCTCCAGAAATGTCACTGAACGTAGATATTGGTTAGCTCTAATTAGGCAAACGTAAATATTGGTTAGCTCTATTGTCATGACATAAATAAAATTACATTTTAAATTAAAGTTTTTATTTAACATAAAACAATAAGTAATAAAGTTTTTAAAACTAATTTAAGCAACACGCCCTTCATCTTACTAGCCAAAGATGGATGCATGCTTGCGGTCATTGGGTGTAAACGTTCGCCCAGAATTTGCTCTTATGGTATTACATTTTTCAACAAAGAGCTTTATGAACTTCCGTCATGCGTCTTAGATGTATGCATACGCTCTATCATTTGGTATGAACGTTCGCCCAGCTTCGGATCTTGTGGTATTGCATTTACAAACAGCGAGACAAAATATTTTCAGGTCCTTAAATAAATGGCGAGAATTAAAACTTCTGAAACAAAATTATTTAAAAACCATATTACCGTTTTGATGCATTTGCCGAATAGTCAGAGTTGCTTGAATCTGTTGAGTGTTGAGGGCGCTTAGGACATAGAAACGTTGGCCGGGTCCCATGCTAGGTATAGAAACCACAAGCGGCATTAAGTGGAAACATTTGGCCAAGTTGTTGGATGTACCATGCTGCAATGACGGAAATTGTTAAGAACATATAGTATGAATCAAAATTGATTGTATTTAAAGCGTATTAAGGGTAAAAAATATTTAAAATTAATTTATTATGTCAATGAAAATTCTTGGGCATTATTCCACAAATATTTTATCACTTTCCCATTACTTAGGCTTTATTTCACAGTCAGAATTTGATGAACACCACTGGCCTTTGATTAAGGAATTTAAAACACAAAAATTACAGACATATTGAACAATTATTTAAGTTTTATTCCAAATACATGTAAAATAAACTTTTTGAAAATGTTTATTTAATTATTTAGTACATATTATACATAGTAAATTTGTAAAATATGGTGTTGCACAAGTATGGGCGGAGTAACTAGACCATATGCCCAAGATGGTATTAACAGTATTTTAAAAGTTTTTGTGACTGACTGTACACGACCTATACCTTCACATAGGAAGTAGCAACGTGGTTGTTAAAGAAATTCCACAAAAAACCGCAAGATTATACGCCCTACAAGAATTGAATGACTGAAACTAATACAAACAACAATTTTTACTAACACATTTGCAACAATTTTACATTCAATTCAACAGATATTATAGTTGCTCTACTCTAACATATATGCTAGAGTGGAACGTCTAATGTATATATGTCAATATTTTTAAAATATTGAAATTTACTGAAAATAATTTATAGTTCATTCATTTTGTAAAATTAAAATGTAAATTATAAAAGTGTTAAAAAGAATTATGGTGTTTGTGAAAAAGTAAGAAAAAACAATAATGAACAAAAGAAATTTTATACAGTTTAATTAAAAATATACATATGTACATATGTATGTATGTATTCGTTTCTTTTTCAATTTTTAGATATTTGGAAAGATCAAGATGCGTTGTGGGTTGAAGAAGGCGGTAATACAATTCATTCTGTCTGTGAAAAATTTACAAAAGTGTTAAAAAAGAGAAGTAAAATAGTGAATAAAGGAAATTCACAATGTTTAATTTAATATGTATATTTATTTTCAAAATTTTAGATATTTGTGAAGAGCAAGGTGCGTTGGAGATGAAAAGGTGTGAATAGGGCTAGTTACCGCTTAAGCTATTTGGTATTTTTGTCTATTTGTATTTTTTATTTTAAATCCGTTATTTAAATGTGTATTTGAAAGTTATTTTTTATAATAAAAAGCAAATAAAATAAAAAGTATATTTGCTGTCAGTATATCAATCAAGTATGATTTCTCAATTGTGGGGGATATATCATTCAATTATGAACAGTCAAACTTGAGTAATATTTATGCTATCATTGATTAGTAACAATCACGAGTGAGCAGTGCTACTCTGTTATATTCATTGGTTAGAGAGAGATGCAACATCACACGTACACAAAAGTTTCCATCACATTTTTCATTTTGCCTTTAACAATGTGATAGAAACTTTGTTCTACGCATTGATGAATATATCCTGCATGACTTCCGATCAAAAGAGCAGTCAATTGACTGGTAGTGTTCTTGTAGCGCGGTTATCCGTGGCAGATCAGTCAACCAGTGCGAGCGAGGCGAAAAACTCTCGAAGGCCAAACAACACGCACAAGCCTGACCGCACTTAAGAAATAATTACGATGACGCGAGAGATGTTCCTCCACCCAGAGCCACAGAATACACAGAAGTGAAGAAAGTGACAGGCAAAAAAGCTCCAATCAGGTTTTTGTTAAAATTCATGGAAGAAAGAGAAAAGCATAGTGTATTTGATACTGTAGTGTATTACTACATACCAATTAACACAGTTAATAAAAATGTATTGCATTAGAAATACGTAGCAAAACAAAACCGACGACAAAATTTGAGGGAAAACGAGACAAACTGAAAAATACCCGTATCTTCCGTCTCGTGACACTTCTGTATGTTTTGTGCCAGAGCTGCTTAACGACTCGTTACAAAATATACAGAAACGGCTGAAACAACTTCATGATACAATTATATGAAGGTACAGAAATTCAAATATAATAGGAAACAATATTATAGAAATAAGATAATAAATAGGAAAAAAGTGAAAATTCCATAGCTTCAAATACTAAAATGAGTGAACTTAATATAGGTTTGTTCATTTACTAAAATTTTTTACGAATTTGTAGCAATTGTTACTGGAAAATGTTCATTAACTCAAAAAGTTTACATGAAGATACAAAAAAGTCCAAATACAAATTACCATGATATAAATATAGAAGGTACTTCCATTCTCTCTTTGTTTTTAAAAATAAGTATTTTTGAAGTTTGTTTTTTGAGAGAAATAAAGAAAAATGTTCCCATATCGTCGTTTTGTTTCTGCTTTGATGTATGGGACATTTAAAAAGTTATTAGTTATTGATTGATTATATATGAATAATGTGTCCTCTTTCCAAATTCGTTATCAGTTTTCCGATATCTTAAATATATCTGGAGATATAGATGTGGAAATTTGCGTCATTTCCACAATTGTTGAACATTGTAAAGTCTGTTTTACGGTAATCGGCAATTTTTTTGATATGTGGCACATTTCCCAAGTAAAAATATTAATATTTTTATTCGCAGCTGTTATAATGTATATTAATGCATATTCTACTCAAAGAACGAGAATCAAAGCAAAGTACAAAAATTTAATTACTGTGAATGAAATTAATTAATATTTATTTTTTATTGTTAAAATTTCTTTTATTTAATATATTCACCGTCTTTTATTTCTTCCTTTGTTTTTCCTCTAAAAGTCATGTTAAATGAATAAAACTGATATTTTCACCTTTTTACCTATTTAAATATATACAATAATGTAACCTACTTGAGTAAGACTTGTTAAAACTGAACAATATTGTTGTTATGATTTTGGGATGCGTTGACAAGGATTTTTGTCATTTTTTCTTTAAGTCCTAATAACTTTTCAAGTTGGATGTAAAAAGTTTATCAACTTTATGTTTGAATAACAAACATATGCATCTATTACTTTCATTATTAAACAACAAATTCTATCGCGTATTTTTATAAAACTAATGAACTAAACATTCTTCATCGATTTTCTCGAAAACACATTTTTGTCCCATACATCAAAGCAGAAACAAACCGACGATATAGTAAAAAATTTAAGTCTTCCCCTAGAAATTTTTTTACAAAAATGCGTAATTTTCTTAACAAAAATTAGGGATTTAATAAAGTTATGTACATAACTACATATCTGTGAAGTTTAAAAAGTGATTATGTAATAACTTATCTCATATTTTTAAGTTTTCTACTTAATACAAATCTTTTAACTATATTTTCATCTAAATTTGACGCTGAGAAACCAAGTTGATTGATGATTTGGATTATTTGACAACGCATTTTCATTAAGTTTAACAAATAGTAATTGATATTGCATTCTGTTTAATTTACACAATATATTTCTTGTTGATTGTAACATCCCTTTCTAAAAAAATTGGTGTAATAATCGGTGAGATCATTTACCAAGTCTATTTCACAGATTTTATAAGCTCTTAGCCACTGTTGGCGAATACCACGAAATGCAGGGAATTTAAAAAATGCTGCACTCTTATTTTTTTGCTTATGCCCTAATAAAGTACGAAGATTTATGACGTTTTTTTTTGTTTTAAAATAATTTTCTTGTTTTTGAATTGTCTAAATTATTTTCTTCAAAATGGTTGTTGTCTTTGATAATGAAAAATTAAAATATTATTACCATGTTTTTAAAACATAAAAATAAAATGAAATTATTATACAAAAGTTACGCGTGTGAAGAAATCGCACCGGAATCAAACCGATTTCTTCCACCTTTTACCCACAGTTGAAAAAAAAATGTAGTAGGAAAAAAAGTATTGAATTTTGCAAAAAATGTAGCCAAAACCAATTTATTTCAACCCTGCTGAAATAATTCGTGGTGGATAAGAGAAATTCTGTTCCATTCCACATAATTTTTCCATACAGTGTTGCATTTAAACTGCGGTGAGAAACTACTAACTATCATATATGTCAAACAATTATGTAAACAATTAAAGAAAAATATTTTGATTCTGAAAAAGTACGCTAATTAAATAAAATCAGTAAATTTCATGGTGTGAAAAAAATAAGACCAGTTTTGAATAGGTGAAAGAGCCCTCTAAACGGCTATAGGAATGTCATTCCTGGCATTTTAGCCATTTAGAGGGTATACCACCCTTAAGTAAAATTTCATACTAGGCCAAAATCAAAAGTGCGCCATTGAATAAAATCTGTAAATTTAATGGTGTGAAAAAAAGAAGACCAGTTTTGAATAGGTGAAAGAGCCCTCTAAGCGGCTATAGGAATGTCATTCCTGGCATTTTAGCCATTTAGAGGGTATACCACCCTTAAGTAAAATTTCATACTAGGCCAAAATCAAAAGTGCGCCATTGAATAAAATCTGCAAATTTAATGGTGTGAAAAAAATAAGGCCAGTTTTGAATAGGTGAAAGAGCCCTCTAAACGGCTATAGGAATGTCATTCCTGGCATTTTAGCCATTTAGAGGGTATACCACCCTTAAGTAAAATTGCATACTAGGCCAAAATCAAAAGTGCGCCATTGAATAAAATCTGTAAATTTAATGGTGTCAAAAAAAGAAGACCAGTTTTGAATAGGTGAAAGAGCCCTCTAAACGGCTATAGGAATGTCATTCCTGGCATTTTAGCCATTTAGAGGGTATACCACCCTTAAGTAAAATTTCATACTAGGCCAAAATCAAAAGTGCGCCATTGAATAAAATCTGTAAATTTAATGGTGTGAAAAAAAGAAGACCAGTTTTGAATAGGTGAAAGAGCCTTCTAAACGGCTATAGGAATGTCATTCCTGGCATTTTAGCCATTTAGAGGGTATACTACCCTTAAGTAAAATTTCATACTAGGCCAAAATCAAAAGTGCTCCATTGAATAAAATCTGCAAATTTAATGGTGTGAAAAAAAGAAGACCAGTTTTGAATAGGTGAAAGAGCCCTCTAAACGGCTATAGGAATGTCATTCCTGGCATTTTAGCCATTTAGAGGGTATAGCACCCTTAACTAAAATTTCATACTAGGCCAAAATCAAAAGTGCGCCATTGAATAAAATCTGTAAATTTAATGGTGTGAAAAAAGAAGACCAGTTTTGAATAGGTGAAAGAGCCCTCTAAACGGCTATAGGAATGTCATTCCTGGCATTTTAGCCATTTAGAGGGTATACCACCCTTAAGTAAAATTTCATACTAGGCCAAAATCAAAAGTGCGCCATTGAATAAAATCTGCAAATTTAATGGTGTGATAAAAAGAAGACCAGTTTTGAATAGGTGAAAGAGCCCTCTAAACGGCTATAGGAATGTCATTCCTGGCATTTTTGCCATTTAGAGGGTATACCACCCTTAAGTAAAATTTCATACTAGGCCAAAATCAAAATTATTTGTATATCAAATTGAAATATATTTTCGGTGTATGGTGAAATTCTTGTTTCATTCATATTGTTCAACATATGGCAGCACGTTTAAATTGATTGAAAATTTTAGGTCTGGCAACAGCATTAGGTAACTGTGGCAATGAAACGAAATGAAATGTTTTTTAAGTGTTGTATTTATACACCCAAAATAAATCTTTTATACATATTTCAATATGAACAGAAAGTAAATTTCTTAATAAAAAAATTCCAAAGAGATGAGTGAGAAGATAAAGCTGATATTCTTCGAAAACTCTTGCGTAAATTTTACAATAAGACTTTTTAATTTTATTTATTTACAATTTCTTTACATAATTCTTTCAGGAATTCATGTAATTGATAGCTGTTAAATTGAAAGCAATTTCAAAGCAAGCTGATTTGTTATGGTATATATTGTAAATTGAAAAAAAGCTGGATAGAGAATTTGAAATCGACCATACAAGAATATTATCAGTCAATTGACCGGTCATTTGATTAGAAGTCACGCAGGATATATTCATTATTACGTAGAACAAAGTTTCTCTCACGTTATTAAGGGCAAAATGTGATGGAAACTTTTGAATATTCATCATTGCGTAGGATTGAGTCACGCGTTTCACTCACATGCAAACTTCATATGTATGTATTTATACAACTTATTTTATAATTAGAAAATTATTTAGACACACATGTAACATAGTGTCTATACCTGATAAAAATTTATCAAAACAAATTACAGAAAAATAAAATAATATTTTATGCTGAAATTGAATCACGCGTTTCACTCACATGCAAAATTCATATGTATGTATTTATACAACTTATTTTATACATAGTGTGTCTATACCTGATAAAAATTTATCATAACAAATTGTCAAATTTTTGTTAATGCAAGCATACATGCGAAGACGTTGTGGTTTTTTTATTATGATAAATCATAATTTCTTCGTCGTCGTGAAATATTTCACTTCATATTTATTAAAAAGGGTTTATTTAGTAAAAACATCAATATTTTTCTTTACTTTAATATTTTTTCTTGAAAATTGTGTAAATATTTTATTTTTTACAAATAAATTAAAACGTCGCACAATTTGTTTACGTTTTTTATCAAAACAAAGTTGTCTGAGCTGAAGCTCTTGACAAAACCAACTATAAAAATCTTATAATGAAAAAAATGATTACAAGAGTGAAAACAAAAATTTATTTAATTAAAATAATTACATTTTTTTTTAAATTAAATCAAAAGCAAAAATTTGTCAAATTAAAAAAACTATTCTGGTTGCTGTGGCTGCAGCTGTAGTTGTTGTGCCTGCAGCTGTTGTTGCTGTTGCTGTGGCTGCAGCTGTTATTGTTCTGGCTGCAGCTGTTGTTGTTCTGGCTGCAGCTGTTGTTGTTCTGGTTGCAGCTGTTGTTGCTGTGGCTGCAGCTGTTGTTTCTGTGGCTGCAGCTGTTGTTGCTGTGGTAGCAGCTGTTGCTGTGGTATCGGATGTTGTGACTGCAGCTGTTGTTGCTGTGGTATCAGCTGTTGTTGCAGCTGTTGTTGCGACTGTTGCTGTGGTAGCAGCTGTTGCTGTGGCTGCAGCTGTTGTTGCAGTGGCTGCTGGTGTTGTAGCAGCTGTTGTTGTGGTTGCAGCTGTGGTAGCAGCTGTTGCTGTGGTAGCAGCTGTTGCTGTGGTAACAGCTGTTGTTGCGACTGTTGTTGCTGTGGTAACAGCTGTTGTTGCAGCTGTTGCTGTTGCTGCAGCTGTTTTTGTTGCTGTTGCAGCTGTTGTTGTAGTTGTTGCAGCTGTTGTTGTTGGTTTTCAAACAACAATTTCAAATTTGCAATATCTTGCGACACGTTAGAATGGTAGGGCATCTGAAATAATAAAAATTGTATGTTAATATGTTTTGTAACACAAATTTTTTTTGATTACCTGGTATGGGAGGGTATGTCCTTCAGCGTATCTTCCACGTCCGCGTCCACGTCCACGGCTACGTGTGCCGCCATCATGCCGTCCTCGGCTGCCTCTGCTCAAAACGTAGTCTATTAATTCCTGTAAATAGTTAATAAAATAAAATAGTAAATAATATGAATTAAAAAATAATTCAATTTTATGAATATAGGGGTTAGAACTTGGAAGTATAATAATTGAAATTTATTTGCTGGTGGTCAAGCATGTCTATATACTTACATATGTATTAGATTGGCGCTTCAACCAAATCATCAATCAGTAGAATTCAACCTGAAATTTTCTTCCTAATTTTGCACCAATGAAATATGTATATAGACATGCTTGACCACAAGCAAATAAATTTCAATTATTATGTGAACACTTCTGAAAATATTTCAAGTAATAAATTTCCTTAATCTTACCTGCGAATGTTTGTCCATTTTTGCTTCAAATGGAAGCCTATCTTTTTTCATATAAAATATGAGGAGCACGCTGAATCAGAACGATTTTTTTTTGCCAAGTCTGGTGGTTGCCAGACCACCAGATTTGTTTTGCCAAGTCTGGTGGTTGCCAGACCACAATATATGTTTCCACTGAATGAATGAAAGTGAAATGCAAATTTTCTGTAGAGATAAGATATAGATTCAATTAATATTCTTCTTTTAGTTAATAGGCATAAAAAGGTAATTGAGAAAGTTACAACTTTC
This sequence comes from Tachina grossa, assembly GCA_949987645.1. Taxonomy (NCBI): domain Eukaryota; kingdom Metazoa; phylum Arthropoda; class Insecta; order Diptera; family Tachinidae; genus Tachina; species Tachina grossa. Next base: position 57,021,768 of record OX465277.1, on the reverse strand, counting down.
ATCTATAATATCATACAGGCATACAATATAAATATTTTGCACGGTGTATTTTGGGTAGATGAAAACTTTAAGGTCTGGCAACAGCACTTAGGAACAGTGGCAATAAGCTAACGGTACCTGGAAACGAAATGAAACTTTTTTAAGTGTTGTATTTATTAAGTGTTGCATTTATTGCAGTGAAAAAAACAATTATTTGGTGAATGCTAAACAAATAATTTCAAAATTTAAAATTATAATTGCTAAAACCATAAAAAAATGTTAAAATTACTATAAAAAATAAAAATTTTATGTGTAATATTCTTTTAAGTGCTTAGCAAAGTGAAAAACTGCATATGTTTTATTTTGTTTTAAGTGCAAATTTAAGTTTCAATAATAAGTACTTAAATATTTAGCGAAGTGAAGAAGTGAGAAAATTACTACTACTTGCTAAAATTTGTACTTATTATTTGAACTTATTATTAATAATAATATAAATAATTAAATTAAAAATTGTGCCTACAAAAACCAGGTACATATACATATACATATATATATATATATATATATATATATAGATACGTATCCATTTATTACAAGTGTGCTCAAAATAATAGGTACACGTGTAATTAGTTATAATTATTATAATTAATCAAATATATTTAACTGATCTTTGCTAAATTAAAGTTCAATAATTACAAAAACCAGGTACATATACATATATATATATATACAAACATATATGCATATATATATATATATATATATATATATAGATACGTATACATTTATTACAAGTGTGCTCAAAATAATAGGTACACGTGTAATTCAAAGTTAGTTATAATTATTATAATTAATCAAATATATTTAATTGATCTTTGCTAAATTAAAATTCAATAATTATTTATATATATTCATGAATAAAGACTTAAAAGAAAGTAATACTTGTTATTTTAAAACATATTTAATAAAAATGGTTTTAAATAGGATCAAACTTGAAAACATTATGTTAGAATTAACTTCGGAATCAGACGTCGGAAGTCTGCAATGCTACCGAAATAGTGAAATTTTTGATAAAATTTTTGCGGCATACAATAAAAATCAGCCAACTCGTCTTAAAATGGCTAATAATTATAATAACCGAAAAATAATTTTGAAACGATTAAAAAAAAATGCAAAATTTTTGCGAAGAAACCGTTTTCAGTGTTCAGAAAATGAAAACGAAAACGAACATCCAGTAATATCGGTACATACTAAAAGCAAAAGTTATACCGAGGATGAAAATTGTGCTGCACTTGCTCTTCTTTCTTTATTTGAAGAAACAACCCCAAACACTGCAGCAATAAATAATAGTACTTTTGCAGATTTTTTTAAAGATAATGCAGAAAATGAAAACGTACATCCAGTAATATCAGTATATACTAAAAGCAAAAGTTATACTGAGGATGAGAAATGTGCTGCAGTTGCTCTTCTTTCTTTATTTGAAGAAACAACCCTGAACACAATGAATAATACTTCTGCAGATTTTTTGGGAGATAATGTAGGAAATGAAAGCGAAAATCCACTAATATTGGTGAATGGAAATTTCATAAATTTTATCGAAAATGAAATAAATAATAATAAAAATTCTATAGAAGGTTTAGAATATAACCCCGTCTTATTACAAATTCCGGGTCCTAGTACAAAATATATAAAAGAAACAGGTTGTAAAAAAATTATAAAAGAGACGTGCTGTAACAATCCGGAAATATTAAAAGATTTTTTCAAGGATCTTATGAGTGAAATGAAACTAACGTTATCAGATATTGTTAATGAAAAATTCAAAGCTTTAAATGATAAAGGAATAAATAAAATTGTATTTCAAAGTGAAAGCGTTGAAGAAAATGATAACATCGCTTCTAATTTTGAAGATTCAGACACTTCAGAAAGACAAGGTCACATTCTAGGACCGTTTGAAACTGAAAATAACGATTTAGATTTATCTAAGTACAAAATTTATAGGAAAAAACCTGACCCAAAAGAAAAACTTATCAAGCCGGTTATCCCACTTCCAGGGACAGATGTAAAACCAGTTCAGCGTTTTGATCTAAAGGCCCCGGAGTGCAGTTTCAAAGTCAATCCTGATTTGATTTTTAATTCTAAGGGCGATAAAAAACTTAAACTAAGTCGAAATAAAATTATTATAGATGTACTTAGACAAGAATATGCTAAGGTAAATAATTCTTGCATTATTTCAATGAAAAGCGTAAAGCGCTTAGTCAGTGGAATGTTAGTATATACTTACTGTCCTTTCAAAGATTGCTGTAGACATCGATTCAAAATATCTTTCGATGGTACGGTTGTTGTCTGCAGATTGGGAGAACCCAATCATGTAGGAGAAAAACGAGTTCCACAAGTTCGAGGTGTTACCCGTGCCATTGTTAAACATGATTTGAAAAATAAGAGTGCGTATTTGTACAGAAAAGAACAAATTCTTCAAGCATCTGATGAAATAGCTCAAAGCGGAAATTTTCAGAATATACAAAATTTGCATACGTTGCGCAAGTGCAAGTCCGAGCATAATTTTGATTCCTTTTGTGACCCGGACTCTTTTATCGATGTTTACAAAATGCAACAAGGATGCTATAAAGGATATATACAGTATATAGCATCACCATTGACCATACATTGCTGGGAAGATAAAACTTTCGAAACTTTTTCCAAAAATCCACAAATACTAAAAGACGCAAATTATACAATTCATTTTGATGCTACTGGTCAAAGTGTAAGACAAATTCAATGCGCAAAAAGAAGAATTTTAATTTATAAAATTGTTATACGGATTAAAAAGCTAAAAATGATTATTCCAATTGTAACAGGAATACTGTCTCGGCACACTATTACCGATATATATTTAATATTTGAAAAATTGGAGCTTTATTGTAAAGATCGTAAGTATAAGTGGCCATTTTTTGAAAGAGTTTGCATAGATGTAAGCTCGGCACTGCTTGGAGGAATTTTACGATCTTGCAATAATCAAAACTTTTCCGATTATCTAAGCGATTACTTTAATCATCTAGAGAATCCGAATTTAACTTCTAGACCAAAGCTTATAATACAGTGGTGCAAAGCTCATTACATTCATATAATTTGCAAAGACTTAAATAATAAGATTGGCAAACGTAATGCATTAAGAAATTTATTAAAAAATGCATTAACTATAGCTTTCGATTTGAACACAATCGACCAATGCAAATATTGGTTTAAAAATATATTCACTGTTCTATTGAGTCCACATAAAGGTCAGGAATTTAAGAACACCTACAATATTTTGAAGAGAGATATAATGGAATTTAGTGAGAGTGATTTGGAAAATTTAACTGTTTTCGAAGATGACCCAGCAAATAACTTGGAGTCCGTTGCATCTCGTAGTCCTTTTAAAAAAGTGTTTGAAAATATATATAACACCGTACATGATATTGTAGAGTACAAGGGAATAAGTTATAATATAAATGAATTTTATAACGAAGACATCTGTATGTTCATTCTAAGAAAATATTGCCCTTTTATACCTATGTGGACAAACATTATGGGAATTTTAGTTGATCCTTCAGGCGATCATATTAGTAATGCGCCAGTAGAATTTAATTTTTATTTACAGAAGCATATTCTATTGAATAATAAATCAGTTAGGCCCGGTGATTTTATTAAAATCGATCGAAAGGACAACATGAGTACCTTAAAAGAGCTTCGCTACAAATATGATATGTTCGATGTACAAACAAGTAACGAAGAAGATATTAATCATGAGGTTGATAAAAAATTTCATTTATTGCAAATAGCAAAGGAACATGATTATGATTTATTAGAATATTTAGAGCCTGAAGAAAAATGGCAGAAAAAGAATGCAAGAACACAGAAAGCTATTAAGCCAAAGCATCTTCTAAGTGCCAAGAAACCAAAAAAATTTTTATCTATGCCTGAATTTGTGAAAAATGAAGTGAAAGAACACACAATGGAAACGAATTCCTCAATACCAGAATGTGCTATAAAATACACGCTCTTTACGCATAATGATTTATTTAAAGAAATGTACCCAAAATTAAAATTATCAGATCTTGGATTTTGGAATGTATTAGACATTGAAGATTGGAAGTCGCTAGCAAAAGAAAATCAATTGACTAACTTTGTGTTAGATTGTGCGATGCTATCTTTCATAAAAGAGAATTTCAAAAATGTCATCAGCCTTCCATGTCAAATTAATAAAATTAATTTTGAAAAAGCAAATAGACTGCTATTATGTAATCCGAAATTTATAGTTATACCAATTTTACGAAGCAAACATTTTACAGTTTGTATTTTGAGTTTTGCTTCGAAAGAATTTGTGTTTATTGATTCCATGAGTACTTTCAGTGGAGAAGAGCATTATAAAGATTTTTGTTCATATGATCCTAAATACAGCACATGGAAATTTTTAAATATAACAAACAGAACCCAACAAAATGATAGTATAAGCTGTGGTGTATTTGTTATAATGTTCTCCATAAACTATTTAAACGGCAAATCTTTACTTAATTTACCCTCTCCCGACACATTTAGAAATACTATCAAATCGATTTTAGTCCGAAACTCTGATGATTATTCTAAATTTTGCTGCCATTGCGGAAATACTAAAATTTCAAAAAGTAAATGTAGCTCCTGTGATTATAGAGTGTGCGAACGATGTGTTAAAGAGGTATACATCAATTGTTTTAAGATATGTAAAATATGTACAAATAAAATTTTACAATAAGCTATATTGCAATTATATTTCAGGACAAAATAGTAATAAAAGAATAAAAAAAAGAAAAAATAAGCAAGAAAATATTCAAGAAATATTTTAAAAAATGGCTTTCAAAGATACATATTTATTTGTATTATGCATGAAATACAATTAAAAATGTATCATACAAATGTACATATGCATACAACTATATGCCATGAACAAATAAATAAATATATATACAATCAGGTATGTGATGAAAAACGATTTAGACACTATACAAATTTGAAAATTATAAAAGGTGTGATATGTTTTCTATAGTCGGTTTGGCAATAATTAAAATTTTTAATAATTCTTGCAATAATTTTTGATAAATTTTTTTCACATCCCTACTATATTGTAGTGTAGTTCTTAAAAGTCAGTAGCTTAAGGTTGGCTTTTCAAAACGACTGGTTTGAAGTCATTTTGAAAACAACCGTTTTCCATCACATACCTAAATGGCTTTGGAAAATATTTGTATTATGCATGAAATACAAATATATATAAAAACTAAAAGCTATGAAATACAGTGCCAAAATCAATAGAAAGATATTTGTATTATGCATGAAATACAATAAGAAACTTGGCACCAAAGGTACGAAATACAATAAAAAAATCAATAAAATTGTATTATGCATGAAATGCAATTGAAAATTGATCATATGTACACACAAACAAGCCATGAAAGATGTTTGTATTATGCATGAAATACAAAAAACTAAAATAGCAGAGCTATAAATTTCTTATTACTACACATTTGTATGCATTTAAAATGGTGTAGGCCTACTCGGGAGCCAGCCATTCAAAATAAATGGCAACGCACTGAGTGTAGTACCTCAACGGTAGTGTGGAAACCTACACTAAAACCAAATTATACAAATTAAAAACAATATGATTTTAAAAGAAAAATGTCCATATTTACTTTTTAAAGGTGGGCACTTTGATTAAAGCAATTTAAAATCAAAGCTTTTGTATAATAATTTTCTTACTGAAAAAAAAACCGGTTGACCGGTTTTTCCTGAATTGTAAAAACCGAAACTGGGTTTTTCATAATTTCAAATAATCGAACTATTCGAAAACCGGTTTCTGAAAAAAGTTGAATAATCGATCACCCTAGTATGAACATACTGTACTGTGGTATGTAAAGGGTGTTTTTTATTGAGGTATAGAACTTTAAGTTGGCATCACTTTTTTAACTGGCGGCCATTTTGTCAGCTGTCAAGTGATTAATATTAAGTTTGGTTTGCCATTTCATCATGAACAGGTTGACAAAAGAACGAATCTTGCAAATCGTGCAAATTTATTTCGAAAATAATGGTTCAGTTCGCGAAATTCATCGCAAAATTTTGTTCAGTGATGAGGCTCATTTTTGGTTGAATGGCTACGTCAACAAGCAAAATTGCCGCATTTGGAGTGAAGAGAATCCACATGAGACCCTTGAGACGCCATTACATCCACAAAAACTGACTGTTTGGTGTGCTTTATGGGCTGGTGGAGTCATTGGGCCATACTTCTTCCGAAATAATGCTGGAGAGTCAGTTACCGTTAATGGAGACCGGTATAGAGCCATGATAACCGACTATTTTGTTCCTGAATTGGATGGCATGAATGTAGATGAGTTGTGGTTCCAACAAGACGGAGCTACATGCCACACAGCGCACGTCACAATCGATTTATTGAAGGAAACATTCGATGAGCGCATAATTTCGCGGAATGGACCTGTCAAATGGCAACCAAGATCGTGTGATTTGACACCATTGGATTATTTTCTTTGGGGATATGTGAAGTCGCTCGTCTACGCCAACAAACCAGAAACGTTAGGGGACTTGGAAGCCAACATTCGTGGCGTTATTGCCAACATACGGCCCCATATGCTCGAAAAAGTGGTTGAAAATTGGACCTGTAGAATTGGCTTTATTCGAGCCAGCCGCGGCGGCCACATGCCCGAAATCATATTTAAACATTAATGGCATAAAATTATCCTTCCAATAAAGCTAAATTGATGGACATTAAAACGATTTTCTTGTATTTTATTTCAATTCGAAATTCTATACCTCTGAAAAAAACACCCCTTACATATATACAGTGAAACTTCGATATAAAGAATTTCACATTCTACCAATGATATTAAAAAATTCCTTGTCAGTAAGGATATTCAGTCATTTAACAAGAATCCTTTAAATACATACATATTTATAAAATAAATAAAAGAATTATGTACTTAAACAAATGCTTCAATGTTGAATTCCACTGCAGAGCAAGAAGTCGTTAGATCGAAAGCCTGTATAACAGAAGGATGCAATACACCGATTTTTCCAATTACCACACCATTAAACATTATATTAGCGCAACGTCCGGGGAAATATGATGAATCTTCCGTAGCTTGCAAATAATAACTATTTTTGATAGCACTGTTGGCTGACCTCCAAGGAACTTCCAACAGTTGCATAACACGATACAACAAACCATGAACTATTTCAAATCCCGCAGTTTTCTGTAGCAAACCTGGCAGTTGTGTGGTCCTTACCACCTGGAATTCCAAAGTCTGGATTAGATAAAGGAACCACAGGCATTTCTTCAATTGACTTATTCATTTTACGAGCAACATCATCTCGAGAGCATAGCGTGAAGGTTAAAGCTTCAGTGAAACCAACCTGAGCAACTTGTTCTCTTAACTGTTCGGTAAGTTTATTTAGCGGATATTGCTTTGCAATTTGCATAAAAGCAGGCAAAGATTTATTTTTGTTATTATAGCCATAAACAATGGCAACGTTCTCGTAAATGTCACAAGCATGTATGTCATCATGCCTTGTTGGGGGTATTGAAACTTCTATAGTGTCATCATTTTTACAATTCCAAGGGGTTCCGAAAATACTTCGTTATACGAGTACTTCGTTCGTTGTCGGCCTTACAAATGTGCTTGTAAATATATTTAGATTTAGGATTTATTATGATTTCGTTATATTGAGGCATTCGAAGGAGTCTTTTCTGCTCAGAATTTGTTTGTTATACCTATAGTGTATATTTGTATGAAAAACATTGCAATAATGAGGTTTTCTCAAGGAACTCAATAAAACATACATTATATTAAGTTTTTCGTTGTAATGAAGTTTCAATGTGTTATGAAACACGTTAATTTGAAACTCTCGATAATTTGAACTCTCCCAGGACCCTTGAAAATAATTCAATAAACTGAAATAATAGATGAAATTGTGTCCCCTCGGTAATACAGGTGACCTTATCACTACAAAAGTACTGAATATTGGCCTACCAGAAACTTTTCGAGCGATATGAAAATTTGTTAACACAAATAAAGAGACAACATTTTTCATTATTTTCAAATGCACATACCAATACTTTTGTTAGCATAATATACATACATATCGCACTTAATCAATAAGAGGGTATTAACTCAAAATTTTCAATATTTCACTTTTTGCATGAAATCAACTAACAACATCAATATCTATCTACTGTAAAAATTTCAACGTATTCCGATTACTCTTTCATCTCTGAAACCGCATTTGAGACCATTTTTGTGATTGTCTAATGACTACCTTTATATCAAAAAAAGTTATTATTTTGAGTTAATAGAGAAGTGGACATGGAAATGTATCTTATATTTTCCTAAGAAAATTTATTATTTTGATTTAAGCCTTTATTCAAGGTAAAAATAATAAATTCTCTACTGAAAATTTCGAGTTAATACCCTCTTGTTGATTGTGTGCGATATATACTCGTACATATGCTCGAATGGAACCTAGTACAACGCACACCTTTTCAAATTATTCGATTTGTATCATATGCATGATTATCTTTTAAAGAATGCAAGCTTTATTTTTTATTATAAAAATGCATTAAAAATTCCACAAAAAAATAAAAATAGTATATACGAACGTAAATTTATAAATATAACAGGAAATTTAATTCAATATGTTGTATAGGTATAACATTTCATAATAAATAACACACATAGTTATGTAAATGCCCCATCAAAAATTAGTTTATTTATTGGCCATAATTTCAAATTTAATGCCATGTTCGTATTTCTCCAATTCACTTATTAAACTGGTCATGGAAAAAGCAGCACCAGGAGAAAGTACTCCACCGATACCAGGCATTTTGTTACTTTGTTTAAGTATTGTTGACGCACAACAAAGCAAAGCAACACAAGTGGAACCATAGCCAGGATTAGGCCCACTTACTTTAACCATTAATGATTTCGTTGGTGGATCAGTGTATTGATCTGTAGGCTCTGCCAAACGTTCCGACTGCGGCCAACCCAAAGCTTTCATGACAATTGAGAAGGATGTTCTTTCCATGGCAGCTTCTGTCGGCCCTTCGTGTGATACTAAGCCCAGAGAGAGAAACGCATCACTACCGAACGATCAGAACCGGGAAATGGCAAACAAACACTGTTGACAATTTCAGAACGAAAGATGAGGGGGCGACGCTTGAGAACAGGTCGAAACTTGGGAAGTCTTTCACTGTATAATTGACTGCGTATTCCACGTAACTCGCCGGAATGAGCCAAACCGTAAACAGCACTTTCCCAAGTACCATAATGAACACCAGAACCTCCCGTCGGGCCACCCTTAACGTGCGTTTTCAAGTAGGTTTCAACCGAATTTACTACACCATCAAAATTCTTTTCGAAATATTGCCACAATAAATTCCAGCGGCTTTCAATTGTAGCGTTTTATAATTTTTCTTCACACTTCATTTTCTGGAATGGATAGAATAAATACTGACGCCATGATGAATTCCAGTGCTGCCACACGATCTACTAAGAACGAATGGAATAGAACCGATTTTCCCCACACATACACTGTAACAATAATAATATACTATAATTATTTTGCATATATATTGAAAATCCATGTGCAAATATAAAATAATTTAATTAATTTCATTATTTAAAGATAATATATTCAAAAACTTGCATGTGATGCAAACATTTTGTTTTCTGCATAATTTTTCACCTAATTGGTTGCAAATGTGCGTACTTGCTACTTTTTACACCATAATAGCAAAAAAAAATATTTAGTACTAAGTACCAACATATGCAACCCTGAGTCCCGGTTCGCTGTAAAAGTACGATTTCTTCACATCGATACAAAAGTTTGAAAAATAAAGAAAAAAATATGTGTTGGATATAATGTTTGGAACAAAATCATAAAGCAAATACACGAACCTTGTAGCATAGACAATAACTAATAATTGTTTTAAAGATTCTACTTCTTTTTTTCGTCCATAGACAAGACGATACAATCGTCGAACAGAATTTGGGCATTAATTGTTTAATTTATACATTCTGTATTTTATAAAAACAATTTTGAAATAATTTTTGAATAAAATTTTCAAACAAACAGGAAACAGAGGGGGAAATATAAATTAATACGGTAGCACGATTTTACCGGAAACTTCACAATACTTATACTTGTCAGATGGTTAATGTCAAGAAAAAATGAGAGAATGGAATTACCTTCTATATTTATATTGTTACGTTTAAATTTTATTAAACGTGTGAGTTCTTTTGATTGCTCAAAAAATAAAAATAAATAATACACAATATTTATTTGCTACTGTTTTTCCTTTTATTCTTAACGAAGCAAATTACAACTTGTCTTTACTTAACTACTTCTTATCGTTAGTATCCACTTTCAACGAGGTCTTAACTTGACTACTTTCTGATTAGCACTCCTCTGTTCTCGCACATGCTGCCACTTTTTATAGTACAGGAACCGGTTCTCGAATGTTCGCCCGATAGGTGCATGATGCCATCTGTAATGTCATTTACTATTGGTAGCCAGATGTTCAAACAGTCCTCTAGCACAATCGGGAAAATTCATGTTGCTGCTTCTAGGCATTTGTAGATAATTCAATTGGTCGTTATTTTTGAATTTCAAAGTAACGACTCTTATGTTGGCAATGCGGTTTGCTACTGGTAGTACAGTGCTCGCACTTTTATTTGCATGTGTGTGTGTACGTTTAGTGCTTTAGTTAAATACTTCCAGATAGTTCTTTGCTTTAACCCTGTAGGAATATTTTTACGTAACAATATCATGCAAATTACTACTAGTAAAATTTTTATCCAACCACCTGTTGTGTGTTTTGTTGTCAAATTAACTATTTCAAAAATATCTGAAAAAGGAAATCTGAAAAATGTGCATTTCTTTATTAAAAAACATGTATGCGTATGTAAAAAGAATGCATGTTTCCTTAATTTATTCTTTTTCTTCTATTAATTTAATATTAATGGCAAATAATTTTGTTTGTTTCTAATACATGGTCAGGGATGGAAAGTGGCATTTTTGTATTTGTAAATAAATAAAACTAAAAAATTATCAAAAATGCGCAAAAACAGTAAAAATACATGAAACAGTGTAAAGATTTTCATATAAAATGTCAATTTCTAAAAAAAATTGCAATTTAAAATATTATCAAACAAAATACATCAGAAAAAGTACAATTGTATCATGATTTCCATCCATGGTTCTGATATGAAGAAAATTTTGTTGCAAGTTTTTACAAGTAAGTCCTCTTCCAGGCTTGCAATTTTTTAAAATTCTGCTTTGAAATTGCATAAGTGTCTACATTAGGAAATTCTAGGTTTGAAATTAATATTAAAAAATGCTATTACACCACAAATTTTCCTAAAAAAATTAATAATTCTGTTTACTATTTGTTATATTTTGTATTTTTCATACAAATGAAGAAATAAAATAAAATAAAACTTCAACTACATTTAAAATAAAAATTGCGAATTTCAAAACAAAAGAGAATTGCCGACCACATAAAATTGTGTACCCCTCCCCAATCTTCCCACCTATCTCACTTATAAACTCAAGAATTGCTACAACGGAAATTGCAAGTCTGGACAGGGACTTTTTCATATTTGGGAGAGTAATATTGTAAGTTTCTGATTTACTCTCTCGTTGCTAGTTTCTGGTGGGAAACTAAATGAACAGAACTTATGTTTTAAAAATGTTCTTTCAATTTCATTCAATTTAAAAACTCAATTTCAATAATATGAGCTAGGGTTTTTCTATATTAAGTAAACGATATGTACTTAGTGAAAAATTTACAAATTGAATAAATACAAATCTATAATTATATCCAAGATACACAGAAAACTGTTATAAATAAATAAATAAATATTAAAAAATAATATCAATCGGCGGGTAATTTCCAGCCGCTAATTAGTCGAAAAAAATTGGCGGCGGCGGCTGGTCAAAAGCATTCGGCGGCTCGGCTAAGCCGGCTCTCAGCCGATCGGCGCAGGGCTCTGGTCCACGTACAGGCCAAACGGCTGGACCGATTTTCATTTTTTTTTCTATTTGAAAGATGACTTGATCGAGAGGGTTCTTAGCAATGTTTGAAGAAAATCGGTCCAGCCGTTTAGAAGATATAACATCTTTTCTGAAAAAAGTCGGGGGTTTGTAAAATTTTTAATTTTTGTTATTTTGTATAACTATTATTTCTGGAGTTATTAAGAAAAAAGTCTGAAAAAAAATTTTTTTTTCAAAAAAAATATAACATTTTTTATTTTAAAAATTTCACGAAAAATAAAAAACGGCAAATATTTACTAGTTTTATTATTTATTCATAAAGCTACATATAATAAATACAAATAAAATGAGCCCTCATTTATGAAAATCGATGGGTAAATGATTATTTTATTCGCTATAAAGGAAAAGTATCTAGTTTTAGTGGAAAAACTTTTTCTTTTGTCATTACCAAGTTAGTAACATCGTTTAATCGGATTAGCCTGTAATAATTGTGTGTATATAAATATATGTATATGTGTGAGTAAAATATCGCCGAAAATACCATAAATGTGGTTTCAAACAAACACAAGAATTTTATTTATTCTCGATAAAGCAGAATAATATATACCTGGTTTTTGGTCAAAAATCTTTTATTTATTGGCGAAAATATTTATAGCCAATGGTATCATCTATTGACATTTAACATTAGCTTGTCATTGAAAATCCGCCACTAGACTCTACCACTACTGACTTAGTAGTTCTTTCGGGACCACATGGAGATATTGGCACCAAAGATTCACTAGTAAATTTTAGGGGCTCTAGTCTACAATATCGATATATCCTCTCGTTGTCAATAGTAAACTTATAGTGATTTTCTAGTGACATTGTCAATAGTGCTACTGACTATTTGTACCCCAGCCAATGCAAATGCCTATTGGCAAATAACATTGGGTTGTCATTCAAAATCTATCAGTAGACTTTAGCACTATTGAGAAGGTAGTTCTTTTACGACCATATGGAGATATTTGAACCGAAGATTCACTCGTAGATTTTAGTGACCCTCGTCTACATATATTTATTTAATATTAGGTGCGTTTGAGTACTTTTCCAGTAAAATCCAGTAACTGAGTAAGTACTGAGTAATTTAAAGAAATTACTCTCAATAAAAAAGTTTGCAGCTAAAAGTACGCGAACGGAAAAATTGTAAAATCCAGTAAAATATACACAACAGCTGATAGACAATTGGGTGCTAAAAAAATTATACATAAATATGTACATATGTATATGCAGTAGTAGTAGAATGTATGAGCCCCAGCAATTAAAATTGTCAAATTTGGGTAATTAAAATCGAAATTTTGTAATTTATGGGCTAAAATTTACATATTAAGGTAATTACTGTCAATGGTGTGAAGTGACGAGGGTTATGGACGGTTTGTACGTAGAAAAGGGTAGTTTGATGTCGGCCCGTCGATGTGTGTTTGTTTTAATTTTATGGTTTGATATCCGTTCGCCGATGCGCATAGTTAATTATGTAGGCACGTGGGGCTTGTGTGTACGTAGTATGTTTTTTCGTTTGTTAAGCGGTTGCAGCAGGTTTATGATTTTATATTGTGTGTGCGTGTGTGCATAGTTTAGTTTTTTGTAATATTCTTTTGTTTGTACGTAGTATGTTTTTTCGTTTGTTAAGCGGTTGCGGAAGGGTACTTGAGAAAGAAATTGTGTGGGAATCTATGAATGTTTTTTTTGTTGGTTTTATTTAGTTTGATTTTTTATTTATTTTTTTCCTATGTTTAAAGAGTTCGAAGACATGAATAAAATATATGGTTTGTGAGATAAGCATGGTTTGATATCCGTTCGTCGATGTACATAGTTAATTATGTAGGTACGAAGGATTTTATGTAGGTTTTTGTTTTAATTTTAATTTTGAATGGAATTTTTTTTTTTTTTTTTTGTTTGTTAAGCGGTTGAAGCAGGTTTATGATTTTAGAGTGTAAGTGCGTGTGTGCATAGAGAAAAAATGTTGCTTTTGTCTCTTTGCAATATTCTTTTTTTAGCTGGTGGTCATGGAAGATTATTTTAAAAAGAAATTATGTATGCTTGTGGGAAATCTATGAATGTTTTTTGTTGTTGGTTTTATTTAGTTTGATTTTTCAATTTCCTATATTTAAAGAGTTTGAAGAGGTAAACGAAATATGTAATTTATGAACTTATTTGAAGGTTGGAAAAATTGAAGTGTAAGATATTTATGAATGTCAAAGGGAATTAGCGATGCGTGATCATGGGAGCCAACGTTATGCTCATACGTGTGTTTTTGTGTATGATTTTACAATAACTTGAGCGTTGGCAGATGGGTAAGTAGTCGTATATGTATATATGCAATGCCGAGTACAAATCTGGCATTTTCTTGTGTTCTAATCATTTTTTAAAATGTGTGCAACGCCTTTCACATTATGTTTCTTTTTATTTTTTTATTTTTATTTTTATATGGAATACAAAACGGAAATGATAAACGTTACCACTAGGGCACACTGTTGCGATGTCACAAAATATCATAGTGTGCACTCGGCATTACTTTTTTTTGTTTGTAATATTCGTTTTTTTTAGCTGGGGACATGGAAGGGTATTTTAGAAAGTAATTATGTATGCTGGTGAGATATCAATGTTTTGTTGTTGTTGTTGTTTGATTTTATTTTTTTTATGTGTAAAGAGTTTGAAGAAATGAATAAAGTATACAATTTATGCGTGTTGTATTTATTCATTCTTTTCACTTCTTTTGTAAAGAAATTGAAGTTTGTGATATTGAGGATTGTCAAAGATTGGTTGTTATTTTCACTGCTTGCTGACATTTGTCTCTGTCTATTGATTTTACATTGTGCATATGACTTAATCGTAACTCGTATAAATTGAGAAGTTTTCTATTCTAGCAGCAAGTAAAGCATTGTCTCTACAAGTGTCAAATCCTCAATAATTTCGCTTTTAATACGTAAATAATCAAAGTGACTTTTGAATAAAAAATATTAAAAATAATAATAATATTAAAAATATATAGTAAATATTGTATAAACTAAATAAAATGAATTCTTTAATATAGACTTATATATACACTTAACTACAATATTTCATTTTTATTGATCCAAGAATTATGTTGATTGGTAAATCCTAACCATTTAACATATGCCTTCTCGCCTTTAGTTTTAAGAACTTTTTCAACTAGATATGTATTTGGATATCTGGTTTTTGAAAGTTCTTCACCATAGAATCCACCTTTAATAGGGTTACCACGATAGTCTTCTAATATGTATGTAGCTGGATGTGTATTTTGAACTCTTTTAATCGTAAAAATTTCTGTGGTCCAATTTGGTGTATATCCTTTTTCAAAAACATGTTTATATTTACTTATGCGCACATGATCTCCCACATTGAACTTTGATAATTTGAATAGTTTTAAGCGGTTATATAACGTGTTTAATAATTTTTTCTCATTTTTATAGTTAACTTGAATCGGTGGCATTTTGATGGTGCGATGAATTTTTTTATTATATGTATTAATCAAGTCTGTAAATGTCGAGCCAGTTATAAGACCCATTAAAGCTAAACTCTTTCCACATCATTCCTTTTAATGTTCTGTTAAATCGTTCTACTATTGATGCTTTCATTCTGCTATATGTTGAGTAGTGATTAATGTTGTATTTATTCATCAATCCAGTCGTAAAGCAGCTCTGGGTTGAGGAACATCTCTGGCGTCATCGTAATTATTTCTTAATTGCGGTCAGGCTTGTGCGTGTTGCTTGGCCTTCGAGAGTTTTTCGTCTCGCTCGCAGTGGTTGACTGATCTGCCACGGATAACCGTATAATCTTGCGGTTTTTTGTGGAATTTCTTTAACAACCACGTTGCTACTTCCTATGTGAAGGCATAGGTCGTGTACAGTCAGTCACAAAAACTTTTAAAATACTGTTAATGCCATCTTGGGCATATGGTCTAGTTACTCCGCCCATACTTGTGCAACACCATATTATACAAATTTACTTTGTATAATATGTACTAAATAAATAAATAAAATAAATAATATCAATCGGCGGCTAATTTCCAGCCGCTAATTAGCCGAAAAAAAATCGGCGGCGGCAGCTGGTCAAAAGCATTCGGCGGCTCGGCTAAGCCGGCTCTCAGCCGATCGGCGCAGGGCTCTGCTTCAACCCCGCATTAGCACCATAAACACAGAATACACAGAAGTGAAGAAAGTGACAGGTAAAAAAAAGCTCCAATCAGGTTTTTGTTAAAATTCATGGAAGAAAGAGAAAAGCATAGTGTATTTAATACTGTAGTGTATTACTACTTACCAATTAACACAGCTAATAAAAATGTATTGCACTAGAAAGACGTAGCAAAACAAAACCGACGACAAAATTTGAGGGAAAACGAGACAAACTCAAAAATACCCGTATCTTCCGCCTCGTGACACTTCTGTATGTTTTGTGGCATAAAACCAATACACACAACTTAAAAAACAGCAAATTTGAAATGAATACTAAAAACACTACCACACACACACATACCTGTGTATAAGTATATGTACTTTTTGTGCCATATAAATTTGTCTCGTGTAATTTGGAAAAGAACAAAAATTGTGCGGCTTAAAAATTGTTCTCGTGTAAACTACCTCAATTAGCTGAAAAAAATCGGCGGCGGCGGCTGGTCAAATGCATTCTCAACCGATCGGCGCAGGCCTCTGAGTTGAACTGAATTGGAAAATTAAAAAACATAGACTAATACTCTGTGTTAAAAAACACAAAGCACAAAATATCCTCTGTGACACAAAGTACTTTGTGTTTAAAAATGGCAAGAAATACTACAACCGGAAGTTATTTCAATATTTTCTTAACAGGACAATTGGAATCAGCAACGTTTCCTTTAGGGCCAGAAGCTGCTGAAATATATTGTTGCTACGAAAGTGTAGGTGGCACAGACTGGGAACTTGTCAGTGGTCTTAAGCAGTGTATAACGCAATCTGCGTATAGCCAGATTGGAAATTTCAGTGATCCCATTGTGTTTAATATGCCAATAGAACAGACCTATCGCAGCACAAATCCATCTGGATGTAAGTTTATAAATATATAAGCATAATCAAAAGTGTATGTTAACTTCATTAAATTAAATATATCAGGGCCTCAAATGCTAATATCCATTTTTGGAAAAAGTCGTTGTGGTGTAGAAACATTACTGGGATACAGCCGTTTTCATGTACCTATTTTTGGGAACGATACAAACCAAAAGTTAAGAGCGCCTATATTAAAGCCTCGCTGCAATAACATGATAGCCGATATGACGGCATGGTTGACTGGTCGTAATCCCGAACTGAAAGACGTTAAAGTACTATTGGATAATTCTAAAAATAAAGGCAAGTTTTATAACATGAAAATTTATGACAACATATTGTTGTCAAGTAGAAAGGCTGTAAAGGCTCAGTTAGTTGTAATGTAATGTAACTGCAACAGTAAGAAACAGCTGGGGGTCGATTTTCGTTCTGTGAAACTATGAAATGAAAAGTTTTTTTACGATTTCATAGCATTTCTGATTCCCGTTCAGTGAAAAATTAAAATAATTTAAAAACATTTTCATTATGAAAAAAGGGAAATGGAACAAAACTTTTCAGTACAAAACTTTTCAGTTACATAACTCTCGATTTTCGTTTAGTGTAACTGTGGGAAAATATTTAAAAAACTTCATATGATAAATTATTTTACAAAAAAATGTTTACGTAAAGAAGCTAAAAAAACACGGGCAACAGCGAAAATCAAATTTTTTTATTGAAAATTATTTAGAGGATGTCGAAATTGTTAACAAGTCCGAAATTAAAGTATATAATCAAAAATAGTACCTTATGAATTATTTAGGGCTGGATGTGGAATTGCAAGCGACAACTCCGAAATTCAGTTAATAATAAAAAAATAAAAAAAATTACAGTAACAGATGCGTCTGCAGAGAAGAAAAGTGCAGAGAGGTACATATAGGTCATGCCTTTGGGTCATGCTAAAATTTTAGATGATAGAATGTGGAAAATTAATTGCGCGATAGCATTTAAAATAGGAAATAATAACGTCCATGATGTCCATGATCATTTGCCTTTTGCAAAAACATAACCGCCTATGTTCTAATGGGTGTTTTTTATTGAGGTATAGAACTTTAAGTTGGCATCACTTTTTTAACTGGCGGCCATTTTGTCAGCTGTCAAGTGATTAATATTTAGTTTGGTTTGCCATTTCATCATGAACAGGTTGACAAAAGAACAACGCTTGCAAATCGTGCAAATTTATTTCGAAAATAATGGTTCAGTTCGCGAAGTTTACCGCAAGCTCCGTCCATTTTATGGTCGACATAATCGTCCATCAGAGCAATTAATTCGGTTAACCATGGATCGTTTTCGCACTACGTTTACTCTATGTGATAATACGCATCCGCAGAGACGTCGAACAGTGCGCACCGAAGAAACAATTGCCGCTGTAGAGCAAAGTGTTGAAGAGGACCCGAATGAATCGATTCGCCACCGTGCAGAGCCGTAGAGCCATGATAACCGACTATTTTGTTCCCGAATTGGATGGCATGAATGTGGATGAGTTGTGGTTCCAACAAGACGGCGCTACATGCCACACAGCGCACGTCACAATCGATTTATTGAAGGAAACATTCGATGAGCGTATAATTTCGCGGAATGGACCTGTCAATTGGCCACCAAGATCGTGTGATTTGACACCTTTGGATTATTTTCTTTGGGGATATGTGAAGTCGCTCGTCTACGCCAACAAACCAGAAACGTTAGGGGACTTGGAAGCCAACATTCGTGGCGTTATTGCCAACATACGGCCCCATATGCTCGAAAAAGTCGTTGAAAATTGGACCTGTAGAATTGGCTTTATTCGAGCCAGCCGCGGCGGCCACATGCCCGAAATCATATTTAAACATTAATGGCATAAAATTATCCTTCCAATAAAGCCAAATTGATGGACATTAAAACGATTTTCTTGTGTTTTATTTCAATTCGAAGCTCTATACCTCTAAAAAAAACACCCGTTATATTCCACTACAAAATGAAAGTGAAAAACTTTTTAATTCCATTTATACAATTTCATTGCGTTCTAGAAAAGTAATGAAATTTTGTTTTCACGACGATTTCAATTTTATATTGTTTTTAACAACTTTTTAAAGGAACGTGAGAAAAAACCAAAAATGTCATGCTAAAGTAAATGGTCAATGAGAATTAGTGATAAAAACTGTCGATGCATTTTACTACCCGATACTTTCATAATCTTAATGCAATATATAAAAATATAAAATTGCATTGTTAAAAGAATAAAATAAAAAAAGTTTTTGCCTGTTATACTTGTTAATTATTTGTTTATTATTATATAAAAATTAATCCAAATTATTCGACCTTTATACGTACATAAAAAATTTGCCTAATTCCTTTAAGCTAGAGGCCTGATTTTTTTCATAGCTGTAATAAGTGAATGGAATGAAAAATAAAAATATTCTTATTTCAGTTATAGTTTTTATTTTAAATTAGAAATAAGAAAAATTCAAACAATTATTTGTTATGTGAAAATTCAATATAATTTATTTATTTTAAAACGATTGAAATTTTTTAAATTTATACATTGCTCAAATCCATTTTTTAGAGTATTAAATCAATTTACAATATTCGAAATAAAATTTTGTTCGTATTTTTAAAACAAAAGAAAATTTTATGAATTTAAATATCCAAAATTTTAATAAAATTAATTTCAATATTATTTGACTACAAAAAAATCAAATAGTTTTTCTCAGAATTTAATTTGAAAAAAAAACAATAAATTAATTAAATCAGGCTATTTTTTCTTGAATAGAAACTATTTCTGAAAAATAAAAATAAATATTTTTAGACTCAAAAGTATATAACAACCATTTGTGATATATTTAGTTCAGAGAGCTCTATAGTTGAAATTTTTTAAAACGGACTCATGGTATCACCAATTAAAAAGAGCACTTTTTGTGCGAACGCGTTTTTCTTATCTCTTTTCTTACTACTGAGCCTCTGGTATTCATTATATTTTTCACTAGAAATTTCCTTAGGTGTACAATAAAATTTGAATTTCCTTTAGAGCTAGCACATAATGATTTCGCGCAAGTTTTGCAAAACCCAATCAATACCTTATTATTTTTATTGAGCTAAATATTTTGTTATATGAAAATAACTTTAAAAGTAGACAAAGCACGGATATGGCGCTAACTGTATTTCTCAATTATCCAAGGTGATAGATAATTGAGGCAATAGGTGTATTCCTCTAGTTGTCGTCGCAGGAAAAATCTTCATTACTAGAAATCATCTCACAAGGAGTATTTGCAATAATAAAAGAAAATTTTTTTATTTGTATATGTTTTTACAATTTAAAACTATTTGAAACTATTTTTTATGAATTTGAAATAATCAATAAAGTTTTTGTTGAATAATATAAATTTGACTCATTAACAAAAAATTATTTGAATTTCAAAAACTCAAATGAAATAAAATAAAATTTCATTCAAACTATAGAAATATAATTTAAAAAAAATTTAGTCGCTGAATTCAAATAAAGCATTAATTTGTTGTATTTTTATTTGAATTTCTGAAGGAGAGATTTTTTTAAATTTTCTGACAAAAAAATAAATTTACATTTGAAAAATATTATTTCAAATCAATAACAACAAATTTTAATGCATTTCATGAGAAATGTCAATGATTTCAAGGAAATTATATTTCTTAAACAGAAATAAAATTTAAAATTAATTAAATTTTGTGAAAAAATTCAAATAAAGAAAATCACACTGAACAGCTATGATTTTTTTATTCTTAAATCGTCAATATGAATAAAATAATTTAAAATAATTGAAATTTATTTGCTGGTAGTTTAGCATGTCTATATACGTATTTCATTGGCGCTTGAACCAAATCATCAGTAGACTTTAACCACAAATTTTAAACAGTCACAAACCTCTTACTTTATGCATAGACTTTCAAAAACTATATGAGAATTCATAAAATAATAATACTTTTGAAAATCACAAAAGAAAAAATAAGCTTAGTAGGCTTTGAAACTGATACAAAACCCAGCAAATAATTTATATCCAGGTGAAATTAAACTTGTTTTATTAATCTTAACAAAGTGCTTAATTTTGAATTTTATTAGTTATTTAATATATTCTAGCATAGCACCAAATCGAAACATACCAAAACTAAAGACTCTAACTATGATATATTTTTAATAGTTCACACTGAATTTTGTTATTTGTTTATTAGTAATCAGGGCTATCATGAATAAAATTCCGCGTGAAATTTCTCCCTTTTCCAATTTTTTTTTTTGTTTTCCCTATTATTTGCTATTATTTGGAATTGTTCCCCGTGAAAAATTTCACGCGAAATTTTATTCATGATAGCACTGAATATTTTTTTAATAATATTTTTGTTTAAAATATTAGAAAGTAAAATTTTAAATTTTAAAACATCAAAAATGGTACATAATCTTACCAAGTAAACAAATAACAAATTCAGTGTGAATGGTACTAATATTTTGTTGGCATAACACCCCTTCTAGCAGGTACCAAGGTGTATCTAACTAGGTGGCAGCGCTACTTCAGCTGATAATTTTTTGCTCTATGTGCTTTGTAGCTGAAGAATGTCAAAAACTTCGATTTTGTTTTGGTTTTAGTATATACAATTATTTTTGTGCTTTTGACATTCTTCGGTTCTTTACACAGTTATGGTTGCCGTATTTTTGTATAACAAATCCTTACACAGTCACCTGTATAATTGCACCATGGCAGGTACATTATACAAATTACAAAAGGAATGACATATTTATATGTATGTGTACATGCATTCATAAAAATATGTGTGAATGTACATATGTAAGTCTGTATTAAGAGGTGGTTGCACTTTTGTGAGAATATGCTCTGCTATAAAAACACTTAAAAAATCTTAATTTTTAACATATTGCTGATGTTATGAATGGTAAAGTTTAATGCACCATTGGGTGCGGCTTGAAAAACTCTTTCAGATGATCTTTTTTGTTAAATGTTGTCTTGGGAGAAAATATGCAAAAAAAAAAACTACAAAAATAAGCATTTTAAGACTTTGTATATCGGTTAAAAATCAATTGTCTAATTACGGATAATATTAAAAAAATGGTAAATACCTACAACAAAAACAATATTGTCTTCTTGTTCGTAAGTAATTGCAAAAGTAAAAAAAGTGAGATTATTATATGTCCAATTTTCTTCACCGAACTTAGTAAAACCAGTGGGCAAATTACGGCACTCGTTTTCGAACGAAATTACGAAATATTTCAATAGAGTTTCTATGGAAATATTTCGTAATTTCGTTCGATAACGAGTGCCGTAATTTGCTCCCAGTACTTGTATAGCGGTTGGCAATCCTGCAGTCAAAATAGCTTTAAAGATTTTCATAAAAAAATAAACCAAATTATCAGCCAATAGAAACGCAGTGTGCGTGACGTCACACGTATACTATTTTTTTTGCACTGGCGTAATCTTGCAGTTTATTATTAAGTTATTCTTGGACGCTACATGTTAGAAATGCTGCACATAATAAACGTACCAACAAAAAAGAGAATGAATTTTAAAATTGACACTGAGAATTGTACTCAAAGTTACAGACATTTGATAAATAAAGTAAAAAGAGCAAAGTGCAATAATTAGTTTTTAAGTATGTTCAGTACAGCAGCACAGAATACACAGAAGTGAAGAAGTTGACAAGTAAAAAAAGCTCCAATCAGGTTATTGTTAAAATTCATGGAAGAAATAGAAAAGCATAGTGTATTTGATACTGTAGTGTATTACTACTTACCAATTAACACAGCTAATAAAAATGTATTGCACTAGAAAGACGTAGCAAAACAAAACCGACGACAAAATTTGAGGGAAAACGAGACAAACTGAAAAATACCCGTATCTTCCGTCTCGTGACACTTAACTATGTTTTGATGTTTTGTGACAGCAGTAGATGTTAATGCGTGAAGACGTCTGATATATTGTATTTGTGTTTACGGTTGTTTAAATAAATGTTTTTCAGTGTTAGTACTGTGCAACATTGTTTATCAACATTATCATAAATGTCTTTATGTCGAACATTCATGTGTTATGTTTTTCTTCCTTTTGTATGAAAAATTCTTATTGTTATGTTTCTTGTAATTGCTTATGTATATATGTATGCATCTGTTTTTAGTTTTTCTTGTTTTTGATTTTTTATTAAGCCCTGAAGATAATATTCAAAGAATATCGAAATATTGGCACTAATTTTTTTAAAAATTGACAAAATTAAATTATTTTATTCATATTGACGGTTTAAGAATAAAAAAATCAGACCTCGAGCTTAAAGGAATTAGGCAAGATTTTTATTTGTTTATTATGTTATAAACATACCAAAAGCATTGAATGATAATTGTTGAGAATCGAGTACTCGACAAAGGAACTAATTTTACGTACTCATAGTTGATAAACACATTGGGGCATACTCATAGTCAAAACAAAGTAAACTTTAAGAATTTAAAACCAGTATTTTGTATGGTAATACTGGTTTTAAATACATAAAAGTATAATTTGTTTTGACTATGAGTATGCGCCATTGTTTTTATGTCACTAATAAGTAAAAAGGAAAAATTTGTGTCAAAATACAAAATTTAATAAAAAAAATTGTTAAATAAATAAAAATGAGTGCCGTTATCATAATTTCCGTATATATGGAAAAGCAAAAAATGAAAGCCGAAAGAATTTGCAGAAGACTTCGGGATTGTTCAAACCCTTTGGAATTAGCCGAACAATCGTAAGTAAACCTTTTGCCATAAATGTTAACAACGTGTATGATTTATAACTAATCAAATATTTTAGATTCATAGCATATTACAGGCTGAATAAGGACAGCTTTCGAATGGTATTAGAAGAAATATCACCAATAACCAACGAGACCAGTATTCCAACAATTTTGCAGTTAGCCGCAGCACTTCGCTACATCGGCCAAGGTAGTGCTCAGCAAATGATTGGAAAGGAGTCAAATTTGGCCTTAGTAAGGAGTACCGTATCGAAAGTAATAGCACGCATGTGTAATGTTTTGGAATCCAAAGTATGCTCAAAATGGATTCAATTTGAAAGAAGCAACGAAGAAATTGTAGAATCAAAAAGGAACTTTTACAATAAATTCCGATTGTTGTGTAGATGGCACTCATGTCAAAATGAAGGCACCAGCTATAGATATCCATTTGTTTTACAACAGAAAGGGATATTTTAGTTAGAACGCAATGATAGTAAGTAAACACTTTAAAATTCATATATACATATATATATATAGTTAAATTTTTAGATATGTGACCATTTAATGAATATCATTGCCGTAAACGCATGCCATCCCGGAGCGTATCATGACGCATTTATATGGAAGCTCAGTGATGAAAGACAACATCTGATGGCAAATTACAACAATGGCGTTGGCTATTGGGTGATGGAGGTTATTCTTTGGAGCCATTTTTACTCACACCTTATAGATGTCCACAAGTAAATACACCAGAGCACCTCTTCAACAAAAAATATGCTTCAGCTAGAAACATTGTGGAGCGCGTAATTGGAGTGTTAAAGAGCAGGTTCAGATGTCTGCTAGATACAATGTCGTATGAGCCACGAAAAGCAGTACAAATTATTAATATTTGCTGCGCACTCCACAATATTTGCAAATCAAGCAATGTTAACGATCAGGACCTCCATAATGTTGTTGTGGAAGATACCATCGAAGAAACTGTATCCGATGATAGAGAAGCAGTTGATTTAAGATTGCTGAATGACGCTGTTAGAATACGCAATGAAATTGCTAGTAATATTACTAAAAAATGTTTTTTATTTATGTACATACATATATATTTCTTTAATTCATAAAACAATTACAAAAATTACATAACTATTAAAAGTACCACAATTCATGAGATCATAAGACATACATATACATATGTACATATCAGGTACATCAAGTTTTAATAAAAATAAAGTATAAGATAACATACTACTTTTTAAAAAAACTGTTTCTTTCCAATTCAAGTTCTAGCTCTTTAATTTTAATTTCTAGTTTTTTTTTTAACATTTTTCTACATTATAATTATTGCGTTTGGTCTCCAACATTTTTTCATTGCGGTAAAGTTGTTCTTCCTCTTTTTTTCTTTTATAGCCTCGCTAAAGATTCCAAAGCTTTCCTCATCTTATAAATATTTTTGGATATTTCTTACTAATATCTTGCAAAATTTTACACATATTTTCATTTGTTCCACTTTGGTTCTCCATGAAATCTTCTGTTGTGTTGGTTCCACTCTTTTTACTTTTCGTTTTGGTTCTACAACTTCATCTGGTATTTCATTTAAACACGAATCTTCGAAACTATTGCCATCTAATATTAATTCATTGGACTGATTTGTTTCTTTTCTAGAAACGCCAAATCTTTGTACACCTTTTAAACCTTCAATAGCAGTATAAAGACCGCAAAGCTTTGCAAACTGCATCCTCTTTAGCTGATATGTGCTGAATGTTGTTAGGACCACCACCAGTTGCTGTGGTTTCTGCACTGTTCTCAGACAATTTTTTGCGAATGCAGCCTTTCCAATCAGCCCAAACCTTTTTCCAACTAGATGCATCTTTTTCTGGAGGACCTATGGAATTGAGTTCACTTGCTAGGTCCTTCCAAAGCTGATCAGCCTCTGCCCTATCACCCCTATAAAACCCTTTATCTAATCCAGGGGTTTTTTTCCCAAGAATTTTAGCAATTCCTCTTGTTCCGGAATTTTGTGCTTAGTCCTTGAAAATAGGAAAAGAAAATCACAATAAAGAATGTATGTACAAAATTTTATTTATTTACTTACATTTTGTTATTTTTGCAACAAATATAAATAAAAATAAAGCTTGGAAACACAATTTTTTACTAAAAAGTTTTTTCTTTCACTTGGTTGTTTGCTTTCGATTTCAAATTACTTTTTTTGTAGTGAAAATGGTTTGTAGAACACATCAAATCCTCTGGAAACAAATTGGAAATGAAATCTTACTTTTCATTCCACTTTAACGAATTTAAGAACACAAACTCAGTGAAATTTTCACTTTCATTCCATTTTACGAATGTAGAACCCAGGCGAACATTTTACGGAACAAATCAAGTTTACCGGCACATTTTAAAAATTAAAAAAAGTATCCTATCCTATACAAAATTGAAAAATAAGAAAAAAATTGGAGGCGAGGCTTAGTTTTCGAGTTATGCCCCTCTGAAATTGTAGTACAAAATTGTGATTATGTGGTGTATTTTTCCACGACTCCGACTTTATATCGCCTAATGACAAGACAAAACAATTTTCGAACAGAATTAAGCCATAAGAATTTTCTACACCATTGTATTTTCGAACACAGTGCACTGCTGGCCTTCTGCCGGGCTTAAGGATTTTCTCCACCATGGTGTTTCCCGACACGGCGCAGCCTAATAATGATTTTCTGCCTAACAAAGTTTTCCTGCTTAATAACATTTTCCTGCATTGGAAGCGTATCTATAAGAAAGAAGAAAAAAATATTACTTTTAATTATGTAGCGATAAGATTTTAAACACTTTACCTATGCTCATACCGAGTTCTTTGCAATATGTACATAAATAATAATATTATTTATTTACATGACATATTTCAATAGCATAAAAACAAAAGTATCATAGGCAGAACTGAATAAAACAATGTTTTGATAATAGCAACGAGAATCGCATTTTATGTAATTGTGAAAAGTATTATGAAAAATGGTTGTGAAAATGAATATGAAAAGTTAGAAAGTGTTAGAAAGCAGCAGCTATTGCTCTTTGCATTATGAGAGCAAAAGTTGGAAAATTATAAAAATTTTGATGATGTGGAAGAATCTTTGTGAATGAAAACAATATTTAAACACTATTAAAACTCATACAATTCGTTTTTAATTCATTACAACTATTATTATTAATAAATGTTCATCTCACGGACTTTATTGAAAACCCAACTGCTGCAGCTCATCGCAGCTTAGACGCGGCCATTTTTTCTTTGGCCACGAAACTACTCGACATGCCACAATTCCATCAGATCAGCTCTTCCTCTCCCAAGTTTTTTGCTATTTGTAAAAAATATTTGTTAAAAAATAAATTTATTTAGGAATTTTAAATAAACTTGGGAGACCAATGGAAAAGTGATGCGAATACAAAATTTTACTTTTCGATTTGTATACAAAGTTTATCCTTTTCAATTGTCAACCTCACCCACTTTCCATAAAGGACTTGGTGTCTCCTGTTTTCACAAACGAGGCTCTGACGATCGACCTTAGGCGGTATAAACTTTAGAACTGCACAGAGGAAATTCTGTCGCAAACCCCGAGTCCGTTAAGGAGGAGGGATGGAGTGTTGGTGAACCCTGAATGACCTAAGAGCGTCTCAGGAACTAGGAGGAATGCGAACACTAAATTCTCTGAAACACTGGCTCCAAGATTACAGCACGTTTGGGTGCTCAGATAGCAGCCCTATCACCAAACTTGGGAATGAAGGTTAGCAACCTACGTTACCTGAAATAAAATTGCTACCGAATCGCTAAAAAATAATGATTATAATAAACCGAATTAATAGGCGCCCTATGCTCCAGTGGGAGTTAAAGAAACACACATATATATATATATATATATATATATATATATATATATATATATAAATAAACTTACCATCTTACCATTTCCTTTTGCATTGTTTATTTACTTTTTTTGACATTTGGTTCGCCATTGTAGGAAATTGTGGAACAAATCTAGTTTAGGGGCACCTCCCCAAAATTAAAAAAAAGTATCCCATCCTATAGTAAATTGAAAAATAAGAAAAAAAATTAAATAAAAATATTGGCGGCGAGGTTTAGTTTCCGAGTTATGGGCCTCTGAAATTCTAGTACAAAAGACTGGCGGCAAGGCTTAATTATAATTTAATATATAATTATGGTGTTTCCCTAGACGGCACAGCCTAGTAAAAATTTTCTGCCTTGCAAAGTTTTCTTGCCTAATAACGTTTGTCTGCATTGCCGGCCTTCGGCCGGGCTTAAGGATTTTCTCCACCATGGTGTTTCCCGAGGCGGCGCAGCCTAGTAAAGATTTTCTGTCTTGAAAAGTTTTCTTGCCTAATAACGTTTTCTTGTTAGCACGTAGTTATATTACTCTACCTACGTATTCTTGCTTAGCTTTTACGATCATCACATTAATGCTAACCTAAATAGAAAAATGAAAATAATGGAAAAACAGGGGAAATGAATAGTGATACTTACATATGTATTTACCAAAGGTAAATCAATAATTGTACACAATAATCATTTCTCACATTGCGTTTCATTAGAATTTACGTTAAATAGCTGATGTTAATAACAATCCTCCCTCACAAAAACATCAATGTGAAAAAAGGCCAAGTTCCTATCCAAAATTTCGGCCATCAAAAGCAGTGAGATATAAATTTTGACCAAGTTCTTGTTTGGCACAACACTTTTCACTGACATATGCTATGCATTATATACATTTGTAATCGCAAGGGTGTCATATAATTTTTAGATAATCTGCTAACTTGGCAACATTTTTACCGATATAAAGAAATGAACAAACATACATTATTCTCTCCTCTTTTAAAAAGTTAAAAATATTGCCAAGTTAGCAGATTATCTAAAAATTATATGACACCCTTGCGATTTATATCTCACTGCTTTTGATGGCCGAAATTTTGGATAGGAACTTGGCTTTTTTTCACATTGATGTTTTTGTGAGGATCTGACTACTTTTTGAAAAATTTTCTATGACACTTTTTAAACTTAAAATTTTTGGGTGTTTTATTTCTATTCATGATCACTGTGCCAGTTAAAAATTTCATAGTTACATAAAATAATGGGTTATAGCGTGATGAGTGTTGGATTGTACACCTTAAAAATGAATTATTGTGTTATTAAAACGGGTCGCCAGTGTGAACGCAATTTGTTAAGAGTCGTCTGGAAAGAAACATGTAAAATACAGCGTCAATTTTAGTGAGAGTGATCCCGCCTATTTGCTCAATATATTTACATATTAAAGTCTGCTTAACCAAAGTACATAAATCAAAATGATATGCCCAATATGCATGCAAAGTTTCAATAGGGTAGCTGGTGCTTTAATTTTTGGATTTTCTGATTGAGTAAATCAATTACTATTAGTCTACAAAATGTCAGCTCTCTACAGTTTAATATTACGTAAAATTTGATGGGGGTAGCCCCGCCGACTTTTATATCTGTTAGTGCTTATGATTCATGTAAAGTTTCGTAGGAAAAAGCTAATGAGAAATACATGATTAGCAGACTAAAAACTGCTAAGCCGAAGTACATGATAGAAAAAGCTAAGATTTATGGGTAAAGTCAAGGCCACTTTTCAAAACAGGAAATTTTTACTTTGGATAAGTGCAATGTGTATGAAAAGTTTCAATAAAATTTAACTTAATTTTGAGTTTACAATGCTTGTTCCCAACCCCTGATTGAAACTTCTGGTTTCTTAAATTTCTCTTAGTGATCTCTGATCTAGATTAATTTGTGTGCCAAATTTCAGCTCTCTAGCGCGAATAAGATTTTTAGCGGATACAATTTCTTGGTTTTAAGATTTTCCCATTGGCTTACTCATCTACACTTGCTTGTGTATAAAATGTCAGCTCTCTAGCGCGAATTATATCTTTAGATTTTATCAGCATTACCCGTCCCACTATTTTAAACTCACAATATTGTTGTGAGCAGCGCTTATAATTCATGCTAGTTTTCTTCTAAAATATGCTAGACCGAAGTAGATTAAACACAATGTTAAATTTTTTGGGAGTTATCACGCCCACTTTTTTAGGTGATAGTTTAAAGTATTGTATACGTGTAACGTATATGCAAAATTTCACTAAAATGGCTTAAGTTAAAAGTTGTATATTAACAGCCTTATTTATATAACTTATTAAGGCTTTATAAAGGGGGTTTAAGACAAATTTTCCTACATTTTTTTTTAAAGCCTTAATAAGTTTTATAAATAAGGCTGCAATTTTTCAGATTCAAACAATAGCAGCGTGGCCCCGCCCATTCTAGTAAAAATTTTTAGTTTTTCAGATTTTTCTAGTTGGTTTTTCACCTAGACCTACTTGTATGTATATGAAATTTCAGCTCATAAGCGCAACTTTAAATTTTTAATTTTTATGGATGCAGCCCCACCCCTCTGACTAAAATTTCCGGGTTTTAAGGTTTTTCTGGTTGTTTTCTCACCTATACCCAATTGTGTATAAAATTTCAGCTCCTTACCGCAAGTTTTAATTTTTAGTATTTGTGGGCGTAACCCTGCCCACTTTTCCAAACTTAAGATTTTTTTCGGCCAGTGCTTATTATTTGTGTCAAGTTTCGTTGCAAACGGATAATAATACATACAGAAATAGTATATCTAAATATGCTGAACCGTAGTACACGAAAATGAGGTTTAAATTGTATGGGCGTGTCAACGCCCACTTTTTTAATGAAAAATTTATAGCTATCCACTATCGCAGTATATATGCCAAATTTCAATAAAATAGCTTCCATTAAGCGTCTTAGATTTGCTTTTTTAATTCTAGCCTTTATAGGCGTAGCCCCGCCCTTCTGGCCAAAATTTTCGGTTTTTTAATTTTTTTTAATTTATTGCTCACCTAGACCTAGCTCTGTAGCAAATTTCAGCTCACTAGCACAAATTTTAATTTTTATGGACGTAGCCCCGCCCCCTTGGTTAAAATTTTTGGGTTTTCAGATTTTTCTAGTTCATTTCTCACCTAGATCTACTTGTGTACCAAAATGTCAGATCTGTAGCTATAGCGGAAGTGCTTCATAATATTGATGAGTGAGTCAGTTAGTATGTCTTAAAATATGCACTTTTGCACCTCCATATCTCCGAAACCTTTCATGTAAAACTTTCAAACTTTGCATATGAGGTTACATGAATTTATTCTAATTATGATTTAAATTTCGTAATTTTACGGTCCGGGGAACAAAGTTATGAGGGGGGTAAAACTCTAACTTTAATATTTATGGCCTCTTCCACTATTTCGAAAGATGGTCTTCATTCGCATTCAAAGCGAAAGAAAACTGATTTCCATTTCTCTATCTTACTTCTGTACGAACATTGACTCGAACGACAAGTCGCATGAAAGCGTGTTTTCATACAGATTTTCATACCACTAATTCCTTAATGTAAATCAGGTATATGTCAAAATTACTCACTTGCTATTTTGCTTTCGTGTAGTAAAATTTATTTGCAAAGAATTCAATAAAGTTTGTAAAATTATTATTTTATCACATTATTTTTTTATTCACATTTCTTTAATTTATTTTTTAAACCCCGACTAAAAAAAGGGGTGTTATAATTTTGTAGTGTGTGTCTGTGTATCTGTGTGTCTGTCCGTGTCCATGTACAGGCCAAACGGCTGGACCGATTTTCATTTAGTTTTTTCTGTTTGAAAGATGCATTGATCGAGAGGGTTCTTAGCTATGTTTGAAGAAAATCGGTCCAGCCGTTAGAAGATATAACATCTTTTCTGAAAAAAGTCGGGGGTTTTTTAAATTTTTAATTTTTGTTATTATTTGTAGAGAAAAGTGATAAAATATTCATCAAAATATTATTGAACACTTTTGTTTTGATTATTGTTTTGTGTTTATTATAAAAAGTACTCGCACCTTTTAAACAAAACGAATGTAGTTGAAAAGCAAAACAGTAATAATATGCTGTTTGCTGTGTGACTATTTTCTTGAATTATTTTTCGTTGTTCAATATGGTTGTATTTATTTTCATGTAAATGTAAGTTTAAAAAAATCGATAGACATATTTGAAATACACAAATTGGCACTACTTTAATTTATAAACACGTAAAACAAAAAATTGCATACGTAATCACAAGCGAAAGAAAGCTGACGACATTTGTGTAACTACACAAAGGTAAAGCGAAATATCGATAAAAAATAAATAAAATTGTAAATTAATTACAAAAGACCTAAAGCTTAAATGGAATTTATATACAAGATATAAAATACCGTTATGCCTGTTTTTATGTTACATATTTTATGTTACATACTCCTCAACATCTAGGATTTTTTGAATGACTATGATTTAGTGTGCGATATGTACTTTTTTCAGTGTTGCCAGGTAATTCCAGTTTTGAATGATTATAATTTTTATTGTATTGATGTTGACATTTTCGGGTTTTGATAAAATAAAACTTATAATTTTGTAGTTTAAAGGAAAGAAAAAAATTTTAATCAAAATAAAAGGACAATAAAGGACAATTAATTAAAAAAGAGGACACTTTTTGAAAAAAAATTTAGAAGGACATCGTGTTAAAAAAAGGATTGTCCTCTTAAAAAAAGGACGAATGGTCACCGGAATAATAGGTGTAAAACCACTAACTGCCAGTTTATAGAAGCCATGTGAAAATTCTCGTCTGCCTATTTATATTGAAAACAAAAACAAAGCACTCAAATTTATTTTTGTTTTCAATATAAATACACAGACGAGAGTTTTTACATGGTTTCTATAAACAGGCAGTTAAATTGTGTTCAAATTACATATATGTTTTTATCTTGTGAAATATCACTTTTACATAGTACATTTGTACATGTAGTCTGAAAACCTTTAAATAATAGCATGTGATATTTTTCAGTGCCTGTATCTGTGTGTCGGTCCGTGTCCACGTACAGGCCAAACGGCTGGGCCGATTTTCATTTAGTTTTTTCTGTTTGAAAGATGACTTGATCGGAAGGGTTGTTAGCTATGTTTGAAGAAAATCGGTCCAGCCGTTTAGAAGATATAACATCTTTTCTTAAAAAAGTCGGGGGTTTTTAAAATTTTTAATTTTTGTTATTAATAATTTGTATGTTAAATGAATTTTGTTTCCGTATAGGAACTGTGATATTTTTATGGAATGAAAATTTGGTATGTTCGTTCTTTTTAATGTTTATTTTTTAATATACATATGTGCCTTTAATAATAAGTTCTTTAGTATATGATTTTCTTTTTTTTATATATAAGATTAGTTTTAATAAAAGTAGAACATATTCTGCCGTATTCACAAAACACATTTAAAGTTTATTAAAGATTTATTTGACATATTTTTATATGGGAAATTTGTCAAATAAACCCTAAATATTTTTTATGAATACGGCATATTATATTTAGTACCTTTTTATTTAACTCAAGTGTTTTTCCTGGTTGCATTGCTTTTTGAAATCTAAATGTTGACAAAAATGGAGAGTGTGGCCACCGTCATTGCTGTCAGATGTAGATATTTGTTGTTAACGATGAAAATTTTGAAGTATCTTTTGGCAATTTGCTTGGCAATATTTTAATTCCTTGGCGATATTTTTAGCTACATTCATATATGCGATTTCAATAATATGGGTTAATGTTAAAGATATAGCAAATTTTGCGAGGAAGTTTTTCTACAACATAAAATAATTAATGCAAAAGAGAGTTATTTTCTATACCTAAAGTTTGATTTTTATGAAATATAGTAGAAAAGCTTCCTTTTATAAATTGGAACTACCCTATATACCCTAAAATATTTTTAATTCAAGTTCTTCAATTTCACAATATTGATATTCATTACCTAATCTGAATAAATCATAAATTAAATAAAAACAAATCAGTTTTAATTTAAAAACATTTATTTATGTATATATTACTTATCTTAATATTATTTTAACAATAGTTTTTTTATTTCATTTTTAAGAGGAATATATTCAAACATTTTATCATGTATAATTAAACAATAGCAGATGTTCCCTATTGGTATATTCTTAAGCGTTTTCAATTCAATACGAATATCTATTGGTTCAGTTTTAACAGTCTCATTTTGATGTGTTACATCTAAAACAATTATTGGCGCTATTGATTTGTAGTGCAAACCGATTTCGATCAAATTTCAAGTTTAGATCATCATACGGATATACGTCGGAGTTTAGATGTACCTTTATATTTGTTAAATCACAATGTTGAAATGTGTTATTATTATCACTGTTGTGAAACGCTAAAAGCAGGAAACGTGGTCTTTCATTTTCACAAGCAAGCTTAACATTCCATAACACAGTAGCGGTTTCTGGAAGTGAAGGATAGTAATACATATCCCAGCTTCTAAAAGACACATTTAGTGACCGGCGGCTATTAATTGTTTTAAACATTTCCAATTTGTGAACATCATCAAGTTGAACATGTGGCACTTTCCATGTAATATTTAAAATGGTTAACTTAACTTTTTCAGTTAATACCTTAGATTTAAAAACTTGTTTATCATCTTTTACTCTTAACAAGATTAATTCATGTTTCGAGTTCACTATTATTTTATTAAAATCTTCAGCAAATCCTAGCAAATTTTTCAATGGCACGCAAAAATTGAAATAACCGCTAATAAGTGTAAGATTTTCGTCACTATTGGTTGGAGCCCATCCAGCATTAATCAAGTTATTGCTTTCAGATGTATTTAGTGAAACAGTTTTTAATTTCAGATGCAATTCCTAAATGTCGTGTAGGATCAATTTCAACTGATACAATTGTTCAGTAGTTGTATATTTGCAGAGATTGTTGAGTCTTCTTTTGTTACATAACCTTCAATATAAAGCATGCTTTCACTTGGTAAAACATAAATCTTGGTTTTGTATTGATATTCGGATTTCATCATTGTTTTTGAAAGATTGTAAGTATGAATTATAGCTGTGATACTCTTTTTTAATAATAGAATTATCAAATTGTGGTTTGTCTAATATATTAATTAAATTATTTATTTTTATGTTTTAGTTGAAATCCTAAATTTCGTAAAAATTTTCGATTAGTTTTATTTAAAAGGTTTCGTTGATGTTTGCTTTTTTGATATATCAGCTTTTTATTATGCAACTTTTGTTTACCAGAAGAAACTCTCCTTGATGTGTGTTGTATTGCAGATGATGATAGAGTGATTGGTGAATCCTTATACAAACTATTTTTGTTGCATATAATCATTCTTTAATAGGTTTCAAATGTAATCTAATAGATATTAATTCTCCACGAAAATTTATTAAAGTTTCCGTCCTGATCGACAACTCTTAAAACTAGTGTAGATATTTCTCTCGAATTTATAGGTAAATATATTGGATTCGCAGGTCTTTCTGTTATTTTATATCCTGGACTAACGTCAAGTGAAAACTGATGAATAGTATGTGCTGATACCACAAAGTAAACCAGAGTTGTAATAACTGACGTAAGGAAAAAGCTAAAATCATTTGTGGTGCAGGAACTGCGAGAAAGGGACAAATAGTGTGTGTTTGTTATGAAAATTGCAAACAAAACAAACAGAAAATATAATAAAGAAATTTAATTTTACAATATTAAATTAAAGTAATTTAAATTAAAAGTATTTATTTGTTTCTAATTGGAAAAATATAATGTGGAAAAGATTATTTGCATTAAAATGTGTAACATACGTATTAGATTTGTGTTTGAATAGTATATACATGGTGTGTGTGTGTATATAAAAAATTAAAATGCCACAATTAAGTCCCTGCTTACAAGAAAAATGTGGCCAATATATAAAAAACATGAAATTTATAAGAAATAAAAGTGAAAATGAGGAGCAAATAGATATATTCAATCATTGAAGGACTAATATTTGCTCCGGCGGACGTCATGTGTCTTATTTGGATTTGGGGTTGCTGGCTGCCAGACATGCATCTGATGATGATAATACGATATCTATTGCGAAGGTAATGAACCAGTATTTTATTTATTTAAAGAAAATAATGATTTGGTTTCTTTTTATCATGCAGTGCGTTTGAAACATGGTGTTCTAAACATCCGGATGTTATGCTATGTCCATTGTGGTTATACATTACTTGATCTAACTTTTCAATTTCGGAAAAATAATGAAATTGATTTATGGAAAGATGGAAGTATTATTCACCCTTATCGGGAATGAAAGTTCGCTTGGAATGTGTTCCCTTTCCCTTTCTGATCGCCAATGTTTGCGTTGTGTCATTATACTATTTTCCATTTTGTCCACCACTTGTTCATGGGAAATATTTCAGGTGAACAAATTGTTCGCCTTTTATTCCCGATAAGGGTGATTATTTGTGTACAGACGTTTGGATTTTTCTTTATGTAACTAATTAAAAACAACATATTTTATTTTGCAAATAAATTTATGCATTTTATTTTTCTATTTTGTCTTGAAATTTTAATTATAAGCATGTAAAGAAAGAGTGTTGAATTCAATTTATATTATTA
Organism: Tachina grossa; assembly: GCA_949987645.1. Taxonomy (NCBI): domain Eukaryota; kingdom Metazoa; phylum Arthropoda; class Insecta; order Diptera; family Tachinidae; genus Tachina; species Tachina grossa. The sequence goes on along the minus strand of OX465277.1, from coordinate 56,985,410 downwards.
CTTAATATAATTTATTATTGTTGTCAAAATGTTTGTTTAAAAAATTTAAAACTAGTAAAAGGTGTACAATTGCAGTTATATAAATGCACAAAAAATAGTTAAATATTGCATTAAACACAAATGAAAACTTATAAAAATAAATACACAATTAAATTTTAGTGTTTTAAGTTCAAGATTTTCGATCAAAGTAGCCTGCAACAGGTCTTCTGCATTCATTCTTGGCCGTGTACTGTTTGGTGCTGGTTACAGTTGCTGTTGTAGTATTTTTTAATCTTATCCGCTGCGTGCCCGCTGAAATAAAGTCAAAGTTAAAATTAGATATTATTTTACTTCAAAAATTTATAAGTATGTAAGTCTAGTTGTAATATACTTACAATTTTTTTGTTGTTTTTGCCGATGTAGTAGGTGCATCTCCAATTTTGGTGAAAGCCTGTATAAGTGCACTTTCAAGCGATTTGATTTGTTGCTGCCTTTGGTGTTTCGCTTCCAAATGTTTTTGTTAGATTTTGCGTTGCATTTCCACTTGTGCCAATTTGTCAAGTTCCCAGGCTGCGTCGTACAAGTGAGTTCACAAAAGCGACGTCCATAATTAGTGACTCTCTTGGTTTTTCTGAGAAAAATTGGGTTAAGTTTTGCCACGGCAGCTCATGTTGCCGCGCATACCCTTGACTTATTAGACAGTAAAGCGGATAAGGCAGGAGGATTTCTGCCTGTCGAATTAACGTCATCGTCATCAGATTCGATACAAATGGGCGAGTTACGCGTCTCAACAAATCATTATCCTCGGCATTTTTTTCTTTGATGGATCCATATGTTGCCTCCGGCAAGAATCCTGCTTTAACTGATTATTTTCCCACAATTAAATTACTGTTCCAAGGGATCCGGAAGATCTACCAGGCGGGCAGCCTTTCATGCATTTGTTGCTCCTAAAAAATAAAACGATTTAAATTAATATACGTGTATATTAGATAAAATTATAGTTTTTTTTACTCACATAGGTATTTTTCTGTTTTGCCAAAAATGTGCTTCTGAAAATATAGAGAAAAAACTAGCTATTATGACAATATACAGACATAAATTATCAATTGCAGAAACTATTCACCTTTAGTTTCAACCAAGATTATGTTTTTCTTAAAAAAATCTGGAAATAAATAAAATTTAAAGCATATTTCTTTAAAAAATGCCACCACGAAAGAAGCTTAAAGAATACGCAGTGACTGAGTGAGCGAGACCTCCGAAAACACTAATTATCTTCCGTCTCGTGTCATCTCTGTATATCCTCTGTGCTGATACGTTATTTATATATGATCCATTCACAATATTACATTCAATGATTACTGTATTAATATTTGTTATATCAATTGTTTTATCTGAAAAATGTTCCACTTGTTGTCGTAATACTCTCTTACTAAAACCAAGCAAAGATCCAATTGATCGTTTTTTATTGAAATAGATGGGATCTATTGTACTTTTTATAGATGTTATAAACGTATTAAAATTTTCATTAATATAAAGATCCCCTTCATTAGTCAAATCATGATATTTATCTTTAATTAAATCAACTATATCAGAAAACTCATAAGATCCCACAGGAATCTATTATATAATCACCAATATGAAATAAATTGTTTTCAACATCAACATTTGGTATTGTGTGATAAGTATCGAAGCTTATTAAACCGCAAACATAACTTTTATCAAACACAATAGGAGGGAAATAGTTTGTCACAAATAATGAAGAATGTCCGTTTAAGGTTAATGTTAACAACATCTTAACGTTCTATGAATGAATAAATCAGTTTTAAGTTAATACGATTTCTTTTATAGTGATATATCGTTATCCTTAATCCAAGAATTTTGTTTTGATGAAAAGCCTAACCATTTAACATATATCATGCTTCCTTTTCTCTTTAAAACTTTTTCAACTAAATATGTTTGTGGGTATTTTGTTTCCATCAGCTCAAATTCATAAAAACCACCTTTAATTTCATGTTTTTGATAGTCTTCTAAAATGTATGTTTTAGGATTTGTGTTTTTTATAGTTTTAACTTTAAAAATTTCTGTAGTCCAATTTGGTGTATAACCTTTTTCAAATACATGTTTATATTTACTTATTCGAACATCATCACCAACTTTAAACTTTGGTTTTTTAAAAATTTTCAAATTATTATAGACTGTATCTAAAAGAGATTTTTCATTAGAAGAATTCACTTCATTAGGTGTCATTTTTATTGTTCTATGAAATGTATTATTATATTTATCAACGAGTTCTTTATATTTATCCATTTATATGATCCTTGATAGCTAAACTTTCTCCACATCATGGCTTTTAGGTTCTATTAAATCGTTCAGAACACTATATGTTGAATAGTGTTTAATTTGATATGATTCCATTAACCGTTGAAATTGATTATTATAGAACTCTTTACCGTTATCAGTTTGCAAGTTTTTTGGGTGTCGATTACTGTTATTTAAAATACTTTTCATAGCATTCGTTACATTTAAAGCAGTTTTATTTTTTACCGCTACAACCCATGCTTTCTTTGAATATGTATCTATTACAGTTAATAGATATCGATATCCGTTATTCTTTGCTTCATAATTCCCCATCTCAACTAGATCCGCTTGCCATAAATCGTCAATTCCTTTAACAATAACTCGCCTTCTTTTAAAATTTTTTCTCGCTTGTATATGTAGCTCATCCACTATTCCTCTTTTATTAATATTCATATTACATATATGCGTATTACTATAATCGTAAAAACATATTTAAGACTCATTTAGTAAATTATATTAGCTTCTCTAAGTTCTTCAATAATAGATATTATTTCGTTTTTATGATTATTATGACCAGCATCCTCTGATGCAAGAAGTAAACGTAATCTGTCAACTAATTCATTAGGATCATCCCAATATACATATATAGTTGGGTTTACTATTGACTACAGATTTTAACAAGAGTCCACTGCTTTTTGTTGATATCTTATTAATTAACGGTTTAATTATATGTTGATATTTATATGAATTTGAACCTTTTATTTGAGTACATTTGTAATCCTTAAAATTTTCTCTATAATTCTCTAAATCTTTTTCAGTGTAATGTAAGGGTTTTGAATGAAATAATAATTGAAATAATCCTTGTGTCATATTCCACTTTGTACTTCCGAATTGAAAATAGTTGTCATCATTAAATTTTAGTTTGTTATTTGCATATCGCCAATTTCCTCTTTCGTCTATGTTGAAGCCATAAACTTTATCTATTTGATTATTATTTAGAAGCAATTTAATATTTTCTTCAAGTCTAGATTTATTTTTGTTATTATTATCATTTTCAATAACTTGATTGTGATCTTCAGCATCATAATTATCAGAACTTTCATCGAAACTATTATCATCTGATAGTGGTGTAAGTGTTATTTCTGTTTTATCATCATTAGGTTGATTATATTCTGATTGATAATTATCTGATCGATCATTATTTTTTTTTTTAACTTACGTTTAGACGTTTTTTTAGATTTCATCTCATCTTTCAACAACATTTTTGATTGATAATCAGCAATTTTTTTACTTATCATATTCAAAGGTTTAGTTATGGGTTTAAATGAATCTTCTAATAAATTCTGTTTATCTACTTCATTTAATTTTACGTTTTTTAATTTTTCCTTTAATATTTTTCTTGCCTGAACAATATCTTTTAACAATTTATTATTCATTTTAATCTGTTTTGTATCTGGTTTATATCTGCTTTAAATCTGGTTACAACCTGCTTTATATCTGATCTATACTTGATCTGTATCTGGTTTATATCTGGTTATGGACTGGTTTGTATCTGGTTACGATCTGCTTTATATCTGCACTGCATCTGGTTACAATCTGATTTATATCTGTACAAATTCATCAAAACCTTTTCTATATCTTCCTTTGGGATCATTATTTTTGGGATCATCCTTGCTTACAACTACAAATCCATATTTAAACACTCCCCACAAATTTTTGTAAACTCTTTAAACGACATATCACCAATAACATGATCATTATATTATGCCTTAAGTTCATTTCATCTTGTTTAAATATTGTAATCATATTTGCATTGTCACGTATTAGATGCTTAGGAATTTTTGTGTTTGACATAGATAAAATCAATCAATATGCTTGTGTCTGCCCATACAAAAGTAATCTCTTATTGTATTTTGTTTTTCACAAATAACGTCATCAAATATATTATAGAATAGGTTTTGCCTCAGTCGGACTTAGAACTTTTTCATTTTCCGAAAACGTGAGGAGATTTATCTCCTTTATTGGAATAATTAATGTCTTTAGATAAATATACTTTGGTTGATATAATGATTTAGAATAATGTAAATATTTTTAAAGGTAAGCCCATTAGGACGTTCTATTAAACTAATCATCACATTAGTTTTTCCACAATTTGATGGTCCTACAATTAGTGCTCGTATAGAATTTGGTAACAATTTACTATGTACAATCCTTTGTTTATTTTCTTGCGTTTCATCTGCATTTCTTACAACAATTTGTTTAGTTTGTTTAATTATTCGCATATTGATTGATCGATGACTAAAATGTCAGTGATATAAATTAAACCTTATATAAGAAAATTGCATCATTTTTAATTAATTGTTTAAATCAGACGCACTTGTAATAAAAATGCTTATAAATTTTAGTAGAAGCTATAAACGAGATCAGCATAAGACTGGAAGAGGATTCGTCAACAACTTCATAAATAAATTACCAGTAGAACTACATATACCTGGATATCAGTTTTGTGGTCCTGGTACAAAGCTTGAAAAACGACTGAAAAGAGGAGATAGGGGAATAAATTTATTGGATGTGGCTTGCAAAGAACATGATATTGCATACTCACAATCAAAAGATATTAATAAAAGACATCAAGCTAATTAAATACTAGCTGAAAAGGTTTGGCAACGAGTAAAATCTAACGATAGCGATTTAAAAGAACGAGCAAACGCTTGGTTTGTAACGAATGTAATGAAAGCTAAAGTAAAATTTGGATTAGGTATGAGGAGAAATAAATCTCGTAAGCTGAAAAAAAAGAAAAAAGTATGTAATCGAAAACTTTTTTCATCTACTGTAAAAAATACATTGAAAGTTTTAAAAAATGAGAAACCTGACAATATAAGAGATGCTGTTAAAATTGCAAAAAAAGCTGTTAATTTAAATTTTAAAAGAAAGAAGAGGATGAATATTAATATACCAAGAGTTATACCTATACCTAAAATTGTTTTGGAAAATAAATTTTCCAAAATAAATAAAATTTCCAAAAATAGTTTTGGAAACTTGCAACCGCCACTTGAAATTATCAATTACTTAAAACCACCCATCCAATATAATTACAAACAAAAACAAAAATTTAATACAATTAATTGTGGCCATTTATTTATGTTTGAAATTTTTATTTAATAAATATAATTTGAAATAAAAACAATACTCGTTTTATTTTTTAGAAATGTGTTTATATTAATTTCTCAAGAATGCAAAGAAATGTGTTTTAGATTGTGATTATTATTTTTAGATAATCACAGCAAAGGTTTTTAGGTTGAGTACGTTGTACCACAACGCTTATAATTTTTAAGTAAAAACTATTTTGAATCTTTATGTCCGGTCCGGTAGTCTTAAACTAAAAAAATTAAAATCAACTGATTATATGAATTGTGTGTATGAATTAAAAATTTAAATTTATTTCTTTAGCACAATGCTTATCAATTTTAAGTAAAAACAGTTTTTAATTTTTATTATGTCCGGTCCGGTAAAAAGTCTTAAGCTAAAAAATTAAAAACAACTGATTATATGAATTGTGCGTACGAATTAGAAATTAAAACTTATTTTTTACCACAACGCTTATCAACAGCGTTCTTATCAGTACATTCTATAAATTTTAATATTTTCTAATTGCGTAAGAATCGGAAATATATTTACGAATTTTATATTTAATGCTATTTGCGCGAGAATTTGCGCTTATCAATTTTAATACTTTCAAATTAAAACAATTTTTTTTGTTATTTTTATTATCAGTTCTCGTTGAACCTTCATAGTGAAGAGACATTAAAGCGGATTTTTTTTACATACATACATACGAAACAAATATAAAAAACAACAAAATCAAAAATTATACAAAAAATATTCGTAATACATATTCACCTTGATAAATAAGCTTATTGGCTTTACTAATATTTTTTACATAGCAATAAATAGCAAAAACAAAAAAAAAACCGTAAACACAAACAAAGTTCCCTTGAGGAATAATACTCTGCATGAGTACCTCAAAGGAAAAAAATTTTGAAGTGAGTTCTAACGGCAGAAATGCTTATTTTACTGTGAGTTCTGAAACTCTTAATGAAAAAAATATAAATAATAAATCTGATGAAAATCTTTTTTTAACGGCAAAGCCAATTTTTCGTCAGCGATCAACTTCGCTTTGTCCAATGCCAACTAGTGAATCGTTAACATTACCATTGCCTAGTACTTCTTCATTTAAGTCTGCGATATCATCCGCATCGGGCTCGCCTTCATCACTAAACCAAGTTATCACTACAGATAACAGTAGCTCAAAACCCAAGGTACAAGTGGGAATGGACAGATATATAACAGTGGTAAAGCGTGGGCGAAGCCCAAATTCTTCAAAAATTTCATCTGCCCCAAAGATGTCTAGGGATAACAGCGCATCATCTACCAATCGTCAAAATCGTTTTTCATTATTGCAAGACACCGACGACAAGCCCTCTACATCATCGCAAAAGTCTTTTAAGCCACCACCTATTTATCTGAGAGAAAAAAATTCTAACGCGCTTATAAAAAAACTACTGTCGACCATTGGTGAAAATACTTTTCACATCATTCCAATTAAACGAGGTAATATTGATGAAACTAAAATCCAAATATATAATGAAAAAGATTTCCGAAAAATTGTTAGTGAATTTGAAAAAAATAAAACAAATTTTTACACATACCAACTTAAGAGTGCTAAAGGCCTACAGATAGTATTAAAGGGCATAGATTCATATGTTGAACCCGAAGAAGTAAAATGTGCACTTGTCGACCAAGGATTCAAGGTAAAAAATGTTACCAACATATTTAATAGAGAAAAGGTCCCCCAACCCCTATTTCGGGTTGAACTGGAGTCGAATGACATACAATTGAAAAAAAATGAAGCCCATCCAGTTTATAACGTAAAGTATCTCTTACATCGAAAAATCACAGTTGAAGAGCCACGTAAGCGTTCAGGTCCCGTACAGTGCCATAATTGCCAAGAATATGGCCATACGAAAACTTACTGCAAGTTACCTACAGTTTGTGTTATCTGCGGTGAATTGCATGGTACTGCTAGCTGCACTAAGCCAAAAGATCAAGCAGAAAAAAGATGTAGTAATTGTGGAGGTAATCACACAGCTAACTATAGAGGGTGCCCTGTATTTTCTTTCGTTAAACAGGCTATGGGTCAAAAACCCAAGCTAACTCCAGCTCTACAAGTAAACGCGAACTCCGACACTTGCTCAAATCAGCCAACCAGTTACTTCACGTGTATCGTATGCTGATGCTGCTAAGACTAGTTCAATTGCCACGCAAAATGTTCCACCGCCAAATAATTCAACGAATTCAAACTCAAGCTTTAACTTTAGTCGCCTTGAAGCTACTATTGAGAATCTGGTGCTAACTATAAACAACTTTACTACAAATATGACAAGTATGATGCAAGAAATGCTGCGAATGCAGAATACACTGCTTCAAGCATTAGTTAATAAACCATGAACACGTTAAAAATATGTTTCTGGAACGCAAACGGCATTCGCCAACATAAAAATGAACTTGAGCACTTCCTCATGGAAAAAAATATTGATATGTTGGTTTCTGAGACTCATTTGACCTCAAGAAGCTTATTTAAAATAAATGGTTACACTTTATATGATACAAAGGACCCGAGAGAGAGAGAGCATGTGGTGGATCAGCAATTCTGATTAAGTCAAGACTCAAGCACTATGTCCTTGACAACGTTAGTGAAGAATATTTGCAAGCAACGAATATTTTCGTAGAAAATTTTTGTGCGAATTTCGTGATATCATCAATTTACTCACCTCCCAGATTTTCAGTTAGCGAAGATCAGTATGAGAAGTTCTACAAATCGCTTGGATCTTGTTTCGTGGCAGCTGGTGACTACAATGCAAAACATACCTACTGGGGATCGCGTCTTGTTACACCTAGAGGTCGAGCCTTGTTCAATACAATTTCTAAAATGGGCTTAGATGTCATTTCGAGTGGGGAGCCTACTTACTGGCCTACTGACGTAAGAAAAATTCCAGATGTTATAGATTTTGCCGTCACGAAAAATATTCATAGGGACTTAATTCATGTAGAGGCCTCTCTGGATCTGTCCTCCGATCACTCTCCAACAATAGTTACAATTTTCAACCCACTAAGGAGTGATTTAACTAACTCATATGTGAAGATGATTAATGGAATCAACTGGCTGGTATTCAAAAAATATCTTAGTAGTCACTGCGTAGAAAACATTCAGCTTAGATCATGCGATGATATTGAATTTAATATTGCCAATCTTAACGAAAATATTAAACAGGCTGCTGAACACGCCACTACCTCCTATCCGCAGATCGGCTTTAACAGAATTTATTCTACGGAAATTGAACGTCTTGTATGTGAAAAAAGGAGAGCTAGAAGAGAATGGCAACAACACAGATCACCCCTAAATAAAATCAGACTTAAAGAATGTACTAAACGACTCAAAAAGCTGCTATCATCGGAAAAAACTGCACTACTGGAAAAGTATTTAGAAGGTCTTGATGTAACGTCCACATCTAATTACTCTTTATGGCGCGCTACTAGAAATCTTAAACGACCCGTTGATCTTAAATCACCATTGCGTACTGCGACCGGAGGCTGGGCAAGAAGTGATAGTGAGAAAGGTAACTTATTTTCTGAGCATTTAAAATCTGTATTCACTCCCAATTCATGTACGGGTGCTGCTGATTTACCGAGTGTAGTTTCTCTACCCCCTCGTCCCTTAAGGTTTAAGATGCGTGAAGTACAAAAAGTAATTGCTGAACTCAACCCGAAGAAAGCTCCAGGTATTGATGGCATTAGTAACAAAATGCTCATGAACTTGCCTCATATTGCAATAAGAATCCTGCTATTTACTTTTAATGCTATTTTAAGAATGCAGTATTTTCCACATAACTGGAAACTGGCCAAGATCAAAATGATTCCAAAGGCGGGCAAAGATCTTACCAAGACTGAGTCATATAGGCCTATAAGCTTACTATCTACAATCTCAAAGCTTTTCGAAAAGCTGCTCATGACTAAATTGTCCAAAATTTTAACTGATAATGGGTGCATCCCGGACCATCAATTTGGCTTTAGAAGTCAGCACAGCACGATTGAACAAACGCATAGACTGGTCCAAGTTGTAAGAAGAACATTTGAAGAAAAGAAGTATTGTTCTGCTCTCTTTATTGATGTTTCTCAGGCGTTTGATAAAGTATGGCACGAAGGCCTAGTTTTAAAATTGAAGACATATCTGCCAATAAACATTCAAAAGCTTTTGGAAAGTTATATTATTTATAGGAAGTTCACTGTTGTGGAAGGAGAGTTTACGAGTGTGCCCGAAACTATATCTTCTGGTGTGCCCCAGGGTAGTATTCTGGGTCCTGTCTTGTATTTAATATATACTTGTGATATGCCTGTGAGCAATAATATCCATATTTCTACTTTTGCCGATGATACAGCCTGTATGAGTGTGCACGAAAACCCTTATGAGGCATCCCGCAATCTCCAGGAACATATCACTCAGCTGGAAATATGGTTGAACTTATGGAGAATTAAAGTCAATGAACAAAAGTGTGTTCATATAACGTTCACCCTAAGAAGAGATACTTGCTCCCCCATCAACAATCATAATATTCCTCAACATTCCCAAGTGAAATACCTTGGTATACACCTTGATCGAAGACTTACATGGAAACATCATATTGACTCTAAGTTAACTCAGATGAAACTTAAGTTAACTCAAATCTATTGGTTGATTGGCAGAAACTCAACACTCAGCTTAGACTGCAAACTTTTACTGTACAAGTCGCTTTTGAAGCCAATATGGTGCTACGGAATTCAGTTATGGGGCACTGCTTCAGCTTCCAATGTCGAGAGAATCCAACGAAGGCAAAACAAAATTTTACGGTTAATAACATCGGCTCCATGGTACATCCAAAATTCTATTATACATCGTGATTTAAATATGCCACTAGTGACTGAAGAGATTGCAAAATACGCAGGCAAATATTTAACAAAACTCGAATCACATCCTAATCCGCTTGCTCGTAATATTTTGAACTTTACTGGACACATCCGCTTAAAAAAGAGGGACACACGGGCTCTTATACCTAACACTCCAGATGGGACTACTTGAAAATACTTTCCCCCCCCCCCACTTTTTTTTGATTATCACTACTAATGTATTATTTATAACTACCACTAAGTTTATGTCCGACACTGGTCGGGCCTAATAATTTTTTTTTTTTTTATAGATTTAAGATTTGAATACTTATTGTTAGTTCACATATGAAGATACAATAAATAAATACATGCATTATAAAAAAAAAAAAAATTTTTTTATTATGTCTAATCCGTAAATATTTGCTTAATTCACAAAACCTCTTGTATCTCTGTATCGATTGTATTATCATATTAAATACAAGAGTGTAACATTTGTTGTATGAAATTTTCATATAAAAATGAAATACACTATTACACTTTTATTTTATATGTTTTTAAAATGTTGTATTCAAAGAGAGGCTCTCTGAGAGAATTTGTATGTAGCTTGTTCATCTTTTTTCATTAAAAATACGAAATACATTAATACATAACACAGAGGGTGATCACAATTGAGAAACCAAAAGTGTATTTGATACACAAATACACGATAAAGATTGTTGTGAATTAAGCAATTGTGTAAGAATTAGAAATGTATACTTTATCAAAATTTTGATGGTAGAGTTTAATATTTTTGCATGACTATATAAACCATCAATTTTTAATTATTAAAATCATTCTAAGTTGCTCAAAGTGATTATGATGGAAGCATCGATCATAATTATAGAAGATGAGGAAACGCGTTCAGCTTTCCAAGATGAACAGGACGACGAGGAAACGCGTTAGAGTCCTCCTCCTCCGTCAAATCTATCACAAAATGGTGATGATGATATGGAAGACCTGTATTCACATCATATAAAACAAATGAAACATTTAGAAAAAGAGATTGAAGAAAACCTGAAAAAGGTTAAAAAATATAAAAAGAGGTTGACTGAGGTCACACTAATCGCACTTAAAGGTATTTTGACATAAACATCAAAGATTAATTGAAAATTCATCACTGAGGCTAATCTTAGTTAACATTGAAATATTAAAATTGTTCCCGTTTAAGAAAAGTATAGGGTGTTTTTTTCAGGGGTATAGAACTTCGAATTGAAATAAAACACAAGAAAATCGTTTTAATGTCCATCAATTTGGCCTTATTGGAAGGATAATCTTATGCCATTAATGTTTAAATATGATTTCGGGCATGTGGCCGCCGCGGCTGGCTCGAATAAAGCCAATTCTACAGGTCCAATTTTCAACCACTTTTTCGAGCATATGGGGCCGTATGTTGGCAATAACGCCACGAATGTTGGCTTCCAAGTCCCCTAACGTTTCTGGTTTGTTGGCGTAGACGAGCGACTTCACATATCCCCAAAGAAAATAATCCAATGGTGTCAAATCACACGATCTTGGTGGCCAATTGACAGGTCCATTCCGCGAAATTATGCGCTCATCGAATGTTTCCTTCAATAAATCGATTGTGACGTGCGCTGTGTGGCATGTAGCGCCGTCTTGTTGGAACCACAACTCATCCACATTCATGCCATCCAATTCGGGAACAAAATAGTCGGTTAGTCGGCTCCAATTGCTGTGCACGGTGGCGAATCGATTCATTCGGGTCCTCTTCAACACTTTGCTCTACAGCGGCAATTGTTTCTTCGGTGCGCACTGTTCGACGTCTCTGCGGATGCGTATTATCACATAGAGTAAACGTAGTGCGAAAACGATCCATGGTTAACCGAATTAATTGCTCTGATGGACGATTATGTCGACCATAAAATGGACGGAGCTTGCGGTAAACTTCGCGAACTGAACCATTATTTTCGAAATAAATTTGCACGATTTGCAAGCGTTGTTCTTTTGTCAACCTGTTCATGATGAAATGGCAAACCAAACTAAATATTAATCACTTGACAGCTGACAAAATGGCCGCCAGTTAAAAAAGTGATGCCAACTTAAAGTTCTATACCTCAATAAAAAACACCCTTTATTATGAATGTCCAGTTAATTTTTACTGACCCATTTGAAATTTTTGTCAATATAGCAAGAGTATCCTCTTAAGAATGACTTAAAAACATACTTGCTATTTTTTAAGGAAACATGAAAATGTCTACTATTCTCTAAAATTTCAAGTGAGCCTATCCTATGTTAACAGAGTGTATAAACATTAGGAACAAAATTTGAAACACTACAAAATCACCCCTATTCTGCGTTTCGATTCGAATCGAAAGTTTCTCCGTTTGGCAACTTTGGTATTCTGCGTTCCGTTCTTCGATTTCTCTTTCGATTCTATGTATTCTGCATTTCGATCGTAACTACGTTTTTGAAGTTGTTATTTTAGTGGCGGAGCGTTTTCAATTTTTGTTTGTTTTTGCTTCAAAAAGTGATTAATTCAAAAAATAATGCAAGTATTAAATGCAAAAGAAGTTTTAATTAATGAACTACACACTCTGTTTTCTTTTTCTGTACTGAAATGCGATTTTTATTTAATTTATTACAGGTAGAACAGTATAAAAAGTTGCCATATCTATTTAATGGCAGCGAAAAACCAAATTGTCTACGGATTTAATTAAATTTAAACAAATAAACTTTATTTTTGTGTTACAATTATGTGTAAAAAATTAAAATATCACCTCCGGCGCGACAGGATTCTTCACACTGGAAAAGTTTGGCCACAAATACCTCTTGCTTATCTCGTTTTTTTTTTACTCTCTGTACTTAAATTTGCAAGAGTTTATTTAATGAAAATTTTCACAATATTTAATTATTATTTGTTTTAATGTTAAATCACTGTTTTTTGGCTAATTTTTTTTTTTACAAAATTGCTTAATTTTTCTGTTCCTATTTCACCCGTTTCATAGCAAAGCAGCAGGTTTAAACACACTCTTCTCTTCCTTTTCTTTCGATTCAGTTTTTTTTTGGCAGAATACCTCTTTTCGATCCGTGCGTAACTGAATGCGGGAACGTAATCGAAACACAGAATAAGGGTAATTATGTAATAAGTTTTGAAAAGAAAAGTGTTTGTATGTTATTTGCATTACAATTCGAAAACATTTCCGTTCGATTCGGATCAAATACATAATAATGCCCCCAGCTATTAGTAGTTTACTTTTAAAATCAGCGTGATTTTCTCAGAACAGACCCGTATGTTTTTCCCAACGTTCCAATTCAAATCAAGAAATGCATGTGTAAAACACGACATAGTATTTTGGTATTTATGTACATATTAGATAACAATAAGTACTCAAATCTTAAATCTATATATGTACAGTTGTTTTTCGATTTAACGAACTATATAATGTCAGTCCTGTTCGTTAAATTGAAAAATTCGTTAAACCGAGTACTATTTATGACAAAGTTTGTTTACTCAAAAACTATGGAAATAACAACTCTAAAATTTTTGGAGTATGCCTTTATTATTATTTTAATTATAAACAGAGTAATAAATAAAATAAATACAATTCATATGAATTTGTATTAAGATCTTGCATCAGAATCGTGTTAACAAAGAATAACTAAACAAAAAGTTCATTTTTAATCTAACAAAAAAATAATAATTTTTCAAGCTTATTTTTTTTGAGAACTACTACTAATACAAATCTATTTTAAATGGCTTCAACGAAATTGTTAATTTTTGTTTGTATCTGTTCGTTATATCGAGTACAAAATTACGGTACAAAGTTACGGTGTTCGTAATATAAGGTACTCAATTCAAAATTTTTATGAGTTCATTGAATCCCGAATGCGTTAAACCGATGGTTCGTTAAATCGGAAAACTACTGTACATACATACATATAATAATTAGGCCCAACCAGTGTCAGGCACAAATTTAGTGATAGGAATCAATAATACATAAATTTCGTATTAATCACAAAAATATTTTCACGCAGTTTCATATGTAGTGTTGAGTATTAAAACCGTAGTGTTCCTATTTTTTAAGCGAATGTGTCCAGTAAAATTCAAGATGTTACGAGCAAGGGGATTAGGATGGGATTCGAGTTTTATTAAGTATTTGCCTGCGTATTTTGCAATTTCTTTAGTCACTAGTGGCATATTTAAATCACGATGTAAATTTTAATTTTTTATGTACCATGGAGCCGATGTTATTAGTCTTAAAATCTTGTTTTACCTTCGTTGGATTCTCTTTATATTGGCGCCTAAAATAGCAATCTGAAAAATAAACTTGAAATATCTTTCAATTTCGTTGCAGGTTTATCCATGGAATCATATGGAGAACTTCAGATAATTTTAAATGTCATAATGAGAGGCACTTCACGTTTAGGCTTGGAATATTAATAAAAAAATAAAATAGAATATACTACACATAAACCAGAAAAGTTTGTCTTAAGTAGAACAAAAATAAGCAAATTAACTAACATGTCTGTAATTAGTAAAAAACAAACAACAATTGCAAGAATGTTTAAATTTAGAGATGATAAAATTGAGCTTTCATTACAAAAAAAGCTTTCAGCAAATTGTAATACGATGAATGCAAACAATTCACATATTCCATTTGTAATAACGGCTGAGTATATAAAGCAGAAATCTACAACAACTGACACCAAATACAGTGGACCAAACACAAAAGGTTTAGTGGCCTTCGAAAACAGCTAGTTGTTCTGTTCAACATGCGTTTGCCAGAATATTTACAACTAACTTTGGTGTTATTTGCTTATTAATAATTATCACATGTTATATGGCTTACAAATCATAAATATAGAAACAAATGAAGTTGGAACAATAATAATAAAAACTAAATAAGAAAACACGTTTTTATAATTTTATTTATTTGTTTTTTTTTTTTATCTTAATAAATTAGCAGAAAATTTACAGCTGAAGAAGTCGAAATCTCTTTCCCATCATTATGTTGGTTTGTAAATACCTGCAACAAAGTATAAAAAAATACACAAATTAACAAACGATTTTCATTTTCAGTCAAAACAAATTTCAATTCGGAAATAAATCAGAATTTAAAAATTTTTCATCAAGTTATTTATGTCGGGAAAAGAAGACATAAAAAATATCATCATTTAAGCACAAAGATTTTTAGAAATTCTTGTTAAAAAAATTTGTTAAAAATATTGAAATTACCTGCATTTGATTAAAAGTTGAAAAATATGCATTCCCTTTTTAAAAGCAAATCTGGAAAATATAATGTACAAAGTATACATGGTGTTAAAATATCGTAAAAATTAAAACAAGTTCATTAATAAACATTTGAATTACAAGTCCGGGTTTACATCTGTGTGCCATGTGCCAAGGAAACCGTAACCACTAATTACTAATGAAAAACTGTTTGATTCAGACATGTATTTATTGATTTCCAATCATGTTGGAAACTAAAATTGTCTATTAACTTAATAAATAAGTACGTGTCTGAATCAAATAGATTTTCATTAATAATTAGTGGTTACACTTTTTTAGCACATGACACACAGATGTAAACCCGGACTTACAATTCATATTTCGCGAAAATATTACGTATGCTCATCATAAAAAAAATATTGTGATGTGATGGAAAAATACCAATGATGTAGATATGTAAAAATTTAATGAATTTTTGAAGGGAAACAAAAAGTTTGATTTCGTGGGGTTGTAATGGGTGTTTTTTATTGAGGTATAGAACTTTAAGTTGGCATCACTTTTTTAACTGGCGGCCATTTCGTCAGCTGTCAAGTGATTAATATTTAGTTTGGTTTGCCATTTTATCATGAACAGGTTGACAAAGAACAACGCTTGAAAATCGTGCAAATTTATTTCGAAAATAATGGTTCAGTTCGCGAAGTTTACCGCAAGCTCCGTCCATTTTATGGTCGACATAATCGTCCATCAGAGCAATTAATTCGGTTAACCATGGATCGTTTTCGCACTACGTTTACTCTATGTGATAATACGCATCCGCAGAGACGTCGAACAGTGCGCACCGAAGAAACAATTGCCGCTGTAGAGCAAATTGTTGAAGAGGACCCGAATGAATCGATTCGCCACCGTGCACAGCAATTGGAGCTTTGTCCATCAACTTTATGGAAGATTTTGCGCAAAAATCTTGGCTTGCGACCTTACAAGATCCAGCTTGTGTAAGAATTAAAGCCGCGAGACCATGCAATGCGTCGTGATTTTGGTGTATGGGCCGAAAATGAGATTGATCTCGATGCTGATTTTCATCGCAAAATTTTGTTCAGTGATGAGGCTCATTTTTGGTTGAATGGCTACGTCAACAAGCAAAATTGCCGCATTTGGAGTGAAGAGAATCCACATGAGACCCTTGAGACGCCATTACATCCACAAAAACTGACTGTTTGGTGTGCTCTATGGGCTGGTGGAGTCATTGGGCCATACTTCTTCCGAAATAATGCTGGAGAGTCAGTTACCGTTAATGGAGACCGGTATAGAGCCATGATAACCGACTATTTTGTTCCCGAATTGGATGGCATGAATGTGGATGAGTTGTGGTTCCAACAAGACGGCGCTACATGCCACACAGCGCACGTCACAATCGATTTATTGAAGGAAACATTCGATGAGCGCATAATTTCGCGGAATGGACCTGTTAATTGGCCACCAAGATCGTGTGATTTGACACCATTGGATTATTTTCTTTGGGGATATGTGAAGTCGCTCGTCTACGCCAACAAACCAGAAACGTTAGGGGACTTGGAAGCCAACATTCGTGGCGTTATTGCCAACATACGGCCCCATATGCTCGAAAAAGTGGTTGAAAATTGGACCTGTAGAATTGGCTTTATTCGAGCCAGCTGCGGCGGCCACATGCCCAAAATCATATTTAAACATTAATGGCATAAAATTATCCTTCCAATAAAGCCAAATTGATGGACATTAAAACGATTTTCTTGTGTTTTATTTTAATTCAAAGTTCTATACCTCTAAAAAACACCCGTTATAAATGCTTTCCTTTGAACTAAAAACACAAATTTAATTATTAACTTTCATAAGTTTTTATTTGTGTTTAATGCAATATTTAACTTTTTTTTTTTGTACATTTATATAACTGCAATTTATTAGTTTTACATTTTGTAATTAAAAATTTTGACAACAGAATAATAAATTAAATTAAGTATTAATGTAAATTGAATTCAATAATGCTTATAATTAATATTTCAGGAAATATAGAAATATAAAATGCATAAATTTATTTGCAAATGAAATAAGTTGTTTTTAAATAGCTATGTAAATACATAAAGAAAAATCCAAACGAACTTAATCTATTCACAAATAATCACCCTTATCGGGACTAAAAGGCGAACATTTTGTTCACCTGAAATATTTCCCATGAACAAGAAATGGTGGACAAAATGTAAAATAGTATACTGACACAACAACGCAAACATTGGCGATCACAGTTTTAGGGAAAGGGAACCCATTCCACGCGAACTTTCATTCCCGATAAAGGCGAATAATAACTCCAACTTTACATAAATCAATTTCATTATTTTTCCGAGGTTGAAAAGTTAGATCAAGTAAATATATAACCACAGTGGACATCACATCCGGATGTTTATAATAAAGGGTGTTTTTTATTGAGGTATAGAACTTTAAGTTGGCATCACTTTTTTAACTGGCGGCCATTTTGTCAGCTGTCAAGTGATTAATATTTAGTTTGGTTTGCCATTTCATCATGAACAGGTTGACAAAAGAACAACGCTTGCAAATCGTGCAAATTTATTTCGAAAATAATGGTTCAGTTCGCGAAGTTTACCGCAAGCTCCGTCCATTTTATGGTCGACATAATCGTCCATCAGAGCAATTAATTCGGTTAACCATGGATCGTTTTCGCACTACGTTTACTCTATGTGATAATACGCATCCGCAGAGACGTCGAACAGTGCGCACCGAAGAAACAATTGCCGCTGTAGAGCAAAGTGTTGAAGAGGACCCGAATGAATCGATTCGCCACCGTGCACAGCAATTGGAGCCGACTAACCGACTATTTTGTTCCCGAATTGGATGGCATGAATGTGGATGAGTTGTGGTTCCAACAAGACGGCGCTACATGCCACACAGCGCACGTCACAATCGATTTATTGAAGGAAACATTCGATGAGCGCATAATTTCGCGGAATGGACCTGTCAATTGGCCACCAGGATCGTGTGATTTGACACCATTGGATTATTTTCTTTGGGGATATGTGAAGTCGCTCGTCTACGCCAACAAACCAGAAACGTTAGGGGACTTGGAAGCCAACATTCGTGGCGTTATTGCCAACATACGGCCCCATATGCTCGAAAAAGTGGTTGAAAATTGGACCTGTAGAATTGGCTTTATTCGAGCCAGCCGCGGCGGCCACATGCTCGAAATCATATTTAAACATTAATGGCATAAAATTATCCTTCCAATAAAGCCAAATTGATGGACATTAAAACGATTTTCTTGTGTTTTATTTCAATTCGAAGTTCTATACCTCTAAAAAAAACACCCTGTATTATGAACTTAACTGCCACCCGCCCAAAAATACTTGTGTGGCAACATTCTATTCTTAAATAGCTGTTGTTTCTTACATAATGAAAAACTGACATAGAGTGTTTGTAAACATGATTTGTCAGATTTTTACTCTATTATTTTAATCCCTTGCCAATTTGTGTCTTTTTTGCAATATATAACGTTTTTAGTAGAAATTTGCTAAAGATAACCGCAAACTAGTTAAACATTATTCGACATTTTGTTAAAAAAGAAAAGTTAAAAGCAAAGTAGTTATGACAGTAACATAAATATATGGTGAAGAATTGTATTAATAAAGGTGTATTCACATCAGTTTTTTTCTTGAATTTAAAAACTCAACTTCAGGTGGAAACGTGTGTTTCTATTATCATCCCTATCGTGACCATTTTTTCCCTCGAAATATTTCCACTTTACATCAAATTGCAATCGTGAATAATTTTTTACTAAAATGGCACTCCCTTTTTAATTCCCATTGTTTTTTTTCACTTTCAGGGCAATTATGAATAAAATTCCGCGAGAAATTTTTCCCGATGAATAATTCCAACTAATAGCAAGTAATAGGGAAAACAAAAAATTCTAATTGGAAAAGGGAGAAATTTCCCTCGGAATTTGATTCATAATTGCCCTGTTTATTTTGGAAGGTAAACTGAATTATTACATCGCATAATTTCGATATTTTCCTTCGAATTAAATATTAAAAGTTGTAAGTATTTGTTTTTAGAACAAGATTGGTCAATGAAGTCACGATTTGTTAACAATAATTTCCTGCAACACCTTTTGTCATGGAGGGCCTGTGCCAAACGGCAGCAAAGTACTAGTGTAAGTAAATTTTTGACATTTCTGACACAAAGTACACAGAGATGACACGAGACGGAAGATAAAATCGTATTCTGGACGTCTCGTTCACACAGTACCCGCGTCTTCTTTAATCTTCTTTCGTAGTTGCGTTGATTTAATGTTTTTGCAATTTATACTTTGTGTCCTTATTCGCTATGCGATTTTGGAAATTAAAAGGTTAAAATTAATATTTATGAATGAAAAAGCTTAAAGTTAAATCAGAAATTATCTGAAAACAAATCTTAATCACTTTTTTAATACTAATAATCATTTTCACACTCTGTTTTTTAATTCGACACAACAAATTCCTTGATTTAATTTTGTACAAATGTTCACTTGTTGAAATGTATTTTCATTTTATTCTTTGTGGTCTCATTCGCTATGTACTTTTTGGAAGTAAATGGTAAAATTAGTATTTTTTCAATGAAAATGCTTAAAATGAAATCTGTAATTATTTGAAAACTAATTTTAATCACTTTTTTACCACTAATAACCTTTTACACATTGTGTTTTTTAGTTAAACACTTCAAAAACTTTCAATTAAATTTGTAAAAATGTTCTTTTGTTCATTTCACAAAGTACACATTTTCTCTTGTTTGTTTTGATTATATTGCTAACAACTTAATAACAAATATACTACTGTTGTCCCTTTCTCGCCGAACCCGTGTCATAGCTGATTTTAGCTTTTTTCATCACTCACTTTCTTCACCTCTGTATACTTTGTGATTTCTGAGGCGAATAAAATTTCACTAGCCCTGGGGGCTAGTAGAATTTTTGACACAACAGATAAATTTTTGACAAGTAGCAAATAAGAAACATGGTATCATAAAATTTAAAACCACCGCCGTCGCTTCGAGCCGTCTCCCAATACATAGATTTATACGTCTTCTAAATTTTCCGTATTTTATTCTTAACACATTTGGTGTTTTATTGGTCGACTTCGATATACTGGGTGGTATTATTGATTCCGCACGGAAACGAAAATTCGACGGAAAGAACTATCGATCGATATGCAAATTGCAATTATTCATTCCTGCGGTATACGCTTTCCGTGAAATTGATTCAACGTCCCTGTTTTTATTAATTCTGACGTGGTGTAGTATCGGCTGTTGTTAAAAAAGCCTTTTAAAAGATATACATACATACACACACGTATATGTAAATACCTCCATACATACATATGTATGAACATATGCATGTCAACAAAATATAGAAAGAAGTGTTACAGATTAATCATAGAGAGTAAGTTGGAATAAAAAAATTTTAATATAAGTTAAATTAAATTAATAATTGCTTCTGTTTGGTTTTTTTTTATATTCTTACAAAAATAAAATAAGCAAATTAAATTAAAATAAGCTTTAATTTTGCTAATTTGTATATTTTCCTTACAATTTTGTTCTTTCCGTAGGCTTTCCATCATAAAATTTGAGCGTAAGCAAAATAGAGAAAAATACCGCATCAACGGAATGAATAATTGCAAATTTTGCTTCCGTAAAAAAAAATGCTTTCCAGAATCGCGGAATGGAATGAATAATTAGACCCACTATCTTCGAGTTATAGTGAGTTATACTGGCATATCTCGCGAAAATATTAAGTAGGCTCATTATAAAAATATATCGTGATGTGATGGAAAAAGCCCAATGATGTAGATATACATATAAAAAATGGAATGCATTTATTGAAGGGAAACAAAAAGTTTGATTTCGTGGGATTGTATTATGAACTTGACTGCCATCCGCCCAAAAATACTTGTGTGGCAACATTCTATTCTTGAATAGCTGTTGTTTCTTACTTGGGTGCCACATGTTCAATTTTTGACTTTCAATTCCATTCAATTTGCAATACACTCACACTTTTTTCACTAAACTAACACAATCAAACTTTTTAAATTGAAAACTAGATGGATTTCAAATTCACCTATCCATTTAAATGGCAATTTAATTTTCAATTTGAACGGCTGGTCACAGCACACATTGATTGAAGCTACAAATTTGAGTTGTTTCTTCGTCGGTGGCATTTAAAAAATGAAATTGATTATCAATTTGTGTCACAGCTATCAATTTCAAGGAATTTTGACACACAATATGTGTAATGAAATTGAAAGCCATTTATTGAACGTGTGGCTGCAGAGTTACATAATGAAAAAGTGACATAGAGTTAGGCTGAGTTTACATCTGGCATTTCTTGTGTGTCATTTTCCCAAAAAAGCGTAACCAACTAATTACTAATGAAAAACTGTTTGATTCAGACATTAGTAATTAGTGGTTACGCTTTTTTTACGCTTGTGTGACACATGACACACAGATGGAAAGCCGGCCATAGCATAAGTGACGAAATTACCTGGTTTACATTAGGTATTTTTTTGTGAAATTTCATGAAATTTGTTGCACGCAACTTTTTATTTGCTTATACAACAATTTACTAAAGCTACAAGGTGTAAAAGATCTACAAGGCCAACTGTGAATTCAACAAATATTTGGTACGAAAATGGAAAATTATGAGGAAACGGCTTCTATCTTGTTTCGAAAATTATTTGCGATTTGTTGTAATTTTTGCAATATGTAAAATCAATTTTTTTCCAGCATACATATTGTTACGAAAATGACCGTCGAAAAGGTTAAGCAGCATTACACAAAAATATTCCAACAGGGTTAATGTAAGTGTTACGCGAAAATATTCCTACAGGGTCCATGTAAAGAATAATCTAGAATAGTAGCAAACAACTAAATAAGCATGCGCAGCATATATGTGTGTACAAGCTTGATTAAACGTAAACAAGCAAAAGCAACAACAAAAAGCGTCTGCTTATTAAGAAGATTCACATATTTACACACATACATACATGGTAATTCAAACGAAAGGCAAAAGATAAACAACCACCGTGTATTGCTTAGTTAATGATGTACACACGCATGCATATACACATTTATGTACATAGTTACCACATGAACTTAATTAGGCACTTTGTAAACAGCATATAAGATGATAATGATCGTCTAGACATTGCTTGAAACTTCTAGTGGTATTTGTGTGGAATATAAAAAGAGGGGACGCAGCCAATGAGTAAAGGTAGAATTAGTAAAATCGTATCGTGATGTTGCGTGTCAGCTGACAAAAACCGTACCATATACAATGCATGTTACTAGTTATAAAATATGTGGTGGTAGCACTGCTGACGTAGGAATCTGCAGAAAACAGATTTTTCTGTAGCGAATGTCAAAAACGCCGTACTTAATGCCAGACAAAAAAAATGTCCTGTGCAAACTGTTACATTTTCTATAACTTGTGCACAAAGTTGAACGATACGGCAAGCTGTAAAGTAGAATGATACGATTTTACTAATTCTACCTTAAGTTAGTTGCAGTTGTGAGTTACTTGCGAACAAGGCAGTCAGTTGCGTGTGAACAAGTCAGTTGATAATTAAGTTGTGAATTAATAATAGTCTGCGATACAGTGGTGAGTTGATAGTTAAGAGCAGTCTGTGCTTTACTCGTGAGTTGGAGTAAAGGAGAAACTATAGGACAGCAGTCTATAGTGACAGCAAAGTCTGTCGTGAAATTGAGATTATTGTGGAGTCTATCGTGTCGACTGAAGTAAAGGGAACAGCGCAGCGAATAGACGTGTGTAAGGGTGTAAGTAAAGCCAGTGAGCCTTTATTAGTGTATTAACTGTGAGTATCGTGTGTGACAAGCAGCAGACAAAGAGGTATTGGTGTATCAACTATGAGTGTCGGCAGAGTGAGTGCCGTGTGTGACAAGCAGCAGACCAAGAGGTATTGGTGTATCAACTGTGAGTGACGGCAGAGTGTCTCGTAAGTGACGAATAGCAGACAAAGAGGTGTCACGTGATTACTTGCGCAGCCAGCTAAGAAACGTGCGTAAACTACAGCGAGGAAGGCGTAGTGGTTACCAGTTGTGAATATTTGTGTGTAATTCAGTAGTTTAAGTTGTATTAGTGTATTTAAGCTCTTGAATAATTTAGTTTAAGCGTATTTGTAAATAAAACTTGTATCATTCTTAACCCTAATTACTACACTCGGCTCTTATATTCATTTGCAAATCTTCGAGTCCACGGAAACGCGTTTTTATAGAGAGAAAAACGTAACAATATGTACATACTATATCCTCTTAAAATTTCAAGCCTTTAGAATTTATTTGAAAGTTTTAGTAAGTTTTGCGAATCATGTAATTTTTAATAACTTATTGCTCTTGTGCATAATTTTAACAAATTAGGAGGGAGACAATTTTAGCTATTTTTGCAAACAATTTTAGCGCTTGTTTGCAATTTGTTGCCAATTTCGGGAAAAAATTATTTTTTTAAAAGCAAAATCTTGGGTTTTTTACCGTTTTACCTATTTTTAATCGATCTATTTTTTGATGTTAGCAATTTTGAACAAAATCTCGCCATTTGGGCAATTTTTTCCGATGTTTTCGAATTTCTTATATCTTATATCTTTGTAAGTAATTTTAGGGCTTGTTTGCAATTTTGCAATTTATCGTGAATTTTCTATAATTTCGCAATGAAAGCGATTGTTCCCAATTCTTTGTTCTTTTTTTTCCGATTTTTAATAAGTATCAGACAGACTTTGATATATTTTTGATGGTGCCAAGTTTTTGCGAATTTTCATCACTGTAGCAAATTTTTCCAAGTTTTTGACATTCCTTACAATTTCAAGGTTGTTTAATAAATTTTAAATTTTAATTAAAATTTTATTAGCGAATTTTCGCAAAGCAGATTGTTTTTGATTCTTAAAGTTTTTGCGGTTTTGATATTTTTTTTAAAGATATTTAAATTTGTGAAATTTTTCGCGATTTATATGATGTAAGCATATTCTCGAGTTATTGCTCTTTTTGTGGTGGTTGTAAACATGATTTATTACATTTTTTCTCTATTATTTTAATCCCTTGCCAATTTGTGTCTTTTTTTTTGCAATATATAACGTTTTTAGTAGAAATCTGCTAAAGAAAACTGCAATCTAGTTAAACATTATTGGACATTTTGTCGAAAAAGAAAAGTTAAAAGCAAAGTAGTTATGACAGTAACATAAATATATGAAGAATTGTATTAATATATTACACATTTTATACGAAAGAAAATAAATATAATTGCTTATTTCACAAAACCTCTTGTATCTCTGTATCGATTGTATTATCATATTAAATACAAGAGTGTAACATTTGTTGTATGAAATTTTCATATAAAAATGAAATACACTATTACACTTTTATTTCATATATTTTTAAAATGTTGCATTCAAAGAGAGGCTCTCTGAGAGAATTTGTATGTAGCTTGTTCTTCTTTTTTCATTAAAAATACGAAATACATTAATACATAACACAGAGGGTGTTCACAATTAAAAAACCAAAAGTGTATTTGATACACAAATACACGATAAAGATTGTTGTGAATTAAGCAAATGTTAAACTAGTTTAAAATGTTAGGAAATTATGACGATTATGTTCAATCATAACCATAACCACAGAAAACAGCTATTTGAACCAAACTTATGGACAACGCTGTATTTGACTATAGGTGACTCGTCATAACACCACAGCCATCACAAGAGAAACCAATTGAATTATGGCTATGACATTATGGCCATGTCACGTCTAATTTAAGCTTTACAACAACAGTTTGAATACCCAAATGTGATTTTAACCCACTATTAAATCCTATCGCGATTTTTAATGTAAAATTTTATGGCAGAACTCGTTAAGGACCATGTTCAATTTTGCTATTTTTGCTCACTTCACGCCAGTTTTTCATTGCGCATAATCAGGGCAATTATGAATAAAATTCAGCGAGAAATATCTCCCTTTTCCAATTATAATTTTTTGTTTTCCCTATTACTTGCTATAATTGGAATTGTTCCCAGGGAAAAATTTCCCGCGGAATTTTATTCATAATTGCCCTGAATAAGTCTGATAATTTGTAAAAGTAGATGTTTATTAGAGTAAATGCAAGATGTATTTAGTTTTTTTTTTTTTTAATTTTAGTAAGTAACTTACATTACGAAAAGAAATTCCAAGCTCTTCACGTGAAAGAAGAAAGAAAGGCTGCTTCGTTGCCTTAAAATATATAGAAATATGATTGATTATTTTAAAAGAAATCAGTTAATTAATTTTAGTTCTAAAATTCGATTAATTTTTTTATTTTATCTGTACTAAAGCTGTTTACAATAACATTTAGCCATGCTCATACGCGGAAACAATTTTGTTTTCAATGAACAGTTACGCGGTATCTTCAGTAATTGGAAGGTTAAAAATCAATATAAATTCATAAACACGGACCAATTAATATCATCATAAAATACTTATTTAAAATATTAAAAGAAAAATCACAGAAAAAAACTAAAAATAAACATACCTTTTATAATAACATCGACACTGATTTTTGATCTGAAATATAAAATAATTTACTTTTAATACATGAACAAGACCAAAAAAAAAATTAATTAAATAAACTTAATCAGAACACAAAAAAGTGCAGCCAAAATTGTATAGTCATATTGGATCGTACGGTAACTTTTTTCTTCATTTGAAATTTTAGTAAAAAAAAAAGAAACGATTTAAAACAATATTCACCTTTATCGGGAATAAAACTTCACGTGAAATTAGTTCCCTTTCCCTAATATTGTAATCGCAAATTTTGACGTTGTTCTTGCGTCAGTGTACCAATTTGAGATTTTGGTCTAAGAGAAATATTTCACGTGAACAAAATGTTCCCTTCTTATTCTCGATAAGGCTGATTGTTGCCATTTAGTTCATTTCAGTGACCGGTCATTTTAGTTCATTATTTATAAATGAACTAGTTCGATCATTTAGTTCATCGCTCTTTTTAGTTCAATGAACTAGTTAGGTCTGTTTAGTTCAATGATTTTACATCTGCATGCATATGTTTGTATGTAGATATGTTGTGGTTTTTGACAGTATTAAAAACACAGATCTGTGATTAAAAAACTTTACGAAAGCTAAAATTAATTAATTAATAAATTTGCTTTATAAAGGGTTTATAAAACAAATTTAGTGTGAAAATCATTTTTAAAAATCTCATAAATCCAAAATATTTTTGTGAATAGGTTAGTATAAGTGTTTGCTTGTTTATTGCATTTGTGGTAGTAGCCAGCGATGAACAAGAACTAAATATACATACATATATGCATACATATGAATGAGTATAGAAGCAAAGCACACAAACAGAAAGAAGTAAAGCAAAACGTTGAACACATTTAGTTCATTTTGTGTCTTAGTTCTTAGTTCAAAAAATGAACTAGTTCAAAAATTGAACTAGTGAACGTAAAACAATTGAACTAGTTCACTTAGTTCAAAGTACTGAATCGTTCATTTGAACTAGTTCGTTCATAAACTACACAAGACTACTGATTGTTTAAAATTGTTTTTGTTCTCAACTATAAAACAGTTAAGAAACGTGTGTTTCTATTATCATCCATTTTTTCCCTCGAAATATTTCCACTTTTTACATCAAATTGCAATCGTGAATAATTTTTTACTAAAATGGCACTCCCTTTTTAATTCCCATTGTTTTTTTTCACTTTCAGGGCAATTATGAATAAAATTCCGCGAGAAATTTTTCCCGATGAATAATTCCAACTAATAGCAAGTAATAGGGAAAACAAAAAATTCTAATTGGAAAAGGGAGAAATTTCCCTCGGAATTTGATTCATAATTGCCCCGTTTATTTTTGAAGGTAAACTGAATTATTACATCGCATAACTTCGATATTTTCCTTCGAATTAAATATTAAAAGTTGTAAGTATTTGTTTTTAGAACAAGACTGGTCAATGAAGTCACGATTTGTTAACAATAATTTCCTCCAACACCTTTTGTCATGGAGGGCCTGTGCCAAACGGTAGCAAAATACTAGTGTAAGTAAATTTTTGACATTTCTGAGGCGAATAAAATTTCACTAACCCTGGGGCTAGTAGAATTTTCGACACAACAGATAAATTTTTGACAAGTAGCAAATAAGAAACATGGTATAATAAAATTTAAAACCACCGCCGTCGCTTCGAGCCGTCTCCCAATACATAGATTTATACGTCTTTTAAATTTAATTAGACTGTGAAAAAATCATTGTTTATATTAATCTGCGAAAAATGTTGCATCATACATATAATATTATATAATTTTTTGATACAAGAATATTGTTTTATATAAAAATGTCCTCTCAAAAATTTGTTAGTAGCCGGCGGCTTGTAGTCAAAGATTTTGCTTCGCCGCGGCAGCAATTTTTCATCAGCTTCTTTCAATGCTAAAGCGAATTTGTCAAAATTTTACATTGTCAAAAAATATATCATTTGGCACAGCTGAAAAATGAATTTTTTTTCCCCACAGCCAAATATTTTTTTGCCATAGTACTTTTCTACCGTTTGGCACACGCCCGGAGTGTGAATTTCTTTGGTTAAACAAAGTAAATTTTATGCCGATGCACCGTGGTGGTATACTAAATTTTTTCCACCGCGCCACACGATGTTTTCCCTTTAATAGTGTTTTCACACTGACACTGTTTAATTAAAAGTTGTGGCTTTACCATACAAATTGTTTTTGTTAAAACCAACTTAAAACCATTTTTGAATTGTGTTAGAAATACTGTAGCAAATTTATACTTTGTGTTCAATGTATATTCTTCATCTAGTAGTAAATATTTGAATTTTGTGCTTTCATATTTTTCAAAGTACTTTATGTCAGTTCGTAGAAATTCTTCTTATTAATTACATTAATTTTATACAAAATAAAATTACTTCTAAATATATCCAACAAATTGATTTTAAGTTGGTTTTATAAAATGCAACCTTGTTTTCGCTGTGCTAAATTCAGTGCTGCCAAGTTAAAATAACCGGAATAATGCTTTATGCCAGTGAATAAGAATATATACCAATCAATGGTCACCAAGAAGAGAAAATTCTTAAAAGCAGAACAGAACTAATACATGTTTAGTGCTGTTCCACTGAAAAAATCGCTATTGTAAATGTTTAATTGGTTATATGAAAAATATTTTTATGGGTAAATTTTATATGAATAAACTTTTGTATGTAGTAGTGCCTGAGACCGTATGTACTAGTTTTTTTTTTCAATTTCTGGATACATACTCAGCATCTACAAAAATATTTAAGCCAAATAAAAACTTATTTTTTAACTCTATATTCCCCATATATTTTGTCTATTTTTTATAGCAATAAAAAGTGCTGTTATAAAAAGATTTAAATTAATTAATTTATTTACATAAATAATATAGAAAAAAGAAATTAAATAATTTTAGTGGTATTTGAATATTCTCGGTGCATTTTTTTTTCATAAAAAATGCGACAGAAATCTGCTCTTTTTGTGTGTTTTATGCTCTCGCTTTAGATTTTTGTTAGTAGTTGTGTATGTGTTGTGTTGTGTACGTATGCAAAGCAGAATGCTAGCAGAGCCCTCATGGCAATGGGATGGTGAACTATGATACCAATTGATCAATTTTCAACTTAAAATGAATACAGCCGCAACAATAATCAAAAAATTATGGAAAAAAGGAAATTTTTTTCATTGACCTGGTGTAAAGTGAAAATATACGATATGACTGACATTCATCTGCCTATAAAAAGTTTTCTGAATTTTTCATAGAAACAAAAACAGTTGTTGTACAGTTTGTCAAATGAGTTATAAAAAGCAGAAAAAAATACAGCAACAAATACACGCATTTCTTCAGATTTATTTTATTTTGCGGAAAGTTATAGACAGTCTGTGAGTTAAAACCGGAATTTAACAAACTTGCAGTGTGAATGCAAAATCAGATGTTTATGGTTTTAATGTTAAAACCCGGTTTTAACTTTCAATGGTGAAAATGCTATAATGTAATTAATAAAAAGTTCGGATAGGTATTAGGTACTAAGCTTCAGAAAAAATATTTAAAAAAAATTTTTTTATGAGCCTACCTAATATTTTCACAATAATTCATCACAACTCGACGTTGATACCAAATACACACCATCGGCTAACTAACAAAGTTTGTTCCGAATCATATAAATACGGTAAGCTAAAAAAAATCAATGGTTATTAGTAAAATGAAATTGGAAAATATTTTTTACAAAAATTAAAAATTTTTTTTTTCTTTTAAAAGCTCATAAAAAATTCAGAACTGCAAAATATTGAACTTTTGACCATTGCGTGTAAAGGCAAATGTGTTAAGAATAAAATAAGCTAAATATGTATTATGAAAATCGGCTAAAAATGTTAAACTTTACTAGTAATTTAGTGAAAACATCCCATCTCACAAAACATCACTTTAAATTATAATACAGGGTTTGCTTTTTTCTCGCTCTAAACAAACTTAACGTTTTTTAATGTTTGTTTTCATTAAATTACTAATAAAGTCTAAAATTTTTAGCCGATTTTCATAATATTTTGCTTATTTTATTCTTAACACATTTGGTGTTTTATTGGTCGACTTCGACATACTGGGTGGTATGATTGATTCCGCACGGAAAGGAAAATTCGACGGATAGAACTATCGATCGATATGCAAATTGCAATTATTCATTCCTGCGGTATACGCTTTCCGTGAAATTGATTCAACGTCCCTGTTTTTATTAATTCTGACGTGGTGTAGTATCGGCTGTTGTTAAAAAAGCCTTTTAAAAGATATACATAAACGTATATGTAAATACCTCCATACATACATATGTATGAACATATGTATGTCAACAAAATATAGAAAGAAGTGTTACAGATTAATCATAGAGAGTAAGTTGGAATAAAAAAATTTTAATATAAGTTAAGTTAAATTAATAATTGCTACTGTTTGGTTTTTTTTTATATTCTTACAAAAATAAAACAAGCAAATTAAATTAATATAAGCTTTATTTTGCTAATTTGTATATTTTCCTTACAATTTTGTTCTTTCCGTAGGCTTTCCATCATAAAATTTGAGCGTAGGCAAAATAGAGAAAAATACCGCATCAACGAAATGAATAATTGCAAATTTTGCTTCCGCAAAAAAAAATGCTTTCCCCAATCGCGGAATGGAATGAATAATTAGACCCACTATATTCGAGTTATAGTGAGTTATACTGGTATATCTCGCGAAAATATTAAGTAGGCTCATTATAAAAATATATCGTGATGTGATGGAAAAAGCCCAATGATGTAGATATAAATATAAAAAATGGAATGCATTTATTGAAGGGAAACAAAAAGTTTGATTTCGTGGGGTTGTATTATGAACTTGACTGCCACCCGCCCAAAAATACTTGTGTGGCAACATTCTATTCTTGAATAGCTGTTGTTTCTTACTTGGGTGCCACACGTTCAATTTTTGACTTTCAATTCCATTCAATTTGCAATACACTCACACTTTTTTCACTAACACAATCAAACTTTTTAAATTGAAAACTAGATTGATTTCAAATTCACCTATCCATTTAAATGGCAATTTAATTTTCAATTTGAACGGCTGGTCACAGCACACATTGATCGAAGCTACAAATTTGAGTTGTTTCTTCGTCGGTGGCATTTAAAAAATTTATTTATTTATTTATTTACTTACTAAAGCACCCCATACACGTTTCAATTCAATTGTGAATTGAGTCTTTCAATTGAATTGATTCTTGGCCACACACTTCATAAACTGAATTGAAAGATTTTCATTCAACTGTCAAACTTATATTTTTTCACAATTAAAAATTAAAACTTCTATTGCATTTATTCATTAATTTTAATATTTTTATTTAGAATTCAATGAAATGAAATACAATTTTAAAAATACATAAATTTTTCTATACAAAATAAAGCTACAAACATAAGTTTTGACAGCTAATCAAGAGACTCGAACACACACAGCACAATCGAATTGAAAGATTTACTAGTCAACATGAAAAATCAAAATCTTTTGATTTTTCTTCAACCAACTCGACAACTGCCAAACTAATCAATTGACAAGGCCATACACGCTTTGATTTGGACAACAACCGACTCAATTGAAAATTGAATTGAATCGTGTATGGGCTGCTTAAGTCTATGAATTTACAATTCTTACACAGACTATTTATACATATACGTATATACAATTTTTGCAAAAGTTATAATATTATTCAATGCGATTAGAATATTACTTTTGATTAAATGATCTTTCAAAGAGAAATATCAACATAAAAATAAAGTTTATTAAAATCTCTACAACTTCTTATAAAGGGATCAGAATTAGCATAATTGGTTCTAAACGCTTTAATAGAAAGTGGTGAGTAATGTCGTGTAGGACGCTGTGGAACACAAAAAGAAACGTTTTCAATTAAAAAATTGCAGCCAGTATTACCATTAATTACATTTAAAATACACATAACATTTAGCATAGTTCTTCGACTACTTAAAGATGGTAGTTTAATAAGCGCAAGCCTAGCTTGATACGAAGGAAGGCATAGGGGATTCCATTGCAATCCGCGAAGGCAAAAAATTAAAAATTGTTTTTGTACCGATTCAATTGCATTAATATATATTTTATATGTTGGGTCCCAAATTATTGAGCCATATTCCAGAACAGGACGAACAAGAGATGTAAACAGTTGCTTAGTAATATAGGGGTCTTCAAATTCCTTAGCCCAACGTTTGATGAAGCCGAGTAGACATCTTGCTTTATTTATAATCAATGTAATATGTTGAATAAAATTAAGTTTAGGATCCAGTAATATTCCAAGATCAGTAAAAGCACAAACAGTTTCCAGCTCATAGGTGCCTAAGAAGTATTTAACGGCCAAATGGTTCTTTCGGTAGAAACACATATGCTTACATTTTTTAAAATTTAATTGCATAAAGTTTATATCACACCAGGAATGTAAGGAATTTAAATCTTCTTGTAGTAAGATATGATCTTTGTAGTCATTGTAGCTAAGGAATATTTTTACATCAGCGTACATTAATATGACCGAATTCTTGATTACACTAGGTAAATCATTGATAAATAAAGAAAAAAGGAGTGGTCCAAGATGACTTCCTTGTGGAACACCAGATGTAACGGGAATAGATTTAGATGTAATATTTTCAAATATGACATTTTGTTTCCTGTTAGTTAAGTATGAACTGATCCAATTTGAGTTTTTCGAAAAACCCATGGAGTGCAACTTCTTCAAAAGAAGTTTATGGTTGACCTTATCAAATGCCTTACTGAAATCTGTATAAACAACATCAGTTTGTTGTTTATTGCAAAGTTGACCAAAGTTGTGAATTGTAAGAGATTAGTTACAGTTGAACAGCCTTTACGAAAACCATGTTGGTTAGGCGATAATAAAGATGATACGAGTTTTGGTATGATACTCAATTTAGCGATTCCCCGCAATTTTTGATGTCAGCTTTGCTACCAGATTTAAACAACGGAATAATAAAGGAATCCTTCCATAGATCTGGAAATATACCAAACTTTATCGACAAATTGAACAATAAAGTAAGAGGGAGCACAAACGCATCAGCACATTTAATAAGAAGGCAACTAGGTACATTATCAGGTCCACTTTTATACAAAAATTTCAGCTTTTTTAAGCCTTCAAGAACTGAGCATCTATCAAATAATGGAATGACTTCCATGGTCCAAGAATGATTGTATAACAGAATCATTTATTTGATCGTTGACATAAGTAGATGAAAAGAAGTCTGCAAATAAATTAATTATTTCAGCATCATTGTCAGTTTCGTATTCATTTATCTTCATAGATGGTGGGAAGGAAGTTGTTTTTCTTTTAGATTTACAAAGTTGTAGAAAGACTTTGGGTTCGTCTTAAAGTTGTTTTTAACTTTGAGTAAATAGCAGTTATAACATTTTTGATTTCGTTTATTATATTCAGCACGAGCGGCACAGTATTTGGCAAAGTCCACGGATAATCCAGACTTTTTATACATTTTGTAGTATTTATTTTTTTATTTTTAATTTTAGACAGAAGTTTAGAATTCCATGGGGGACCGGAGGAAACATAAACAGTTTGGCTTGGAATACATTGGTTCATGATACAGTATACCCTGTCATAAAATTTTTTGATAATATGATTAAAGGAAAAAGCATTGTTGGTTAAGTTCGAAATGCATAGCAAACTCTTCCAGTTGGTATTATATAGCAATTCATTTATTCGGTGATAATTGTTTTTTTGAAAACAAAACTTTTTTAATTTCGAGGCTTTAGCAGCGAGCGATATATGATATGACGAAAAATGTACATTTACTTCGATTGTAGGATGATGATGGTCTTCCGGTATGGTCATTGGATCAGTTCGAACGACAGAGGTATCAACACCATCATTTATAAAAACTAAGTCCAAAAGTTTATGGTTACAATTAAAGTTGCCATTTATCTGATAAAGATTCAAATCCAGTAAAGAATTTATAAATTCAGCGTATTTAAAGTTGCCACCAGAATTATATGGCACAAAGTAACCATTATCAGTTGAAAAATTCCAAGAAATCATAGGCATATTAAAATCACCAACGGCAATGATAGTGTCATTTAAATGAGACATACATATGTACAACAGTATAAATAGCATCACAATGTTTCTGGTAAATTGTTTCAGGTGAGTTGGGAGGGATATAGGAACAGGTAACGAAAATTATTTTGTGTTTAAGCTTTACTAACACACCAGTAAATTCAATATCCAGTGTGGAAGATAATAACACACCACCTCCTCACATATTATTGCCCCGATCCCGTCTATATATTATATAATTTGTACATAGTATTTCTGTGTCCAATGCATTATCAGTGAACCAAGTTTCAGTAAAAGCTATAATTTGGAAGTTAAATGCATAACTCTGATTAAATAGTGCAGATAATTTCGTGTTAATGCCGCGAACATTTTGGTATAATAGAGTAAAATTTTCAACACAAGAACTTAGTTTTTTGAGATGTTAGTTTCAGGCAGTCGCACAGGATTCCTCTGTCTTGCCTTAAATACAAATTCACGTACATATATTCCAGGGGGCCAAAATCCAGGAGCAATAATGATGTTAAAAATTTCATCAGCGACAGTTATTTTGAAAGATGACACAATTCTAGGCTCAGAATATGAAAATTTGTATACTGAAGTAAATAGGCCGGTACCACACTTTTAATATAAGTAAGATTTTACATCCTCTACAGTAGTATCAGAGGCCAAGCGACAAACGAAAATTGTTTTGTTCGGAGGTATAACTCTAAGCGGCTTATGAGTGTTAAGACAATTATTCACAGCAATATCAGTAGATGCTAAAGATTGAGCATAACTAGTTTGATCGTCTAATAAATTATTAGCGGCAGTATTTGGATTATGTATGTATTCGTTATTAACAGGTGGTAATATGTTATTAATAGACGTTTGAATACGATAGTCCACATGTTCCACCGTAGAAACAGTGTTTTCATCAACAGAGACTACTTCATCCGCTGAAAAATTATATACTAGTTCAGAATTTATTATATTAGATTTATTAGAACCAGAGGAAGACATGGGTAAAGAACACTGGGTGGCCACAGTTTTAACGTTTTTCTTTTTATGCTTTGGTGACAAGTTTTGTAGTGAGTTCACAAATTTGTCCAAGTTATTATACTTAGAAAAAAGCTCACCAAAACCGGCGAGTTTCGCCTGCAGCGACAGAAATTCTTGGTTAATTTTTTCGAATTCAGCCTTGGAATTTTTAAATAGATTATAGAATTCTATCCCGACGTCTCTACAGCTTACGCACATCCAATTCAAAGACTTTTGTGAGTCAGCAAGAGCATCAACATCACGTGGCCTAAGATTACTACTACAGCATTTAAGGTGATAATATTTAAGGCATAACCAACACGATACCATGCGATCTGTTTCAGGATTAAGGGATTTTACGTTCGAACACTACATATTTAATAATTAAAGAAGCAAAAAAAATCTAAAATAATATGTATGTATTTGTAATTATTTAATGGTGGATGTATTGTTTGTTGGGAAATTATGGATTTAATGAATAGCTATTTTCCAATAGATGGCGCTACTAGTTTATTTATGTCTTGAAATTTTCGTATCAACCAGCTTTGATATATATCAGCTGTTTATTAAATAGCAATAAATAAAATGAAAGCAACAACAACTCTATCACAGCCTTATGACCAAAACTTTGCAAACCTTTTTTTGGTTTAAAAAGATCCCTCGTTACAGCAAAACGCCAAACAGAACTCACAGTAATATCGGTGCATACGTTCAAAACAATATCAATACCAATTTAAATCTTCCGATCAAGCAAAACCACAAATTTAAGATACACTTCAAATTATCAGTTGAGACACCAGACCAAAGGAGACTCCTTTCTTCCTTTTTTCTTTGTTTTTGTGAAACGATCAATGTTCGTACACAGTTTCATAAATAAACACCAAACAGCCAGGCAGAATAAATCACAAATCTCCAGATTGAGATGAATATTTACGAATAAAAATGAAATTGATTATCAATTTGTGTCACAGCTATCAATTTCAAGGAATTTTGACACACAATATGTGTAATGAAATTGAAAGCCATTTATTGAACGTGTAGCTGCAGAGTTACATAATGAAAAACTGACATAGAGTTAGACTGAGTTTACATCTGGCATTTCTTGTGTGTCATTTTCCCAGAAAAGCGTAACCAACTAATTACTAATGAAAAACTGTTTGATTCAACATGTATTTATTGATTTAAACAGTTTCCAATCGTGTTGGATTCTACCAAATCATCTATTAGTTATCTATGAAACTGTTTATCTTAATAAATACGTGTCTGAATCAAACTGTTTTTCATTAGTAATTAGTGGTTACGCATTTTTTTCGCTTGTGTGGCACGTGGCATACAGATTGAAACTCGGCCATAGCATAAGTGACGAAATTACCTGGTTTACATTAGGTATTTTTTCATGAAATTTGTTGCAAGGTGTAAAAGATCTACAAGGCCAACTGTGAATTCAACTAGTATTTGGTACGAAAATGGAAAATTATGAGGAAACGGCTTCTATCTTGTTTCGAAAATTATTTGCGATTTGTTGTAATTTTTGCAATATGTAAAATAAATTTTTTTCCAACATATATATGTAAATACTATATCCTCTTAAAATTTCAAGCCTTTAGAATTTATTTGAAAGTTTTAGTAAGTTTTGCGAATCATGTAATTTTTAATAACTTATTGCTCTTGTGCATAATTTTAACAAATTAGGAGGGAGACAATTTTAGCTATTTTTGCAAACAATTTTAGCGCTTGTTTGCAATTTGTTGCCAATTTCGGGAAAAAATTATTTTTTTAAAAGCAAAATCTTGGGTTTTTTACCGTTTTACCTATTTTTAATCGATCTATTTTTTGATGTTAGCAATTTTGAACAAAATCTCGCCATTTGGGCAATTTTTTCCGATGTTTTGGAATTTCTTATATCTTATATCTTTGTAAGTAATTTTAGGGCTTGTTTGCAATTTTGCAATTTATCGTGAATTTTCTATAATTTCGCAATGAAAGCGATTGTTCCCAATTCTTTGTTCTTTTTTTTTCCGATTTTTAATAAGTATCAGACAGACTTTGATATATTTTTGATGGTGCCAAGTTTTTGCGAATTTTCATCACTGTAGCAAATTTTTCCAAGTTTTTGACATTCCTTACAATTTCAAGGTTGTTTAATAAATTTTAATTAAAATTTTATTAGCGAATTTTCGCAAAGCAGATTGTTTTTGATTCTTAAAGTTTTTGCGGTTTTGATATTTTTTTTAAAGATATTTAAATTTGTGAAATTTTTCGCGATTTATATGATGTAAGCCTATTCTCGAGTTATTGCTCTTTTTGTGGTGTTTGTAAACATGATTTATTACATTTTTCCTCTATTATTTTAATCCCTTGCCAATTTGTGTCTTTTTTTGCAATATATAACGTTTTTAGTAGAAATCTGCTAAAGAAAACTGCAATCTAGTTAAACATTATTGGACATTTTGTCGAAAAAGAAAAGTTAAAAGCAAAGTAGTTATGACAGTAACATAAATATATGGTGAAGAATTGTATTAATATATTACACATTTTATACGAAAGAAAATAAATATAATTGCTTATTTCACAAAACCTCTTGTATCTCTGTATCGATTGTATTATCATATTAAATACAAGAGTGTAACATTTGTTGTATGAAATTTTCATATAAAAATGAAATACACTATTACACTTTTATTTCATATATTTTTAAAATGTTGCATTCAAAGAGAGGCTCTCTGAGAGAATTTGTATGTAGCTTGTTCTTCTTTTTTCATTAAAAATACGAAATACATTAATACATAACACAGAGGGTGTTCACAATTAAAAAACCAAAAGTGTATTTGATACACAAATACACGATAAAGATTGTTGTGAATTAAGCAAATGTTAAACTAGTTTAAAATGTTAGGAAATTATGACGATTATGTTCAATCATAACCATACCACAGAAAACAGCTATTTGAACCAAACTTATGGACAACGCTGTATTTGACTATAGGTGACTCGTCATAACACCACAGCCATCACAAGAGAAACCAATTGAATTATGGCTATGACATTATGGCCATGTCACGTCTAATTTAAGCTTTACGACAACAGTTTGAATACCCAAATGTAATTTTAACCCACTATTAAATCCTACCGCGATTTTTAATATAAAATTTTATGGCAGAACTCGTTAAGGACCATGTTCAATTTTGCTATTTTTGCTCACTTCACGCCAGTTTTTCATTGTGCATAATCAGGGCAATTATGAATAAAATTCAGCGAGAAATATCTCCCTTTTCCAATTATAATTTTTTGTTTTCCCTATTACTTGCTATAATTGGAATTGTTCCCAGGGAAAAATTTCCCGCGGAATTTTGTTCATAATTGCCCTGAATAAGTCTGATAATTTGTAAAAGTAGATGTTTATTAGAGTAAATGCAAGATGTATTTTTTTTTTTTTTTTTTTAATTTTAGTAAAGTAACTTACATTACGAAAAGAAATTCCAAGCTCTTCACGTGAAAGAAGAAAGAAAGGCTGCTTCGTTGCCTTAAAATATATAGAAATATGATTGATTATTTTAAAAGAAATCAGTTAATTAATTTTAGTTCTATACTAAAGCTGTTTACAATAACATTTAGCCATTCTCATACGCGGAAACAATTATGTTTTTAATGAACAGTTACGCGGTATCTTCAGTAATTGGAAGGTTAAAAATCAATATAAATTCATAAACACGGACCAATTAATATCATCATAAAATACTTATTTAAAATATTAATAGAAAAATCACAGAAAAAAACTAAAAATAAACATACCTTTTATAATAACATCGACACTGATTTTTGATCTGAAATATAAAATAATTTACTTTTAATACATGAACAAGACCAAAAAAAAAAAAAAAATTAATTAAATAAATAATAAATAAATAAATAATCAGAACACAAAAAAGTGCAGCCAAAATTGTATAGTCATATTGGATCGTACGGTAACTTTTTTCTTCATTTGAAATTTTAGTAAAAAAAAGAAACGACTTAAAACAATATTCACCTTTATCGGGAATAAAACTTTACGTGAAATTAGTTCCCTTTCCCTAATATTGTAATCGCAAATTTTGACGTTGTTCTTGTGTCAGTGTACCATTTTGAGATTTTGGTCTAAGAGAAATATTTCACGTGAACAAAATGTTCGCTTCTTATTCTCGATAAGGCTGATTGTTAGACTTGTGCCATTTAGTTCATTTCAGTGACCGGTCATTTTAGTTCATTATTTATAAATGAACTAGTTCGATCATTTAGTTCAATCGCTCTTTTTAGTTCAATGAACTAGTTAGGTCTGTTTAGTTCAATGATTTTACATCTGCATGCATATGTTTGTATGTAGATATGTTGTGGTTTTTGACAGTATTAAAAATACAGATCTGTGATTAAAAAACTTTACGAAAGCTAAAATTAATTAATTAATAAATTTGCTTTATAAAGGGTTTATAAAACAAATTTAGTGTGAAAATAATTTTTAAAAATCTCATAAATCCAAAATATTTTTGTGAATAGGTTAGTATAAGTGTTTGCATGTTTATTGCATTTGTGGTAGTAGCCAGCGATGAACAAGAACTAAATATACATACATATATGCATACATATGAATGAGTATAGAAGCAAAGCACACAAACAGAAAGAAGTAAAGCAAAACGTTGAACACATTTAGTTCATTTTGTGTCTTAGTTCTTAGTTCAAAAAATGAACTAGTTCAAAAATTGAACTAGTGAACGTAAAACAATTGAACTAGTTCACTTAGTTCAAAGTACTGAATCGTTCATTTGAACTAGTTCGTTCATAAACTACACAAGACTACTGATTGTTTAAAATTGTTTTTGTTCTCAACTATAAAACAGTTAAGAAACGTGTGTTTCTATTATCATCCATTTTTTCCCTCGAAATATTTCCACTTTTTACATCAAATTGCAATCGTGAATAATTTTTTACTAAAATGGCACTCCCTTTTTAATTCCCATTGTTTTTTTTCACTTTCAGGGCAATTATGAATAAAATTCCGCGAGAAATTTTTCCCGATGAATAATTCCAACTAATAGCAAGTAATAGGGAAAACAAAAAATTCTAATTGGAAAAGGGAGAAATTTCCCTCGGAATTTGATTCATAATTGCCCTGTTTATTTTGGAAGGTAAACTGAATTATTACATCGCATAATTTCGATATTTTCCTTCGAATTAAATATTAAAAGTTGTAAGTATTTGTTTTTAGAACAAGATTGGTCAATGAAGTCACGATTTGTTAACAATAATTTCCTGCAACACCTTTTGTCATGGAGGGCCTGTGCCAAACGGCAGCAAAGTACTAGTGTAAGTAAATTTTTGACATTTCTGACACAAAGTACACAGAGATGACACGAGACGGAAGATAAAATCGTATTCTGGACGTCTCGTTCACACAGTACCCGTGTCTTCTTTAATCTTCTTTCGTAGTTGCGTTGATTTAATGTTTTTGCAATTTATACTTTGTGTCCTTATTCGCTATGCGATTTTGGAAATTAAAAGGTTAAAATTAATATTTATGAATGAAAAAGCTTAAAGTTAAATCAGAAATTATCTGAAAACAAATCTTAATCACTTTTTTAATACTAATAATCATTTTCACACTCTGTTTTTTAATTCGACACAACAAATTCCTTGATTTAATTTTGTACAAATGTTCACTTGTTGAAATGTATTTTCATTTTATTCTTTGTGGTCTCATTCGCTATGTACTTTTTGGAAGTAAATGGTAAAATTAGTATTTTTTCAATGAAAATGCTTAAAATGAAATCTGTAATTATTTGAAAACTAATTTTAATCACTTTTTTACCACTAATAACCTTTTACACATTGTGTTTTTTAGTTAAACACTTCAAAAACTTTCAATTAAATTTGTAAAAATGTTCTTTTGTTCATTTCACAAAGTACACATTTTCTCTTGTTTGTTTTGATTATATTGCTAACAACTTAATAACAAATATACTACTGTTGTCCCTTTCTCGCCGAACCCGTGTCATAGCTGATTTTAGCTTTTTTCATCACTCACTTTCTTCACCTCTGTATACTTTGTGATTTCTGAGGCGAATAAAATTTCACTAGCCCTGGGGGCTAGTAGAATTTTTGACACAACAGATAAATTTTTGACAAGTAGCAAATAAGAAACATGGTATCATAAAATTTAAAACCACCGCCGTCGCTTCGAGCCGTCTCCCAATACATAGATTTATACGTCTTCTAAATTTTCCGTATTTTATTCTTAACACATTTGGTGTTTTATTGGTCGACTTCGATATACTGGGTGGTATTATTGATTCCGCACGGAAACGAAAATTCGACGGAAAGAACTATCGATCGATATGCAAATTGCAATTATTCATTCCTGCGGTATACGCTTTCCGTGAAATTGATTCAACGTCCCTGTTTTTATTAATTCTGACGTGGTGTAGTATCGGCTGTTGTTAAAAAAGCCTTTTAAAAGATATACATACATACACACACGTATATGTAAATACCTCCATACATACATATGTATGAACATATGCATGTCAACAAAATATAGAAAGAAGTGTTACAGATTAATCATAGAGAGTAAGTTGGAATAAAAAAATTTTAATATAAGTTAAGTTAAATTAATAATTGCTACTGTTTGGTTTTTTTTTATATTCTTACAAAAATAAAACAAGCAAATTAAATTAAAATAAGCTTTAATTTTGCTAATTTGTATATTTTCCTTACAATTTTGTTCTTTCCGTAGGCTTTCCATCATAAAATTTGAGCGTAAGCAAAATAGAGAAAAATACCGCATCAACGGAATGAATAATTGCAAATTTTGCTTCCGTAAAAAAAAATGCTTTCCCCAATCGCGGAATGGAATGAATAATTAGACCCACTATCTTCGAGTTATAGTGAGTTATACTGGCATATCTCGCGAAAATATTAAGTAGGCTCATTATAAAAATATATCGTGATGTGATGGAAAAAGCCCAATGATGTAGATATACATATAAAAAATGGAATGCATTTATTGAAGGGAAACAAAAAGTTTGATTTCGTGGGGTTGTA
This sequence comes from Tachina grossa, assembly GCA_949987645.1. Lineage (NCBI taxonomy): Eukaryota > Metazoa > Arthropoda > Insecta > Diptera > Tachinidae > Tachina > Tachina grossa. The sequence goes on along the minus strand of OX465277.1, from coordinate 56,943,167 downwards.
TTATGAACTTGACTGCCACCCGCCCAAAAATACTTGTGTGGCAACATTCTATTCTTGAATAGCTGTTGTTTCTTACTTGGGTGCCACATGTTCAATTTTTGACTTTCAATTCCATTCAATTTGCAATACACTCACACTTTTTTCACTAACACAATCAAACTTTTTAAATTGAAAACTAGATTGATTTCAAATTCACCTATCCATTTAAATGGCAATTTAATTTTCAATTTGAACGGCTGGTCACAGCACACATTGATTGAAGCTACAAATTTGAGTTGTTTCTTCGTCGGTGGCATTTAAAAAATGAAATTGATTATCAATTTGTGTCACAGCTATCAATTTCAAGGAATTTTGACACACAATATGTGTAATGAAATTGAAAGCCATTTATTGAACGTGTGGCTGCAGAGTTACATAATGAAAAAGTGACATAGAGTTAGGCTGAGTTTACATCTGGCATTTCTTGTGTGTCATTTTCCCAAAAAAGCGTAACCAACTAATTACTAATGAAAAACTGTTTGATTCAGACATTAGTAATCAGTGGTTACGCTTTTTTTACGCTTGTGTGACACATGACACACAGATGGAAAGCCGGCCATAGCATAAGTGACGAAATTACCTGGTTTACATTAGGTATTTTTTCGTGAAATTTCATGAAATTTGTTGCACGCAACTTTTTATTTGCTTATACAACAATTTACTAAAGCTACAAGGTGTAAAAGATCTACAAGGCCAACTGTGAATTCAACTAATATTTGGTACGAAAATGGAAAATTATGAGGAAACGGCTTCTATCTTGTTTCGAAAATTATTTGCGATTTGTTGTAATTTTTGCAATATGTAAAATCAATTTTTTTCCAGCATACATATTGTTACGAAAATGACCGTCGAAAAGGTTAAGCAGCATTACACAAAAATATTCCAACAGGGTTAATGTAAGTGTTACGCGAAAATATTCCTACAGGGTCCATGTAAAGAATAATCTAGAATAGTAGCAAACAACTAAATAAGCATGCGCAGCATATATGTGTGTACAAGCTTGATTAAACGTAAACAAGCAAAAGCAACAACAAAAAGCGTCTGCTTATTAAGAAGATTCACATATTTACACACATACATACATGGTAATTCAAACGAAAAGCAAAAGATAAACAACCACCGTGTATTGCTTAGTTAATGATGTACACACGCATGCATATACACATTTATGTACATAGTTACCACATGAACTTAATTAGGCACTTTGTAAACAGCATATAAGATGATAATGATCGTCTAGACATTGCTTGAAACTTCTAGTGGTATTTGTGTGGAATATAAAAAGAGGGGAGGCAGCCAATGAGTAAAGGTAGAATTAGTAAAATCGTATCGTGATGTTGCGTGTCAGCTGACAAAAACTGCATGTTACTAGTTATAAAATATGTGGTGGTAGCACTGCTGACGTAGGAATCTGCAGAAAACAGATTTTTCTGTAGCGAATGACAAACACGCCGTACTTAATGCCAGACAAAAAAAAATGTCCTGTGCAAACTGTTACATTTTCTATAACTTGTGCACAAAGTTGAACGATACGGCAAGCTGTAAAGTAGAATGATACGATTTTACTAATTCTACCTTAAGTTAGTTGCAGTTGTGAGTTACTTGCGAACAAGGCAGTCAGTTGCGTGTGAACAAGTCAGTTGATAATTAAGTTGTGAATTAATAATAGTCTGCGATTCAGTGGTGAGTTGATAGTTAAGAGCAGTCTGTGCTTTACTCGTGATTTGGAGTAAAGGAGAAACTATAGGACAGCAGTCTATAGTGACAGCAAAGTCTGTCGTGAAATTGAGATTATTGTGGAGTCTATCGTGTCGACTGAAGTAAAGGGAACAGCGCAGCGAATAGACGTATGTAAGGGTGTAAGTAAAGCCAGTGAGCCTTTATTAGTGTATTAACTGTGAGTGTCGTGTGTGACAAGCAGCAGACAAAGAGGTATTGGTGTATCAACTATGAGTGACGGCAGAGTGTCTCGTAAGTGACGAATAGCAGACAAAGAGGTGTCACGTGATTACTTGCGCAGCCAGCTAAGAAACGTGCGTAAACTACAGCGAGGAAGGCGTAGTGGTTACCAGTTCTGAATATTTGTGTGTAATTCAGTACTTTAAGTTGTATTAGTGTATTTAAGCTCTTGAATAATTTAGTTTAAGCGTATTTGTAAATAAAACTTGTATCATTCTTAACCCTAATTACTACACTCGGCTCTTATATTCATTTGCAAATCTTCGAGTCCACGGAAACGCGTTTTTATAGAGAGAAAAACGTAACAATATGTACATACTATATCCTCTTAAAATTTCAAGCCTTTAGAATTTATTTGAAAGTTTTAGTAAGTTTTGCGAATCATGTAATTTTTAATAACTTATTGCTCTTGTGCATAATTTTAACAAATTAGGAGGGAGAAAATTTTAGCTATTTTTGCAAACAATTTTAGCGCTTGTTTGCAATTTGTTGCCAATTTCGGGAAAAAATTATTTTTTTAAAAGCAAAATCTTGGGTTTTTTACCGTTTTACCTATTTTTAATCGATCTATTTTTTGATGTTAGCAATTTTGAACAAAATCTCGCCATTTGGGCAATTTTTTCCGATGTTTTGGAATTTCTTATATCTTATATCTTTGTAAGTAATTTTAGGGCTTGTTTGAAACAAAAGTGTATTTGATACACAAATACACGATAAAGATTGTTGTGAATTAAGCAAATGTTAAACTAGTTTAAAATGTTAGGAAATTATGACGATTACGTTCAATCATAACCATAACCACAGAAAACAGCTATTTGAACCAAACTTATGGACAACGCTGTATTTGACTATAGGTGACTCGTCATAACACCACAGCCATCACAAGAGAAACCAATTGAATTATGGCTATGGACATTATGGCCATGTCACGTCTAATTTAAGCTTTACAATAACAGTTTGAATACCCAAATGTGATTTTAACCCACTATTAAATCCTATCGCGATTTTTAATGTAAAATTTTATGGCAGAACTCGTTAAGGACCATGTTCAATTTTGCTATTTTTGCTCACTTCACGCCAGTTTTCATTGTGCATAATCAGGGCAATTATGAATAAAATTCAGCGAGAAATATCTCCCTTTTCCAATTATAATTTTTTGTTTTCCCTATTACTTGCTATTAATTGGAATTGTTCCCAGGGAAAAATTTCCCGCGGAATTTTATTCATAATTGCCCTGAATAAGTCTGATAATTTGTAAAAGTAGATGTTTATTAGAGTAAATGCAAGATGTATTTAGTTTTTTTTTTTTTTTTTTTAATTTTAGTAAAGTAACTTACATTACGAAAAGAAATTCCAAGCTCTTCACGTGAAAGAAGAAAGGCTGCTTCGTTGCCTTAATATATATAGAAATATGATTGATTATTTTAAAAGAAATCAGTTAATTAATTTTAGTTCTAAAATTCGATTAATTTTTTATTTTATCTATACTAAAGCTGTTTACAATAACATTTAGCCATTCTCATACGCGGAAACAATTTTGTTTTTAATGAACAGTTACGCGGTATCTTCAGTAATTGGAAGGTTAAAAATCAATATAAATTCATAAACACGGACCAATTAATATCATCATAAAATATTTATTTAAAATATTAATAGAAAAATCACAGAAAAAAACTAAAAATAAACATACCTTTTATAATAACATCGACACTGATTTTTGATCTGAAATATAAAATAATTTACTTTTAATACATGAACAAGACCAAAAAAAAAATTAATTAAATAAACTTAATCAGTACACAAAAAAGTGCAGCCAAAATTGTATAGTCATATTGGATCGTACGGTAACTTTTTTCTTCATTTGAAATTTTAGTAAAAAAAAAAGAAACGATTTAAAACAATATTCACCTTTATCGGGAATAAAACTTCACGTGAAATTAGTTCCCTTTCCCTAATATTGTAATCGCAAATTTTGACGTTGTTCTTGTGTCAGTGTACCAATTTGAGATTTTGGTCTAAGAGAAATATTTCACGTGAACAAAATGTTCGCTTCTTATTCTCGATAAGGCTGATTGTTAGACTTGTGCCATTTAGTTCATTTCAGTGACCGGTCATTTTAGTTCATTATTTATAAATGAACTAGTTCGATCATTTAGTTCAATCGCTCTTTTTAGTTCAATGAACTAGTTAGGTCTGTTTAGTTCAATGATTTTACATCTGCATGCATATGTTTGTATGTAGATATGTTGTGGTTTTTGACAGTATTAAAAACACAGATCTGTGATTAAAAAACTTTACGAAAGCTAAAATTAATTAATTAATAAATTTGCTTTATAAAGGGTTTATAAAACAAATTTAGTGTGAAAATCATTTTTAAAAATCTCATAAATCCAAAATATTTTTGTGAATAGTTAGTATAAGTGTTTGCTTGTTTATTGCATTTGTGGTAGTAGCCAGCGATGAACAAGAACTAAATATACATACATATATGCATACATATGAATGAGTATAGAAGCAAAGCACACAAACAGAAAGAAGTAAAGCAAAACGTTGAACACATTTAGTTCATTTTGTGTCTTAGTTCTTAGTTCAAAAAATGAACTAGTTCAAAAATTGAACTAGTGAACGTAAAACTTTTGAACTAGTTCACTTAGTTCAAAGTACTGAATCGTTCATTTGAACTAGTTCGTTCATAAACTACACAAGACTACTGATTGTTTAAAATTGTTTTTGTTCTCAACTATAAAACAGTTAAGAAACGTGTGTTTCTATTATCATCCCTATCGTGACCATTTTTTCCCTCGAAATATTTCCACTTTACATCAAATTGCAATCGTGAATAATTTTTCCCTAGAATGGCACTCCCTTTTTAATTCCCATTGTTTTTTTTTTCACTTTCAGGGCAATTATGAATAAAATTCCGCGAGAAATTTTTCCCGATGAATAATTCCAACTAATAGCAAGTAATAGGGAAAACAAAAAATTCTAATTGGAAAAGGGAGAAATTTCCCTCGGAATTTGATTCATAATTGCCCTGTTTATTTTGGAAGGTAAACTGAATTATTACATCGCATAATTTCGATATTTTCCTTCGAATTAAATATTAAAAGTTGTAAGTATTTGTTTTTAGAACAAGATTGGTCAATGAAGTCACGATTTGTTAACAATAATTTCCTGCAACACCTTTTGTCATGGAGGGCCTGTGCCAAACGGCAGCAAAGTACTAGTGTAAGTAAATTTTTGACATTTCTGACACAAAGTACACAGAGATGACACGAGACGGAAGATAAAATCGTATTCTGGACGTCTCGTTCACACAGTACCCGTGTCTTCTTTAATCTTCTTTCGTAGTTGCGTTGATTTAATGTTTTTGCAATTTATACTTTGTGTCCTTATTCGCTATGCGATTTTGGAAATTAAAAGGTTAAAATTAATATTTATGAATGAAAAAGCTTAAAGTTAAATCAGAAATTATCTGAAAACAAATCTTAATCACTTTTTTAATACTAATAATCATTTTCACACTCTGTTTTTTAATTCGACACAACAAATTCCTTGATTTAATTTTGTACAAATGTTCACTTGTTGAAATGTATTTTCATTTTATTCTTTGTGGTCTCATTCGCTATGTACTTTTTGGAAGTAAATGGTAAAATTAGTATTTTTTCAATGAAAATGCTTAAAATGAAATCTGTAATTATTTGAAAACTAATTTTAATCACTTTTTTACCACTAATAACCTTTTACACATTGTGTTTTTTAGTTAAACACTTCAAAAACTTTCAATTAAATTTCTAAAAATGTTCTTTTGTTCATTTCACAAAGTACACATTTTCTCTTGTTTGTTTTGATTATATTGCTAACAACTTAATAACAAATATACTACTGTTGTCCCTTTCTCGCCGAACCCGTGTCATAGCTGATTTTAGCTTTTTTCATCACTCACTTTCTTCACCTCTGTATACTTTGTGATTTCTGAGGCGAATAAAATTTCACTAGCCCTGGGGGCTAGTAGAATTTTTGACACAATAGATGAATTTTTGACAAGTAGCAAATAAGAAACATGGTATCATAAAATTTAAAACCACCGCCGTCGCTTCGAGTCATCTATCAATACATAGATTTATACGTCTTCTAAATTTTCCGTATTTTATTCTTAACACATTTGGTGTTTTATTGGTCGACTTCGATATACTGGGTGGTATTATTGATTCCGCACGGAAAGGAAAATTCGACGGAAAGAACTATCGATCGATATGCAAATTGCAATTATTCATTCCTGCGGTATACGCTTTCCGTGAAATTGATTCAACGTCCCTGTTTTTATTAATTCTGACGTGGTGTAGTATCGGCTGTTGTTAAAAAAAGCCTTTTAAAAGATATACATACATACACACACGTATATGTAAATATCTCCATACATACATATGTATGAACATATGTATGCCAACAAAATATAGAAAGAAGTGTTACAGATTAATCATAGAGTAAGTTGGAATAAAAAATTTTTAACATAAGTTAAATTAAATTAATAATTGCTTCTGTTTGGTTTTTTTTTTATATTCTTACAAAAATAAAACAAGCAAATTATATTAAAATAAGCTTTAATTTTGCTAATTTGTATATTTTCCTTACAATTTTGTTCTTTCCGTAGGCTTTCCATCATAAAATTTGAGCGTAAGCAAAATAGAGAAAAATACCGCATCAACGGAATGAATAATTGCAAATTTTGCTTCCGTAAAAAAAAATGCTTTCCCCAATCGCGGAATGGAATGAATAATTAGACCCACTATCTTCGAGTTATAGTGAGTTATACTGGCATATCTCGCGAAAATATTAAGTAGGCTCATTATAAAAATATATCGTGATGTGATGGAAAAAGCCCAATGATGTAGATATACATATAAAAAATGGAATGCATTTATTGAAGGGAAACAAAAAGTTTGATTTCGTGGGATTGTATTATGAACTTGACTGCCATCCGCCCAAAAATACTTGTGTGGCAACATTATATTCTTGAATAGCTGTTGTTTCTTACTTGGGTGCCACATGTTCAATTTTTGACTTTCAATTCCATTCAATTTGCAATACACTCACACTTTTTTCACTAAACTAACACAATCAAACTTTTTAAATTGAAAACTAGATGGATTTCAAATTCACCTATCCATTTAAATGGCAATTTAATTTTCAATTTGAACGGCTGGTCACAGCACACATTGATTGAAGCTACAAATTTGAGTTGTTTCTTCGTCGGTGACATTTAAAAAATGAAATTGATTATCAATTTGTGTCACAGCTATCAATTTCAAGGAATTTTGACACACAATATGTGTAATGAAATTGAAAGCCATTTATTGAACGTGTGGCTGCAGAGTTACATAATGAAAAAGTGACATAGAGTTAGGCTGAGTTTACATCTGGCATTTCTTGTGTGTCATTTTCCCAAAAAAGCGTAACCAACTAATTACTAATGAAAAACTGTTTGATTCAGACATTAGTAATCAGTGGTTACGCTTTTTTTACGCTTGTGTGACACATGACACACAGATGGAAAGCCGGCCATAGCATAAGTGACGAAATTACCTGGTTTACATTAGGTATTTTTTCGTGAAATTTCATGAAATTTGTTGCACGCAACTTTTTATTTGCTTATACAACAATTTACTAAAGCTACAAGGTGTAAAAGATCTACAAGGCCAACTGTGAATTCAACTAATATTTGGTACGAAAATGGAAAATTATGAGGAAACGGCTTCTATCTTGTTTCGAAAATTATTTGCGATTTGTTGTAATTTTTGCAATATGTAAAATCAATTTTTTTCCAGCATACATATTGTTACGAAAATGACCGTCGAAAAGGTTAAGCAGCATTACACAAAAATATTCCAACAGGGTTAATGTAAGTGTTACGCGAAAATATTCCTACAGGGTCCATGTAAAGAATAATCTAGAATAGTAGCAAACAACTAAATAAGCATGCGCAGCATATATGTGTGTACAAGCTTGATTAAACGTAAACAAGCAAAAGCAACAACAAAAAGCGTCTGCTTATTAAGAAGATTCACATATTTACACACATACATACATGGTAATTCAAACGAAAAGCAAAAGATAAACAACCACCGTGTATTGCTTAGTTAATGATGTACACACGCATGCATATACACATTTATGTACATAGTTACCACATGAACTTAATTAGGCACTTTGTAAACAGCATATAAGATGATAATGATCGTCTAGACATTGCTTGAAACTTCTAGTGGTATTTGTGTGGAATATAAAAAGAGGGGAGGCAGCCAATGAGTAAAGGTAGAATTAGTAAAATCGTATCGTGATGTTGCGTGTCAGCTGACAAAAACCGTACCATATACAATGCATGTTACTAGTTATAAAATATGTGGTGGTAGCACTGCTGACGTAGGAATCTGCAGAAAACAGATTTTTCTGTAGCGAATGACAAACACGCCGTACTTAATGCCAGACAAAAAAAAATGTCCTGTGCAAACTGTTACATTTTCTATAACTTGTGCACAAAGTTGAACGATACGGCAAGCTGTAAAGTAGAATGATACGATTTTACTAATTCTACCTTAAGTTAGTTGCAGTTGTGAGTTACTTGCGAACAAGGCAGTCAGTTGCGTGTGAACAAGTCAGTTGATAATTAAGTTGTGAATTAATAATAGTCTGCGATTCAGTGGTGAGTTGATAGTTAAGAGCAGTCTGTGCTTTACTCGTGATTTGGAGTAAAGGAGAAACTATAGGACAGCAGTCTATAGTGACAGCAAAGTCTGTCGTGAAATTGAGATTATTGTGGAGTCTATCGTGTCGACTGAAGTAAAGGGAACAGCGCAGCGAATAGACGTATGTAAGGGTGTAAGTAAAGCCAGTGAGCCTTTATTAGTGTATTAACTGTGAGTGTCGTGTGTGACAAGCAGCAGACAAAGAGGTATTGGTGTATCAACTATGAGTGACGGCAGAGTGTCTCGTAAGTGACGAATAGCAGACAAAGAGGTGTCACGTGATTACTTGCGCAGCCAGCTAAGAAACGTGCGTAAACTACAGCGAGGAAGGCGTAGTGGTTACCAGTTCTGAATATTTGTGTGTAATTCAGTACTTTAAGTTGTATTAGTGTATTTAAGCTCTTGAATAATTTAGTTTAAGCGTATTTGTAAATAAAACTTGTATCATTCTTAACCCTAATTACTACACTCGGCTCTTATATTCATTTGCAAATCTTCGAGTCCACGGAAACGCGTTTTTATAGAGAGAAAAACGTAACAATATGTACATACTATATCCTCTTAAAATTTCAAGCCTTTAGAATTTATTTGAAAGTTTTAGTAAGTTTTGCGAATCATGTAATTTTTAATAACTTATTGCTCTTGTGCATAATTTTAACAAATTAGGAGGGAGAAAATTTTAGCTATTTTTGCAAACAATTTTAGCGCTTGTTTGCAATTTGTTGCCAATTTCGGGAAAAAATTATTTTTTTAAAAGCAAAATCTTGGGTTTTTTACCGTTTTACCTATTTTTAATCGATCTATTTTTTGATGTTAGCAATTTTGAACAAAATCTCGCCATTTGGGCAATTTTTTCCGATGTTTTGGAATTTCTTATATCTTATATCTTTGTAAGTAATTTTAGGGCTTGTTTGAAACAAAAGTGTATTTGATACACAAATACACGATAAAGATTGTTGTGAATTAAGCAAATGTTAAACTAGTTTAAAATGTTAGGAAATTATGACGATTACGTTCAATCATAACCATAACCACAGAAAACAGCTATTTGAACCAAACTTATGGACAACGCTGTATTTGACTATAGGTGACTCGTCATAACACCACAGCCATCACAAGAGAAACCAATTGAATTATGGCTATGGACATTATGGCCATGTCACGTCTAATTTAAGCTTTACAATAACAGTTTGAATACCCAAATGTGATTTTAACCCACTATTAAATCCTATCGCGATTTTTAATGTAAAATTTTATGGCAGAACTCGTTAAGGACCATGTTCAATTTTGCTATTTTTGCTCACTTCACGCCAGTTTTCATTGTGCATAATCAGGGCAATTATGAATAAAATTCAGCGAGAAATATCTCCCTTTTCCAATTATAATTTTTTGTTTTCCCTATTACTTGCTATTAATTGGAATTGTTCCCAGGGAAAAATTTCCCGCGGAATTTTATTCATAATTGCCCTGAATAAGTCTGATAATTTGTAAAAGTAGATGTTTATTAGAGTAAATGCAAGATGTATTTAATTTTTTTTTTTTTTTTTTAATTTTAGTAAAGTAACTTACATTACGAAAAGAAATTCCAAGCTCTTCACGTGAAAGAAGAAAGGCTGCTTCGTTGCCTTAAAATATATAGAAATATGATTGATTATTTTAAAAGAAATCAGTTAATTAATTTTAGTTCTAAAATTCGATTAATTTTTTTATTTTATCTATACTAAAGCTGTTTACAATAACATTTAGCCATTCTCATACGCGGAAACAATTTTGTTTTTAATGAACAGTTACGCGGTATCTTCAGTAATTGGAAGGTTAAAAATCAATATAAATTCATAAACACGGACCAATTAATATCATCATAAAATATTTATTTAAAATATTAATAGAAAAATCACAGAAAAAAACTAAAAATAAACATACCTTTTATAATAACATCGACACTGATTTTTGATCTGAAATATAAAATAATTTACTTTTAATACATGAACAAGACCAAAAAAAAATTAATTAAATAAACTTAATCAGTACACAAAAAAGTGCAGCCAAAATTGTATAGTCATATTGGATCGTACGGTAACTTTTTTCTTCATTTGAAATTTTAGTAAAAAAAAAAAGAAACGATTTAAAACAATATTCACCTTTATCGGGAATAAAACTTCACGTGAAATTAGTTCCCTTTCCCTAATATTGTAATCGCAAATTTTGACGTTGTTCTTGTGTCAGTGTACCAATTTGAGATTTTGGTCTAAGAGAAATATTTCACGTGAACAAAATGTTCGCTTCTTATTCTCGATAAGGCTGATTGTTAGACTTGTGCCATTTAGTTCATTTCAGTGACCGGTCATTTTAGTTCATTATTTATAAATGAACTAGTTCGATCATTTAGTTCAATCGCTCTTTTTAGTTCAATGAACTAGTTAGGTCTGTTTAGTTCAATGATTTTACATCTGCATGCATATGTTTGTATGTAGATATGTTGTGGTTTTTGACAGTATTAAAAACACAGATCTGTGATTAAAAAACTTTACGAAAGCTAAAATTAATTAATTAATAAATTTGCTTTATAAAGGGTTTATAAAACAAATTTAGTGTGAAAATCATTTTTAAAAATCTCATAAATCCAAAATATTTTTGTGAATAGGTTAGTATAAGTGTTTGCTTGTTTATTGCATTTGTGGTAGTAGCCAGCGATGAACAAGAACTAAATATACATACATATATGCATACATATGAATGAGTATAGAAGCAAAGCACACAAACAGAAAGAAGTAAAGCAAAACGTTGAACACATTTAGTTCATTTTGTGTCTTAGTTCTTAGTTCAAAAAATGAACTAGTTCAAAAATTTAACTAGTGAACGTAAAACTTTTGAACTAGTTCACTTAGTTCAAAGTACTGAATCGTTCATTTGAACTAGTTCGTTCATAAACTACACAAGACTACTGATTGTTTAAAATTGTTTTTGTTCTCAACTATAAAACAGTTAAGAAACGTGTGTTTCTAATTATTATCATCCCTATCGTGACCATTTTTTCCCTCGAAATATTTCCACTTTACATCAAATTGCAATCGTGAATAATTTTTTACTAAAATGGCACTTTTTAATTCCCATTGTTTTTTTTCACTTTCAGGGCAATTATGAATAAAATTCCGCGAGAAATTTTTCCCGATGAATAATTCCAACTAATAGCAAGTAATAGGGAAAACAAAAAATTCTAATTGGAAAAGGGAGAAATTTCCCTCGGAATTTGATTCATAATTGCCCTGTTTATTTTGGAAGGTAAACTGAATTATTACATCGCATAATTTCGATATTTTCCTTCGAATTAAATATTAAAAGTTGTAAGTATTTGTTTTTAGAACAAGATTGGTCAATGAAGTCACGATTTGTTAACAATAATTTCCTGCAACACCTTTTGACATGGAGGGCCTGTGCCAAACGGCAGCAAAGTACTAGTGTAAGTAAATTTTTGACATTTCTGACACAAAGTACGCAGAGATGACACGAGACGGAAGATAAAATCGTATTCTGGACGTCTCGTTCACACAGTACCCGCGTCTTCTTTAATCTTCTTTCGTAGTTGCGTTGATTTAATGTTTTTGCAATTTATACTTTGTGTCCTTATTCGCTATGCGATTTTGGAAATTAAAAGGTTAAAATTAATATTTATGAATGAAAAAGCTTAAAGTTAAATCAGAAATTATCTGAAAACAAATCTTAATCACTTTTTTAATACTAATAATCATTTTCACACTCTGTTTTTTAATTCGACACAACAAATTCCTTGATTTAATTTTGTACAAATGTTCACTTGTTGAAATGTATTTTCATTTTATTCTTTGTGGTCTCATTCGCTATGTACTTTTTGGAAGTAAATGGTAAAATTAGTATTTTTTCAATGAAAATGCTTAAAATGAAATCTGTAATTATTTGAAAACTAATTTTAATCACTTTTTTACCACTAATAACCTTTTACACATTGTGTTTTTTAGTTAAACACTTCAAAAACTTTCAATTAAATTTGTAAAAATGTTCTTTTGTTCATTTCACAAAGTACACATTTTCTCTTGTTTGTTTTGATTATATTGCTAACAACTTAATAACAAATATACTACTGTTGTCCCTTTCTCGCCGAACCCGTGTCATAGCTGATTTTAGCTTTTTTCATCACTCACTTTCTTCACCTCTGTATACTTTGTGATTTCTGAGGCGAATAAAATTTCACTAGCCCTGGGGGCTAGTAGAATTTTTGACACAATAGATGAATTTTTGACAAGTAGCAAATAAGAAACATGGTATCATAAAATTTAAAACCACCGCCGTCGCTTCGAGCCATCTATCAATACATAGATTTATACGTCTTCTAAATTTTCCGTATTTTATTCTTAACACATTTGGTGTTTTATTGGTCGACTTCGATATACTGGGTGGTATTATTGATTCCGCACGGAAAGGAAAATTCGACGGAAAGAACTATCGATCGATATGCAAATTGCAATTATTCATTCCTGCGGTATACGCTTTCCGTGAAATTGATTCAACGTCCCTGTTTTTATTAATTCTGACGTGGTGTAGTATCGGCTGTTGTTAAAAAAGCCTTTTAAAAGATATACATACATACACACACGTATATGTAAATATCTCCATACATACATATGTATGAACATATGTATGCCAACAAAATATAGAAAGAAGTGTTACAGATTAATCATAGAGTAAGTTGGAATAAAAAATTTTTAACATAAGTTAAATTAAATTAATAATTGCTTCTGTTTGGTTTTTTTTATATTCTTACAAAAATAAAATAAGCAAATTAAATTAAAATAAGCTTTAATTTTGCTAATTTGTATATTTTCCTTACAATTTTGTTCTTTCCGTAGGCTTTCCATCATAAAATTTGAGCGTAAGCAAAATAGAGAAAAATACCGCATCAACGGAATGAATAATTGCAAATTTTGCTTCCGTAAAAAAAAAATGCTTTCCCCAATCGCGGAATGGAATGAATAATTAGACCCACTATCTTCGAGTTATAGTGAGTTATACTGGCATATCTCGCGAAAATATTAAGTAGGCTCATTATAAAAATATATCGTGATGTGATGGAAAAAGCCCAATGATGTAGATATACATATAAAAAATGGAATGCATTTATTGAAGGGAAACAAAAAGTTTGATTTCGTGGGATTGTATTATGAACTTGACTGCCATCCGCCCAAAAATACTTGTGTGGCAACATTCTATTCTTGAATAGCTGTTGTTTCTTTCTTGGGTGCCACATGTTCAATTTTTGACTTTCAATTCCATTCAATTTGCAATACACTCACACTTTTTTCACTAAACTAACACAATCAAACTTTTTAAATTGAAAACTAGATGGATTTCAAATTCACCTATCCATTTAAATGGCAATTTAATTTTCAATTTGAACGGCTGGTCACAGCACACATTGATTGAAGCTACAAATTTGAGTTGTTTCTTCGTCGGTGGCATTTAAAAAATGAAATTGATTATCAATTTGTGTCACAGCTATCAATTTCAAGGAATTTTGACACACAATATGTGTAATGAAATTGAAAGCCATTTATTGAACGTGTGGCTGCAGAGTTACATAATGAAAAAGTGACATAGAGTTAGGCTGAGTTTACATCTGGCATTTCTTGTGTGTCATTTTCCCAAAAAAGCGTAACCAACTAATTACTAATGAAAAACTGTTTGATTCAGACATTAGTAATTAGTGGTTACGCTTTTTTTACGCTTGTGTGACACATGACACACAGATGGAAAGCCGGCCATAGCATAAGTGACGAAATTACCTGGTTTACATTAGGTATTTTTTCGTGAAATTTCATGAAATTTGTTGCACGCAACTTTTTATTTGCTTATACAACAATTTACTAAAGCTACAAGGTGTAAAAGATCTACAAGGCCAACTGTGAATTCAACTAATATTTGGTACGAAAATGGAAAATTATGAGGAAACGGCTTCTATCTTGTTTCGAAAATTATTTGCGATTTGTTGTAATTTTTGCAATATGTAAAATCAATTTTTTTCCAGCATACATATTGTTACGAAAATGACCGTCGAAAAGGTTAAGCAGCATTACACAAAAATATTCCAACAGGGTTAATGTAAGTGTTACGCGAAAATATTCCTACAGGGTCCATGTAAAGAATAATCTAGAATAGTAGCAAACAACTAAATAAGCATGCGCAGCATATATGTATGTACAAGCTTGATTAAACGTAAACAAGCAAAAGCAACAACAAAAAGCGTCTGCTTATTAAGAAGATTCACATATTTACACACATACATATTTACATGGTAATTCAAACGAAAAGCAAAAGATAAACAACCACCGTGTATTGCTTAGTTAATGATGTACACACGCATGCATATACACATTTATGTACATAGTTACCACATGAACTTAATTAGGCACTTTGTAAACAGCATATAAGATGATAATGATCGTCTAGACATTGCTTGAAACTTCTAGTGGTATTTGTGTGGAATATAAAAAGAGGGGAGGCAGCCAATGAGTAAAGGTAGAATTAGTAAAATCGTATCGTGATGTTGCGTGTCAGCTGACAAAAACCGTACCATATACAATGCATGTTACTAGTTATAAAATATGTGGTGGTAGCACTGCTGACGTAGGAATCTGCAGAAAACAGATTTTTCTGTAGCGAATGACAAACACGCCGTACTTAATGCCAGACAAAAAAAATGTCCTGTGCAAACTGTTACATTTTCTATAACTTGTGCACAAAGTTGAACGATACGGCAAGCTGTAAAGTAGAATGATACGATTTTACTAATTCTACCTTAAGTTAGTTGCAGTTGTGAGTTACTTGCGAACAAGGCAGTCAGTTGCGTGTGAACAAGTCAGTTGATAATTAAGTTGTGAATTAATAATAGTCTGCGATTCAGTGGTGAGTTGATAGTTAAGAGCAGTCTGTGCTTTACTCGTGATTTGGAGTAAAGGAGAAACTATAGGACAGCAGTCTATAGTGACAGCAAAGTCTGTCGTGAAATTGAGATTATTGTGGAGTCTATCGTGTCGACTGAAGTAAAGGGAACAGCGCAGCGAATAGACGTATGTAAGGGTGTAAGTAAAGCCAGTGAGCCTTTATTAGTGTATTAACTGTGAGTGTCGTGTGTGACAAGCAGCAGACAAAGAGGTATTGGTGTATCAACTATGAGTGACGGCAGAGTGTCTCGTAAGTGACGAATAGCAGACAAAGAGGTGTCACGTGATTACTTGCGCAGCCAGCTAAGAAACGTGCGTAAACTACAGCGAGGAAGGCGTAGTGGTTACCAGTTCTGAATATTTGTGTGTAATTCAGTACTTTAAGTTGTATTAGTGTATTTAAGCTCTTGAATAATTTAGTTTAAGCGTATTTGTAAATAAAACTTGTATCATTCTTAACCCTAATTACTACACTCGGCTCTTATATTCATTTGCAAATCTTCGAGTCCACGGAAACGCGTTTTTATAGAGAGAAAAACGTAACAATATGTACATACTATATCCTCTTAAAATTTCAAGCCTTTAGAATTTATTTGAAAGTTTTAGTAAGTTTTGCGAATCATGTAATTTTTAATAACTTATTGCTCTTGTGCATAATTTTAACAAATTAGGAGGGAGAAAATTTTAGCTATTTTTGCAAACAATTTTAGCGCTTGTTTGCAATTTGTTGCCAATTTCGGGAAAAAATTATTTTTTTAAAAGCAAAATCTTGGGTTTTTTACCGTTTTACCTATTTTTAATCGATCTATTTTTTGATGTTAGCAATTTTGAACAAAATCTCGCCATTTGGGCAATTTTTTCCGATGTTTTGGAATTTCTTATATCTTATATCTTTGTAAGTAATTTTAGGGCTTGTTTGAAACAAAAGTGTATTTGATACACAAATACACGATAAAGATTGTTGTGAATTAAGCAAATGTTAAACTAGTTTAAAATGTTAGGAAATTATGACGATTACGTTCAATCATAACCATAACCACAGAAAACAGCTATTTGAACCAAACTTATGGACAACGCTGTATTTGACTATAGGTGACTCGTCATAACACCACAGCCATCACAAGAGAAACCAATTGAATTATGGCTATGGGCATTATGGCCATGTCACGTCTAATTTAAGCTTTACAATAACAGTTTGAATACCCAAATGTGATTTTAACCCACTATTAAATCCTATCGCGATTTTTAATGTAAAATTTTATGGCAGAACTCGTTAAGGACCATGTTCAATTTTGCTATTTTTGCTCACTTCACGCCAGTTTTCATTGTGCATAATCAGGGCAATTATGAATAAAATTCAGCGAGAAATATCTCCCTTTTCCAATTATAATTTTTTGTTTTCCCTATTACTTGCTATTAATTGGAATTGTTCCCAGGGAAAAATTTCCCGCGGAATTTTATTCATAATTGCCCTGAATAAGTCTGATAATTTGTAAAAGTAGATGTTTATTAGAGTAAATGCAAGATGTATTTAATTTTTTTTTTTTTTTTTTAATTTTAGTAAAGTAACTTACATTACGAAAAGAAATTCCAAGCTCTTCACGTGAAAGAAGAAAGGCTGCTTCGTTGCCTTAAAATATATAGAAATATGATTGATTATTTTAAAAGAAATCAGTTAATTAATTTTAGTTCTAAAATTCGATTAATTTTTTTATTTTATCTATACTAAAGCTGTTTACAATAACATTTAGCCATTCTCATACGCGGAAACAATTTTGTTTTTAATGAACAGTTACGCGGTATCTTCAGTAATTGGAAGGTTAAAAATCAATATAAATTCATAAACACGGACCAATTAATATCATCATAAAATATTTATTTAAAATATTAATAGAAAAATCACAGAAAAAAACTAAAAATAAACATACCTTTTATAATAACATCGACACTGATTTTTGATCTGAAATATAAAATAATTTACTTTTAATACATGAACAAGACCAAAAAAAAATTAATTAAATAAACTTAATCAGTACACAAAAAAGTGCAGCCAAAATTGTATAGTCATATTGGATCGTACGGTAACTTTTTTCTTCATTTGAAATTTTAGTAAAAAAAAAAAGAAACGATTTAAAACAATATTCACCTTTATCGGGAATAAAACTTCACGTGAAATTAGTTCCCTTTCCGTAATATTGTAATCGCAAATTTTGACGTTGTTCTTGTGTCAGTGTACCAATTTGAGATTTTGGTCTAAGAGAAATATTTCACGTGAACAAAATGTTCGCTTCTTATTCTCGATAAGGCTGATTGTTAGACTTGTGCCATTTAGTTCATTTCAGTGACCGGTCATTTTAGTTCATTATTTATAAATGAACTAGTTCGATCATTTAGTTCAATCGCTCTTTTTAGTTCAATGAACTAGTTAGGTCTGTTTAGTTCAATGATTTTACATCTGCATGCATATGTTTGTATGTAGATATGTTGTGGTTTTTGACAGTATTAAAAACACAGATCTGTGATTAAAAAACTTTACGAAAGCTAAAATTAATTAATTAATAAATTTGCTTTATAAAGGGTTTATAAAACAAATTTAGTGTGAAAATCATTTTTAAAAATCTCATAAATCCAAAATATTTTTGTGAATAGGTTAGTATAAGTGTTTGCTTGTTTATTGCATTTGTGGTAGTAGCCAGCGATGAACAAGAACTAAATATACATACATATATGCATACATATGAATGAGTATAGAAGCAAAGCACACAAACAGAAAGAAGTAAAGCAAAACGTTGAACACATTTAGTTCATTTTGTGTCTTAGTTCTTAGTTCAAAAAATGAACTAGTTCAAAAATTTAACTAGTGAACGTAAAACTTTTGAACTAGTTCACTTAGTTCAAAGTACTGAATCGTTCATTTGAACTAGTTCGTTCATAAACTACACAAGACTACTGATTGTTTAAAATTGTTTTTGTTCTCAACTATAAAACAGTTAAGAAACGTGTGTTTCTAATTATTATCATCCCTATCGTGACCATTTTTTCCCTCGAAATATTTCCACTTTACATCAAATTGCAATCGTGAATAATTTTTTACTAAAATGGCACTTTTTAATTCCCATTGTTTTTTTTCACTTTCAGGGCAATTATGAATAAAATTCCGCGAGAAATTTTTCCCGATGAATAATTCCAACTAATAGCAAGTAATAGGGAAAACAAAAAATTCTAATTGGAAAAGGGAGAAATTTCCCTCGGAATTTGATTCATAATTGCCCTGTTTATTTTGGAAGGTAAACTGAATTATTACATCGCATAATTTCGATATTTTCCTTCGAATTAAATATTAAAAGTTGTAAGTATTTGTTTTTAGAACAAGATTGGTCAATGAAGTCACGATTTGTTAACAATAATTTCCTGCAACACCTTTTGACATGGAGGGCCTGTGCCAAACGGCAGCAAAGTACTAGTGTAAGTAAATTTTTGACATTTCTGACACAAAGTACGCAGAGATGACACGAGACGGAAGATAAAATCGTATTCTGGACGTCTCGTTCACACAGTACCCGCGTCTTCTTTAATCTTCTTTCGTAGTTGCGTTGATTTAATGTTTTTGCAATTTATACTTTGTGTCCTTATTCGCTATGCGATTTTGGAAATTAAAAGGTTAAAATTAATATTTATGAATGAAAAAGCTTAAAGTTAAATCAGAAATTATCTGAAAACAAATCTTAATCACTTTTTTAATACTAATAATCATTTTCACACTCTGTTTTTTAATTCGACACAACAAATTCCTTGATTTAATTTTGTACAAATGTTCACTTGTTGAAATGTATTTTCATTTTATTCTTTGTGGTCTCATTCGCTATGTACTTTTTGGAAGTAAATGGTAAAATTAGTATTTTTTCAATGAAAATGCTTAAAATGAAATCTGTAATTATTTGAAAACTAATTTTAATCACTTTTTTACCACTAATAACCTTTTACACATTGTGTTTTTTAGTTAAACACTTCAAAAACTTTCAATTAAATTTGTAAAAATGTTCTTTTGTTCATTTCACAAAGTACACATTTTCTCTTGTTTGTTTTGATTATATTGCTAACAACTTAATAACAAATATACTACTGTTGTCCCTTTCTCGCCGAACCCGTGTCATAGCTGATTTTAGCTTTTTTCATCACTCACTTTCTTCACCTCTGTATACTTTGTGATTTCTGAGGCGAATAAAATTTCACTAGCCCTGGGGGCTAGTAGAATTTTTGACACAATAGATGAATTTTTGACAAGTAGCAAATAAGAAACATGGTATCATAAAATTTAAAACCACCGCCGTCGCTTCGAGCCATCTATCAATACATAGATTTATACGTCTTCTAAATTTTCCGTATTTTATTCTTAACACATTTGGTGTTTTATTGGTCGACTTCGATATACTGGGTGGTATTATTGATTCCGCACGGAAAGGAAAATTCGACGGAAAGAACTATCGATCGATATGCAAATTGCAATTATTCATTCCTGCGGTATACGCTTTCCGTGAAATTGATTCAACGTCCCTGTTTTTATTAATTCTGACGTGGTGTAGTATCGGCTGTTGTTAAAAAAGCCTTTTAAAAGATATACATACATACACACACGTATATGTAAATATCTCCATACATACATATGTATGAACATATGTATGCCAACAAAATATAGAAAGAAGTGTTACAGATTAATCATAGAGTAAGTTGGAATAAAAAATTTTTAACATAAGTTAAATTAAATTAATAATTGCTTCTGTTTGGTTTTTTTTATATTCTTACAAAAATAAAATAAGCAAATTAAATTAAAATAAGCTTTAATTTTGCTAATTTGTATATTTTCCTTACAATTTTGTTCTTTCCGTAGGCTTTCCATCATAAAATTTGAGCGTAAGCAAAATAGAGAAAAATACCGCATCAACGGAATGAATAATTGCAAATTTTGCTTCCGTAAAAAAAAAATGCTTTCCCCAATCGCGGAATGGAATGAATAATTAGACCCACTATCTTCGAGTTATAGTGAGTTATACTGGCATATCTCGCGAAAATATTAAGTAGGCTCATTATAAAAATATATCGTGATGTGATGGAAAAAGCCCAATGATGTAGATATACATATAAAAAATGGAATGCATTTATTGAAGGGAAACAAAAAGTTTGATTTCGTGGGATTGTATTATGAACTTGACTGCCATCCGCCCAAAAATACTTGTGTGGCAACATTCTATTCTTGAATAGCTGTTGTTTCTTTCTTGGGTGCCACATGTTCAATTTTTGACTTTCAATTCCATTCAATTTGCAATACACTCACACTTTTTTCACTAAACTAACACAATCAAACTTTTTAAATTGAAAACTAGATGGATTTCAAATTCACCTATCCATTTAAATGGCAATTTAATTTTCAATTTGAACGGCTGGTCACAGCACACATTGATTGAAGCTACAAATTTGAGTTGTTTCTTCGTCGGTGGCATTTAAAAAATGAAATTGATTATCAATTTGTGTCACAGCTATCAATTTCAAGGAATTTTGACACACAATATGTGTAATGAAATTGAAAGCCATTTATTGAACGTGTGGCTGCAGAGTTACATAATGAAAAAGTGACATAGAGTTAGGCTGAGTTTACATCTGGCATTTCTTGTGTGTCATTTTCCCAAAAAAGCGTAACCAACTAATTACTAATGAAAAACTGTTTGATTCAGACATTAGTAATTAGTGGTTACGCTTTTTTTACGCTTGTGTGACACATGACACACAGATGGAAAGCCGGCCATAGCATAAGTGACGAAATTACCTGGTTTACATTAGGTATTTTTTCGTGAAATTTCATGAAATTTGTTGCACGCAACTTTTTATTTGCTTATACAACAATTTACTAAAGCTACAAGGTGTAAAAGATCTACAAGGCCAACTGTGAATTCAACTAATATTTGGTACGAAAATGGAAAATTATGAGGAAACGGCTTCTATCTTGTTTCGAAAATTATTTGCGATTTGTTGTAATTTTTGCAATATGTAAAATCAATTTTTTTCCAGCATACATATTGTTACGAAAATGACCGTCGAAAAGGTTAAGCAGCATTACACAAAAATATTCCAACAGGGTTAATGTAAGTGTTACGCGAAAATATTCCTACAGGGTCCATGTAAAGAATAATCTAGAATAGTAGCAAACAACTAAATAAGCATGCGCAGCATATATGTATGTACAAGCTTGATTAAACGTAAACAAGCAAAAGCAACAACAAAAAGCGTCTGCTTATTAAGAAGATTCACATATTTACACACATACATATTTACATGGTAATTCAAACGAAAAGCAAAAGATAAACAACCACCGTGTATTGCTTAGTTAATGATGTACACACGCATGCATATACACATTTATGTACATAGTTACCACATGAACTTAATTAGGCACTTTGTAAACAGCATATAAGATGATAATGATCGTCTAGACATTGCTTGAAACTTCTAGTGGTATTTGTGTGGAATATAAAAAGAGGGGAGGCAGCCAATGAGTAAAGGTAGAATTAGTAAAATCGTATCGTGATGTTGCGTGTCAGCTGACAAAAACCGTACCATATACAATGCATGTTACTAGTTATAAAATATGTGGTGGTAGCACTGCTGACGTAGGAATCTGCAGAAAACAGATTTTTCTGTAGCGAATGACAAACACGCCGTACTTAATGCCAGACAAAAAAAAATGTCCTGTGCAAACTGTTACATTTTCTATAACTTGTGCACAAAGTTGAACGATACGGCAAGCTGTAAAGTAGAATGATACGATTTTACTAATTCTACCTTAAGTTAGTTGCAGTTGTGAGTTACTTGCGAACAAGGCAGTCAGTTGCGTGTGAACAAGTCAGTTGATAATTAAGTTGTGAATTAATAATAGTCTGCGATTCAGTGGTGAGTTGATAGTTAAGAGCAGTCTGTGCTTTACTCGTGATTTGGAGTAAAGGAGAAACTATAGGACAGCAGTCTATAGTGACAGCAAAGTCTGTCGTGAAATTGAGATTATTGTGGAGTCTATCGTGTCGACTGAAGTAAAGGGAACAGCGCAGCGAATAGACGTATGTAAGGGTGTAAGTAAAGCCAGTGAGCCTTTATTAGTGTATTAACTGTGAGTGTCGTGTGTGACAAGCAGCAGACAAAGAGGTATTGGTGTATCAACTATGAGTGACGGCAGAGTGTCTCGTAAGTGACGAATAGCAGACAAAGAGGTGTCACGTGATTACTTGCGCAGCCAGCTAAGAAACGTGCGTAAACTACAGCGAGGAAGGCGTAGTGGTTACCAGTTCTGAATATTTGTGTGTAATTCAGTACTTTAAGTTGTATTAGTGTATTTAAGCTCTTGAATAATTTAGTTTAAGCGTATTTGTAAATAAAACTTGTATCATTCTTAACCCTAATTACTACACTCGGCTCTTATATTCATTTGCAAATCTTCGAGTCCACGGAAACGCGTTTTTATAGAGAGAAAAACGTAACAATATGTACATACTATATCCTCTTAAAATTTCAAGCCTTTAGAATTTATTTGAAAGTTTTAGTAAGTTTTGCGAATCATGTAATTTTTAATAACTTATTGCTCTTGTGCATAATTTTAACAAATTAGGAGGGAGAAAATTTTAGCTATTTTTGCAAACAATTTTAGCGCTTGTTTGCAATTTGTTGCCAATTTCGGGAAAAAATTATTTTTTTAAAAGCAAAATCTTGGGTTTTTTACCGTTTTACCTATTTTTAATCGATCTATTTTTTGATGTTAGCAATTTTGAACAAAATCTCGCCATTTGGGCAATTTTTTCCGATGTTTTGGAATTTCTTATATCTTATATCTTTGTAAGTAATTTTAGGGCTTGTTTGAAACAAAAGTGTATTTGATACACAAATACACGATAAAGATTGTTGTGAATTAAGCAAATGTTAAACTAGTTTAAAATGTTAGGAAATTATGACGATTACGTTCAATCATAACCATAACCACAGAAAACAGCTATTTGAACCAAACTTATGGACAACGCTGTATTTGACTATAGGTGACTCGTCATAACACCACAGCCATCACAAGAGAAACCAATTGAATTATGGCTATGGGCATTATGGCCATGTCACGTCTAATTTAAGCTTTACAATAACAGTTTGAATACCCAAATGTGATTTTAACCCACTATTAAATCCTATCGCGATTTTTAATGTAAAATTTTATGGCAGAACTCGTTAAGGACCATGTTCAATTTTGCTATTTTTGCTCACTTCACGCCAGTTTTCATTGTGCATAATCAGGGCAATTATGAATAAAATTCAGCGAGAAATATCTCCCTTTTCCAATTATAATTTTTTGTTTTCCCTATTACTTGCTATTAATTGGAATTGTTCCCAGGGAAAAATTTCCCGCGGAATTTTATTCATAATTGCCCTGAATAAGTCTGATAATTTGTAAAAGTAGATGTTTATTAGAGTAAATGCAAGATGTATTTAATTTTTTTTTTTTTTTTTTAATTTTAGTAAAGTAACTTACATTACGAAAAGAAATTCCAAGCTCTTCACGTGAAAGAAGAAAGGCTGCTTCGTTGCCTTAAAATATATAGAAATATGATTGATTATTTTAAAAGAAATCAGTTAATTAATTTTAGTTCTAAAATTCGATTAATTTTTTTATTTTATCTATACTAAAGCTGTTTACAATAACATTTAGCCATTCTCATACGCGGAAACAATTTTGTTTTTAATGAACAGTTACGCGGTATCTTCAGTAATTGGAAGGTTAAAAATCAATATAAATTCATAAACACGGACCAATTAATATCATCATAAAATATTTATTTAAAATATTAATAGAAAAATCACAGAAAAAAACTAAAAATAAACATACCTTTTATAATAACATCGACACTGATTTTTGATCTGAAATATAAAATAATTTACTTTTAATACATGAACAAGACCAAAAAAAAATTAATTAAATAAACTTAATCAGTACACAAAAAAGTGCAGCCAAAATTGTATAGTCATATTGGATCGTACGGTAACTTTTTTCTTCATTTGAAATTTTAGTAAAAAAAAAAAGAAACGATTTAAAACAATATTCACCTTTATCGGGAATAAAACTTCACGTGAAATTAGTTCCCTTTCCGTAATATTGTAATCGCAAATTTTGACGTTGTTCTTGTGTCAGTGTACCAATTTGAGATTTTGGTCTAAGAGAAATATTTCACGTGAACAAAATGTTCGCTTCTTATTCTCGATAAGGCTGATTGTTAGACTTGTGCCATTTAGTTCATTTCAGTGACCGGTCATTTTAGTTCATTATTTATAAATGAACTAGTTCGATCATTTAGTTCAATCGCTCTTTTTAGTTCAATGAACTAGTTAGGTCTGTTTAGTTCAATGATTTTACATCTGCATGCATATGTTTGTATGTAGATATGTTGTGGTTTTTGACAGTATTAAAAACACAGATCTGTGATTAAAAAACTTTACGAAAGCTAAAATTAATTAATTAATAAATTTGCTTTATAAAGGGTTTATAAAACAAATTTAGTGTGAAAATCATTTTTAAAAATCTCATAAATCCAAAATATTTTTGTGAATAGGTTAGTATAAGTGTTTGCTTGTTTATTGCATTTGTGGTAGTAGCCAGCGATGAACAAGAACTAAATATACATACATATATGCATACATATGAATGAGTATAGAAGCAAAGCACACAAACAGAAAGAAGTAAAGCAAAACGTTGAACACATTTAGTTCATTTTGTGTCTTAGTTCTTAGTTCAAAAAATGAACTAGTTCAAAAATTTAACTAGTGAACGTAAAACTTTTGAACTAGTTCACTTAGTTCAAAGTACTGAATCGTTCATTTGAACTAGTTCGTTCATAAACTACACAAGACTACTGATTGTTTAAAATTGTTTTTGTTCTCAACTATAAAACAGTTAAGAAACGTGTGTTTCTAATTATTATCATCCCTATCGTGACCATTTTTTCCCTCGAAATATTTCCACTTTACATCAAATTGCAATCGTGAATAATTTTTTACTAAAATGGCACTTTTTAATTCCCATTGTTTTTTTTCACTTTCAGGGCAATTATGAATAAAATTCCGCGAGAAATTTTTCCCGATGAATAATTCCAACTAATAGCAAGTAATAGGGAAAACAAAAAATTCTAATTGGAAAAGGGAGAAATTTCCCTCGGAATTTGATTCATAATTGCCCTGTTTATTTTGGAAGGTAAACTGAATTATTACATCGCATAATTTCGATATTTTCCTTCGAATTAAATATTAAAAGTTGTAAGTATTTGTTTTTAGAACAAGATTGGTCAATGAAGTCACGATTTGTTAACAATAATTTCCTGCAACACCTTTTGACATGGAGGGCCTGTGCCAAACGGCAGCAAAGTACTAGTGTAAGTAAATTTTTGACATTTCTGACACAAAGTACGCAGAGATGACACGAGACGGAAGATAAAATCGTATTCTGGACGTCTCGTTCACACAGTACCCGCGTCTTCTTTAATCTTCTTTCGTAGTTGCGTTGATTTAATGTTTTTGCAATTTATACTTTGTGTCCTTATTCGCTATGCGATTTTGGAAATTAAAAGGTTAAAATTAATATTTATGAATGAAAAAGCTTAAAGTTAAATCAGAAATTATCTGAAAACAAATCTTAATCACTTTTTTAATACTAATAATCATTTTCACACTCTGTTTTTTAATTCGACACAACAAATTCCTTGATTTAATTTTGTACAAATGTTCACTTGTTGAAATGTATTTTCATTTTATTCTTTGTGGTCTCATTCGCTATGTACTTTTTGGAAGTAAATGGTAAAATTAGTATTTTTTCAATGAAAATGCTTAAAATGAAATCTGTAATTATTTGAAAACTAATTTTAATCACTTTTTTACCACTAATAACCTTTTACACATTGTGTTTTTTAGTTAAACACTTCAAAAACTTTCAATTAAATTTGTAAAAATGTTCTTTTGTTCATTTCACAAAGTACACATTTTCTCTTGTTTGTTTTGATTATATTGCTAACAACTTAATAACAAATATACTACTGTTGTCCCTTTCTCGCCGAACCCGTGTCATAGCTGATTTTAGCTTTTTTCATCACTCACTTTCTTCACCTCTGTATACTTTGTGATTTCTGAGGCGAATAAAATTTCACTAGCCCTGGGGGCTAGTAGAATTTTTGACACAATAGATGAATTTTTGACAAGTAGCAAATAAGAAACATGGTATCATAAAATTTAAAACCACCGCCGTCGCTTCGAGCCATCTATCAATACATAGATTTATACGTCTTCTAAATTTTCCGTATTTTATTCTTAACACATTTGGTGTTTTATTGGTCGACTTCGATATACTGGGTGGTATTATTGATTCCGCACGGAAAGGAAAATTCGACGGAAAGAACTATCGATCGATATGCAAATTGCAATTATTCATTCCTGCGGTATACGCTTTCCGTGAAATTGATTCAACGTCCCTGTTTTTATTAATTCTGACGTGGTGTAGTATCGGCTGTTGTTAAAAAAGCCTTTTAAAAGATATACATACATACACACACGTATATGTAAATATCTCCATACATACATATGTATGAACATATGTATGCCAACAAAATATAGAAAGAAGTGTTACAGATTAATCATAGAGTAAGTTGGAATAAAAAATTTTTAACATAAGTTAAATTAAATTAATAATTGCTTCTGTTTGGTTTTTTTTATATTCTTACAAAAATAAAATAAGCAAATTAAATTAAAATAAGCTTTAATTTTGCTAATTTGTATATTTTCCTTACAATTTTGTTCTTTCCGTAGGCTTTCCATCATAAAATTTGAGCGTAAGCAAAATAGAGAAAAATACCGCATCAACGGAATGAATAATTGCAAATTTTGCTTCCGTAAAAAAAAAATGCTTTCCCCAATCGCGGAATGGAATGAATAATTAGACCCACTATCTTCGAGTTATAGTGAGTTATACTGGCATATCTCGCGAAAATATTAAGTAGGCTCATTATAAAAATATATCGTGATGTGATGGAAAAAGCCCAATGATGTAGATATACATATAAAAAATGGAATGCATTTATTGAAGGGAAACAAAAAGTTTGATTTCGTGGGATTGTATTATGAACTTGACTGCCATCCGCCCAAAAATACTTGTGTGGCAACATTCTATTCTTGAATAGCTGTTGTTTCTTACTTGGGTGCCACATGTTCAATTTTTGACTTTCAATTCCATTCAATTTGCAATACACTCACACTTTTTTCACTAAACTAACACAATCAAACTTTTTAAATTGAAAACTAGATGGATTTCAAATTCACCTATCCATTTAAATGGCAATTTAATTTTCAATTTGAACGGCTGGTCACAGCACACATTGATTGAAGCTACAAATTTGAGTTGTTTCTTCGTCGGTGGCATTTAAAAAATGAAATTGATTATCAATTTGTGTCACAGCTATCAATTTCAAGGAATTTTGACACACAATATGTGTAATGAAATTGAAAGCCATTTATTGAACGTGTGGCTGCAGAGTTACATAATGAAAAAGTGACATAGAGTTAGGCTGAGTTTACATCTGGCATTTCTTGTGTGTCATTTTCCCAAAAAAGCGTAACCAACTAATTACTAATGAAAAACTGTTTGATTCAGACATTAGTAATTAGTGGTTACGCTTTTTTTACGCTTGTGTGACACATGACACACAGATGGAAAGCCGGCCATAGCATAAGTGACGAAATTACCTGGTTTACATTAGGTATTTTTTCGTGAAATTTCATGAAATTTGTTGCACGCAACTTTTTATTTGCTTATACAACAATTTACTAAAGCTACAAGGTGTAAAAGATCTACAAGGCCAACTGTGAATTCAACTAATATTTGGTACGAAAATGGAAAATTATGAGGAAACGGCTTCTATCTTGTTTCGAAAATTATTTGCGATTTGTTGTAATTTTTGCAATATGTAAAATCAATTTTTTTCCAGCATACATATTGTTACGAAAATGACCGTCGAAAAGGTTAAGCAGCATTACACAAAAATATTCCAACAGGGTTAATGTAAGTGTTACGCGAAAATATTCCTACAGGGTCCATGTAAAGAATAATCTAGAATAGTAGCAAACAACTAAATAAGCATGCGCAGCATATATGTATGTACAAGCTTGATTAAACGTAAACAAGCAAAAGCAACAACAAAAAGCGTCTGCTTATTAAGAAGATTCACATATTTACACACATACATATTTACATGGTAATTCAAACGAAAAGCAAAAGATAAACAACCACCGTGTATTGCTTAGTTAATGATGTACACACGCATGCATATACACATTTATGTACATAGTTACCACATGAACTTAATTAGGCACTTTGTAAACAGCATATAAGATGATAATGATCGTCTAGACATTGCTTGAAACTTCTAGTGGTATTTGTGTGGAATATAAAAAGAGGGGACGCAGCCAATGAGTAAAGGTAGAATTAGTAAAATCGTATCGTGATGTTGCGTGTCAGCTGACAAAAACCGTACCATATACAATGCATGTTACTAGTTATAAAATATGTGGTGGTAGCACTGCTGACGTAGGAATCTGCAGAAAACAGATTTTTCTGTAGCGAATGTCAAACACGCCGTACTTAATGCCAGACAAAAAAAAATGTCCTGTGCAAACTGTTACATTTTCTATAACTTGTGCACAAAGTTGAACGATACGGCAAGCTGTAAAGTAGAATGATACGATTTTACTAATTCTACCTTAAGTTAGTTGCAGTTGTGAGTTACTTGCGAACAAGGCAGTCAGTTGCGTGTGAACAAGTCAGTTGATAATTAAGTTGTGAATTAATAATAGTCTGCGATTCAGTGGTGAGTTGATAGTTAAGAGCCGTCTGTGCTTTACTCGTGATTTGGAGTAAAGGAGAAACTATAGGACAGCAGTCTATAGTGACAGCAAAGTCTGTCGTGAAATTGAGATTATTGTGGAGTCTATCGTGTCGACTGAAGTAAAGGGAACAGCGCAGCGAATAGACGTATGTAAGGGTGTAAGTAAAGCCAGTGAGCCTTTATTAGTGTATTAACTGTGAGTGTCGTGTGTGACAAGCAGCAGACAAAGAGGTATTGGTGTATCAACTATGAGTGTCGGCAGAGTGAGTGCCGTGTGTGACAAGCAGCAGACGAAGAGGTATTGGTGTATCAACTGTGAGTGACGGCAGAGTGTCTCGTAAGTGACGAATAGCAGACAAAGAGGTGTCACGTGATTACTTGCGCAGCCAGCTAAGAAACGTGCGTAAACTACAGCGAGGAAGGCGTAGTGGTTACCAGTTGTGAATATTTGTGTGTAATTCAGTAGTTTAAGTTGTATTAGTGTATTTAAGCTCTTGAATAATTTAGTTTATGCGTATTTGTAAATAAAACTTGTATCATTCTTAACCCTAATTACTACACTCGGCTCTTATATTCATTTGCAAATCTTCGAGTCCACGGAAACGCGTTTTTATAGAGAGAAAAACGTAACAATATGTACATACTATATCCTCTTAAAATTTCAAGCCTTTAGAATTTATTTGAAAGTTTTAGTAAGTTTTGCGAATCATGTAATTTTTAATAACTTATTGCTCTTGTGCATAATTTTAACAAATTAGGAGGGAGACAATTTTAGCTATTTTTGCAAACAATTTTAGCGCTTGTTTGCAATTTGTTGCCAATTTCGGGAAAAAATTATTTTTTTAAAAGCAAAATCTTGGGTTTTTTACCGTTTTACCTATTTTTAATCGATCTATTTTTTGATGTTAGCAATTTTGAACAAAATCTCGCCATTTGGGCAATTTTTTCCGATGTTTTGGAATTTCTTATATCTTATATCTTTGTAAGTAATTTTAGGGCTTGTTTGCAATTTTGCAATTTATCGTGAATTTTCTATAATTTCGCAATGAAAGCGATTGTTCCCAATTCTTTGTTCTTTTTTTTCCGATTTTTAATAAGTATCAGACAGACTTTGATATATTTTTGATGGTGCCAAGTTTTTGCGAATTTTCATCACTGTAGCAAATTTTTCCAAGTTTTTGACATTCCTTACAATTTCAAGGTTGTTTAATAAATTTTAAATTTTAATTAAAATTTTATTAGCGAATTTTCGCAAAGCAGATTGTTTTTGATTCTTAAAGTTTTTGCGGTTTTGATATTTTTTTTAAAGATATTTAAATTTGTGAAATTTTTCGCGATTTATATGATGTAAGCATATTCTCGAGTTATTGCTCTTTTTGTGGTGGTTGTAAACATGATTTATTACATTTTTTCTCTATTATTTTAATCCCTTGCCAATTTGTGTCTTTTTTTGCAATATATAACGTTTTTAGTAGAAATCTGCTAAAGAAAACTGCAATCTAGTTAAACATTATTGGACATTTTGTCGAAAAAGAAAAGTTAAAAGCAAAGTAGTTATGACAGTAACATAAATATATGAAGAATTGTATTAATATATTACACATTTTATACGAAAGAAAATAAATATAATTGCTTATTTCACAAAACCTCTTGTATCTCTGTATCGATTGTATTATCATATTAAATACAAGAGTGTAACATTTGTTGTATGAAATTTTCATATAAAAATGAAATACACTATTACACTATTATTTCATATATTTTTAAAATGTTGCATTCAAAGAGAGGCTCTCTGAGAGAATTTGTATTTAGCTTGTTCTTCTTTTTTCATTAAAAATACGAAATACATTAATACATAACACAGAGGGTGTTCACAATTAAAAAAACAAAAGTGTATTTGATACACAAATACACGATAAAGATTGTTGTGAATTAAGCAAATGCTAAACTAGTTTAAAATGTTAGGAAATTATGACGATTATGTTCAATCATAACCATAACCACAGAAAACAGCTATTTGAACCAAACTTATGGACAACGCTGTATTTGACTATAGGTGACTCGTCATAACACCACAGCCATCACAAGAGAAACCAATTGAATTATGGCTATGGGCATTATGGCCATGTCACGTCTAATTTAAGCTTTACAATAACAGTTTGAATACCCAAATGTGATTTTAACCCACTATTAAATCCTATCGCGATTTTTAATGTAAAATTTTATGGCAGAACTCGTTAAGGACCATGTTCAATTTTGCTATTTTTGCTCACTTCACGCCAGTTTTCATTGTGCATAATCAGGGCAATTATGAATAAAATTCAGCGAGAAATATCTCCCTTTTCCAATTATAATTTTTTGTTTTCCCTATTACTTGCTATTAATTGGAATTGTTCCCAGGGAAAAATTTCCCGCGGAATTTTATTCATAATTGCCCTGAATAAGTCTGATAATTTGTAAAAGTAGATGTTTATTAGAGTAAATGCAAGATGTATTTAGTTTTTTTTTTTTTTTAATTTTAGTAAAGTAACTTACATTACGAAAAGAAATTCCAAGCTCTTCACGTGAAAGAAGAAAGGCTGCTTCGTTGCCTTAAAATATATAGAAATATGATTGATTATTTTAAAAGAAATCAGTTAATTAATTTTAGTTCTAAAATTCGATTAATTTTTTTATTTTATCTATACTAAAGCTGTTTACAATAACATTTAGCTATTCTCATACGCGGAAACAATTTTGTTTTTAATGAACAGTTACGCGGTATCTTCAGTAATTGGAAGGTTAAAAATCAATATAAATTCATAAACACGGACCAATTAATATCATCATAAAATACTTATTTAAAATATTAATAGAAAAATCACAGAAAAAAACTAAAAATAAACATACCTTTTATAATAACATCGACACTGATTTTTGATCTGAAATATAAAATAATTTACTTTTAATACATGAACAAGACCAAAAAAAAATAATTAAATAAACTTAATCAGAACACAAAAAAGTGCAGCCAAAATTGTATAGTCATATTGGATCGTACGGTAACCTTTTTCTTCATTTGAAATTTTAGTAAAAAAAAAAGAAACGATTTAAAACAATATTCACCTTTATCGGGAATAAAACTTCACGTGAAATTAGTTCCCTTTCCCTAATATTGTAATCGCAAATTTTGACGTTGTTCTTGTGTCAGTGTACCATTTTGAGATTTTGGTCTAAGAGAAATATTTCACGTGAACAAAATGTTCGCTTCTTATTCTCGATAAGGCTGATTGTTAGACTTGTTGTATTTAGTTCATTTCAGTGACCGGTCATTTTAGTTCATTATTTATAAATGAACTAGTTCGATCATTTAGTTCAATCGCTCTTTTTAGTTCAATGAACTAGTTAGGTCTGTTTAGTTCAATGATTTTACATCTGCATGCATATGTTTGTATGTAGATATGTTGTGGTTTTTGACAGTATTAAAAACACAGATCTGTGATTAAAAAACTTTACGAAAGCTAAAATTAATTAATTAATAAATTTGCTTTATAAAGGGTTTATAAAACAAATTTAGTGTGAAAATCATTTTTAAAAATCTCATAAATCCAAAATATTTTTGTGAATAGGTTAGTATAAGTGTTTGCTTGTTTATTGCATTTGTGGTAGTAGCCAGCGATGAACAAGAACTAAATATACATACATATATGCATACATATGAATGAGTATAGAAGCAAAGCACACAAACAGAAAGAAGTAAAGCAAAACGTTGAACACATTTAGTTCATTTTGTGTCTTAGTTCTTAGTTCAAAAAATGAACTAGTTCAAAAATTGAACTAGTGAACGTAAAACAATTGAACTAGTTCACTTAGTTCAAAGTACTGAATCGTTCATTTGAACTAGTTCGTTCATAAACTACACAAGACTACTGATTGTTTAAAATTGTTTTTGTTCTCAACTATAAAACAGTTAAGAAACGTGTGTTTCTAATTATTATCATCCCTATCGTGACCATTTTTTCCCTCGAAATATTTCCACTTTACATCAAATTGCAATCGTGAATAATTTTTTACTAAAATGGCACTCCCATTGTTCCCATTGTTTTTTTTTTCACTTTCAGGGCAATTATGAATAAAATTCCGCGAGAAATTTTTCCCGATGAATAATTCCAACTAATAGCAAGTAATAGGGAAAACAAAAAATTCTAATTGGAAAAGGGAGAAATTTCCCTCGGAATTTGATTCATAATTGCCCTGTTTATTTTGGAAGGTAAACTGAATTATTACATCGCATAATTTCGATATTTTCCTTCGAATTAAATATTAAAAGTTGTAAGTATTTGTTTTTAGAACAAGATTGGTCAATGAAGTCACGATTTGTTAACAATAATTTCCTGCAACACCTTTTGTCATGGAGGGCCTGTGCCAAACGGCAGCAAAGTACTAGTGTAAGTAAATTTTTGACATTTCTGACACAAAGTACACAGAGATGACACGAGACGGAAGATAAAATCGTATTCTGGACGTCTCGTTCACACAGTACCCGCGTCTTCTTTAATCTTCTTTCGTAGTTGCGTTGATTTAATGTTTTTGCAATTTATACTTTGTGTCCTTATTCGCTATGCGATTTTGGAAATTAAAAGGTTAAAATTAATATTTATGAATGAAAAAGCTTAAAGTTAAATCAGAAATTATCTGAAAACAAATCTTAATCACTTTTTTAACACTAATAATCATTTTCACACTCTGTTTTTTAATTCGACACAACAAATTCCTTGATTTAATTTTGTACAAATGTTCACTTGTTGAAATGTATTTTCATTTTATTCTTTGTGGTCTCATTCGCTATGTACTTTTTGGAAGTAAATGGTAAAATTAGTATTTTTTCAATGAAAATGCTTAAAATGAAATCTGTAATTATTTGAAAACTAATTTTAATCACTTTTTTACCACTAATAACCTTTTACACATTGTGTTTTTTAGTTAAACACTTCAAAAACTTTCAATTAAATTTCTAAAAATGTTCTTTTGTTCATTTCACAAAGTACACATTTTCTCTTGTTTGTTTTGATTATATTGCTAACAACTTAATAACAAATATACTACTGTTGTCCCTTTCTCGCCGAACCCGTGTCATAGCTGATTTTAGCTTTTTTCATCACTCACTTTCTTCACCTCTGTATACTTTGTGATTTCTGAGGCGAATAAAATTTCACTAGCCCTGGGGGCTAGTAGAATTTTTGACACAACAGATGAATTTTTGACAAGTAGCAAATAAGAAACATGGTATCATAAAATTTAAAACCACCGCCGTCGCTTCGAGCCATCTCCCAATACATAGATTTATACGTCTTCTAAATTTTCCGTATTTTATTCTTAACACATTTGGTGTTTTATTGGTCGACTTCGATATACTGGGTGGTATTATTGATTCCGCGCGGAAAGGAAAATTCGACGGAAAGAACTATCGATCGATATGCAAATTGCAATTATTCATTCCTGCGGTATACGCTTTCCGTGAAATTGATTCAACGTCCCTGTTTTTATTAATTCTGACGTGGTGTAGTATCGGCTGTTGTTAAAAAAGCCTTTTAAAAGATATACATACATACACACACGTATATGTAAATACCTCCATACATACATATGTATGAACATATGCATGTCAACAAAATATAGAAAGAAGTGTTAATCATAGAGAGTAAGTTGGAATAAAAAAATTTTAATATAAGTTAAATTAAATTAATAATTGCTTCTGTTTGGTTTTTTTTTATATTCTTACAAAAATAAAACAAGCAAATTATATTAAAATAAGCTTTAATTTTGCTAATTTGTATATTTTCCTTACAATTTTGTTCTTTCCGTAGGCTTTCCATCATAAAATTTGAGCGTAAGCAAAATAGAGAAAAATACCGCATCAACGGAATGAATAA
Source organism: Tachina grossa (assembly GCA_949987645.1). NCBI lineage: Eukaryota > Metazoa > Arthropoda > Insecta > Diptera > Tachinidae > Tachina > Tachina grossa. The sequence goes on along the minus strand of OX465277.1, from coordinate 56,907,597 downwards.
TTGCAAATTTTGCTTCCGTAAAAAAAAATGCTTTCCCCAATCGCGGAATGGAATGAATAATTAGACCCACTATCTTCGAGTTATAGTGAGTTATACTGGCATATCTCGCGAAAATATTAAGTAGGCTCATTATAAAAATATATCGTGATGTGATGGAAAAAGCCCAATGATGTAGATATACATATAAAAAATGGAATGCATTTATTGAAGGGAAACAAAAAGTTTGATTTCGTGGGATTGTATTATGAACTTGACTGCCATCCGCCCAAAAATACTTGTGTGGCAACATTCTATTCTTGAATAGCTGTTGTTTCTTACTTGGGTGCCACATGTTCAATTTTTGACTTTCAATTCCATTCAATTTGCAATACACTCACACTTTTTTCACTAAACTAACACAATCAAACTTTTTAAATTGAAAACTAGATGGATTTCAAATTCACCTATCCATTTAAATGGCAATTTAATTTTCAATTTGAACGGCTGGTCACAGCACACATTGATTGAAGCTACAAATTTGAGTTGTTTCTTCGTCGGTGACATTTAAAAAATGAAATTGATTATCAATTTGTGTCACAGCTATCAATTTCAAGGAATTTTGACACACAATATGTGTAATGAAATTGAAAGCCATTTATTGAACGTGTGGCTGCAGAGTTACATAATGAAAAAGTGACATAGAGTTAGGCTGAGTTTACATCTGGCATTTCTTGTGTGTCATTTTCCCAAAAAAGCGTAACCAACTAATTACTAATGAAAAACTGTTTGATTCAGACATTAGTAATCAGTGGTTACGCTTTTTTTACGCTTGTGTGACACATGACACACAGATGGAAAGCCGGCCATAGCATAAGTGACGAAATTACCTGGTTTACATTAGGTATTTTTTCGTGAAATTTCATGAAATTTGTTGCACGCAACTTTTTATTTGCTTATACAACAATTTACTAAAGCTACAAGGTGTAAAAGATCTACAAGGCCAACTGTGAATTCAACTAATATTTGGTACGAAAATGGAAAATTATGAGGAAACGGCTTCTATCTTGTTTCGAAAATTATTTGCGATTTGTTGTAATTTTTGCAATATGTAAAATCAATTTTTTTCCAGCATACATATTGTTACGAAAATGACCGTCGAAAAGGTTAAGCAGCATTACACAAAAATATTCCAACAGGGTTAATGTAAGTGTTACGCGAAAATATTCCTACAGGGTCCATGTAAAGAATAATCTAGAATAGTAGCAAACAACTAAATAAGCATGCGCAGCATATATGTATGTACAAGCTTGATTAAACGTAAACAAGCAAAAGCAACAACAAAAAGCGTCTGCTTATTAAGAAGATTCACATATTTACACACATACATATTTACATGGTAATTCAAACGAAAAGCAAAAGATAAACAACCACCGTGTATTGCTTAGTTAATGATGTACACACGCATGCATATACACATTTATGTACATAGTTACCACATGAACTTAATTAGGCACTTTGTAAACAGCATATAAGATGATAATGATCGTCTAGACATTGCTTGAAACTTCTAGTGGTATTTGTGTGGAATATAAAAAGAGGGGACGCAGCCAATGAGTAAAGGTAGAATTAGTAAAATCGTATCGTGATGTTGCGTGTCAGCTGACAAAAACTGCATGTTACTAGTTATAAAATATGTGGTGGTAGCACTGCTGACGTAGGAATCTGCAGAAAACAGATTTTTCTGTAGCGAATGTCAAACACGCCGTACTTAATGCCAGACAAAAATAAATGTCCTGTGCAAACTGTTACATTTTCTATAACTTGTGCACAAAGTTGAACGATACGGCAAGCTGTAAAGTAGAATGATACGATTTTACTAATTCTACCTTAAGTTAGTTGCAGTTGTGAGTTACTTGCGAACAAGGCAGTCAGTTGCGTGTGAACAAGTCAGTTGATAATTAAGTTGTGAATTAATAATAGTCTGCGATTCAGTGGTGAGTTGATAGTTAAGAGCAGTCTGTGCTTTACTCGTGATTTGGAGTAAAGGAGAAACTATAGGACAGCAGTCTATAGTGACAGCAAAGTCTGTCGTGAAATTGAGATTATTGTGGAGTCTATCGTGTCGACTGAAGTAAAGGGAACAGCGCAGCGAATAGACGTATGTAAGGGTGTAAGTAAAGCCAGTGAGCCTTTATTAGTGTATTAACTGTGAGTGTCGTGTGTGACAAGCAGCAGACAAAGAGGTATTGGTGTATCAACTATGAGTGTCGGCAGAGTGAGTGCCGTGTGTGACAAGCAGCAGACGAAGAGGTATTGGTGTATCAACTGTGAGTGACGGCAGAGTGTCTCGTAAGTGACGAATAGCAGACAAAGAGGTGTCACGTGATTACTTGCGCAGCCAGCTAAGAAACGTGCGTAAACTACAGCGAGGAAGGCGTAGTGGTTACCAGTTGTGAATATTTGTGTGTAATTCAGTACTTTAAGTTGTATTAGTGTATTTAAGCTCTTGAATAATTTAGTTTAAGCGTATTTGTAAATAAAACTTGTATCATTCTTAACCCTAATTACTACACTCGGCTCTTATATTCATTTGCAAATCTTCGAGTCCACGGAAACGCGTTTTTATAGAGAGAAAAACGTAACAATATGTACATACTATATCCTCTTAAAATTTCAAGCCTTTAGAATTTATTTGAAAGTTTTAGTAAGTTTTGCGAATCATGTAATTTTTAATAACTTATTGCTCTTGTGCACAATTTTAACAAATTAGGAGGGAGACAATTTTAGCTATTTTTGCAAACAATTTTAGCGCTTGTTTGCAATTTGTTGCCAATTTCGGGAAAAAATTATTTTTTTAAAAGCAAAATCTTGGGTTTTTTACCGTTTTACCTATTTTTAATCGATCTATTTTTTGATGTTAGCAATTTTGAATAAAATCTCGCCATTTGGGCAATTTTTTTCGATGTTTTGGAATTTCTTATATCTTATATCTTTGTAAGTAATTTTAGGGCTTGTTTGCAATTTTGCAATTTATCGTGAATTTTCTATAATTTCGCAATGAAAGCGATTGTTCCCAATTCTTTGTTCTTTTTTTTCCGATTTTTAATAAGTATCAGACAGACTTTGATATATTTTTGATGGTGCCAAGTTTTTGCGAATTTTCATCACTGTAGCAAATTTTTCCAAGTTTTTGACATTCCTTACAATTTCAAGGTTGTTTAATAAATTTTAAATTTTAATTAAAATTTTATTAGCGAATTTTCGCAAAGCAGATTGTTTTTGATTCTTAAAGTTTTTGCGGTTTTGATATTTTTTTTAAAGATATTTAAATTTGTGAAATTTTTCGCGATTTATATGATGTAAGCATATTCTCGAGTTATTGCTCTTTTTGTGGTGGTTGTAAACATGATTTATTACATTTTTTCTCTATTATTTTAATCCTTTGCCAATTTGTGTCTTTTTTTGCAATATATAACGTTTTTAGTAGAAATCTGCTAAAGAAAACTGCAATCTAGTTAAACATTATTGGACATTTTGTCGAAAAAGAAAAGTTAAAAGCAAAGTAGTTATGACAGTAACATAAATATATGAAGAATTGTATTAATATATTATTTTATACGAAAGAAAATAAATATAATTGCTTATTTCACAAAACCTCTTGTATCTCTGTATCGATTGTATTATCATATTAAATACAAGAGTGTAACATTTGTTGTATGAAATTTTCATATAAAAATGAAATACACTATTACACTATTATTTCATATATTTTTAAAATGTTGCATTCAAAGAGAGGCTCTCTGAGAGAATTTGTATTTGGCTTGTTCTTCTTTTTTCATTAAAAATACGAAATACATTAATACATAACACAGAGGGTGTTCACAATTAAAAAAACAAAAGTGTATTTGATACACAAATACACGATAAAGATTGTTGTGAATTAAGCAAATGTTAAACTAGTTTAAAATGTTAGGAAATTATGACGATTATGTTCAATCATAACCATAACCACAGAAAACAGCTATTTGAACCAAACTTATGGACAACGCTGTATTTGACTATAGGTGACTCGTCATAACACCACAGCCATCACAAGAGAAACCAATTGAATTATGGCTATGGGCATTATGGCCATGTCACGTCTAATTTAAGCTTTACAATAACAGTTTGAATACCCAAATGTGATTTTAACCCACTATTAAATCCTATCGCGATTTTTAATGTAAAATTTTATGGCAGAACTCGTTAAGGACCATGTTCAATTTTGCTATTTTTGCTCACTTCACGCCAGTTTTCATTGTGCATAATCAGGGCAATTATGAATAAAATTCAGCGAGAAATATCTCCCTTTTCCAATTATAATTTTTTGTTTTCCCTATTACTTGCTATTAATTGGAATTGTTCCCAGGGAAAAATTTCCCGCGGAATTTTATTCATAATTGCCCTGAATAAGTCTGATAATTTGTAAAAGTAGATGTTTATTAGAGTAAATGCAAGATGTATGTTTTTTTTTTTTTTTAATTTTAGTAAAGTAACTTACATTACGAAAAGAAATTCCAAGCTCTTCACGTGAAAGAAGAAAGGCTGCTTCGTTGCCTTAAAATATATAGAAATATGATTGATTATTTTAAAAGAAATCAGTTAATTAATTTTAGTTCTAAAATTCGATTAATTTTTTTATTTTATCTATACTAAAGCTGTTTACAATAACATTTAGCTATTCTCATACGCGGAAACAATTTTGTTTTTAATGAACAGTTACGCGGTATCTTCAGTAATTGGAAGGTTAAAAATCAATATAAATTCATAAACACGGACCAATTAATATCATCATAAAATACTTATTTAAAATATTAATAGAAAAATCACAGAAAAAAACTAAAAATAAACATACCTTTTATAATAACATCGACACTGATTTTTGATCTGAATAAAATAAAATAATTTACTTTTAATACATGAACAAGACCAAAAAAAAATAATTAAATAAACTTAATCAGAACACAAAAAAGTGCAGCCAAAATTGTATAGTCATATTGGATCGTACGGTAACCTTTTTCTTCATTTGAAATTTTAGTAAAAAAAAAAGAAACGATTTAAAACAATATTCACCTTTATCGGGAATAAAACTTCACGTGAAATTAGTTCCCTTTCCCTAATATTGTAATCGCAAATTTTGACGTTGTTCTTGTGTCAGTGTACCATTTTGAGATTTTGGTCTAAGAGAAATATTTCACGTGAACAAAATGTTCGCTTCTTATTCTCGATAAGGCTGATTGTTAGACTTGTGCCATTTAGTTCATTTCAGTGACCGGTCATTTTAGTTCATTATTTATAAATGAACTAGTTCGATCATTTAGTTCATCGCTCTTTTTAGTTCAATGAACTAGTTAGGTCTGTTTAGTTCAATGATTTTACATCTGCATGCATATGTTTGTATGTAGATATGTTGTGGTTTTTGACAGTATTAAAAACACAGATCTGTGATTAAAAAACTTTACGAAACCTAAAATTAATTAATTAATAAATTTGCTTTATAAAGGGTTTATAAAACAAATTTAGTGTGAAAATCATTTTTAAAAATCTCATAAATCCAAAATATTTTTGTGAATAGGTTAGTATAAGTGTTTGCTTGTTTATTGCATTTGTGGTAGTAGCCAGCGATGAACAAGAACTAAATATACATACATATATGCATACATATGAATGAGTATAGAAGCAAAGCACACAAACAGAAAGAAGTAAAGCAAAACGTTGAACACATTTAGTTCATTTTGTGTCTTAGTTCTTAGTTCAAAAAATGAACTAGTTCAAAAATTGAACTAGTGAACGTAAAACAATTGAACTAGTTCACTTAGTTCAAAGTACTGAATCGCTCATTTGAACTAGTTCGTTCATAAACTACACAAGACTACTGATTGTTTAAAATTGTTTTTGTTCTCAACTATAAAACAGTTAAGAAACGTGTGTTTCTAATTATTATCATCCCTATCGTGACCATTTTTTCCCTCGAAATATTTCCACTTTACATCAAATTGCAATCGTGAATAATTTTTTACTAAAATGGCACTCCCTTTTTAATTCCCATTGTTTTTTTTCACTTTCAGGGCAATTATGAATAAAATTCCGCGAGAAATTTTTCCCGATGAATAATTCCAACTAATAGCAAGTAATAGGGAAAACAAAAAATTCTAATTGGAAAAGGGAGAAATTTCCCTCGGAATTTGATTCATAATTGCCCTGTTTACTTTGGAAGGTAAACTGAATTATTACATCGCATAATTTCGATATTTTCCTTCGAATTAAATATTAAAAGTTGTAAGTATTTGTTTTTAGAACAAGATTGGTCAATGAAGTCACGATTTGTTAACAATAATTTCCTGCAACACCTTTTGTCATGGAGGGCCTGTGCCAAACGGCAGCAAAGTACTAGTGTAAGTAAATTTTTGACATTTCTGACACAAAGTACACAGAGATGACACGAGACGGAAGATAAAATCGTATTCTGGACGTCTCGTTCACACAGTACCCGCGTCTTCTTTAATCTTCTTTCGTAGTTGCGTTGATTTAATGTTTTTGCAATTTATACTTTGTGTCCTTATTCGCTATGCGATTTTGGAAATTAAAAGGTTAAAATTAATATTTATGAATGAAAAAGCTTAAAGTTAAATCAGAAATTATCTGAAAACAAATCTTAATCACTTTTTTAATACTAATAATCATTTTCACACTCTGTTTTTTAATTCGACACAACAAATTCCTTGATTTAATTTTGTACAAATGTTCACTTGTTGAAATGTATTTTCATTTTATTCTTTGTGGTCTCATTCGCTATGTACTTTTTGGAAGTAAATGGTAAAATTAGTATTTTTTCAATGAAAATGCTTAAAATGAAATCTGTAATTATTTGAAAACTAATTTTAATCACTTTTTTACCACTAATAACCTTTTACACATTGTGTTTTTTAGTTAAACACTTCAAAAACTTTCAATTAAATTTCTAAAAATGTTCTTTTGTTCATTTCACAAAGTACACATTTTCTCTTGTTTGTTTTGATTATATTGCTAACAACTTAATAACAAATATACTACTGTTGTCCCTTTCTCGCCGAACCCGTGTCATAGCTGATTTTAGCTTTTTTCATCACTCACTTTCTTCACCTCTGTATACTTTGTGATTTCTGAGGCGAATAAAATTTCACTAGCCCTGGGGGCTAGTAGAATTTTTGACACAATAGATGAATTTTTGACAAGTAGCAAATAAGAAACATGGTATCATAAAATTTAAAACCACCGCCGTCGCTTCGAGCCATCTATCAATACATAGATTTATACGTCTTCTAAATTTTCCGTATTTTATTCTTAACACATTTGGTGTTTTATTGGTCGACTTCGATATACTGGGTGGTATTATTGATTCCGCACGGAAAGGAAAATTCGACGGAAAGAACTATCGATCGATATGCAAATTGCAATTATTCATTCCTGCGGTATACGCTTTCCGTGAAATTGATTCAACGTCCCTGTTTTTATTAATTCTGACGTGGTGTAGTATCGGCTGTTGTTAAAAAAGCCTTTTAAAAGATATACATACATACACACACGTATATGTAAATATCTCCATACATACATATGTATGAACATATGTATGCCAACAAAATATAGAAAGAAGTGTTACAGATTAATCATAGAGTAAGTTGGAATAAAAAATTTTTAACATAAGTTAAATTAAATTAATAATTGCTTCTGTTTGGTTTTTTTTATATTCTTACAAAAATAAAATAAGCAAATTAAATTAAAATAAGCTTTAATTTTGCTAATTTGTATATTTTCCTTACAATTTTGTTCTTTCCGTAGGCTTTCCATCATAAAATTTGAGCGTAAGCAAAATAGAGAAAAATACCGCATCAACGGAATGAATAATTGCAAATTTTGCTTCCGTAAAAAAAAAAATGCTTTCCCCAATCGCGGAATGGAATGAATAATTAGACCCACTATCTTCGAGTTATAGTGAGTTATACTGGCATATCTCGCGAAAATATTAAGTAGGCTCATTATAAAAATATATCGTGATGTGATGGAAAAAGCCCAATGATGTAGATATACATATAAAAAATGGAATGCATTTATTGAAGGGAAACAAAAAGTTTGATTTCGTGGGATTGTATTATGAACTTGACTGCCATCCGCCCAAAAATACTTGTGTGGCAACATTCTATTCTTGAATAGCTGTTGTTTCTTACTTGGGTGCCACATGTTCAATTTTTGACTTTCAATTCCATTCAATTTGCAATACACTCACACTTTTTTCACTAAACTAACACAATCAAACTTTTTAAATTGAAAACTAGATGGATTTCAAATTCACCTATCCATTTAAATGGCAATTTAATTTTCAATTTGAACGGCTGGTCACAGCACACATTGATTGAAGCTACAAATTTGAGTTGTTTCTTCGTCGGTGGCATTTAAAAAATGAAATTGATTATCAATTTGTGTCACAGCTATCAATTTCAAGGAATTTTGACACACAATATGTGTAATGAAATTGAAAGCCATTTATTGAACGTGTGGCTGCAGAGTTACATAATGAAAAAGTGACATAGAGTTAGGCTGAGTTTACATCTGGCATTTCTTGTGTGTCATTTTCCCAAAAAAGCGTAACCAACTAATTACTAATGAAAAACTGTTTGATTCAGACATTAGTAATTAGTGGTTACGCTTTTTTTACGCTTGTGTGACACATGACACACAGATGGAAAGCCGGCCATAGCATAAGTGACGAAATTACCTGGTTTACATTAGGTATTTTTTCGTGAAATTTCATGAAATTTGTTGCACGCAACTTTTTATTTGCTTATACAACAATTTACTAAAGCTACAAGGTGTAAAAGATCTACAAGGCCAACTGTGAATTCAACTAATATTTGGTACGAAAATGGAAAATTATGAGGAAACGGCTTCTATCTTGTTTCGAAAATTATTTGCGATTTGTTGTAATTTTTGCAATATGTAAAATCAATTTTTTTCCGGCATACATATTGTTACGAAAATGACCGTCGAAAAGGTTAAGCAGCATTACACAAAAATATTCCAACAGGGTTAATGTAAGTGTTACGCGAAAATATTCCTACAGGGTCCATGTAAAGAATAATCTAGAATAGTAGCAAACAACTAAATAAGCATGCGCAGCATATATGTATGTACAAGCTTGATTAAACGTAAACAAGCAAAAGCAACAACAAAAAGCGTCTGCTTATTAAGAAGATTCACATATTTACACACATACATATTTACATGGTAATTCAAACGAAAAGCAAAAGATAAACAACCACCGTGTATTGCTTAGTTAATGATGTACACACGCATGCATATACACATTTATGTACATAGTTACCACATGAACTTAATTAGGCACTTTGTAAACAGCATATAAGATGATAATGATCGTCTAGACATTGCTTGAAACTTCTAGTGGTATTTGTGTGGAATATAAAAAGAGGGGACGCAGCCAATGAGTAAAGGTAGAATTAGTAAAATCGTATCGTGATGTTGCGTGTCAGCTGACAAAAACCGTACCATATACAATGCATGTTACTAGTTATAAAATATGTGGTGGTAGCACTGCTGACGTAGGAATCTGCAGAAAACAGATTTTTCTGTAGCGAATGTCAAACACGCCGTACTTAATGCCAGACAAAAAAAAATGTCCTGTGCAAACTGTTACATTTTCTATAACTTGTGCACAAAGTTGAACGATACGGCAAGCTGTAAAGTAGAATGATACGATTTTACTAATTCTACCTTAAGTTAGTTGCAGTTGTGAGTTACTTGCGAACAAGGCAGTCAGTTGCGTGTGAACAAGTCAGTTGATAATTAAGTTGTGAATTAATAATAGTCTGCGATTCAGTGGTGAGTTGATAGTTAAGAGCAGTCTGTGCTTTACTCGTGATTTGGAGTAAAGGAGAAACTATAGGACAGCAGTCTATAGTGACAGCAAAGTCTGTCGTGAAATTGAGATTATTGTGGAGTCTATCGTGTCGACTGAAGTAAAGGGAACAGCGCAGCGAATAGACGTATGTAAGGGTGTAAGTAAAGCCAGTGAGCCTTTATTAGTGTATTAACTGTGAGTGTCGTGTGTGACAAGCAGCAGACAAAGAGGTATTGGTGTATCAACTATGAGTGTCGGCAGAGTGAGTGCCGTGTGTGACAAGCAGCAGACGAAGAGGTATTGGTGTATCAACTGTGAGTGACGGCAGAGTGTCTCGTAAGTGACGAATAGCAGACAAAGAGGTGTCACGTGATTACTTGCGCAGCCAGCTAAGAAACGTGCGTAAACTACAGCGAGGAAGGCGTAGTGGTTACCAGTTGTGAATATTTGTGTGTAATTCAGTAGTTTAAGTTGTATTAGTGTATTTAAGCTCTTGAATAATTTAGTTTATGCGTATTTGTAAATAAAACTTGTATCATTCTTAACCCTAATTACTACACTCGGCTCTTATATTCATTTGCAAATCTTCGAGTCCACGGAAACGCGTTTTTATAGAGAGAAAAACGTAACAATATGTACATACTATATCCTCTTAAAATTTCAAGCCTTTAGAATTTATTTGAAAGTTTTAGTAAGTTTTGCGAATCATGTAATTTTTAATAACTTATTGCTCTTGTGCATAATTTTAACAAATTAGGAGGGAGACAATTTTAGCTATTTTTGCAAACAATTTTAGCGCTTGTTTGCAATTTGTTGCCAATTTCGGGAAAAAATTATTTTTTTAAAAGCAAAATCTTGGGTTTTTTACCGTTTTACCTATTTTTAATCGATCTATTTTTTGATGTTAGCAATTTTGAACAAAATCTCGCCATTTGGGCAATTTTTTCCGATGTTTTCGAATTTCTTATATCTTATATCTTTGTAAGTAATTTTAGGGCTTGTTTGCAATTTTGCAATTTATCGTGAATTTTCTATAATTTCGCAATGAAAGCGATTGTTCCCAATTCTTTGTTCTTTTTTTTCCGATTTTTAATAAGTATCAGACAGACTTTGATATATTTTTGATGGTGCCAAGTTTTTGCGAATTTTCATCACTGTAGCAAATTTTTCCAAGTTTTTGACATTCCTTACAATTTCAAGGTTGTTTAATAAATTTTAAATTTTAATTAAAATTTTATTAGCGAATTTTCGCAAAGCAGATTGTTTTTGATTCTTAAAGTTTTTGCGGTTTTGATATTTTTTTTAAAGATATTTAAATTTGTGAAATTTTTCGCGATTTATATGATGTAAGCATATTCTCGAGTTATTGCTCTTTTTGTGGTGGTTGTAAACATGATTTATTACATTTTTTCTCTATTATTTTAATCCCTTGCCAATTTGTGTCTTTTTTTGCAATATATAACGTTTTTAGTAGAAATCTGCTAAAGAAAACTGCAATCTAGTTAAACATTATTGGACATTTTGTCGAAAAAGAAAAGTTAAAAGCAAAGTAGTTATGACAGTAACATAAATATATGAAGAATTGTATTAATATATTACACATTTTATACGAAAGAAAATAAATATAATTGCTTATTTCACAAAACCTCTTGTATCTCTGTATCGATTGTATTATCATATTAAATACAAGAGTGTAACATTTGTTGTATGAAATTTTCATATAAAAATGAAATACACTATTACACTTTTATTTCATATATTTTTAAAATGTTGCATTCAAAGAGAGGCTCTCTGAGAGAATTTGTATTTAGCTTGTTCTTCTTTTTTCATTAAAAATACGAAATACATTAATACATAACACAGAGGGTGTTCACAATTAAAAAAACAAAAGTGTATTTGATACACAAATACACGATAAAGATTGTTGTGAATTAAGCAAATGTTAAACTAGTTTAAAATGTTAGGAAATTATGACGATTATGTTCAATCATAACCATAACCACAGAAAACAGCTATTTGAACCAAACTTATGGACAACGCTGTATTTGACTATAGGTGACTCGTCATAACACCACAGCCATCACAAGAGGAACCAATTGAATTATGGCTATGGGCATTATGGCCATGTCACGTCTAATTTAAGCTTTACAATAACAGTTTGAATACCCAAATGTGATTTTAACCCACTATTAAATCCTATCGCGATTTTTAATGTAAAATTTTATGGCAGAACTCGTTAAGGACCATGTTCAATTTTGCTATTTTTGCTCACTTCACGCCAGTTTTCATTGTGCATAATCAGGGCAATTATGAATAAAATTCAGCGAGAAATATCTCCCTTTTCCAATTATAATTTTTTGTTTTCCCTATTACTTGCTATTAATTGGAATTGTTCCTAGGGAAAAATTTCCCGCGGAATTTTATTCATAATTGCCCTGAATAAGTCTGATAATTTGTAAAAGTAGATGTTTATTAGAGTAAATGCAAGATGTATTTAGTTTTTTTTTTTTTTAATTTTAGTAAAGTAACTTACATTACGAAAAGAAATTCCAAGCTCTTCACGTGAAAGAAGAAAGGCTGCTTCGTTGCCTTAAAATATATAGAAATATGATTGATTATTTTAAAAGAAATCAGTTAATTAATTTTAGTTCTAAAATTCGATTAATTTTTTTATTTTATCTATACTAAAGCTGTTTACAATAACATTTAGCTATTCTCATACGCGGAAACAATTTTGTTTTTAATGAACAGTTACGCGGTATCTTCAGTAATTGGAAGGTTAAAAATCAATATAAATTCATAAACACGGACCAATTAATATCATCATAAAATACTTATTTAAAATATTAATAGAAAAATCACAGAAAAAAACTAAAAATAAACATTCCTTTTATAATAACATCGACACTGATTTTTGATCTGAATAAAATAAAATAATTTACTTTTAATACATGAACAAGACCAAAAAAAAATAATTAAATAAACTTAATCAGAACACAAAAAAGTGCAGCCAAAATTGTATAGTCATATTGGATCGTACGGTAACCTTTTTCTTCATTTGAAATTTTAGTAAAAAAAAAAGAAACGATTTAAAACAATATTCACCTTTATCGGGAATAAAACTTCACGTGAAATTAGTTCCCTTTCCCTAATATTGTAATCGCAAATTTTGACGTTGTTCTTGTGTCAGTGTACCATTTTGAGATTTTGGTCTAAGAGAAATATTTCACGTGAACAAAATGTTCGCTTCTTATTCTCGATAAGGCTGATTGTTAGACTTGTGCCATTTAGTTCATTTCAGTGACCGGTCATTTTAGTTCATTATTTATAAATGAACTAGTTCGATCATTTAGTTCATCGCTCTTTTTAGTTCAATGAACTAGTTAGGTCTGTTTAGTTCAATGATTTTACATCTGCATGCATATGTTTGTATGTAGATATGTTGTGGTTTTTGACAGTATTAAAAACACAGATCTGTGATTAAAAAACTTTACGAAACCTAAAATTAATTAATTAATAAATTTGCTTTATAAAGGGTTTATAAAACAAATTTAGTGTGAAAATCATTTTTAAAAATCTCATAAATCCAAAATATTTTTGTGAATAGGTTAGTATAAGTGTTTGCTTGTTTATTGCATTTGTGGTAGTAGCCAGCGATGAACAAGAACTAAATATACATACATATATGCATACATATGAATGAGTATAGAAGCAAAGCACACAAACAGAAAGAAGTAAAGCAAAACGTTGAACACATTTAGTTCATTTTGTGTCTTAGTTCTTAGTTCAAAAAATGAACTAGTTCAAAAATTGAACTAGTGAACGTAAAACAATTGAACTAGTTCACTTAGTTCAAAGTACTGAATCGCTCATTTGAACTAGTTCGTTCATAAACTACACAAGACTACTGATTGTTTAAAATTGTTTTTGTTCTCAACTATAAAACAGTTAAGAAACGTGTGTTTCTAATTATTATCATCCCTATCGTGACCATTTTTTCCCTCGAAATATTTCCACTTTACATCAAATTGCAATCGTGAATAATTTTTTACTAAAATGGCACTCCCTTTTTAATTCCCATTGTTTTTTTTCACTTTCAGGGCAATTATGAATAAAATTCCGCGAGAAATTTTTCCCGATGAATAATTCCAACTAATAGCAAGTAATAGGGAAAACAAAAAATTCTAATTGGAAAAGGGAGAAATTTCCCTCGGAATTTGATTCATAATTGCCCTGTTTACTTTGGAAGGTAAACTGAATTATTACATCGCATAATTTCGATATTTTCCTTCGAATTAAATATTAAAAGTTGTAAGTATTTGTTTTTAGAACAAGATTGGTCAATGAAGTCACGATTTGTTAACAATAATTTCCTGCAACACCTTTTGTCATGGAGGGCCTGTGCCAAACGGCAGCAAAGTACTAGTGTAAGTAAATTTTTGACATTTCTGACACAAAGTACACAGAGATGACACGAGACGGAAGATAAAATCGTATTCTGGACGTCTCGTTCACACAGTACCCGCGTCTTCTTTAATCTTCTTTCGTAGTTGCGTTGATTTAATGTTTTTGCAATTTATACTTTGTGTCCTTATTCGCTATGCGATTTTGGAAATTAAAAGGTTAAAATTAATATTTATGAATGAAAAAGCTTAAAGTTAAATCAGAAATTATCTGAAAACAAATCTTAATCACTTTTTTAATACTAATAATCATTTTCACACTCTGTTTTTTAATTCGACACAACAAATTCCTTGATTTAATTTTGTACAAATGTTCACTTGTTGAAATGTATTTTCATTTTATTCTTTGTGGTCTCATTCGCTATGTACTTTTTGGAAGTAAATGGTAAAATTAGTATTTTTTCAATGAAAATGCTTAAAATGAAATCTGTAATTATTTGAAAACTAATTTTAATCACTTTTTTACCACTAATAACCTTTTACACATTGTGTTTTTTAGTTAAACACTTCAAAAACTTTCAATTAAATTTCTAAAAATGTTCTTTTGTTCATTTCACAAAGTACACATTTTCTCTTGTTTGTTTTGATTATATTGCTAACAACTTAATAACAAATATACTACTGTTGTCCCTTTCTCGCCGAACCCGTGTCATAGCTGATTTTAGCTTTTTTCATCACTCACTTTCTTCACCTCTGTATACTTTGTGATTTCTGAGGCGAATAAAATTTCACTAGCCCTGGGGGCTAGTAGAATTTTTGACACAATAGATGAATTTTTGACAAGTAGCAAATAAGAAACATGGTATCATAAAATTTAAAACCACCGCCGTCGCTTCGAGCCATCTATCAATACATAGATTTATACGTCTTCTAAATTTTCCGTATTTTATTCTTAACACATTTGGTGTTTTATTGGTCGACTTCGATATACTGGGTGGTATTATTGATTCCGCACGGAAAGGAAAATTCGACGGAAAGAACTATCGATCGATATGCAAATTGCAATTATTCATTCCTGCGGTATACGCTTTCCGTGAAATTGATTCAACGTCCCTGTTTTTATTAATTCTGACGTGGTGTAGTATCGGCTGTTGTTAAAAAAGCCTTTTAAAAGATATACATACATACACACACGTATATGTAAATATCTCCATACATACATATGTATGAACATATGTATGCCAACAAAATATAGAAAGAAGTGTTACAGATTAATCATAGAGTAAGTTGGAATAAAAAATTTTTAACATAAGTTAAATTAAATTAATAATTGCTTCTGTTTGGTTTTTTTTATATTCTTACAAAAATAAAATAAGCAAATTAAATTAAAATAAGCTTTAATTTTGCTAATTTGTATATTTTCCTTACAATTTTGTTCTTTCCGTAGGCTTTCCATCATAAAATTTGAGCGTAAGCAAAATAGAGAAAAATACCGCATCAACGGAATGAATAATTGCAAATTTTGCTTCCGTAAAAAAAAAATGCTTTCCCCAATCGCGGAATGGAATGAATAATTAGACCCACTATCTTCGAGTTATAGTGAGTTATACTGGCATATCTCGCGAAAATATTAAGTAGGCTCATTATAAAAATATATCGTGATGTGATGGAAAAAGCCCAATGATGTAGATATACATATAAAAAATGGAATGCATTTATTGAAGGGAAACAAAAAGTTTGATTTCGTGGGATTGTATTATGAACTTGACTGCCATCCGCCCAAAAATACTTGTGTGGCAACATTCTATTCTTGAATAGCTGTTGTTTCTTACTTGGGTGCCACATGTTCAATTTTTGACTTTCAATTCCATTCAATTTGCAATACACTCACACTTTTTTCACTAAACTAACACAATCAAACTTTTTAAATTGAAAACTAGATGGATTTCAAATTCACCTATCCATTTAAATGGCAATTTAATTTTCAATTTGAACGGCTGGTCACAGCACACATTGATTGAAGCTACAAATTTGAGTTGTTTCTTCGTCGGTGGCATTTAAAAAATGAAATTGATTATCAATTTGTGTCACAGCTATCAATTTCAAGGAATTTTGACACACAATATGTGTAATGAAATTGAAAGCCATTTATTGAACGTGTGGCTGCAGAGTTACATAATGAAAAAGTGACATAGAGTTAGGCTGAGTTTACATCTGGCATTTCTTGTGTGTCATTTTCCCAAAAAAGCGTAACCAACTAATTACTAATGAAAAACTGTTTGATTCAGACATTAGTAATTAGTGGTTACGCTTTTTTTACGCTTGTGTGACACATGACACACAGATGGAAAGCCGGCCATAGCATAAGTGACGAAATTACCTGGTTTACATTAGGTATTTTTTCGTGAAATTTCATGAAATTTGTTGCACGCAACTTTTTATTTGCTTATACAACAATTTACTAAAGCTACAAGGTGTAAAAGATCTACAAGGCCAACTGTGAATTCAACTAATATTTGGTACGAAAATGGAAAATTATGAGGAAACGGCTTCTATCTTGTTTCGAAAATTATTTGCGATTTGTTGTAATTTTTGCAATATGTAAAATCAATTTTTTTCCGGCATACATATTGTTACGAAAATGACCGTCGAAAAGGTTAAGCAGCATTACACAAAAATATTCCAACAGGGTTAATGTAAGTGTTACGCGAAAATATTCCTACAGGGTCCATGTAAAGAATAATCTAGAATAGTAGCAAACAACTAAATAAGCATGCGCAGCATATATGTATGTACAAGCTTGATTAAACGTAAACAAGCAAAAGCAACAACAAAAAGCGTCTGCTTATTAAGAAGATTCACATATTTACACACATACATATTTACATGGTAATTCAAACGAAAAGCAAAAGATAAACAACCACCGTGTATTGCTTAGTTAATGATGTACACACGCATGCATATACACATTTATGTACATAGTTACCACATGAACTTAATTAGGCACTTTGTAAACAGCATATAAGATGATAATGATCGTCTAGACATTGCTTGAAACTTCTAGTGGTATTTGTGTGGAATATAAAAAGAGGGGACGCAGCCAATGAGTAAAGGTAGAATTAGTAAAATCGTATCGTGATGTTGCGTGTCAGCTGACAAAAACCGTACCATATACAATGCATGTTACTAGTTATAAAATATGTGGTGGTAGCACTGCTGACGTAGGAATCTGCAGAAAACAGATTTTTCTGTAGCGAATGTCAAACACGCCGTACTTAATGCCAGACAAAAAAAAATGTCCGGTGCAAACTGTTACATTTTCTATAACTTGTGCACAAAGTTGAACGATACGGCAAGCTGTAAAGTAGAATGATACGATTTTACTAATTCTACCTTAAGTTAGTTGCAGTTGTGAGTTACTTGCGAACAAGGCAGTCAGTTGCGTGTGAACAAGTCAGTTGATAATTAAGTTGTGAATTAATAATAGTCTGCGATTCAGTGGTGAGTTGATAGTTAAGAGCAGTCTGTGCTTTACTCGTGATTTGGAGTAAAGGAGAAACTATAGGACAGCAGTCTATAGTGACAGCAAAGTCTGTCGTGAAATTGAGATTATTGTGGAGTCTATCGTGTCGACTGAAGTAAAGGGAACAGCGCAGCGAATAGACGTATGTAAGGGTGTAAGTAAAGCCAGTGAGCCTTTATTAGTGTATTAACTGTGAGTGTCGTGTGTGACAAGCAGCAGACAAAGAGGTATTGGTGTATCAACTATGAGTGTCGGCAGAGTGAGTGCCGTGTGTGACAAGCAGCAGACGAAGAGGTATTGGTGTATCAACTGTGAGTGACGGCAGAGTGTCTCGTAAGTGACGAATAGCAGACAAAGAGGTGTCACGTGATTACTTGCGCAGCCAGCTAAGAAACGTGCGTAAACTACAGCGAGGAAGGCGTAGTGGTTACCAGTTGTGAATATTTGTGTGTAATTCAGTAGTTTAAGTTGTATTAGTGTATTTAAGCTCTTGAATAATTTAGTTTATGCGTATTTGTAAATAAAACTTGTATCATTCTTAACCCTAATTACTACACTCGGCTCTTATATTCATTTGCAAATCTTCGAGTCCACGGAAACGCGTTTTTATAGAGAGAAAAACGTAACAATATGTACATACTATATCCTCTTAAAATTTCAAGCCTTTAGAATTTATTTGAAAGTTTTAGTAAGTTTTGCGAATCATGTAATTTTTAATAACTTATTGCTCTTGTGCATAATTTTAACAAATTAGGAGGGAGACAATTTTAGCTATTTTTGCAAACAATTTTAGCGCTTGTTTGCAATTTGTTGCCAATTTCGGGAAAAAATTATTTTTTTAAAAGCAAAATCTTGGGTTTTTTACCGTTTTACCTATTTTTAATCGATCTATTTTTTGATGTTAGCAATTTTGAACAAAATCTCGCCATTTGGGCAATTTTTTCCGATGTTTTCGAATTTCTTATATCTTATATCTTTGTAAGTAATTTTAGGGCTTGTTTGCAATTTTGCAATTTATCGTGAATTTTCTATAATTTCGCAATGAAAGCGATTGTTCCCAATTCTTTGTTCTTTTTTTTCCGATTTTTAATAAGTATCAGACAGACTTTGATATATTTTTGATGGTGCCAAGTTTTTGCGAATTTTCATCACTGTAGCAAATTTTTCCAAGTTTTTGACATTCCTTACAATTTCAAGGTTGTTTAATAAATTTTAAATTTTAATTAAAATTTTATTAGCGAATTTTCGCAAAGCAGATTGTTTTTGATTCTTAAAGTTTTTGCGGTTTTGATATTTTTTTTAAAGATATTTAAATTTGTGAAATTTTTCGCGATTTATATGATGTAAGCATATTCTCGAGTTATTGCTCTTTTTGTGGTGGTTGTAAACATGATTTATTACATTTTTTCTCTATTATTTTAATCCCTTGCCAATTTGTGTCTTTTTTTGCAATATATAACGTTTTTAGTAGAAATCTGCTAAAGAAAACTGCAATCTAGTTAAACATTATTGGACATTTTGTCGAAAAAGAAAAGTTAAAAGCAAAGTAGTTATGACAGTAACATAAATATATGAAGAATTGTATTAATATATTACACATTTTATACGAAAGAAAATAAATATAATTGCTTATTTCACAAAACCTCTTGTATCTCTGTATCGATTGTATTATCATATTAAATACAAGAGTGTAACATTTGTTGTATGAAATTTTCATATAAAAATGAAATACACTATTACACTTTTATTTCATATATTTTTAAAATGTTGCATTCAAAGAGAGGCTCTCTGAGAGAATTTGTATTTAGCTTGTTCTTCTTTTTTCATTAAAAATACGAAATACATTAATACATAACACAGAGGGTGTTCACAATTAAAAAAACAAAAGTGTATTTGATACACAAATACACGATAAAGATTGTTGTGAATTAAGCAAATGTTAAACTAGTTTAAAATGTTAGGAAATTATGACGATTATGTTCAATCATAACCATAACCACAGAAAACAGCTATTTGAACCAAACTTATGGACAACGCTGTATTTGACTATAGGTGACTCGTCATAACACCACAGCCATCACAAGAGGAACCAATTGAATTATGGCTATGGGCATTATGGCCATGTCACGTCTAATTTAAGCTTTACAATAACAGTTTGAATACCCAAATGTGATTTTAACCCACTATTAAATCCTATCGCGATTTTTAATGTAAAATTTTATGGCAGAACTCGTTAAGGACCATGTTCAATTTTGCTATTTTTGCTCACTTCACGCCAGTTTTCATTGTGCATAATCAGGGCAATTATGAATAAAATTCAGCGAGAAATATCTCCCTTTTCCAATTATAATTTTTTGTTTTCCCTATTACTTGCTATTAATTGGAATTGTTCCCAGGGAAAAATTTCCCGCGGAATTTTATTCATAATTGCCCTGAATAAGTCTGATAATTTGTAAAAGTAGATGTTTATTAGAGTAAATGCAAGATGTATTTAGTTTTTTTTTTTTTTAATTTTAGTAAAGTAACTTACATTACGAAAAGAAATTCCAAGCTCTTCACGTGAAAGAAGAAAGGCTGCTTCGTTGCCTTAAAATATATAGAAATATGATTGATTATTTTAAAAGAAATCAGTTAATTAATTTTAGTTCTATACTAAAGCTGTTTACAATAACATTTAGCCATTCTCATACGCGGAAACAATTATGTTTTTAATGAACAGTTACGCGGTATCTTCAGTAATTGGAAGGTTAAAAATCAATATAAATTCATAAACACGGACCAATTAATATCATCATAAAATACTTATTTAAAATATTAATAGAAAAATCACAGAAAAAAACTAAAAATAAACATACCTTTTATAATAACATCGACACTGATTTTTGATCTGAAATATAAAATAATTTACTTTTAATACATGAACAAGACCAAAAAAAAAAAAATAATTAAATAAACTTAATCAGAACACAAAAAAGTGCAGCCAAAATTGTATAGTCATATTGGATCGTACGGTAACTTTTTTCTTCATTTGAAATTTTAGTAAAAAAAAAACGAAACGATTTAAAACAATATTCACCTTTATCGGGAATAAAACTTCACGTGAAATTAGTTCCCTTTCCCTAATATTGTAATCGCAAATTTTGACGTTGTTCTTGTGTCAGTGTACCATTTTGAGATTTTGGTCTAAGAGAAATATTTCACGTGAACAAAATGTTCGCTTCTTATTCTCGATAAGGCTGATTGTTAGACTTGTGCCATTTAGTTCATTTCAGTGACCGGTCATTTTAGTTCATTATTTATAAATGAACTAGTTCGATCATTTAGTTCATCGCTCTTTTTAGTTCAATGAACTAGTTAGGTCTGTTTAGTTCAATGATTTTACATCTGCATGCATATGTTTGTATGTAGATATGTTGTGGTTTTTGACAGTATTAAAAACACAGATCTGTGATTAAAAAACTTTACGAAACCTAAAATTAATTAATTAATAAATTTGCTTTATAAAGGGTTTATAAAACAAATTTAGTGTGAAAATCATTTTTAAAAATCTCATAAATCCAAAATATTTTTGTGAATAGGTTAGTATAAGTGTTTGCTTGTTTATTGCATTTGTGGTAGTAGCCAGCGATGAACAAGAACTAAATATACATACATATATGCATACATATGAATGAGTATAGAAGCAAAGCACACAAACAGAAAGAAGTAAAGCAAAACGTTGAACACATTTAGTTCATTTTGTGTCTTAGTTCTTAGTTCAAAAAATGAACTAGTTCAAAAATTGAACTAGTGAACGTAAAACAATTGAACTAGTTCACTTAGTTCAAAGTACTGAATCGCTCATTTGAACTAGTTCGTTCATAAACTACACAAGACTACTGATTGTTTAAAATTGTTTTTGTTCTCAACTATAAAACAGTTAAGAAACGTGTGTTTCTAATTATTATCATCCCTATCGTGACCATTTTTTCCCTCGAAATATTTCCACTTTACATCAAATTGCAATCGTGAATAATTTTTTACTAAAATGGCACTCCCTTTTTAATTCCCATTGTTTTTTTTCACTTTCAGGGCAATTATGAATAAAATTCCGCGAGAAATTTTTCCCGATGAATAATTCCAACTAATAGCAAGTAATAGGGAAAACAAAAAATTCTAATTGGAAAAGGGAGAAATTTCCCTCGGAATTTGATTCATAATTGCCCTGTTTACTTTGGAAGGTAAACTGAATTATTACATCGCATAATTTCGATATTTTCCTTCGAATTAAATATTAAAAGTTGTAAGTATTTGTTTTTAGAACAAGATTGGTCAATGAAGTCACGATTTGTTAACAATAATTTCCTGCAACACCTTTTGTCATGGAGGGCCTGTGCCAAACGGCAGCAAAGTACTAGTGTAAGTAAATTTTTGACATTTCTGACACAAAGTACACAGAGATGACACGAGACGGAAGATAAAATCGTATTCTGGACGTCTCGTTCACACAGTACCCGCGTCTTCTTTAATCTTCTTTCGTAGTTGCGTTGATTTAATGTTTTTGCAATTTATACTTTGTGTCCTTATTCGCTATGCGATTTTGGAAATTAAAAGGTTAAAATTAATATTTATGAATGAAAAAGCTTAAAGTTAAATCAGAAATTATCTGAAAACAAATCTTAATCACTTTTTTAATACTAATAATCATTTTCACACTCTGTTTTTTAATTCGACACAACAAATTCCTTGATTTAATTTTGTACAAATGTTCACTTGTTGAAATGTATTTTCATTTTATTCTTTGTGGTCTCATTCGCTATGTACTTTTTGGAAGTAAATGGTAAAATTAGTATTTTTTCAATGAAAATGCTTAAAATGAAATCTGTAATTATTTGAAAACTAATTTTAATCACTTTTTTACCACTAATAACCTTTTACACATTGTGTTTTTTAGTTAAACACTTCAAAAACTTTCAATTAAATTTCTAAAAATGTTCTTTTGTTCATTTCACAAAGTACACATTTTCTCTTGTTTGTTTTGATTATATTGCTAACAACTTAATAACAAATATACTACTGTTGTCCCTTTCTCGCCGAACCCGTGTCATAGCTGATTTTAGCTTTTTTCATCACTCACTTTCTTCACCTCTGTATACTTTGTGATTTCTGAGGCGAATAAAATTTCACTAGCCCTGGGGGCTAGTAGAATTTTTGACACAATAGATGAATTTTTGACAAGTAGCAAATAAGAAACATGGTATCATAAAATTTAAAACCACCGCCGTCGCTTCGAGCCATCTATCAATACATAGATTTATACGTCTTCTAAATTTTCCGTATTTTATTCTTAACACATTTGGTGTTTTATTGGTCGACTTCGATATACTGGGTGGTATTATTGATTCCGCACGGAAAGGAAAATTCGACGGAAAGAACTATCGATCGATATGCAAATTGCAATTATTCATTCCTGCGGTATACGCTTTCCGTGAAATTGATTCAACGTCCCTGTTTTTATTAATTCTGACGTGGTGTAGTATCGGCTGTTGTTAAAAAAGCCTTTTAAAAGATATACATACATACACACACGTATATGTAAATATCTCCATACATACATATGTATGAACATATGTATGCCAACAAAATATAGAAAGAAGTGTTACAGATTAATCATAGAGTAAGTTGGAATAAAAAATTTTTAACATAAGTTAAATTAAATTAATAATTGCTTCTGTTTGGTTTTTTTTATATTCTTACAAAAATAAAATAAGCAAATTAAATTAAAATAAGCTTTAATTTTGCTAATTTGTATATTTTCCTTACAATTTTGTTCTTTCCGTAGGCTTTCCATCATAAAATTTGAGCGTAAGCAAAATAGAGAAAAATACCGCATCAACGGAATGAATAATTGCAAATTTTGCTTCCGTAAAAAAAAAAATGCTTTCCCCAATCGCGGAATGGAATGAATAATTAGACCCACTATCTTCGAGTTATAGTGAGTTATACTGGCATATCTCGCGAAAATATTAAGTAGGCTCATTATAAAAATATATCGTGATGTGATGGAAAAAGCCCAATGATGTAGATATACATATAAAAAATGGAATGCATTTATTGAAGGGAAACAAAAAGTTTGATTTCGTGGGATTGTATTATGAACTTGACTGCCATCCGCCCAAAAATACTTGTGTGGCAACATTCTATTCTTGAATAGCTGTTGTTTCTTACTTGGGTGCCACATGTTCAATTTTTGACTTTCAATTCCATTCAATTTGCAATACACTCACACTTTTTTCACTAAACTAACACAATCAAACTTTTTAAATTGAAAACTAGATGGATTTCAAATTCACCTATCCATTTAAATGGCAATTTAATTTTCAATTTGAACGGCTGGTCACAGCACACATTGATTGAAGCTACAAATTTGAGTTGTTTCTTCGTCGGTGGCATTTAAAAAATGAAATTGATTATCAATTTGTGTCACAGCTATCAATTTCAAGGAATTTTGACACACAATATGTGTAATGAAATTGAAAGCCATTTATTGAACGTGTGGCTGCAGAGTTACATAATGAAAAAGTGACATAGAGTTAGGCTGAGTTTACATCTGGCATTTCTTGTGTGTCATTTTCCCAAAAAAGCGTAACCAACTAATTACTAATGAAAAACTGTTTGATTCAGACATTAGTAATTAGTGGTTACGCTTTTTTTACGCTTGTGTGACACATGACACACAGATGGAAAGCCGGCCATAGCATAAGTGACGAAATTACCTGGTTTACATTAGGTATTTTTTCGTGAAATTTCATGAAATTTGTTGCACGCAACTTTTTATTTGCTTATACAACAATTTACTAAAGCTACAAGGTGTAAAAGATCTACAAGGCCAACTGTGAATTCAACTAATATTTGGTACGAAAATGGAAAATTATGAGGAAACGGCTTCTATCTTGTTTCGAAAATTATTTGCGATTTGTTGTAATTTTTGCAATATGTAAAATCAATTTTTTTCCGGCATACATATTGTTACGAAAATGACCGTCGAAAAGGTTAAGCAGCATTACACAAAAATATTCCAACAGGGTTAATGTAAGTGTTACGCGAAAATATTCCTACAGGGTCCATGTAAAGAATAATCTAGAATAGTAGCAAACAACTAAATAAGCATGCGCAGCATATATGTATGTACAAGCTTGATTAAACGTAAACAAGCAAAAGCAACAACAAAAAGCGTCTGCTTATTAAGAAGATTCACATATTTACACACATACATATTTACATGGTAATTCAAACGAAAAGCAAAAGATAAACAACCACCGTGTATTGCTTAGTTAATGATGTACACACGCATGCATATACACATTTATGTACATAGTTACCACATGAACTTAATTAGGCACTTTGTAAACAGCATATAAGATGATAATGATCGTCTAGACATTGCTTGAAACTTCTAGTGGTATTTGTGTGGAATATAAAAAGAGGGGACGCAGCCAATGAGTAAAGGTAGAATTAGTAAAATCGTATCGTGATGTTGCGTGTCAGCTGACAAAAACCGTACCATATACAATGCATGTTACTAGTTATAAAATATGTGGTGGTAGCACTGCTGACGTAGGAATCTGCAGAAAACAGATTTTTCTGTAGCGAATGTCAAACACGCCGTACTTAATGCCAGACAAAAAAAAATGTCCTGTGCAAACTGTTACATTTTCTATAACTTGTGCACAAAGTTGAACGATACGGCAAGCTGTAAAGTAGAATGATACGATTTTACTAATTCTACCTTAAGTTAGTTGCAGTTGTGAGTTACTTGCGAACAAGGCAGTCAGTTGCGTGTGAACAAGTCAGTTGATAATTAAGTTGTGAATTAATAATAGTCTGCGATTCAGTGGTGAGTTGATAGTTAAGAGCAGTCTGTGCTTTACTCGTGATTTGGAGTAAAGGAGAAACTATAGGACAGCAGTCTATAGTGACAGCAAAGTCTGTCGTGAAATTGAGATTATTGTGGAGTCTATCGTGTCGACTGAAGTAAAGGGAACAGCGCAGCGAATAGACGTATGTAAGGGTGTAAGTAAAGCCAGTGAGCCTTTATTAGTGTATTAACTGTGAGTGTCGTGTGTGACAAGCAGCAGACAAAGAGGTATTGGTGTATCAACTATGAGTGTCGGCAGAGTGAGTGCCGTGTGTGACAAGCAGCAGACGAAGAGGTATTGGTGTATCAACTGTGAGTGACGGCAGAGTGTCTCGTAAGTGACGAATAGCAGACAAAGAGGTGTCACGTGATTACTTGCGCAGCCAGCTAAGAAACGTGCGTAAACTACAGCGAGGAAGGCGTAGTGGTTACCAGTTGTGAATATTTGTGTGTAATTCAGTAGTTTAAGTTGTATTAGTGTATTTAAGCTCTTGAATAATTTAGTTTATGCGTATTTGTAAATAAAACTTGTATCATTCTTAACCCTAATTACTACACTCGGCTCTTATATTCATTTGCAAATCTTCGAGTCCACGGAAACGCGTTTTTATAGAGAGAAAAACGTAACAATATGTACATACTATATCCTCTTAAAATTTCAAGCCTTTAGAATTTATTTGAAAGTTTTAGTAAGTTTTGCGAATCATGTAATTTTTAATAACTTATTGCTCTTGTGCATAATTTTAACAAATTAGGAGGGAGACAATTTTAGCTATTTTTGCAAACAATTTTAGCGCTTGTTTGCAATTTGTTGCCAATTTCGGGAAAAAATTATTTTTTTAAAAGCAAAATCTTGGGTTTTTTACCGTTTTACCTATTTTTAATCGATCTATTTTTTGATGTTAGCAATTTTGAACAAAATCTCGCCATTTGGGCAATTTTTTCCGATGTTTTCGAATTTCTTATATCTTATATCTTTGTAAGTAATTTTAGGGCTTGTTTGCAATTTTGCAATTTATCGTGAATTTTCTATAATTTCGCAATGAAAGCGATTGTTCCCAATTCTTTGTTCTTTTTTTTCCGATTTTTAATAAGTATCAGACAGACTTTGATATATTTTTGATGGTGCCAAGTTTTTGCGAATTTTCATCACTGTAGCAAATTTTTCCAAGTTTTTGACATTCCTTACAATTTCAAGGTTGTTTAATAAATTTTAAATTTTAATTAAAATTTTATTAGCGAATTTTCGCAAAGCAGATTGTTTTTGATTCTTAAAGTTTTTGCGGTTTTGATATTTTTTTTAAAGATATTTAAATTTGTGAAATTTTTCGCGATTTATATGATGTAAGCATATTCTCGAGTTATTGCTCTTTTTGTGGTGGTTGTAAACATGATTTATTACATTTTTTCTCTATTATTTTAATCCCTTGCCAATTTGTGTCTTTTTTTGCAATATATAACGTTTTTAGTAGAAATCTGCTAAAGAAAACTGCAATCTAGTTAAACATTATTGGACATTTTGTCGAAAAAGAAAAGTTAAAAGCAAAGTAGTTATGACAGTAACATAAATATATGAAGAATTGTATTAATATATTACACATTTTATACGAAAGAAAATAAATATAATTGCTTATTTCACAAAACCTCTTGTATCTCTGTATCGATTGTATTATCATATTAAATACAAGAGTGTAACATTTGTTGTATGAAATTTTCATATAAAAATGAAATACACTATTACACTTTTATTTCATATATTTTTAAAATGTTGCATTCAAAGAGAGGCTCTCTGAGAGAATTTGTATTTAGCTTGTTCTTCTTTTTTCATTAAAAATACGAAATACATTAATACATAACACAGAGGGTGTTCACAATTAAAAAAACAAAAGTGTATTTGATACACAAATACACGATAAAGATTGTTGTGAATTAAGCAAATGTTAAACTAGTTTAAAATGTTAGGAAATTATGACGATTATGTTCAATCATAACCATAACCACAGAAAACAGCTATTTGAACCAAACTTATGGACAACGCTGTATTTGACTATAGGTGACTCGTCATAACACCACAGCCATCACAAGAGGAACCAATTGAATTATGGCTATGGGCATTATGGCCATGTCACGTCTAATTTAAGCTTTACAATAACAGTTTGAATACCCAAATGTGATTTTAACCCACTATTAAATCCTATCGCGATTTTTAATGTAAAATTTTATGGCAGAACTCGTTAAGGACCATGTTCAATTTTGCTATTTTTGCTCACTTCACGCCAGTTTTCATTGTGCATAATCAGGGCAATTATGAATAAAATTCAGCGAGAAATATCTCCCTTTTCCAATTATAATTTTTTGTTTTCCCTATTACTTGCTATTAATTGGAATTGTTCCCAGGGAAAAATTTCCCGCGGAATTTTATTCATAATTGCCCTGAATAAGTCTGATAATTTGTAAAAGTAGATGTTTATTAGAGTAAATGCAAGATGTATTTAGTTTTTTTTTTTTTTAATTTTAGTAAAGTAACTTACATTACGAAAAGAAATTCCAAGCTCTTCACGTGAAAGAAGAAAGGCTGCTTCGTTGCCTTAAAATATATAGAAATATGATTGATTATTTTAAAAGAAATCAGTTAATTAATTTTAGTTCTATACTAAAGCTGTTTACAATAACATTTAGCCATTCTCATACGCGGAAACAATTATGTTTTTAATGAACAGTTACGCGGTATCTTCAGTAATTGGAAGGTTAAAAATCAATATAAATTCATAAACACGGACCAATTAATATCATCATAAAATACTTATTTAAAATATTAATAGAAAAATCACAGAAAAAAACTAAAAATAAACATACCTTTTATAATAACATCGACACTGATTTTTGATCTGAAATATAAAATAATTTACTTTTAATACATGAACAAGACCAAAAAAAAAAAATAATTAAATAAACTTAATCAGAACACAAAAAAGTGCAGCCAAAATTGTATAGTCATATTGGATCGTACGGTAACTTTTTTCTTCATTTGAAATTTTAGTAAAAAAAAAACGAAACGATTTAAAACAATATTCACCTTTATCGGGAATAAAACTTCACGTGAAATTAGTTCCCTTTCCCTAATATTGTAATCGCAAATTTTGACGTTGTTCTTGTGTCAGTGTACCATTTTGAGATTTTGGTCTAAGAGAAATATTTCACGTGAACAAAATGTTCGCTTCTTATTCTCGATAAGGCTGATTGTTAGACTTGTTGTATTTAGTTCATTTCAGTGACCGGTCATTTTAGTTCATTATTTATAAATGAACTAGTTCGATCATTTAGTTCAATCGCTCTTTTTAGTTCAATGAACTAGTTAGGTCTGTTTAGTTCAATGATTTTACATTTGCATGCATATGTTTGTATGTAGATATGTTGTGGTTTTTGACAGTATTAAAAACACAGATCTGTGATTAAAAAACTTTACGAAAGCTAAAATTAATTAATTAATAAATTTGCTTTATAAAGGGTTTATAAAACAAATTTAGTGTGAAAATCATTTTTAAAAATCTCATAAATCCAAAATATTTTACTGAATAGGTTAGTATAAGTGTTTGCTTGTTTATTGCATTTGTGGTAGTAGCCAGCGATGAACAAGAACTAAATATACATACATATATGCATACATATGAATGAGTATAGAAGCAAAGCACACAAACAGAAAGAAGTAAAGCAAAACGTTGAACACATTTAGTTCATTTTGTGTCTTAGTTCTTAGTTCAAAAAATGAACTAGTTCAAAAATTGAACTAGTGAACGTAAAACAATTGAACTAGTTCACTTAGTTCAAAGTACTGAATCGTTCATTTGAACTAGTTCGTTCATAAACTACACAAGACTACTGATTGTTTAAAATTGTTTTTGTTCTCAACTATAAAACAGTTAAGAAACGTGTGTTTCTAATTATTATCATCCCTATCGTGACCATTTTTTCCCTCGAAATATTTCCACTTTACATCAAATTGCAATCGTGAATAATTTTTCCCTAGAATGGCACTCCCTTTTTAATTCCCATTGTTTTTTTTTCACTTTCAGGGCAATTATGAATAAAATTCCGCGAGAAATTTTTCCCGATGAATAATTCCAACTAATAGCAAGTAATAGGGAAAACAAAAAATTCTAATTGGAAAAGGGAGAAATTTCCCTCGGAATTTGATTCATAATTGCCCTGTTTATTTTGGAAGGTAAACTGAATTATTACATCGCATAATTTCGATATTTTCCTTCGAATTAAATATTAAAAGTTGTAAGTATTTGTTTTTAGAACAAGATTGGTCAATGAAGTCACGATTTGTTAACAATAATTTCCTGCAACACCTTTTGTCATGGAGGGCCTGTGCCAAACGGCAGCAAAGTACTAGTGTAAGTAAATTTTTGACATTTCTGACACAAAGTACACAGAGATGACACGAGACGGAAGATAAAATCGTATTCTGGACGTCTCGTTCACACAGTACCCGTATCTTCTTTAATCTTCTTTCGTAGTTGCGTTGATTTAATGTTTTTGCAATTTATACTTTGTGTCCTTATTCGCTATGCGATTTTGGAAATTAAAAGGTTAAAATTAATATTTATGAATGAAAAAGCTTAAAGTTAAATCAGAAATTATCTGAAAACAAATCTTAATCACTTTTTTAATACTAATAATCATTTTCACACTCTGTTTTTTAATTCGACACAACAAATTCCTTGATTTAATTTTGTACAAATGTTCACTTGTTGAAATGTATTTTCATTTTATTCTTTGTGGTCTCATTCGCTATGTACTTTTTGGAAGTAAATGGTAAAATTAGTATTTTTTCAATGAAAATGCTTAAAATGAAATCTGTAATTATTTGAAAACTAATTTTAATCACTTTTTTACCACTAATAACCTTTTACACATTGTGTTTTTTAGTTAAACACTTCAAAAACTTTCAATTAAATTTGTAAAAATGTTCTTTTGTTCATTTCACAAAGTACACATTTTCTCTTGTTTGTTTTGATTATATTGCTAACAACTTAATAACAAATATACTACTGTTGTCCCTTTCTCGCCGAACCCGTGTCATAGCTGATTTTAGCTTTTTTCATCACTCACTTTCTTCACCTCTGTATACTTTGTGATTTCTGAGGCGAATAAAATTTCACTAGCCCTGGGGGCTAGTAGAATTTTTGACACAACAGATAAATTTTTGACAAGTAGCAAATAAGAAACATGGTATCATAAAATTTAAAACCACCGCCGTCGCTTCGAGCCGTCTCCCAATACATAGATTTATACGTCTTCTAAATTTTCCGTATTTTATTCTTAACACATTTGGTGTTTTATTGGTCGACTTCGATATACTGGGTGGTATTATTGATTCCGCACGGAAACGAAAATTCGACGGAAAGAACTATCGATCGATATGCAAATTG
Organism: Tachina grossa; assembly: GCA_949987645.1. Lineage (NCBI taxonomy): Eukaryota > Metazoa > Arthropoda > Insecta > Diptera > Tachinidae > Tachina > Tachina grossa. The sequence goes on along the minus strand of OX465277.1, from coordinate 56,876,426 downwards.
CAATTATTCATTCCTGCGGTATACGCTTTCCGTGAAATTGATTCAACGTCCCTGTTTTTATTAATTCTGACGTGGTGTAGTATCGGCTGTTGTTAAAAAAGCCTTTTAAAAGATATACATACATACACACACGTATATGTAAATACCTCCATACATACATATGTATGAACATATGTATGTCAACAAAATATAGAAAGAAGTGTTACAGATTAATCATAGAGAGTAAGTTGGAATAAAAAAATTTTAATATAAGTTAAATTAAATTAATAATTGCTTCTGTTTGGTTTTTTTTATATTCTTACAAAAATAAAACAAGCAAATTAAATTAAAATAAGCTTTAAATTTGCTAATTTGTATATTATCTTTACAATTTTGTTCTTTCCGTAGGCTTTCCATCATAAAATTTGAGCGTAAGCAAAATAGAGAAAAATACCGCATCAACGGAATGAATAATTTCAAATTTTGCTTCCGTAAAAAAATGCTTTCCCCAATCGCGGAATGGAATGAATAATTAGACCCACTATCTTCGAGTTATAGTGAGTTATACTGGCATATCTCGCGAAAATATTAAGTAGGCTCATTATAAAAATATATCGTGATGTGATGGAAAAAGCCCAATGATGTAGATATACATATAAAAAATGGAATGCATTTATTGAAGGGAAACAAAAAGTTTGATTTCGTGGGGTTGTATTATGAACTTGACTGCCACCCGCCCAAAAATACTTGTGTGGCAACATTCTATTCTTGAATAGCTGTTGTTTCTTACTTGGGTGCCACATGTTCAATTTTTGATTTTCAATTCCATTCAATTTGCAATACACTCACACTTTTTTCACTAACACAATCAAACTTTTTAAATTGAAAACTAGATTGATTTCAAATTCACCTATCCATTTAAATGGCAATTTAATTTTCAATTTGAACGGCTGGTCACAGCACACATTGATTGAAGCTACAAATTTGAGTTGTTTCTTCGTCGGTGGCATTTAAAAAATGAAATTGATTATCAATTTGTGTCACAGCTATCAATTTCAAGGAATTTTGACACACAATATGTGTAATGAAATTGAAAGCCATTTATTGAACGTGTGACTGCAGAGTTACATAATGAAAAAGTGACATAGAGTTAGGCTGAGTTTACATCTGGCATTTCTTGTGTGTCATTTTCCCAAAAAAGCGTAACCAACTAATTACTAATGAAAAACTGTTTGATTCAGACATTAGTAATTAGTGGTTACGCTTTTTTTACGCTTGTGTGACACATGACACACAGATGGAAAGCCGGCCATAGCATAAGTGACGAAATTACCTGGTTTACATTAGGTATTTTTTCGTGAAATTTCATGAAATTTGTTGCACGCAACTTTTTATTTGCTTATACAACAATTTACTAAAGCTACAAGGTGTAAAAGATCTACAAGGCCAACTGTGAATTCAACTAATATTTGGTACGAAAATGGAAAATTATGAGGAAACGGCTTCTATCTTGTTTCGAAAATTATTTGCGATTTGTTGTAATTTTTGCAATATGTAAAATCAATTTTTTTCCAGCATACATATTGTTACGAAAATGACCGTCGAAAAGGTTAAGCAGCATTACACAAAAATATTCCAACAGGGTTAATGTAAGTGTTACGCGAAAATATTCCTACAGGGTCCATGTAAAGAATAATCTAGAATAGTAGCAAACAACTAAATAAGCATGCGCAGCATATATGTGTGTACAAGCTTGATTAAACGTAAACAAGCAAAAGCAACAACAAAAAGCGTCTGCTTATTAAGAAGATTCACATATTTACACACATACATACATGGTAATTCAAACGAAAAGCAAAAGATAAACAACCACCGTGTATTGCTTAGTTAATGATGTACACACGCATGCATATACACATTTATGTACATAGTTACCACATGAACTTAATTAGGCACTTTGTAAACAGCATATAAGATGATAATGATCGTCTAGACATTGCTTGAAACTTCTAGTGGTATTTGTGTGGAATATAAAAAGAGGGGACGCAGCCAATGAGTAAAGGTAGAATTAGTAAAATCGTATCGTGATGTTGCGTGTCAGCTGACAAAAACCGTACCATATACAATGCATGTTACTAGTTATAAAATATGTGGTGGTAGCACTGCTGACGTAGGAATCTGCAGAAAACAGATTTTTCTGTAGCGAATGTCAAACACGCCGTACTTAATGCCAGACAAAAAAAAATGTCCTGTGCAAACTGTTACATTTTCTATAACTTGTGCACAAAGTTGAACGATACGGCAAGCTGTAAAGTAGAATGATACGATTTTACTAATTCTACCTTAAGTTAGTTGCAGTTGTGAGTTACTTGCGAACAAGGCAGTCAGTTGCGTGTGAACAAGTCAGTTGATAATTAAGTTGTGAATTAATAATAGTCTGCGATTCAGTGGTGAGTTGATAGTTAAGAGCAGTCTGTGCTTTACTCGTGATTTGGAGTAAAGGAGAAACTATAGGACAGCAGTCTATAGTGACAGCAAAGTCTGTCGTGAAATTGAGATTATTGTGGAGTCTATCGTGTCGACTGAAGTAAAGGGAACAGCGCAGCGAATAGACGTATGTAAGGGTGTAAGTAAAGCCAGTGAGCCTTTATTAGTGTATTAACTGTGAGTGTCGTGTGTGACAAGCAGCAGACAAAGAGGTATTGGTGTATCAACTATGAGTGTCGGCAGAGTGAGTGCCGTGTGTGACAAGCAGCAGACGAAGAGGTATTGGTGTATCAACTGTGAGTGACGGCAGTGTCTCGTAAGTGACGAATAGCAGACAAAGAGGTGTCACGTGATTACTTGCGCAGCCAGCTAAGAAACGTGCGTAAACTACAGCGAGGAAGGCGTAGTGGTTACCAGTTGTGAATATTTGTGTGTAATTCAGTAGTTTAAGTTGTATTAGTGTATTTAAGCTCTTGAATAATTTAGTTTATGCGTATTTGTAAATAAAACTTGTATCATTCTTAACCCTAATTACTACACTCGGCTCTTATATTCATTTGCAAATCTTCGAGTCCACGGAAACGCGTTTTTATAGAGAGAAAAACGTAACAATATGTACATACTATATCCTCTTAAAATTTCAAGCCTTTAGAATTTATTTGAAAGTTTTAGTAAGTTTTGCGAATCATGTAATTTTTAATAACTTATTGCTCTTGTGCATAATTTTAACAAATTAGGAGGGAGACAATTTTAGCTATTTTTGCAAACAATTTTAGCGCTTGTTTGCAATTTGTTGCCAATTTCGGGAAAAAATTATTTTTTTAAAAGCAAAATCTTGGGTTTTTTACCGTTTTACCTATTTTTAATCGATCTATTTTTTGATGTTAGCAATTTTGAATAAAATCTCGCCATTTGGGCAATTTTTTTCGATGTTTTGGAATTTCTTATATCTTATATCTTTGTAAGTAATTTTAGGGCTTGTTTGCAATTTTGCAATTTATCGTGAATTTTCTATAATTTCGCAATGAAAGCGATTGTTCCCAATTCTTTGTTCTTTTTTTTCCGATTTTTAATAAGTATCAGACAGACTTTGATATATTTTTGATGGTGCCAAGTTTTTGCGAATTTTCATCACTGTAGCAAATTTTTCCAAGTTTTTGACATTCCTTACAATTTCAAGGTTGTTTAATAAATTTTAAATTTCAATTAAAATTTTATTAGCGAATTTTCGCAAAGCAGATTGTTTTTGATTCTTAAAGTTTTTGCGGTTTTGATATTTTTTTTAAAGATATTTAAATTTGTGAAATTTTTCGCGATTTATATGATGTAAGCATATTCTCGAGTTATTGCTCTTTTTGTGGTGGTTGTAAACATGATTTATTACATTTTTTCTCTATTATTTTAATCCCTTGCCAATTTGTGTCTTTTTTTGCAATATATAACGTTTTTAGTAGAAATCTGCTAAAGAAAACTGCAATCTAGTTAAACATTATTGGACATTTTGTCGAAAAAGAAAAGTTAAAAGCAAAGTAGTTATGACAGTAACATAAATATATGAAGAATTGTATTAATATATTACACATTTTATACGAAAGAAAATAAATATAATTGCTTATTTCACAAAACCTCTTGTATCTCTGTATCGATTGTATTATCATATTAAATACAAGAGTGTAACATTTGTTGTATGAAATTTTCATATAAAAATGAAATACACTATTACACTTTTATTTCATATATTTTTAAAATGTTGCATTCAAAGAGAGGCTCTCTGAGAGAATTTGTATTTAGCTTGTTCTTCTTTTTTCATTAAAAATACGAAATACATTAATACATAACACAGAGGGTGTTCACAATTAAAAAAACAAAAGTGTATTTGATACACAAATACACGATAAAGATTGTTGTGAATTAAGCAAATGTTAAACTAGTTTAAAATGTTAGGAAATTATGACGATTATGTTCAATCATAACCATAACCACAGAAAACAGCTATTTGAACCAAACTTATGGACAACGCTGTATTTGACTATAGGTGACTCGTCATAACACCACAGCCATCACAAGAGGAACCAATTGAATTATGGCTATGGGCATTATGGCCATGTCACGTCTAATTTAAGCTTTACAATAACAGTTTGAATACCCAAATGTGATTTTAACCCACTATTAAATCCTATCGCGATTTTTAATGTAAAATTTTATGGCAGAACTCGTTAAGGACCATGTTCAATTTTGCTATTTTTGCTCACTTCACGCCAGTTTTCATTGTGCATAATCAGGGCAATTATGAATAAAATTCAGCGAGAAATATCTCCCTTTTCCAATTATAATTTTTTGTTTTCCCTATTACTTGCTATTAATTGGAATTGTTCCTAGGGAAAAATTTCCCGCGGAATTTTATTCATAATTGCCCTGAATAAGTCTGATAATTTGTAAAAGTAGATGTTTATTAGAGTAAATGCAAGATGTATTTAGTTTTTTTTTTTTTTAATTTTAGTAAAGTAACTTACATTACGAAAAGAAATTCCAAGCTCTTCACGTGAAAGAAGAAAGGCTGCTTCGTTGCCTTAAAATATATAGAAATATGATTGATTATTTTAAAAGAAATCAGTTAATTAATTTTAGTTCTAAAATTCGATTAATTTTTTTATTTTATCTATACTAAAGCTGTTTACAATAACATTTAGCTATTCTCATACGCGGAAACAATTTTGTTTTTAATGAACAGTTACGCGGTATCTTCAGTAATTGGAAGGTTAAAAATCAATATAAATTCATAAACACGGACCAATTAATATCATCATAAAATACTTATTTAAAATATTAATAGAAAAATCACAGAAAAAAACTAAAAATAAACATTCCTTTTATAATAACATCGACACTGATTTTTGATCTGAAATATAAAATAATTTACTTTTAATACATGAACAAGACCAAAAAAAAAAAATAATTAAATAAACTTAATCAGAACACAAAAAAGTGCAGCCAAAATTGTATAGTCATATTGGATCGTACGGTAACTTTTTTCTTCATTTGAAATTTTAGTAAAAAAAAAACGAAACGATTTAAAACAATATTCACCTTTATCGGGAATAAAACTTCACGTGAAATTAGTTCCCTTTCCCTAATATTGTAATCGCAAATTTTGACGTTGTTCTTGTGTCAGTGTACCATTTTGAGATTTTGGTCTAAGAGAAATATTTCACGTGAACAAAATGTTCGCTTCTTATTCTCGATAAGGCTGATTGTTAGACTTGTTGTATTTAGTTCATTTCAGTGACCGGTCATTTTAGTTCATTATTTATAAATGAACTAGTTCGATCATTTAGTTCAATCGCTCTTTTTAGTTCAATGAACTAGTTAGGTCTGTTTAGTTCAATGATTTTACATCTGCATGCATATGTTTGTATGTAGATATGTTGTGGTTTTTGACAGTATTAAAAACACAGATCTGTGATTAAAAAACTTTACGAAAGCTAAAATTAATTAATTAATAAATTTGCTTTATAAAGGGTTTATAAAACAAATTTAGTGTGAAAATCATTTTTAAAAATCTCATAAATCCAAAATATTTTACTGAATAGGTTAGTATAAGTGTTTGCTTGTTTATTGCATTTGTGGTAGTAGCCAGCGATGAACAAGAACTAAATATACATACATATATGCATACATATGAATGAGTATAGAAGCAAAGCACACAAACAGAAAGAAGTAAAGCAAAACGTTGAACACATTTAGTTCATTTTGTGTCTTAGTTCTTAGTTCAAAAAATGAACTAGTTCAAAAATTGAACTAGTGAACGTAAAACAATTGAACTAGTTCACTTAGTTCAAAGTACTGAATCGTTCATTTGAACTAGTTCGTTCATAAACTACACAAGACTACTGATTGTTTAAAATTGTTTTTGTTCTCAACTATAAAACAGTTAAGAAACGTGTGTTTCTAATTATTATCATCCCTATCGTGACCATTTTTTCCCTCGAAATATTTCCACTTTACATCAAATTGCAATCGTGAATAATTTTTTACTAAAATGGCACTCCCTTTTTAATTCCCATTGTTTTTTTTTCACTTTCAGGGCAATTATGAATAAAATTCCGCGAGAAATTTTTCCCGATGAATAATTCCAACTAATAGCAAGTAATAGGGAAAACAAAAAATTCTAATTGGAAAAGGGAGAAATTTCCCTCGGAATTTGATTCATAATTGCCCTGTTTATTTTGGAAGGTAAACTGAATTATTACATCGCATAATTTCGATATTTTCCTTCGAATTAAATATTAAAAGTTGTAAGTATTTGTTTTTAGAACAAGATTGGTCAATGAAGTCACGATTTGTTAACAATAATTTCCTGCAACACCTTTTGTCATGGAGGGCCTGTGCCAAACGGCAGCAAAGTACTAGTGTAAGTAAATTTTTGACATTTCTGACACAAAGTACACAGAGATGACACGAGACGGAAGATAAAATCGTATTCTGGACGTCTCGTTCACACAGTACCCGTATCTTCTTTAATCTTCTTTCGTAGTTGCGTTGATTTAATGTTTTTGCAATTTATACTTTGTGTCCTTATTCGCTATGCGATTTTGGAAATTAAAAGGTTAAAATTAATATTTATGAATGAAAAAGCTTAAAGTTAAATCAGAAATTATCTGAAAACAAATCTTAATCACTTTTTTAATACTAATAATCATTTTCACACTCTGTTTTTTAATTCGACACAACAAATTCCTTGATTTAATTTTGTACAAATGTTCACTTGTTGAAATGTATTTTCATTTTATTCTTTGTGGTCTCATTCGCTATGTACTTTTTGGAAGTAAATGGTAAAATTAGTATTTTTTCAATGAAAATGCTTAAAATGAAATCTGTAATTATTTGAAAACTAATTTTAATCACTTTTTTACCACTAATAACCTTTTACACATTGTGTTTTTTAGTTAAACACTTCAAAAACTTTCAATTAAATTTGTAAAAATGTTCTTTTGTTCATTTCACAAAGTACACATTTTCTCTTGTTTGTTTTGATTATATTGCTAACAACTTAATAACAAATATACTACTGTTGTCCCTTTCTCGCCGAACCCGTGTCATAGCTGATTTTAGCTTTTTTCATCACTCACTTTCTTCACCTCTGTATACTTTGTGATTTCTGAGGCGAATAAAATTTCACTAGCCCTGGGGGCTAGTAGAATTTTTGACACAACAGATAAATTTTTGACAAGTAGCAAATAAGAAACATGGTATCATAAAATTTAAAACCACCGCCGTCGCTTCGAGCCGTCTCCCAATACATAGATTTATACGTCTTCTAAATTTTCCGTATTTTATTCTTAACACATTTGGTGTTTTATTGGTCGACTTCGATATACTGGGTGGTATTATTGATTCCGCACGGAAACGAAAATTCGACGGAAATAACTATCGATCGATATGCAAATTGCAATTATTCATTCCTGCGGTATACGCTTTCCGTGAAATTGATTCAACGTCCCTGTTTTTATTAATTCTGACGTGGTGTAGTATCGGCTGTTGTTAAAAAAGCCTTTTAAAAGATATACATACATACACACACGTATATGTAAATACCTCCATACATACATATGTATGAACATATGTATGTCAACAAAATATAGAAAGAAGTGTTACAGATTAATCATAGAGAGTAAGTTGGAATAAAAAAATTTTAATATAAGTTAAATTAAATTAATAATTGCTTCTGTTTGGTTTTTTTTATATTCTTACAAAAATAAAACAAGCAAATTAAATTAAAATAAGCTTTAAATTTGCTAATTTGTATATTATCTTTACAATTTTGTTCTTTCCGTAGGCTTTCCATCATAAAATTTGAGCGTAAGCAAAATAGAGAAAAATACCGCATCAACGGAATGAATAATTTCAAATTTTGCTTCCGTAAAAAAATGCTTTCCCCAATCGCGGAATGGAATGAATAATTAGACCCACTATCTTCGAGTTATAACAGTGAGTTATACTGGCATATCTCGCGAAAATATTAAGTAGGCTCATTATAAAAATATATCGTGATGTGATGGAAAAAGCCCAATGATGTAGATATACATATAAAAAATGGAATGCATTTATTGAAGGGAAACAAAAAGTTTGATTTCGTGGGGTTGTATTATGAACTTGACTGCCACCCGCCCAAAAATACTTGTGTGGCAACATTCTATTCTTGAATAGCTGTTGTTTCTTACTTGGGTGCCACATGTTCAATTTTTGATTTTCAATTCCATTCAATTTGCAATACACTCACACTTTTTTCACTAACACAATCAAACTTTTTAAATTGAAAACTAGATTGATTTCAAATTCACCTATCCATTTAAATGGCAATTTAATTTTCAATTTGAACGGCTGGTCACAGCACACATTGATTGAAGCTACAAATTTGAGTTGTTTCTTCGTCGGTGGCATTTAAAAAATGAAATTGATTATCAATTTGTGTCACAGCTATCAATTTCAAGGAATTTTGACACACAATATGTGTAATGAAATTGAAAGCCATTTATTGAACGTGTGGCTGCAGAGTTACATAATGAAAAAGTGACATAGAGTTAGGCTGAGTTTACATCTGGCATTTCTTGTGTGTCATTTTCCCAAAAAAGCGTAACCAACTAATTACTAATGAAAAACTGTTTGATTCAGACATTAGTAATTAGTGGTTACGCTTTTTTTACGCTTGTGTGACACATGACACACAGATGGAAACCCGGCCATAGCATAAGTGACGAAATTACCTGGTTTACATTAGGTATTTTTTCGTGAAATTTCATGAAATTTGTTGCACGCAAGTTTTTATTTGCTTATACAACAATTTACTAAAGCTACAAGGTGTAAAAGATCTACAAGGCCAACTGTGAATTCAACTAATATTTGGTACGAAAATGGAAAATTATGAGGAAACGGCTTCTATCTTGTTTCGAAAATTATTTGCGATTTGTTGTAATTTTTGCAATATGTAAAATCAATTTTTTTCCAGCATACATATTGTTACGAAAATGACCGTCGAAAAGGTTAAGCAGCATTACACAAAAATATTCCAACAGGGTTAATGTAAGTGTTACGCGAAAATATTCCTACAGGGTCCATGTAAAGAATAATCTAGAATAGTAGCAAACAACTAAATAAGCATGCGCAGCATATATGTATGTACAAGCTTGATTAAACGTAAACAAGCAAAAGCAACAACAAAAAGCGTCTGCTTATTAAGAAGATTCACATATTTACACACATACATATTTACATGGTAATTCAAACGAAAAGCAAAAGATAAACAACCACCGTGTATTGCTTAGTTAATGATGTACACACGCATGCATATACACATTTATGTACATAGTTACCACATGAACTTAATTAGGCACTTTGTAAACAGCATATAAGATGATAATGATCGTCTAGACATTGCTTGAAACTTCTAGTGGTATTTGTGTGGAATATAAAAAGAGGGGACGCAGCCAATGAGTAAAGGTAGAATTAGTAAAATCGTATCGTGATGTTGCGTGTCAGCTGACAAAAACCGTACCATATACAATGCATGTTACTAGTTATAAAATATGTGGTGGTAGCACTGCTGACGTAGGAATCTGCAGAAAACAGATTTTTCTGTAGCGAATGTCAAAAACGCCGTACTTAATGCCAGACAAAAAAAAATGTCCTGTGCAAACTGTTACATTTTCTATAACTTGTGCACAAAGTTGAACGATACGGCAAGCTGTAAAGTAGAATGATACGATTTTACTAATTCTACCTTAAGTTAGTTGCAGTTGTGAGTTACTTGCGAACAAGGCAGTCAGTTGCGTGTGAACAAGTCAGTTGATAATTAAGTTGTGAATTAATAATAGTCTGCGATACAGTGGTGAGTTGATAGTTAAGAGCAGTCTGTGCTTTACTCGTGAGTTGGAGTAAAGGAGAAACTATAGGACAGCAGTCTATAGTGACAGCAAAGTCTGTCGTGAAATTGAGATTATTGTGGAGTCTATCGTGTCGACTGAAGTAAAGGGAACAGCGCAGCGAATAGACGTGTGTAAGGGTGTAAGTAAAGCCAGTGAGCCTTTATTAGTGTATTAACTGTGAGTGTCGTGTGTGGCAAGCAGCAGACAAAGAGGTATTGGTGTATCAACTATGAGTGTCGGCAGAGTGAGTGCCGTGTGTGACAAGCAGCAGACGAAGAGGTATTGGTGAATCAACTGTGAGTGACGGCAGAGTGTCTCGTAAGTGACGAATAGCAGACAAAGAGGTGTCACGTGATTACTTGCGCAGCCAGCTAAGAAACGTGCGTAAACTACAGCGAGGAAGGCGTAGTGGTTACCAGTTGTGAATATTTGTGTGTAATTCAGTAGTTTAAGTTGTATTAGTGTATTTAAGCTCTTGAATAATTTAGTTTATGCGTATTTGTAAATAAAACTTGTATCATTCTTAACCCTAATTACTACACTCGGCTCTTATATTCATTTGCAAATCTTCGAGTCCACGGAAACGCGTTTTTATAGAGAGAAAAACGTAACAATATGTACATACTATATCCTCTTAAAATTTCAAGCCTTTAGAATTTATTTGAAAGTTTTAGTAAGTTTTGCGAATCATGTAATTTTTAATAACTTATTGCTCTTGTGCATAATTTTAACAAATTAGGAGGGAGACAATTTTAGCTATTTTTTGCAAACAATTTTAGCGCTTGTTTGCAATTTGTTGCCAATTTCGGGAAAAAATTATTTTTTTAAAAGCAAAATCTTGGGTTTTTTTACCGTTTTACCTATTTTTAATCGATCTATTTTTTGATGTTAGCAATTTTGAACAAAATCTCGCCATTTGGGCAATTTTTTCCGATGTTTTGGAATTTCTTATATCTTATATCTTTGTAAGTAATTTTAGGGCTTGTTTGCAATTTTGCAATTTATCATGAATTTTCTATAATTTCGCAATGAAAGCGATTGTTCCCAATTCTTTGTTCTTTTTTTTTTGCGATTTTTAATAATTATCAGACAGACTTTGATATATTTTTGATGGTGCCAAGTTTTTGCGAATTTTCATCACTGTAGCAAATTTTTCCAAGTTTTTGACATTCCTTACAATTTCAAGGTTGTTTAATAAATTTTAAATTTTAATTAAAATTTTATTAGCGAATTTTCGCAAAGCAGATTGTTTTTGATTCTTAAAGTTTTTGCGGTTTTGATATTTTTTTTAAAGATATTTAAATTTGTGAAATTTTTCGCGATTTATATGATGTAAGCATATTCTCGAGTTATTGCTCTTTTTGTGGTATTTGTAAACATGATTTATTACATTTTTTCTCTATTATTTTAATCCCTTGCCAATTTGTGTCTTTTTTTGCAATATATAACGTTTTTAGTAGAAATCTGCTAAAGAAAACTGCAATCTAGTTAAACATTATTGGACATTTTGTCGAAAAAGAAAAGTTAAAAGCAAAGTAGTTATGACAGAAACATAAATATATGAAGAATTGTATTAATATATTACACATTTTATACGAAAGAAAATAAATATAATTGCTTATTTCACAAAACCTCTTGTATCTCTGTATCGATTGTATTATCATATTAAATACAAGAGTGTAACATTTGTTGTATGAAATTTTCATATAAAAATGAAATACACTATTACACTTTTATTTCATATATTTTTAAAATGTTGCATTCAAAGAGAGGCTCTCTGAGAGAATTTGTATTTAGCTTGTTCTTCTTTTTTCATTAAAAATACGAAATACATTAATACATAACACAGAGGGTGTTCACAATTAAAAAACAAAAGTCTATTTGATACACAAATACACGATAAAGATTGTTGTGAATTAAGCAAATGTTAAACTAGTTTAAAATGTTAGGAAATTATGACGATTATGTTCAATCATAACCATAACCACAGAAAACAGCTATTTGAACCAAACTTATGGACAACGCTGTATTTGACTATAGGTGACTCGTCATAACACCACAGCCATCACAAGAGAAACCAATTGAATTATGGCTATGGACATTATGGCCATGTCACGTCTAATTTAAGCTTTACAATAACAGTTTGAATACCCAAATGTGATTTTAACCCACTATTAAATCCTATCGCGATTTTTAATGTAAAATTTTATGGCAGAACTCGTTAAGGACCATGTTCAATTTTGCTATTTTTGCTCACTTCACGCCAGTTTTCATTGTGCATAATCAGGGCAATTATGAATAAAATTCAGCGAGAAATATCTCCCTTTTCCAATTATAATTTTTTGTTTTCCCTATTACTTGCTATTAATTGGAATTGTTCCCAGGGAAAAATTTCCCGCGGAATTTTATTCATAATTGCCCTGAATAAGTCTGATAATTTGTAAAAGTAGATGTTTATTAGAGTAAATGCAAGATGTATTTAGTTTTTTTTTTTAATTTTAGTAAAGTAACTTACATTACGAAAAGAAATTCCAAGCTCTTCACGTGAAAGAAGAAAGGCTGCTTCGTTGCCTTAAAATATATAGAAATATGATTGATTATTTTAAAAGAAATCAGTTAATTAATTTTAGTTCTAAAATTCGATTAATTTTTTATTTTATCTATACTAAAGCTGTTTACAATAACATTTAGCCATTCTCATACGCGGAAACAATTTTGTTTTTAATGAACAGTTACGCGGTATCTTCAGTAATTGGAAGGTTAAAAATCAATATAAATTCATAAACACGGACCAATTAATATCATCATAAAATATTTATTTAAAATATTAATAGAAAAATCACAGAAAAAAACTAAAAATAAACATACCTTTTATAATAACATCGACACTGATTTTTGATCTGAAATATAAAATAATTTACTTTTAATACATGAACAAGACCAAAAAAAAAATTAATTAAATAAACTTAATCAGTACACAAAAAAGTGCAGCCAAAATTGTATAGTCATATTGGATCGTACGGTAACTTTTTTCTTCATTTGAAATTTTAGTAAAAAAAAGAAACGATTTAAAACAATATTCACCTTTATCGGGAATAAAACTTCACGTGAAATTAGTTCCCTTTCCCTAATATTGTAATCGCAAATTTTGACGTTGTTCTTGTGTCAGTGTACCAATTTGAGATTTTGGTCTAAGAGAAATATTTCACGTGAACAAAATGTTCGCTTCTTATTCTCGATAAGGCTGATTGTTAGACTTGTGCCATTTAGTTCATTTCAGTGACCGGTCATTTTAGTTCATTATTTATAAATGAACTAGTTCGATCATTTAGTTCATCGCTCTTTTTAGTTCAATGAACTAGTTAGGTCTGTTTAGTTCTATGATTTTACATCTGCATGCATATGTTTGTATGTAGATATGTTGTGGTTTTTGACAGTATTAAAAACACAGATCTGTGATTAAAAAACTTTACGAAAGCTAAAATTAATTAATTAATAAATTTGCTTTATAAAGGGTTTATAAAACAAATTTAGTGTGAAAATCATTTTTAAAAATCTCATAAATCCAAAATATTTTTGTGAATAGGTTAGTATAAGTGTTTGCTTGTTTATTGCATTTGTGGTAGTAGCCAGCGATGAACAAGAACTAAATATACATACATATATGCATACATATGAATGAGTATAGAAGCAAAGCACACAAACAGAAAGAAGTAAAGCAAAACGTTGAACACATTTAGTTCATTTTGTGTCTTAGTTCTTAGTTCAAAAAATGAACTAGTTCAAAAATTGAACTAGTGAACGTAAAACAATTGAACTAGTTCACTTAGTTCAAAGTACTGAATCGTTCATTTGAACTAGTTCGTTCATAAACTACACAAGACTACTGATTGTTTAAAATTGTTTTTGTTCTCAACTATAAAACAGTTAAGAAACGTGTGTTTCTAATTATTATCATCCCTATCGTGACCATTTTTTCCCTCGAAATATTTCCACTTTACATCAAATTGCAATCGTGAATAATTTTTTACTAAAATGGCACTTTTTAATTCCCATTGTTTTTTTTCACTTTCAGGGCAATTATGAATAAAATTCCGCGAGAAATTTTTCCCGATGAATAATTCCAACTAATAGCAAGTAATAGGGAAAACAAAAAATTCTAATTGGAAAAGGGAGAAATTTCCCTCGGAATTTGATTCATAATTGCCCTGTTTATTTTGGAAGGTAAACTGAATTATTACATCGCATAATTTCGATATTTTCCTTCGAATTAAATATTAAAAGTTGTAAGTATTTGTTTTTAGAACAAGATTGGTCAATGAAGTCACGATTTGTTAACAATAATTTCCTGCAACACCTTTTGTCATGGAGGGCCTGTGCCAAACGGCAGCAAAGTACTAGTGTAAGTAAATTTTTGACATTTCTGACACAAAGTACACAGAGATGACACGAGACGGAAGATAAAATCGTATTCTGGACGTCTCGTTCACACAGTACCCGCGTCTTCTTTAATCTTCTTTCGTAGTTGCGTTGATTTAATGTTTTTGCAATTTATACTTTGTGTCCTTATTCGCTATGCGATTTTGGAAATTAAAAGGTTAAAATTAATATTTATGAATGAAAAAGCTTAAAGTTAAATCAGAAATTATCTGAAAACAAATCTTAATCACTTTTTTAATACTAATAATCATTTTCACACTCTGTTTTTTAATTCGACACAACAAATTCCTTGATTTAATTTTGTACAAATGTTCACTTGTTGAAATGTATTTTCATTTTATTCTTTGTGGTCTCATTCGCTATGTACTTTTTGGAAGTAAATGGTAAAATTAGTATTTTTTCAATGAAAATGCTTAAAATGAAATCTGTAATTATTTGAAAACTAATTTTAATCACTTTTTTACCACTAATAACCTTTTACACATTGTGTTTTTTAGTTAAACACTTCAAAAACTTTCAATTAAATTTGTAAAAATGTTCTTTTGTTCATTTCACAAAGTACACATTTTCTCTTGTTTGTTTTGATTATATTGCTAACAACTTAATAACAAATATACTACTGTTGTCCCTTTCTCGCCGAACCCGTGTCATAGCTGATTTTAGCTTTTTTCATCACTCACTTTCTTCACCTCTGTATACTTTGTGATTTCTGAGGCGAATAAAATTTCACTAGCCCTGGGGGCTAGTAGAATTTTTGACACAACAGATAAATTTTTGACAAGTAGCAAATAAGAAACATGGTATCATAAAATTTAAAACCACCGCCGTCGCTTCGAGCCGTCTCCCAATACATAGATTTATACGTCTTCTAAATTTTCCGTATTTTATTCTTAACACATTTGGTGTTTTATTGGTCGACTTCGATATACTGGGTGGTATTATTGATTCCGCACGGAAACGAAAATTCGACGGAAAGAACTATCGATCGATATGCAAATTGCAATTATTCATTCCTGCGGTATACGCTTTCCGTGAAATTGATTCAACGTCCCTGTTTTTATTAATTCTGACGTGGTGTAGTATCGGCTGTTGTTAAAAAAAGCCTTTTAAAAGATATACATACATACACACACGTATATGTAAATATCTCCATACATACATATGTATGAACATATGTATGCCAACAAAATATAGAAAGAAGTGTTACAGATTAATCATAGAGTAAGTTGGAATAAAAAATTTTTAACATAAGTTAAATTAAATTAATAATTGCTTCTGTTTGGTTTTTTTTTATATTCTTACAAAAATAAAACAAGCAAATTATATTAAAATAAGCTTTAATTTTGCTAATTTGTATATTTTCCTTACAATTTTGTTCTTTCCGTAGGCTTTCCATCATAAAATTTGAGCGTAAGCAAAATAGAGAAAAATACCGCATCAACGGAATGAATAATTGCAAATTTTGCTTCCGTAAAAAAAAATGCTTTCCCCAATCGCGGAATGGAATGAATAATTAGACCCACTATCTTCGAGTTATAGTGAGTTATACTGGCATATCTCGCGAAAATATTAAGTAGGCTCATTATAAAAATATATCGTGATGTGATGGAAAAAGCCCAATGATGTAGATATACATATAAAAAATGGAATGCATTTATTGAAGGGAAACAAAAAGTTTGATTTCGTGGGATTGTATTATGAACTTGACTGCCATCCGCCCAAAAATACTTGTGTGGCAACATTCTATTCTTGAATAGCTGTTGTTTCTTACTTGGGTGCCACATGTTCAATTTTTGACTTTCAATTCCATTCAATTTGCAATACACTCACACTTTTTTCACTAACACAATCAAACTTTTTAAATTGAAAACTAGATTGATTTCAAATTCACCTATCCATTTAAATGGCTGGTCACAGCACACATTGATTGAAGCTACAAATTTGAGTTGTTTCTTCGTCGGTGGCATTTAAAAAATGAAATTGATTATCAATTTGTGTCACAGCTATCAATTTCAAGGAATTTTGACACACAATATGTGTAATGAAATTGAAAGCCATTTATTGAACGTGTGGCTGCAGAGTTACATAATGAAAAAGTGACATAGAGTTAGGCTGAGTTTACATCTGGCATTTCTTGTGTGTCATTTTCCCAAAAAAGCGTAACCAACTAATTACTAATGAAAAACTGTTTGATTCAGACATTAGTAATTAGTGGTTACGCTTTTTTTACGCTTGTGTGACACATGACACACAGATGGAAACCCGGCCATAGCATAAGTGACGAAATTACCTGGTTTACATTAGGTATTTTTTCGTGAAATTTCATGAAATTTGTTGCACGCAAGTTTTTATTTGCTTATACAACAATTTACTAAAGCTACAAGGTGTAAAAGATCTACAAGGCCAACTGTGAATTCAACTAATATTTGGTACGAAAATGGAAAATTATGAGGAAACGGCTTCTATCTTGTTTCGAAAATTATTTGCGATTTGTTGTAATTTTTGCAATATGTAAAATCAATTTTTTTCCAGCATACATATTGTTACGAAAATGACCGTCGAAAAGGTTAAGCAGCATTACACAAATATATTCCAACAGGGTTAATGTAAGTGTTACGCGAAAATATTCCTACAGGGTCCATGTAAAGAATAATCTAGAATAGTAGCAAACAACTAAATAAGCATGCGCAGCATATATGTATGTACAAGCTTGATTAAACGTAAACAAGCAAAAGCAACAACAAAAAGCGTCTGCTTATTAAGAAGATTCACATATTTACACACATACATACATGGTAATTCAAACGAAAAGCAAAAGATAAACAACCACCGTGTATTGCTTAGTTAATGATGTACACACGCATGCATATACACATTTATGTACATAGTTACCACATGAACTTAATTAGGCACTTTGTAAACAGCATATAAGATGATAATGATCGTCTAGACATTGCTTGAAACTTCTAGTGGTATTTGTGTGGAATATAAAAAGAGGGGACGCAGCCAATGAGTAAAGGTAGAATTAGTAAAATCGTATCGTGATGTTGCGTGTCAGCTGACAAAAACCGTACCATATACAATGCATGTTACTAGTTATAAAATATGTGGTGGTAGCACTGCTGACGTAGGAATCTGCAGAAAACAGATTTTTCTGTAGCGAATGTCAAAAACGCCGTACTTAATGCCAGACAAAAAAAAATGTCCTGTGCAAACTGTTACATTTTCTATAACTTGTGCACAAAGTTGAACGATACGGCAAGCTGTAAAGTAGAATGATACGATTTTACTAATTCTACCTTAAGTTAGTTGCAGTTGTGAGTTACTTGCGAACAAGGCAGTCAGTTGCGTGTGAACAAGTCAGTTGATAATTAAGTTGTGAATTAATAATAGTCTGCGATACAGTGGTGAGTTGATAGTTAAGAGCAGTCTGTGCTTTACTCGTGAGTTGGAGTAAAGGAGAAACTATAGGACAGCAGTCTATAGTGACAGCAAAGTCTGTCGTGAAATTGAGATTATTGTGGAGTCTATCGTGTCGACTGAAGTAAAGGGAACAGCGCAGCGAATAGACGTGTGTAAGGGTGTAAGTAAAGCCAGTGAGCCTTTATTAGTGTATTAACTGTGAGTGTCGTGTGTGACAAGCAGCAGACAAAGAGGTATTGGTGTATCAACTATGAGTGTCGGCAGAGTGAGTGCCGTGTGTGACAAGCAGCAGACGAAGAGGTATTGGTGAATCAACTGTGAGTGACGGCAGAGTGTCTCGTAAGTGACGAATAGCAGACAAAGAGGTGTCACGTGATTACTTGCGCAGCCAGCTAAGAAACGTGCGTAAACTACAGCGAGGAAGGCGTAGTGGTTACCAGTTGTGAATATTTGTGTGTAATTCAGTAGTTTAAGTTGTATTAGTGTATTTAAGCTCTTGAATAATTTAGTTTATGCGTATTTGTAAATAAAACTTGTATCATTCTTAACCCTAATTACTACACTCGGCTCTTATATTCATTTGCAAATCTTCGAGTCCACGGAAACGCGTTTTTATAGAGAGAAAAACGTAACAATATGTACATACTATATCCTCTTAAAATTTCAAGCCTTTAGAATTTATTTGAAAGTTTTAGTAAGTTTTGCGAATCATGTAATTTTTAATAACTTATTGCTCTTGTGCATAATTTTAACAAATTAGGAGGGAGACAATTTTAGCTATTTTTTGCAAACAATTTTAGCGCTTGTTTGCAATTTGTTGCCAATTTCGGGAAAAAATTATTTTTTTAAAAGCAAAATCTTGGGTTTTTTTACCGTTTTACCTATTTTTAATCGATCTATTTTTTGATGTTAGCAATTTTGAACAAAATCTCGCCATTTGGGCAATTTTTTCCGATGTTTTGGAATTTCTTATATCTTATATCTTTGTAAGTAATTTTAGGGCTTGTTTGCAATTTTGCAATTTATCATGAATTTTCTATAATTTCGCAATGAAAGCGATTGTTCCCAATTCTTTGTTCTTTTTTTTTTGCGATTTTTAATAATTATCAGACAGACTTTGATATATTTTTGATGGTGCCAAGTTTTTGCGAATTTTCATCACTGTAGCAAATTTTTCCAAGTTTTTGACATTCCTTACAATTTCAAGGTTGTTTAATAAATTTTAAATTTTAATTAAAATTTTATTAGCGAATTTTCGCAAAGCAGATTGTTTTTGATTCTTAAAGTTTTTGCGGTTTTGATATTTTTTTTAAAGATATTTAAATTTGTGAAATTTTTCGCGATTTATATGATGTAAGCATATTCTCGAGTTATTGCTCTTTTTGTGGTATTTGTAAACATGATTTATTACATTTTTTCTCTATTATTTTAATCCCTTGCCAATTTGTGTCTTTTTTTGCAATATATAACGTTTTTAGTAGAAATCTGCTAAAGAAAACTGCAATCTAGTTAAACATTATTGGACATTTTGTCGAAAAAGAAAAGTTAAAAGCAAAGTAGTTATGACAGAAACATAAATATATGAAGAATTGTATTAATATATTACACATTTTATACGAAAGAAAATAAATATAATTGCTTATTTCACAAAACCTCTTGTATCTCTGTATCGATTGTATTATCATATTAAATACAAGAGTGTAACATTTGTTGTATGAAATTTTCATATAAAAATGAAATACACTATTACACTTTTATTTCATATATTTTTAAAATGTTGCATTCAAAGAGAGGCTCTCTGAGAGAATTTGTATTTAGCTTGTTCTTCTTTTTTCATTAAAAATACGAAATACATTAATACATAACACAGAGGGTGTTCACAATTAAAAAACAAAAGTCTATTTGATACACAAATACACGATAAAGATTGTTGTGAATTAAGCAAATGTTAAACTAGTTTAAAATGTTAGGAAATTATGACGATTATGTTCAATCATAACCATAACCACAGAAAACAGCTATTTGAACCAAACTTATGGACAACGCTGTATTTGACTATAGGTGACTCGTCATAACACCACAGCCATCACAAGAGAAACCAATTGAATTATGGCTATGGACATTATGGCCATGTCACGTCTAATTTAAGCTTTACAATAACAGTTTGAATACCCAAATGTGATTTTAACCCACTATTAAATCCTATCGCGATTTTTAATGTAAAATTTTATGGCAGAACTCGTTAAGGACCATGTTCAATTTTGCTATTTTTGCTCACTTCACGCCAGTTTTCATTGTGCATAATCAGGGCAATTATGAATAAAATTCAGCGAGAAATATCTCCCTTTTCCAATTATAATTTTTTGTTTTCCCTATTACTTGCTATTAATTGGAATTGTTCCCAGGGAAAAATTTCCCGCGGAATTTTATTCATAATTGCCCTGAATAAGTCTGATAATTTGTAAAAGTAGATGTTTATTAGAGTAAATGCAAGATGTATTTAGTTTTTTTTTTAATTTTAGTAAAGTAACTTACATTACGAAAAGAAATTCCAAGCTCTTCACGTGAAAGAAGAAAGGCTGCTTCGTTGCCTTAAAATATATAGAAATATGATTGATTATTTTAAAAGAAATCAGTTAATTAATTTTAGTTCTAAAATTCGATTAATTTTTTATTTTATCTATACTAAAGCTGTTTACAATAACATTTAGCCATTCTCATACGCGGAAACAATTTTGTTTTTAATGAACAGTTACGCGGTATCTTCAGTAATTGGAAGGTTAAAAATCAATATAAATTCATAAACACGGACCAATTAATATAATCATAAAATACTTATTTAAAATAATTAAAGAAAAATCACAGAAAAAACTAAAAATAAACATACCTTTTATAACATCGGCCCTGATTTTTGATCTGAAATATAAAATAATTTACTTTTAATACATGACCAAAACAAACAAAAAATTAATTAAATAAACTTAATCAGAACACATAAAAGTGCAGCCAAAATTGTATAGTCATATTGGATCGTACGGTAACTTTTTTCTTCATTTGAAATTTTAGTAAAAAAAAAAAGAAACGATTTAAAACAATATTCACCTTTATCGGGAATAAAACTTCACGTGAAATTAGTTCCCTTTCCCTAATATTGTAATCGCAAATTTTGACGTTGTTCTTGTGTCAGTGTACCAATTTGAGATTTTGGTCTAAGAGAAATATTTCACGTGAACAAAATGTTCGCTTCTTATTCTCGATAAGGCTGATTGTTAGACTTGTGCCATTTAGTTCATTTCAGTGACCGGTCATTTTAGTTCATTATTTATAAATGAACTAGTTCGATCATTTAGTTCAATCGCTCTTTTTAGTTCAATGAACTAGTTAGGTCTGTTTAGTTCAATGATTTTACATCTGCATGCATATGTTTGTATGTAGATATGTTGTGGTTTTTGACAGTATTAAAAACACAGATCTGTGATTAAAAAACTTTACGAAAGCTAAAATTAATTAATTAATAAATTTGCTTTATAAAGGGTTTATAAAACAAATTTAGTGTGAAAATCATTTTTAAAAATCTCATAAATCCAAAATATTTTTGTGAATAGGTTAGTATAAGTGTTTGCTTGTTTATTGCATTTGTGGTAGTAGCCAGCGATGAACAAGAACTAAATATACATACATATATGCATACATATGAATGAGTATAGAAGCAAAGCACACAAACAGAAAGAAGTAAAGCAAAACGTTGAACACATTTAGTTCATTTTGTGTCTTAGTTCTTAGTTCAAAAAATGAACTAGTTCAAAAATTGAACTAGTGAACGTAAAACAATTGAACTAGTTCACTTAGTTCAAAGTACTGAATCGTTCATTTGAACTAGTTCGTTCATAAACTACACAAGACTACTGATTGTTTAAAATTGTTTTTGTTCTCAACTATAAAACAGTTAAGAAACGTGTGTTTCTAATTATTATCATCCCTATCGTGACCATTTTTTCCCTCGAAATATTTCCACTTTACATCAAATTGCAATCGTGAATAATTTTTTACTAAAATGGCACTTTTTAATTCCCATTGTTTTTTTTCACTTTCAGGGCAATTATGAATAAAATTCCGCGAGAAATTTTTCCCGATGAATAATTCCAACTAATAGCAAGTAATAGGGAAAACAAAAAATTCTAATTGGAAAAGGGAGAAATTTCCCTCGGAATTTGATTCATAATTGCCCTGTTTATTTTGGAAGGTAAACTGAATTATTACATCGCATAATTTCGATATTTTCCTTCGAATTAAATATTAAAAGTTGTAAGTATTTGTTTTTAGAACAAGATTGGTCAATGAAGTCACGATTTGTTAACAATAATTTCCTGCAACACCTTTTGTCATGGAGGGCCTGTGCCAAACGGCAGCAAAGTACTAGTGTAAGTAAATTTTTGACATTTCTGACACAAAGTACACAGAGATGACACGAGACGGAAGATAAAATCGTATTCTGGACGTCTCGTTCACACAGTACCCGCGTCTTCTTTAATCTTCTTTCGTAGTTGCGTTGATTTAATGTTTTTGCAATTTATACTTTGTGTCCTTATTCGCTATGCGATTTTGGAAATTAAAAGGTTAAAATTAATATTTATGAATGAAAAAGCTTAAAGTTAAATCAGAAATTATCTGAAAACAAATCTTAATCACTTTTTTAATACTAATAATCATTTTCACACTCTGTTTTTTAATTCGACACAACAAATTCCTTGATTTAATTTTGTACAAATGTTCACTTGTTGAAATGTATTTTCATTTTATTCTTTGTGGTCTCATTCGCTATGTACTTTTTGGAAGTAAATGGTAAAATTAGTATTTTTTCAATGAAAATGCTTAAAATGAAATCTGTAATTATTTGAAAACTAATTTTAATCACTTTTTTACCACTAATAACCTTTTACACATTGTGTTTTTTAGTTAAACACTTCAAAAACTTTCAATTAAATTTGTAAAAATGTTCTTTTGTTCATTTCACAAAGTACACATTTTCTCTTGTTTGTTTTGATTATATTGCTAACAACTTAATAACAAATATACTACTGTTGTCCCTTTCTCGCCGAACCCGTGTCATAGCTGATTTTAGCTTTTTTCATCACTCACTTTCTTCACCTCTGTATACTTTGTGATTTCTGAGGCGAATAAAATTTCACTAGCCCTGGGGGCTAGTAGAATTTTTGACACAACAGATAAATTTTTGACAAGTAGCAAATAAGAAACATGGTATCATAAAATTTAAAACCACCGCCGTCGCTTCGAGCCGTCTCCCAATACATAGATTTATACGTCTTCTAAATTTTCCGTATTTTATTCTTAACACATTTGGTGTTTTATTGGTCGACTTCGATATACTGGGTGGTATTATTGATTCCGCACGGAAACGAAAATTCGACGGAAAGAACTATCGATCGATATGCAAATTGCAATTATTCATTCCTGCGGTATACGCTTTCCGTGAAATTGATTCAACGTCCCTGTTTTTATTAATTCTGACGTGGTGTAGTATCGGCTGTTGTTAAAAAAGCCTTTTAAAAGATATACATACATACACACACGTATATGTAAATACCTCCATACATACATATGTATGAACATATGTATGTCAACAAAATATAGAAAGAAGTGTTACAGATTAATCATAGAGAGTAAGTTGGAATAAAAAAATTTTAATATAAGTTAAATTAAATTAATAATTGCTTCTGTTTGGTTTTTTTTATATTCTTACAAAAATAAAACAAGCAAATTAAATTAAAATAAGCTTTAAATTTGCTAATTTGTATATTATCTTTACAATTTTGTTCTTTCCGTAGGCTTTCCATCATAAAATTTGAGCGTAAGCAAAATAGAGAAAAATACCGCATCAACGGAATGAATAATTTCAAATTTTGCTTCCGTAAAAAAATGCTTTCCCCAATCGCGGAATGGAATGAATAATTAGACCCACTATCTTCGAGTTATAGTGAGTTATACTGGCATATCTCGCGAAAATATTAAGTAGGCTCATTATAAAAATATATCGTGATGTGATGGAAAAAGCCCAATGATGTAGATATACATATAAAAAATGGAATGCATTTATTGAAGGGAAACAAAAAGTTTGATTTCGTGGGGTTGTATTATGAACTTGACTGCCACCCGCCCAAAAATACTTGTGTGGCAACATTCTATTCTTGAATAGCTGTTGTTTCTTACTTGGGTGCCACATGTTCAATTTTTGATTTTCAATTCCATTCAATTTGCAATACACTCACACTTTTTTCACTAACACAATCAAACTTTTTAAATTGAAAACTAGATTGATTTCAAATTCACCTATCCATTTAAATGGCTTGTCACAGCACACATTGATTGAAGCTACAAATTTGAGTTGTTTCTTCGTCGGTGGCATTTAAAAAATGAAATTGATTATCAATTTGTGTCACAGCTATCAATTTCAAGGAATTTTGACACACAATATGTGTAATGAAATTGAAAGCCATTTATTGAACGTGTGGCTGCAGAGTTACATAATGAAAAAGTGACATAGAGTTAGGCTGAGTTTACATCTGGCATTTCTTGTGTGTCATTTTCCCAAAAAAGCGTAACCAACTAATTACTAATGAAAAACTGTTTGATTCAGACATTAGTAATTAGTGGTTACGCTTTTTTTACGCTTGTGTGACACATGACACACAGATGGAAACCCGGCCATAGCATAAGTGACGAAATTACCTGGTTTACATTAGGTATTTTTTCGTGAAATTTCATGAAATTTGTTGCACGCAAGTTTTTATTTGCTTATACAACAATTTACTAAAGCTACAAGGTGTAAAAGATCTACAAGGCCAACTGTGAATTCAACTAATATTTGGTACGAAAATGGAAAATTATGAGGAAACGGCTTCTATCTTGTTTCGAAAATTATTTGCGATTTGTTGTAATTTTTGCAATATGTAAAATCAATTTTTTTCCAGCATACATATTGTTACGAAAATGACCGTCGAAAAGGTTAAGCAGCATTACACAAAAATATTCCAACAGGGTTAATGTAAGTGTTACGCGAAAATATTCCTACAGGGTCCATGTAAAGAATAATCTAGAATAGTAGCAAACAACTAAATAAGCATGCGCAGCATATATGTATGTACAAGCTTGATTAAACGTAAACAAGCAAAAGCAACAACAAAAAGCGTCTGCTTATTAAGAAGATTCACATATTTACACACATACATACATGGTAATTCAAACGAAAAGCAAAAGATAAACAACCACCGTGTATTGCTTAGTTAATGATGTACACACGCATGCATATACACATTTATGTACATAGTTACCACATGAACTTAATTAGGCACTTTGTAAACAGCATATAAGATGATAATGATCGTCTAGACATTGCTTGAAACTTCTAGTGGTATTTGTGTGGAATATAAAAAGAGGGGACGCAGCCAATGAGTAAAGGTAGAATTAGTAAAATCGTATCGTGATGTTGCGTGTCAGCTGACAAAAACCGTACCATATACAATGCATGTTACTAGTTATAAAATATGTGGTGGTAGCACTGCTGACGTAGGAATCTGCAGAAAACAGATTTTTCTGTAGCGAATGTCAAAAACGCCGTACTTAATGCCAGACAAAAAAAAATGTCCTGTGCAAACTGTTACATTTTCTATAACTTGTGCACAAAGTTGAACGATACGGCAAGCTGTAAAGTAGAATGATACGATTTTACTAATTCTACCTTAAGTTAGTTGCAGTTGTGAGTTACTTGCGAACAAGGCAGTCAGTTGCGTGTGAACAAGTCAGTTGATAATTAAGTTGTGAATTAATAATAGTCTGCGATACAGTGGTGAGTTGATAGTTAAGAGCAGTCTGTGCTTTACTCGTGAGTTGGAGTAAAGGAGAAACTATAGGACAGCAGTCTATAGTGACAGCAAAGTCTGTCGTGAAATTGAGATTATTGTGGAGTCTATCGTGTCGACTGAAGTAAAGGGAACAGCGCAGCGAATAGACGTGTGTAAGGGTGTAAGTAAAGCCAGTGAGCCTTTATTAGTGTATTAACTGTGAGTGTCGTGTGTGGCAAGCAGCAGACAAAGAGGTATTGGTGTATCAACTATGAGTGTCGGCAGAGTGAGTGCCGTGTGTGACAAGCAGCAGACGAAGAGGTATTGGTGAATCAACTGTGAGTGACGGCAGAGTGTCTCGTAAGTGACGAATAGCAGACAAAGAGGTGTCACGTGATTACTTGCGCAGCCAGCTAAGAAACGTGCGTAAACTACAGCGAGGAAGGCGTAGTGGTTACCAGTTGTGAATATTTGTGTGTAATTCAGTAGTTTAAGTTGTATTAGTGTATTTAAGCTCTTGAATAATTTAGTTTATGCGTATTTGTAAATAAAACTTGTATCATTCTTAACCCTAATTACTACACTCGGCTCTTATATTCATTTGCAAATCTTCGAGTCCACGGAAACGCGTTTTTATAGAGAGAAAAACGTAACAATATGTACATACTATATCCTCTTAAAATTTCAAGCCTTTAGAATTTATTTGAAAGTTTTAGTAAGTTTTGCGAATCATGTAATTTTTAATAACTTATTGCTCTTGTGCATAATTTTAACAAATTAGGAGGGAGACAATTTTAGCTATTTTTTGCAAACAATTTTAGCGCTTGTTTGCAATTTGTTGCCAATTTCGGGAAAAAATTATTTTTTTAAAAGCAAAATCTTGGGTTTTTTTTACCGTTTTACCTATTTTTAATCGATCTATTTTTTGATGTTAGCAATTTTGAACAAAATCTCGCCATTTGGGCAATTTTTTCCGATGTTTTGGAATTTCTTATATCTTATATCTTTGTAAGTAATTTTAGGGCTTGTTTGCAATTTTGCAATTTATCATGAATTTTCTATAATTTCGCAATGAAAGCGATTGTTCCCAATTCTTTGTTCTTTTTTTTTTTGCGATTTTTAATAATTATCAGACAGACTTTGATATATTTTTGATGGTGCCAAGTTTTTGCGAATTTTCATCACTGTAGCAAATTTTTCCAAGTTTTTGACATTCCTTACAATTTCAAGGTTGTTTAATAAATTTTAAATTTTAATTAAAATTTTATTAGCGAATTTTCGCAAAGCAGATTGTTTTTGATTCTTAAAGTTTTTGCGGTTTTGATATTTTTTTTAAAGATATTTAAATTTGTGAAATTTTTCGCGATTTATATGATGTAAGCCTATTCTCGAGTTATTGCTCTTTTTGTGGTATTTGTAAACATGATTTATTACATTTTTTCTCTATTATTTTAATCCCTTGCCAATTTGTGTCTTTTTTTGCAATATATAACGTTTTTAGTAGAAATCTGCTAAAGAAAACTGCAATCTAGTTAAACATTATTGGACATTTTGTCGAAAAAGAAAAGTTAAAAGCAAAGTAGTTATGACAGTAACATAAATATATGAAGAATTGTATTAATATATTACACATTTTATACGAAAGAAAATAAATATAATTGCTTATTTCACAAAACCTCTTGTATCTCTGTATCGATTGTATTATCATATTAAATACAAGAGTGTAACATTTGTTGTATGAAATTTTCATATAAAAATGAAATACACTATTACACTTTTATTTCATATATTTTTAAAATGTTGCATTCAAAGAGAGGCTCTCTGAGAGAATTTGTATGTAGCTTGTTCTTCTTTTTTCATTAAAAATACGAAATACATTAATACATAATACAGAGGGTGTTCACAATTCAAAAACCAAAAGTGTATTTGATACACAAATACACGATAAAAATTGTTGTGAATTAAGCAAATGTTAAACTAGTTTAAAATGTTAGGAAATTATGACCATTATGTTCAATCATAACCATAACCACAGAAAACAGCTATTTCAACCAAACTTATGGACAACGCTGTATTTGACTATAGGTGACTCGTTATAACACCACAGCCATCACAAAAGAAACCAATTGAATTATGGCTATGACATTATGGCCATGTCACGTCTAATTTAAGCTTTACAACAACAGTTTGAATACCCAAATGTGATTTTAACCCACTATTAAATCCTATCGCGATTTTTAATGTAAAATTTTATGGCAGAACTCGTTAAGGACCATGTTCAATTTTGCTATTTTTGCTCACTTCACGCCAGTTTTTCATTGTGCATAATCAGGGCAATTATGAATAAAATTCAGCGAGAAATATCTCCCTTTTCCAATTATAATTTTTTGTTTTCCCCATTACTTGCTATTAATTGGAATTGTTCCCAGGGAAAAATTTCCCGCGGAATTTTATTCATAATTGCCCTGAATAAGTCTGATAATTTGTAAAAGTAGATGTTTATTAGAGTAAATGCAAGATGTATTTAGTTTTTTTTAATTTTAGTAAAGTAACTTACATTACGAAAAGAAATTCCAAGCTCTTCACGTGAAAGAAGGCTGCTTCGTTGCCTTAAAATATATAGAAATATGATTGATTATTTTAAAAGAAATCAGTTAATTAATTTTAGTTCTAAGATTCGATTAATTTTTTTATTTAATCTATACTAAAGCTGTTTACAATAACATTTAGCCATCCTGTTATACGCGGAAACAATTTTGTTTTTAATGAACAATTTAACATAACACCAAAAAATTGGTGCACGTATATCCGTTGTCGAAAACAACTGACTCCTGTTGACAGGTTCATGCTATTTTCTAGACCTTAGGGAACGAAAATAGATTGTCAGTTAAGCAAAATTGTTCTCAAAAGCGAGTAAACAAGCCCCAATTTTTTGGTATTTTCTTAACGTGACGTCGATGACGACAACTGGAATAAGGGTGATTAGAAATTCATAAACACGGACCAATTAATATAATCATAAAATACTTATTTAAAATAATTAAAGAAAAATCACAGAAAAAACTAAAAATAAACATACCTTTTATAACATCGGCCCTGATTTTTGATCTGAAATATAAAATAATTTACTTTTAATACATGAC
Organism: Tachina grossa; assembly: GCA_949987645.1. Taxonomy (NCBI): domain Eukaryota; kingdom Metazoa; phylum Arthropoda; class Insecta; order Diptera; family Tachinidae; genus Tachina; species Tachina grossa. Next base: position 56,847,173 of record OX465277.1, on the reverse strand, counting down.
CAAAACAAACAAAAAATTAATTAAATAAACTTAATCAGAACACATAAAAGTGCAGCCAAAATTGTATAGTCATATTGGATCGTACGGTAACTTTTTTCTTCATTTGAAATTTTAGTAAAAAAAAAAAGAAACGATTTAAAACAATATTCACCTTTATCGGGAATAAAACTTCACGTGAAATTAGTTCCCTTTCCCTAATATTGTAATCGCAAATTTTGACGTTGTTCTTGTGTCAGTGTACCAATTTGAGATTTTGGTCTAAGAGAAATATTTCACGTGAACAAAATGTTCGCTTCTTATTCTCGATAAGGCTGATTGTTAGACTTGTGCCATTTAGTTCATTTCAGTGACCGGTCATTTTAGTTCATTATTTATAAATGAACTAGTTCGATCATTTAGTTCAATCGCTCTTTTTAGTTCAATGAACTAGTTAGGTCTGTTTAGTTCAATGATTTTACATCTGCATGCATATGTTTGTATGTAGATATGTTGTGGTTTTTGACAGTATTAAAAACACAGATCTGTGATTAAAAAACTTTACGAAAGCTAAAATTAATTAATTAATAAATTTGCTTTATAAAGGGTTTATAAAACAAATTTAGTGTGAAAATCATTTTTAAAAATCTCATAAATCCAAAATATTTTTGTGAATAGGTTAGTATAAGTGTTTGCTTGTTTATTGCATTTGTGGTAGTAGCCAGCGATGAACAAGAACTAAATATACATACATATATGCATACATATGAATGAGTATAGAAGCAAAGCACACAAACAGAAAGAAGTAAAGCAAAACGTTGAACACATTTAGTTCATTTTGTGTCTTAGTTCTTAGTTCAAAAAATGAACTAGTTCAAAAATTTAACTAGTGAACGTAAAACTTTTGAACTAGTTCACTTAGTTCAAAGTACTGAATCGTTCATTTGAACTAGTTCGTTCATAAACTACACAAGACTACTGATTGTTTAAAATTGTTTTTGTTCTCAACTATAAAACAGTTAAGAAACGTGTGTTTCTATTATCATCCCTATCGTGACCATTTTTTCCCTCGAAATATTTCCACTTTACATCAAATTGCAATCGTGAATAATTTTTCCCTAGAATGGCACTCCCTTTTTAATTCCCATTGTTTTTTTTTTTCACTTTCAGGGCAATTATGAATAAAATTCCGCGAGAAATTTTTCCCGATGAATAATTCCAACTAATAGCAAGTAATAGGGAAAACAAAAAATTCTAATTGGAAAAGGGAGAAATTTCCCTCGGAATTTGATTCATAATTGCCCTGTTTATTTTGGAAGGTAAACTGAATTATTACATCGCATAATTTCGATATTTTCCTTCGAATTAAATATTAAAAGTTGTAAGTATTTGTTTTTAGAACAAGATTGGTCAATGAAGTCACGATTTGTTAACAATAATTTCCTGCAACACCTTTTGTCATGGAGGGCCTGTGCCAAACGGCAGCAAAGTACTAGTGTAAGTAAATTTTTGACATTTCTGACACAAAGTACACAGAGATGACACGAGACGGAAGATAAAATCGTATTCTGGACGTCTCGTTCACACAGTACCCGCGTCTTCTTTAATCTTCTTTCGTAGTTGCGTTGATTTAATGTTTTTGCAATTTATACTTTGTGTCCTTATTCGCTATGCGATTTTGGAAATTAAAAGGTTAAAATTAATATTTATGAATGAAAAAGCTTAAAGTTAAATCAGAAATTATCTGAAAACAAATCTTAATCACTTTTTTAATACTAATAATCATTTTCACACTCTGTTTTTTAATTCGACACAACAAATTCCTTGATTTAATTTTGTACAAATGTTCACTTGTTGAAATGTATTTTCATTTTATTCTTTGTGGTCTCATTCGCTATGTACTTTTTGGAAGTAAATGGTAAAATTAGTATTTTTTCAATGAAAATGCTTAAAATGAAATCTGTAATTATTTGAAAACTAATTTTAATCACTTTTTTACCACTAATAACCTTTTACACATTGTGTTTTTTAGTTAAACACTTCAAAAACTTTCAATTAAATTTGTAAAAATGTTCTTTTGTTCATTTCACAAAGTACACATTTTCTCTTGTTTGTTTTGATTATATTGCTAACAACTTAATAACAAATATACTACTGTTGTCCCTTTCTCGCCGAACCCGTGTCATAGCTGATTTTAGCTTTTTTCATCACTCACTTTCTTCACCTCTGTATACTTTGTGATTTCTGAGGCGAATAAAATTTCACTAGCCCTGGGGGCTAGTAGAATTTTTGACACAACAGATAAATTTTTGACAAGTAGCAAATAAGAAACATGGTATCATAAAATTTAAAACCACCGCCGTCGCTTCGAGCCGTCTCCCAATACATAGATTTATACGTCTTCTAAATTTTCCGTATTTTATTCTTAACACATTTGGTGTTTTATTGGTCGACTTCGATATACTGGGTGGTATTATTGATTCCGCACGGAAACGAAAATTCGACGGAAAGAACTATCGATCGATATGCAAATTGCAATTATTCATTCCTGCGGTATACGCTTTCCGTGAAATTGATTCAACGTCCCTGTTTTTATTAATTCTGACGTGGTGTAGTATCGGCTGTTGTTAAAAAAGCCTTTTAAAAGATATACATACATACACACACGTATATGTAAATACCTCCATACATACATATGTATGAACATATGTATGTCAACAAAATATAGAAAGAAGTGTTACAGATTAATCATAGAGAGTAAGTTGGAATAAAAAAATTTTAATATAAGTTAAATTAAATTAATAATTGCTTCTGTTTGGTTTTTTTTATATTCTTACAAAAATAAAACAAGCAAATTAAATTAAAATAAGCTTTAAATTTGCTAATTTGTATATTATCTTTACAATTTTGTTCTTTCCGTAGGCTTTCCATCATAAAATTTGAGCGTAAGCAAAATAGAGAAAAATACCGCATCAACGGAATGAATAATTTCAAATTTTGCTTCCGTAAAAAAATGCTTTCCCCAATCGCGGAATGGAATGAATAATTAGACCCACTATCTTCGAGTTATAGTGAGTTATACTGGCATATCTCGCGAAAATATTAAGTAGGCTCATTATAAAAATATATCGTGATGTGATGGAAAAAGCCCAATGATGTAGATATACATATAAAAAATGGAATGCATTTATTGAAGGGAAACAAAAAGTTTGATTTCGTGGGGTTGTATTATGAACTTGACTGCCACCCGCCCAAAAATACTTGTGTGGCAACATTCTATTCTTGAATAGCTGTTGTTTCTTACTTGGGTGCCACATGTTCAATTTTTGATTTTCAATTCCATTCAATTTGCAATACACTCACACTTTTTTCACTAACACAATCAAACTTTTTAAATTGAAAACTAGATTGATTTCAAATTCACCTATCCATTTAAATGGCTGGTCACAGCACACATTGATTGAAGCTACAAATTTGAGTTGTTTCTTCGTCGGTGGCATTTAAAAAATGAAATTGATTATCAATTTGTGTCACAGCTATCAATTTCAAGGAATTTTGACACACAATATGTGTAATGAAATTGAAAGCCATTTATTGAACGTGTGGCTGCAGAGTTACATAATGAAAAAGTGACATAGAGTTAGGCTGAGTTTACATCTGGCATTTCTTGTGTGTCATTTTCCCAAAAAAGCGTAACCAACTAATTACTAATGAAAAACTGTTTGATTCAGACATTAGTAATTAGTGGTTACGCTTTTTTTACGCTTGTGTGACACATGACACACAGATGGAAACCCGGCCATAGCATAAGTGACGAAATTACCTGGTTTACATTAGGTATTTTTTCGTGAAATTTCATGAAATTTGTTGCACGCAAGTTTTTATTTGCTTATACAACAATTTACTAAAGCTACAAGGTGTAAAAGATCTACAAGGCCAACTGTGAATTCAACTAATATTTGGTACGAAAATGGAAAATTATGAGGAAACGGCTTCTATCTTGTTTCGAAAATTATTTGCGATTTGTTGTAATTTTTGCAATATGTAAAATCAATTTTTTTCCAGCATACATATTGTTACGAAAATGACCGTCGAAAAGGTTAAGCAGCATTACACAAAAATATTCCAACAGGGTTAATGTAAGTGTTACGCGAAAATATTCCTACAGGGTCCATGTAAAGAATAATCTAGAATAGTAGCAAACAACTAAATAAGCATGCGCAGCATATATGTATGTACAAGCTTGATTAAACGTAAACAAGCAAAAGCAACAACAAAAAGCGTCTGCTTATTAAGAAGATTCACATATTTACACACATACATACATGGTAATTCAAACGAAAAGCAAAAGATAAACAACCACCGTGTATTGCTTAGTTAATGATGTACACACGCATGCATATACACATTTATGTACATAGTTACCACATGAACTTAATTAGGCACTTTGTAAACAGCATATAAGATGATAATGATCGTCTAGACATTGCTTGAAACTTCTAGTGGTATTTGTGTGGAATATAAAAAGAGGGGACGCAGCCAATGAGTAAAGGTAGAATTAGTAAAATCGTATCGTGATGTTGCGTGTCAGCTGACAAAAACCGTACCATATACAATGCATGTTACTAGTTATAAAATATGTGGTGGTAGCACTGCTGACGTAGGAATCTGCAGAAAACAGATTTTTCTGTAGCGAATGTCAAAAACGCCGTACTTAATGCCAGACAAAAAAAAATGTCCTGTGCAAACTGTTACATTTTCTATAACTTGTGCACAAAGTTGAACGATACGGCAAGCTGTAAAGTAGAATGATACGATTTTACTAATTCTACCTTAAGTTAGTTGCAGTTGTGAGTTACTTGCGAACAAGGCAGTCAGTTGCGTGTGAACAAGTCAGTTGATAATTAAGTTGTGAATTAATAATAGTCTGCGATACAGTGGTGAGTTGATAGTTAAGAGCAGTCTGTGCTTTACTCGTGAGTTGGAGTAAAGGAGAAACTATAGGACAGCAGTCTATAGTGACAGCAAAGTCTGTCGTGAAATTGAGATTATTGTGGAGTCTATCGTGTCGACTGAAGTAAAGGGAACAGCGCAGCGAATAGACGTGTGTAAGGGTGTAAGTAAAGCCAGTGAGCCTTTATTAGTGTATTAACTGTGAGTGTCGTGTGTGGCAAGCAGCAGACAAAGAGGTATTGGTGTATCAACTATGAGTGTCGGCAGAGTGAGTGCCGTGTGTGACAAGCAGCAGACGAAGAGGTATTGGTGAATCAACTGTGAGTGACGGCAGAGTGTCTCGTAAGTGACGAATAGCAGACAAAGAGGTGTCACGTGATTACTTGCGCAGCCAGCTAAGAAACGTGCGTAAACTACAGCGAGGAAGGCGTAGTGGTTACCAGTTGTGAATATTTGTGTGTAATTCAGTAGTTTAAGTTGTATTAGTGTATTTAAGCTCTTGAATAATTTAGTTTATGCGTATTTGTAAATAAAACTTGTATCATTCTTAACCCTAATTACTACACTCGGCTCTTATATTCATTTGCAAATCTTCGAGTCCACGGAAACGCGTTTTTATAGAGAGAAAAACGTAACAATATGTACATACTATATCCTCTTAAAATTTCAAGCCTTTAGAATTTATTTGAAAGTTTTAGTAAGTTTTGCGAATCATGTAATTTTTAATAACTTATTGCTCTTGTGCATAATTTTAACAAATTAGGAGGGAGACAATTTTAGCTATTTTTTGCAAACAATTTTAGCGCTTGTTTGCAATTTGTTGCCAATTTCGGGAAAAAATTATTTTTTTAAAAGCAAAATCTTGGGTTTTTTTACCGTTTTACCTATTTTTAATCGATCTATTTTTTGATGTTAGCAATTTTGAACAAAATCTCGCCATTTGGGCAATTTTTTCCGATGTTTTGGAATTTCTTATATCTTATATCTTTGTAAGTAATTTTAGGGCTTGTTTGCAATTTTGCAATTTATCATGAATTTTCTATAATTTCGCAATGAAAGCGATTGTTCCCAATTCTTTGTTCTTTTTTTTTGCGATTTTTAATAATTATCAGACAGACTTTGATATATTTTTGATGGTGCCAAGTTTTTGCGAATTTTCATCACTGTAGCAAATTTTTCCAAGTTTTTGACATTCCTTACAATTTCAAGGTTGTTTAATAAATTTTAAATTTTAATTAAAATTTTATTAGCGAATTTTCGCAAAGCAGATTGTTTTTGATTCTTAAAGTTTTTGCGGTTTTGATATTTTTTTTAAAGATATTTAAATTTGTGAAATTTTTCGCAATTTATATGATGTAAGCCTATTCTCGAGTTATTGCTCTTTTTGTGGTATTTGTAAACATGATTTATTACATTTTTTCTCTATTATTTTAATCCCTTGCCAATTTGTGTCTTTTTTTGCAATATATAACGTTTTTAGTAGAAATCTGCTAAAGAAAACTGCAATCTAGTTAAACATTATTGGACATTTTGTCGAAAAAGAAAAGTTAAAAGCAAAGTAGTTATGACAGTAACATAAATATATGAAGAATTGTATTAATATATTACACATTTTATACGAAAGAAAATAAATATAATTGCTTATTTCACAAAACCTCTTGTATCTCTGTATCGATTGTATTATCATATTAAATACAAGAGTGTAACATTTGTTGTATGAAATTTTCATATAAAAATGAAATACACTATTACACTTTTATTTCATATATTTTTAAAATGTTGCATTCAAAGAGAGGCTCTCTGAGAGAATTTGTATGTAGCTTGTTCTTCTTTTTTCATTAAAAATACGAAATACATTAATACATAATACAGAGGGTGTTCACAATTCAAAAACCAAAAGTGTATTTGATACACAAATACACGATAAAAATTGTTGTGAATTAAGCAAATGTTAAACTAGTTTAAAATGTTAGGAAATTATGACCATTATGTTCAATCATAACCATAACCACAGAAAACAGCTATTTCAACCAAACTTATGGACAACGCTGTATTTGACTATAGGTGACTCGTTATAACACCACAGCCATCACAAAAGAAACCAATTGAATTATGGCTATGACATTATGGCCATGTCACGTCTAATTTAAGCTTTACAACAACAGTTTGAATACCCAAATGTGATTTTAACCCACTATTAAATCCTATCGCGATTTTTAATGTAAAATTTTATGGCAGAACTCGTTAAGGACCATGTTCAATTTTGCTATTTTTGCTCACTTCACGCCAGTTTTTCATTGTGCATAATCAGGGCAATTATGAATAAAATTCAGCGAGAAATATCTCCCTTTTCCAATTATAATTTTTTGTTTTCCCCATTACTTGCTATTAATTGGAATTGTTCCCAGGGAAAATTTTCCCGCGGAATTTTATTCATAATTGCCCTGAATAAGTCTGATAATTTGTAAAAGTAGATGTTTATTAGAGTAAATGCAAGATGTATTTAGTTTTTTTTAATTTTAGTAAAGTAACTTACATTACGAAAAGAAATTCCAAGCTCTTCACGTGAAAGAAGGCTGCTTCGTTGCCTTAAAATATATAGAAATATGATTGATTATTTTAAAAGAAATCAGTTAATTAATTTTAGTTCTAAGATTCGATTAATTTTTTTATTTAATCTATACTAAAGCTGTTTACAATAACATTTAGCCATCCTGTTATACGCGGAAACAATTTTGTTTTTAATGAACAATTTAACATAACACCAAAAAATTGGTGCACGTATATCCGTTGTCGAAAACAACTGACTCCTGTTGACAGGTTCATGCTATTTTCTAGACCTTAGGGAACGAAAATAGATTGTCAGTTAAGCAAAATTGTTCTCAAAAGCGAGTAAACAAGCCCCAATTTTTTGGTATTTTCTTAACGTGACGTCGATGACGACAACTGGAATAAGGGTGATTAGAAATTCATAAACACGGACCAATTAATATAATCATAAAATACTTATTTAAAATAATTAAAGAAAAATCACAGAAAAAACTAAAAATAAACATACCTTTTATAACATCGGCCCTGATTTTTGATCTGAAATATAAAATAATTTACTTTTAATACATGACCAAAACAAACAAAAAATTAATTAAATAAACTTAATCAGAACACATAAAAGTGCAGCCAAAATTGTATAGTCATATTGGATCGTACGGTAACTTTTTTCTTCATTTGAAATTTTAGTAAAAAAAAAAAAAAGAAACGATTTAAAACAATATTCACCTTTATCGGGAATAAAACTTCGTGAAATTAGTTCCCTTTCCCTAAAATTGTAATAGCAAATTTTGACGTTGTTGTTGTGTCAGTGTACCATTTTCTGATTTTGGTCACCATTTTTGGTTTATGAGAACGTTTGTTTATAAGACGTTTTTCCAAAAGGTACGTTTGGCTCACATATGTAATATTTGAAAATAAGCTATTTTCCCAAAATATGTACTTAATTTTCTTTATTAATCCTAATATTTCCTAAGCGATTTTTGCAAATAAACACATGGATAAGTATCGTTACTAGTTCAACATAAGCTATTTTTCTGCTTTTATAATTAAAACTCTATTAAGACATAAGCAATTATTTAGTGATAGTTTAGAAAATAGTTGTGTAATATTTATTTACTTAAGATATACTTTACAAAATCAATTTATAAAATATATATATCTAAGGGCACCGGGTAGCCAGACCATATGCGCCCGAATAATGAGTACAATGAAAAGAGTATTTATAAAAACATATACAATATTGGTTTGTCATGCTTACAATACTAGGGGATACATCTATGTATATAAACATATGTACATTCTTTATTTTCTTTTTTTTATTATTTTAATTTTTCTTTTCTTCCAACTATTTAATATTATATATTTTTTTATTTCCATCTTTTTTTTTATAATTTTTATTTTTATTTTTTCTTATTTTTTATTTTTAACCCCCGACTAAAAAGGGGTGTTATAAGTTTGTAGTGTGTGTCTGTTCGTGTCCACGTACAGGCCAAACGGCTGGACCGATTTTCATTTAGTTTTTTCTGTTTGAAAGATGACTCGAGAGGGTTCTTAGCTTTGTTTGAAGAAAATCGGTCCAGCCGTTTAGAAGATATAACATCTTTTCTGAAAAAAGTCGGGGGGTTTTTAAAATTTTTAATTTTTGTTATTTTAATTGTTTTTTATTTCTTTTATTTCTTCTTTTTGTTTTCTAATTTTAAATATCTATAAGTGAATAAGATGACCTTACTGCCTGTTCCACAATGTCGGTGACGATCGCATGCGTGCACAACTGCATTCGAGACGTAAGCAATACTTAATAATTTGCTTATGTTCCTAATGCAACTGCGAGAAAGATCGACCGCCGACATTCTGCCAGTATGTGTGGAATAGTTATGAAAGTGTTGCAGAAATTGCATTTCGGTGCATCGGTGCGTTCATAATAAAATTTGGTATTAAAAACGGCTTTGCCTACACGCAGCCTTGCCTTGCCAGCGTAATACATTCGCTACTACTAATGTCGCTATTGTATTTGGGTCTGTTGATGGATGGAATTTGTTGCCTCTGAACAGCCCTGTAAACATTTGATAAAGTGCTTGGAAAACATGGGGTTTCGGTAACTGCTGGTAGATTTAGTGCTTCTTTAGCAGCTCTGTCTGCGCATTCATTCCCCTGGATCCCAATGTGTGAAGGAATCCAGAGTATAACGGTGGTGCTGTTTCCATTTTGGTGAAGCATGCCGTTATATGCCTCGTTGCTGTTTTTGATTAGAGCCCTGGTAGCGCTAAGCCTGTCTGTGCATACTAAAGTTTTGCCTCCGTATCCTACTGACAAACCAATTGCAGTTTTTATTGCAGAAATTTCGGCAGTGAAAATTCCAGTGTGATCTGGCAGTCGGGCGTGGTGAACATTTTCAAAAACAGAGGATGATGTTTGCCTGATGATAGCATACGATGTCTTGCCATTTTGGTATCAGCCGTCCGTTGTGTTTGGTGAATGAGCTGAGATTTTCTCAACTAGCGATTTCCTAAAGCATGTTGGGTTAGTGGTGTTTTTGTTGTATCTTCTAAGGCTGTCGTCAATTAAAACAATGGCGCCTGCGTTATTTGTCTGGAACGCAAACGGCATTCGCCAACATAAAAATGAACTTGAGCACTTCCTCATGGAAAAAAATATTGATATAATGTTGGTTTCTGAGACTCATTTGACCTCAAGAAGCTTATTTAAAATAAATGGTTACACTTTATATGATACAAAAGACCCGAGAGAGAGAGCATGTGGTGGATCAGCAATTCTGATTAAGTCAAGACTCAAGCTTTGCAAGCAACGAATATTTTCGTAGAAAATTTTTGTGCGAACTTCGTGATATCATCAATTTACTCACCTCCCAGATTTTCAGTTACCGAAGATCAGTATGAGAAGTTCTACAAATCGCTTGGATCTTGTTTCGTGGCAGCTGGTGACTACAATGCAAAACATACGTACTGGGGATCGCGTCTTGTTACACCTAGAGGTCGAGCCTTGTTCAATACAATTTCAAAAATGGGCTTAGATGTCATTTCGAGTGGGGAGCCTACTTACTGGCCTACTGACGTAAGAAAAATTCCAGATGTTATAGATTTTGCCGTCACGAAAAATATTCATAGGGACTTAATTCATGTAGAGGCCTCTCTAGATCTGTCCTCCGATCACTCTCCAACAATAGTTACAATTTTCAACCCACTAAGGAGTGATTTAACTAACTCATATGTTAAGATGATTAATGGAATCAACTGGCTGGTATTCAAAAATATCTTAGTAGTCACTGCGTAGAAAACATTCAGCTTAGATCATGCGATGATATTGAATTTAACATTGCCAATCTTAACGAAAATATTAAACAGGCTGCTGAACACGCCACTACCTCCTATCCGCAGACCGGCTTTAACAGAATTTATTCTACGGAAATTGAACGTCTTGTATGTGAAAAAAGGAGAGCTAGAAGAGAATGGCAACAACACAGATCACCCCTAAATAAAATCAGACTTAAAGAATGTACTAAACGACTCAGAGCTGCTATCGTCGGAAAAAACTGCACTACTGGAAAAGTATTTAGAAGGTCTTGATGTAACGTCCGCATCTAATTACTCTTTATGGCGCGCTACTAGAAATCTTAAACGACCCGTTGATCTTAAATCATCATTGCGTACTGCGACCGGAGGCTGGGCAAGAAGTGATAGTGAGAAAGGTAACTTATTTTCTGAGCATTTAAAATCTGTATTCACTCCCAATTCATGTACGGGTGCTGCTGATTTACCGAGTGTAGTTTCTCTACCCCCTCGTCCCTTAAGGTTTAAGATGTGTGAAGTACAAAAAGTAATTGCTGAACTCAACCCGAAGAAAGCTCCAGGTATTGATGGCATTAGTAACAAAATGCTCATGAACTTGCCTCATATTGCAATAAGAATCCTGCTATTTACTTTTAATGCTATTTTAAGAATGCAATATTTTCCACATAACTGGAAACTGGCCAAGATCAAAATGATTCCAAAGGCGGGCAAAGATCTTACCAAGACTGAGTCATATAGGCCTATAAGCTTACTATCTACAATCTCAAAGCTTTTCGAAAAGCTGCTCATGACTAAATTGTCCAAAATTTTAACTGATAATGGGTGCATCCCGGACCATCAATTTGGCTTTAGAAGTCAGCACAGCACGATTGAACAAACGCATAGACTGGTCCAAGTTGTAAGAAGAACATTTGAAGAAAAGAAGTATTGTTCTGCTCTCTTTATTGATGTTTCTCAGGCGTTTGATAAAGTATGGCACGAAGGCCTAGTTTTAAAATTGAAGACATATCTGCCAATAAACATTCAAAAGCTTTTGGAAAGTTATATTATTGATAGGAAGTTCACTGTTGTGGAAGGAGAGTTCACGAGTGTGCCCGAATCTATATCTTCTGGTGTGCCCCAGGGTAGTATTCTGGGTCCTGTCTTGTATTTAATATATACTTGTGATATGCCTGTGAGCAATAATATCCATATTTCTACTTTTTCCGATGATACAGCCTGTATGAGTGTGCACGAAAACCCTTATGAGGCATCCCGCAATCTCCAGGAACATATCATTCAGCTGGAAATATGGTTGAACTTATGGAGAATTAAAGTCAATGAACAAAAGTGTGTCCATATAACGTTCACCCTAAGAAGAGATACTTGCTCCCCCATTCGAATCAACAATCAAAATATTCCTCAACATTCCCAAGTGAAATACCTTGGCATACACCTTGATCGAAGACTTACATGGAAACATTATATTAACTCTAAGTTAACTCAGATGAAACTTAAGTTAACTCAAATATATTGGTTGATTGGCAGAAACTCAACACTCAGCTTAGACTGCAAACTTTTACTGTACAAGTCGCTTTTGAAGCCAATATGGAGCTACGGAATTCAGTTATGGGGCACTGCTTCAGCTTCCAATGTCGAGAGAATCCAACGAAGGCAAAACAAAATTTTACGGTTAATAACATCGGCTCCATGGTACATCCAAAATTCTATTATACATCGTGATTTAAATATGCCACTAGTGACTGAAGAGATTGCAAAATACGCAGGCAAATATTTAACAAAACTCGAATCACATCCTAATCCGCTTGCTCGTAATATTTTGAACTTTACTGGACACATCCGCTTAAAAAAGAGGGACACACGGGCTCTTATACCTAACACTCCAGATGGGACTACTTCAAAATGCTTTCCCCCCCCCCTTTTTTTTTATTATCACTACTAATGTATTATTTATAACTACCACTAAATTTATGTCCGACACTGGTCGGGCCTAATAATTTTTTTTATAGATTTAAGATTTGAATACTTATTGTTAGTTCACATATGAAGATACAATAAATAAATACATGCAAAAAATTTGTAGAGAATGGTTGAACTGAGGAGTTAGTAATATGCTGCCAAAAAAGATCACGCAGTCCGTCAGATGTTATTGTTATAGCTCTGAATGCGAGCCCTACTGAGGTTTTTTCTAGTAACTTCTGTAAATCGAGATAAATTGATTCAGCTTGTAGAGATTTGATGGGATTTGCTCGTAGCAGTCCTGAAGCCGAACGAAAAAATTTGTTGAGTGAGGTGTTGATTTTAGAGGAGTTTCTTTTGGATGTCCATCCATAAATTGTTATGCCATGCAAAAGAATGCCGGAGGTTAAAGCACGGCAGATATTTAAAGCGGTCTCTATGTGGGGCCCTTTACCACGGGAGCAGATGAGTTTTAATAAATTACTTATTTTACTCAATTTTGCTGATAACCTATTCACATGTACATTCCACATTAAGTTTTTTGTGAATCTAATACCCAAAATCCTCATTTGATCAGCTAGCTGCAGGTTATTTATTAAATATATTTAATATTTCGTATGCGAACCGTTGAGAGGTTGCAGTCTCTTTTTTTACAAACATGAAGTAATTCGGTCTTTTCGGGGGACGACGGCTCAACGACTCTCTGCCCAATTATAAAACCGCGTTATCTAAATTTCTCAAATTTATTTGAACTACTTTGGACTTGCCGGAAGCGACAGCAAATATGTTATCGAAGTAGATGCCAACATAGTCTATACCAGGCATAGATACGATGGCCTTGGCTAGTAAGTTTGCATAAACCGTGTTGAGTACGACCGATAATGGATACCCTTGTGGGATTCCGTTATCTAAACTGTAAGGTGAAGAGTGATAACCTTGCACTTTAACTATGACCCTACGCCCGTCTAGAAAAGACTTCAACGTTTTCAAACCCGTTCTATGGATGCCCCAGTCATTTAGCTCAAGGATTATATACGTTGATACGACTCTATCAAAAGCTTTTTCTATATCTTCTGACTAGGGTTTGGGAACAGGAATTCCCCTGCGAGAAATCCCGGGAAATGTCTAGCTGATATTCCCGGGAAATTTTTTAGATTTTCCCGGGAAAACGGTAAATTTAAAGTACACGTTATTTCATAAATATATAGACTTTTGTGACACATATATTTATAAAATGGCCTAAGTGACAGTCAAATTCATTTTAATTTGTATAAAAGAATTTGATTTATAATCCTGTTTTAATTTAATATCAAAATTTTCTTTGTTTCTTTATATTACAAAAGTTCGTTTGAATGATTGTATGACTATATTTTCACGATGAAATTGTTTCAAGTTATCTTTTAAATTTTAAAATTGTATTTAAGCACTAATATCCTGTTTATCGATGTCGAGGGAAATTTTTCATTGCAACAATTTCATTTAAAACAAATTCTAAAATTTTATTTTTGTCTCAATTGGAACTGTTAGAAAGAAGAAATTTCTTCGACACCGATAAACAATCAGTAAAATGTCCATTTAATTTTTTTTAATATAAAATAAAAATGTGAACTGTTCAAATTTATAGGGAAATTTTATAAAATTGAAATCATCCTAATTTGTCTAACTACGAGAAAAATTATTGTTCTATTCGAAAACTACGACTACATGCAAGATGCATTTATTAAAGTCCGTTTCAGACTATAATACAAGTATTAATTTTTGTGGAAAATGAAACTCTGACATGTTGAGTTGTTTTTTGGTTGATATTTTTGAAAGAGAAATTAATCAGGGAGGCATTTTCGTCAAAAGTATTATTACTTGTATTAGAGTCTGAAACAGCCTTAATGATTATATTTTAATCAATATAACATAAGAAAGTGTAACACTTTGTATGAGTAAATAATTCGATGTTAAACAAACTTGACGTGCTTTTTAGGGGATTAGTGAACAAATGTTGGAAAGTGAATTGAAAATTCTAAGCTCATAGAAGTTGTAAGAACTCTGAGCTGACAATACTTCAGTTCATTATAAGCTCAAGCTAGTATTAAAACCCTGAAGGAAATATCTTAGGAGAAATAAAATTATTAAAATTAAAAACATTTAGACAGACTGTGGCTTAGGGTGCAGCTAAGTATACTACTGTAAGTTGCTTGTACAGTACTTAACGATAAGAATCCTCCTGGAAAATTTTCAAGAATAATGAGAAACTGGCAAGAAAATTCTTAATAAAAGGATTTGGAAGCCTTATTATAAAATTGTTTACTAATTACGGTAGTACTGTGTAATAGCTATGTATATTCTATTTGCTTGAATTCACTTAAAAATTTTTATAAATTTATTTAGAGGTGCTTTTGTATTAACTCAGGCAGAAATTGTGACTTTGCCCAAAAAATATGTACCACCACAATACTGTAAATACAAAATTACGACTCTTCCAAAATGTTTGTACCACCACAGTACTCTTAAACACAAAAATATGACTTAAACATTTACAAATACCGCGTTCTTAGTAATGCTATACCACAACCACAGTGTATACAAATATTCGACGTTAATTTTCTAATACCCCGTTTACAATAATTCTATACCGCTACAACACCGTAAATACAAAAATTTGACTTAAGTTGGGAAATTTCCATTGTGAAGACCTTATAAATGTGTATTTAGAGTATTGTGACAACATTGAAAACAAGAGTCGGAGGACGGTAATTTGGCGTTATCATTTCAATGCCATGAGTACATTAAAATCTTGGTAAACGAATGTCGTACTGATGTTAGTTGTACCCGGAGGCAATCGTAGCAACGTCGTGCTGATTGTCTTTTTCTGCCTGGGAACTTTTATTTAAAAAATGCTTACACTAATCAAACAATAGAGATTTCGCCAACTTTCATTTAATAAACGTACTTAATTCAGAAAATTAGCTTTTCCCGGGTATCCGGGACTTCATTCCCGTTTCCCGGGAAGTGCAAAAGGCAGTTTTCCAGTCGTGAGGAAAGATTCCGCTGGACAAAATTTTGCTTTACAATTCGTAGATGTAATTTTATATTTATTATGGATGGCAACCGAACTTTAGTTGCGTTGCTAGTTGCCGAAATGGTTTACGGATGGCAACTGGCAACTAACCGCTGGTAATTTCAGTTGCCATATTGGCATCCACAAATTTGTAGTTGCTGCATAGTTTAAAATTAAACATTTAAAAATTAAACAGCAATTGCAATATTATATTTATTTTTGAATTTCTTCTATGCATATTTAAGGAAAATATGCTTTACAGCTAAAACAGAGATTGTTCAAACTTATTTTAGGCAACAACATTTACTCACAGTATAGGCGGTAATTCTAAAGTCATCTAATAGATTAAACTTTTGTACTTTCTTCTCTTCACCAATAATTAATTCCAATTAACTTATAATTTTATAATTTTATTATAATAACTCAATAATTTTCTTTTTAGCAGTTGTATTTCTTATATTTTAAATATTTGTTTATATTTTCAGTTGTCAATCTGTCATAGTCGTATTTTCGATAACTTTTTGGCAACTGGAGAAAGTTGCCATACATAATACAAATTTTAAGTTCAGTTGCGTTGCTAGTTAACTCGGCAACTGAAGTTCTGTTGACATCCATAATCGAGCCATTAATACATCTGGTGCATTTTTTACCATTGCATATGTAATTTTATCCTGAGCCGGTGTTGACCCCTTTAGAGATGAGTTCTAGAATATCAATTTTTCGAGTCATCATTGAGTTTTGGTGGTTAAGGTTTGTTAGGGCGTCAATGTTAGATTTTTCTTAGCATTTATTATTCCAGGCTCAAAAGCCTGGTCTGAACTGACTGAGCTCCAGAACATTGTAAATTGGTTGGCAATGTCCTTAGGGTGAGATACATTGTTGTTGTTGATGCAAATTGTCGGGAAGTTGTTGATTCTGTCAGCTCTTAAACTGTTTACCTTTCTCCACAAAAAAAAAAAGTCGTGTCCATTGACGGATTCAAAGAGTTGATGAAGTTTTCCCATGTTTTTCTTTTTGCAATTTTACTCTCCGCTTGACTTTAGCTCATGCCCTTCTGTATTCCAAGCAACTCGCTTGATTACGATGCCTTTTGAAATACTTCCAAGGCTGTTGCCTTAGTCGGATAAGTTTTGAAATTTCTGAGTTAACCCAAACCGGATTATTTCTGACAGGTGATTAACGACTGAGGGGAACTGTTTCGTTTGCTGTTTTTCTGAAAATACGTTTTATCAGTGATGCTTCTATATTGATATTTCTTGATTTTTTAAATTCCTGAAATACTTGGGTTGCTTTTTCCCAAATGTTGTTCCAGTCTGCCCTGTTATCTTTAAAACGAGGTGTAAATTTTTTTTTATAGTGTCCATGTTATTTGAGATCTTAATGGGAAAATGATCTTCCACTTCAGTCGTGTTCTTTGTATATATTATTTATTTGCAAGTCTGTGCCACAGCGTATAACTACATATTGGGATAATAGAGAGTCAGACGACGTGGAGTGCTGTATTACGTTTATATTACTTTTAATAAGTAGGGCGATACCTGACTTTGCATAATTGTAGTTTTTGTTATGGTTTAGACCAAAATTCATACAAAGTTTTATGCCCTATCACGGTTTTCAACTTTTAAAATAGTTTGGTTGGGATTGACAAATTTGCATTGTCATTCTCCACTAAATTAACAGTTGACTTTTCAGTTGTGTTTTGGTACTGTCATTTACCACTCTGCGTAAGTTTGGTTGAGAAAAGCGTTGAGTATACACAACTGCTTTTTAGTAGTTGGGTTTTTTTTAGTTACTGGTTGGTGCGATATAAAAAGCAGAAAAAGTGAAAAAATCGTAATTAGAAATATCTGTTATGCTTAATAACAAAATTTTTTAACAATTTCATTATCGGCGGTATAGCGGGCACACAAAGATTTCTTTAAATATGGTTTTTGGTGATCCAACAAATAACGAAACGTTTCTTTGCTCTGCCGTAATAACTAAAAACATTCAAAACTTTTTTTTTAAAGAATTCGTTCCCAATTTTGATTATTCCTTACCTTGCATTGGGTAGTTCAAGAAGGTTGGAATCATCACGAATTTTTCTTCTGATACGTAGCACATCTACAATTGCGACTTCGTTTCCGTCGTCATAAAATAAATCTATACATATTTGTATCCATTTGGTATGATTTCTTTGAACTAAAACACTAAAAACAATACTTTTTCTAAAACTTAGTGTTTTTTTTGTGTCAAACTAAATATTTTAAGTTGGCAATGCGATGATAATTTCAACTAAAAAACAGTTGTGGTTCATAATAGTAAAACACAGTTTAGTCGTGTGTAATAGAGAGCTGCGTAAACAGTCTTGAAATGTAAAAACGTCATGATTTTTAAATGTATTCACGTCGCATGTATTATACTAAACCAATAATAAATGCTGTCGTACTATAAGCGAAGCACGATGGATGTATTGGTGTATGTGTATATCAGTTGTAACAACCCTCTAGTCAACCTAGAACCATATGTCTCTATTTCAATACTCTTTATCCAGCGACAATTGCACTAGTTAAAATATCGACAACTTTCCTTTTATGCGCGAGTAGAGATACGTTAGAGACGACAGTTCTAGTGTATTTCTGGTGATATTGTCAATGAACGCGTCAATAGTTTGTTTTTCTTTTTTATTATGTTGTGCAATAATATTAAATAAATATATTTAGACGAGGTTCACTAAAATCTACGAGTGAATCTTCGGTTCAAATATCTCCATATGGTCGTAAAAGAACTACCTTCTCAATAATGCTAAATTCTACTGATAGATTTTGAATGACAACCCTATGTTATTTGTCAATAGGTATTTGCATTGGCTGGGGTACACCTAGTTAGTAGCACTATTGACAATGTCACTGGAAAATCACTATAAGTTTACTATTGACAACGAGAGAGGATATATCGATATTGTAGACTAGAGCCCCTAAAATTTACTAGTGAATCTTTGGTACCAATGTCTCCATGTGGTCCCGAAAGAACTACTAAGTCAGTAGTGCTATAGTCTAGTGGTGGATTTTCAATGACAAGCTAATGTTAAATGTCAATAGATGATACCATTGGCTGGGGTACACTTGGTCAGTAGTGCTACTGACAACGTCACTAGTAAATCACCACAATTTCACTATTGGCACTTTCTGCAGGGAAGCGATGTCACAAGACAGCTTGTTTGTAACAAACACTCAAAAGAAGTACTGTTGATTAGTGTATGCTTGTTATTTTTTATATTGTACGTTTGAGTGTGTGTGTAATATGTAGATGGTAAGCTATTATGTGATTAACCGCATACAACTAATGTTAATGCATGTGTGCCTTTGCATGTGCGCAGAAAAATAAAAGATCATACATACATACATGCATGACGTTTGTACACGCGCTTATGCGTAGAAAGAAGCTAGTATCACAAATTCTTCAGTCACGAAGTGTTATCTTCTTTACTCTTATACCTACAATACTCAAAAAAATTTCTTGCAAACAATGTTGTTAAGGTTTGTTTTATAAGATTTCGCTTTAGTAAAGCATTTGAAAAATTCCTCATGTCTTGAAAGTTCTTATAAGATGTCTTGTGCAGAAGACTAGTGTGTAAGGCTGAGTTTACATTCGGCATTTCTTGTGTGCCATTTGCCCAAAAAAGCGTAACCAACTAATTACTAATGAAAAACTATTTGATTCAGACATATATTTATTGATTTAAACAATTTCCAATCATGTTGGATTCTATAAAATTGTCTATTAGTTATGTATGAAACTATTTAACTTAATAAATACGTGTCTGAATGAAACTGTTTTTCATTAGTAATTAGTTGGTTACGCTTTTTTTACATGTGGCACATGGCACACAGATGGAAACCCGGCCTAAGTTTGGTCTACTCTTAGACGACCAAACTGAATTTAGTTGAGAACCGCGATAGGGGCATTATTTTTGTTTGCCTTTGGTAGGCATTGTTTTTTTATTGTATTCGGTGTAATTATAGTATTTAAATCTGGAAATTTTTTAAAGTTTTGTACAAGGTGTTAATTCACTGTCTGGGGAGTTTACAATCATTCTTGGTGGGGTATTTAAACCCAGCCCTTGGTTTATGTCCTTTATTAACATATCTTCTGTAATGTTTTGATCGATAAAAAATTTTTCATTTGAGTTGTCAGATGTGTTATCGATTAAAATTTCATCCCTGATAGAATTTTCAATTTCTGCAATTAAATTGATATTATCGGTGTTATCTGCAGGAGAGTATGGTAATGACGTTGCGGACAGCGTTGTCAACTTGGTGCGTTTCGCACCATTTTGGGTGCTTTTTGAAATTTTTTGTGCGAAAAATTCCTTAGTTGGTGCGTGGTGCGCTTTTTTTAATTTCGGTGCGTTTTTTAATTTTTGGTGGCACCAACGCAAATTTAACACAACAATGGGCTAAAATCGGAAAATTCTTGATGTAAAACTTACCAACTCCCTGATAGTGTTAATTACCATATTAATACTAATGATGTTTACAAAATATCACAATTTGGAATGAAATCTGTTTTATGGCCCAATAATAACAATAATGATGAAAATATTAGCTTTATTTATTTGGAATAATTAATTTTTGGTCACTTTTTAAAAAGTTTTAAACCGAATTTATAAAATTAATGATATGTACATATGTGCCCTTAATTATGAAAGTTGTATAAGTCTTATATTTCTTTGGTCGCGATATTTAGTAGATTACATTGGAAACAATCCAAAAATAATTTTTTGTTATGCAACAGTTTAATTTAGAGTTGTACTAGTCTGATCAAAATGTACTATTATATCGAATCAAAAATGGTATGACCTAGACCACTTTCATATGTACACTATGTATGTACGAATTTGTTTATTTTATTTTTTTGTTTGTTTCTTAATTATGTACATATATTGTAAAAAGCTGTTAATTTTTATTGTTATATTTTTAATATGGATATACATATTAAACTTCCGATAAAAAATAAAAATAAATATATTTCAATAAAATGATAAATAAAGAAGAAGAAAAATTATAATCTATGTAATACAATAATATAATATAATATAAACAAATTTGCTAACTGCCTCTTCCACTATTTCGAAAGAAGGTTTTCGTGCGCATTCTATGCGAAAGAAAGCTGATTTTCATTTCTTTATCTTACCTCTGTACCAAATTTGACTCGAACGGCAGGTCGCAAGAAGACGTGTTTTCATACAAATTTTGATACCACTACTTCGAATGAATTGTCAACAAAGCGAACACCATGTCAAAATCAAGCACTTGCTATTTTGCTTTCTGCTAGCAACATTTATTTGCAATCAGATAAAATTTATGAAATTAATATGTTATCATTTAATTATCATTTTTTATTCAAATTAGATGAATTTATTTTTTATTTGTGTTATTTTAACTATTATTATTGTAGACAAGATAGAATACAATTAAAAGAATGAAGACAATTTTTTCAAGTAAGCAACCAAATACAAATTAACGGTATCACATTTTTTTTTGCATTTACATTGCAGCTTTATAGTACGATTCCATTATGAGCAAATTAAGTTGATTTGAGAAAATCATGTCGAAGTGTTTCCATTATGTGTTGTAAGTGTTTCTATGTTCGAGTTTTCGAAATAAATTTGACGTTTGAATTGTTTATTTATTTTTATAACCTAAAATTAGCACACAAATTTGTTTAATAATAATTTGGAACAGCAAAATAAATAAAACATATACATAAGAATGGAAAACAACATTGACAATAACTTTCTTTTTTAAATTACTTTTTCCTTTTTATAAGCAAATAGAATCTGCCATTTTAATTCGTACTTAATTTTTTTTTTAAATGCATGTTTATTATTTATTGTATCTTCAAATATGAACTAACAATAAGTATTCAAATCTTAAATCTATAAAAAAAAATTATTAGGCCCGACCAATGTCGGACATAAGCTTAGTGATAGTTATTAATAATACATAAGTAGTGATAAGCAACAAAAAGAAAAAGGTGTTTTCAAGCAGCTTCATCATCTAGAGTGTTGAATATTAGAGCCCGTGTATCTCTCTTTTTTAAGCGGATGTGTCCAGTAAAGTTCAAAATATTACGAGCAAGCGGATTAGGATGTGACTCGAGTTTTGTTAGGTATTTGCCTGCGTATTTTGCAATTTCTTCAGTCACTAGTGGCATATTCAAATCGCGATGTATATTTGAATTTTTGATGTACCATGGAGACGATGTTATCATGCGTAAAATTTTATTTTGCCTTCGTTGAATTTTCTCTACATTTGAAGCTGAAGCAGTGCCCCATAGTTGAATTCCGTAACACCATATTGGCTTTAAAAGCGACTTGTATATTAAAAGTTTGCAGTCTAGGCTAAGTGTTGAATTTCTACCAATCAGCCAATGTACCTGAGTTAATTTAAGTTTCATTTGAGTTAACTTAGAGTCAATGTGGTGTTTCCATGTAAGTCGTCGATCAAGGTGTATACCAAGATATTTCACATGTGAATGTTGAGGAACAACTTGATTGTTAATCCAAATGGGGGAGCAAGTATCTCTTCTTAGGGTGAACGTTATATGGACACACTTTTGTTCATTGACTTTAATTCTCCATAAGTTTAACCAAAGCTCCAATCTGGCTAATGTGTTCCTGAAGTTTGCGGGATGCCTCATCAGGGTTCATAAGCATCTGGTTACTAATTCCATCAATACCCGGAGCTTTCTTCGGGTTGAGTTCGGCAATTAATTTTTGTAAATCACGCGTCTTAAACTTTATGGGTCTTATGCAAAAAAACTTAATAAAGCTTTGCCAAGCAATGTTAAGTAAAGTTGTATTCTAAAAAAATTATTGTATAAAAATTCTAAAGTAGGCACCCACGTTTGTTAAGACTACTTTAAGTTGATATTTCCAAAATGTGTATTTTGTACCTCAAATATTTTTACTAATATAGCACATACTGATTCATGTTATATCTGAAAGTGAAGCTAGAAGTGCCTGCTCTTATCTTAAATTTATTATTTCTGTCATGTAATGGGAAACATCACCAAATTATCCAACTGCTTCGAAATACATAGCAAAATCAATAAAAAAATATTAAAATAAATACAATTATACAAAAATGTTTTAGTGATGTACATACAATCAAAACAAATCGAAAAAAGCTGGATATTCAAATACTCGTTTCATTCGAATAAAACAAATTGTGATAATTTTTCAAATTTTTTTACTTTTACTTCATGGTTGTGTTTATCTGTTTTCCTATTAAGTCAGAAGCTCATATTTTTTAAATTAGGTTGCTTTACTTCAAGATAATAAAAATTTATTTAATAAAATAAAAAAAATATTTGAATACCCGAATGAAATTGTATTCAATTTTGTACATCATAAGCTGTGAAGTGGTTGTTGAACACGGTGGTGTTACCAGTTTTCATTATTAAATCACAAAATATTTAAAGTTGTCTTTTGCATATGATTTTTTAATAAAGCTATGTTAGCCTTAAAGTGCTTATTAACTACTATGAACTTTAAAGCTAAAGTAAAATATTTTTTTGCATAAGGGGGTATGTGTTGAGGGGGTAGAGCGACTACATTCGGCAAATTAGCAACACCAGTACATATGTTTGGCGTAAAAACGGATTTTAAGTGCTCAGCAAATATTTTACCTTTTTCAGTATCGCTTCTTGCCCAACTTCCGGTAGATGTGCGTAGAGGTGGCTTATACTCAATGGGTGTTTTAAGCTTTCTAGCAGCGCGCCACAAAGAGTAATTAGACGCTGGTGTGACATCAAGACCTTCCAGATAATTTTTAAGAGATGCAGTTCTTTCAGATGCAAACAACTCTTGGAGTCGTTTAGTGCACTCTTTAAATCTGATTTTATTTTGTGGTGATCTGTGCTGTTGCCATTCCCTTCTAGCTCTTCTTTTTTCACGTACGAGGCGTTCAATGTCTGTAGAATAAATTTTATTAAACCCAGTCTGCGGATGGGAGATAGTGGCATGTTCAGCAGCCTGTTTAATATTCTCGCTGAGATTGGCAATGTTAGATTCAATATCATCGGATGTTCTAAGCGTAATGTTTTCCGTACAATGACTACTGAGATATTTTTTGAACCCCAGCCAATTAACACGATTGATCATCTTCACATATGGGTCAGGTAAGTTACTTCTTAATGGACTACAAATTGTAATGATCGTCGGAGAGTGATCGGACGAAATATCAAGAGAAGCTTGAACTTGAATTAAATCCCTAGAGATATTTTTTATGACGCCAAAATCTATAACATCCGGAATTTTTTGTATGTCAGTAGGCCAATAAGTGGGCTCCCCACTCGAAATGACATCCAAGCCCATTTTTGAAATAGTGTTGAACAATGCTCGACCTCTGGGGGTAATAAGACGCGAACCCCAGAACGTATGCTTAGCATTGTAGTCGCCAGCTGCTACAAAACTTTTTCGGATTTGAAAGTCATCAATAATGGATGACCCAGAGTTGCATTTGTAATAATAGCAGCAGCGCAGTGTTGCATTGACAAATTCGACTTAATTTGTAGCAAATTTTTATCATTTGAGATAATTTGCTCATATGAAAAATGTATGGCAAATCACTTCGCAAATTTCTTAATTTGGGCAAATGAAATGTTTTGAACTAAATCACGTATATGGAAACGTACTATTAGATTATGTTTAGTATATTTTTTGCCGTTCGTTATACAGAGCACACATTTATCAAAACATTCGCTTTATAAAGTAGAACTAAATGCTAGAAATATATTCTTAGCAAGTTTTTGTTTTTTATTTTGTCATTTTTTCTTTATCATTCGTTATATCCAGTACAAAATTGGGATAGTATTCGCTAAATAAGGCTGTTAATGTAAAAACTTGGACGTTCGTTATATCGGATTTTCGTTAAAGCGAGATTCGTTATACCGAGATTTGCCTGTACTTTGATTTATAAACACGTAAAACAAAATATTGACAAACGTAATCATAAGCAAAAGAAAACTGACGACATAATGGAATGAAAATTTATTAAAGTTCGAGCGACTAGTTTTCTTTCGCAAAGGTTTTCTTTCGACATAGTGGAAGAGGCAGTAAATTTTTTTAGGTTTTATTTTTTTAACGCTGAACTGTAAAATCCTGTTTTAGAGTTAAATTTTTAACACAAAAATATAATGTACTTTTATGCAAAATTAGTTCAATAAAGATTTTAAACTAAAAAAAAAAGAAATTCTATGATTGGTGCGTTTTTTTTTGTAAATGGCGCGTTTTTTTTCTCCATTTTGGTGCGTTTTGAAATTTCACAGTTGACAACGCTGGTTGCGGGTGTATGCTTTGAGTGTTTTCGTTTGGGTGTTTTGTTCTATTTGTTATTTTTTTGTTTTGTTTTGTTTTGTAGATGAAGGGATTTCGTGTGTGTTAGTTGATGTAGTGTGGTTAAAATTGTTGAGTTCTATTTGTGTTGTCATTGGTTCTTTTTGTATAGTATTTTCTTTGTTAGCAGATTTTGTTTTGGTTTGTTTTGATTTTGCAGAAGTTATCGGCATTTCATTTGCTTTGCTGTCGTTATTTAAAATTTGTGCATATGTTTGTTTTTTCGTACTATTTCTTATAGCCGGCTTGAGTGTATGAAAACTTGGATTTTCGTTAAAGGTTTCCCACGCTTCTCGTGTGATGCATTTTTTTGTAACTCGCAGGTAATTAACAGACTTATGCATCCAAAAAGTTGGACAATCTGGATCATAAGAAGTGTGGTCTTCTGTCTGGCAATTAACACAATACTTACGTGCGCATAAATCATGAGGGGTTGGGAAGCCGCAGTCTTTACAATGTTCTACATTTCTGCATCTGTTTTTCGTGTGACCCAATTTTTGGCAGTTGACGCATTTCATAGGGTTAGGTATATATTCGTCGACGGGTACCCTTTCCCAGCCCAGCTTAGTATCTCTGGGCGATAGTAAAGGTCAAAAGTTACTATTGCTGCGCCTGTAGCAGACATTTTATTTCCATCTCTCCGATTGATTTTGCGAATGTCAACAACTTTTTGATCTTTTAGAGATTCAAGTAACTCTTCCTCTGAAATTCCTATTATTTTCCGTGAAAAAATACGGCCTTGTATGGTGTTCAAAGTCTTATGTAGAGTAAATTTAGCTGGTATGTTGTCTATGTATGTGGCCTTCATGAACTTTTCAGCAGTTTTATTGTCGGGAAGTTTAATCATCACCACTCTTTAGTTCAGTAACTTCCAAGCGGTCCTTTGATATGTAATTTAATCCTCTCTCTACTTGAAAAACGTTGTCAGACGATAGAGCTGGAGTCTCTGCGTTCTTGGTTGTTGGTCTAGACGAAGCGACTAAATAGCGTGGTCGATCTTGTTCATTTGCGGATAATTCTGGCAAGGGGACGAATTCTTCAGGGCGAGGTCTCTTATTCCTGTTTCTGTTCCTACCGGTGTCGGGAGCAAGCTCCCTAAACCGGTTGTTGTTGTTCGGGGGATGATCCCCACTCATGTCAGTGGGTTTAAAATAAAACCCCTTTATACGTTAATTAATCGATCCGGAAAATATAATAATATAAAAGGTCCAACAGTAAAATATAAAAATTCCACAAAGGAATAAAATACAAGCACGTATGTATGTATACAATGTGCAGCAATAGCCACGCGATTACAAATTTAGCACTTATCGATAAACTATCAGTCAACTGTCTATACTGCGAACAATTGCCTGATGCAGACTGTAGTTGTGTAATATATACGGTGACCACAATTTTCAAATCAAAATACAGAACAAGGAAATATTTAATAAACAGCAACTAAAGTACAAACAACCTTGCAGACATATTAAACATATTCTGTCCTATTCATAAAAAATATTTCAGGATTATTAAGCGCTTATTTGACATACTTCTATGGGAAATTTGTCAAATAAACCTGCAATAAACCTAAAATATTTTTTATGAATTAGACCGATTGAATTTAATGGATTTATTAAATTTTGATTTTTTTTTGACATATGCAAAATTAACAAAAAAAAAATCAAAAAGTAACAGATGTATGTATCGTTAACTTAATACGAAAAGGCCCTAACTCATGTTTTTCATAGTTTACAGAGGAAAAAACTAAATAAAAAAAGATGGAATATTGATACAAATTTTTTTTAAACGCAATATTATGTGCTTATGTAGTGTTTTTATTAAAAATTGCGTTTAAAAAAATTTTGTATCAATATTGCATCTTTTTTATTTAGTTTTTCCCTCCACCTGTAAACTAGGAAAAACATGAGTTAGGGCCTTTTCGTATTAAGTCAACGGCATGTATATCAGGAGGTCAACTCTATAATTAGAAACGAAAGAAAATGCTTTCGAATTTACACGTTATAAGCATACAAACTCGAAAATATTTTCTTTCAGTTTAAAATGTTTTTAAACGCTCTAATAATCCCAACTTGTTTCAACTTTGTTATTTGTTTTAAGCTTCTCATTTGTTTAAATGGAAGTTTATAACATAATAACTCTAGTTGTTCTAGAGTTATTATTACTTTGGTTATTTAAACTTTTGGTAAAGGTTCCCTGATGATCTGCATTAGCAACAGTGAAATGCGCATAAGATCCAACTAAACCCCTCAATAATCAATTTCAATGTATTTTTAATTAAAAAAAATTTTACTTAATAAGTAAAATATTAATTTGGGATTATTAGTGCGTTTAAAATAATTTTAAACTTAAATTTTAACAATTCCCATAAAAAATCACTAAATATTATCTTTCGTTTCGAATTACACAATAGACCCCCAGTACAAAAAATGTATAGCTACATACATACATAGTTTTAATTTTGAAATTTTTCTGTGAAATAAATTTCTTTTACCAAGTATTGATTTCCTTTTAAATGTTCTTTAAACTCAATACAATTTAAATCATAGTTTAATATAGTGATTAAAAACGCTTTGATAGTATCTATCTTCATTTAAGTGTTTTCACTGGTCCATATATTATTTAAAACAGAAAATACTCTTTTTGTTGGGGTATTGGAACCAGATAAACATAAGCTGAGTTCGACAACTTTCAACCTATTTTAGAAACTTATGTCTCCTTATTTAAAATGTTTAAACATTTTTACCCACCGCTCTTCTGCAGATTTTTTATTCTCATTCTATTCCTTTAATTTTTCTAAAGAGGAATATCTTTTAACAAGAGTTAATTCATCAAATAATTCCGTGTCATTTATGTTTAACTCATTTCTTTTATCCATAATGAAAATAAAACTGGATTAACATCTTTCCACGTACGAGTTTCAACTTCTTGGTAGGCAGTATCCCATTAATTTAAGTATTCAATACAATCTGCATAAAATCGGCTTGCATTAGCTTTAAACTAATCCATATCAATTACATTTTTCTGGCTTAGCTCAATTACGATTTTAAACTGAAGGGACAAAATCCCACGATGTCGACAACGTTCGACTTATCGCACACTTACATTCAATACAAAAACAAATTTTAAATTTTTTTTGTTGTTTCAAATGTTAGTGCGCGACAAGTCGAACGTTGTCGACATCGTGGGATTGGCCCTAAGTTAATTAATAATGAGAAAGACCTCAGTCATACACATTTTTGGGACTCAATCTGCGTTATACAACCATGATATAAATGAGCTTTACAATGAACGAAGAAAATCCAGGCTCCTGAAGCGGGATCGTCAAAAATAAGCTTTAAAACATAAGATGTCACTAACACAGACAAATTTCCTATTCACGCTCTCAAGTAGCGCTTGAATACTATCGATAGTTTTAAAATATCGATATTATGCAGTTTCGAAAAACTGAAGTATTATTAAATTTTTTTAACAGATAGCAAAATATTTTAAAAACTGCAATAACGTTTGTAGATATATACATTAAAATAAATGTAAGACTATATACTTTCAATTAAGGGATAAAAGACTAACTGCAAACCAGTGATGCCAACTTTTTTTTGGCTCTAAAAGCACATCAAAATTTAAAAAAAGCACTTAAAAGCGTAATTTTGATATCTAAAAAGCGCAAAAAGCACTAATATGAAAGAGGAGTGAAGATTCAATCGAGTAAAGTTTAATAATGTTTAATATTTCCTAAGCAATTCTCTATTTCTGCAATAATATCATCTTTAATGAAATATATCAGACGAAAAAGGTATGATTTAGACTGAAAAAATAAATACACCAAGTTTTTATTGTAATTTTAAGAAATACTCAAATTTCTTAAAAGCACTACTTAGTGCTTTTTCTTAGTTTGGCACTAACGCTCAAAACTTGAGGTTTTGAGTCTTCAAAAAGCACTAAAAATAGTGCCAAAAGCACCAAGTTGGCATCGCTGACTGCAACCTGATAAAAAATGTGTTATATATTTCTTTCTCAGGTACAAACGTGCAGTCAATAGTAATATCGATAGTGAAACCTGAGCTATCGATATATATCGATAGTAGAAAATATCGATAGTATCCCAGCACTACTCTCAAGGGAAAAAAAGGAAACAAAACTCATGTTGTTTCTATATTTTTATAGGACTGCTGCATTTCCAGTTGATACTCGTATATTAAGCCCTTTTTCAATGTTGATTGAAACAGTATTGTTGCAGAAACTGCGTTAATATTTATACCCTTTACCAAAAAATGATAAAAGGGTATATATAGGTTTGTCATTGCGTTTGTAATTTCTAGAATATTAATAAGCGAGTCATAAAGTATATATATTCTGGATCCTTATGCACAGGGAAGACGAATAAGCGATGTCCGTCTGTCTGTACGTGAAATCGGTTTTCCGAAGCTCCCAGAAAAGCTATAGACTTCGTTCTTGGACTGGTGGGTCAGAAATGGTCGAAATAAGATTGGTATTGAATATCAGCAAAATGGAGCAGACAGTTTCAGAGCTGGGATACTTAACTTCATTTTTCCATACAAAATAACTACCGAAAACTAGTTTTTAATAATTTTTTATTAAATAAACTTATTTTATAATTCAGTATGAATAAAATTGGTATTTCTAACTAAAAAAATTCAAAAAATTAATAAGATGTTTCCAGGGTTGTAAAGCTTTAACTGTTTTTCTTATACAAAAGTAACTTACTAGAACAAATTTTTTATTTTTTTCTATAAATTAAACAAATCTAATGTTCTTAAAAGGACGAGATTGATGAAAGATATCAGAAAAACAAAAAGGATCATTCCAGGGTTGGAAAACCTACGATTTTTGTGTTATATAAAATTAACTACCGTAACATAATTTTTTATTTATTTTTATTAAATACTTATTTTATACTTCAACACGAATAAAATTGGTATTTCAAATAAAAAAAAAAAATTAAAAAATTTAAAAAGACGTTTCCAGGGTTGGAAAACTTTAACTTTTTTTCTTATACAAAAGTAAATTACTAAAACAAATTTTTCTTTTCTTTATAAATATGTTTAATTTATATATATTTAATTTATATTCTTAAAAGAAAAGGATTGGTGTAGGAAGTCAGAAAAATCAAAATGGATAATTCCAGGGTTGGGAAACTGAAACTTTTTGTGATATAAAAAATTAACTACCGAAAATTAATTTTTATTTTTTTTATAAAATGAACTTATTTTATACTTCAGTAAGAATGTATTTGGTATTTCAAAATAAAAAAGTTAAAAAATTAAAAAGACGATTCCAGGGTTGGAAAACTTTAACTTTTTTTGTACAAAAGTAACTTACTAAAACAAATTTTTCGTTTTTTACTATAAATTAAACATATCTTAAATTCTTAAAAGAAAGAGATTGGTGTAAGAAATCAGAAAAATCAAAAAGGATGATTTCAGGGTTGGGAAACTTACACTTTTTGTGATATATAAAAGTAACTAAGTCTAATTAATTTTTATCTTTTCTTTTATAAATTATATATATTTTACGTTTTGGAAAGAAAAGTTTGGTATAGAAAATTATAAAAATAGAAACAACAGTTTCAGAGCTGGAAACTTTGAACTTTTTTCTGGATATTAAAGTAACTAAATAAAACATTTTTTTTTAATTTCCGTTTTTCTTTTTTCACTTAACGCACTTTTTATATTTTTTTAAGAACTACTATATTGATATAAGGAATCAGAAAAATCTAATATGATGATTCTAGGGTTTGAAAATTAATTTTTTTTTACATAAAAGTAACTAGGTCAAATTGTTTTTTTCTTTGTGTTTATACCTTATGTATGTGCTTATGTACATATATCTATACTACATAAACGCACTTTGTTAAAGAGTATATAAGATTCGGCACAGCCGAATATAGCACTCTTACTTGTTTAAATTCAGTTTGAGTCTCGAAAATACAGAACAAATACTGAACAGTTAATAAAATACAGAACATTTGAACGTTATTTCCTAATGAATAATTTATACAGAACAGGACTCTCAAATACAGTACTGTTCTGTATAATACAGAACGGATGGTCACCGTAGTAATATATGACTCATTTCGGTTATACATATGTACGTTTGATCTGTTTCTGCACACTTCTATAAATTTCTATAAAAGACAATTATGGACATTTAATTTAACGGTACATGATGGCCAAACGAAATTAGTCCATCTCTTTGTTATTTTGGCCAGTATTTAGGTTTAAGTTGATTTCCTTTCAAGCTTATTGGGCATAATGTTTCAATGCAAATTAAAATCCATTTATCTAAAATTTTCCGGAACTTTAATTCATGGAATAATTAATTACCCAGCAAAAAATAAATGAAAGCGTTCAAAATTAAACAATAGCCCAATTCACAATCTTGTGCAAGTGGTCTTGCACCGTTGCATGTGCAAAATTGTGTAGTATATTCTACTCACCACTTAACAATTCTTAGTGGTGAGTATCAATATACTATACCATTTTGCACATGCAACGATGCAAGACTATTTGCACAAGATTGTGAATTGGGCTAATTTTTCATGCTTTCTTGAGCATTTGTTTCTTCGATTGCATTCTGATTATCATCACAAATCATAAATAATGCTACAGTTTTTTAACTCATTAAAAACGCATGCGACATTACTGGGTAATATATTGAAATAAATACCCAGGGAAAAAGGCACGCAAAAATGGAATTAAATCATCACATTGCTACATTTTCATAAAACAAGTTTTGTCTCTATCAAATAACAAGAGTACAGTATCTCAGTGGTAGAGAGTGTGCCTTGGGATTGAGAACAGCTCGGTTCGTATCCTGCGACAAAAGTTTTTATTTATTTGTTTGATTTGTATTTACGTGAAAAAACATCATCGAATCAGGGAACTCGCATGGGTTAAATTCATTTAGTTGAATGGATATCAAATTATTTAAATTGTCGCACAAATACATGATATCCAATGACAAGCTAATGTAAAAATCATGCATGCTTCACCTAAATCGAACCAATGCGTCATCACTTGAACCCATGATTCAACACATGATTTGTTATGTCTTTTTTTGCTGGGTACATATGTTAATACATATACATACAGTGGATCAATAAAGTCGTCGGACAAACGTGAAAGCTACGAAAAAAAAAAAAAAATTTTTTATACAAAAACGTTTATTTCATTATTTTTATTTCATAATAACAAATAATACTATATATTTCTTTTAAAAAACAACAGATTAGTATTTTTAGAATTTATTTATTAACTTAAAAACAAAGGTGCATACTCATAGTCAAAACAAAGTATACTTTAAGAATTTAAAACCAGTATTTTGTATGGTAATACTGGTTTTAAATACATAAAAGTATACTTTGTTTTGACTATGAGTATGCGCCAAATGTTGAGTTGAGTTTATTTAAAAGACTAACTAAAAAGTATAATGCAATGTAAGAGATAATAATTTTAAACAGAGTTGCTTATAAAGGGAATGTCAGTACTATATAAGAATGGTATGTTATGTAATGGGTGTTTTTTATTGAGGTATAGAACTTTAAGTTGGCATCACTTTTTTAACTGGCGGCCATTTCGTCAGCTGTCAAGTGATTAATATTTAGTTTGGTTTGCCATTTTATCATGAACAGGTTGACAAAGAACAACGCTTGAAAATCGTGCAAATTTATTTCGAAAATAATGGTTCAGTTCGCGAAGTTTACCACAAGCTCCGTCCATTTTATGGTCGACATAATCGTCCATCAGAGCAATTAATTCGGTTAACCATGGATCGTTTTCGCACTACGTTTACTCTATGTGATAATACGCATCCGCAGAGACGTCGAACAGTGCGCACCGAAGAAACAATTGCCGCTGTAGAGCAAATTGTTGAAGAGGACCCGAATGAATCGATTCGCCACCGTGCACAGCAATTGGAGCTTTGTCCATCAACTTTATGGAAGATTTTGCGCAAAAATCTTGGCTTGCGACCTTACAAGATCCAGCTTGTGTAAGAATTAAAGCCGCGAGACCATGCAATGCGTCGTGATTTTGGTGTATGGGCCGAAAATGAGATTGATCTCGATGCTGATTTTCATCGCAAAATTTTGTTCAGTGATGAGGCTCATTTTTGGTTGAATGGCTACGTCAACAAGCAAAATTGCCGCATTTGGAGTGAAGAGAATCCACATGAGACCCTTGAGACGCCATTACATCCACAAAAACTGTCTGTTTGGTGTGCTCTATGGGCTGGTGGAGTCATTGGGCCATACTTCTTCCGAAATAATGCTGGAGGGTCAGTTACCGTTAATGGAGACCGGTATAGAGCCATGATAACCGACTATTTTGTTCCCGAATTGGATGGCATGAATGTGGATGAGTTGTGGTTCCAACAAGACGGCGCTACATGCCACACAGCGCACGTCACAATCGATTTATTGAAGGAAACATTCGATGAGCGCATAATTTCGCGGAATGGATCTGTCAATTGGCCACCAAGATCGTGTGATTTGACACCATTGGATTATTTTCTTTGGGGATATGTGAAGTCGCTGGTCTACGCCAACAAACCAGAAACGTTTGGAAGGACTTGGAAGCCAACATTCGTGGCGTTATTGCCAACATACGGCCCCATATGCTCGAAAAAGTGGTTGAAAATTGGACCTGTAGAATTGGCTTTATTCGAGCCAGCCGCGGCGGCCACATGCCCGAAATCATATTTAAACATTAATGGCATAAAATTATCCTTCCAATAAAGCCAAATTGATGGACATTAACACGATTTTCTTGTGTTTTATTTCAATTCGAAGTTCTATACCTCTAAAAAAACACCCTGTACAAGGGAAATAAGAATCTTCATTCATTCATTCACAACACTCTCCCTGAATGATGAATTTCCAAAATTCAAGTATTCGAATTTTCCATGTAAATCAACTTCCAAAAATAATGATTAATATCAACATTTCAATTTAAATTCATTAATACAAACTACAAAAAGAATAGATTAATAAAGCCCAAGAGTATCAGCAAAATACTTCATCTTCTGGGGGGTTACGGCCTTGGTCAAGACATCGGCAATCATCTCGTCTGTGTTAAGGTATTGTAAAACAATTTCTTTGTCTTCAATCTTCTGCTGGATAAATTTGGCCTTTATGTCAACATGTTTCGTTCTGGTGGAATAATTGTTGTTCAGAGCGACATGAATAGCGCCCTTATTGTAACAAAACAAAATCATGCTGCTTTTACAGTTGGTGTTCAGTTCACTCTCCAAACGTTTGAGCCATACTGACTCCTGAATCGCTGCAGTCACTGACATGAATTCGGCTTCCGTCGAAGACAATGCCACGGTTTTCTGCTTTTTTGTTGCCCATGCTATAGGACCAGATTGATGCATAAACACATAGCCAGTTGTAGACTTGCGGTCGTCAACGTTTCCGGCCCAATCAGCATCACAGTAGCCTTTTATGTTGTCATCTACTTGCTTTTTATACACAATTCCTTTGCCAATTGTGCCTTTCAAATACCTCATGACCCTCTTGACGGCTTCCCAATGTGGTTTACCTGGGTTCGATCCAAAACGGCTTAGTAGATTTACAGCATAGCAAATGTCTGGCCTCGAAATTTGTGCAGCAAATAGCAAGCACCCTATAGCCTGCATGTATGGTGTTCCCGACATCTTCTGCTTGTCTTCATCATTCGTGGGGCTCATACTCTCGGACAACTTCTGATTGTAGTCGATAGTTGATACCGGATTACAATCTTCCATCCCGAAACGAGCCAAAACGCCAGACACGTACTGCGATTGATCGATTTTTATCGAATCTTTTTTTCGGGTTACTTTCAAGCCAAGAACAGATGATATTTCGCCAATGTCCTTCATTTTAAATTTTGATGCAAGTTTTTCCTTCAATTCTTTAATGGATCGCAGGTTGTTCGAAAATATTAAAACGTCATCTACATAGATAGCGACGTACATCTGATCTCCAGTCATTCTGTGGTAAATACATTGGTCTACTTCGCCTCTAACCAGACCAATTTTTACCAATTCACGATTTATCGTCTCGTTCCAGACTCTACCTGATTGCTTCAGTCCATATATAGATTTGACCAGCTGGCAAACTCTATCTGTACCATCGCTAAACATCTGCGGTTGTTCCATGTAGACTTGCTCGCTTAAATTTCCATTTAAATATGCGCTTACTGCGTCCATTTGGTGAATGTGCATATCTTGTTTTACTGCCAATGAAAATAAGTATCTAAGTGACTCGTACCTCACCACAGGGGCGAAAGTTTCATTAAAGTCTACTCCTCTACATTGCGAGAAACCTTTGGCCACCAATCTTGCCTTAAAAAGTGGTTGATTACAGTTTTCAGCCTTTTTGTTTTAAAAACCCATTTGGATTTTATAACCTTTTTCCCTTGTGGCAGCTTTCTTAGCACCCATGTGTCATTAGCTACCAGTGAGTCATATTCTTGCTTCATTGCAGACTTCCACTGCGCAGAATTTGCTGTTGACATTGCTTCTTCAACGCTGACAGGATCACCGGAAACAAATTACATAGCACAAAATAACTGAGAATGAGAATTTCTGTTCGCAATACGCTCTGAACGTCGAATATTTTCACCTACGCATACGTTTCTTAACTCATTAGTATTTGGGACCCATTCTTCTTCAGAAATTTCAGCAGGCGGTAGAGCTAGTGACCATTCCTCAGAATCATACGCACTTGCTTCACTACTACTGTCATTTTCATCAACTGGATGACTGTTGTCTTCAGATGGCAATTCACTAATGCCGTCACTCTCCACTGAATTGGCATTATCGTCTACATTAAACAATTGAGCACACAAATACTTACTGGCTGTTTTGAAGTTCACTTTCTTGTCCTCTAGAAATACCACGTCGCGACTTATTATGATTTTACCATCCTTGGGGTTAAATAGTCTATATGCCTTGCATTCGGAACTGTATCCCACCATGATGCACTCAATAGATTTCGGGTCCAACTTGCGACGTTTTTCTTTCGGAATGTGTACAAGTGCAGCACAACCAAAAACTTTAAACTTTATTAAATTTGGTCGACGTCCTGACCACATTTCTTCTGGCGTAAAATTTTCACCTCTGCACGGAATTCTATTGAGTAAAAAACAAGCTGTGTTTGCAGCTTCAGCCCAGAACCGGTGGTCCAAACTGCTGTCAATAAGCATGCACCTGATTCGCTCCACTATAGTGCGGTTTATTCTCTCGGCAACACCATTTTGCTCCGGAGAATATGGACAAGTTTTTTGGTGAGTGATACCATGGCTCTTAAGAAAGCAGACAAATTTGTTACTCAAATATTCTCCACCATTGTCTGTGCGCAAAATCTTAATATTTTTGCAGCACTGATTTTCGGCCATTTTTTTAAAACTTACAAAAACATCAAAAACCTCTGATTTCATTTTCAGGGGGTAAACGAAAACTTTTCTAGAAAAATCGTCTACAAACGTGACCAAAAATCTTGCGCCTGAGAACGAGTTAGTATTAAACGGTCCTAAAACGTCTGAATGCACTAGTTGTAATACTTCTGTAGCTCTAGTGCCGCTTTCTTTGTTAGGTCTTCTGGTTTGCTTACCTTTAATACACGTTACGCAGCGTTCATTACTATCTGAGCCAAAATTTATGCCAATGTCTGCTTCTTTCACTTCATGCAAACTTTTATTGCATATGTGCCCCATTCGCCTGTGCCACAAGTGAAAATTTTCCTTAGCCCTTTTGTTAAAATGAGCTTTACTATCCAAACGATAAAGATCGTTGTGTGCTGTAGCAGTTGCTATGAGATTTTTATCTGCGTCAAAAATTTTGCATTTATCTTCTTCGAAAATTACTTTTTTTCCACCCTCAGTCATTTGTTTAACAGACAAAAGATTTGCGCACAGGTTTGGTACAAATTCAACGTTTTTGATTGTTATATTTTTCATCTTTCCCCCACAAAAAAACTTTGAGATCAACGTCGCCAGCGCAGTCTACATAAAGTTCGCTGTTGTTTGCTATAAGCACCTTCTTGTTCTCTACTTTACGTTTGTTATACATGCAATCACTTACACTCATCATGTGATTGCTAGCGCCGCTGTCGACGTACCAACACACAGAATTTGTTTCTATGCCACTTTCTGCTGTTTCATTTTCAACGCACACATGCATACTTTTGCCTGTTTTTGCAATAAGTGTAGTTGCAACATTTTTCTTATGTTTGTTACTTCTCTTAAAAGAACCGTTTTCATTATTGCTTTTGCTTTTATTCTCACAATTTTTTGCAATATGCCCAAATTCTTTGCAATTGTAGCACTGTACTTGTTTTTTATTTTTTTTAGGATTCCTTAAATACAACGCGGCTTCACTTACTGTTTTGCAATCAAATTTTGCATCCTGTAAGAGAAGATTTTTCACTGTGGCCACTGTTAATTTTTCCTTGGAGTTCTCCACCGTCATCACCAAAGGCCTAAATTCGTCGGGCAACCCAGCTAACATTAGCGAAGCTGTCAACTCGTCATCTATGTTGAGACCAGCGGTTTTAACCTTGAGCGCCATGATGACCAACTCATTCACATAAGCCTGCATGGAACCATACTCTTCCAATTTAATGTTGATTAATTGCTTTAATAGTTCCACTTTCCTGGTTAAGCCCGTGTCTTCATAAGCATTCATAAGGGCGTCCCAGGCTTCCTTGGAAGTTTTCGCTGTTGCAATGTGTCCATAATTGCATGGATCTACCATCAATGTAAGTTCAGCTAATGCACACTATCTAGTTTTGTGTCATCAGCTCCTACAACACCATTTGCAACTACTGACCAGCATTTCTTGATTATTAAGCATGATTTCGCCTGTCGCTTCCAGACGTCGAAGTTTTCCCGTCCGCGTAATGTCTCCATTGAGAATATTCCTGGTGCGTGCGCCATTTTCAATTTATAAAAAAAAAATCAGGGAAAAAAATATGTAGTCTAATACTCGCGCGTCATGCGGTCCATAACCTGTTGAGTTGAGTTTATTTAAAAGACTAACTAAAAAGTATAATGCAATGTAAGAGATAATAATTTTAAACAGAGTTGCTTATAAAGGGAATGTCAGTAATATATAAGAATGGTATGTTATGTACAAGGGAAATAAGAATCTTCATTCATTCATTCACAACACCAAAGAGTTCATTTACATACGAAAATTCGCACCAAAAAAGTAGTCGGACAGTTGAAATACTTTTCGCTTAAGATTTGGAATTTAATATTTAATATTTTGTAAGTCATTTGCCCTTGATTACTGCTTCTAATCTTCTTGACTCCACAAGATTTCTGCATATAGTGGGGTCAATTTTCGCCCAATCTTCCTTTATCGCTTTCACGAGATAATTTTTGTTAGAAAATTAATATTTTTTAATACATTTTCTTAGGGCCATTATTACAACCTACAGATAAAGTTCCTGATAGTTAACCTTAACATTAGCTAACGTGAACGATAAAGTGACCATTAATTTTTTTCATTATTACAACTGTCCGATAAAATAATTAATACAAATGATGTATTGTGGCAACTCTGGTGTACATACATGCTATTCATAAAAAAAAGTTGATTGAGGTTTAAAATTCATATTAGTTAAAAAACGTTTTAAGGCTAAATAACGTTTTTTAAATATTGGTATTCATAATCAGTTTTTTAACTAAAAATCAATTAACTAAATTTTTTAAAATATCGTGGCAACACTGTATTCTTTATTTGTCACTTGCATATTAGTTCTGCAAAACAACGATTGTTAACTCACAAAGTACTCGTGGCTATTTTGTTTATTTGTCGGTTTTCAGAGAAATATTGTTTCTATAAAATAAAAGATATGTTGCAACTTATATTTAATAAAATAATAAAAAAAAGTTCACAACAAATCTTTGGTAAAAGTGCTTTTTATATTATTTATTTTATTGCAGATAAAGCACTAGAATAACGAGCTTTATTTTGTTTGTTTTGAGTGTTTATACATCACTAGTTAATTTTCTACAATTATACTATTTTTGTTAACACATAAAATGAGAAAACAATGACTGGGAATGGAAACTGGATCGCTTCTTTTCTTTTAAATATTCTTTGGAGTATATTTGTTATTTCGGCAATAGTTTCTATAAAAAAATTACATTATTTTCTTCTAAATAACACTGGCATATGCATAAATAAATGCATACATAAGTACATACATACATACACACATATGTACATACAGGTAAAGTTCAAAATGTAAACAAAAACGAAGCAAAATTACAACAACGTCACCTTAAAATTGGTTTAAACATGGGGGGCAGTCAATTTTAAAATTTGCTGATTTACGCAAGGTTTAAAAACCGTTTTTTAAGCTAAAATTCTATTATGAATACAATTTTAGCGAATTTTGCTTAAACAATATTTGAAACGCGGTTTAAAATTTTTATGAATACGGCTGTTAAAGTTCACTTTGAAAGTTACCTGCTGTTAGGTTATCAGTCACTTTTACATTAATGTTTACTTGTAATAATCAAAATATATTTACCTGTCAGATAACATCCTAAAATTAACTATTTGTAAGTTGTAATAATGGCCCTTAATGTGCCCACATATGCTCAATTACATTGATGTCCGGTGACTGTGGTGGTGTTTCTAGAACATGTGGACAGTTAAACAAGAGCCACATACGTTATGCATGTGCTTTGTGCTTCGTGCTTCGGATCATTGTCTTGGTAGAACTGGAATGTGTCTTTTGTACCTAGCTTTTCGACACTGGGTATCAAATTTTGTTTCAGAATGCTTAAGTATTTTGCTTGGTCCATGACGCCATCTATTATATACAGTTCCCCCACTCCAGAGGCCGACGGACAACACCAAACTAGAACTGAGCCGCCGCCATGCTTAATAGTACCTTTTCAATTTTTTTCTTTCAGTTCTTCGTTTGACTTTCTCCATACGTATGACTGCCCGTCAGATCTAAATAAATAAAATTTACTTTCATCGGTAAATAACACTTTATTCCAGAATGATATATCCATGATTTTGTACTTCTTGGAAAAATCTAATCGTTTCTTTCTATTGATGTTGTTAATATAAGGCTTTTTACGAGCGACTCTACCATTATAACAATTATTTCTCAGGAGTAATCTTACAGTTTCTGGGTTTTAGTCTTTTATTTTCCTTCAGCGATTTCATTTGCCAATTTCGGAGCACTTATTTTGGAATTTTTCTTTACCTGCTGAACAATCCATCGTGCGCCAGCATTAGTAAACAATTTTGGCCTTCCACATTTTGGTTTATTTTCCAGGGAATTTGTATTTTTATACCTTTTAATGATATCATGGACTGTTGATTTTGGCTTTTCGACTATTTTCCCAATCTCTTGAACGGGTTTTCCAGCTTCATAATTTTTACAACAATTTTTGGGACTTCTAACGTGTATGAATTTGCTTTTGACATTAAAAAAAAAAAAAACTTTAAGCAAACTTTATAAAAGCAAACTTTTTGTGTCACTTATCAATTGCGCATTTGTAAATGACGATAAAAAATATATCATGAAGACACTTTGACAATAAACACAAGTGTTGCCATATGCCCGACTACTTTTTTGAGGTATTTTTGGGGCGTTAAATAGGTTTTACCATTATGGAAATAAAATAAAGCAAAATCAAAATAAAAAATTTGATGCATTTAACTAGTATCGACATGGCAAAAAAAGAAAACATAAATTTAAAAATCTTAAGTTTTTTTGTAGAATGAGAAATTTTCAGACCAACAATATTTTAGATCCACTATATTTTACATATTGAATAACAATACTCAACATAAAACATATGTATATAAACAAATACAACATTTTTAAATGAAACAAATCTGTGATATTAAGTTTAGAAATGTTATATGTAATTAATTATTCCTTAAAAGAAGTAGACAAAAAATCTACGAAGCGTCGATAAAACTGTAAATAAATGGATTTTTATTTGCATTGAAACATTAGGCCCAAATAGCTTAAAGGAAATCAACTTTAAATTAGTCCATATTGTTTTTGTGGCATGAAGCATTGGCAAAACCAGGAGGCAATGAAATTGCTTCACGCTTGGTCAAGCATTTACAGCTGTTAGAGCAACAAGACAAAAAATTAAGAAAAGTAATTTTTTATAGCAATTCATGTGTGGGGTAAAATAAAATCTCGTTTTTTAGCACTATGTTTATTACGTTTTTAAAAAATGCATTCCGAAGATTTGACGAATTTTATGGTATTAAATTTATATGGAGAAACTGAGACACAAAAACTGAAAAGTTGACTTAAACATATCTAAAATGGTTACTCTATTCAAAGAAATATGTTATTAAAATTCGGTTTAAAACACCATTAAATAAAGATAAGACTGTGATGTGAAACTGTTAAATGTTGCCAAAAGAGGGTAAATACAGAAAGAATCGACTAAATTCTTATGCTGCTTTCGGATATTAAAATTTTCATCAATATCTACTAAAAAATTTCAACGTATTCCGATTACTCTTTCATCTCGAAAACCACATTTAAGACAATTTTTGTGATATACTACGTTTATACACACGGCTTATTTCAAATAAAACTGTAAATTGTTGCCATATTGTTTTTATTGCGAATTACTAAATCAGAAAACTACCCGGGCAGAAATTGCCAACAGTACAAAAATTGTAGTACTGGGAAAGCACTTTTACTCAAAAAACCCAAACGGTTTGCCAACGTTACGGGTTACAATCTGAAAAATTATTTGCCAATGCTTTTTAATAAATTTTTATTTTTTCTTTTCGTTTTTATTTATTGGTAAGAATACACTTACGGCCTTATGTATAATCAAAAACTGACATGAAGTTAGCATAAGTGACAAAATTGAACTACGTGTTCACGAGTTCCTCTATACAATTTTGCATTAAAAATCGCCGCATAATGTAGTTTTTTTAACACACGATTATATCTTAGCATGATCTTTAATGTAATATTGTATGGCAAAACACGTTAAGACCATGTTCATGCCAGTTTTTGACATACATGCTTAGATCTATTTCTGATATAACCAGACATTTCCATTACTTCCCAGTAAAAAAAAAAAAATGGAAGTCATTCTGAAGGAACCACATTTTCATTGCTTCCAAAAAATCGATATTTTTAATTTGCCGATAGTTAGCAGAAAACCAAGTAAAAGTTTATTTTAATCACACAAAACCTTGTAGTTTTTCCATAGTTTTAGTAAATACTCACCAAAATGTTCAAA
The DNA here is from genome assembly GCA_949987645.1 of Tachina grossa. Classification (NCBI taxonomy): domain Eukaryota; kingdom Metazoa; phylum Arthropoda; class Insecta; order Diptera; family Tachinidae; genus Tachina; species Tachina grossa. The sequence goes on along the minus strand of OX465277.1, from coordinate 56,804,729 downwards.
AAAATCGATTTTTTGAAAGAAATTTATGAACTAATTTTGGCCTAAAATTTAGAAGTTATTTGCTTAAATTTACATGAAAACACTGTTTCGCGTTTAAATTCGTATAAAAAGAAACGAATTGTTAAGATATGTAACTTTTTAAAGTTTTTCCTAGATGAAAATATTACCATAGAACACAAAAAAGGAAATTTTTCTTAAAATCGCTTCTAATTCGGTGACTAGGCATCGAAAAAGAGAACTTCTTGCAATGACAACCCTATGTAAAAATCATTAGATCGGATCGAAATTTGAACTACTTCCAGACTACAAACTCTACATTTTCATGACTTCTTTGGAGTGTCTTTTTTTACTGGGTTAATTAGTAAACAGATATTATCAGGAGGAACCGTTGTAATATTATAGCCATAAATGTTGACAAAAGAAAATAGTGATTTCGATTCAACTGTGTCTATTAGTGCTGGGCAAAAGGAGCTTGGTTGCTTAGCCTTCATGTTGTACAGCATTGCATTGTTCTCTTTTTAATGCTCTTGATTTTATGAGAACACTAAAAATGGTATTCAATCTTACCAAAAGCATGCAACAGCATTCGTTTATCTGCCAAGCGAGGACATCAGTTATTGTTGTGTCGAAGCACATTTCACTAGTGCAATGACAATTGTAAAATGAGCATACAAGTGTAAAATTATGTGTATGTGTAAAAGAAAAAACAAACAACGAGAATCTACGTCGTAGATTATTTGAGCGTGTGCTACTGTTCTAAGCAGTGTGACCAGATCCTAAAAAGTTTTGCAGCTAAATTGACTTTCAAAAAAAGCTAAAAAATAATTATAGTGCTAAAACCTAATGATAAAATTTAATACCTATGTATAGGGTGTCCCAACAAGAACGCAAGATTTAAATTTAAAATAAAACACAGATATTTAAAAAAAATCGTGAAACTTTATTATATCGTAAAGTAGACAAAATGAGGTTATGTGTGGAACAACAAATCGGGTATATGGCCGCCGCGGCTTTGCTGGCACACACGCGATTTTTTAATGAAATTTTCAATGGCCGTTTTGCATAAATGCTGCGGTATTTCATTAATGCAGCGTCCAATTTCCTCTTTTAAGGCTTGAGTCGTCGTCGGCTTATTCGCGTAAACCATCGACTTCAAAAAACCCCAAAGAAAAAAGTCTAATGGTGTTAAATCGCACGATCTAGGCAGCCAATTCTGGTCTCCAAAACGCGAAATAACACGACCGGGAAATGACTGACGTAGCAATTGAATTGTTTCTCTGGCTGTATGACATGTGGCGCCGTCTTGTTGAAACCACATGCCCTCCACATTCATTTCTTCAATTCTAGGCACGAAAAAACTGGTTATCATTTCACGATACCGAACACCATTGACTGTTTGCGCTTGACCTGCGTTTGAGCGACATCATCACGTACAGCTGCGACATTTTCGGTCGATCGACCTGGCGAAGGCGCGTTGTTGTCTTTACATCACTAACAGACCCATTTTCGGCAAATTTATCCATTAATCTCTTTACAGTTGACTCTTTTGGAGTATTATTGTGACCCCAAATTGATCGCAAATTTGCGAACTGTAGCCGCAAAACTTTCACCATTTTGATAAAACAATTTCACAATGAAAATGCGTTGTTCATTCGTGTAGCGCTCCATTTTTACTAACCTCGTACCTTCTACTAGCAAACAATAACAATTGTTCAAATGTCAAACAATGACACTTCGAATGGTGCCAAATTTAAATCTTGCATTCTTGTTGTGACATCCTTTACATTCTTCTTTTTAATTACATTGTTTCTTTGAAAGTGCTCATTTTTGCTATTTATTCTTTTATTGTATTTCCTTTGAATGAACCAAATTTTTTTAAATTCTGGAAAACCTGCAATGAGTTTAGCATAAATACTTAATTGTCAAAATTGAATGTCTTAGTCGCTATTCACACTATGCCTTTTTAGTCTGCCTTGTATTGACAATTTTCTTTTGAAACCCCTACGAAAAGTCACACACATTTACATTAAGCCTTTTTATTCATGCCTTTTTGGCATTTATATACACGTTTAATGCTGAGAATACGAAAGAAGCAAAGAGAAATGTCATAAATCCCCTCGAATTTTCATTTCGTGCCTTTTGTTCTACACCGCAAGCTTCTCACCCCCTCTCACCGATAAACTAAAAAAGCCTGCCTGCACAGGCAAGCAGAAAAGGCATAGTGTAAATTGCGTCTTAACGAGTTTTGCTATACAGTTTCACACTAAAAACCACGCTAGGATGTAATTGTTAGTTAAAAAAACATAATGGGCAAATTGTTTATGTAAAATTGTATGATGGAACTCGTTAAAAACTAGTTAAATTTCTTCACTTATGCTAACTTTCAGTTTTTCATTGTGCATAATTACGGTGACCATATTTTTCAACAAAAAATTAAGGACATTTAGAAATGTAATAAAAATTAAGGCAAAACAAAATTTTACGGTTAATAACATTGGCTCCATGGTGCATAAAAAACTCAAATTTACATCGTGATTTAAATATGCCAGAAGTGACTGAAGAAATTGCAAAATACGTAGGCAAATATCTAAAAAACTCGAGTCATATCCTAATCCCCTTGCTCGTTATATTTTGAACTTTAGGATACATCCGCTTAAAAAAGAGGGATAAAGGGGATCTAATAATCAACACTCCAGATGGAACTGCTTGAAAATACTTTTTCTAATGTGTAGCAACACAAAGTTTTAGGTTTATTTGACAAATTTCCAATAGAAATGTGTCAAATAAGCGCTTAATAAACCTGAAATCAGGGTTACCGCTGGGAATTTTGGGAAAGTCGCACAAAAGGTCGTTTTATAAAAATAGTCGCACAAAAAGTCGCTTGAGAAAATAAAAGTTGCACAGCTTTTTTTTTTTTTTTTGATAAAAAAAAGATTATTGAATCAAAACAAAAAGCTTATTGCATATTTTATAACATATACAGTTGCATTATTGTATGTGCTTGTATGTATACTGAAGAAATCTACTTAAGTTTAATAACAGCCAGGCCCACGATATCGACAACGTTCGACTTGTCGCACACTTACATTTGAAACAACAACAAAATATTAAAATTTGTTTTTGTTTTGAATGTAAGTGTGCGACAAGTCGAACGTTGTCGATATCGTGGGCCTGGCCCTAAATTTGGCTGTCGTATGCTGCCGAGGTCAAGATATTTTTTTTTACAAAATTCTAACATTTTGAACCGAAACCCCGTGAGCTCTTTATTTCAGTTCTATTTGTTTGATCTTGGCGCCATACATATATCCTGTTTTTTGGGTGAATTTATTTATACTTCAACATACATGAATATTACTTTTTTGGAATCCACTCTTCTATATCTTTGTCTATCAAATTTAAATCTGACAGCATTGAGTTGCATGTTTTTACTTTCAACTTGGTTTCAAGCAAAGCTAATTTCAAAATGTTCACATTTTCGTACACACTTACTTTTATGTTTTACGACAACTTTTTCTTTCATTGACTCGGCAGCTAAAAATAATTTTGTAAAATAAGCACTGCAAAACCAGAATTTTTATTTTAAAATCCTTTTTTATTTTTTTGCTAAAACTATTCTTTGAAACTTTTACTGCAAATTTGGGAAAAATTTCTTAAATACATTGTACACATGACATGGTTGCAAGAAAGTAATATAATATAAAATAATAAAAGTGCTTCCAAATCAACAATAATCTGTGAATTGCTTTTAAATTTTGACGGCGTTATTTTTTTATAAACAAATTTAATTTACTGCAATTTTAATGTTTTTTGTGCGAATCTTTACAAAAAAGGGTAAAAAGTCCCAAGAAAATCAAAAAAGTCGCATACGTCGGTCATAAAAAAAGTCTCACAAAAAGTCGCAGACAGCTAAAAAAGGTTCAAATTGAGACTTTAGTTGTATGAACGGTAACCCTGCCTGAAATATATTTTATGAATAAGGCAGCTAAAGCTTAAATAAAATTTTTATACAAGATATAAAATACCGTTATGCCTGTTTTTATGTTATATACTTGCGTCATTTGTACAGTATAAACAATTTTTTCCACTCCACAACATCTAGGATTTTTTAAATAGTGACTTTATAATTTATTGTGCGATATGTACTTTTTCAGTGTTGCCAGGTAATTCCAGTTTTGGATGATTACAATTTTTATTGTATTGATGTTGACATTTTCGTATTTTGATAAAATAAAACTTATAATTTTGTAGTTTAAAGAAAAAAAAAAATTGTAATCGAAATAAAAGGACAATAAAGGACAGTTAATTAAAACAGGACAATTTTTTTTTAAATTTAAGAGGACATCGTGTTAAAAAAAGGACTGTCCTCTTAAAAAAAGGACGAATGGTCACGGGATGCATAATGCATTAAGCACTAATAGTTAAAAATCATTAAAAGCAAAGCAAAAATATTAATTCGCTTTCCCTTTTCCCTTTTTGAACATGTATTTCGTTGATAAGCAACATTTGAAAATTAGTTTTTATAAAATAACACTAGTTTACTCCGAAAATGTACATATGATGAGTGGTGAAAACATACATGTTAAATTCCAATTAGAATTAGCAATTGAAGCAATTGGTTTATATTCTCTAATTCATCAAACAATTAGAATTAGTTCAACTAATTCCCATTAGATAATTGAAATTTTTATTCCAATGGTAAAACTAATTGCAATTAGTTGTCATTAGCAAAAAAAATTGGTTTACCTTTACAATTAGAAATCTAATTGAATTCTGCTAATGCAATTAGATATTCAGGTAGCTCGAATTAGAATCAATTATTTTGATAAAAATAAATTTTTTCCAAAGAATTATTGAAGTGAACGAATAATGATGTAAGTCACTGTATGTGCAAACAGTACGTACGTTCAATAGGTGTGCATTTATGTAATATATGTAGTACATATTATGTACATAAGTAATATATATATATATATATATATATATATATATATATATATATATATATATGTATATGTGAAATTCATATTATGAATATTTTAGTTTTTTTTTTGTTTTTGAAAATATCAAAATAATTGATTCTAATTCGAGCTAATTGAATATCGAATTGCATTAGCAGAATTCAATTAGATTCCTAATTGTAAAGGTAAACCAATTTTTTTTTTTGCTAATGACAACTAATTGCAATTAGTTTTACCATTGGAATAAACATTTCAATTATCTAATGGGAATTAGTTGAACTAATTCTAATTGTTTAATGAATTAGGGAATTTCACAAAAGAAGGTTAATTAGCAATCATTAGCATTATCTAATCATTATTTAACATCTTTGGGTGAAAACAAGGTTAAATTTTATTTTATAACACAGTTTTTGAGATATTGAGGGCAATTATGAATAAAATTCCGCGGGAAATTTTTCCCTGGGAACAATTCTAATTAATAGCAAGTAACAGGGAAAACAAAAAATTCTAATTGGAAAAGGGATATTTCTCGCGGAATTTTATTCATAATTGCCCTGATTGTAATTTTTCATGAACAGAAAACAAATGTTTTTTAACAATTTGTACTTTTCTTTCGGAATAGAAACACTGTAAAATATGATTTTTTTGATAATGTGCCTTATTTTCATCGATATATGTATTTTGAACCGCTTTACAAATTAAAGATCCGATTATACATATTTATTCATCATCCCAATACCTTGAATACCAAGAACGACCCAATCGGACATTTCTAGCTCGAGATATGATTGGTCAAGTGAAAAAAATCGAAAAAATTAACAAATTACAATATCTCAAAAACTGTTCCATAAAAGAAAATTTAACCTTGATTTTCGAATTCAGCGAAAATACATAAGGAAATCTAAATCTCATTAAATTTTTATGAAAAAATGTAATTTTGTAAACTAGTGTAATCTAAAGCTTTTGTCTATTTAATTTTTACCTAAAAAGTGATTGGGGTTACTTCGAAAGTGTAAATACTTTTTCGATGCGGTATTTATGTATATCTTGTACACATACAAAGTTGCAAAACATTGTGACCATGGGCACCAACTTTGAAACCGATTGCTTGGTTGCAGCAACCTGTCGACAACGTTTTGAAAGGGTATGTGTGCATTATCAATATTTTGTAGTGCTGCACTATGAAACAATACACTTTGTTCAAAGAAAAAGAAATTGATGTTTTGGATGTTTTGTTCCGTATAATAGAAAACTTGAGGCAATTTTTAGTCACTCGCATGAAAATGATTCAAAGTTACAATTACGTAAATTGTTTTCGTTTGTTATTTTTAATAACGTATATACATATTTATTCATTTTCGAAACACAAGATGTTCTTATGTTCTCACAAACATCTCATGGATCAAAGGTTTTGAAGCTAATGTGGTTGTTATTATGAAAATATCGTTAAATTAAATAACAACTGTTCGTGTATATTTCTACACACATATTTAATTAAAATTATATACTTTCGGTCTAATTCATAAAAAATATTTTAGGTTTATTACAGGTTTATTTGACAAATTTCCCATAAAAATATGTCAAATAAGCGCTTAATAAACCAGAAATATTTTTTATGAATAAGATAGTTTGTATATTGTTACAATATTAATATGAAAAATTAAATGGATGTAAAATTTTTATTTAGTACCTACATCAACTTATAAATTTATAAGCAAATTAATCATTTCTCGTGTTACAAATACATCATCAAATGGGTTGCTCGTCAAAATTACTAATATACCGAAAGTTGCATAAATTATGTATATTGCTAAAAATTGTGTAGATTATATTATAAAAAATGCTGGAAAAAGCTAAATAAATATTTGGAAAATGCTAACTGCTATATTATAAATTTTGCAGCCAAATCAACAAAAAAATAGTAAATTTAGTTGCAAAAATGCCAAAATGGTCACGCTGGTTCTAAAGCTAGGGTCACACTTATCAAACATTTGCCCCAAAACGCGTAACCAACAAACACTAAAGAAAAAAGTTTTGATCTAGACACGTGTTTATCATATAAAACAGTTTCGAACACAACTAATAGACAATGTCATAGAACCCAACAATATTGGATACTCCTTAACTTTGCAAATTTTTGTCTGAATTGAAAGACTTTTCATTGGCATTTAGTGGTTACGCTTTTTTGGGCAAATGTTTGACAAGTGTGACCGTAGCTTAAGTTTTATAATTTATTAATTTAAGACTAAAAAATAAAATGAATAAATAATAAAATAAAGATAATATATTTCTCAATGGATATAATTGTGAAAAGTTTTATTATCACTTAATATTTTATGAAATTTTTAGTTCGTGAAATGAAGTATTGTGCATATGAAGTGTACAATAAAAATATTGCACACTTGACACAACTGTCTATTCAACTGTTGTACAATGGTTTTGTGTGTTGTTTGTTTCCTTGTTCTCTATTTTTTTCACACTCAATTACGATCACCACTACAAACACTATTTGCTTTTGAAAAAAATACAGTACTGTGCACTTTTTCAAAGCTTGTGCTCACTTTTAGTGTCTATAAATTTTTCACAGTAAATATTTTCTATTTTCAACAAGAGGAAATACTAATGGCATATTATTTGAGAAACTCTTAGTATGCAAAATGTGCAAATTCCTTTGAATTTACGCTATTGGATTTGTAGTCAATTTAACATTACCAATTGACTTTAAAATACCCCAAACTATTTTTAAAGTTAAAAGCTGAAAATTGTGATAAAGGAGCTCCAATGTTAATTACATCATCTGGTATATGGAATAGATTATGTATATTCATAGTTTGCGAATTAGGTCCGTAATATCGAGGCATAAGTTCAACAAATGATTTTAAGAATTCTAAAACGTATGTGGCTAACTTTGATAAAATACGACAAGAAGTAAATAAAATTAAAAACTGTGTACATTTCAACATATAATACATTTATTAAAGTAATTGCACCAGCATATAACAAGAAGAATCGGAATTGTTTAGCATTTGCTTAATTCACTAAATCGTACGATTTTCTTTGAAACTCAAAGGGTACATTTTTAGATAACATGAGTAGTTTTGTTGTGAAACATAAGATAATGAATTCTTTATAATTAGATTTTGAAGTATTGGGAATGTATTACAATTAACAAAAACTTATGTTGGGAAAGCACTTAAACTGTGGCTTTCATAGTGTTTAGCCAACGACTTAAAAAAAAGTTGGCCAACCCCATCATAAGTTATCATTTGTGTGTTGGCACAACATTCCAAAAGTAGAAATTGTGATGTTCTGCCAACGTTTGAACCATTTTACATTACAAAAAAACATACACATATATCGTGCCTTAACCGCCAAAAAGCTTAACCGACACATTTTTTAGAACTCGTTTTTCTGACGAAAATCTATTATTTACGATCGCTAAAAGTCGATTTTGGTGAAAAAATTATGTCGCTTAAGCTTTTTTTGGCGGTTATGGCACGATATATCGCACATTCAGTTCAATAGTGACATAACTCAAAAAAATCGTTTTTTGAGTTAATAATGAAGAATAGTAATGCATTTCGTATTTTATCTTGCATACAAACTTCATATAAATAGCTTTTACTATCACCTCCTGAGAGAAGAATATTTGTTTATGACTTCATTGAGTTGTATGTTAATTGAAAACTTTAAACGTGTTTTCTGCAAAACTAGTTTTTTTGAGTTATGACACTTTTGAACTGGATGTGCGATATGTACTAGAGCTGCAAAACTATCGATAGTGGCTCCATTCGATAGTTTCGATAGTATTTTTTGATGCCATCGATACTATCGATAGTTTTTGATTCTTAGAAACACCCCTTTTACACACGGAAAGTTTACTTTGCAAAGTCTTAATTCAGGTGTGTGAAAGACAGAGTGATAAATACTATCTCTTTCTGTCTTTCTCCCTGCTGAATTAAGGCTTTGCAAAGTAAAGTTTCCGTGTCTATAAGGGCTAAAACTTATCAATTGTGTATTTTTCTAATATAAAATCTTGAATTTTTTAATCATTCCATAAATTAAAAAGAAAGTTGATTTTTTTAAAACTTTCAATGTTTTTAATACACATATTCAACAAACATATATACACAGTTCTATAAAAAAAAAATAAACGAAAAAGCAAACAGATAGATAGATGGATCAATAAAAAATAAATTAAAAAGGAATAAAATAAAAAAAATCTTTCATTATTACTTAAACTATTACAGTTAGCTAAAAATTATTAATTTAAAACCTTTATGTCAACAGCAGAAATGCTTTACGCACGTCCACAGCAGCATACCTGGGTATGTACATACGTTTTGTATGGGGAATGGTACGTCGTTAGCATAAAAATGCTAATTACGTATCTACCTGGTTTGTTGGAATTTCCGAATTATTTTTTTAGTTTGTTAGAAATGGACAAAAGGCTAAAAAATTTTATGATAACCAATTTCATCCTCACAGTCATTGTTTGTTGAAAAAAGTGTTTGTATAGGTAGACGACATACGTATATAATAAATATATAATATAGGCAGGTAGAAACATTTATTGTTGCGGAAATTTCATTCTTTGTAGTATCGTCAGAAAATTTAGTTTACATTTGTGATTCGAAGTGAAAAGACGTTTCTGTTTATTTTGTGGAAATAAAAAAATATTAAAAGTGAAATGGCTGATGATGAATGGCTTACTCCGCGACAACTAAGCGCACTTTCGTACGAAGAACAACAAGCATATATTCGGCAAGCGCTTGAAGAGAGCCAAGAAGAAACAAGTGACCACGATTCAATAGTTGGTGACGAGGCTTTAGGTGATATTGGTGGAGATGACTCAGACGTTGAAGAACCCATGTTACCAGAATATGACCCAGAGGGCGACAGTGATTCTGATGAAGATCTTGAAGATGCACCAATTGAAACTGGCGAAGTTTTTACTGCCAGAGATGGTAATGTTTGGTCCTCGATACAACCACAACCTGTAAGATTCCGTACGCACAACATTCTAAGAAGTGCAGAATCTGGACCAGTACGGGCAACGCAGGGTTTGACCATTGCAGAAACGTTCCAATTGATAATGTCAAACGAAATATGCGACATAATTATTCGTGAATCAAATCGAAAGGCAAGGCAATTTTATGATATTGACAACGCAAAACATCCAACAAGAGAACCGAGATCATGGATTCCCATAACAAAAAGTGAATTTGATGCACATTTGGGCCTACTTTTGCTAAGTGGCGTTACACATTCTGGTTACGTGCATACGAAAGATTTGTGGAAAACTACTTCACATCCACTATATCGTGCCGCAATGAGTGTACGACGATTTTGGGAAATAAGCCGCTTCATACGTTTTGATAATGGAAACACACGCCAGCAACGAAAACAAACTGACAAAGCAGCAGCAATATCGGACGTTTTTTTGATGCTTAACAGCTGTCTTCGTAGATATTACGTGGCTGGAGCCAACGTCACCGTAGGTGAACAATTGTATGCTTATCGTGGTAGAACTGGCTTCACGCAATACATAGCATCAAAACCTGCCAAATATGGAATAAAAGTGTGGTGGGTGTGCGACTCCATTTCTTCCTATCCATTGCAGGTACAATGAATATTGTTGAAAATTGTTGAAAATCTAAATAACTAAATTGAATATAATTTTTCAATGCAGGGACAAATCTATACAGGAATGGCACCGTCTGGTGAACGTGAAAGAAACGTTGGCGAAAGAGTAGTAAAGGATTTATGTGTCAACCTTTTTGCTGGAAGTGGAAGAAATATTGTATGTGACAACTTTTGCACTAGCTACAACTTGGCAAAAACTTTGATGTTAGACAACAATTTATCTATATTGGGTACTTGCAACAAAAGGCGTACATTCGTGCCAGCAGCATTTGCCAACCCGAAACGACGTGAGGCTGAATCATTTGGGTTCTGTAATCACGTTACGATGTGCTCGTACGTTCCCAAGAAAAACAAGGCAGTTGTAATGTTGTCCACTACTCATTATACAACAGAAACGACCGGTCCTAAGAAGAAGCCATTGCTTATATTGGACTACAACAAAACCAAAGGTGGCGTTGATAACATGGACAAGTGCTTGTCCGAATTTAGTACGAAGCGGCGCACAAATAGATGGCCTCTGGCTTTCTTTTATAATATTGTGGACGTTGCTGCGTTTGCTGCATACGTAATATACATTGACAACAACACTCACCTGAAGACATCTACAAGCCGCCGTAGAATGTTTCTCCATCAGCTTAGCGAGCAATTGTGCAAGCCAGAAATGGAAAAAAGGGCGAATAACAGCAGAATATCCAGAGATTTTTCAACGCGCAACGCCATCGAAGCCATGAAAGGTGGGCCCATCGGAGTTGTGGATGCTGAGGCACATGCATCGGAGGAACGTGATAGTACGGGCCGGCTAAAAGTAAAGGGGAATTGCTACATCTGCTCGAAACGACGCCCTACTCGTAAAGCATGCACATTATGCAACAAACCAGTGTGCGCAGAGCATTCCAAAGACTTACCTCAATGCGATAGATGTATTTGAATTTCAATAATTTTAGCAAAAATAATTAAAACTGACATTATATAATAATAATAAAAAAATAATTACAAAACTTAGCTCAAAATAAACTATACTTTTATATTATATTATCATATTTGCATGCGGTTTACTATACATACCCAGGTATGTATTCTGTTGACTTAAGGGTGCAACTTTGTAAATGGGCTTTATCTTCCGAACGGATGATCTAATCCTAACCAAACTTGGAACTATTGCGTAAAACAGTTTTGACTAGGATATCAAGAAATTTCAAGTCGATCCGGTTATCCAGTTTAGAGCTACAGCGTTTTCAAAACTAAAAACATACCCAGGTATGTTGCCGTTGACATAAAGTTTAAAAGAAGGAGAAGCAAACTATTTAGTGTCACCTTTTATTTAAAAGTAAAGAGCGTAGACAGTCTAGTAATCGTCAAATTTAGCCGCCGTCAAGTTTCTTCAAGTATCAAAGCAGTTGGTACGTAATAATTGTATTTTTATGCAATTTGCATCTAGTAGATAAAAACTGACATCTTATGTTGAAACAAATCAAAACTAATTAATTTGTTTTCACATTTATATATGTAATGATAACCATTACCAGACCAGGCGGCGAAATTTTAATGTTGCATTTTTTATTACACAGTCGCCATCATTCCGTTTTTATTGACTTTGATTTGTTCTCTCTTAGTAGATTGTTTTTGTCGATAGTATCGCTATCGAAAAAAATATCGATAGTCCACTTAAAATAAAACTATCGATACTATCGATAGTACGATCGATAGTTTTGCAGCTCTAATATGTACCCTTAATTATGAATGTGGTCTGTCATAATTTCTTTTGTGGAGATATTTAGTAGATTACATTTGAACAAATCGAAAAATATTTTAATATTATGCAACACTTTAATTTATAGTTGTACTAATCTCGATTAATATAAATTTATTGAACATTTATTAAATATTTTTAAGATTTATTTGATATTTTGAAGCAAAAATGCACATGACTTAGACCACTTTCATAATTAAGGGCACATATATGTATATCTGTGGCAATAATGAAAAAGTGCTTAAGTCTATTTTTTGGTTTTGCAGGAGAGCAATTTTTTTGCAAACATAAGTAACTATTCTATAGAAGTGCTACCAAGTTTTTATACATTTACAATGCCGTATAATAAATAGTGCGCGCATAAACGTAGTATTTGTTAGTTAGCTATTTGCAAATAAAAAATTAATTCATCGTTTATGCCACAGATATAAGGTTTATGCTGCAAAATGCTCTATTTGCAAATAAATCGTCCGTATAAACATATTAAATGTTAGCATGTACTCTTTTTGCTTCTAATACTTTTATTAATTTATAATTGTCGTAATTTGGAAGAAAGATTTCCCTTTGCTGAATGCTTTTTAATTTTAAATTAAATGTAATATTGAAATCAACTTCATGTAGGAATGTATGTATACTATGCAGGAAAAAATTCTAAGTCAAACTGCGTTTTTAAATTTTTGATATCTTAAAAAAAAGTTCCGCACCAAATGCATTTTCTGCAGCAAAAATGTGGATTTTTCAAATCCAAAAAAATCTCATATTTTCGTAATGACAAAAAATTTTTGTTAATAAACCATCTACTAGTACCTGAATTTTATAGATTTTGATCCGCTGATTACGAATCCATTAAGTGGTTTTCGAGATATGACCATTTGCAAATTTGTGAAATTATCACTTTCTTTTGCTCACATAATTACTTGTTGTTTCCTATTTCTTGAAATTGGCATTGACTTTTACATCATTTCAAAATGGTTGTTATTGTAAAATTCAGTTGTAAACTGTGTCGTTGTAAATTTCATACCTTTTTAATTCTGTAAATTTGAGAATAAGTATGTCTAAAAAAATTATAGCGCAGTTGTCATCAACAGTGAAAAATGGCAAAGAAATTTGATGGGTGAGACTAAGACACTTTCGACACTTTTTTACTTTGGACTCGTTCTTAGGCAGTATTTTTGTACTGGAACAGTTCTGTTTATAACTTTATTTTTAAAACATAATTGATTTAGAGTAATTCAAAAGTTTGTTTTAAAAAAATCCCTAGAAATTTACCCCCTGTTTGTGTAAGACGTTTGAGTTAAAAATCATGGCGTTTTTGTAATAGATTAAAGGAAACTTGAACAACTTTTCTTTAATCTATTACAGAAACGCCAAGATTTCTAACTCAAACGTCTTGCACAAACATGGGGTTACTTATTAAACATTTTATTAGAAGACTTTTTGTTAAAAAACTACCTGCATGATGTATTTCGCGTTCTATTTATTGTGCTGAAAAAATAAGTAACTTTTTGCAAAACCTGAATTAGCGAATAACTGGAAAACTACTCATCATATCTCGAAAACCACTTAATGGATTTTAAAATAAACAGCAGATTCGTGATCAGCGGATCAAAATCTTTAAAATTCGAGTACTAATAGATTGGTTTATTAACAAACAAAATTTTTGGCATTACGAAAATATGAGATTTTTTTGGATTTGAAAAATCCACATTTTTGCTGCAGAAAATGCATTTGGTGCGGAACTTTTTTTTAAGATATTAAAAAAGTAAAAACGCAGTTTGTCTTAGAATTTTAGCCCGCATATGAAAACCCAGTGAGCCTTTGTGTTTAAAAAATACGCATAAGCCCAATGTATACATTTTAATTTTATAGATGGAAATAAAAATAATTTGGAGTGAGTCTCTTTTGTTCAAATATGAAAAAAAAAAATTAAAAAATAAATGAAGGGCTTATTGCACAAACTCGATAAGCCACAAAATGAAAATACTGAGAAAATCGCCTTTGAAGTTTAAAATAAATGCAGAAAATAGGGATTTGATGAAATCATGATACAGATACTTTTATTTAGTGCTTAAGGAAGACTACTCTCACATACCCGTCGCTGTACACCAAGAAATCTTCGGAAATCGCTAAAATCGCAAAAAGTTGTGGCTTATCCAGTTATTGCATGAAATTTATTCATATTTTTTTTTTTTTTTTTGAATATCAAAAGTTTTGGTATTTTGGTTGAAATAAAGTGGCATATCGTGTTTTTACAATAAGCCCTTCAAATAATTTGCGAAAAGAGGCTTATTTCGAAAATAGTCATACGAATTCTATAATCATGTTTGGAAAAAGCGGTTAAGTTTTTTTATCGTGAATAACTAATTTTTGACGCCCTATGTTCTCAGTGAACATTTTATCTAAAAATTTTATTTTGTATTTTTATGCATCTACATTATATTCACCCCTATTCTGCGTTTCGATTCGAATCGAAAGTTTCTCCGTTTGGCAACTTTGGTATTCTGCGTTCCGTTCTTCGATTTTTCTTTCGATTCTATATATGTATTCTGCATTTCGATCGTAACTAAGTTTTTGTAAGTTGTTATTTTAGTGGCGGAGCGTTTTCAATTTTTGTTTGTTTAGCTTTAAAAAGTGATTAATTCAATAAATAATGCAAGTATTAAACGAAAGAAGGTTAAATTAATGAACTAAACAGTTTGTTTTGATTTTCTGTACTGAAATGCGATTTTTATTTCGTTTATTACAGGTAGAACAGTATAAAAAGTTGACATACATACCTATTTAATGGCAACGAAAAACGATATTTTCTACGGATTTAATTAAATTTAAACAAATAAACTTTATTTTTGTGTTACAATATGTGTAAAAAATTAAAATATCACCTCCGGCGCGACAGGATTATTCACACTGGAAAAGATTGGACACAAATACCTCTAGCTTATCTCGTTTTTTTTACCTCTCTGTACTTAAATTTACAAGAGTTTATTTAATGAAAATTTTCACAATATTTAATTATTATTTGTTTTAATGTTAAATCACTTTTTTTAGCACTAAATTTAACTTTTTGCTAAAAATTTTGCAAAATTGCTTAATTTTTCTGTTCCTATTTAACCCGTTTCATAGCAAAGCAGCAGGTTTAAACATACTCTTCTCTTCTTCTTTTTCTTTCGATTCAGTTTTTTTTGGCAGAATACCTCTTTTCGATCCGTGCGTAACTGAATGCGGGAACGTAATCGAAACGCAGAATAGGGGTGAATATTATTCATATTATATTACTTTGACATCTATCTGTACAAATTAGATTTCATGTTAAGAAAAGGGATGCTACATCACTGAGTAATTATTCCATCTTTATATTTTATAAATATTACTATCGCTTAATTGTCATCTCTAGATTAAGGCTTCTTGATATACAGAATAAAATGAGTAGAAGGGGCAAAAAGGAAAAAGTTAGTTTTTGATCTATAAAATCTCGTAATTAAAACACTTTATTAGAAGCCACTTTTAAAGTCAGTAGCGGAATTCACGGTTGGCCTTGTAGATCTTTAAGTATTGTAGCTTTGCTAAATTTTGTTAAATTTAAAGGAAAGCAACAACAATTTACCAAAGCTACAAGACGTAAAAGATCCACAAGACCTACCGTGAATTCCGCTAGTATTGTCACGTCTTTGTAAAAGTTAACTTGTCCACGTTTTTGCCTTATAAAGTTCGACAGAGTAATATAATATAAATTAGAAAACATATAATGAATGGTAACACTTATTAATTACAGAAACAGCGCCTTTTATTAACTATGAAATATGTAGTTATTGTTCATTCTTGTTGGATCTCTTAAACGAGTGACGCAACATGGTAATGTTAAATAGGGCACTTGTGCTGTAAAAGAACGAGCTAGTTCAATTGAACTATTTACATTTTTCATATTTTATTTTTTATTACATATTTTCATTTACAAGAGACAAATGTAGTGTGCCTATTAAATTTTTAGCAGAATAATAAAAAAACAGAAAAGTTTACTTATGGGGTTTTCTTTTCTGAGCAATATGCTACATTTATACTGCCTTTTACAATTCTTTTTGTTCTTTTCTGAAAAGTATGTATTATTTAAAAAATGGAACGCGTTCTTTTTTTGACGATGTTACCCTTAAAAAGAAGAAAAATGTTACATGTTCAACACTCATTTTCATTAAAGGAGCATGAGTGCAGCATTAAATTAACAGCTGTTTTTGTTATTGTCTGTGAAAAAAATAAGTCATTTTCTAGTTCGTCATTGTTTTATGACAAATCTAGTTAGAAAATTGTTCTTTTGTAAACGTAAAATATGCAACACTTCTTAAAAATCAGGTGAGCATTTAAAAATGTTGCCAAATCACGTTTTTTTTTTTTTATAATGCATGTATTTATTTATTGTATCTTCATATGTGAACTAACAATAAGTATTCAAATCTTAAATCTATAAAAAAAAAAAATTATTAGGCCCGGCCAGTGTCGGACATAAACTTAGTGGTAGTTATAAATAATACATTAGTAGTGATAATCAAAAAAAAAAAGTGGGGGGGGGAAGTATTTTCAAGTAGTCCCATCTGGAGTGTTAGGTATAAGAGCCCGTGTGTCCCTCTTTTTTAAGCGGATGTGTCCAGTAAAGTTCAAAATATTACGAGCAAGCGGATTAGGATGTGATTCGAGTTTTATTAAATATTTGCCTGCGTATTTTGCAATTTCTTCAGTCACTAGTGGCATATTTAAATCACGATGTATAATAGAATTTTGGATGTACCATGGAGCCGATGTTATTAACCGTAAAATTTTGTTTTGCCTTCACATGTAACATATATTTTACACTTTTGTTTTAGAAGAGAAAACGCCATTAGTGAAATATACAAGCGAGTTTTACAAAATTAAAAGAAATAATTTGTAGTATTGAATTAAAAAACAGATTGTGAAAAAGACAGTGATTAAAATTTGTTTTAAACTGATTACGGATTTCATTTAAAAAAATTTCGTTCAAAAATATTAATTTGTACCTTTTACTTAGTTGTGAATGGGAACACAAAGTGCAAATAAAAATACTGATGAACAAGAAACATTTTTACTAAATTAAAAAAAAAAAAGAATTTGTTGTGTTGAATATGAATCAGTATTAAAAAAAGTGATTAAAATTTTCTTTCAAATGATCACTGACTTCATTTTAAGTATTTTCAATCAACAATATTAATTTTAAGCATTTACTTATAAAAACTACGCAATGAATAAGGTCACTAATAAGCACTAAGAAGAAAACATTGAAGAGGATTGGACGACTACAATCTCTGTTCTGTTGTTCACTGAACAACTGACCGAAAAGAACAACTGAACGAAAAGAATGAACTAGTTCTTTTTGTTGTTGGGAACAAAAAGGAACAACTATGCCCAACTCTAGGGCATAGCATCAAGTGTATTGGAAATCAAATACATTTGCATTTTTAAACATTCTCAGAAGGATTAAGAAATTATTATTGATTTTAAAGAAATTGTATTCCTGACAAGTATGGGATATATATTTAATTTTTTTTTAACACTCACCTTTCATTTAAATTGTATCGACACTTAATTACTTAATTGGAACGGCCTCCGTGATAGCATAGGTAAGCGGCACAGAACTGAAGTTTCTCATAGTTATCATGGTAGCTATAATAAAGACGTTCGTTCAATGAGCATACAAACATATACAAACATTGTTTAATAATTTTTTTTTATCATAAAAAGTTGACTCTACAAGAAATTGTAATTTGTAAGGTAAGCTAATTCAGTAATTAGATCCGTTGTTTATAATCATTATAAAAAAGGAACTTTTATTAATAAAAATCATTTTTATAAGTGCTTTATTTACCTTTTATATGAATATCATGTAGTTCTTTATTGGTTACGAGTGTCACATTCTGGCCACGCTTTTCCCAGTAACCCACTGAAAATTATAAAATACATTAATTATTGTAATGGTTAATACAGAATTTATAAGTTTGGCCTACACATTTTGCATATTATTAAAATTTTACAAATTTGGAAATACATAATATTCATCGCATCAATTGTGTTCCTTTTTTTTTTGCGAATTTTTCAGTTTTTATTTTGAAAATGAAATTATGAAATTTTTATATAGAGCCCCATTTTTCAATTAGAGACCCAACTTTCCAGAAGGACGTGCTCTCACTTTCCATAATGGAACAAGGCAAATAATGGCGCATACTCATAGTCAAAATAAAGTATACTTTCAGCCCCATATTCATAAAATTTAAAATGAATTTGATGTGTTTTATTTAAAATATTTTATACAAAATTTAACTAAAATGGATTTCAAATTCATTTTATTTTTTATGAATATGGGGGTAAGAATTTAAAACCAGTATTTTGTATGGTAATACTGATTTTAAACTTAAAGTATACTTTGTTTATGTCGAAAATTCAATGGGCCTTATTTCGAGTGTCGTATTACGACCTCGACGATTTCGTAGAAGACTAAAGAACATTGCAACATTTTTTCTTTAATCTAGTACGAAATCGTTGTAGTTGTAGTTGAAATACTACACTCGTAATTAAGCCCAATATAGATACATACTCATGTTGTGATACTTACATATAGCAATTAAGTTTTGAATAGTATTACAAAAGTGTGTCCATAAGTTCAAAACCTCATTAACAGCTTTTTGAAACATCAGTATCGGGTATGTTCAGTATTCCACGTATGTATATTAATTAAATTGTTCGGAATTGCCATAACATTATTTATAAATACAAATTTCCAATAATTCTTCCAGCAAAAACATTTGCTTGCTGGAAGCATTTTTGTAAGGGAGACAATGAAAAGAAATCTATTGCAATTGCAGACTTATAATGCAAGAGAAATAAATCATTCACCAAAGGTGTATGCGCGTACATATTATAGGTCTGCACAGATATACCTGTTTGTACCAGTTTTGCTTGTATTCTGTTATTCAGCGTTTCTGTTACTAGTCATGTTTTAGATTCGATTATTTTTCTTGAATCAAGTACGAGTTTATGGAAGAGAGAGGAAAGAAGGGGACTGATTTGCTTGTTCCGATAAGTTATGACAAATAGCAGAACCAACACAACTGGTGCAAACACGTATATCTGTAAATATATCTGTGCTGACCTATAGTACATACATATGTGCCCCTAATTATGAAAGTGGTCAAGTCATATGCAGTTTTGCTTCGAAATATTAAATTAGTCTTAAAAAAACTTTGATTTACATTAAAAAAATATTAAATAAATTTATATTAATCGAGGCTAGTACAACTCTAAATTAAAATGTTGCATAAGATAAAAATGTATTTTAATTTGTTAAAATGTAATATACTAAATATCTCGAGCTAAGAAATGCATGACCTAGACCACTTTCATAATTAAGGGCACATATGTATATAATTGTGTACTGTTGGTGTACGATCGTAGTGCTTCTAGAGATGCAATGTATTTCTTGTACGAACTTTTAGTGCTTCTAAGTGTCTGATATTTTTTCTGGGCTATGGCTATACCGTATATTTTAATTTCACGTGGAATATAAAACATACCCGTATAAAAATACACAAACCTCAGATATGCCTTATATTCATCAAACAGTATAATGTTTATACACGAATTCGTCAATGCATTTTTGAAATAGTTTTAATTCTCCCTAAAAATTTTATGACCCTCAAACTACATACATAAATATCCATACTGTATTTGCAAAATACAACACTCATAAATTCATTAAATAAACGCATAAATTTTCGTTGGCATATCTGAGATAATGGATATAATATGGGCTGGCTATTACCTTGAATTTTTTTTTTTACAAAATGTAAGATAGGGATTTAGTGCAACTAAATAGTTATTCCTCTTTTAAGCAGTTCGACTTTTTAGTACTTTTTTCAATTACAAAAATTTTCTAATATAGGCTGACTTCATAAATGCAATATTCCTTGGTATTTTTTTTTATCATTGTAAGCCAATTCGAAAGCGGTTTTGAAAAGATTAACGCATTTTTTCCGAACATTAATGAAACAACTAAACAACTTTTGCGCGTTCATAAATGAACTAAACTGTATTTCATTGATTTTCAAAACAGTGTTGCCATAAAGTATTGCTTTGCCTTGTAAATTAATTTCTTTGCAGTGTTGGATTGCAAGCTGCGTTTATGAAGTCAGCCATACATTCATACATAGTATTTACCATGTACATAATTCCTTTCCAATTTCATATTTATTGAGTTATTTAAACATTTAATTTTGTTTCTAATGGAAGAGAGTAACCACCCAGATATATGATGGAAATCGATTTGGAAAACTTTTATTTTTCTGCATATATTGTGACGACCAAAGTCGCATGCTGGTTTTGGCTCACAAAACGCTGAAGATATTTAGTTTATTTTTTCATTATTTTTATAATTATTTACATTATTACCTCATGCGGTAATAAGCAGAGAATAGTCTGTTTAGTTAATAAGAAAGTTTAAATTAATTGCCCATTAGATCAACGATGTAATTGACACTTTTAACTCACCGTGGCACTTTCATGTAATTTAAGTTGAACTGCCCATCACTAATAATTATCAGGGCCGTAAATAACTGTTATCGAAAAAATTTTAACTCAAAAACTCCCTGTGTTAAAGTCAACGGAGACCTATACTGTCATATACCAATAGATTCGTATTGGCGAGCACTTTCAGAATTTAAAGGGAGCTTAAAAAAACAATCTCATCTCCACAGTTAAGAGTTATGTATTTTTCAACGGAAAAATAAAAGATCAGATGAAACTCTTAAAAAGAGAGTTTTATTTTTCCGTCATAAAATAAAACTCATTTCAGGAGTTTTATTTTTCCCGTCCGAAAATAAAACTCAGATTATGTAAATTGTCTCCCAATACAATCACCTTGCATTGCAATTGAATAAATCGTAATTAAAATAAAAACATATCGTGTTATAACCACAAAAAATTGCTTACGCGACTTATTTTTTTTACTTCGATTTTGGTAAAAAAAAAATTAAGGAAATAAGGCCCTAATGCTTACATAGAAAACAACATTAATTTTTTGGGGCGTTCTTGCAATATTTTTTGGGAACTATTTTCATTTCGTAATATTGTGGCGATATTTCATTTTTTCTGAAATGAAATTTAGCCCCGAAAAAGGAAAATGAAACGAAGCCCCACAACATATTTAATTTTTTAATGTGGGGCTTTTATTCATTCTTAAGTTCTAACGATTTCGCCAGAATTAAAGGAAATGAAAATTGGCCCCAATAACTCCATAAAATTTTTTGGGGTATATTTCATTTGAATTAAATGAACATATTTAACAAAACTTTCATTTTTATTACGAGTACAAAAAATTCAAAAAACAAAGCTACATTTTTGTAGCTTTATATATGACTCAAAAATTATTCCCAGAAACACTTAAGCTGGATTCACCCATTGTTTCCGAACAAAATTTTTGCCCGGACAAAATTTTTTTTATATGTAATTTGAATTCTGTTCTAGAGAGAGAAAATATTTTTTACGAACAACTCTCAGTTTGAATTAGTTTAATTTTATATTTTGTCCGGACAAAATCGAACTGAGCTGCCAAGTATTTCATTTTTTCAGCCAAAGTTGAACTGAGCTGCCACGTTATGTTATACGAATAATAAAAATACAGAGTATACTTGTATTAATTAGAATAGAAATAAAAGAAATTTGGAAAATAAAACATATACATGTGGAGCTGAACGAATGAATTGCATTAATTAATTAAAAATACACAGCGAATTGTAATCATTTGCCGCTGTGCTGCCACTTATAAAATAATAATACGCATCGTTTACACACGTATTTCATATGGTAGCTTTGATTTTCCAGACAAAATGTTCGAAATGGATGAATCGTGCTGCAGAAAACTCTCAGTAAAAAAAATTTTGTCTGGACAAAAATTTTGTTCGGAAACAATGGGTGAATCCAGCTTTAGAAAGTTATTTGTTTAAAAAATAAAAACAATCAGCAAGCTCGTGTAGTAAAATCAAGAAAATACAAAAATTTAAAACAAAAAAACTGAATGTAAATACCCACAAACTGTCTCGAAAGTGAATCGAAATTGATCAGAAATGCGAGTCACAAAAGACTCTTTTAGAAGACTCTCGGCTAGGGTAACATTTTTTCCCGAATGAACAGTAATTTTCGACTCGAACTCGAGCGCATAAAAGCTTATTTTAATCGCGCAGAGGATTCGAAAAAAACACGAATCTGATCATTAATTTCATAAAATGCTGATTGGGTGTTGGCATTTGTAGTATTTTTTTTACTAATGGTCAAAAAGACCAAAACTGGGTATGAAAGCATGTTTCGGTATATAAGAAAATACTAGATATGCCAAACGGACGACACAATCGTCCGTATTCTAGAATCTGAATGTAAATAATTTTGTTAAGATTAAAAAAAAATTTAGACGTTTAGATCTTAACATCATAAAAAATTCACTAAAACACAGCCAAACACATACTTACATACATATTCACAACCATAATTAAATAATACATGAAATTAAAAAAAAAATAAACAAAATAACTTTAACCAAGCTAATTTAATTTATTGAACTCTCTTCTTTTAAGTATTATGGCTTTCAGGCAATAACAAATAAGAGAAAAAAAAATTGTTTGATGAAGAGAAATACTACAAACACAATTTTATAGAATCTAACATAATTGGAAACAGTTTAAATCAATAAATACATGTCTGCATCAAACAGTTTTTCATTAGTAATTAGTGGCTACGCTTTTTTGGGCATTTGGCACACAAGAAATGACAGCTGTAAACTCAGCCTAAGTTACGTAGTATGTAAGTGCCCTTTTACATTTGGGAAATCGAAAGACAGACAGACGAAGTTTGTTGAAGAATGGGCGAAGATGCAGAGTGTGTAGTACACGACCCTCTGTACTGGATATTTTTTGTTTCTCTTTTCTACTTTTCGCAATTTATTCTTGTTGCTTCACATGATTTTTCTCATTTCAACGTCTGTATGGATACTTGATGTGTACTATCAATGCAAATGGTATGTATGTGTATGTGTGTAAATAGCAAACACGAAGAAGAAGTAAACAAATTACAAAATTTCTGTCTGTCTATTAATGTCCAATATGTAAAGCTTCGGGCAAGAACAAAAGAGAATTGAAAAAATGTCCGGCAAGAAATGTCTCAAATGTAAATTGGCACTAACGACATTGGCTGTAGCTGCTTCTCGAAGAAGCAGAAAACTCAGAGGAGTAACATTTTGAGGTTGACGTTAGTGAAAAATCAACAAAATTAGATATCAAAGAATGAGAAAATTTTCAGGGATCAAATCGGAAATGTTGTCATGTTGCCTTGCAAACATTTGAGAATCTGCAGCTTATGCTAAATAAAACTTGTATCAAATTTCGACGAAGCTTTTTGCCCTTATTGTGGATGTAGTGTGGAAGATTTAATGGATATATACTTTTGAAAAAATTTACTGAAAAAATAATTTCTTAATTTGTATAAGGATTTACATACATATGTATTGATCTTGAATTTCATGTCCATTTTTTTATTAAATAAATAATATTGCACATTAATCTATATAATTAATAGGCGAACATGTTTTTTGTAATCCCTTTTACGCCGGTACCACTGCACCGATTTTAAAAAAGATTTATATGGTACAGATGTGCAGAATCTATATTTTATTGAAATCGGTTGAGTATTTTGGGAGCTATAAGCGTTTAAAGCTGCTACTACTACATGCACACATATTATACACGCATTTATTAGTTTACAAGTAAAAAAAAGAAACAAAACAGGAGTGTGTGGGCAGTAGAGCTGCAAAACTATCGATAGTCGCTCCACTCGATAATTTCGATAGTTTTATGTACAACTATCGATACTATCGATAGTATCGAAGAGTTTTATAAAAGTTGCCACATAAACTACATTTGACTCGAAAAAAAATCCAGTGTCCTCAACATTTTCATTAGTATATAAAAATATATCAAGCCTTTTTTTCGATTTTATCGTAAGCGGCATATTATCGAATATATAATTTTTTATTGAACTTAAAATTTTATGGGACTACCCATGGTTTAGAATTATCAAAATGCGAAAATTGTTGATAACTTTTAAGACACTAACTGTAAAGTTTTATCGTAAGAGACGATTGGGGGCCGTCGCGATATCAGTACCACGAAAATTTATCTTTGTGTCGACTATGTTGAATTTATAAAGATACTTGTGACTACTATTTGTCGAATAACACTTGTATTTATAAATAAATTCATATACATACATACATATGTATTTAAGTACTTATGTATACAGAAGCAGGGATGCGATGTCATATTTACAAATTGTATTAACTTTCAAAAAAAATTTTAATTTTTTCAGTACGATTGTACCTAATTCTTTATTTATATTTTTTTAATACTTGTACTTTTTAATTAACTAAAAATCAATTAACAAAACGCCAGAAGGTGCACAAAGAATATTAGTTGCTGGGATCTGAATATAAAAGTAACATTTACGATATACTACGTTTATAACCTTTTTTTATTCGATTGTTGACAGTCGATGCAAATAGTCGGCTTCTCTCCTTGGTAGGAAAATAAAATTTCCACATTTGCAGATGAATTTGGAATAAATAACATTCCTCCAGCAATTCTTTAAGTACCGGAAAACATCGTTTGATTTACTTAAATTTTCTAATACCTTCGAGCTAAAGATAAACCCCCTTGTGCAAAAAAATAAGTGAACGTTAAAACCGGGTTTTCTATGGAAATTTTTTTTAATGTACACTTCAAGCACACATTATTTTTTGCATAAGGGGGTTAATATATTTTAATATTATTTTTGGCATGTAATAAATATAAAGAGATTCCAGTAGTGCTAAATGGGTCATTGCGGTGCTACGGTACTTTTGGCATTCAAATAGCGCTAAAATTTTACAATTGTACCAACTTTTCCATCGCTGTACAAAAGCATAAATCAACTACGGATAATTTGCTTCAAAGATGCCGGCTACTTTTTACTGACTTCGATTATTTGTACTCTTTTAATTACTTGTTTTTTTTTGCCGATAGTATCGATAGTGGAAAAAACTATCGATATTTCATTTACAACAAAACTATCGATACTATCGATAGTACTATCGATAGTTTTGCAGCTCTAGTGGGCAGTGCTGCCATATTTATTTTTCAAAAATCTTCAAGTCGAGCAAAAAAAATCTTTTTTTGGTATCCAAAATCTTTTTTGTTATTTTATTGAATGAAAATGAGTTAAAATTAATTTTGTTTTTTCTGAACTATTAAAAGTAAAGCCAAATAGCACAAAATATTTACTGTATAGAATATGTGTAAGTTCTTTATGAATCAAATCAGAAAATTTGTAAGAAGTTTAGTCAAAAAATTCCTCAATAATATATTGAAAGAACCAAAAGTAAAATTTTTAAAAATCTTATTTTCAGATAATAAATCTTTTTGCCGTTTTAACATGTCTAAAAACTTCAAAAATAAGATAAATCTTCACATATGTATGTAGTATTTCTCTTGATCTAACAAGTTTTTTCTCTCTTATTTGTTGTTGTATGAAAGCCATAATACTTAAAGGAAGAGATTTGAATAAATTGAATTAACTTGGTTGAAGGGATTTTGTTTACGTTTTTTAAATTTCATGAATTATTTAATTATGCTTGCATATGTATGAATCTTAAATTATTTACATTTTGATTCTAGAATACGGACGAGTGTGTCGTCCGTTTGGTATATCTAGTGTTACTTAAAATTGAGAAGAGAATTGGAAAATTTATAGTTCTACCAAAATAATGAAAGCATATGAAAAAAAATTAAAATTTTTGGGTGTACGTAGTTACTTATCTAAGGGGTATTGCCGTAGCAAAATTTTTTTTCGGGTCCATTACGACTGGTGATTTTCATGAGTAATATTACAATAGATAGTTGCAACCAATTCTAAATAATTCTAGGGTGACAAAGCAATTCTTTGGGAGAGTTGGCATTGCTCTTCCACCAGAATGTCCTTTGTACGCCTATGCTAAAGTCTTCAGTTATGTTGATCTTTTCAATTTGAAATAAAATCTACTTTTGGGGTATAATTTCATTTAGTCTATTGGCGTGCATTTTCATAACGAAATATTTTTCGTAGTTTTGGGGTCATATTTCATTTGAGCTTTGGGGCAAATTTTCATTTTTTGGGGGTCTTATTTCATAAAAAAAAATTTGGTTTTATTACATAATGCAAAATAACCAAGTTTGGGGTCATTTTTCATTTTGTACTTTGGGGTCTTATTTCGCACCGCCTTTTAAATATACATATGTATATATAAAAAAAGTTTATTGTTCAATTCAAAATGGGTCACAGACTCTTGTACGTATCTTGTTCTTCTTTTGCAACTCTGGTAAATAATTTCAGCTACAGTATAGTAGATAGTGTAGACATAGTTAATTAAAAATGTATGCATTTTGCTGTTGCCGTGTTTTACCAAAGCTGCAATATGTAGAAGATCTACAATAGCGAACCGTAATACCGTTATTTATATTACCTATGCTTAAAGTAAACATTTTTAACTTTTAAGATTATTTTTATATACTAATGTTATTTAAGTTATGTTATTAACGTTCAAAAGCTGGAGATATAAAAGTAAAATAATTATAATTACAAAATGCTCGTAGCGTTAAAAGTTTTATATATTATCTTACCTCAAAGTTCACATAATTTTTTTTTACAATTAGTAAGTTGTACTTCTAGTATTGTTGTAGTTGTCATCGAGTATGTTTAAAATACAATATTAGAAAAGCATCACATGTCGCCATTTTGTTATACAAAATATACGCTGGAGCATCCATAATCCTTTATAAAATGAAATGCACATCCTCACACTCATAAGAACACTTTGTTGTTTAAAAATAAAATTATGTATGATCTAAAAACTCCAGATCTTAACCAATAACATACAATTTTTAACACAATTTGAAATCCATATTATTGTGCTTAAAATAATTATAAAACAAAATTTAACACACATTAATCCCTATCTTAGGGACTGCCCCACGATGTCGACAACGTTCAACTTGTCGCACACTTACATTCAAAACAAAAACAAATTTTAATTTTCTTTTGTTTGTAATGTAATGTACTGTTTCGAACGTAAGTTTGCGACAAGTCTAACATTCTCGAGATCGTGGGAGAGGCCCTTAATTTTTAATCTATTTATTCGCCTCTATCGTGATCGTTTTCCCTTTTTCTAAAATTGCAATCATAATTTTACCCTAGAAATGTTTTCCCTTTTATGATTTCCCTTATCATTAATATTTTTCACGGGGATTTGTTCACTTTTCCCTTAGGTTAGGTTAGCAGGCTGCTGGTAAGGAGGGGAAATTTAGAGTCCAGCTCACTTGGGTCCAATACAATGATCCCTTTGTGATACCTGTGTGTTGAAGATAAGTTAGTGAGAGGCGATGATAGGGAAAGGATAGTGATAGTGAAGTATGAAGATGAAGGAAAATAGAGAGGAAAGCTTCATTCTTTTACAACTCTTTTTTGCACGCTTTTTAATAATGCAGTGTTGCAGCGCCTTCTGGTGTCAAATGAGGCGTATTAAATTTTGAAGCTGTGTTTAGTAGCCATTGGTTATTTTACTTCGCGGATGATTCTGCTACACAACGAAGGAGGGCGCTCTGATGTTACATTAGGGTTAGGCATTTGCAGAAGCCGGTGTAGTTTTAGTGACCCGATGTCTTATGCCTGCATCACTTGAACTTTTCCCACAACAAATGATACAAAGGACACTAATGCACATCAGAAAAATGCGTGATGTTGTTATTTTAATGACTGTCGGACACCGGGCTCGAACCCAGGACCTTAAGTTTTGTAGTCAACGTGCTAACTATTTCAGCCAACGCCACCCCCTCACTTTTCCCTTGGTTTTGTTCACTTTATTTTTGCAGGCGAACTGAATTACTACATCTAAGAAATTTATTATTCGACATATTGTCAGATGTTTATTCCAATTTGAAATTTATTTGCTGGTGATGATTTGTTACAGCAACAATGAAATATATAGACAACGCTGAACCACCAGCAAATAAATTTCAAATTGAATTACTACATCGCATAATTTTGATATTTTCATTAGAATTAAATATTAAAAGTTATAAATATTTATTATTTTGGGCAAGAGTAATAAGTATTGTCAACAATAATTTCCTGGAGTACGAATCTCCATGCACAGCGTTGGCATATTAACAATTTTTTCCAGTACACATAGAATAGGTAAAACACAACTTTAAATTTAAAAAATTTCATTTGGAACCTAATATTTGTGTTTTTTTATTTGTTATTATCGGGGACAAGGACTTCATGCACTTAAAAAAGGTATTTTAGGCGCTTAAAATATGACATTAAAAACGCAAAATATGCACTAAAAACAATAAAATATGCACATATTTAAAAAATTTTTTGTTCAATATTTTATTTTCTAAAGATTTTTTATTTTTTTATACTTTTGAATGTGAAGTTAGTTCTATCAATTTTTTTTTGGAAAGAAAGAAAGCTTTTGTGCATTGAAGAAAGGGTCAAATTTAAATAATTTTTTTTATATAATGTTACATATTTAGTTAACTAAACCATTACAATGGATTGAATTCTAGCTATTAGATTTTTTTAAATCTGTAATTTTTAAAAGCAATATCAAGTTTCCGCAGAATTGTTTAACTACTTTCGGCTTTAATAGCAAGCGATTTCCTCTTGAAATCATTAAATTGATAATGTTTGATATTTGGTAGGCGTGTGTGGTTGTGCATTCCTTCTACCATTCTAAAACAATGCAAGCGAATGAATTTGCCAATTGTTCTGCATTAATAATTTGTCAATTTTTTTTTTTTTTTTTTTTGAAATTTTAACTTTTGAGCAAATATGACACAAAAACCATGAAATTATACCAAAATATGAGACAAAAATATGCATATATGACCAAATTATGCAAAAATATGCATTTTCAATAAAATATGCAAAAATATGCACTAACAAATCCATGGCATTTTCACGCAAATTCAATGTTTCGTAAAGATATTTCGTTCTTGCGACTATCAGGCTTAAGGAAAAAAACATGCATTTGCATGAAACCCCTGTCCTTGGTTATTATTAAACTTAAATTTGGTTGATTTTCAGTTAATTTTCAAGACAAAAATCTTCTTCAATTTTATACATTCACTGGGACTGCAAACGGGGAAAATATTTCATGAGGTTCACGATAGTATTATTATCTTCGATGTTACTGAACATTTCACGGGAACAAAAATTTCACTTGTTATTCACGATAGGATGATTTATTATTTATTGGGTGTTTCCTAAAAATATGCCTTCTTTTTAACATAACTTCTAACTTCTGCCAATTTTTAATTAAAACGTAAATAAATTTTTTTAAATTAAGTTTAAAGTAAAATTTAATAATAAATGAATAAAAAATCAATAACATAGCTGTACGAATATTTGTGAAGGAAATTGATGCTTGTTTGTTTGCAAGTTTCTTTTTGCTGCATTAATTGAAACCTCAAGCAATGGCTCTATTAAAATTAAAAAAAAAAAAAAAAAAAAAATAGGTTGTGTTTGTGCTTTATTTGTGGCATTCGTTCGAGCTAAAAGAATAAAATGTGTTTTATTGATAGAAATTTTGTTTTATTTAAATACTAATACTAGCTTTTACTCACGGCTTTGCTCGCGTTCATTTGTTTAAAAAAGTACATAAAATCCGGTTTAAGACTGGTTCAACAATCAAACCCGAAACTAAATTTACCCTACAAAAATAAAAAAACAGGTTCCTATGTTTGACGCTGATAAAGGTACCAACAGACGACATGTTTTTTACATGTGTTTTTTAAGCTTTCGACTCGTATGTTTTTCTTTATGCTTGTCAATATTGGTTAATTTACATAAGGTTTATAATTTTTGGTCACAAACGTACATGTAGTATCACTTCTTCTTTTTCAGTACATAAATATCCACGTAGTTTGTTTTATAAATGACTTGCAGCCGTCGAAATATTTTTGGTTCCGTCGCTGTAGTACTGGCGACGCAAATTTGCTTTTTTAATTTTTTCTTTTTTAAACAAGACGTTGAGGTTGTATCTAAAAATCTATAAATTTTTTGACTTATTTTAATAAAACGACAACGTTAAATTAAAAAAAATATATAATTAATTTGTCTTGCAAAATACTTCATCCAGACGGCTAATGATAGTGCACATAATCAACCGCCGACGAATTTGTTCGCATGACATAGACATTTGGAGCTGTATGTTTAACATAAGAAAATAGAGCACGCTCTATTTCAAATAATGTCTTATGTTTTTTGTCATGTTTTTTACACAAGCAATGTTTTAAAGTTAACACACGACATGTTTTCGTTTACATATGTAAATTCTGGCACATACAATGTGAAAAACATGTCGTCTGTTGGTACCTTAATGTAGCTTTCCATTGGTGAACGAATTTTCAACAATGGTTTAGCAGTTTTTTAATGAAAGCGTAGCAAACAAACAAACTCACTTTCACATTTATATTAGTAAGGATTACTTCGATTTTTATGCAAACTCTCTTGTTTTGCTAGTGAAAAATATCGGGGAGAAAATCTAAGTTCAAATGTATTGATAATGGCTACTTTTTTCCCCATAGAATTTTTTACATAGGAATTTTTATTCATAATAGGAGAAAAGGGAAAAAACCCGCACGGAATTTTTCTTTGTGATTGGCCGGCCTGACTAATAATTTGATTTCTGCTTGCACACAAAAGTGGAAAAACAAATTAACAACTGATTGAATTCACACCATGAAGTTTATGACGTCTATTTTTCTCAATTCTCTCCAGCGAATAGCCGATAAAATAGAAGAGTAACAATAACAATAGAAGACAATAACAACAAGAACAGTGTAAAGAGATATCACCGTTTGCTAACAAACCAAAACTGACGTCGAAAATTAGACCTCATAAAAGTCATCGTGTGAATTCTGTGTAACAACAACGATCTTCGTAATGCGGTGATGCCACTTTTTTGTTTCCAAGGAATTTATGATTGGAAAATTTTTTTCTCGAGGAAATTATTTTACATAAGAAATAAATTGGCTGATAAATCAGACTTATCATATATAAAATTCCACATGGAAATTTTGGAACATTGAATAAAATGTATGGTGAAAATTTTCGAATGCTTATATTACATCGGAAAAATAGGGTGTGAATTTATTTACTTTCAAAAAACATTATACGATTTATGAAGATATAAATAAAGTTTTTTTTTTCGACAACGGTTACATGTCTCAATTTTTTGGTATTGTGTTAAAGTTACGCCTAGAATAAGGGTGATTGATTTTAATGGAATTGATGATTTAACTTGAACACATTTTTTACTCAGAAGACGGCCCTTTTCTGTAAACCGATCGATTTGAAACGGCACAATTTTAGAAAACTATTTCCGACAACAGAAGTATTTTTTAGATTTTGTTAAATTTTTTTATTATATAGAATCCCAAATATTATATCTGAAAGAAAATTATCATGTAGGATTTTAAACACGTCTGCAGGACCATTATTATTATTTTTTTTAACGAGAAATTTACTCGGATTTAATTTACAGAACAAAGTTAGTTAAAAGTAGGATTTATCGGAGGACGTATAAAAACTTTATCATTTGCAAAATTTTACTTAAGTTAAATCCAATTTTCAATACTGGAAAGCT
The DNA here is from genome assembly GCA_949987645.1 of Tachina grossa. NCBI lineage: Eukaryota > Metazoa > Arthropoda > Insecta > Diptera > Tachinidae > Tachina > Tachina grossa. Next base: position 56,772,610 of record OX465277.1, on the reverse strand, counting down.
TTTTATACGTCCGATGTAATAATGGCCCTTAATTTAATAATTTTAAAAAATTTATCCTCTTTTAATAATGCATTTTTATTTACACAATTAATAAAGAAAGTAATATATACATGCTACATACATACATACATAAATTTATTAAACTCTATAACATTTAAAGAAAAATGCAAAATTTACTTTCACCAATTTTTCAAATTAAATTAGAAAGAAAATCCGAACACCAAATTTTTTGTTACCTCAATAATTCAGACTGCATTTACTTCTATTGCTTTTGCACAAAAACTTCAAAAACTGTTTAATTATAGTTTTGTTTCCAAGAATTTGTACCGTTATGCCGAGTTGTCATTTTGTGGTGTCATTTTCAAAATGTGTGCAACTCGTCCCCATTATGTTTTTTATGTGGAAAGTAAGGCCACACAACGAAAAATATCGGAAATGACAAACGTTGCCACCAATATACACTCACGCTTATTATAAACAGCAACCATTAACTGGTTGAAAAGTGGAAAATTTGTTAACTATGGTTGAAATGGATTTAAATACATATGTACATATATACATATTTCTATTTATTTACTACTTTCGAGTGAATATTTTTCTTCTACTATTTTTTAATTACAAAAAAAAAAAAAACGCACTATTTGCAAATAAAATGCTTGAGGTTGCCACGCTTACAAATATTTGATAACAAAAAACAATGAGGGCAATCATGAATAAAATTCCGCGTGAAATTTCTCCCTTTTACAATTGGAATTTTTTGTGTTCTCATTACTTGCTATTAGTTGGAATGGTTCCCCGTGAAAGTTTTCGCTCGGAATTTTATTCATGATTGCCCTGAATAAATGGATTAATATTGCACAAAAAACATAGTCAGGGCTACCATGAATAAAATTCCGCGTGAATTTTTTCCCGGGGAACAAGTAATAGGGAACACAAAAAATTCTAATTGGAAAAGGTAGAAATTTCTCCGGGAACAATTCCAACTAATATCCACGCGATGAAGTGGAAGAATCTAATTTTGAAGATTATAGTGAAAGTGATACTGAAGACTTCGAAGGATTCGAAGAAGTAGAAAAATCAATTGAAGATGAAGCTAACAATAAAAATAATGGTGAAAACAATGCGCTCGGATCGCATTGTTGCCAAATTGCGAAATTACAAAGTACTAACAGCGTGAAAGACAAGAAGCCGATGATATGGTTAACGAAAATGGACCAAAAGTGAAATGTTTAAGGAATCGAACATTTTGATTGCAAATACATCTCACGAAGATTTTCTGATGTCATCACAAGATTTTGTTAATCAAATTTCTATTCCAACAACTTATGAAGAAGCTATTGAAGGTAATCATAAATTTGAGTGGAAGAAAGCTATGCAGGTGGAAATAGGTGCGCTAAAGGGATATAACACCTGGTTACTTACAGAATTGCCAAAAGAAAAAAAGCACTTCCATGCAAGTGGGTTTATGAAATAAAAACTAACGCAGATGGATCCATTGAAAATTACAAAGCAAGACTTGTAATTAAAAGTTATAAACAGAAATATGGCGTAGACTATGAACAAACTTCTAGTCCTGTTGCCAGAATGTCAACAACTAGATCACTTCTGAGTGTAGTTGCAACTTAAGGTTTACATCTAGCATAATTTGATGTGTCAACAGCTTTTTGTATGGTGAACTACAAGAAACAATTTTTATGAATCAACCAGAAGGCCTCAATAAAAATTTATACGGTTTAAAGCAAGAACCCAGATGTTGGCATACCCGTATGGACACCTTTCTGGAAAATCTTGGATTTAAGCCAAGTGCTGCAGACAATTGTCTTTATATAAGGGAGAAGAATGGAAAGAAGTTGATTCTAGCTCTCTACGTGGAGGATGGTTTAGTTGCACCTCCTGATGTTATAGACATAGATGAATTTTTAAAAGAATTAAAAATGGAATTTAAAATTTTTTATTGGTCTTGAAATAGAGAAAGATAACAATCACATAAAAATTCATCAAAAAGCATATGCCACAAGAATTCTCGAAAGATTCAAATTTTCTGCATGCCGCCCAGTATCAACACCAATGGAAAAGTCAGGAAGCGCAAAAGTTACTGATGAATTCCCATATCGTCAAGCAGTAGGTAGGTGCCCTCATGAACCTCATGTTGGGAACGAGGCCTGACTTGGCATATAGTGTTGGATTTTAATCAAGATCCTTAGAAATCCAACTACAGAGAACATTCAAAAAGCAAAACGAGTTTTCAGATATATTGCTGAAACTTTAAATGTTGGTATAATTTACAAAAGGCAAGGCTTAAACAAGCCGAGTTGCTATAGTGATGCTGATTTTGGAGGTTGTGTAACTACAGGTCGGTCCACTTCTGGAGTAGTTGTTACTTACGGTGGAGGAGCAATTTCTTGGATAAGCCAGAGAAAAGCTATGGTGTGTCAACTTCAACTACAGAGGCAGAAATAGTAGCTGCAAGCGAAGCTGCAAAAGAAATAATCTGGCTGAAGAGACTATTTAAGGATCTTAACAACTTTAACGAAGTGCCTATTATTCAAATTGATAATACTGCAGCAATACGTTTAGCGCAAAATCCCCAGTTTCATAAGCGGACCAAACATATTCCATTAAAACACTTTTTATCATAGAGAAGGTTGCTGAGGGTCAATTAAAAGTGTCATAAGTATCCACTGAATATCCAGCTGCAGATATCATGACAAAATCATTAACCTCGACTACAGATTTTACGTAACTGTTTGAATATTAATTAAATAAAAATTAGGGAACATCTGTTATAGTACTGGTTATAAGACTTTTTGCACAACTATTAGCTTTACAATAAAAATCAACTTCTTTTTGTGATTTTTTTATCTGCTGCTCTGTTGCATTATTGGTCATTGTTTCTGACTTGGTTAGTTTTCCTTCAACAATATCCAGAGCCCCTTCATGAAATTCAAAAACTTTTACCTTCCTTTTCCACATTGGCCAGTCTGTCTCACCAGATAGTAGCTTAATTGTTTTTGAAAATTCCATTATAGGTGATGAAAAAATCCTTCGATATTTTTTTTTTAAGATTTTCAGTTACGTATTAGAAACGGCTTGATGGATATAATTTAATCTTATATCTTTATAAAAGGTATAATTCTATTCGGTATAATTCTATTCGATCAGCTGTTCAGGCTGAGCACATGTTGACTATAGGTAGCGAAAAAAATTTTATGATGGAAAATTACTCAACTGTTGAGTGGAGCGGAACTACTCAACTATGCGTTTCTAAGACAAAAGGCCCAACTATAATATGAATAAGCTGGCTTAAGCTAATGTCAGAATTGAACGATAAGTCTGTCAAATGCTTAAACAATTCAGATGTGACTTTTAGGTGGCCATAATGTACTTACATGCACTTAAGTATTCTTTAGCCACAGCTGCACATCTAGGTATTGTCAATAATTTTGTAGTAATTTTGTTTCTTCTCATAACTCCTAAATGAATGAAATTCAATCAAACTAACTTGAAAGAATGTCCTAATCTATTAAAAATTCCCATATAAATATATATATATCACCTTATTATTTGTTTTATCTGTTTTGCCTACTAAAAAGTACAACAGTGAATATACATAAGTAAATACATGTGTATGTGTGTATATGTGTATTGTAAAACATACAATGAAAATAAAAGTTTTGCTTTATTTTCCGAGTTTAAAATAAGAAACAATAAAAAAATATTTAAAATCAATGAATATTTTCTGCTGCTGCTTGTTTGAGTTTAAAAGATGCACAAACAGTTGTTTCCTTACGGAATGTGCGTTCAGTTTGGCACTTTACTTAAGCAAATGACATTTGACGAAACTTGACGAAAAGTTTGTTAAGTACATTATAGTTTGCCACATTCGTTTTATATGTAACCGCACAGTTGCTTAAGCTAGCTTATTCATATTATAGTTGGGCCTAAACACTCAACGTTTGCACAACAGCTACGTCTTATGAATGCACCCATTGAGGTAGTTTAGACGAGAACAATTTTTTAACCGCACAATTTTTGTTCTTTTCCAAATTACACGAGACTAATTTATCTGGCACAAAATGTATTCATATACACAGCTGTGTGTGTTAGTGTTTTTAGTATTCATTTAACATTTGTTGTTTTTTAAGTTGTGTGTGTATTGGTTTTATGCTGCTAATGCGGGGTTGAAGCTGGTTGAAAAGTTATGCCAACCGCAAAACCAGTCTCTTTGCCTCTTTCACCTACAAACTGGCATGTTATGCCAGCACAATTATGCCCGTGTAAATCAGCGCATTGAGTTTAACAATTTTATTATACAAAAACAAATTAAATGACATAAATTACAATTCAATAATTGGCCTACTGACGTACAAAAAATTCCGGATTTTGGCGTCATGAAAAATATTTCTAGCGATATAATTCACATTGAAGCTTCTCTAGATCTCTCCTCCGGTCACTCTCCCACAATTCTTACAATCCGTAAACCACTAAAAAGGGACTTATTTTACCCATATGGGGTTCAAAAAATATCTCAGTAGTCATTGTATGGAAAACACTAAGCTAAGAACACCCGGTGATATTGAATCTAACATTGCCAATCTTAACGAAAATATTAAACAGAGGTTGCTGAACATACCACTACCTCCCATCCTCAGACTGGGTTTAATAGAACTTATTCTACAGACATTGAACGTTTCGTAAGTGTAAAAAACAGTTAGAAGGGAATGGCAACAGCACAAATCACCTCAACATAAAATCAGATTTAAAGAGTGCACTAAATGACTCCAAGAGTTGCTTACATCTGAAAAAAACTGCCAACTCTTAAAAATTATCTGGAAGGTCTTGATGTCACATCAGCATCGAATCACTCTTTCTGACGCGCCCGTTGAGTATAAACCACATCTGTGCACATCTACCGGAGGTTGGGCGATACATAACATATTTGCTGAGCATTTAAAATCCGTATTTAACCCAAATACATGTACTGGTGTTGCTGATTTGCCGAGTGTAGTTGCTCTACCCCCTCGACCCTTACAGTTTAAGATGCGTGATGTACATAAACTAATTGCTGAGCTCAACCCGAAGAAAGCTCCAGGTATTGATGGAATTAGTAACAAGATGCTGATGAATCGGCCTCGCAATGCAACTAGAATCTTACTATTTTTTTTTTAATGCCATATTACTAGATTATTATCCACACAGCTGGAAGCTTGCCAAGGTCAAAATGATTCCAAAGCCGGACAAAGAGCTTACCAAAGCTGAGTCTTACAGGCCAATAAGTTTACTATCAACAATATCAAAAATTTTCGAAAAGCTGCTCATGACAAAATTGTCCCCAAATTCTAACTGATAGTGGGTGCATCCCGGACCGTCAATTTGGTTTAAGAAGTCAGCATAGCACCATTGAACAAACAACGCATAGATTGGTTCAATTTATAAGAAAAACATTTGAAGAAAGTATTGTTCTGCCCTGTTTATTGACGTTCCTCAGGCATTTGATATGATATATGATGAATGAATAGTGAAGGCAAAAAAAAGAATAATCGATTAATGAATCATATGATTAATCGAAACGACAAATAATTAATCGCTATTAATTGGAAACAATTAATCGATTAATCAATATTTTCAGCTAAAACTTAAAATTATCATAAAAAAAATATTTAATTAATTACAAAATTTTCCGTTTATTTAATTTATTAAAAAAGAATTTATTTGTTTAGTACAGAATTTAAAAATAGGAGTTTTGATAGCCGTTTCGTAGTTAAGCTGTTCCGTTTTTCCGTTATTATTGCAACCGCTTTGGAAAAAAAAGCCGGTCTGATGGTACAGATTAGTGATGCACGAATATTCGCATTCGAATCGCCGAATATTCGCATTCGAATTGCCGAATATTCGGCCATTTTTAATGCGAATACGAATATTTTTCCAAAAAAATTAAATAAATAAATGCATAAATCCTAAACTAAATTTAAATAAATGGATAAAAATATTAGTTTGTACAAATCCATTAAATTTTTATAGACATTTGTGCTTTGTATCATTTTCAATTATTTGAAATTTTTTTTTTTGGTAGTTTTTATTAACTTTAAAGTACGCGAACAAGAGTATGAAATTCTTTTTCATAACAATTTTTTAATATTTCATATTGCAGACGTAAATAGAGCAGAGCCCTAATTTAATGTCTATATATTTCATATAAAATATTCGTATTCGTGAATATCGTTTTAAATATTCGTATTCGCGAATATCAAAAATTGACATTCGTTACATCAATGTACCAATCAAAAAGCAATATTTTTGTGCAAGAGTATAGCTTAGGTTAGACCGATTTCATTGTTTATTACGTTGCGCTTTAATTCTAGTACTGGAGCATTGATAAAGAAGCTTAGTTCATCTTGAGTTCATCATTGTCCTTCCTTCTTCTTTTGTGGACTAAAGATTTATGGTGCGCCCATAAATCAAATTCAGCATCACTACAGAAGACGTTTCACTGCCGCTCCCAATGCTGTCATCGATATGAAAAATTTCTATAATTTCATTTCTTATCTGTCTCATGACTTTTGATAAAGCAAAGGGATCATCAAAATGAAATTTTTTAAACCTTGGGTCTAGTAAAGTTTATGCTGCCAGTAGAAATGAATGGTCTCCCTAAAGCGACTGTTAAATTAACGCCGTTAATCAGGGCTATCATGAATAAAAGTCAGTGTGAAATTTTTCCCGGGGAACAATTTCAACTAATAGTAAGTAATAGGGAAAACAAAAAATTCTAATTGGAAAAGGGAGAAATTTCACGCGGAATTTTGTTCATGATAGCCCTGAATAACTAGAGTTGCAGTTCTAGGCCTTTCATCGTCAGCCGTCAATGCTCAATGAATACGCTTGGCGCCTGGTGACGAATCTTTTTTGTTCCTGGATGTCTATCGTTTATTATTTGAAATAATCGATTAAATCCATTAAACGAAGAATTCACGATACAATTAAATCGTTAATTGAAGGGAAATAATCGATTATTACAAATTTTTCGATTAATCGTGCCATCACTAGTCATGAAGGCCTAATTTTAAAATTGAAGACATATATATCTCGATGGCTTAATATACAAAGGGCCTAACTCAATTTTTTTGGGAATCGCGTTTTTAATGTTTTCTGAGCGACAACGTATCAATATCTTCCTTGAAGATCTTAGTACGTTACAGTTCAAAATCAAGGACTTATCGCAACTTAAAAAACTATTTCTGCATGTATATGCTTTATTTTTTCTTCAGTTTTTTGCTTCTCCTGTAAAATATCGAAAATTCGAGTTAGGCCTTTTTTATATTAAGCCATCGATATATGTATATCTGCCAATAAACAAACAAAAACTTTTGGATAATAATATTATTGATAGGAAGTTCATTGTTGTGGAAGGATACTTCATGTGCCCGAATCCATATCCACCGGTGTGCCACACGGTAGAATTCTGGGTCCAGTCTTGTATTTAAAATATACATGTGATATCTCTGTTAGCAATAATATCCACCACAGTTTTGCCAGTAGATTTCTCGAAAAAATCCCTACACATTTTTGTCATTAAAATAAAAGAAAACCATTAGTTATAAACAAATATACTTATATGTTTATTAAAGCTTTGGTAAAAAATATAAGTAAAAAACTAAAATATATATATATATATATATATATATATATATATATAGTATATATATATACATATATATATATATATATATATATATATATATATATATATATATATATATATATATATATATATATATATATATATGTATATATATATATATATGTATATATATATATGTATATATATATATATATGTATATATATATATGTATATATATATATATATGTATATATATATATGTATATATATATATATATATATATATATATATATATATATATATATATATATATATATATATATATATATATATATATATATATATATATATATTATATATATACGGGCAATTCCATAGTGTCGTACGGGACAGTCGTACGCATTTAAAGTAGAAAAGAGACCAAAATAAAAAAATTTGTTTTGATTATTAGCCTAAGGCCGGGTTTCCATCTGTGTGCCATGTGCCACACAAGCGTAAAAAAGCGTAACCACTAATTACTAATGAAAAAAAGTTTGATTCAGACACGTATTTATTAAGTTAAACAGTTTCATACATAACTAATAGAAAATTTTATAGAATCCAACATGATTGGAAACTGTTTAAATCAATAATATATGTCTGAATCAAACTGTTTTTCATTAGTAATTAGTTGGTTACGCTTTTTTGGGCAAATGACACACAAGAAATGCCAGATGTAAGCTCAGCCTGAGTTATGGCCCTTGATTAGCTCTATTAATGGTGTTAAATCCAATTATAACTCATTTTTAGTTTTAAGGATAATTGAGAAAAACTAAGACTATCGTACGAGAAAAAAAAGGAAGTATGTACATAGGTTTTGAGCAAATTAAAATGCATATTTCAGCAAAACCTGAAACAATCACCCCTATCATGAATAAAATGCGAAATTTTTGTTCCCATGAAATTTTCATTCCCCATAAAGGGAAATTTGCAATCGTGAATTTCATGGGAAAGTTTGTTCCCGCTATCAATGCGCAGTGGATGTAAAAAATGGGAAGAAGACTTGTAAGCTTCAAAATTAATTGAAAATCAAACAAATTAGTTTAATAATAAGAAATACACATATTTTGGGTTTCAAATGAAATGTTATGGAGTGTAAAGTTGTGTTTCTAATGTTTTAGGAGCCGTACAAAAGATTAGTTAGTATATAACAGCCAAACAATTTACGGCATGTGAACCAATGAGATTCATGTTCAATGAAAAAAGGTGTTCCAAAGAATTATTGTTATTAATCGTGGACATTATTTATTGATCTTGAACCAAAAATGATTATTTATAAGTTTTAATATATAATTGCAAGTATAATATTGAAATTGCGCAGTGTATTAATTCAGTTCGCCTGCAAAAATAAAGTGAACAAAACGACGGGAAACGTGAAAAAATCCATGTGAAAAATATTCACGATAAGGGGAATCAAGAAAGGGAACACACTTCAGGGGAAAAATTATTCACGATTGCAATTTGGGAAAAAGGGAAAATATTTCGAGGGAAAAACTGTTCACGATAGGGGTGAATAAATTAACGTGACTAATTTTAGAATGAGGTGAGTCAATGTTACTTAAAATGGGCAAGATTTTACTAAAACATTATGAATAGTTTTTTTCTTATTTAAATTCAGGGCTATCATGAATAAAATTCCGCGTGAAATTTCTCCCTTTTCTAATTAAAATTTTTTGTTTTCCCTATTACTTGCTATTAGTTGGAATTATTCCCCGTGAAAAATTTCACGCCGAATTTTATTCATGATAGCCCTGATTTAATAATATTCGTAAGGGCAAAGAATATAAATTGTATAGAATGCGCATCTGAGTAAAAAATTAAAAATTTTTTGCTTACGCTTCAGATGCGGGGGGAAAGTATAAAGCGCAAGCAAACACACACTGAGAGCATTATATTCTTTGCTCTTATCACCAGTTGCCGTTGTGCGACTTAAGTCGCATTTTGCTACTTTTTCAACAGCAGAACATGCGGCCAATTGCAAAAAAAACTATGTAAAAATATCCGAGTTTTACCACAAAAAATACCGATTTTCGGAGGAAAGTTGCTGTTGCTGAAATAAAGCTTGTTTTAAGGATGATGAGTAGGAAAAGGATTTTCATGCATTTAAAATCACGTTTTATGTACATAAAATATGCAGTAAAAATATAAAAATATGTATTTAAAACTATTACCTAATTTACATTAAGCAATTAGTTGCATGAAAATTTTTTATTTGTCAATACGATGCCTGGAGGAGCAACTTATATCAAAAAAGTTGTCAAAAATGCATCAGAGATTCATTCTAAGCCCTTTTTTTATATAAAATTCTCTTTTATAGCGCTGCAATTAGCAAATAGAAAAAGTTGCATGCAACAAAATTCATGAAATTTCACGAAAAAATGCTTAATGTAAATCAGGTATATGTAATAAAATATGCATTTATCAACTTTTTTCTTTTTTTTTAAACATTTAATAACATTAAAAACTTAAAAAATCACCTTCATTGATTTCTTAACAAACATTTTGTCATAAAGAGCTCAGTTTCAATTCCTTCTTAATAAATATTTTGTCAAATCATATGGAATACAAAATGAAGTTCCGTCGAACTTTTATTTAAGTACATGAATGAATAAATGTCGGAATTCACGGTTGGGCTTGTAGATCTTTTACATCTTGTAGCTTTGATAAATTGTTGTTGCTTTCTTTTTAAATTCGCCAAGATTTACCAAAAAGATCTCCAAGGCCAACTGTGAATTCCACCTAATGTTTTTTTTTTAATTGTCAAAGATACATTTTTGAAGATTTTTTCTGAAAAAATTTTATGTAATAAAAATGAATGCTGCTATTTCGTTTGTGGAATATTCAGTTTCTAAATTTTCGTTCTTAGAACTATAAACTATAGATCCAATTTTTGCATATATTTTAATTTTTGCATATATCATAATTTTTTTGTATAACTATTTCTAATTGATGTGTTAAAGTAACTAAATCCTCTAATTGGCCTATAGTGTGAACAAGAAAACAATACTATGTGTACCCAAATATCAATTAGGCAGAAGGCTGTCGTGTACGTTAAAACAAGCACACGTTATTTTTTTGCATATGGGGGAAAGTTTTTTTACTTTAAAATTTCTTAAATTTTATTAATAGAAATTTAGTCTCCGACAGCCTTCTGCCACGTTCCCCATCTAGTTACTAGGATGTCTCCGTATATCATTTGATATTTTTCATTACAGGCTGAAACACGCAAAGGTGCTCTCAAAAGCACTCTAAATCCACATGAAATTAATGCGGAACCAGTAGAGCGCTGAAAAAAATTACACAAATTATGTATATCCAATAATATCACAAAAAATACGATCGTAAATTTTTCTCGTTTTCCTCTTTATTTGTTCTTACACAGTCGTAAAAATTGCAGATTTTAAATACTTTACTACTAATAAAAAAAAAATAGATTTATAACATGAAAAAACTAAAAAAATGTATTAAAAATATATTTACATTTAAAATATACATTTATAGCAAAATATGCAAAAATATATATTTATTGTAAAATATGCACTAACGAATCGATGCCATATATATATATATATATATATATATATATATATATATATATATATATATATATATATATATATATATATATACTATGATATATAAAAAGATGAAGTTATTTCGTGCTGACTAACTTTGTTGAGGTGGTTGATTTGTGCCTTTTGCTCTAGTCTCTCTTATTCTCCTCAGCCCACTGAATGCAAATTGGAAATGCTTTCTTTGCATCTGCATTAATGATCTTTGTTTTTGCATCCATTTCTACTTTTTTTGATGTCATAAATCGTTGATTTAGGAACATGGAAATGTTCGACAACCTGCCTAATAGTTTTTCCCTCATCAAGACATTTTAAAATATCACACTTCTAATGAAGGTTAGTATTTTATGTTTGCGTTTATTATTTAAAAATATGGCACTTCGAATGGAATTAAATAAACACGCTTGCGAAAATTAAATCAAATTACGAATAACAAAACAAAACAAATATTCCCGTTAACTAGCATGTTTTGCTTGGATTTCAGTTTTTGTTCTTGCATAAAAATTTTTTTTTCCGGATTGTGGAGGTAACAATTTTAAATTGTCCGAAATGTAGAAGCGTCCGAATTGCTGGAGTGACCGGACTATCGAAGTTGTACTGTATTTATGTTTCTAGTCTCATTTTTTTTTATAAATCTGAAGTAATTATGTAAATTACGACGGCACTCTATATCGAACTACATATGCATTTAATTTCGATTGGAACTTCATTCGATATGAAATGCCGCAACTTGACCACTCTTTTTTTAGATTTCGTGATTTTTTAATATTTAGTAGCTATCTATAACGCGTTTATACTCGTCTTATTTGCAAATAAAAACTGTATTTGCAAATACTCTACTAGCCGAAATTATAGAAATATGTTCGTAGTTAATTAATTATTTGAATTATTTTTAATTTTTTTCATTTATAAATGAAAAATAAGAAAACTTAAAAATTTTAAAAACCCGAATATTTCTGGAAAAGACGTGATATCTTCTAAGCGGCTGGACCGCTTATTAAAACATAGCTAAGAATCTTCTCAATCAAGTCACCTTTCAAACAGAAAAAACTAAATCAAAATCGGTCCAGCCGTTTGGTCTGTACGAGTACTTGTACTGACACACAGATACACAGACACACACTACAAACTTATAACACCCCTTTTTTTAGTCGGGGGTTAAAAAGAAAATGAATTAACTCCAGTTTTTCCATCTATATTTTACTTTCCTTTTGTTGATGCTGATCATTTATATACATACATACATGTATACTTTAAGGCCCCAATTTTGGCTTCCAAATTTACTTCATTTGAACCTATTTTATTTAACTTATAAACATTTTATAAAAACAGACTTACTAACTTAAAAACATTTATAAAAAGTGTTAAAGTTTTTAAAGATGAAAGTAAGTTAAAATACATATTTTTTTAATTGTGATACTCCGAGAAATAATTTTCATTTGGAATCAAGGATTTGGGTGTCAGATTTTTTGCAATATTTTCACCATTTATTGGCTTTTTTATCGACCAAAACAATAAAATGATCGACATCATCGAGCCAAAAATCCCAACTGCACGAACAGCTCTTTTTCCAATACCTGAGTTGCTAAACTGTGTATATGATTGCCCTACGGCATGCATTCTGTTAAAATGATACAAAGGGATAAATTAAAAAAAAAGGGTCATAAAAAGTGTCATTTGCACGAAAAAGAATCAAAAGTGATACTTTAGTGTCACAACGGCAACGCTGCTCTCAGCAATGCGAGCGTAGCATACACTGCAGAAAGAAATGAGAGTGCGTACGCTGGACGGGTAGTACTGGAAATACCCGTCATAGAAAATTTTAGCTTGTATGAGATGCGCATTCTATATGATTTATATTCTTTGGTAAGGGACATTTTTTTCCATCATGTTAAAATTTTTAATCGACTTCAAAAATAAATAGGAGGAGTGTAACAATTAGTTTCTAGTTTTTTCTGATGCTTTTTTGCGAAATTCTAAAAATTAAATAAAATAGAAGTATTCAATGTGTATAACTTAAAATATCGACGAAATTAAAGAAAATACAGTGAGATTAAAAAAGAAATATATTTCACAAAATGTGCAAAATTAAATACAAATAGCATTGGGTACATTAATTATAGTTTTTTTCTCGAAATATGCAGTTCAGCTGCTTTCACTTCCTGACCTTTGCAACAGAAGAAGTGTAATTGAGATAAGTGTGGTATGATTTTTAGGTTTTTCCACTTTTCGTCAAAATTATACAACGAAGAATATTTCTCAATATCATCGGATAGTATAAAATACATTTTATTCCCTTTTATGTTTAGCTCTGCACATTGATAAAAAGGAAACGAAACGGGTATAATAAGGTTTTTTTTTATTTAGTCATTTGCCAGACTTTCCGTTTGATAACTGATAAAGAGAATATTTTTTTAATATGTACTTTTAAATTTCACACTAGCGATGTCGTACGAGACAAATTTTATATAGGCGCATAGTTCGCAATTCTTTCTATTTTCAAAATATTTTTTTTATATTTTAATTGCAATAAAAATATCTGTTTGTAATCATTACTTTATAAACTTTCTTGAAGCAGTTTCGATGTATTGATACATAACAAAAATTAAAAATTTAAAAAAACCCCGACTTTCTTCAGAAAAGATATATATATATATCTTATATCTTCTAAACGGCTGGACCGATTTTTTTCAAACATAGCTAAGAACCCTCTCGATCAAGTCATCTTGCAAACAGAAAAAACTAAATGAAAATCGGTCCAGCCGTTTGGCCTGTACGTGGACACGGACAGACACACAGACACACACTACAAACTTATAACACCCCTTTTTTAGTCGGGGGTTAAAAAATAGTGTTTTTCAATGTCGTACGGATAATGCGGAACGGAATATTTTTAATCATATTGAATCGTATGCATTATTTTCTAACTCTTTATATTCCTACAAAGATTTAAGAGAAAACTCAATCTATAACGATTAGCGCTAACAATATTTTTCAAGACAAAACTTGTTCTTCAAATTAAATAAAAAAAAAAATAATTAAAAAAAAATTAATTTAATTGCTTGACTTTGTACATGGATATCTCTAAATGAGTAATGAATAAATGCAAAATTGTTGCAGACTTATTAAATTTGATTGTTTTTCTTTCAAAATTAGCAAAAAAAAATTTTTTTCAAGAATTTTTAATTTTTCGGTCTTGGTAGACCTTTTGAGAGATATGCCCATATGTACTCTTAATTAAATTCAATTAAATAAAACAAATTAAATTTTTTTTTAATTAATATGAATAATTCTTTATAAATAAAATTTTAAAGGATAAATTCTAGTCATCTTTCAACGTTGAATGATATCTTAGAAAAAGCATATACCAAGCAGAATTCATGGACCAAGTGGTGCCAAGTTATTAAGAGCTGCTTTTTTTTAGGAAGTTTGATTTGTCATTCATTGCAATATAGTACTAGGCAGATTTTGTTGTTGCAGGCTTGACACCACCTGGTATATAAATTCGACTTTTTAAACCACAAACAGGCTGTAAATATATTTTTAAGCGGTTTTAACGAAAATAACATTTTTGAAACATTTAAAAAAAGAAAATATTACTAAAAAACCTTATTTTTGCATTTATTTCATATATAATGCGAAATGACGAAAAAATCCCTACATTTTGGAGAGTATAAAAAATCTTTCGATTGAGTATCAAAAATACCTACATGTAAGGATTTTCCCCTACTTCTGGCAACACTGTCCCCACCGCTACATTTTTCGATGATACAGCCTGTATGAGGATGCACGAAAACCCTTATGAGGCATCCCGCATTCTCCAGGAACATATTACCCAGCTGGAATATGTTTGAGCTTATGGAGAATTAAAGTAAATGAACGAGAGTGTGTCCATATGAAGTTTACTCTAAGAAGAGATACTTTTCCCCCCATTCGAATCAACAATCAAGTTGTTTCTCAACATTCTCAACTGAAATACCTTGGTATACACCTTGATGGAAGGGTTACATGGAAACATCATATTGACTCCAAGCTAACTAAGATGAAACTTAAGTTAACTCAACTACATTGGTTGATTGACAGAAATTCAACAATCTGCCTAGACTGCAAATATTTACTATACAAGTCGCTTTTGAAGCCAATATGGTGCTACGGAATTCAGTTATGGGGCACTGCTTCAGCTTCCAATATAGAGAGAATCCAACGAAGGCAAAACAAAATCTTGCGTTTGATAACATGTTCCATGGTTCATCAAAAATTCAAATTTACATCGTGATTTAAATATGCCACTAGTCTCTGAAGAAATTGCAAAATACGCAGGCAAATAACTAACACTCGAGACAGACCCATCTTAATACATACATCTGCTTAAAAAAAGAGGGACACAAGGGCTCTAATAAGCAATACTCCACATGAAGCTGAATATATTTATTTTTTGCTTAGCACGACTCATATTATTAATTACTATCACTAAGTTGATGTCAGACACTGATTGGGCCTAATTATTCAGGGCTATCATGAATAAAATTCCGCGTGAAATTTTTCCCTGGGAACAATTCCAACTAATAGCAAATAAAAGGGAAAACAAAAAATTATAATTGGAAAAGGGAGAAATTTCACGCGGAATTTTAATTATGATAGCCCAGATTATATTTAGATTTAAGATTTGAATACTTATTGTTAGTTCGTTTTTGAAGATATAATAAATAAATAATATCGAGTCATAACCGCACAAAAAGCTTAAGTAACAAAAACAAAACTTTACAGAAGGTTTTTTTAAATTATCTTCGCAGTTATTTCAGTTAATTCATTGAATTTTGGTATTTAGGTGTTATTATGCTAAATATAAGTAACGCAATGTTAAGTAAATATTACTATGATAACGGTATTTTTTGCCCCTTAAGCTTTTTTTGCTGTCTCCCTGACAACCTAATGTGTATATTTTTGTGTTGGTTAAGCTAAAAAAAAAAAAAAAAAAAAATTAAGAAGTAAATATCAGTTTTTTACGTTAACTTGTCTCCAAATTGCTTAATTATTGGCTTCTTGATCGCCTCCATGCAGTGAATCTTCTACAGACTTATCACTTTTCAAATTAAAGAGTTCGCTATTAAATTTTTTACTGATAGAAAGAATTTTCAAGTCCATATACTCTGTGAATAAATTTTTAATAAATTGCTACGTACCTAAACTGAACTGGCGAATAATTCAGTGTTTTTTCCTGGATCGTGTAATCAAATTTAAATCATTATAAACTGTTTCAGAGTTATCAAAATAACCATATTTAAGACATATGGATGATTTTTCTTTTCAAGTTTGGAAACATAGCCTTTAAAACAATTGCAACTCACTTCAATACAATCATATTTTTTGGATTAGGTGTAGAGTTGAATAATGGGCTTTATCGTGATTCGTGTATTTCGACTTCGACTACAAAAATTTGGTTCTAGATTAAAAAATACGTTATTTATGTACTTTTATTTTTTTGTAGAAATAATTCTAATGATATGTTCGTGGATTTACATAATATTTGTATACAAGTATGTATATACGCAGATTTTTTTGCACGAAAATATGGTTTCCTCTATCGTCTATATATACACATCTTATAAAATAATGAAAACGAATTATAACTATTGCTACCCACTTTTTAGCGAGAGCCGTTGAAAAAAGTCTGTCCGAATAAAGTTGGTTTCATCCCATTAATTATGTAGAAAATTATGTAGAAGAAAGATGTTGCGGTATTTGTTCTAAACAAAAATGGTTATAAAAAATTTTCCGAAAATCGCCGCACTTATGGTGCCAACACTGTTTATAGCCAGGATAGGTTATTTTTTTAGGTGAAAAGTGCAATGCGCATGGCCGGTAGGTACACGAGGTATCAGTGCAATTATAAGACACGTGATTTTTTATGGCCAGTCTATCAGAAACTGCCCGTGGAGCGAATAATATAAATACTTTGGGCAATTTGGGTGGTCAAATGTGTATTTAAGTTTTTTAGATGTGGGGTGTGTGTGCTATCAGAATAGGCTGTTCCATGTTGAAGTAGTCTCTAGTTAATTATTTTAAAAATAGAAAAATATTAACAATGCAAAAAATGCAAAATAAATTATTCAACTATTGCTAATATCGAAAATAAAATATTTGAATCAAGCTGGTTAGTCGAAAAATTGCAATAGACCAAAAAATAAGTAAACTATTTTTCTTTTACAAAACAAATATGCATGTATTTAACATTGTATGTATGCATATACGTCGTCCGATGTCGGTGAAGGGTATATAATATTCGGCTAATACGAATATACCACACTTACTTGCTTTATTTTCAAAAGGAAATTTTAGCTTAAGTAACATGTTGCTGTTACAAAAAGTGTAAACAAAAAATAATTTGTACTTAAGCTTAAATTGTTTTTGCTATAAAATTGAAACGGTGTATCCTATGGTTGTAAAATTTTGACATATAATGGCAATGATAACAAATTAATGATTTTTATAAAAAAGCACATTTCGAAAATCATGTTGGTTAAGCTTATTTGGCGGTAATGGCTCGATATATGCATTAAAAAAATATGTAATTAAAAAATATAAAGCAGAAATCTACATCAACTGAAAAAAAAATTAAGTTCGAAATATAGAAAAAAAAAAAGTTCGAATAATAATAAATTAACTAAAAAAAATAAATATATTAAGTGAAAGAAAGTGAATCAAAACAAAACTTTTTTAAAGATTTTGTACAACACGTTTTCATAAATGACATGTTAAAAAAGAATTCACACACATATAAACCACACGACACATACATTTACAAATTATTTATTTGATTCCGGTGAGCCAATGCATAATAGAAACAAATATTTTATTATTTATGTAATACTCAAAATTTAGAGTAATTTATGTATTAATATAAATATTTTGTTTACAACTAAGACATATTTAAAAGTTATGTCTACCAATTAATATTAAAATGTTAAACAAATGATAAGTGTTCTTAAAAAGTATATAGTCCAAAAAATACAGAAAGAGAAAATATATACTTAACACAATCAAGGCAGCAAGCTATGTATGATGCACAAGAACAGTGTTTTTAATCAGCCTTGTTACAATTCTTGATTTGGGACTCAACAACCGTAATAAGGCTGAATATAAAAAAAAAATAAAAAAATTTCAGACAAGTAGTAAAAACTTTTAGCTATTTTCTTTTCTCCACTTTTGGATTTTTTTAATACTTAAGAACTAGAGCTTTAAAATGTTATTTTGAAGTGTCAACCTTATTAAATATTTTATACACGATTTTAGGGATATAATTGTTTTTGTAAAAATGATATTTTAGTTGGTTAATGAGAATTATTGCGGAAATCCTAACGTTCTTCTTTTCAAATTTTATTAATGTTGAATTTCAATATATGTAATGTAATGATTATTGTTCTATCATTTTGATCCAAATGGTCAAGCTACATATTGGCATCTCCACAGGAATGTCAACATTTTTGTAGCGTGCGACACCAAACAAATATGTTTGTTTATTCAAAGAAAACGAAACTTTTATTACTTCTTTATATATTTGTGCAAACCGTCAGCAGCTCTACATTAGGTAAAAATTTAAAAAATCTAGTCACATTGTTCTGAAATACAAGATTAATTGCTTACTGTCACACTCGACAAACAAGTTAACTTTCCCATGGAAATGCCCATACATGAATATACAATGGAAGTCTAAAAATCCTTTACAAAAAAAATTAATATAAATTGCGGGTGGCGATTTTATTTATTTTCTATGCTGTTATACACGTTAGAAAGAAGAAAGAAATTACAGCAGATCAACAGTAGACGGTCGCACCACCAGTGCAAAAAGAATTAATGAAACTGAATATTTTGAAATAATCTAATAATAAAATATCCTATATACTAAAATACTATACATAATTAATTTGAAGCAAATTTATATGAAAATACATACATACATACATATGTATGCAAAAGTGAAACACAATTCACTTGTTACTAATTCCAATACCCATAACCAGCACCCAGAATTTAAAATCCTCCTGTTGTCAAAGTTTTTCCCCGGGAGACTGGTAGCAGGTAATAGAATGATTTTTGTTGCTATTAAAATTTGTGAAATAAGTTTGTTAGTTTAATGAATTTGTGATTTTAAAATTAAAAAATTTAAAGTCAATGTTCTTATAAGATCATGTGTCCCCAAAATATGGTTTGTTTGTTCATGTTAAATAGGTTCATTTCATATTCATTGCTAGTGTCTTTAATTCAATTTTCCATTATTTTAACAACATTTGTGGTTCATTGTTCATTTCATCTCAGAAACGTCTTCGGCGTTCCCATGGATTGTTGTTACCACCACCATTATTATTATTGTTATTATTATTTCCACCTCGTTGGTTGCCAGCACGATTGCCATCAGGACCACCTTGGTTTTGGTTGCCACTGCCGAATTCAAATCCGAAATCCTATATGGAGGATGCAAATTTAAAGTTTGGTTTGATGTTGTAAAATATACGTATACATTTATTTTTATTTCAAATTATCAATATGATTTCGAAATTATAATAAAAAAAATAAACAATATGAAAATCTGCTTTCTTTTTCAGTGTCCAAGCAAACTAGAGTTTGTTTCATATTGGAGCACAACACATATGTATGTAAATAAATGTTGAAAACTTTGAGAAAAAAGGTTAGAAAATTGTATCAATACCCAACAAATACTTGAAAATGTTAACCCAATTCAAAATGTTTATTGTTCACTCAAATAGATTCAATTTAACAGTAATATACATTAATAATAATCATACGAAGAAACTTAAGTTGCTTACTTTTCCCAAAACCATGATTTCTTCCGTGGGGGGAATATGGAACATAAAGCGTATTGAACTTTTCCTATAGGATGGGATACAAGGAACCATCATACAGAGTAATCATTTCAATTTCAAACAAAAAATCATTTTCTATTAAGGGTTTTTCCAGTAGCCACTTCCGGAATTTGACAGTTGATAGCAGCTATTTTATTGAAACTACATATGTGGAATTGGGTGTCATTTATTCAGTCTGTTTTGCCAAATCACCGTGGTTTAAAAATACGTACAAATGCTTAAATTGCTCTTTATTTATTTTACAGTGAGGACCATTTCTGGAAGAATGTCAACAAACCGCATGGGATCCAAGAGCGTGCAAAGGATCTCGAAAAAGTTACTTTTTATTCGGGCTGGCGGCGTCATCGGTTCATACATCTTTGAGAACGAGGTTATGCTGGCATTCGCCGTCAACGCCGAACTTTGATTACCATTTTCTGGTCAAAATTGAATCATATTATTTCAATAGAAATGAGCTGCGTTTCACACAGTTGATGCCGCATTGGATATTCTCTAAGAACTGGCCACCGATATGGTGCGATTTGAGCCCGTCGGACTTTTTCTTGTGGGGTTTTCTTAAATCGCAGGTGTATGCACTTACATATACATATATTAAAAACCAAGGAATGTAAACAATATTTAACACGATAAAATTGAATTGGAAAAAGTCAACAAACCACAACGGACTTAAAAGCCAACATAACCCATGGAAAATTGGATATTTCGGATGCCGTGGCGGACATTTGAACGATGTTATATTGCACGCATAACGGCATCAATAGACCTTTCAAACAAATAAAATATTTCGATGACATCACATCTCACATATGTATGTTTTATTTAAATTTATAGATAGGAAGCGCTTAAAGAAAGACCCTGTATAATTTAAATTTCATCACATCTCATGTTACTCTAAAGAATAATAATATAAATTGACTTATAGAAAATATTTTGATGATACAATGACATGTATACACACATGTACACAATACGAAAATAGTGTGAAATGTTTCACCAGCTTCTTAATTACTTTGAACTAATATACATACATAACATTATCGCACACTAAATCTTACGGCCTGTCCCACGATGTCACCAGAAATCGTTCCATCGAACACTTATATTGAAAACAACAACAAATTTTCTAATGTTATTGATATTTGCAATACAATTTGGCGATCGAACGATTTCTGGTGGCATCATGGGACAGGCTGTTAAACACGTCACAGCTCAAAATTATCAGAATTTTTTTTTTCATAAACCATTTCACTGAACATAAACTATTTCACAGAAATATTGCATAATATAAAAATATTTTTGATTTATTCAAATGTAATCTACTACATATCTCAAAACAATAACGGCCATATGTATAATCAAAAATTGGCATGAAGTTAGCATGTGACAAAATTGAACTAAGTGTTGACGAGTTCCGCTATACAATTTGACATTAAAAATCCCCGCATAATGTAGTTTTAACACAGGATTACATCCTAGCATGATTTTTAATGTAAAATTATATGGCAAAACACGTTAAGATCATGTTAAATTTTGCCACTTATGCTAACTTCATGCCAATTTTTGATTATACATATGGCCGTAAATATGTATAAAGGCTCAAGGCACAGTTAGCCGACTGTAATGTAATGTAACTGCAACAGTAGGAAACAGCTGATAGATATTGTTACGTGAAAAGTAATGAAAATGGTTATAGAGATGTAATGTAACGTAACATATACTTTTCATATAAAAATATCGATCAGCTGTTTCCTAAGTTGCAGTTACATTGAATTACAGTCGGCTAACTGAGCCTTAGGACTTAGACCACTTTCATGTGCAATTATGGGCACAAATCGCTCAAATGGAATTTTTGAGTTAGAGATGCTGAATTAATTCTCATATATGTATCTGGTTTACTCAACTCTTGAGAGAAATGTTAAATTTTTTTCCATTAAGTTGTGTGTGAATTGAAAACTTCAAACTCGTTTTCTGCAAACTGGTTATTTTGAGTTATGACGTTGTTTAAGTAAAGTATGTAGGTATGCATGTATTACTTAGGGCCAATTTTAGAATTCGAGACTTTTTATTAAAGTAATTATATTCTTTGTAATTTTTTAATTATCAGTTTAAACGGTAAATGATGGCATTCATTATTATTTTAACAAAAAGGGATCTGTCATTGGACCAGAGTGATCAGCAACTTACTCTCGCTCCTCATCAACCTAATCTATCAGGTATGTTCTGACACTCGCATGGTTTTCAAATTGCACGTGATTTGCGAATCCCCAAAGTAGTTTATACATGTTCTGTAACTGGTACGTTTTGCTTGTGACTTGCCATATTGCTTTAGGATAGCTGTTTGTTGAAATCGTCAAACAATGCTTAGGACAAAATAACAAAACAAGGAAACATTTTATAAATTTTGATTTTATAATGAAAATTTTACGAAACTATTACTATTCTTGATTAAAATAAAAAAAAAAAAAAACATATTTATTAACATATTTTTAGTACAGCTAAACATTACGCTGTTTTATTTATTTTTTTTTTTTTTTGCATTTTCACCTTAAAGGAAACCTTTAGCCCACTAAAGTAATAAAAAATTAGCATTTATTTATATCAACTGTCACAAAATTGACTCTTGAACTTATACGAAGTTGGTTTGGCGATACAAGTACAGATTTCCCGCTTTTCTAGCTTCTGCTGTTTTGCTAATTTCTTTTTTAATTTAATTTTCTCGAAGCAAGAATTTCTATTCATAAAATATGTAAAAAGAAATGGTCAGCCATTTACTTTCACAAAGTTGTCCTATTTTATTACTTTTTGTTTTTATTTTTGACCTTTTTCTATTGGTTTTTATATATGAAGTTCTTTTTAAACTATTAATGGGCTTTTAAGGCCATTTAAATTTTAAATAAAAGAATATTTTAAATTTGCAATGTCATCCGACGTTTTGTTGGAAAATAACACTTCTTCAGGGATGTTTTTCGTTTTTTATTCAATCTGGTAACATAGAAAAATTGTTTGTTATTAAATAAGTACATACATACATATGTATGTATATACAGACAACATATTTTAACATATTATTTTAGAAAACAATCATTTACTTGCATATAATCTTAATTCATTTTTTTCAAATTTGTTTTTTATCTTTGTATTTTACATAAAACATTACATAAAACACAAATCGAAAACAAGTCAAAAACAATTTTAACCACATATAAAGTACACAATTCTTCTTAAATCTAATATCACAGTACGTTAACTAAAATAAATCTATAGAATAATTTGCGTTTTTGTTATCTTTGTCCTCTTTTTTGTTTATTGCACTATTTTCTTTTTGTTGTATTCTAAGACTTTCAAGAGTATATCTTTTGTTCTCTCGTCTCTCCTTATCCAATATTTTAACATTCGTCAGGATCAGGTGTGTTTATTTTCAATGCAGTGTTGTGATAACGCTGTTGAATATTTCTGTTTATTAATAGCTACTAAAGGGTTGCATTTGTATACTCGTTTGTATAGCCAAAACAAATATACCATGGTATGTAATGTACCATGTAATTGTAGTGTGAGCGACAGAACTAGTATAAGAGTTATTGTGTGTGCGTGCTTTTCCAAATTACAATACAATTAAAAACAAATAACAATTGCTTATTGTATTGCTGCTGGCAAGTGTTTGATCTGTTTTTGCTTAAAAATACATATTGTAATACAATTATATGAAAAAAACCATTGTCGAAACAAGTACATGACGGACAGATGTATGTGCGGACGTTCGTTATGTTATTTTGTGGCGCAGCCAAGTATAGAGAGAGAGACAATTTTGCTCTGAGAGTAATTACACTTGCAAATCGTGTGTCATTTTTTTGTATTTACATATGTATGTGAAATTTTGCTTTTATTCATTCATCATCAGCCATGTATACATACAATAATTGCTTTAAAAATCAACATTTACAACTAGTAACAGAAAACGCTAAACAACATATTTGTTCATACCAGAACCAAAAATACGCAAAAACTAGTGCAAACAGATGTATCTGTGCAATGCTATAATAGCTACTTCATGCTCATTTGTTCTTATATTTAAACTTCTTTTTGTTGTTCCTATGTAAACTTTACCGCAACTTTCATTCAGATGTATTACCTAAGCAGCTTATTTGGTACACAACATTACTTTGTTCTTTTTGTTCTTGTAAATAACGAATTTATTGTTTTATGTGGTCTGTAAGCTAATGTAATTTCTTGATCATTTATTATTGTTATTTGTTTATTTTCTGTTAATTTAGGATGTAAGGAAGACTATAAAATTTGACGTTGCCAGATTTTTGTCTATTTTCCCTGTTTTGTTTGCCGTATTTTGTCTTTTTTATTAGATTGTTAATCAAATGTTTCGGGAAACTGTTTTTTATCAGTATTTCTTTTATCTTTTTAATATTTTTAGTTTCAAATTCTTTATCACTAATCTTGAGAACTTTTTCTATTAAATTAAGTGCGGTGTTTGTCTTTTGTTTCAAAGGTTGCGTTGAATTAAAAATTATTATACGTCCCGATACAATCGATTTAGCGTGCCAGTCAGTTATGATTTTGTTGCCCTTTTTACAAATTTTCATGCTACTGTACTCAATTGAGCGCATGAGCGCGTGTACAAACGTCATGCATGTATGTGTGTATGATCTTTTATTTTTCTGCGCACATGCAAAGGCACACACATGCATTAACATTAGTTGTATGCGGTTAATCACATAATAGCTTCCCTGCAGAAAGTGCGAATAGTGAAAATGTACTGAGTCGCTTTTGACTTTGTCACCAGTACTAGTCTACAATTATTCCCCATACAATACTTCATGCTTTAGACATTTAACATGTGCTTGTCATTGAAAATCTACTAGTAACACTAAAACAATTGACTAGGTAGTGAATTCATAGTTCTTATGGGAACATGGAGACATACCAACCAGACATTCACTGGTACATTTCTATATCTATATACACCACATCTGTTTTCTCATTTCTTTTATACTGACGAATAGAAGAGAAATTGTAGACAATGTAGTAGTGTTGACATAGAGACACTTGGCCGGAGTCTGACTGCATGGTTACCATCTACATATTACACACACACACTCAAACGTACAATATGAAAAATAACAAGCATACACTAATCACCAGTACTTCTTTTGAGTGTTTGTTACAAACAAGCTGTCTTGGCGACATCGCTTGTTAACACTGATATACACGTACACCAATACATCCATCGTGCTTCGCTTATAGTGCGACAGCATTTATTATAGGTTTAGTATAATACATTTAAAAATCATGACGTATTTACATTTAAAGACTGTTTACGCAGGTCTCTACTATAAAGCAACACAATATGTGCATAGATATATTGTACTAGTATGTTTCTTAATTGTTAAGAGTTTGTTTAAATACTGAAACGAAGTGTTGGAACTTCAATGATTAATTCTGTAATGAATTCTCTAATAAAAATATCGATATTAATGATATTGGTATTATTTAACAAAATTCTAATAATTTGAGCCATTGGTCTTTTGAAAATAATAAAAGTATGTATGTATTTGTTATCTGAAAATCGAATTTGAAGATTTGTTTATAATTTCTAGCTAAGAATTTTTAAATATTTTTTTAATTTTATAATTTTTTTAATTAATTTATTTGTATCGAAAATATCGTCAACCACTTTTTTTCATTTAAAAGAAAAACATTTAGGAATTTCTGCGTTGTAATTTGGTGCATGGTTGATTATATAAGTACTTTTTGTCCATTTTTTTGGATTGGCAATGCCATAAAAAGTTGCACAACTTTGCAAAATTTACTAAAGGTATTCACGTCAAAAGTTGCACTGTTGCAGAAAAGCAAAATTGCAAAAATTTCAAAACAATCAAAAAGTGGTGTAAATTATGCAAATGCTAAATGTCACCATATCTTTAAAACTAGAGCTTATAGGGAAAAACTAATGACGCCATCGTAATCAGGAGATAAAAATACATAAGGATCGGTCATTTTTATTTAAACATCCAAAAACCTGTTGTGCAGTGTTATCGAAACGAAATGAAATTATTTATTAAATGTTTTACTGTCTAACTCATAAAAAATCCCCCTTATTGTGAATGGCGTCGTCGACATCATATCAAGACGACATTAAATATTCACTTGTCTACACTTTGTCGACAACAATTAACTTTATATTAACATGCTACATGAATTTACAAAGTTTTAGAGATTCGTAAGAGATTGTCAATATAAGCCAATTGTTGCCGATAAAGAGTAGACAATTGATAATATTTATTTACTGTCGTCTTGATGTGACGTCGACGACGCCATTCACGATAAGGGACAATATTTTAGGTTTATTACAGGTTTATTTGACAAATTTCCCATAGTAACTTTTATTACGATAATCGTATCGATATAATAAATATAAGGAAAATTTATCGACTTTGCTATTCAGCAACATATTTTAACGATATTCGGTGTCGGTTGGAGACAAAAAAATTAGGTCACAAAATTAAATTTGTTGAGTTTTTCTTTATTATTCGTTGCGCTTTTCGTTTATTTTCATGTTTTTTATACAGTGCTACCACATAAAATTGAATTAAATGGTGAATAAGATAAAGCGGGAGACTATCGTACAAAAATACAGAAGCACATCGTTATTGCAAGCGAATAAATATGTCGCAATCTCAAATTTTATGCGATATGCGAGTGTCGGAACATGGCCTTATGATTCTAATTTGGCTTCATGGCGGTTTTGCGTCTCATTAGCACTAATTAATTCTGACGTTGTGTACTGTCGGTTTATATCATCATACGCAATCTGGTTGAGATATGTATCAGACTTCATGCTTAATTCATACTTCCACATTGCTGTTAATTTTTGTTGAATAATAAACAATAAAAGGGAAAACAAGGATAGTCGTTCAACTGAACTAGTTCCTTCATGAACTGCACAACTCTAGTGAAGATCTTTCCACTTTCTATGCGAAAGTATATGTCAACGAACAAGCAATACAATAAGCTTGTAATGCGGTGATGTCATACGTAATACTATTTTTTGTTCCAAATGAATTTATGATTGGAGAATTTTTTTCTCCAGAAAATTATTTTGCGTGTACAATATGTTTTGAGAGAGTATTCATGATTGAGCTGCTGGACCTATTATAAATGACAAAAACTTAAAATAAAACACCAGTAACAAGTAACCTAAATCACGTAATTTAAAATCTCGTGCGATTTTTAAAAAAGGCCCGTTGTCGTCAATATCGATATGAAATCCTTAAAGCCAGAAAAAATTACTGAAAAGCCTATAACACCGCTAAGTGTATGATCTTAAATGTAATAAATTATTTCGATTGTCCAAGGGCGGAGGGCTCTCCAATGGCAAAAAACTGGAACGCTATATCGCGATATTTTGTTAAGTCGAGCTTTTAGTGTTACAGCTGCTGCATGCGCGTGGCAAGTTACTAAAAAGAAAACCTTAATTTTATTTTATCTTGATTTTAGTCCTTCAAAACTTGACATGACATTCGCACAATGTTCCGAAAGAATTCTACACCAAATTCAATTAATTTGAGCATTACAGAGAAAAAATAACTTTAATCCTGTACTCACAAATTGGCCCCAAGATTACACTCTAGTCAAACATTAAACCCAAAGTTTTATTTGTGTATTCACATATTTCACATTCAAACAAATTAAAAAAAAAATGCCAAAAACAACAGTATTTCCCCAATACCCACGCACAATTTGAAGAATAAAATTTATTAATACCAGAACAGAAGGAAAGCATACATAAATGTATATCAAAAATAAATCTTTAGCATGTCACATATAATAGCGAATAATTCTGACTTTACCATATTATTTAAAACAAACAAAATATATTGCTCAAAGCTATCTATGTACATACATACATATGTACTAAAAATATATTTTAATTAATTAAGCAAAATCAAATTTCAAGTTTTGTTTTTCTTTATATAGAGAAATCTCACAAACATGTACTTAATAATTTAGCAGCTTTTAAATATTTTCATCAGTTATCATAAGTACCCATACACCCAAGAAAAAAAATCAATAAAACATTTTGAAGAGTCAAATATTTTCAAGTTTTAATAATTTTGCTAGTACAATACAATTTCCATTAAAAATCAGATATAAGTAAAAAAATAAAAGCACAAAAGAAGTCGTTGGTGGTATGACCTCATATGTATATGTTGGCCTAAGCCAAAATAACAATCAAACCACCACTGAATGTTGTCATCATCTTAATTTGTTAATGAATGTTAATTATAAATCGTAAGAGTTTTGCTGGCGAACATATGTAAACAAATTTTATCACTGGCCAAATAATAAAATTCGTCTTCACCTTTTATAATTTGGAGACAACATTTATGGCCAAAATAATGTTCCAAATGGTGAATGGTAAGCCATAAAAACAGATTTGACTTGATGCTGCAACTGTAACAGACAAATGACAACAGAATAAACTAATATTATTTATATCTATTCAAATACTACATGTGGGCTAATTTCTTGTAATAAACTGAATGTTTATTTATTACACACATAATGTGCAATTAAAGTGTTGTAAATTTCTTTGTATAAAAACATAATTATCGTCAAACATAAACAAATTCTTAAGCCTATGGTTCACGGCATGTAAAAAGCCACATGCGTATGTTGTGATGACGTCGCAGGAATTTTGTTGGTTGCAACAAAAAAAGCATGTGAATATATTAATATACATATGTTACTAGTACACGGCATGTAGCAAATGTAGCTTCGTGATGACGTCAAAATTGCGTCAGAGCCACATGCGCATGTGGTTTTTTACATGCCGTGTAGTATATATATGCTTTATTTTGTTCTGCTTAAAAAAATAAACTACATACATATGTCCATATACATATGTAAATATATATATATATTTTTTATGTAGTATATTAAAAATAACAAACACAGAAAACACTAACGTTAATTTCACATTTGTATAAAATTATTTGAATATATATATATATATAAGGATATATACAATTGGGTTATTCACAAGGGTGTGCTAAGTGTCATAAAGTCATAAAGTCCTAACATTTTAAACCAGTTTAAAATTATTTTTATTTTCTTTCAATAAAAGGAGTACTATATTAGTAAAATTCTTCACTCTATGAATTTGTTACTGTCATAACTAATTATTTTGCTTTTTACTTTTCTTTTTCGACAAAATGTCCATTTACGTTTAAATACGTGGCATTTTTCTTTAGCAAATTTCTACTCAAATCATTATATATTGCAAAAAATATAAAAATTCGCAAGTGATTAAAATAATTTAAACAATCTCCCAAAGCTGATTATATAGACCACAAAAGAAGTAATAACTCGAGTATAGACTTACAGCATATAAATCGCGAAAACTTGCAAAAATTCGAATAAAAAAAATTTCCAAAGCCAAAAATTTCCAAAAACTGTAAACGAGCAAACTCAGTAGATTTGATGAATCAAAAATTATCTCACGTGCAAAAAATTTGCGAAAATTCGCAAAAAAATGCTTAAATTGTAAGGAATGCAAAAAACTTTAAAAAATCCGCAATTACGAAAATTGATGGTAACATCAAAAATATATTAAAGTCTGATACTTATTAAAAAGAGTTTAAAACTGTTAAAAAAAACAAAGAATTGGGAACAATCACTTTTATTGCAAAAATTTGCAACAAATTGCAAAATTGCAAACAAGCTCCAAAATTACTTACAAATACCTAAAGATCTAAGAAATTCCAAAAATCGCAGAAAATTGACAAAATTATGAAAATTCGCACAAATAGATAGATGTATTAAAAATCGGTAAAATGGTAAAAAGGCAAGCCCTAAAATAACACATAAATACCTAAAGATATAAGAAATTCCAAAAAATCGGAAAAATTCGCGAAAATGACAATTTTGCAAAAGCTTGCTAATACCAAAATGATAGCAAAGTGATATAAAATAAAAGTCGCCAAATGTGTAAAAAAGGCAAAAACTGCAAAAACAAAAATACTTCCATCAGACAATGATGTGGCTTGATTCGATCCTAATTTGTTAAAATTACACACAAGAGCAATAAGTTTTATCAAGAATTACCTGATCACAAAACTTAAGAAAATTTGCATTAAATTTCAAAGCCTTAAAATTTTAAAAGGTCAATAATGCTCGAAAAAATAAAATAAAATAATTTTCTCATAATTTTGCATATTCTTACCAAATATTTAATTTTTGTAATATTTTTCTCATTTGTTTTGTATCATATTGTTTATGTTTCAACTAACACACTAAAATATGAATGGTTGCTCACAGCAGTCGTATTTTAAACTAGTTTAAAAGTTTAGAACATTATGACGTTATGACTTTAACACTACCGTTTGAATACCCCAAATATATTTTAAAATAATCAATGTTTTTCTCTTTTCAATACTTTTAAAGAGGCAGTGCAGTTGCCTAAAATTTTTTAATATAATATGTGTGAAGTTTTTTGAATATCAGAATGACTTTTTGGTAATCTAATCTTATATTTTTTCTTTTTATTGTCTGGAACATTATTAAAAAAATGAACGTACCTGTTGGACGTTGGGTCCACTGGGACCATTATTGCCAGGAGCGTTGTTGTTGCCTGCAAAATGTAATAGTTTTATTATTAATAATAATAATAATAATAAGATACACTAATAATTATTATAGCAATTATAATATTACCCAGACAGTAAAAGACAATCAGCACGACGTTGCTACGATTGTCTCCGGGTACAACTAACATCAGTACAACATATCGAGCTTTATTTTCCATTTTATCGAAAGTTGACTTTTTTATTGAAATTAAAATTATCAGAATGCCAAATTTTAAAAAAACTTTCTCCTGAAAAATTTAATTTTTGTCGCTTACTATAAAATCGAAAATAAGGCTCGATATGTTTACCAACATTTTAATGTACTCATAGCATTAATATGATAACGCCGAATGACCGTCCGCCGACTCTTGTTTTCAATGTTTTCACAATACTCTAAATACAAATTTATAAGGTTGTCACAATGGAAATTTTCCAACTTAAATCAAATTTTTGTATTTACGGTGTTGCAGCGGTAAATAATTATTGTAAACGGGGTATTTGGGGAACTAGAGTTAAATTTTTGTATTTACGGTGTTGTAGAGGTATAGAATTATTGTAAACGGGGTATTGGAAATTTTTGTATATACAGTGTTGTAGTGGTATAGCATTACTAAGAACTCGGTATTTGTTAACATTAAGTCATATTTTTGTGTTTACAGTACTGTGGTGGTACAAAAATTTTGGAAAAGTCGTAATTTTGTATTTACAGTGTTGTGGTGGTACATATTTTTTGGACAAGGTCACAATTTCTGCCTGGGTAGTTATATAATCAGGGCTATCGTGAATAAAATTCCACGTTTCCACAAAAAATTCTAATTGGAAAAGGGAAAAATTTCACGCGGAATTTTATTCATGATAGCCCTGAATAATAATCATGCTACATAATCATAATTACAGTTATAATAATTGTACTACATATTTATAATAAAAATTAACATAATTAATGAAAGAGTGTAATATTAATTTTGGGGAAAATTTTAACAAAAATATTAAAGGCTCAATGAGAAAAATTTTGCATGAAAATCTGTTTTATAATCCCTTTAATAACCCTTAATAATTTTTATAAACTTTAATCTAACTACTCCAAAAAGAGACATTTTAAAGATAATTAAGTTTTCCCGGCAAGTTTCAGAAAAGTGTAAGTTTTTATTTTTGATTTTTCTGAAAAACTAGTTTTACGCACATTTTTAAATGCTCTATAAGAGCACAAACGTGCTAACAGTACGGATCGGTACAGTAAGAAAATAGACGTTCGGCTAACCCAGTCTAAATCAAGAATGATACAAAAAGATACTACAAGATTACTCCAATCGGAGAGTTTGCCGTTAGACCTGACATCACACGTCTATTGTAAGAGTTGCCATAAAGGCTGGGAAAAATCGAATGAAGGACTTAAAGCATAAGTATGGGAAACTAAGAAGTTTAAACAAAGAAATCGCAACAATCAAGTTCTATTCTATCGATACAAAACTAAAAATATATAAAATTTACTGACCTAAAGCTTAAAAAATAGTTTCATTGAACATATAAAAAAGGTCGAAAAATTAGATAAACAATCTATTCTATTATTTTATTTTCTATAAAAACATTTTTCTTGCTTGTTATTGCGATTTTCTTTTAATTTTTGAAATTCAACTTGTTTTGCTAATTTTAACAAAGCGCTTAATTTTGAATTTTATTAGTTATATTAATATTTTCTGTGTCAATACTAGAGATGTGCGCGTGAGTGTTTTCTGACTCACAACACGCACGCTCACGCAGAAAAATATTTTACTCGCACACTTTCACGCACGAATGATTTTGAAAATTTTCACGATCACGCACGCTCACGAATAAAATATTTTTAATCACGCACGAGTGGTTTACAACTTATCACGATCACGCACGCTCACGATAATGTATATATATAATATAATTTTCATGTTTTTTGGGTTGAAAAATAGGTCCTTACATATACATATATACATGTCTATGTATATATGTATGCTCGTGTTTTTGTAAAATTTACAATGTAAATTAAAATAAAGCAAAGTTAATTTAATATCGTTTTAAATATTCGTATTAACGGATATCATTTTAAATATTCGAATTCGAATTCTCGTATGTCAAAAATTAACATTCCGCACATGTATTTATGTATACATACATAATATATATGTGAAGGTAAGACGTATGATCAATTAAATAAATGATAATCAAATAAATGAGAAAAGCATATTATATGAGAAAACATACAAATTTCTAAAAATTTTCTGTTACGTAACATTTTAAAAAGACTCCACCCACCCCCACCATAACAAAATTCGAACCCCACCCCTCCCCCCTACAGCGTTACGTAATATATGGACGGCTCCTAAAGCAAAAAAATTTTCTGCGGTACAATTCGTCAGTAGTATTGTTGACAAAGTCACTGTTGAATCAGCAGTGTTTCTCAATTGATACTTCCTACAGGGTATCTAAGAAACATACATACATACAAAGGTGTATGTAACCATCAAACAAAATGCTCCGAATTCGTAAAGAATTCGTAACGATTGGTCGACAAAATCTTCCGATTTCGGCACCGAAATATTACCGAAATCGTAAAAATTTTTGTATGAAATGGTTGACACGACTTCGTAACGATATGTCGGTACGAATTCGTTACGATAAGTCGGTACGAATTCGTAACGACATGTAGGTACGATTTCTTTTTGCTTTTATAGCAGAGTACCGCTTCATCGTTATGTTGCTGCTATTGTCGAAATAATTTGCACATACTCACGTTTTTTAATATTTGTTACAATCCTTTTTTTTTTTATCAACATATACATATTTATTTAAAAAAAATTTTCAGACTTACTTATGTACTCAAAAATCAAAGTATTACACCCATATTCAAAAAAATGTTTATATTTTACTTGAGCTTTAAAGTTCATAGTAGTTACCAAGCACTTTAAGACTAACATTGCTTTGTTAAGAAATTGCATTCAAAAGACAACTTTAATTATTTTGTGATAATAATAAATTCTGGTAACTCCACCATGTTCAACAACCAACTTATGATGTACAACATCGAATACAATTTCATTCGAGTATTCAACTAATTTTTTATTTTATTAAATACCAGCCAAACCCACGATATCGAACGTTGTCGTTCGCAATCATTTTTAACGACAAACAGCTGATTTGGGACCCACTAAACTTGTTCAGCACAAGTCGATCGACAATGCATGCGAACGATGACGTAACCATTTCCATACAAATTTGGTACCCACTATGAAAATTCAAACGACAACAAATGTCAAAATCAGTCACTTGGTTTGTGCTTGTCGACAAAACAAAAAGTACACATAAATACCAAATTTTTAAACAAATTTACATTTATGGGAATCAAAAATAAAAATGCTAAGTTTTTTGAGTTTATTTTATTTATTTAACTCACAAACATGCATTTTTGTCACATAATTCTTTTTGAATTACATACATATCGTCACCTTAAAGACCAAACGACCTATCAGCAGTTTTCAAAAGTTTACAGGAGAGAGAAAAAAACGTTATAAAATTGGAACTATTTGCAATATTGAAACGAAAATTAAATATTCAGATCAAAATGAAACCAGAAGTATATATCGGTTGAGAAAGCTCGGTTTTTCTAAACACAGCCTATGATATGGAGCTTAGGTTATTTGGAATTGTAAAAATCTGAAACCAAACAACTTATCAGCAATACTAATTAGTATGAATAATTAAGCATTCCTTTAAACACATGAATATTATTTAAATTAAACATTAACAGTTATAGTTTATTTTACTTGTTTAAACAAAAAAGTGCCTAATGTTTGCTTAAATTACACTATGCAACAAAATTAAAATTTTATCATGATTTTTGATGATTTATTTTGCTCTTTTGCCTTCTAAAGTATACATTTTTTATTTTCCCTAAAATTTTTAATTTTTAAATAAAGTTATTAAAAGTTATTAAAGTTAATTTTTCGGAAAAAATAGAACAATGTCGATTTGAAGCTTTTTCACAACATTTTGATGTGCACCCAGGTTCCATTTCTCTTGCCTTTCTGTAAACGATTTTGCCTTTTGAAAAACCTTCATATTCCTTACCGTTCATACGATTTTTATTTTTTTTTCTTCTTTTTTGTTGACTTTTTTAGGAACTTCCATATTTGCCCGTTTTCAGTCAGTCAAAACGCGAAAAAAAAAATTTTTAGCTCCAAACTAAAAAAGGCGCAAACCTAGCATTTTTTACAGTAATCTTTTAGCCCCTTTTTAGTTTTTGCTCGATATGGCTACATTTAAACTTTTGCGATTTTTTTCTTCCTTTAATCTAGCAAAATAAAATGAGTAAAAAGTTGATATTGCTTTACCAATTTAAAAAAGAAGAATAATATAGAGTAATCTTTTATTTTTTCCAAATTTTTTATGCCTTGAAAGTTATTCAGTACAGACAGATAATGTATGTTTTTAGAAGAGCGAGAAATCGAAATTTTATTTAATAACGGCCAATTTTAAATGTATCTACTTATGTAGACATACATATGTATATATATTTCTAATATATATATATGCTAACTATTTAATCTACGTATGTATGAAATATGTAAAATATTGAAGCTCTCAAGCTATGTATGTGTTGATCTCATGATAGTTATTTTTATTCTAATAAATTACTTTAAAAAAATTGATTTGATGTTTTTATTTTCAACAGAAACATTATAATACTATCCCCTTTTCGCGCTTTTTCGAGAAATTTTACTATTTTTTTTTTATTTTTTAATATTTTTTTCAATTTAGCCCTTTCTAGCCCTTTTTTCAAAAATTTGTACGCGTTTTGAGTCTCAAAATTTGGCATTACTGCATTTTATTGCGTTTTAAAACTTTTTTATTTTCTTTTCACTTCTAACAATAAATAAAATGTAATAAAAAACAAAGAACAACAAATCAAAAGTAACTGTTTCTCAAAAAGAAAAAATTCAAATAGTTACTCTGATTTCTTCTTTAGCATGAGTGCTGATAGGTTATTTGGTTTCAGAAAATTGTACACTTGCTGATAGGGTATTTGGAAATTTGGTAATAGCTTGTTTATTTGTAATATTAGGCGTTCAAAATTTTGCATATATATGCGTTATGATATACGGAATAATATTAAATAAAAAACTCAATTTTGAAATTTTTGCTGATAGGTTGTTTGGTCTTTAAGGTGACGATATATATGTATGTATGAATGTGTATACGTGCAATTTATCTAACGAATTCTAAACACTCAATCAGGCACATTACTCTTTCCACTTCAATAGATTGCTTGTCCCATTGGTGCTACTCCCGTCCATTCTTCATTACAATCCGCTTGCATTATTTTAGGAGTATCTACACATTTCAACTTATATATTTATTTATATTTCACACACAAAATTTTGAAAATAACTTTTTAATTTTTTTGTATTGTCTTATGTTTATCATTGTTGTTATTTTTATTATTTATTTGTAGAAACTTTAAGTAGCATAGAGTTGCATTTTTTATGGAATACTTTTCACATTTCAGCGCTTTTTATTTGTAAAGTAGCGTTTTATTTGTGAAATTTTTGATGTGGCAATATGCTAATTTGACAATGAGTAAATGCATTACGTTAACAACGTAAAGTCTGACGACCGACAAGTCGATAGTTAGTGGGTCGCTCAAACGAACTATAATGAGTGACTTGTCGTCAGTCGATCGAGTTGTCGATCGACATCGTGGGTTAGGCTGTACATTTTTATTATCTTGAAGTTAAGCAACCTAATTTATAAAATTTAAGCTTCTGACATGGAAGCAAAACAGATAAACATTATGAAGTAAAAGTAAAAAAATATGATGAACATAGAAAAGTTATCTCAATTTATTTTATTCGAACGAAATGAGTATTTGAATATTCAGCTTTTTTCGATTCGTTTTGTTTGAATGTACATCACTAAAACATTTTTGTATAATTGTATTTATTTTAATATTTTTTATGGATTTTGCTATGTATTTCGAATCAGTTGGATAATTTAGTGATTTTTCCACCACATGACAGAAATAATAAATTTAAGATAAGAGCTAGCACTTCTAGCTTCATTTTCCGATGTAACATGAATCAATATGTGCTATATTAACAAAAATATTTGAGGTACAAAATACACATTTTGGAAATATCAACTTAAAGTAACCTTAACAAACGTAAGTGCCTACTTTAGAATTTTGATATAATTTTTTTAATACAACTTTACTTAACATTGCTTTTCAAAGCTTTGTTAAGTTTTTTTGAATACGGCCCTTAATGGTTAAAAAAAATTGTTCAGAGAAACTACCGAAATGTCTTAACGAATTCGGTACGACAAGTCTGACTTGAGAAAAAGTCGAAACATTGTGTTTGGGGGTATTCATTATGTTTGTAAGCTCATACTACCATACATATTACTATACATATATGCATTTATTATTATAAAATAATTTATTTCAAATGATTGAATACAGTTACATATGTACCCATGCAGGAATGTTATCTCGTGAGAGCGTGAGATCACGCACGAGTAAATTTTTTTCATTCACGCTCACGCACTCACGCGTGATTAGTTATATTTGATCACGAATCACGTGAATCACGCGTGACCAAATCGAAACATACCTACCAAAACTAAAGACTCAAACTATGATATATTTTTAAATAGCTGTTAAGTTCACACTGAATTTGTTATTTGTTTATTTAGTAATATTTTTCTAATAATATTTTTGTTTAAAATTTTAGAAAGTAAAATTTTAATTTTTAAAACATCAAAAATGGTACATCATTTTACCAAGTAACCAAATAACAAATTCAGTGTGAACGGCACTAATACGGCACGTAATACCCCTTCTAGCGGGTACATTATACAAATTACAAAAGGAATGATAAATTTATATACATTCATACTATGAAGTGATTGGAGTTTTGTGCGAATATTATCTATAACTATTCTCTGCTATAAAAACGCTTAAAAATCTTTTTAATTAAATTTTTATGTAATAACGCATTGCTGATGTTATGAATGCACCAATGGATGCGGCTTGAAAAACTCTTTCAGATGATATTTTTTGTTAAATGTTGTCTTGGGAGAAAATATGCAAAACACTACAAAAATAAAAATTTTAAGACACTGTCCAGCTCACGAACGGTCATCTCAAGACCACTCAGATGGTTTGGAAAGCCTAATTAAAACTACCGAACTTTAATCTGGGAGGTAGAGGTGGAAAAGTATCGATAGTGTCACTATCGAAAGTATTCGATATTTTAAAAAACTTTATAGATATATCGATTCAAGACTATCGAAAGTTAGAAAAACTATCGATATATCGACGATACTATCGAAGATGTTTGGTTCTAGTATAATGTACACATTTATTTACACTAAGAATTAAAAACTAAATTTTTTTTAAACAAAACAAAAGAAAATCAAATACAATTTTATTTTTCAGCTCAATAAATAACAAAACTAAAATAGTTTTATGAAAAAATAAGTGAGATCAGCGGAAGAAATTTTCCCGTCATTCACTTATTTTTGTTTATGAAAAGCAACATATTTAAACATATTAAATTTGGATTTAGTGGTGTATCATTTACTATCGATAGTGACAAAAAAATATCGATTGTTTTCAAGTATTAATCGATTGCAGAATTAATATATCGATAGTCACAAAAATATAACTATCGATAGTACCATCGATAGTTTTCCATCCATACTGGGAGATAACAAGAATTTTTTATGTGAGCGGCTCTAATGTACATACTTATGTACATATGTATACATACATATATATTTCACTATTTAAAACTTAAACTTGTTTGTGTGGTAATAAATACGCAATGTACCAGCTTTGCATTTCATACATACTTACCCCCCGTTGCCACAAGCAAGTGCAAGTGAAAAAAACTCAATACACTAACATTTTTTTACTAACACAGCCACACTTTTGCCACTTGCGAGTCAGCTTGCAATGAAATTTTGAAGCAAGTAAATTTTCACACTTGTCGCAAGTAAACTGACAAAACGAAAAACAGTGTTGCCGAGTAGAGAGTTATTTCATTAATTTGGTTAGTATTATAGCTGATTTTTTGTATATATAAAAAGGATATTAAGAAATGGCATAGACTAATTTTAGAGCTAAGTTTGAACATAAATTTCATGTTTTAATAAAAGAAATATATTAACAATGCAATTAAAGTTCAATATTGACTTCTTGGCAACACTGCACTAAAAGTTGAAGCAACGCTGTTATCTAGAACTTTACTTGTTGACGACATTTTAACTTGCACTGTGCTGTGTAGCCACTCAAAATATTGTTGTGTTTTTTACATTTCTCCTGATTTTCGTTAGTAATACATATACACTACTTGCAAGTAACTACTGACATGTGACAACGGGGGGTTACATATGTATGTATTAGGGATGCCAAACGGGAAATCCCGATCCCGGAAATCCCGGGATTTTCCGGATTTGGCAAATCCCGAATCCCGGGATTTGTAAAATTCAATCCCGGGATTTAATTTTCGGGATTTTTATATAAAAACTTTATAAATTCAAATTTTCATTGATTTTAAGGTATTTTTTATAATATTTAAAAGTCTCATGCAATTTTATACGCACAGTTTCAACAATTTAATGACTTTTCGTGACATATTTCTTATAAATTAACAATAGCAAAATAAATAAACTACTTTCTTACGGTTATTTTCATCAAAGGTGATATAATATATGTACATTTTAGAATTATTTGGAAAACAAAAGAAACATATTACATATTTTCAAAATGCCAATATTTCTTGTTTGCCATATCTACATATTTTTTCTCAAATATTTCAATTTTCTCATATTTTATTTAGCATATTTTTCAGAGTAGTTGAATGCGAAATATTTTTTAGGGTTGAAATATTTTTCTATGCATATTTTTCGGTAGTTGTTATTTATAATATTTGTGTGCTACAATATTTTGAAGTCACAAAAATATGTATAACACAAGCTAATATGCAAAAATTGAAATCTGTTTACTGCGTAAAATACTATTGTGGATATATTTTAATTTTGTGTGAATAGAAAAATATTACTACAAAAATATTTCTGTACTGTTTGCTATGGAAAATATTAAATACTGTGAAGGTATAAAATACTTATTTAGCGCAATAAAATTATTTCGTAACAGAAAAATAATTTTTTAGTTTTCATATGAAATTAGTTAATAATATGTTGATAATTTCTAGTAAATATATTAGTTTTTTTAAACCCTGCATACATATGTGCATACATACATATTTCCAAAAATTCTATGGAAATTCCGCACGTTTTAATTTCACGTGGAATACATAACATCATTTTTCTCCCTCAATTCGCCCTCTCATTTACTGGATTTTGTGTACTCGAACGCAATCCAGTAAAAATAGTAAAAATTTGTACAAATTTTTGAGTTCTCGAACGCACTTATAATTTTTCATATATTCTGTCGTCAGGTTTAGTGTATGTCGAGAAGTTCAAACGAGTAGACGTGTGTGATGTGCAGTAAATGTTTTAAAACTAAAGCTATGTACAGACGATTGTCAGATCTTACAATATTGTCAGATCTGGCAATGTGCTGACAACGTACTGGCAATCGAAAATTGCCAGCACAATATTCCTTGTCAGATCACATGATCGTCAGAAAATCTTACAATTTTTTGCCAGACGGTTGTATGACAATAAATTCATCTGACAAAATCGTCAGTAGAAAAATTGTCAGCTCACACGGTTGTCATATGCACACATTGTTAGATCTGTTGTTATGCGTTGCCAGACTTAAAGCATTTGTTAGAAATT
This sequence comes from Tachina grossa, assembly GCA_949987645.1. Taxonomy (NCBI): domain Eukaryota; kingdom Metazoa; phylum Arthropoda; class Insecta; order Diptera; family Tachinidae; genus Tachina; species Tachina grossa. The sequence continues at coordinate 56,732,023 of OX465277.1, read as the reverse complement.
GTTAAATATTTATCGTTTGTGTTTGTGTTAAATGTAAAAAGTGAAAGTATAAATTATTATGGACCATAAAGAAGCAATTGAAATGATTTTTTCTGCATATATTTTATTATAAATTTTTTCTTTAAAATCAAGCGTGTGCAGTGTTGCCCATAAAAACAATTCTTACAATGACGCCATTGTCAGATGCATAAACTTCGCACATCTGACAATATTAAAATGTCTGACAAATACCTGGCAATAATTTTGCAATGTGTTCACACGATTGTAAAATGTTTGACAATTTGTTGTCAGGTGCTAGTCTTGCAATGTACTGACAATACTTTTTCTGGCAACGACGTCTGACAAAAATTGTCAGTTCACACGGTTGTAAGAAATTTTGAGCACATTTTACTGGCAATATTGTAAGATCTGACAACCGTCTGTACATAGCTTAATAATTGTATTTATTGATCATAAACTTGTCTTTTAATGTTGCTTAATAAATAACTTAATCAGAACAATTCGGTATTTTGACAAATCAGAAGTGGGATACGACAATTAATTAAATATTTTAAATATGTAATTACTTGGACAAAAAACATACACACACACACATTAAAGAGAACGAAAGAACACAACTCAACGTGCTTAACACAAGCAAACAAAAAAAAAAAAAAAACGGTTAAGAAACAGTGCAAAAGACAAATAGACATGCATATATGTGTTATGTAGTGCAGTACATTATGTTAAGTATATAGATGTATATGTATGTATTGAGACGAGTATATGCATGCGGGTAATCGTTGGTTAGTTTAATTTTGTCACTTATGCTAACTTAATGCCAGTTTTTGATTATACATAAGGCCGTAAGTGTTTTGGTCAACTCGTAGACTTGTTAAAATATACAAAAATGAAAGTAAATTTGTACAATTTGAAAGTAGAGCAAATAAATAAATTGCTGAAGCACAAAAAATTGCGATGTCTGGTAACAAGTCCGAGAAGATTTTAAAACTACTTGAAGCGTATGGAGCCGAAGAAGTGGACATAGACGATGAGCTTTTCCAAGATGAATGGCGGCGCGAGATGGCTGATCTGAAAGGCATGGTACTGAGTCTGGCGCAAAATGTAATTCAATTGACTTTGAATGCTGCAAACACGGTAACAGCAGCGCAGTCGCGACCTCAGGAGCAGATTAATAGACAAGAGCCAGGGCACGACGATCGAAATGATGATCACGCAGTACAGTCGTCAGCATTAGCAGGCGCTCTAAACGATTATTTAATATTGATTCCAGATTTCCACCCGATAAAGAAAACCATCACATCGACACAATTTATCGACAAAATTGAGAGGCTTCAACAACTACATAATTGGTCAGATGAAACCATTTTATTCGTGGTACACCACAAAATGAAGGGCCTTGCCAAGAATTGGATAGACGCTTTACCGATTATTGAAACATTCGAAGAATTAAAAATTAAATTTTTAAATGATTTCCCTTGTAAAGTGAGTATTGCCGATGTACACCGAGAATTGATGGCACGTAGACGAAAGCTTAACGAAACGCTGGTGGAATATTATTACTCCATGTTAGCCATCGGACGAAACGGTAAGGTTGATGATTTTTCAATTTTATCGTATATTACTAACGGGGTAAACGATGCTAATTTGACACGCACTCTACCTGCTATGAATTTACAAACTTGTAATGAATTATTAAACTCATTTGAGAATATTGGTACGACACCACCAAAAAGGTTTAATGAACAGAATATGAATGACTATAAAGGTCCTGTAAATGACATGAACAATGAGCGCAAGGGGCCAAAGTGTTTTAACTGTAACAACTGGGGGAATATCGCTGCAAAATGTCCACAACCTCAAAGAAAACAACGCTGTAGAACATGTTCAAAGGCTGGTCATAACTAGGATCAGTGCAGGTTTAAGGCGACAGTTACTATTGTGCACAGCGGGAGAGGAACAAAGGTGGGCCCTCCAGTTTTGAAGCAGGTGACGATAAATGGCCAGCCGTTCTCAGCATTTGCAGATATTGGAAGCAAATTTATACTTATCGGCAAATCATTTGTTACAACAAACGTGACTCAACAGCCAATATCACAGGTAATGAGCGGTTTCGGGGAAGGCGTTGTAGAAGCTAGACGTATGTTTGAGGGAACTGTGGTTATCGACGCAAGTGCAATCAAAACAAATATTTATGTTATACCTGATGAGTTCGTGATGTATGGTGTGATTTTGGGAACAGATGTTTTGTGTACAGACGATCATCGTTTGACAATCGAATCTGGTGTGCTGAAGATCGAAGCAATGACAGATAGGAAGTTTAATATAAACAATGAAATGAGTAATGAGCAACAACTTCCAATTCAAAACCTTCTTCAATCTTTTGATGGATGCTTTGCAGAAAATATTGATCGATTGGGGCAATGTAAGAGCACCACAATAGACATAACAGTTCCTACCGACCAGCCAATTGTAGGCAAACGATATCAAGTACCCTTCAAAGGCAAACGTTATCGGACATAATCGATAATCTGTTGCGGTTTGATATCATTCGTCCAAGTATAGCCCGATGGTGGCTCAAACTCCAAAAATTTAATTACGTTATGGTTCACCGATCCGGCTCTAAAATGCCACATGTCGACGGAATGAGCAGAAGTTCAACTTTACCTGCTGAAAGAACCCAGACTGTAGCTGGGTATTAATAGTATCACCTAGTATAACGACTGGATTTACCAATTGCAGATGGCGGATAAAAAATTAAAATCCATTATCAATACCTTGTTGGGAGTGAGCATGGTAAGTTCAACTGAAATGTCACAATTAAAAACCGATAAGGTCGAAAGAGGGTTCGCTATATTATACCGAATTATCGATAAAAAGAGGTATCATTAGAAAATACGGTCATTAGAAAATACATCCGGTGGAGAGTAACGAAGGCGTGTCACGATGACGTAGGCCATTTCGGTCTGATGAAAACTTTAGAGAGACTTACTTAAACGTGATTTTTGGTTTCCACGAATGAGATGTTATGTCAAATCATATATAGCATCATGCCCTGAGTGCTGCTACAATAAAGCAAAGGGGGGCAAACCTGAGGGAGAGTTACATGTAGACGAAATCTTGCCGATTCCGTTCGGAAGTGTCCATATTGACCATCTGGGTCCATTTCCAAAAAGCAAAAAGGGAAACTTTTATGCTCTGGTCATAGTGTGTGCATTTAGTAAATACACAATCATCAAGGCAACTAGAAATACCAAAACAACGCCAGTTATCACCTTGCTTGTGGAAGTGATGTCAGTATTTGGTCAGCCCTTAAGAATCATTTCGGATAAAGGTACAGCATTTACCTCAAATGAGTTCCAAGCTTCTACTGCACGATATGGCATTCAGCATATTCAAACAGCGGTGCGAACTCCAAGAGCCAACGGCCTAGCGGAGCGGGCTAATCAACCTTTCTGAATTCCTTAAGGTGTTCAACAGAAAATCCAAAGGATTGGGACCGAAATATTCCTGAAATACAATGGAGTATAAACTCCCAGCGAAACACTACCACGAAGTTTAGTCCTAATGAGTTGGTTTTTAATTTCAATCCAAGGGATGTCAGTAGCAACCGAATAATTCAAGCCATGAACGATGATGTTCACGAAGAATGCGATAGGCACTACAATCAACAGCAAGCTGCCGAAAACATTAATAATCAACGAAGCAAATGGAAGAAGCGTTATGACGACCGTCACGTAAAACCCACCATTTACACCATTGGCGATTTAGTTGTTGTCGACTATGTTCCACAAGCCACCGGAGAATCCCACAAATTGGATCCTAAATATAAAGGCCCGTATGTAGTTACAAAGATTCTGGATAAGGACCGCTATGTCGTGGAAGATCTGCCAGATCCGCCCTTAACGCAGAGGAAGTACTGTAACGTGATGTCAAGTGACCATATGAAGCCGTGGTGTCATGCCAATCCCGAAATCCAGTTGGAGAGCGATTCTGAAGATGACGAGTCCTATGTAAGTCCATCCAACATGGATGTCATGTCAGGAGAGGCCGAGATTTAGTTGATGCCGAGAAGTTCAAACGAGTAGACGTGTGTGATGTGCAGTAAATGTTTTAAAACTAATAATTGTATTTATTGATCATAAACTTGTCTTTTAATGTTGCTTAATAAATAACTTAATCAGAACAATTCGGTATTTTGACAATTCTGACACAAGGTTTTTTTTCTTGATAAAAAAAAACAAACGGCAAGAGTTTTGCCGGGTTTCCATCTGTGTGCCATGTGCCACACAAGCGTGAAAAAACGGAACCACTAATTACTAATGAAAAACTGTTTGACTCAGACACGTATTTATTAAGTTAAATAGTTCCATACATAACTAATACACAATTCTATAGAGTCCAATATGATTGGAAATTGTTTAAATCAATAAATATATGTCTGAATCAAACAGTTTTTCATTAGTAATTAGTTGGTTACGATTTTTTGTGCAAATGACACACAGAAATGCCAGATGTAAACTCAGCCTTTTTAATAATTTTTTGCATTTTGGTTTATTAAATATTTGGGAGTATAACAAAAGAAAAACTATTCAAAATAGCCGTCATTTTCCCTCCAACAGGATCGAAGTCTGACAGGCCAATCATCTATTGAAGGGGGAAATTGTCCACTGCGCGAATAAGTGCATGCTTAAGAGATTCCAAATTTCTGTGGTGAGTAGTACAGACTAAAGGGTTGCATTTGTATACTCGTTTGTATAGCCAAAACAAATATACCATGGTATGTATGTACCATATAATTGTAGTGTGAGCGACAGAACTAGTATAAGTTATTGTGTGTGCGTGCTTTTCCAAATTAAAATACAATTGAAAAAAATAACAATTGCTTATTGTATTGCTGCTGAGCAACTGTTTGATCTGTTTTTGCTCAAAAAATACATATTGTAATACAAACATATGAAAAAAACACTATTGAAACAAATACATGATGTGCAGATGTATGTGCGGACGTTCGTTATGTTATTTTGTAGCGCAGCCAAAGTATAGAGAGAGAAAGAGACAATTTTGCTCTGAGAGTAATTACAAATGCATGTGTTTCATGTACATGTATCATTTACTTACATATGTATGTGCAATTTTGCTTTCATTCATTCATTCATTCATCAGCCAATTACATTTTTTCTCAACACATCATAAGGCACTTATGGTAAAAGCAGTTTTATGTATCTTATTTGCCTTAGAAAAACAAAAAAAAAAAAAATAAATGTGTTGTTTTCATTTGCTCATTGCCCAAACCATACAATAATTGCTTAAAAAATCAACATTTACAACTAGTAACAGAAAACGATAAATAACATATTTGTTCATACCAGAACCAAAAAACACGCAAAACTAGTGCAAACAGATGTATCTGTGCAATGCTATAGTACAGACCATCCATACCTTCTAAAACGGGCCACAATTTGTAGTCTAAAGGATTTAGGGGCCTAATTCTCGCATACGATTGAGAGCGAGTTATTACTCGAATGTGCGAGTTTTTTATCTTTTGGGATTTTCGCATTCGGTTTCGAATAACACATATCGAAATTTCTAATGACAGCATTCGATAACGTACATATATTCGAACGCAACCGTTCGTGTTTTTACTCGCAAGCAAAAAGGCATTCGAAATCATGTTTAACATAGAAAAAGCGAAGGAAAAGCAAATGTATGTTCAATATTTTACTTATTTATTTATATATGAATATGTGCACAAATTTCGTATAAAAAAATAGAACTATAAAAAATTTCTAGTCGACTTTGAATATAACAAAACACACTGACTTTGCAAATAATGTTTTGCCTAAGAGTTGTCGGGGAAAATAAAAAAATCAACCAACTCTGTCTGGGAGCATCTAAATAAAAAATTAACTGCTTCTGGTCAACCAATAAAAGAATCGAAAATGTGGCTAGTGATCTAGGGTCTTATGCAAAAAAACTTAATAAAGCTTTGTCAAGCAATGTTAAGTCAAGTTGTATTCTAAAAAAATTATTGTATAAAAATTCTAAAGTAGGCACCCACGTTTGTTAAGACTACTTTAAGTTGATATTTCCAAAATGTGTATTTTGTACCTCAAATATTTTTACTAATATAGCACATACTGTTTCATGTTACATCTGAAAATGAAGCTAGAAGTGCCTGCTCTTATCTTAAATTTATTATTTCTGTCATGTAATGGGAAACATCACCAAATTATCCAACTGCTTCGAAATACATAGCAAAATCCATAAAAAAATATTAAAATAAATACAATTATACAAAAATGTTTTAGTGATGTACATACAATCAAAACAAATCGAAAAAAGCTGGATATTCAAATACTCGTTTCATTCGAATAAAACAAATTGTGATAATTTTTCACATTTTTTTACTTTTACTTCATGATTGTGTTTATCTGTTTTCCTATTAAGTCAGAAGCTCATTTTTTTTAAATTATGTTGCTTTACTTCAAGATAATAAAAATTTATTTAATAAAATAAAAAAAATATTTGAATACCCGAATGAAATTGTATTCAATTTTGTACATCATAAGCTGTGAAGTGGTTGTTGAACACGGTGGTGTTACCAGTATTTATTATTAAATCGCAAAATATTTAAAGTTGTCTTTTGCATATGATTTTTTAATAAAGCTTTGTTAGCCTTAAAGTGCTTATCAACTACTATGAACTTTAAAGCTAAAGTAAAATATTTTTTTGCATAAGGGGGCTATTCTCTAACTTTACACTAATTTATTATTATTAAGTTATTAATTAAATTAAAATGAAAGTAACATTTATGTATATTCGTTTCTTTTTTCTGCATATACATATGTGTGTATGTACGTACAAATAAATTTTATTTTTTTTTAAATAAGTAAGCTATAGAAAGTTTCTTGTCGACATCGTGGACCAGCCAAATAAGTTTAAATAAAAACATATGTCCATATCTATTACTTTTATTGTTAAACAAAATATTCTATCCTGTATTTCATATATGTATAATATTTTTAGCGCCAAAATTGGTAATCAGCTGTTGTATATATTTTACTGGATTTTACAATTTTTCCGTTCGCGCACTTTTAGATGCAAACTTTTTTATTGAGAGTAATTTCTTTAAATTACTCAGTATTTACTGTTACTGGATTTTACTGGAAAAGTACTCAAACGCACATAAAGTTGAAACAAGAACTCAATAATCAAGATGTTTATTTTTATTTTCTTACTTTACCATTAATACATTGGCTGACTTTTTTTCAGCTTCAAATTGTATTTGTAAGAGTATGTAAAAAAGAAAATAAATGTAAATAACAACAACAATCTAAATCTAAAAAGAGGTTTTTTGCTATATACACTGTATGAATTAATAAACTTCACAGTAATAGCGGTATACCGGTATTCGATAACGGTAAGTGCCGGTAATACCGATACCGAAATAAAAAAAATACCGTTACCGTTACCGATACCGAAATTTTTAAAATAATTGTACCGGTATCAATACCGATACCGTTATTTGTTTCGGTTTCCAACCTTGATTAAAATAGAATTGGTGAAATTGGCCCTTAATGTACATGTGTTTTTTTTGAAATATGAACTGTATGTATAGCCAAAGGATTCGATAATTTGAGCGGCAGAATTCACTAGCGAGCAAGATTGGCGAATGTGGTAGCTCTCTTGGGTTAGTTCTTTGGATGGCTACTACTGGCTAGCACAATACCTGCAACTTAGGAGTGGTGCTTTATACAGGTAACCCGTTGGGTGGCTAAGGTTAATGACACGCCCGTATTAAATTCGCACTCAAATGCATGAGGTAAAATGTAGCAGGGCTAGAGGTGGTGCAAAAATAGCTAGCGAATCAACACGAGCTATTTCCTTATACCACTGAGTATTATTTATAAGAATATGCACATACACACATGCATAGTTTATATTAAAATACGCAAATACATATGTAATTTTTTATGCATTTAGATAAATATGGTACAAAATTCTCAATTTAAAAAATTCATATTTATTCTAACTTACCACGGAAATCAAATGGCGAATTATTATTACCAGCAGTAAAATTATCAAAATTACTGCAATTTCCACTGAAGCCACCCTCTTGTTGATCTAACAATGAATTTAACTGCTGAGCTTGCATAAACAATGTATTTTCTTGTTGCCGGCGACGCATTTCCTCCTCTTGACGCATCATACGTGATTGCATTTCATTTTCTTGACGACGCATCTGTTCCTCATCACGCTTGCGCAATTCTTCAGCTTGCTTTTCTCGCATTTCCCATTCCATTTTTTTGCGTTCATTGTCAGATTCACGCTTACGTAATTCTGTATATTTGTATTAAGTATTTTAAGATATTAAAGAAAGAACAAGTAAGAAGCGCTTAAACAACATACCTTGTCTTAGAAGTTCTGTTTCATGCTCATAGCGCGCATACTCCATTTGAGCTTCTAGTTTTTCTTCTTCCATTTTCAATTCTCGTTTCAACGCCTCTTGCTTAGTCTTGAACAACTCGTGCAATTGCTTCCACCTGGTGCCATATTCGTGTTCAAAGCTACCAACATCTGCAAAACGTGGGCCCGCATTGCGTTCATGATTGAATTCTGGTGATTTTTTATTGAGTGACTTCTCTGGCAGACCATCTGTATCCTCATTAATATCAAAAGGTTCAACCACGCATGGCCTCAGAGAAGCAGTGAGGAAGTAACATTTCTCGCTGCAAAAACGCAAACAAATATTTGCTGAAGATTTTTTGGCAAATTCGACGATACCTTCCCCAGTAGATTTTCCGCGATCATCCACGTTAACGCTGGCCTTCTCTACTGGTCCAAAAACTTCGAAAGACTTGTACAACAGTTCATTAGATACGAACGAAGTGAGATTACTGACACGTAAAATAGTTGCATTTGGAGCATAACGTACACGTAACATGCGTCCCTTACGCATGGTACCATCCAACTCACGTTTTGCACGCTCAGCGTTTGCATGGAAATCCATTTTAAGAAAAGCAAAATTTTTTTCTGGGTTACTGAACACTTCTCCAATTTCGCCGAATGGCTTGAAAAGTTCCCGCAAGTCTTCCTCAGTAACATCGTTGGTTAAATTTCCCACGTAAAGACGATTACGGCCAGAAAATTTGGTTTCTTCCATATTTTCAACTGGAGGAAGGTCATGGGTTGGCCCAGATATGGAACGTAAGCGTTGATTTATGAAAAACTCGTCATTACGACCGATTCCACCACGGTCGCCACCACCCATTCCGCCTCTATGCCCATCGCGGCCTCCCCGAGGACCATCAAAATTACGATCGCGCTTTTGGCCACGATCACGGTGGTCACGATTACCACCACCACCCATGTGATCACGATTACCTCCACCACCTCCCATGTGGTCACGATTACCACCACCACCTCCCATGTGGTCGCGATTACCACCACCACCTCCCATGTGGTCGCGATTACCACCACCTCCCATGTGGTCACGATTACCGCCACCAACACTATGGTCACGATTACCGCCACCAGTGTGGTCACGATTACCTCCACCACTGTGGTCACGGTTACCGCCACCAGCGCCCATGTGATCACGATTACCACCACCACCTTGTTTATTCATATTGTTAGGATTTTGATTCTGTTGATTTTGTTGTGGCTGCTGCGGCTGTTGTTGCTTTTGTTGTTGTTGCTGCTGCTGTTGCGGTTGTTGTGGCGTAACATTTTTTGCGTCGCTAGTTTCCGCAGTATCTTCTACTATCACTACATCATCAGCTTTATCATCTAATAACGGCTGTTGCTGATTCTGTTGTTGCTGTTGATTTTGCTAAAAGTTATAATTTCATAGTTTTTTTAATTTAATTTAATTGATTTTTTGAGAAATAATATAAAATTATTACTAAAAATAAAATTAGCACTAGCAGAGGAGGCGATCTTCTATTGGCTTTTGTTATACATAACCAGACAGAAAAAGATAATCAGCACGACGTTGCTACGATTGTATGCGGGTACAACTAACATCAGTACAACATTCGTTTGCCAACCGTCCCCTGACCAATGTAGCCATATTTCATTTTCAAAAATCTTCAAGTCGACCAAAAAAAATCTTTTTTTTTTGTCATTAAACATCTTTTTTTTTAATAATTTTGGGCTTACTGTATTGAAATTCTGTTAAAATTAATTTTGCTTCAAGTGAACAGCTATAAATCTAAATATGTAACACAAAATGTTTACTAGATGTACATTAGGGCATAACTTTTTGCAATTTTTGCGAATATCAAATTCTTCATGGTATAGCCGTATAGACCATGAAAAAAATATTAAGAAATGATGTATTACTTTTTCGCGATCGTTAAAAAAGTTTCCGCACCAAACGCGATGAAGTTTTGAATTAAAATTTTTCTCCTAAGTATACAAAATTACTATTTAATAACAAAATTTTAAGTATTTTCTAATAATATCATGAATATAATAAGATCTTACCATTTGTACGGAGGAAGGGCGCAAAAAATCGCGATATTATGATTCTATTTCGCGGTTTTTTTTTTAATAGACTAAATTTTAATGTAAAATGATAGATGTTGTGATGTATGAGTTGTTTGGCGGATATTATATGAACAGTGATAATTTGCAATTTTACCTTTGCAGGTAACAGATTTATTTAATTTTATTTTATACTTTTCGGACTAACTATATTTTTTACTTTTGGTACGCATCAATGTACTATAACAAAAATTAAAAATTTTAAAAACCCCCGACTTTTTTCAGAAAAGATGTTAATCTTCTAAACGGCTGGACCGATTTTCTTCAAACATAGCTAAGAACCCTCTCGATCAAGTCATCTTTCAAACAGAAAAAACTAAATGAAAATCGGTCCAGCCGTTTGGCCTGTACGTGGACACGGACAGACACACAGATGCGCAGACACACACTACAAACTTATAACACCCCTTTTTATAGTCGGGGGTTAAAAAAAAAATCTACTTAATTTTTATTAAATATGAGTTGAATCAAGGGAGGTGTCGAAATTTTTATTACAAGTGTTTTAATTATGTATTGTTGTTTGTATTATATCAGGATTTTTTTCTGTTATTCGTCGCGACTCGCGTTATTAAAATGAAATTTAAAAAAAGTTCAACAGGTATTAAAAAAAATTCCACTGGGTAGAAAAAAAAAAATTCCAGATTTACAGACTTAAAAAAAATGTTGTGATATAAAAAAATTGATTTATCGCTATCTGAGCTAAGCAGAATATATAACATACTTATATAAACAATAAATGTAACATATATGTGTATGGAAATTAAAAAAAAATATTATTTTTGGAGGGGCTTTAGAAATTGCATTTGGTGCGGAAACTTTTGTCCAAAATAAAAAAAATAATTTTTATTATCGATACTAAATTGCCCATTGCGTGGTGGGTGAAGTAATTTTGCCAAAAAAAAAAAAAAAAGTTATACCCTAATGTACATACTATAGGTCTGCACAGAACTGTTCGCACCAGTTTTGCGTGTGTTGGTTCTGGTATGTACAGATATAGGGTGTTTTTTTGAGGGGTATAGAACTTCGAATTGAAATAAAACACAAGAAACTCGTTTTAATGTCCATCAATTTGGCTTTATTGGAAGGATAATTTTATGCCATTAATGTGTAAATATGATTTCGGGCATGTGGCCGCCGCGGCTGGCTCGAATAAAGCTAATTCTACAGGTCCAATTTTCAACCACTTTTTCGAGCATATGGGGCCGTATGTTGGCAATAACGCCACGAATGTTGGCTTCCAAGTCCCCTAACGTTTCTGGTTTGTTGGCGTAGACGAGCGACTTCACATATCCCCAAAGAAAATAATCCAATGGTGTCAAATCACACGATCCTGGTGGCCAATTGACAGGTCCATTCCGCGAAATTATGCGCTCATCGAATGTTTCATTCAATAAATCGATTGTGACGTGCGCTGTGTGGCATGTAGCGCCGTCTTGTTGGAACCACAACTCATCCACATTCATGCCATCCAATTCGGGAACAAAATAGTCGGTTAGTCGGCTCCAATTGCTGTGCACGGTGGCGAATCGATTCATTCGGGTCCTCTTCAACACTTTGCTCTACAGCGGCAATTGTTTCTTCGGTGCGCACTGTTCGACGTCTCTGCGGATGCGTATTATCACATAGAGTAAACATAGTGCGAAAACGATCCATGGTTAACCGAATTAATTGCTCTGATGGACGATTATGTCGACCATAAAATGGACGGAGCTTGCGGTAAACTTCGCGAACTGAACCATTATTTTCGAAATAAATTTGCACGATTTGCAAGCGTTGTTCTTTTGTCAACCTGTTCATGATGAAATGGCAAACCAAACTAAATATTAATCACTTGACAGCTGACAAAATCGCCGCCTATACCTCAATAAAAAACACCCTTTACTATATGGCGTAACTGAATGCGGGAATGTAATCGAAACGCAGAATAGGTGTGATTATTGATAGGAAGTTCACTGTTGTGGAAGGTAAGTTCACGAGTGTGCCCGAATCTATTTCTTTCGGTGTGCCACAGGGTAGTATTCTGGGGCCAGTCTTGTATCTGATATATACTTGTGCCTGTGAGCAATAACATCCACACTTCTACATTTGCCGATGATACAGCCTGTATGAGTATGCACGAAAACCCTGATGAGGCATCCCGCAATCTTCAGGAACATATTACCCAGTTGGAAATATGGTTAAAATTATGGAGAATTAAAGTAAATGAACAAAAGTGCGTCCATATAACGTTTACCATAAGAAGACATAATTGTTCCCCCATTCAAATCAACAAAGTATTCCTCAACATTCTCAAGTGAAATACCTTGGCATACACCTTGATCGAAGGCTTACATGGAAACATCACATTGACTCAAAGTTAACTCACGATGTCGACAAGAAACTATCTATCGCTTACTTATATTGAAAACAAAAACAAATTTTCTTATTTTGTTTTTGTTTTCAATATAACTAAGCGACAGATAATTTCTTGTCGACATCGTGGGCCAGGCCGTTAAATTAACTCAAATACAGCTATGGACGTATAAATGGTTGTGTTTGAATTAAAGTTTTTTTTAAATAAAATTTAAAAAAAAATTACTTTTATATCTTCTTACTGTTGTTGAGAGAATTTGTTTCTCATCCGCTCGCAAATAATCCATTGTATTTTAAGTAATTATTTACCGTTAGGATTTTTGCGTACAGTGCTGCTTTTAAGTGGACGTATAAATGGCACAATAAGTTTAACATATTAAGTTCTCGCGTAGATGCGATTAAAGTTACTTCATTTTTTTGCGTAGTTAAAAAAAAGTTAAAGTAGTGAAAATTTTTTTTAAATGGAAAGGCGGATCATATGAAAAGTCCATCAAGCTGGAAAAATGTGGCCGAAATTGTTCGAGAAATGCAAACTTCTCGAAAAAAAGTGTACAATGCAATTGTTTGTCAATTGTCAGCTGAACTTAATGTTTTTTTTTATGCATACGTCGGGGGTAGTTTATATACGCATTGAGTCACTAAGGACAATATATACTCACTTGATTTCATGTAAAACTAGAGTAGCTCCAGTTAAATCTATTTCCCTACCTCGATTGGAACTTTGTGGTGCAGTATTAGCCTCAGAAGTGTTGAAGACATTAAGGAATTAATTAGATATTACGTTCAGTCGAATATATTGCTGGACAGATTCCACAATTGTTCTTTGTTGGTTAAGAAAAACTCCTAGTAGTTGGACGACCTTTGTGGCCAATTGAGTGTGTAGGATTCAAGAAAATGTAGGGAGTCATAATTGGTACCATGTTAGGTCTGAAGAAAATCCTACAGATTTAGGTAGCAGGGGACTTACTCCTTCAGCACTAGCGGAAAGCGATATTTGGTGGAATGGACCTGCGTGGCTTAGAAGATTCAAAAGTGAATGGAAAATCAAAGCTCTGCGCTGCTTAGAAACGGATGTTGAGGCAATACCTGTCAAGACATATGCGACGTTTTTTTCAAATTATGAAGATATCCATGAAAGATTTTCAAAGCTTGATCGTGCTCTTAGGGTGATAGTGTATATTTTTCGATTTTATCATAGAAAATAAAGGAAAACATGAATATTCATCTAGTGCAATATCCAGTACTGAGATAATACAAGTGAAAATACGTTTGGTAATATTGGCCCAAAAAGTCCATTTCACAGATGAATATCAGACTTTATTATCAAAGAAACCAATTTCATCGAAAAGTTCGTTACTTCCACTCAATTTCTTTTTGGACGATAATGGTATAATGAGATTAAATGGTCGTTTGGAAGTCTCATTCTTTATCGTATACTGAAAAACACCCGATTATCTTACCATATTCTTGTCGGTTCACGATTTTGTTGGTCGACTTTATTCACTTGGTTTCAATTCATGGTGGAAATCAATTGATGCTGAGTTATTCGAATTGAATATTGGGTTTCTCGTCTGAAAAACTTAGTGCGTGCTACAATTAATCGTTGCAAGCTTTGCATTTTAGATAGAAAACGTTCTTGTAACCAAATCATGTCAGCATTACCTACAGAAAGGACTACATTGGAACGACCATTTACCACTACAGGTGTTGATTTTGCAGGACCGTTTGATATGCGAAATTTTACTGGTAGAGGTTGCAAAATTACGAAAGCATATGTGTGTATCTTCGTCTGTTTTGCAACTAAAGCAGTCCATCTAGAGTCCACTTCAGATTTGACCACAGACGCCTTTTTCGCAGCTTTTCATCGGTTTATCGCTAGACGAGGTTGTCCATTGACTGTCTTTTCTGATAATGGTAGTAATTTTGTAGGAGCTTCACGTGAAATTGAAAAGGAATTCCGTACTTTTCTTTCAGAAAGTAAAGCCAGAATGTGTTAGACATTTGGTATTAAGGGTCTATCTTGGCGGGCGCTCCCCATATGGGTGGTTTATGGGAAACGGCTGTCAAGAGTTTTAAACTGCACTTTCGTAAGGAGGCTCAGTATGTTAAATATACTTTTGAAGAGCTTTCCACTATATTAGCAAGAATAGAAGCATGTTTAAATTACCGTCCGCTGTGTCCTATGTCAGACAATCCCAATGAGCCCGTAGCTCTAACTCCCGGTCATTTTTTGATCGGTGGACCCCTATTGGCCCAGCCGGAGCCATCTATTTTTGAATCTGCCATAAGCTTAGTTAATCGGTATAGAAAAATCAAGGCATTCCCTCATGACTTCTGTCGACGATGGAAAGAAGAACACCTTCACAATTTGCATAAAAAATATAAATGGAAATTCCCTGAAAGGGATATACAGGTTGACGACTTAGTAGCGATTCGCCATGAACAGCTTTCCCCGACTTCCTGGAAACTAGGGCGTGTCATTAAGACTTATCCAGGAAGTATGACCGCGTTCGGGTCGCAGATATACGTACTGCAAAGGGAGTTGTGAAACGACAATTACTAAATTGGTCATTTTGACCATTTAAAATTTATCACTTATTAACCTTCATTGTTTCCTAGTAAAATGGACGCTTTATCTACTCTTTTCGATGACGCCATACTCGACGAATACGAGGAAGCAATGGAGGTAGCCGGGCCGTCTCCTGTGCCATCACCTACTCCCATATCAAAACCCCCAACACTAATGGCAACACCAACTTCAAACGAAAAGGTGGAAAAGCTGGTCCCGTACAGGCAGAGGCGGTTGTAACTGGAGTTATTGTTGATGTCGCGCATGGCTCGCCTTTGAATTGCGCTAAACCCAGTGAGGCTAAGGTGTCGGACCCGAAAGTTTCTCCACAGCCGAGGAATTTACAAAAGCCGAGTAGTCAGTGCAACCTTTGCAAGAAACATCACCCCTTGAGGGCATGTTTCCGTTTTCGTGGTCTCACTTCGGAAAAGAGATTGCGGCACGTCTTGCTACATGGGTGTTGCTCTCGATGCCTACCATCGAATCATGCAACCAAAGACTGCCTTAGTAGGAGTCATTGTTGGAAATGCCAGGGTGACCATCATCTTCTCTTATGTTCTCCACCTCAGAAATCTACAAAACTGAAAAAACCTAAAATAAAAAATTCAAGAAAAAAATCCGATCCTCGTCCGGTTGTAAACAATTTCATGCCTTCGTCATCCACTATTCGTCACGTCGTCAATTTTTCGCCGACGCTTCAAGCTAAGCTTATTTGTGGAAATAGAAAGATCCAAATCAGAGCGGTCATTGATTTATGCTGTCGAATGAGCTATATTAGCGATCACCTGGTAAAAGAATTAAAAATTCCAGTGATCGATGCTCATGTCCGCCTGATTGTCGGATCTATCTACGACGACGCTAAACAGATTTCCATAACGGCAAAAGTAAAAAATGCATGGTAAAACCCCGCCGGAAGACGTTTCAGAAGAGGTGCGAGAACAATTTCCACGATTTCAGTATGCTGATCCTTCGTTTTTTTCATTCCGGGCAGGTTGCGTTGGTACTCGGTTCTGATGTAAGTTCCAAAGTCTTGACTGGGAAAACTTTTGCAAGTCCAGGTTCCTTATTGGCCCAATATTCTATTTTTGACTGGGTTGTATCTGGTACTTCACCCATTTAAATGTACCTTTCAGTTGATGGATCTGTTGTAAAAACCATTCACCTTTCAGTTGATGGATCTGTTGTAAAAACCATTCGCAAGTCAGTTGATCGGTCTGTGGTAAAACCATTCGCAAGTCAGTTGATGGGTCTGTGGTAAAAACCATTCGCAAGTCAGTTTATGGGTCTGTAGTAGAGATGTGCAAGTGAGTGTTTTCTGATTCACGACACACACGCTCACGAAGAAAAATATTTTACTCACGCACTTTCACGCACGAATGATTTTGAAAATTTTCACGATCACGCACGCTCACGAATAAAACATTTTTAATCACGCACGAGTGCTTTACAACTGATCACGATCACGCACGCTCACGAAAAAGTATATGTATAATATAATTTTCATGTTTTTTGGGTTGAAAAATAGGTTCTTACATATACATATGTATATACATATCCATGTATATATGTATGTATGCTCGTGTTTTTGTAAAATTTAAAATGTAAATTAAAATAAAGCAAAGTTAATTTAATATAGTTTTAAAAATTCGTATTCGCGGATATCATTTTAAATATTCGAATTCTCGTATATCAAAAATTGACATTCCGCACATGTATGCATGTATACATACATAATATAAATGTGAAGGTAAGACGCATGATCAATTAAATAAATGATAATCAAATATATGAGAAAAGCATATTAAATGAGAAAACATACAAATTACTAAAATTTTTCTGTTACGTAACAAAGACTCCCCCACCCCCATAAGCTAATCGCTTTGCGAATTGTTTGTGTTAAAAAAAACTGACTCTTTAAAAAAAAACAAGTCATAACAAAACTCGAACCCCACCCATCCCCCCTACAGCGTTAAGTAATATATGGACGGCCCCTAAAGCAAAAAACATTTTCTGCGGTACAATTCGTCAGTAGTATTGTTGACAAAGGCACTGTTCAATCAGTAGTGTTTCTCAATTGATACTTCATACAGGGTATCTAAGAAACATACATACAGGGCTAGTTTTTTACTAATTAGTTAAACCTAGTTTAACATACGTTTGAGTTAACCAAGAAACAAAGTTAAACGGGTTTTAGCCGCCCATTGTTTTTCAGTGATGGTTTAAATTTGTCAATTTAGCTAGAAATGCCATACTTTGCTTTCAGTATAGATATGGCATTCTTGAAAATATTTTATATAAATAGGGCAACACATAAAAAGCGATATGACAATTCTTTAAATTTATATTAAAAAACTTCTATAAGTTTTTTGAAATTTTTAAGAATTTAAAAATAAGTAATATGGACTTAAAAATAGTGTCGCTACAAAAATAAACTACAAAAGAACATAAAATTTTAAATCCAACGAAATATTTGAAAGAATTCCAATTCATTACACACATAAAAATCATTTTGGCGTGTTCGTATCTCCTTTATATTTCTCACAATTGTCCTATCCAAGTTATTATAGGTTTAATAATCGCTAAAATCTTCGTCGTCATAAGAAGCATCCATTTTATTTATTTATTGAACTTTTCAGTAAAACTGTTTTTTTTCAATTGCGTAGTATTTATTTCCCCTCAGGAGAATAGGCTAGTATAATTACTAGAATAACAAGAACTAGCGCAAAAAGGGTTAAAGTTGTTGTGTAAAATTACTAGTGCTGATGAGTACTAGTATATGAAATAGTTCCAAGGCACCACATTGCAAAATAAATTTTGACTGGCTAACAGAGCCCTTGCACTGTATCAAAATTGGTATCATATAATTAGTAAAATTTTAGTTTGATCTAAAAATAATTATAATTAAATAATTATAATTACCCTTTTGTATTTCTGAATTTTTGATAAAAAATTTAGAATTTTAAGTAGAAGTTGTCACTGGGTAACAAAGGAATAAACCACCAATTTTATAGAATTTTTCTTTACAAAAGAACTGGTAATAAAGTAGTCCTAAACTACTACCAATGGTACTAGTAGTTTTCTAAACACACTCAATGCTAATTTGAGCATTAAGATAGTATAGGAAAGTTTACAGTTGGGAACTAGTATTGGTGATTTCTGTACTAGAAAAATACTAGTTGAACACTAGTTCGTTCTCCTGCAGGGTTTATACATGTCTATATATGTATGTATGTATATTTATCATTTGATAGTTCTAACTTGAGTTTAACTGCGCAATGTTGCCCGGTTAAAACTAGATTTTTAACTTGATAATCTTTATCTGAAAAACAAAGTTTTAAGTTTAAGTTTAACTGACAAGTAGAGTTTATCTTTATGTGAAAAACTAGCTCACATACTTACAAACTTACTTACAGACTTTTACTTATGTACTGAAAAATCAAAGTTTTAATTAAAACAACTTTGTTTTTTGTAGTAACTATTTATTTTCCAACGAGTAAACCGCTAACGGTTTACTTAAATACTGCTTTTGCCATCTTAATGATAAAATTACTTACTTATCGTTTGCTTTTTGAGTGCGACGCAAAGTTATCTTCTTACATTATATTCATATTTGAAGTGAATTTTATAATTACAATTTACAAATTCACCTATTATCAAGTTCTTCGAATTTAAAGGTAAATAAAGAAAAATTCAAATATTTGTATAAGAAAATTTTTACTGTGTTTTATTTCCCAAAATTTCTCCCTTCTCGCCCAAACACATACAGTAAAAAATTTAAGTCTTCCCCTAGAAATTTGTTACAAAAATGTGTAATTATCTTAACATAAATTTGAGAATAAATGAAGTTATATACATAACTTCATATCTGTGAATTTTAAAAGTGATTAGGTAATTACTTATCTCATAATAAATGTAGTGTTCACTCCAGGAGTAAATTTTAAATCCACAAAAAGGAGGAGAAGTAAACCAATCAACCAACGTACATATAAAAATATACAAAATAAATATGTAATGGAATTGGGACTTAAACATTGCCGGCCACCTTGCGAGAACTAAATTCGATGCAATTAAGAATATAGATTTTATTATACTACATGGATGAACTTCAAGATTTAAATTTTGTTTCAACTCTGTAGCACAAGTTTTAGGTTCATCTCTTACAGATCTCAATATTCTTTTTATTTCAAATTGGCTAATTTGTCTCTTTCTTCCGAGTTTCTGCTTTTATATCCCATTCTTTGGCATTAGATATCATTTTAGCCGAACACCCAAGAAGGTTTTGAATAACTTTATATGTTTTTTCCTTCTGAAAGTAACTTTTTTATGAGTTCTAGTTTTTCACTGGAACAATGTTTATTTCTGCTCATATTTTACTTATTGATTTTTCTCACCACAAAAGACTTTAACACAAAAACACTTTAAACAAAAAAAAATATTAAAAACATAAAGCTGTATAAATGTTCTTTGTACTTTCGTATTCGCACTGCTATTATTTTGCAAACCAAATAAAAAGTAGCGTGGAAAAATATAACCGTATTTTTGAACAGTTGATATTTTTGGTAATACATTTTATTGCTTTAGGGTTGCCATTTGGTAAGCATTAAATTGCAGAGATAATAAAATCACTTAAATGATTTATTAGAAAAAAGACCACAATTTGTGAATTTTAGTCTCCAGCTGCTATTATTTTGCACGATACTGAAGAGAAACTGCTCTGCTGAATTTGCTAATCCGTACACGCATAAATACGTTTATACGTCCTTCGTTAGATCTAATTTGGAATATGCTGCTGTTATATGGAATCCTCATGTCTCAAATCTTATCTCTCGTATCGAGAGACTTCAGCGAATCTTTCTTAAATTTGTTACACGCTCATTACCTTATTTAACTTCTGTTCCTTATGAATCTAAGTGCCTTTTTATTGGCCTACGTACTCTAGAAGGACGTAGAAAACTCCAATTCGCCCTTCTTGTTTACGATATTATTAACGGATACATTGACTGTCCTGATTTGCTTCATGCTGTGCCATTTTTTATACCTCCCAGAATTTTCAGGTTAACTAAGCTGTTTGATGTTCCTTTTCATCGGACTAATGCTCGTAACGGCACACTAACCCGTGCTTTCGTGTTTCTCAATGAAATTAACTTTAAATTGCAAAGAGAATCAAAGTCTTATATAGAGTTCAGCACTGAGAAAAATGTTTTTATTTAAACTTGTTATTCAAAGTGTAATAAAATAATATTGTTATTTGAAATTGTGCTATCATTTTATAACTTTGTATATTCATTCTTTAAGAAATTAGCTCTCTGTATTTATTTTTGTTGATCTTTTACTATTTTGCTATATACATATATATACATACATATATGTTATTCAATCTTAGTTATTAAGAAAAATGTACCTTTTTACCGTAGTCTGAAAGGACTTTCTGTCCATAGACTGAATTAAATAAATAAATAAATATGTATATGTAAATATATCAGAAAAAATTTCATTCATTGTAATATAAAATAAGCGTATTTAAAAAAGGGATATGGTTTTTACTACAGACTAGAGATGTGCAAATGTAGTGATTTTATCGTGTCACGCGTGATTCACGTGATTCGTGATCAAATAATCACGCGTGAGTGCGTGAGCGTGACTGAAAAAAATTTACTCGTGCGTGAGCTTTTTTTAATAATCGCACGAATTCTCACGCTCTCAGAGATAACATTCCTGCATGGGTACATATGTAACTGTATTAAATCATTTGAAATAAATTATTTTATCTATATAATTAATAGGCGAACATGTTTTTTGTAATCCCTTTTACGCTGGTACCACTGCACCGATTTTAAAAAGATTTATATGGTTTTAAAGAATTTTTTGTACAGATGTGCAGAACATATTTATTTCTTGAAATCGGTTTAGTATTTTGGGAGCTATAAGCGTTTAAAGTTGCTACTACTACATGCACACATATTACACACGCATTTATTAGCTTACAAGTAAAAAAGAAACAAAACATGAGTGTGTGTGTGTAGTATTTCTCTTGATCTAACAATTGTTTTTCTCTTATTTGTTGTTGTATGAAAGCCATAATACTTTAAGGAAGAGAGTTGAATAAATTGAATTAGCTTGGTTGAAGGGATTTTGTTTATGTTTTTTTAATTTCATGTATTATTTAATTATGGTTGCATATGTATGTAAGTATGTGTGTGGCTGTGTTTTAATAAATTTTTTATGAAGTTTAGATACATTTTCTTTGAATCATAATAAAATTATTTACATTTTGTTTCTAGAATACGGACGACTGTGTCGTCCGTTTGGTATATCTAGTAATAATAAATGCATATATGTATGTATAGTAATATGTATGGTAGTATGAGCTTACAAACATAATGAATACCCCCAAACAAAATGTTTCCACTTTTTCTGAAGTCAGACTTGTCGTACCGAATTCGTTAAGACATTTCGGTAGTTTCTCTGAACAATTTTTTTTTAAACATTCCCAATAAACCACTCCATAAGCTAAATATAACTGCAATGGAGAATAAGCTTATCACTTAACACTTTTTTGTAAGTGGTATCACTGTTTGCAAGTTTTTTTTGTTGTTTATGATGACCAGTTATTTTGAACGCGTGAATTTTATATTATTTGTTAAAGTCGTAATTTTTTGTCTTGTTTAATTAGTTCAGTGTCCTAAAGTTAAGTGGAGTTTCTACAAAAATTTACATTTAAAAAATTGTAATTATTATATTGGAATATAAATTTTAATTTTAAATATGCCTACTATAAGCATGTTTAGAAAACTATTTTCCTGGAAGCATATTCTATAATTTAGAATTATAAGCTTGTTGTATACTATAGGCTAGCAATATTATCGCAAGGGTTCAATTTTCTTTATAAAATAATTGTTAATAAACCTTTCACAAGAGTATGCACAACACTTTTCTAAGCTTGAGGCTTATGGTAGTAAGTTTGTTATAAACTATTTCCATAGAGTTTTGGTTTGTTGGGTTAAAACTTTGATTTTTGAGTACATAAGTAAAAGTCTGTAAGTAAGTTTGTAAGTATGTATGTATGTTTCTTAGATACCCTGTAGGAAGTATCAATTGAGAAACACTACTGAGTCAGTGCCTTTGTCAACAATACTACTGACGAATTGTACCGCAGAAAATGTTTTTTGCTTTAGGGGCCGTCCACATATTACTTAACGCTGTAGAGGGCAGAGGTGGGGTTCGAGTTTTGTTATGACTTGTTTTTTTTAAGTCAGTTTTTTTTAACACAAACACAGTTCGCAAAGCGATTAGCTTGTGGGGGTGGGGGGAGTCTTTGTTACGTAACAGAAAAATTTTTAGTAATTTGTATGTTTTCTCATTTAATATGCTTTTCTCATATATTTGATTATCATTTATTTAATTTATCATACGTCTTACCTTCACATTTATATTATGTATGTATACATACATACATGTGCGGAATGTCAATTTTTGATATACGAGACTTGCTTAACTTTGCTTTATTTTAATTTACATTGTAAATTTTACAAAAACACGAGCATACATATATACATAGATATGTATATACATATGTATATGTAAGAACCTATTTTTCAACCCAAACTTTTGTAACAAAATCATAAAGCAAATACACGAATAGCATAGACAATAACTAATAATTGTTTTAAGGAATCTGCGGCTTTTTTTTCGTCCATAGACAAGACGATACAATCGTCCAACAGAATTAACGCATTAATTATTATTCTGTATTTTGTAAAAACAATTTTGAAATTTTTTAATAAAATTTTCCAACCAACAGGAAACAGAGGGGAAGTTTAAAATTAATACGGTAGCACGATTTTAATGGAAACTTCACAATCCTAATACTTGTGGGTTGGTGAATGTCAAGAAAAAATGAGAGAATGGAAGCAACTTTTATATTTATATCATGGTAATAATTGTGCCTTCGATGAGAAAGTTTAAAATTACATAAATATTTTTAAGAAAAATAAAAAGAGCACCACGTATTGAAATTTAAAGTTAAATCATTAAATTGAAATAAGTTTAATAACTTTCAAAAATAATAAAACATTTAAGGCCTTATTCAGAAAAAAATAATTTCTGCCGTATTCAGAAAAAATAATTTAGGTTTCCTAAAGGTTTATGAAACAAATTTTGTATGAAAATTTGTTTGGTAAACATTCAGTAAACATAAATAATTTTTTTCTGAATAAGGCCTTTAGACTATTCTAAAGTTCTAAGTAGAAAACAATGTCTCATGAACAAATTCTGCATGTTAAAACCTAATTAAAAATTCAATAACAAAAATTAAAAATTTTAAAAACCCCCGACTTTTTTCAGAAAAGATGTTATATCTTCTAAACGGCTGGACCGATTTTTTTCAAACATAGCTAAGAACCCTCTCGATCAAGTCATCTTTCAAACAGAAAAAACTAAATGAAAATCGGCCCAGCCGTTTGGCCTGTACATGGACACAGACAGGCACACAGATACACAGACACACACTCCAAACTTATAAATTTTCTAAAAACGAAAAAGTCTTATGGGATGTCAAAATTTTTATCGTATTATTTGCCACTTTGATGACATTTTGCGTTCAGACTATCACACTTGCACGTATTATTTGAATTTTTGACAAGTATAAATACAAAGTATAATAGTCTGAACGCGGCTTAAACGATAATACTTTTCATTAGATCAGGGTTGCATTTTCACACAAACCAAACTTCCAAGTCGGCTGTTTCGCCGCCAATAGCGTGTCGTCATTGATGTAATCTTTTGTCATATGTATATCGGCTCAAAATTTTGAATAAGTGAATCGTATGGAAGTATATTTCGTTGAAGTAATTTTTTAACGTTTTTGTAATATATTTTCTTAAATTTTTTTTTCTGTTATTTACATAGAATATTTTTAACTGCTGAATTTTTTCAAGTGTCGGCACGTGCCCGCCTGCATGAAACCGTTTTGCCGCCGCTAGTAAATGAATAACACAGACATTTTCATTGAACAGCTGTTTTGTTTTCTTCTAGTATTACACATTTGATTTGAAGTGTGATGGTCTGAACACAATATGTGATTTTACGTTAGATTTTTTTGGCAGTCGCAATGAATGTATTTAGATTTCTGTATCGTAAAATGTGAATAAAGTATTAATAAAGGGTGTTTTTTATTGAGGTATAGAACTTTAAGTTGGCATCACTTTTTTTAACTGGCGGCCATTTTGTCAGCTGTCAAGTGATTAATATTTAGTTTGGTTTGCCATTTCATCATGAACAGGTTGACAAAAGAACAACGCTTGCAAATCGTGCAAATTTATTTCGAAAATAATGGTTCAGTTCGCGAAGTTTACCGCAAGCTCCGTCCATTTTATGGTCGACATAATCGTCCTTCAGAGCAATTAATTCGGTTAACCATGGATCGTTTTCGCACTACGTTTACTCTATGTGATAATACGCATCCGCAGAGACGTCGAACAGTGCGCACCGAAGAAACAATTGCCGCTGTAGAGCAAAGTGTTGAAGAGGACCCGAATGAATCGATTCGCCACCGTGCACAGCAATTGGAGCCGACTAACCGACTATTTTGTTCCCGAATTGGATGGCATGAATGTGGATGAGTTGTGGTTCCAACAAGACGGCGCTACATGCCATACAGCGCACGTCACAATCGATTTATTGAAGGAAACATTCGATGAGCGCATAATTTCGCGGAATGGACCTGTCAATTGGCCACCAGGATCGTGTGATTTGACACCATTGGATTATTTTCTTTGGGGATATGTGAAGTCGCTCGTCTACGCCAACAAACCAGAAACGTTAGGGGACTTGGAAGCCAACATTCGTGGCGTTATTGCCAACATACGGCCCCATATGCTCGAAAAAGTGGTTGAAAATTGGACCTGTAGAATTAGCTTTATTCGAGCCAGCCGCGGCGGCCACATGCCCGAAATCATATTTAAACATTAATGGCACAAAATTATCCTTCCAATAAAGCCAAATTGATGGACATTAAAACGATTTTCTTGTGTTTTATTTCAATTCGAAGTTCTATACCCCTCAAAAAAACACCCTATACTTGTATAATAGTCTGAACGGGGCTTAAGGTCTAGAAAATAGCATAAACCTGCCAACAGGAGTCAGTTATTTTCGAAAACGGGTACACAAGACCCTTTTTTTTGTAGTGTTAAAGTGACATCGATGTCGACAACTGGAATAAGGGTGATTATTCTACATTTCGTCGGTTTGTTTCTGCTTTGATTTATGGGACAAAAATGTGTTTTCGAGAAAAACGATGAAGAATGTTTAGTTACAATGTTTTTTATTCAAACTTAAATTTTATAAACTTTTTACAACCAACATGAAAAGTTATTAAGACTTAAAGAAAAATTCATGGAGCCGATGTTATCATGCGTAAAATTTTATTTTGCCTTCGTTGAATTTTCTCTACATTTGAAGCTGAAGCAGTGCCCCATAGTTGAATTCCGTAACACCATATTGGCTTTAAAAGCGACTTGTATATTAAAAGTTTGCAGTCTAGGCTAAGTGTTGAATTTCTACCAATCAGCCAATGTACCTGAGTTAATTTAAATTTCATTTGAGTTAACTTAAGAGTCAATGTGGTGTTTCCATGTAAGTCGTCGATCAAGGTGTATACCACGATATTTCACATGTGAATGTTGAGGAACAACTTGATTGTTAATCCGAATGGGGGAGCAAGTATCTCTTCTTAGAGTGAACGTTATATGGACACACTTTTGTTCATTGACTTGAATTCTCCATAAGTTTAACCAAAGCTCCATCTGGCTAATGTGTTCCTGGAGTTTGCGGGATGCCTCATCAGGGTTTTCGTGCATACTATAAGGCAGGCTGTATCGTCGGCAAATGTGGAAGTATGGATACTACTGCTCACAGGCATATCACAAGTATAAATCAAATATAAAACTGGTCCCAGTATACTCCCCTGTGGCACACCGGATGAAATAGTTTCAGGCCTACTCGTAAAGTCTCCTTCCACAACAGTGAACTTACAGGAAATAACGTAACTTTCCAAAAGATTTAAAATGTTTATTGGTAAGTAAGTCTTCAATTTTAAAATTAGGCCTTCATGCCACACTTTATCAAATGCCTGGGAAGCGTCAATAAAGAGCGCAGAACAATACTTTTTTTTCTCAAAAGTTCTTCTTATAAATTGAACCAATCTGTGAGTTTGTTCAATGGTGCTATGCTGATTTCTAAAACCAAATTGATGGTCTGGCATGCACCCACTACTAATTAGAATTGGGGACAATTTTGTTTTGAGCAGTTTTTCGAAAAGCTTTGACATAGTTGATTGTAGACTTATTGGCCTATATGACTCAGCCTTGGTTAGATCTTTGCCCGGCTTTGGAATCATTTTAACCTTGGCAAGCTTCCAGCTGTGTGGATAATACTCCAGTCGTAAAATGGCATTAAATATGAATAATAGGATTCTCATTGCAATACGAGGCAAGTTCATCAGCATCTGGTTACTAATTCCATCAATACCCGGAGCTTTCTTCGGGTTGAGTTCGGCAATTAATTTTTGTAAATCACGCGTCTTAAACTTTATGTGTTGAGGGGGTAGAGCGACTACATTCGGCAAATCAGCAACACCAGTACATATGTTTGGCGTAAAAACGGATTTTAAGTGCTCAGCAAATATTTTACCTTTTTCAGTATCGCTTCTTGCCCAACCTCCAGTAGATGTGCGTAGAGGTGGCTTAAACTCAATGGGTGTTTTAAGCTTTCTAGCAGCGCGCCACAGAGTAATTAGACGCTGGTGTGACATCAAGACCTTCCAGATAATTTTTAAGAGATGCAGTTTTTTCAGATGCAAGCAACTCTTGGAGTCGTTTATTGCACTCTTTAAATCTGATTTTATTTTGTGGTTATCTGTGCTGTTGCCATTCCCTTCTAGCTCTTCTTTTTTCACGTACGAGACGTTCAATGTCTGTAGAATAAATTTTATTAAGCCCAGTCTGCGGATGTGAGATAGTGGCATGTTCAGCAGCCTGTTTAATATTCTCGCTGAGATTGGCAATGTTAGATTCAATATCATCGGATGTTAATGTTTTCCGTACAATGACTACTGAGATATTTTTTGAACCCCAGCCAATTAACACGATTGGTCATCTTCACATATGGGTCAGGTAAGTTACTTCTTAATGGACCACAAATTGTAATGATCGTCGGAGAGTATTCGGACGAGAGATCAAGAGAAAGAAGCTTGAACTTGAATTAAATCCCTAGAGATATTTTTATGACGCCAAAATCTGTAACATCCGGAATTTTTTGTATGTCAGTAGGCCAATAAGTGGGCTCCCCACTCGAAATGACATCCAAGCCCATTTTTGAAATAGTGTTGAACAATGCTCGACCTCTGAGGGTAATATGACGCGAACCCCAGAACGCATGCTTAGCATTGTAGTCGCCAGCTGCTACAAAACAAGGTCCAAGAGATTTGTAGAAATTCTCATATTGATTCTCAGTGATTGAAAATCTGGGAGGGGAGAGTAAATTGATGATATAACAAAATTTTTACAAAAACTTTCAATGCCAATATTTGTTGCTTGTAGGTGTTCTACACAAATGTTATCAAGAACATAGTGCTTGAGTCTTGACTTAATTAGAATTGCTGATCCACCGCAAGCCCTTCCTCTAGGGTCCTTTGTATCATATATAGTGTAGCCATAAATTTTAAAAAGACTTCTCGAAGTCAAATGAGTCTCAGATACTAACATTATATCAATATTTTTTTCCGTGAGGAAGTGCTCAAGTTCATTTTTATGAAGGCGAATGCCGTTTGCGTTCCAGAAACATATTGTTAACGTGTACATGGCTTATTAATTAATGCTTGAAGAAGAGTATTCTGCATTCGCAGCATTTCTTGCGTCATGCTAGTCATATTTGTTGTAAAATTTTTTATAGTTTGCACCAGATTATCAATAGTAGCTTCAAGGCGATTAAAATTAAAGCTTGCGTCAGTATTTTTTGAATTATTTGGCGGGGAAACATTTTGTGTGGGAATTGAATTTGTCTTAGCAGCATCTGCATACGATACACGGGAAGTAACTGGTTGGCTCATTTGCGCAAAAGTGGCAGAGTAAGCGTTTGCTGATTGAGCTGGAGCTAATTTAGGTTTTTGCACCACAGTCTTCTTTACGAAAGAGTACACAGGACTACCTCTGTAGTTAGCGGTGTGATTACCTCCACAATTACTTCGTTTTTTATCACTTTGATCTTTTGGCTTATTGCAATTAGCAGTGCCGTGTAATTCGCCGTACACAACACAAACAGAGGGTAAATTGCAGTATGTTTTTGTATGGCCATATTCTTGGCAATTATGGCACTGTACAGGACCTGAACGCTTATGTGACTCTTCAACTGTGATTTTTCGTTACAAGAGGTATTTCAAATTACAAATTGGATGCGTCTCATTTTTTTTCAATTTTATATCATTAGGCTCAAGTTCAACACGAAATAGGGGTTGGGGAATCTTCTCTCTATTTATTATATTGGACACATTTTTTACCTTAAACCCCTGGAGGACGATATCTTTTATTTCTTCGGGAACAACATAAGAATCTATGCCCTTCAATACGATCTGCATGCCTTTAGCGCTCTTAAGCTGGTATGTGTAGAAGCTTGTTTTATTTTTTTCAAATTCAGCAACCATTTTGCGGAAATCTTTTTCGTCATAAATTTGGATTTTAGTTTCATCGATGTTGCCACGTTTTATTGGAACAATGTGAAATTTATTCTCACCGATGACCGAAATTAATTTTTTAACAAGGGCATTTGAATTTTTTTGTCTCAAATAGATTGGTGGCGGCTTGGTTATTTTATTCGCGGATACCTCGGGTTTGTCGTTGTCATCTTGCAAAATTTTAAAGCGGTTTTGGCGATTAGTTGAGGCTGCGCTGTTATCCCTAGAAATTTTTGGAGCAGATGAAATTTTTGAAGAATTCGGGCTTCGCCCACGCTTTACCACGGTTATATGTATATCTGTCCATTCCGACTTGTACCTTGAGTTTCGAGCCGCTGTTATCTGTAGTGATAACTTTGTTAAGTGATGAACACGAGCCTGAAGGGGATGATATTACTGGCTTATATGAAGAAGTACTGTTAATGCATCATTACCATTTGGCATTGGACAAAGCGAAGTTGATCGCTGACGAAAAATTGGCTTTGACGTTTAAAAAAATACTATCATCAGATTTAGACAGATTTTTTTCATTAAGAGTTTCAGAACGCACAGTAAAATAAGCATTTCTGCCGTTTAGAGGTACGCATATATAGTATTCCTCAATATCACTTTGTTTAAGTTTTTTTGTTTGCGGTTTTTTTTGTTTTTGTTATTTTTACTATGTAAAAATATTAGCAAAGCATAGAGCTAATTTATTAAAGACAGTAAGTATGTACCTATTACGAATAATATGTACTACGAATATTTTTTTGTTTGTTTAATTTTTTGTAAGTAAGAAAAATTCCGCTAATCGACTGTTCGCTATGAAGGTACCACGAGAACTCAATTGTGGAAATGACGCAAATTTCCACATCTATATCTCCAGATGTATTACGCAAATTTCCACATCTATATCTCCAGATGTATTAAAGATATCGGAAAACTGATAACGAATTTGGAAAGATTATTCATACATAATCAATCAATAACTCAAATCTTTTTAAAAATGTCCAATACATCAAAGCAGAAACAAACGGACTATTTATGAAATTAAGCTAATTTTTCGAGTTAATTTATTAATTATACTTTGCTCTTGTGTGTTTTAGTCGTTTTTTGTTGCTTAGTTTTTGAAATAAAAAGAAAAATCGAAGAAACTTTACATACAATTTACACATGCCACTATAATGGCATGCTATTTCGAAAAATTCAATACACTCACGATTTTTCACTAAACACTCAAATTTTTCGCAATGGCAGCCCCAAGTGGCAGTAAAAATTTGCATGCGAGTGAAAATTTGGCAGTTGCATGCAGTGTGCACACTTAATTTTTTTTAAATTCGATAGAATCAACAAAAAAATTGGTAGATTTGAATGAAATTCGGTAGAAAATTTTTTTATTCAGAGAAACATAAAAAATAATTCAAAGAAACATAAAAAGCAACAAAATTTATGTACATACTTATATAAAGGGTATATAAAGGGGTAATTAATTAATAATTAACTAAACAGGTTCCAAAAGCGCATTTAAAACTTCACATGTGATTGGAAATTAAACTGCCATAAATAACGAAGCATTTCCAATAAAATAAAGTGTCATCCCCAGTTATTTGTCCTTACCCTTTATATAGATACGCTATGCATATCGTCGGTTTGTTTCTGCTTTGATGTATGGGACATTTTTAAAAAATTTGAGTTATTGATTGATTATATATGAATAATGTGTCCTCTTTCCAAATTCGTTATCAATTTTCCGATATCTTGAATATATTTAGCTGGAGATATAGATGTGGAAATTTGCGTCATTTCCACAATTGTTGAACATTGTAGTCTGTTTTACGGTAATCGAAAATTTTTTTGATATGTGGCACATTTCCCACGTAAAAGTATTAATATTTTTATTTGCAGCTGTTATGATGCATAATCTACTCAAAGAACGAAATAAAAAGCAAAACACAAAACCTATAAGGCTGTTTTCAAGTATATGTATGACGCTAATAAACACAAACACGCGCTTGTGTTTTTTAAGTTTTCATTTGAAAAGATATGTAAAGCTAAGTCTAGACGATATGTTGAATCAGCAAATATATGCTTACATTCATATGCTTAAAAATAACAACAAATCCTGCTGTCAGCATATACATACATATGTTAGGCGTCTACACAGTATGCTGAAAGTACCAAATTTTTTATAGTCAACATATGTCAGCAAATAATAATACAACATAGGAGTTAGCATACAATTTTTGTGTCTATACGATATGTTGAATTTCGTATGCTGATATATATGTTAAGCCATGTGAGCAGTTGCTTAAATGTAAAATAAATTTGACAATTATATTTCTTTATTAGTAATTTGTATAAATTATTGCTTTTAGTGGAAAAGTTTATATTTTTGGTGTATAATTAATATATAAAAAAACATAATGTCATCAAATGATATTTCCCTTGCCGTTATCCTAACTGCATTTGTTTTTGATGGTGATGCAGAATTAAAAGAAAAACGATGTAGAGTTTGGAGAAAGAAATTGTTAGAAAGAAGAGAGGAGGAGGGCTTCTCTGCAAAATTATACAAGGAATTGAAAGAAAAGCAAATATTATACAAAATTTCATACGTATGGATATAAATGTGATCGTTAGACCATTCAGTATGGACTTTTGGCCTAATTTGTTTGTAGGGTTTTTTCACTTTTTTGACTGCCTGCACTTTTTCAGGTGTTGCGCATGCAGAATCATCTGTATCAAAGCCACAAAATGATTCTAAACAATCAGCATTTTACAACAAACCTGTAATCACTGTTTCCATTTCTTTATACATATCGTTTGCTTAATCGGCAAATATGATGTCCCTTTTTAATTTTTCAGGAGAGTCTGTCTAAATTTATTTAAACTGAATATGTGTGAGGAAAACGAAACTATTAATTTGGCTATTTTAAATTAACACAAAAAATTTATTTGCTAAGTAAATGCAAATGATGAGATGCATATTCTTTTCCACTAGACTAATAGGTGTTTTTTTTAATTTTTTTTTTTTTTGGTCTTAGCATATTTACTTACCACTGTATAACAGCAAGAAAAAATACCGTAACGACATTTTAGGTTTTGGAAATGATGCGTGTTTTGAGTTATAGTAGCATTCTACATTAAGAACTCAGTTTACATAAAAATGGACTTAAAATAATCCCGACTAAGCCAACGATATGTTTATGTTTGAAAATAAAACAACAATTTTTTATTGTAAGGAATAGTAATACTAAAATTATATACTTATCTATAATGAGTCACCCATTACAAATATCTTCCAATAAATAAACGTTTATTTTTACTATATTTTAATGAGCAGAGTTAAAATAACAATTCTATTTGCTATCAAATTTGCCGTATGCTGAAAAGGTTTAATAGGATTTTCAACAAACAACATATCTGACAGCATACATAGCAAATTTGTTACAAGTAAATATATGGTGTCTACACGATATGAAAAAATCTTGAACATACGTTTGTTGACAACTTTAACAAATGCCCTTCATATGTAGTTAAGCATACATATGTTGAAAAAATTTAGAGTCTACACGATATGTTGGCACTGATAACAAATTTTTCATCATAAATATGCTGATTCAACATATCGTCTAGACTTAGCTTAAGAAGTGTTCACATTATTATTAATATATGTACGTAGTTTAATATGGATGAAAATTCAGCGCCAGCTCCATCGGCTTTTGAGGAATGTATGTAAGTATTTTTAATAGCCTTATTCTTTAAGAAATATTAATTTTGTTTTTTTTTTTGTGTAAGTATATTGGAGAATGATTTTTCGCCACAAGAAGTGCTAAATTCTGATGAATACATTGTGGAAGAAAATGTATCGTGTCCAGATACATATAAATATGAAGAAGTTAATATTCCATATGAAGAACAAAAAGTGGTGTATTCAGATGAATATGTAGACATAGAATATATTGTGGAAGAAAATATATCGTGTCCAGAAACATATAAATGTGAAGACGCCTATTATGACGAAGTTATTATTCCACATGAAGAATATAAAGTGCCGTGTTCAGATGAATATGTAGACATAGGAGTAGAATACATTGTCGATGGAAATGTATCGTGTCCAGATAGTATGTTAAAATTTGATGACAACAATAATGAAGAAGTTATGCCAAATGAAGAACATGAAGTATATGTTCCTTCAGGTAATTATAAAATGTATATTTAATTAAATTTGTGGAAAACTTCATACATATTTTTTTCTTTTAGCTCACGCATTTCACCCAACAAAGAAAAGACAAACAAATCCAGCATTATGGAAGAAAAATATAAGAAAGCAACAGAGAATCTGGACAACCGTATAAAACTGCATCAAATAAAATTGTACCTGGTAAAACACTAAAAGCATCATGCAACG
Organism: Tachina grossa; assembly: GCA_949987645.1. Lineage (NCBI taxonomy): Eukaryota > Metazoa > Arthropoda > Insecta > Diptera > Tachinidae > Tachina > Tachina grossa. Next base: position 56,698,438 of record OX465277.1, on the reverse strand, counting down.
ACTGTTGCTTTAACTGTAAACATATTTTCTGCTGATGAAAGGATAAAAATATTTCAGTCGGTTTGGAATTTATCCGACGACGAGAAAAACTATTTTTATAATACATTTGTAATAAGAGATCATGTAAAGCGTCGCAAGACAAATTCTGAATGCAGTGTTAAAAAATTTTCTTATAAGTACTTTTTGGAAAAAAATCAATCCCTAGATCGCGTGTGCCGGAGTTTTTTCCTCAACACATTAAGCATTGATCAAAACAGAATATATTACTGTTTTAAGAATCTAAAAGATAAGGAAACTGGCTCACCATTGCAAAGAAGAAAAGGAAAAATTATTAAGAGTTACTTCAGCAAATAAATTGTCAGAAGTCAGAGAACATATTTCGACGTTTCCTACAATCGATTCCCATTATTGCAGAGCAAGTTCTACCAAAAAATATATTGAACCCAGCTTAAATTTAAATAAAATGTATAAGTTATACATGGAAAAATATGTAAATCCCGTTTCTGTACGTTTATAGAAAAATATTTAACAATAATATTTCCTTTCATAAGCCTAAAAAGGATCAATTCGACAAGTGTGTACAGTTTCAAAACAAAGAAAATATAATAACCAGAGGAAGTGTATTTTTGAAGAACACTTTTTAGAAAAAGTTGCTCTAAAAACTGACCGAGATAAGGACCGAAACAACTCGGATTCGTCAACATGCATAATTTGTTATGATTTGCAAAGTGTTCTTAATCTTCCTAAGGGCAATGCTTCAGCATATTATTACAAAAGAAGTATGTACAATTTAACAGCAACAATTATAATGCCAACCGTTAAACCCTTTACTTATTGTGCTTTATGGACAGAAGCACATAGTGGACGAAGTGGCAATGACATTGCTAGCGCTTTGATAAAAATATTAAATGAATTGGTTAAAGATTTTCCAAATTTAGATAAACTAGTTTTATGGAGTGATTCGTGAGTACCGCAGAACAAAAATAAAATTAACACTACATCCCTAAAAATGTTCCTTAAATCAAGTAAGGTTAATACCATTGTGCAAAGGTTTTCAGCACCGGGTCACTCTCTAGTTCAAGAAGTCGACTGTGTCCATAGCGTTATTGATGTGTACCTGAAGCATTTAGAAATTCATAGCCCAATTCATTTAATAAAATTACTTAAGGCTTTGTTTGTCATACAAAAAAAAAACTAGATTAATAGTTATAGAAATGGCAACAACCGATTTCTATTTACTCTGCTGTTGCGAATAAGTTGAATTTTAATAATATACCATTTTCTAAAGTTAAACTTTTGCTTTACAAAAAAAAAAAAAAAAAAAAGTTGAATTTTTGATGTATTTTAAGAACTCAGCAAGGGACAGTACTTCAAAATGCAACATCTACAAATCCGCTTCGAGAAAACATTTTCGAACCCCTCATAATATATTTGAGTATGAGTTAAAAATTATGCACTTTCGATTGTTTCTAAAGAGAAAAAGGCTGATATTAAAGATCTTTTGGTATATTTACCTAAAATGATAAAATTTATTTCCAAAATTTATTAAAAATTTGTTACAAATTTAATAATTTGTATACCATAGAACTAATGGGCTTTATAAGTGATTCGAATGAATTTTTAATTTTAAAAGACTGCTTATTTAATTGTTTTGTTTTTTTATTATTTGTTTTTTATTTTATTTTTTTTATTAATAAAATTTTTTTTATTGAATATATTCAAACTGTCTTTTATTTCTTCCGTTGTTTTCCTCTAAGTCATTACGTGAATAAAACTGATATTTTCAACTTTTATATCTACTTAAATATATACTACTGTAACCTACTTGAACAAGTAGTGAACAATATTGTTATGATTGTGGGATGCGTTGACAAAGATTTATGTAATATTTTCTTTAAGTCCTAATAACTTTTCATGTTGGATGTAAAAAGTTTATCAACTTTAGATTTAGATTTATTTATTTTCAATTCAGTAATAATAAAGCATATAGGGCCGAACTATTTATTACGTAAGGGTAACACATAGAAAAACTACACCTTATTAAAATTAGTAGGAATGATACACCAGAAATAATATTCAATACTAATAATTCAATACTAATACTAGAGAAAAAACAAAACAAACAAAAAAAATAATAATAATAATAAAGATAAAGAGTAGAACTTCAATTACAATAGTTTCAGAGATATTAAAAAACTAAAACATATATGAAAATATTATGTACATAAATAAGTATATATGGCTCCTCAATATTGGTCATATTCGTTGAAAAACACCGTATAATCAAAATATTGTACTAGAATTTCAGAGGCCCATAACTCGGAAACTAAGCCTCGCCGCCAATATTTTTATTTAATTTTTTTTCTTCTTCTTTTTCAATTTACTATAGGATAGGATACTTTTCTTTCATTTTTGGGAGGTGTCCCTAAACTAGATTTAAGCCGCGTATGTACTTATGTATTTTCAATAGAAGACAACTAATATGTTAAATTTTATCGAGTTTATTGTCAATGTGGTAATAAATTTTTCGAGTTTATTATCATTTCGTAATAAATTTTTTCAACGATGCTATCGAGAAAAAACTATCGATAGTATAATAAAAACAAAACTATCGATACTATCGGTAGTTTGCCAGCTCAAGTGTTCTTGTATTGAAGACGATACGAAAATGAAACCCACGAAAATTTGTCAATGCGTTGATTTACACGGGCATAATTGTGCTGGCATAACATGCCAGTTTGAAGGTGAGAGAGGCAAAGAGAGTGGTTTTGAGTTGGCATAACTTTTCAACCAGCTTTAAACCCGCATTAGCAGCATAAAACCAATACACACACACAACTTAAAAAACAGCAAATGTTAAATGAATAATAAAAACACTAACACACACACAGCTGTGTATACGAATACATTTTGTGCCGGATGAATTAGTCTCGTGCAATTTGGAAAAGAACAAAAATTGTGCGGCTTAAAAATTGTTCTCGTCTAAACTACCTCAATAACATTTAATTCCCAAATTGGGGACAAATCCCAACATCCGGGTACACTGAATACAATTACAAGATTGGCAGCACTGTTCACAAAACATGTAGGTACGAAAAAAGGAGAATTATATGCTGATGTCGGCCATTTTGTTAAAGATACGAATTCTGGTGTAATTTACATTTCAACTAACAAAGACATTACACAACCAATAATACAGGCGTTATAACAAAATTTGGAATTTTCGTGACTTACCTGCTGATTCTGGAAATTTCCCCTATTATTTCCTCCACCACCCCCGCGATTGCGATTGTTACGATTATTGCCAAATCCTTTATTACCAAATCCACCTCTATTGTTCTGATTATTAGTGCTATTCGAAGCATTTCCTTGATTAAAACGTGGTTTTTTCTCAGCTGGACCACCGTCCATTTGTGGTTTAACAAAATTCTTATTGCCACCTTGATTTTTCTGGGGTCTTTGAGGCAATGGACCACTACCATTAACTTCTGCTTTAACTGCACCTTCCATCTTTTTCTTTAGGAAACAACTTTTTCTTCAAAAATTCAATTCACAAATTAACTTTTAATACACGATACGTATTTCACAAATGAAGTCACCAATACGACAGCCGGAAAAGGAATGAAAAAATTCCATGAAAGTGAAGACAACATAAAATGGCGGCCAGCGTGGATCTACACAGAGTTGACTTCAATCGTTAAGTTTAGGGTTGCATTCTACACTGAAAAATTTTGATACCAAAGTAATTTGATATATCGACGGTTTGTTTCTTCTTTGATGTATGGGACATTTAAAATAAGATAGAGTTATTGATTGATTATATATGAATAATGTGTCCTCTTTCAAAATTTGTTATCAGTTTTCCGATATCTTGAATATATCTGGAGATATAGATGTGGAAATTTGCGTCATTTCCACAATTGTTGAACATTGTAAAGTCTGTTTTACGGCAATCTGCCATTTTTGTGATATGTGGCACATTTCCCAAGTAAAAGTATTGATATTTATATTCGCAGCTGTTACAATGCATATCAATGCATATTCTACACAAATAATGTGAAACAAAGCACAGTACAAAAATTTAATTATTGTGAATGAAATGAATTGATTTTTGTATATTATTAATACAATTTATTTTATTAAATAAATTCACCGTCTTTTATTTCTTCCTTTGTTTTTCCTCCAAAAGTCATGTTATATGAATAAAGCTGATATTTTCACATTTTTATCTACTCAAATATATAAAATAATGTAACCTACTTTAACAAGTCTTGTCAAAAGTGAACAATATTGTTGTTATGATTGGGGGATGCGTTGACAAAGTAGTTTATCATTTATTCTTTAAGTCCTAATAAATTTTCAAGTTGGATGTAAAAAGTTTATCAACTTTAAGTTTGAATAAAAAACATATGTATCTATTACTTTTATTATTAAAGAAAAAATTCTATCGTGTATTTTTATAAAACTAATGAACTAAACATTCTTCATCGATTTTCTCGAAAACACATTTTTATCCCATACATCAAAGCCGAAACAAACCGACGATATGGTCACAAAACATACAGAAGTGTCACGAGACGGAAGATACGGGTATTTTTCAGTTTGTCTCGTTTTCCCTAAAATTTTGTCGTCGGTTTTGTTTTGCTACGTCTTTCTAGTGCAATAGATTTTTATTAGCTGTGTTAATTGGTAAGTAGTAATACACTAGAGTATCAAATACACTATGCTTTTCTCTTTCTTCCATGAATTTTAACAAAAACCTGATTGGAGCCCCGTTCAGACTATTACACAAGTATTAATAGTTTCATCACATTTTACGATACATTAATTTAAATACATTCCTTGCGACTGTCAAAAAATCTAACGTAAAATCACATATTCAACGAAATATACTTCCATAAGGGGTTTAGACACGGTCAAAATGCTTGCTGAGATTGGTTATAGTATGAGTGAAAATTTGTTAGTATGTGTGACACCAACGATGCTTGATGGAAAATCAAAAAATTTTGATTTTCGGCATGCTTGCTGTCACTTGTTAATGAGTGTATATTGTTACCCCATCAAGCGCGTACAAATTTTCATTATAATTATATTTCCATTATGAACGGTTGCCCAAAATATCGGAATTAAAATACATAAATTTGACTGGCGAAGAAAAAAGAAGTGTTAGAACTTTCTTATTTTGCTTTGTTCTTTTTTTGTAAGCAGTGCTGCCATTATTGTTATTTAATTTCTGTATTTAGAAATTTTTATACATTTAGTTCAACCAAACGAACAGCACAAAATCAAAATAAAAATTAATGCTTGGTGGGGCATCAAGCATGGTAACGTCAAGCCAACAAGCACACGTACACGAACTTGACAGCAAGCATTTTCATCGTGTCCAAAGCCCTTTAAAGATTTTGAAGTGTTGAACTAAAAAACACAATGAAATACTGAAGTATATTTATTTGACATAATGTCTTTATATAATTTCAAAAATTGGCTTGTTTTTATGGTTAAGCAAATGTCTATGTATATGCATTTCGTTCCCGCTTGTGGAACTCGTCAGTAGACTTCAACTAAAAAAATTTTTGAATTCGTTAACAAACTCCGTATGTTTATAGTAAGACTCTTAATACTATATTGAGAATCACAATATACAAACATAATAAGTTTGAAAACCAGCATCTTTATTCAACTGTGCATCTATTTTATTTTCCACTACCTTTTTACCATTAGCTGCCACATTGGGCATCAATAAAAGTATAAAAAAAACAATGTGTAAAAGGTTATTAGTGGTAAAAAAGGTGATTAAAATTAGTTTCCAAATAATTAAAAACTTCGGTTTAAGCATTTTCATTAATAAATATTAATTTGTACCATTTACTTCCAAAAAGTACATTGCGAATGAGACCACAAAGAATAAAATGAAAATACATTTGAACAAGTGAACATTTGTACAAAATTAAATCAAGGAATTTGTTGTGTTGAATTAAAAAAAAGATTAAGATTTGTTTTCATATAATCCCTGATTCAACTTTAAGCTTTTTCATTCATAATTTTAATTTTAACCTTTTACTTGCAAAAATCTCATGATGACACAAAGTATAAAATGCAAAAAACATTAAATCAACGCAACTACGAAAGAGGCATTAAAGAAGACACGGATACTGTGTGAACGAGACGTCCCGAATTCGCATTTATCTTCCGTCTCGTGACATCTCTGTGAACTTTGTGCTTTTACGTGGAAAATGTGCCACACATCAAAAAAAAATGTCAATTGCCGTAAAACAGATTTTACAATGTTCAACAATTGTGGAAATGACGCAAATTTGCACATCTATATCTCCAGATATATTCAAAGTATTGGAAAACTGATAACGAATTTGGAAAGGGGACACATTATTTATATATAATCAATCAATAACTCAATTTTTTAAAGCAGAAACAAACCGACGAAATGACTTGTCGAATATCGCCAAATATCGCCAATGTAATAAAAAAAATAAATTTTAGCAACAAAATATATTTTTATTTTGTAATTAAATTACAAATCGTCGGTTTGTTTCTGCTTCTATGTATGGGACATTTAAAAAAAATGAGTTATTGATTGAATATATATGAATAATGTGTCCTCTTTCCAAATTCGTAGATATAGATGTGCAAATTTGCGTCATTTCCACAATTGTTGAATATTGTAAAGTCTGTTTTACGGTAATGGACCATTTTTTTGATATGTGGTACATTTCCCACGTAAAAGTAATAATATTGTTATTCGCAGCTGTTATAATGCATATCAATGAATATTCTACTCAGAGAACGTGAATCAAAGCAATACATAAACTTAACTATTGTGAATGAAATGAATTGATTTTTATTTTTTATTAATACAATTTCTTTTATTAAATATATTCAGCGTTTTTTATTTCTTCCTTTGTTTTTCCTCTAAAAGTCATGTTATATGAATAAAACTGATATTTTCACTTTTTTATCTACTTAAATATATACAATAATGTAACCTACTTGAACAAGACTTGTTAGAAATGAACAATATTAGGTGCGTTTGAGTACTTTTCCAGTAAAATCCAGTAACTGAGTAAATACTGAGTAATTTAAAGAAATTACTCTCAATAAAAAAGTTTGCACCTAAAAGTACGCGAACGGAAAAATTGTAAAATCCAGTAAAATATATACAATAGCTGATTACCATTTTTGGCGCTAAAAATATTATACATATGAAATACAGGATAGAATATTTTGTTTAATAATAAAAGTAATAGATATGGACATATGTTTTTATTTAAACTTATTTGGCTGGTCCACGATGTCGACAAGAAACTTTCTATAGCTTACTTACATATATTGAAAACAAAAATAAACTTTCTAATTTTGATTTTGTTTTAAATATAAGTAAGCGATAGAAAGTTTCTTGTCAACATCGCGGGTCAGGCCGTTAAAGTTTCTAAGCTTTTTACCCTGAACGTGAGAAGTTATTAGTATGATATATTCAAGGCAACGAAAAACTGGGAAAGAATTTTAAAAAAGTACTCAAAGTAATTTTTTTTAATATTTCATACGGCGAACCAGGAACCGTCTACCAAGCGATATGTATAAAAAAAATTTCAATATAACAATCTTTTAACTTTATTCACGTTTAAAAACAATCGGTTATGTTCTGAATTCCATGTGAAATTAAATCGTTCGAAAATGCAATAGCATTTTTATTATCCCTGCAGAAAGTGCGAATAGTTAAAATGTACTGAGTCGCTTTTAACTTTGTCACCAGTACTACTTTACAATTATTCCCCATACAATACTTTATGCTATAGACATTTAGCATGTGTTTGTCATTGAAAATCTACACTACAGTAACACTAAAACAATTGACTAGGTAGTGAATTCATAGTTCTTATGGGAACATGGAGACATACCAACCAGACATTCACTGGTACATTTCTATACTTTACGTACATACAAATTTATGTATATTGACAAGTTGTTGCAAAATCCACCAGAAATACACCACATCTGTTTTCTCTATTTCTTTTATACTGACGAATAGAAGAGAAATTTTAGACAATGTAACTACTACTAAAATTTTTGTGTTGACATAGAGACACTTTGCCCCAGTCTGACTGCAGGGATATAAATACATACATACATACGTATGTGAATACATACATATTTCCAACAATTCTATGGATATTCCGCACGTTTTAATTTCACGTGGAATACATATTTTTTTTGTTGTTTTAAAAATTTTCATAAAAAACTAAAAATTTTTGTTTCCCTTTGCTTTTGTTTGTTTATATTTAAAAACATATGGTTTCGTTTTACTGGATTTTACTGGCAAAAATTTGTCCAGTAAGAACTTGCATTTACTCAGTAAATGAACTGTCATTTTGCTCTCTCAATTCGCCCTCTCATTTACTGGATTTTGTGTACTCGAACGCAATCCAGTAAAAAATAATAAAAATTTGTACAAATTTTTGAGTTCTCGAACGCACTTATTGTTGTTATGATTGTGGGATGCCTTGACAAAGATTTTTGTAATTTTTTTCTTTAAATCTAATAACTTTTCAAGTTGGATGTAAAAAATTTATCAACTTTAAGTTTGAATAAAAAACATATGTATCTATTACTTTTATTATTAAAAAATATATTATATATTTTTATAAAACTAATGAACTAAACATTCTTCATCGATTTTCTCGAAAACACATTTTTGTCCCATACATCAAAGCAGAAACAAACCGACGAAATGTTGTTAAATTTTAAATTCAGTAGGTAACGTCTATCGTAAAACATAAAAATTATATTGTTAAGAAAAATTAAGAGAAGTGTTTACGTTAACATATAAATACTTGCGTATAAAAAATAATTGAAAATAACTTATTCCAAAAGATCAATCCAAATAAGATAAATTGAACTTTAGCACCACAATCAAAATTATTATGTATTTAAATATTCTGATAAAACTGAATGAGCGTTTACTTAAATATGTATTAAGTACGCATATCATATCTTTGAAGTGGTAAGTACCAGCAGCATCGTCGCAATCATACACTATAGGCGAGAACTCGTGCAGACTTTTTGGTGCTTCATAATCAAAATTGAAGCTTCCCCACTGTGTTTCTAAGCACCAAATGAGATTTTGTGGTCCACAATTTGTTTTAAAATTTCTTGAATTTCAAAAAATTTTTGTTTGAGATAAAGAGTTACAACCAACATTTAGAATTTTTATATAGAAAAAATTCCTCACATAAAAAATTATTTTAACATTATATAATAATGAGTTCAAATATCGCCAATCGCCATTTCCAAATTTTCATCGCCAAATATTAATTTTTGTCGCCGCCTTTGGCGAGATATCGCCACATCTGACAACACTGCTCATATGCAAAGTTTGAAAGTTTTACAATGAAAGCTTCCTCAGATATTGAGATGCAAAAAATTGCATATTATATCGTCGCTGTTTTAACTAACTGACCTAACTAACAACTTAAAAATTTAACAGAAGAGCAGCTTTTATGGTTGTTTCATACATTCATTTTTATGGCTGCGTCAGAAATCTTTTTAGTTAAAACAGCGACGATATGACATAGACCAGAGCTATTCAACCTTTTTGGTTCGCGTACCACAAAACTCACAACCAACCAAGGCACATCAATCAGGTAACCGCGATTCTACAACAAATATTACAACAGCAACAACCACATGTACTTTGTTGGTATAAATTACCTTCTTACTTTTCAAAACAGGGTAGCATCGTCAGATTACATGTTTCTTATGCGAAATGTCAAACACCATACAAAACTGAATATCCGAAAAGTGTTTATGCATACCCAAATAAAAGCATGCTTTTAGGATTATACCTACACAATCCAAATTTGACATTTAGATTGGTATAATGACATTAGTCACCTGGTGTAGTGCTGCCACCTAATAAATGCGCCTTGCAACCAACAATTCGCGTGCCACCAAAAAAATTTTATGTGTATAAACAAGTATGGGCTCAATAAATAACCAAACAATTTTAAAATACGACCATATACATACGTGTATATAACATGCGAACATCTGAGCATATGGGTCGTTCTACAACAGAAATGCTCGGTATAACAAAAATGGAAATTCATGGAAAATACGTAAGTATACTTTTAGGATCAAACATAAACAAATACAACATATTGTTTTTTTAATTGCATTACTTGGTTAGTTCATGAAAAAAATGCCTAAATTTTCGAAGATTTGGCGTACCACCGGGGAAAGTTTCGCGTACCGCGAGTGGTACGCGTACCACAGGTTGAATAGCCCTGACATAGACTAACAATATTCTGTGTTATATGACATACTCACTGAAGGCCGGGCACAATGAATCCGTCATACGTTAAACTTTGCATTTTTCAACTGACAGCAAAGTTGGAATACGTGGTTTCTTATGACGGCTGTTACATTCAGTACGTGTCCGTCAACGCAAAGTACAAAAACTGGTCAACTTTTAACTTTTTCCATACGTTGAGTAGTTTGACAGATATTGGTTGGTTTTTTTAGTATGTTCTGAATTAGGTTTTTGTGTTTTGTGACAGCAAAAATAAAATTAAACAAAAATTAAACACGGGCTCTAATATTCAACACTCTAGATGATGAAGCTGCCTGAAAACACTTTTTTCTTTTTGTTGCTTATCACTACTTATGTATTATTAATAACTATCACTAAGCTTATGTCCGACATTGGTCGGGCCTAATAATTTTTTTATAGATTTAAGATTTGAAAACTTATTGTTAGTTCATATTTGAAGATACAATAAATAAAAAAAACATGCATTAAAAAAAAAACAAAAAAATAAACGAAATAAATAAAAAAATTTGAGTTTAATAAATAAAATGGAGAATAAACCTATTGAAGCTGTTCAAATGCTTCCGTCAATAAAGTACTCATTGTGCCAACCTTCTCCGTCGTTGCGATGATGTCAATTGAATGAATCCGTATGACGGATTCATTGTGCCCCGGCCTTGACTCATTAAGAAAATTAACAAAGCACTTCTGCTATAGGCATGATACAATTATAACAGGTACATGCACAAGCCCAGCCTGTTATTGTATACAATACAATTAGTTGTCAAACTTTGCAAACAAAGCTGCAAAAATGTTAGTGTATGTGTGTGAATAAAATGATTACAGTGTTGCCATTGAGTTTACACATGGATGTGTTTCCAATTACACAATGAAGAGAATTACACTACAGATGTTTTTTGTAGGTTAAAATGAAAACAAAACTAAATAAAAATAGAAGATAAAACAGAATTACACACAGATTATACATTAATCTAATTACATGGCCTACACATGAGAGTAATTGCACACTCTGTGTAATTACAAACCCATTGGCAGCACTAAATGACTTTAATCATTCATGAATGCCGCGTCTGCAATTGTACTTTAGTTACCCTGTAATTGTTATTTTTATAAACAAAAGGCATCTGTTTCTGACAATTATACGTTTGTTCATACCAACAAAATGCATGTGTTTTTTGGTGTTGTAATTTTGTTGTAGTCGTGCATGTACCTAGTATAATTGTACTGTATTTTTGGCAGCCACCGCTAATCTCTCGGCTAAAAATCGGCTTAAAAGTATCCGCCGACTTTTTTTATTTTGACAAGTTTTTATGCTGAATGTACTTTACTTGAGGGTTACACGATCAAGTTTTGCCTTTAAAATTTCAATAAATTGACACTTTTTCACTAATACATTCATACTTTTAGAATTTGATTCAACTTTGACTTCAAATTTTCTTTCCAATTGTGTGTTCAATTTATAGGCAAAAAAAACAACTGACAGAAATTACAATGAGCATACTTTTCGTTTTTGTTTTCAAATTTTCTGCCAACTTAGTATTTTTGTGTTCTTTTATTACTAATAATGTTATATTCCACCGAAAAATTTTAATTACACTTACATAAATAAGTTTAGGAACGCACAAAAAATGATAATGATGTATTGCGGTTTATAGACCCATATAGAAGTCATGAAGTTCTGTTGTCTTAAGCTGTTTTTGATCAATTTTTGAAAATAAATTTGTTTGGAAATTGCGTGCAGCCTACATCACAGCTTTCAATTTAAACGAATTTTGACAACCAGTATGTGTGAAAAACTTGAAAGCAAATCTTGGTCGTGTAACTGGAGCGTTAAATAAGCTTTTATATGGAAGATAAATCAAAATCAAATGTAAAAAATGTTGGCACTACAGTTCGGCTATAACGAACATCGACTAGAATTGGCCGTAAATTTTTGTTTACTTTGTTAGCTGATTTACTTTAAACAAATTTTTATATGGAAGATAAAAGAAAATCAATGTCTTAGAAAATTATATGCAATTAAGTTCGGTTCTAACAAACCTCGGTATTATGAATAATCGTATACAAAGAACAATTGAAAAACCGCATGGAAATAAATTCGCATACATATATACATTTAGTTATTATTTTTCGAAATTCATTTGTTTCTATATTTATGATTTGAATAGGATAAAGTTCGTATCGCTTTTTAAGCCAAATTCCATGTGATAATTATTAATGAACAAATAACACCAAAGTTAGTTGTAAATATTCTGACAACACATAGTTGAACGGAAAACGTTCAACTATGTGTTGTCGAAAACGGCTAGCTGTTCCGTTCAACTATGTGTTGTCAGAATATTTACAACTAACTTTAGCCTATTCAAATCATAAATACATACATTTAAGTTCGGTTATAACGAGCAAGTTATAACATTCAAGTTTATTTGCAGTTATTTTTCAAGTACACATCACTCATTTACTTCAATAGCGTCACAACTTAGAAAAACCAGTTTTGCAGAAAACGCGTTTTAAGTTTTCAATTTGAATACAACCCAATGAAGACATAAAAAAATATTCTTCTCTCAGCAAGTGATGGTACAAGCTATTTATATGAAATTTTTACACAAGATATAATACGAAATGCCGCATCTTTCTGCATTATAAGCTCAAAAAAATTTTTTTTGAGTTATGACACTATTGATGTATATGAGCGATATATAATTGAATTCTAATTTTATTGGGTCAGTGGACCAAATAAATTATTTTTCAAGTTTTTTCTTTGTGAGGACCTGACTCCTTTTGAAAAATTGTTGTTTATAAACTTTTTAGGCTAAAAATTTCTAGTCTTTTATATTTCTATTCATGATGATAATGTGCCAGTTGAAAAGGACAGAGTTACATAAAGTAATGAAATCGATAGTACACTATTGTGTCACAAAAGCCCCAAGTATTTGCAAGATTTCGTAAAAGTAGTCTGGATAGGCGTGTCTTCGTCTAATTTTCTAAATATATTAATAAATTAAAGTCTGCTTAGTAGAGCTGCAAAACTATCGATAGTACTATCGATAGTTTTGTTGTAAATGAAATATCGATAGTTTTTTCCACTATCGATACTATCGGCAAAAAAAGTAATTAAAAGAGTAAAAATAATCGAAGTCATTAAACAGTAGCCGGCAGCTTTGAAGCAAATTATCCGTAGTTGATTTATGCATTTGTACAGCGATGGAAAAGTTGGTACAATTGTATAATTTTAGAGCTATTTGAATGCAAAAAGTACCGTAGCACCGCAATGTTCCATTTAGCACTACTGGAATCTCTTTATATTATATTACCCAAAAATAGCATTAAAATATAGTAACCCCCTTATGCAAAAAATAATGCGTGCTTGAAGTCTACATTAAAAAAAATTCCATAGAAAAACCGGTTTTAACGTTCACTTATTTTTTTTGCACAAGGGGGTTAATCTTTAGCTCGTATTAGAAAATTAAGTAAATCAAACGATGTTTTCCGGTACTTAAAGAATTGCTGGAGGAATGTTATTTATTCCAAATTCATCTGCAAATGTGGAAATTTTATTTTCCTACCAAGGAGAGAAGCCGACTATTTGCATCGACTGTGAACAATCGAATAAAAAAAAAGGTTATAAACGTAGTATATCGTAAATGTTACTTTTATATTCAGATCCCAGCAACTAATATTCTTTGAGCTAGTTTTTCACATAAAGATAAACTCTACTTGTTAGTTAACTGCAGTTTAAACTTAAAACTTTGTTTTTCAGATAAAGATTATCTAGTTAAAAATCTATGTTTAACCGGGCAACATTGCGCAGTTAAACTCAAGTTAGAACTATTAAATGATAAATATACATACATACATTTATAGACATGTATAAAATAAATACTACGCAATTGAAAAAAAAACAGTTTTACTGAAAAGTTCAATAAATAAATAAAATGGATGCTTCTTATGACGACGAAGATTTTAGCGATTATTAAACCTATAATAACTTGGATAGGACAATTGTGAGAAATATAAAGGAAATACGAACACGCCAAAATGATTTTTATGTGTGTAATGAATTGGAATTCTTTCAAATATTTCGTTGGATTTAAAATTTTATGTTCTTTTGTAGTTTATTTTTGGAGCGACACTATTTTTAAGTCCATATTACTTATTTTTAAATTCTTAAAAATTTCAAAAAACTTATAGAAGTTTTTTAATATAAATTTAAAGAATTGTCATATCGCTTTTTATGTGTTGCCCTATTTATATAAAATATTTTCAAGAATGCCATATCTATACTGAAAGCAAAGTATGGCATTTCTAGCTAAATTGACAAATTTAAACCATCACTGAAAAACAGAATGGGCGGTTAAAACCCGTTTAAATTTGTTTCTTGGTTAACTCAAACGTATGTTAAACTAGGTTTAACTAATTAGTAAAAAACTGGCTCTGTGCACCTTCTGGCGTTTTGTTAATTGATTTTTAGTTAATTAAAAAGTACAAGTATTAAAAAAATATAAATAAAGAATTAGGTACAATCGTACTGAAAAAATTAAATTTTTTTTTGAAAGTTAGTACAATTTGTAAATATGACATCGCATCCCTGCTTCTGTATACATAAGTACTTAAATACATATGTATGTATATGAATTTATTTATAAATCCAAGTGTTATTCGACAAATAGTAGTCACAAGTATCTTAATAAATTCAACATCGTCGACACAAAGATAAATTTTGGTGGTACTGATATCGCGACGGCCGCCAATCGTCTCTTACGATAAAACTTTACAGTTAGTGTCTTAAAAGTTATTAACAATTTTCGCATTTTGATAATTCTAAACCATGGGTAGGCCCATAAAATTTTAAGTTCAATAAAAAAGTATATTTTCGATAATATGCCGCTTACGATAAAATCGAAAAAAGGCTTTATATATTTTTATATACTAATGAAAATGTTGAGGACACTGGATTTTTTTTCGAGTCAAATGTAGTTTATGTGGCAACTTTTATAAAACTATTCGATGCTATCGATAGTATCGATAGTTTTACATAAAACTGTCGAAACTATCGAGTGGAGCGACTATCGATAGTTTTGCAGCTCTACTGCTTAGCCGAAGTACATTAAACAGAAGGTTGGAATTTTATAGACGTATGCATGCTCACTCTTGAAAACGCAAAATCATTGCTTTGCGTAAGTGCAATGTGCACCCAAATTTGTTAAATTAGTAACTCACTTAAGACTATTTGTCCACAAAATTTCAGCTTTCTACCGTATACTAATATGTTAAATTTGTATGGGTGTAATCCCTCTAACTTTTTTACACCTAAGATATTTTTAACCAGTGTTTATCATTCGTGTCAAATTTCGTTGGAAACTGATAATAATGAATACTTAAATGGTATATTTAAATATTCTTACCCTAGATGATTACTTAATTAGGTATAACTGTGTACCAAATTTCAGCTCTTTACCTATAGCAGAAGTGCTTCGTTAATTTGCTGAATGAGTCAGTGAGTATGTTATATAATATGCAATTTTTGCATCTCAATATGTAAGAAAGCTTTCATTGTAAAACTTTCAAACTTTGCATATGAGTATTAATTATAATTATGGTTTAAATTTTATAATTTTACGATTGAGGAGAACAAAGTTATGATGGGCTAAAAACAGATCGAATGGCTTCGTGTAAATGTACACACTGCTTGCACAGAAAAAAATGATTTGTAAATATGTACAATTACCCCCAGTTTTTAACTTAAAAACTAAGTACGTAATTAGCTAATTTTTATTTAAAATTAAGTTGTAATTAAATACGATTTCATTTTTTCAGTGGTTAATTAAAGTTATTATTAAATTACTCAAATTAAAGCACTCAAAAGTTTCCAAATATTATGGAAAGCTTTCCAAAGAACAGCTGTTTAACATAAACTTAAAAGTTAGGTTATCAAAATGCAGAAAATTAAAATTGCATAAAAAACAAATTTTATGAAACAAAAGGAGCATCAGAATGCATTTTTGTATTTATTTATAACATGATATGAAACTATTAATTGTTTATGTTATGTATTTATGCAAATTAAACGAAATTCGTCCTAATACGACCACATGATGTTTTCAACCCAAGCACATGATGTTCATGTGTATGTTTGCAATAAACACACACACGCATAAATACATATGGTGCGCTCATAAAACTTAAATAATACTTAATTACAAAAGGTTGGGCATTTAATTATTATTTGATTATGCACTCAAAAACACAATTTCGTATTTAATTAGAACTTAAAAATAATTACAGTTTGATTATTAAGTTAAGAAATGGGCATTAATTTTTTTTGTTATATCAATTAAATAATTAATTGATTTTGAACCTACAATGATTTTTGTAAATAAAATTAAGGAAATTATAAGTTAAAGGAAAATCTTGAAAATATTTTTATTTATTTTTTCAACATTTATTTTTGTTAGGTTTCAAATTTATTTCAATTAAAGTTTTTCTTATATTAACAATGCAAATTGTTGAATTTCCGTATCATAATTGTTATATTAACAATGCTTTTTTTATACACAATCACAATTTTTCAATTTAACAAATAATTTTGTTGAGTAATTTAATTGACTACAAAAATTTAAATTTGATATATCAACAATGGTGATTGTTAATTTTTAAATTAAATATGAACAATTTGTTTTGTTAGTTGCATTTCGATGATATTTTTTTCTGTGTATGGGGCTGTCCATATATTACGTAACGCTGTTTTCAACGGTTTTTGACCATTCTCCTCCCCCTAGTAACAGATCGTAACAAAACTGTGAACCCCCTCTCCCCCCAGGAATAACGTAACAATGAGGTAAAAAATAAATTAAATATTACATTACAAATTACATGTGATAATTATTAATGAACAAATAACACCAAAGTTAGTTGTAAATATTCTGACAACACATAGTTGAACGGAACAGCCAGCCGTTTTCGAAGGCCACTAAACCTTCATCATCAGCGTTCTTTTGTGTTTGGTCCACTGTGTGTGGTGCCAGTTGATGTAGATTTCTGCTTTATATACTTAGCATTATTGCAAATGGAATATGAGAATTGTTTGATTCATCGTATTTCAATTTGCTGAAAGCTTTTTTGTATTGTAAGCTCAATTTTATTGTAATTTGGCTTAAAAAGCGATACGAACTTTAGCCTGTTAAAAATCATAAATATAGAAACAAATGGAGTTCGAATAATAATTAAACTTAACTAAAATTAATAGCCATGGGCCTGTGGCAAAAATTTAATAAAAATATACTTAATAGTAACAAACCAAAAAAGTTTGTCTTAAGTAGAACAAAAAAAAATAAGCAAATTAACTAACATGTGTATAATTAGTAAAAGAACAAAACGACAATGGTAAGACTGTTGTAAATATAGAGATGGTAAAATTGAGCTTACAATATAAAAAAGCTTTCAGCAAATTGAAATACGATGAATCAAACAATTCACATATTCCATTTGCAATAATGCTAAGTATATAAAGCAGAAATCTACATCAACTGACACCACACACAGTGGATCAAACACAAAAGAACGCTGGTGATGAAGGTTTAGTGGCCTTCGAAAACGGCTGGCTGTTCCGTTCAACTATGTGTTGTCAGAATATTTACAACTAACTTTGGTGTTATTTGTTCATTAATAATTATCACATGTAATTTGGCTTAAAAAGCGATACGAACCTTAGCCTGTTAAAAATCATAAATATAGAAACAAATGGAGTTCGAATAATAATTAAAATTAACTAAAATTAATAGCCATGGGCCTGTGGCAAAAATTAAATAAAAATATACTCAATAGTAACAAACCAAAAAAGTTTGTCTTAAGTAGAACAAAAAAAAAAAATAAGCAAATTAAGTAACATGTGTATAATTAGTAAAAGAACAAAACGACAATGGTAAAACTGTTGTAAATATAGAGACGGTAAAATTGAGCTTACAATACAAAAAAGCTTTCAGCAAATTGAAATACGATGAATCAAACAATTCACATATTCCATTTGCAATAATGCTAAGTATACAAAGCAGTATCTACATCAACTGACACCACACACAGTGGACCAAACACAAAAGAACGCTGATGATGAAGGTTTAGTGGCCTTCGAAAACGGCTGGCTGTTCCGTTCAACTATGTGTTGTCAGAATATTTACAACTAACTTTGGTGTTATTTGTTCATTAATAATTATCACATTTAATTTGGCTTAAAAAGCGATACGAACTTTAGCCTGTTAAAAATCATAAATATAGAAACAAATTGAGTTCGAATAATAATTAAAATTAATAAATTAAATAGTTTAAAGTTTTTATTAAAAAAATTAAATTTAATTCATTGTTTTAAATACGCACAGTGCGTAGACAAAAATTAAATAACCTTTCGTATGAACGTATTCCATGTATTGGGGAAATTATTTTTTAAAATTCTTCCCAAGTGCCATCAAACTCCAAAAATTATGGGTTTTTAGAGAGCTTATTCCTAAACTGTATGTATGTATTAGTGATGTGTATTGGAATTCCAAAACATTCGGCCGTTTCTAGATATTCGTTTTCGTTTAAAAAAATATATAAAGAAATTCATAAATCCAAAACGAAATTTAAATGAATGGCACACAAATATTAGTTTGCAATAATTAAAAAAAAATTTATTTTTATTTTTTTTTGCTATGCGTTTTTTGCATAGCAAATTTCATTTTCTAAAAGAGAACATTTTTAACCCGCTTACATACAGATTGTTGGATTATCAAATGTTTCAAAATTATGTCAATTACGAAAGATATGCAATTTTACTTTTCTTAATTTTTGTCCCTTCTACAACATAACATTTTGAATAGATATTTGCCCATTAAAAAATATACCTTAAAAATACCTTAAATTAGAGGGGCACACAATCTAGTTCTTAAACGCATTTCACTGTTGTTTTCATAATATTTTGTTTAAGTTCTGTTGCATAAAAAATTAAAATAATATCCTTATGAAAATACGTCTATGTATGCAAGTTTCCATTAACACATCTCTCAAAACTTAAACATTGTAGCCTCAAGTTGACTAACAAAAATGTTAAAACTTAATAATTTGATATTGTCATGTACATATGTATATGGAAGAATATATTTTTTGAAACACTTTTTTGTCTATGAGAATTGCAAGAAACCTTTTCTTAAACTTCTGCAAATACCATTTCCTTCTATGTATTTGGTGCATTTAATGTTAATATATTTTGCAGTTTAATATGGAAAGAAGTTTTTATGGACATATGTACATATATTAAGAATATTTAAAAATGTAAATGCATAAAGAGAGATGAGAAATTCAGGACCATGTATGTTCAGTTTGACTACAATTTATTTAACTTATTATAAAAACTTTGTATAGTTTTTAAATGTTATTTAAATTTTTGGATAATGTTCATAAACTTTAATGTACGCGGACAGAATTATGAAGTTCTTTTCCATACACATTTTTTTAATTTAATTTTGCAGAATAAAATGGACCCCCAATTAATTGTCCATAAATTTCACATACAATAGGTATTCTTATTCGCGTATATCGTTTTAAAAATTCGTATTCGCGGATATTGTTTTAAATACTCGAATTCGCGAATATCAGAAGTTGACATTCGGCAGATGTATGTAGTATACATACTCGTACATTAAATAAATAAATGAAAAAATATACGTATTTTTGCACAAAATTAGTAATTTTTCTGTTACGTAACATTTTCAAAGACCTCCTCCCCCCGCTAACAAATCGTAACAAAACTCAAACCTCCCTCCCCCCTAGAGCGTTACGTAATATATGGCAGCCCCTATCTACAAATGTTTAAAAATCTGTCATAAGTAACTGCCAAATTGTAAACAATAATAGAAAGGGGTTATTTCATTCACTTAAACTATTTCATTTCGTTACTTCTTTCTCCATTTATGGTATGTATGTACTATATACAAGATGTTGCAAACTATTTATCAACATACATATGTATGTACGTATATTTTTAGTTAAAATAACTAAATAAAGAAAAGCTACATAAACCGGATTAGCCGTCTTTTTGTAATAGCCGTGCAAAAAACGGCTAGCCGATGTAATTGTCTGCTGACAGCCGAATTTGAGCCGCCGCCGACGATTTTCGTGCCAGCCGCCGCCGCCGATGAAAATCGCTACAACAATATTATAACCAACATGCAATTCGTCTGGCTTCAAAAAACCCCATCTGTCAAAAACAGTTGACTAAAATACCAATACATGTACATCTATATACTATCAACAACACAGAAAATAATATTTGTAAGATAAATGTAATTAAAATGAAAGACGGTTCTGGTTAAATGATCCTGATATTTTGGGACAACGTAAAGAAACCTTACTTACTGCCTTGTTGCAGCCTCTCCGATGATTTGTTGAACGCGAAATCAGTGGTGTAAAATGTGTTTTACTGGCCATCATGGCTGTAAACAAAATATTATGCTTAAATGCATGAAATTATTCACAAAAATGGACAATGAAATACTTAAGTGTACAACAAATAAACGTGCATCTTATTTATACATATGTATATAAAAAGTCAGATAGTACTAGCTGAGCCCGGAAAAGTTGTCTTACCACCACATTTGAGAACATGCGTTGTGTTGAGTTGAATGAAGTGCAACAAGAAATGTTAAGGTACGCTTTAATATTTATTTCTATCTATAAACTTAATTTATAATATATGTATACACACATATGTATATATCTATTTAAGGTTTCCCAAAATTGTTGATGTGGTGACAACGTTAAGTGTAAACAAACGAGCAGTTTTAATAGAGAATTGAAGATAATTGCTTGAAGAAAAACTGCCAAGTCTAAAACATGACTTATTTTAACTAAAAATAAACGTACTATAGCATTGCACAGATGCACCTGTTTGCACCAGTTTTGCGTGTTTTTTGGTTGTATGAAAAAATATGTTATTTAGCGTTTCTTTTACTAGTTGTAAATGTTGATTTTTAAAGCAGTTATTGTATGGGTGTGCAATGACCAAATGAGAAAAACACGTTTGTATGTATTTGTTTTTCTATAACAAATAAGATACATAAAACTGGTTTTAACATAAGTACCACATGGTGTGTTGAAAAAAATCCATGTTTGATGAATGAAAGTAAAATTTCACATACACATGTAAGTAAAAGATAAATGTACATGAAACACATGCATTTGTAATTACTCTCAGAGCAAAATTGTCTCTTTCTCTCTCTATACTTTGGCTGCGCCACAAAATAACATAACGAACATCAGCACATACATCTGCACATCATGTATTTGTTTCAATAGTGGTTTTTTCATATATTTGTATTACAATATGTATTTTTTGAGCAAAAACAGATCAAACAGTTGCTCAGCAGCAATACAATAAGCAATTGTTATTTGTTTGCAATTGTATTTTAATTTGGAAAAGCACGCACACACAATAACTCTTATACTAGTTCTGTCGCTCACACTACAATTATATGGTACATACCATGGTATATTTGTTTTGGCTATACAAACGAGTATACAAATGCAACCCTATAATACGTACATACATAGGCAGTGATGCCAACTTATAGTATGTTTACACGATACGTGCTTCGCTCTCTATTCATGTTTCACACCCCAATTCACAAAGTAGACCAGAGTTGTAATAACTGACGTAAGGAAAAAGCTAAAATCATTTGTGGTGCAGGAACTGCGAGAAAGGGACAAATAGTGTGTGTTTGTTATGAAAATTGCAAACAAAACAAACAGAAAATATAATAAAGAAATTTAATTTTACAATATTAAATTAAAGTAATTTAAATTAAAAGTATTTATTTGTTTCTAATTGGAAAAATATAATGTGGAAAAGATTATTTGCATTAAAATGTGTAACATACGTATTAGATTTGTTTTTGAATAGTATATACATGGTGTGTGTGTGTATATAAAAAATTAAAATGCCACAATTAAGTCCCTGCTTACAAGAAAAATGTGGCCAATATATAAAAAACATGAAATTTATAAGAAATAAAAGTGAAAATGAGGAGCAAATAGATATATTCAATCATTGAAGGACTAATATTTGCTCCGGCGGACGTCATGTGTCTTATTTGGGGTTGCTGGCTGCCAGACATGCATCTGATGATGATAATACGATATCTATTGCGAAGGTAATGAACCAGTATTTTATTTATTTAAAGAAAATAATGATTTGGTTTCTTTTCATCATTCAGTGCGTTTGAAACATGGTTTTCTAAACATCCGGATGTTATGCTATGTCCATTGTGGTTATACATTACTTGATCTAACTTTTCAATTTCGGAAAAATAATGAAATTGATTTATGGAAAGATGGAGGTATTATTCACCCTTATCGGGAATGAAAGTTCGCTTGGAATGTGTTCCCTTTCTGATCGCCAATGTTTGCGTTGTGTCAGTATACTATTTTCCATTTTGTCCACCACTTGTTCATGGGAAATATTTCAGGTGAACAAATTGTTCGCCTTTTATTCCCGATAAGGGTGATTATTTGTGTACAGACGTTTGGATTTTTCTTTATGTAACTAATTAAAAACAACATATTTTATTTTGCAAATAAATTTATGCATTTTATTTTTCTATTTTGTCTTGAAATTTTAATTATAAGCATGTAAAGAAAGTGTGTTGAATTCAGTTTATATTATTACTTAATATAATTTATTATTGTTGTCAAAATGTTTGTTTAAAAAATTTAAAACTAGTAAAAGGTGTACAATTGCAGTTATATAAATGCACAAAAAATAGTTAAATATTGCATTAAACACAAATAAAAACTTATAAAAATAAATACACAATTAAATTTTAGTGTTTTAAGTTCAAGATTTTCGATCAAAGTAGCCTGCAACAGGTCTTCTGCATTCATTCTTGGCCGTGTACTGTTTGGTGCTGGTTACAGTTGCTGTTGTAGTATTTTTTAATCTTATCCGCTGCGTGCCCGCTGAAATAAAGTCAAAGTTAAAATTAGATATTATTTTACTTCAAAAATTTATAAGTATGTAAGTCTAGTTGTAATATACTTACAATTTTTTTGTTGTTTTTGCCGATGTAGTAGGTGCATCTCCAATTTTGGTGAAAGCCTGTATAAGTGCACTTTCAAGCGATTTGATTTGTTGCTGCCTTTGGTGTTTCGCTTCCAAATGTTTTTGTTAGATTTTGCGTTGCATTTCCACTTGTGCCAATTTGTCAAGTTCCCAGGCTGCGTCGTACAAGTGAGTTCACAAAAGCGACGTCCATAATTAGTGACTCTCTTGGTGTTTCTGAGAAAAATTGGGTTAAGTTTTGCCACGGCAGCTCATGTTGCCGCGCATACCCTTGACTTATTAGACAGTAAAGCGGATAAGGCAGGAGGATTTCTGCCTGTCGAATTAACGTCATCGTCATCAGATTCGATACAAATGGGCGAGTTACGCGTCTCAACAAATCATTATCCTCGGCATTTTTTTCTTTGATGGATCCATATGTTGCCTCCGGCAAGAATCCTGCTTTAACTGATTATTTTCCCACAATTAAATTACTGTTCCAAGGGATCCGGAAGATCTACCAGGCGGGCAGCCTTTCATGCATTTGTTGCTCCTAAAAAATAAAACGATTTAAATTAATATACGTGTATATTAGATAAAATTATAGTTTTTTTTACTCACATAGGTATTTTTCTGTTTTGCCAAAAATGTGCTTCTGAAAATATAGAGAAAAAACTAGCTATTATGACAATATACAGACATAAATTATCAATTGCAGAAACTATTCACCTTTAGTTTCAACCAAGATTATGTTTTTCTTAAAAAAATCTGGAAATAAATAAAATTTAAAGCATATTTCTTTAAAACTAATAAATTTTCACATTGTACTTACCAAAATCACAAGCGAATGAAAAACACAAAGCACAAAGAAAAAATGCCACCACGAAAGAAGCTTAAAGAATACGCAGTGACTGAGTGAGCGAGACCTCCGAAAACACTAATTATCTTCCGTCTCGTGTCATCTCTGTATATCCTCTATGCTGATACGTTATTTATATATGATTCATTCACAATATTACATTCAATGATTACTGTATTAATATTTGTTATATCAATTGTTTTATCTGAAAAATGTTCCACTTGTTGTCGTAATACTCTCTTACTAAAACCAAGCAAAGATCCAATTGATCGTTTTTTATTGAAATAGATGGGATCTATTGTACTTTTTATAGATGTTATAAACGTATTAAAATTTTCATTAATATAAAGATCCCCTTCATTAGTCAAATCATGATATTTATCTTTAATTAAATCAACTATATCAGAAAACTCATAAGATCCCACAGGAATCTATTATATAATCACCAATATGAAATAAATTGTTTTCAACATCAACATTTGGTATTGTGTGATAAGTATCGAAGCTTATTAAACCGCAAACATAACTTTTATCAAACACAATAGGAGGGAAATAGTTTGTCACAAATAATGAAGAATGTCCGTTTAAGGTTAATGTTAACAACATCTTAACGTTCTATGAATGAATAAATCAGTTTTAAGTTAATACGATTTCTTTTATAGTGATATATCGTTATCCAAGAATTTTGTTTTGATGAAAAGCCTAACCATTTAACATATATCATGCTTCCTTTTCTCTTTAAAACTTTTTCAACTAAATATGTTTGTGGGTATTTTGTTTCCATCAGCTCAAATTCATAAAAACCACCTTTAATTTCATGTTTTTGATAGTCTTCTAAAATGTATGTTTTAGGATTTGTGTTTTTTATAGTTTTAACTTTAAAAATTTCTGTAGTCCAATTTGGTGTATAACCTTTTTCAAATACATGTTTATATTTACTTATTCGAACATCATCACCAACTTTAAACTTTGGTTTTTTAAAAATTTTCAAATTATTATAGACTGTATCTAAAAGAGATTTTTCATTAGAAGAATTCACTTCATTAGGTGTCATTTTTATTGTTCTATGAAATGTATTATTATATTTATCAACGAGTTCTTTATATTTATCCATTTATATGATCCTTGATAGCTAAACTTTCTCCACATCATGGCTTTTAGGTTCTATTAAATCGTTCAGAACACTATATGTTGAATAGTGTTTAATTTGATATGATTCCATTAACCGTTGAAATTGATTATTATAGAACTCTTTACCGTTATCAGTTTGCAAGTTTTTTGGGTGTCGATTACTGTTATTTAAAATACTTTTCATAGCATTCGTTACATTTAAAGCAGTTTTATTTTTTACCGCTACAACCCATGCTTTCTTTGAATATGTATCTATTACAGTTAATAGATATCGATATCCGTTATTCTTTGCTTCATAATTCCCCATCTCAACTAGATCCGCTTGCCATAAATCGTCAATTCCTTTAACAATAACTCGCCTTCTTTTAAAATTTTTTCTCGCTTGTATATGTAGCTCATCCACTATTCCTCTTTTATTAATATTCATATTACATATATGCGTATTACTATAATCGTAAAAACATATTTAAGACTCATTTAGTAAATTATATTAGCTTCTCTAAGTTCTTCAATAATAGATATTATTTCGTTTTTATGATTATTATGACCAGCATCCTCTGATGCAAGAAGTAAACGTAATCTGTCAACTAATTCATTAGGATCATCCCAATATACATATATAGTTGGGTTTACTATTGACTACAGATTTTAACAAGAGTCCACTGCTTTTTGTTGATATCTTATTAATTAACGGTTTAATTATATGTTGATATTTATATGAATTTGAACCTTTTATTTGAGTACATTTGTAATCATTAAGATTTCTCTATAATTCTCTAAATCTTTTTCAGTGTAATGTAAGAGTTTTGAATGAAATAATAATTGAAATAATCCTGGTGTCATATTCCACTTTGTACTTCCGAATTGAAAATAGTTGTCATCATTAAATTTTAGTTTGTTATTTGCATATCGCCAATTTCCTCTTTCGTCTATGTTGAAGCCATAAACTTTATCTATTTGATTATTATTTAGAAGCAATTTAATATTTTCTTCAAGTCTAGATTTATTTTTGTTATTATTATCATTTTCAATAACTTGATTGTGATCTTCAGCATCATAATTATCAGAACTTTCATCGAAACTATTATCATCTGATAGTGGTGTAAGTGTTATTTCTGTTTTATCATCATTAGGTTGATTATATTCTGATTGATAATTATCTGATCGATCATTATTTTTTTTTTAACTTACGTTTAGACGTTTTTTTAGATTTCATCTCATCTTTCAACAACATTTTTGATTGATAATCAGCAATTTTTTTACTTATCATATTCAAAGGTTTAGTTATGGGTTTAAATGAATCTTCTAATAAATTCTGTTTATCTACTTCATTTAATTTTACGTTTTTTATTTTATTTTATTTTTCCTTTAATATTTTTCTTGCCTGAACAATATCTTTTAACAATTTATTATTCATTTTAATCTGTTTTGTATCTGGTTTATATCTGCTTTAAATCTGGTTACAACCTGCTTTATATCTGATCTATACTTGATCTGTATCTGGTTTATATCTGGTTATGGCCTGGTTTGTATCTGGTTACGATCTGCTTTATATCTGCACTGCATCTGGTTACAATCTGATTTATATCTGTACAAATTCATCAAAACCTTTTCTATATCTTCCTTTGGGATCATTATTTTTGGGATCATCCTTGCTTACAACTACAAATCCATATTTAAACACTCCCCACAAATGTTTGTAAACTCTTTAAACGACATATCACCAATAACATGATCATTATATTATGCCTTAAGTTCATTTCATCTTGTTTAAATATTGTAATCATATTTGCATTGTCACGTATTAGATGCTTAGGAATTTTTGTGTTTGACATAGATAAAATCAATCAATATGCTTGTGTCTGCCCATACAAAAGTAATCTCTTATTGTATTTTGTTTTTCACAAATAACGTCATCAAATATATTATAGAATAGGTTTTGCCTCAGTCGGACTTAGAACTTTTTCATTTTCCGAAAACGTGAGGAGATTTATCTCCTTTATTGGAATAATTAATGTCTTTAGATAAATATACTTTGGTTGATATAATGATTTAGAATAAATGTAAATATTTTTAAAGGTAAGCCCATTAGGACGTTCTATTAAACTAATCATCACATTAGTTTTTCCACAATTTGATGGTCCTACAATTAGTGCTCGTATAGAATTTGGTAACAATTTACTATGTACAATCCTTTGTTTATTTTCTTGCGTTTCATCTGCATTTCTTACAACAATTTGTTTAGTTTGTTTAATTATTCGCATATTGATTGATCGATGACTAAAATGTCAGTGATATAAATTAAACCTTATATAAGAAAATTGCATCATTTTTAATTAATTGTTTAAATCAGACGCACTTGTAATAAAAATGCTTATAAATTTTAGTAGAAGCTATAAACGAGATCAGCATAAGACTGGAAGAGGATTCGTCAACAACTTCATAAATAAATTACCAGTAGAACTACATATACCTGGATATCAGTTTTGTGGTCCTGGTACAAAGCTTGAAAAACGACTGAAAAGAGGAGATAGGGGAATAAATTTATTGGATGTGGCTTGCAAAGAACATGATATTGCATACTCACAATCAAAAGATATTAATAAAAGACATCAAGCTAATTAAATACTAGCTGAAAAGGTTTGGCAACGAGTAAAATCTAACGATAGCGATTTAAAAGAACGAGCAAACGCTTGGTTTGTAACGAATGTAATGAAAGCTAAAGTAAAATTTGGATTAGGTATGAGGAGAAATAAATCTCGTAAGCTGAAAAAAAGAAAAAAGTATGTAATCGAAAACTTTTTTCATCTACTGTAAAAAATACATTGAAAGTTTTAAAAAATGAGAAACCTGACAATATAAGAGATGCTGTTAAAATTGCAAAAAAAGCTGTTAATTTAAATTTTAAAAGAAAGAAGAGGATGAATATTAATATACCAAGAGTTATACCTGTACCTAAAATTGTTTTGGAAAATAAATTTTCCAAAATAAATAAAATTTCCAAAAATAGTTTTGGAAACTTGCAACCGCCACTTGAAATTATCAATTACTTAAAACCACCCATCCAATATAATTACAAACAAAAACAAAAATTTAATACAATTAATTGTGGCCATTTATTTATGTTTGAAATTTTTATTTAATAAATATAATTTGAAATAAAAACAATACTCGTTTTATTTTTTAGAAATGTGTTTATATTAATTTCTCAAGAATGCAAAGAAATGTGTTTTAGATTGTGATTATTACTTTTAGATAATCACAGCAAAGGTTTTTAGGTTGAGTACGTTGTACCACAACGCTTATAATTTTTAAGTAAAAACTATTTTGAATCTTTATGTCCGGTCCGGTATTCATATTCTGTGATCTCTGTATATCCTCTGTGCCACAATCATGACCGAATCAACTTGCTTCGCCATACAAAACTATGAGAGCGAATCAAGTAGATTCAATATGAATCTACTTGCGAAGCACGTATAATTGGTATCTTCTCTAACTTTTATCGCAGTTTATCGGCAGTTTAGCTGAACAGAGCATGAAGCTGTTCGGCGCATAGCCGGCTTAACAGCCGCCGCCGAATTTTATCTCGAAATTGCGCCGCCGCCGATGGATGCGGCTGTGATCGGCGCACGACTCAGCCGACCACTAGTATATATAGCAAAATTTTCTTGCCAAAATACTATTC
The DNA here is from genome assembly GCA_949987645.1 of Tachina grossa. Classification (NCBI taxonomy): domain Eukaryota; kingdom Metazoa; phylum Arthropoda; class Insecta; order Diptera; family Tachinidae; genus Tachina; species Tachina grossa. The sequence goes on along the minus strand of OX465277.1, from coordinate 56,669,355 downwards.
ATTTTTAATTTTTTGTTGAAAGAACTCTAATGGTTTTTTTCGTGAATTTACAGAATATATACAAGTATGTACGCAGATTTCTTTATACGAAAATATGTTTTCTTCTATCGTCTATAGTAGTTATGTTGAGATATATGTATGCATTTGATCACGAAATGTACGATAATTTCCAAATACATAACATAACTGGTATGTGATGTTTGATTCTTGTATTATTAGATGATACATACATACATATTTGGTCCAAATGTAATAAAGCTATATTATACACAGATCTTACCTTATAAAATAATGAAAACTTATTAAAATTATCGCTATCGAAATTTGGCGAGAGCCGTTAATAAAAGTCTATCCAAGAAAACTTAGTTTCATCACATTAAAAAACCATGTGGAAAATTAGACAGAAGAAAGGTGTTGTGGTATTTATTCTAAACAAAAATGGTTATAAAAATTTTCCGAAAAACGTGGCATTTAAAAGTTATCGTGCTAAGTGTTTATAGCCAGGAAAGGTTATTTTTAGGTGAAAAGTGCAATGCGCATGGCCGTTAGGTATGCACGCTTTCAGTGAATATGATATTTCATGGCCAGGATATCAGAAACTGCCGGTGGAGCGAACAAAATAAATACTTTCGGCAATTTGGGTGGTCTAATCTGTATTCAAGTTTCTTAGATATGGGTGCATAAATTGCTATCAGAAAGGGCTGATCTATGTTAAAGTCCTCTCTAGATAACTATTTTAAAAATGTTAACAATGAAAAAATGCAGGATAAAACATTAATCAAGTTGATTAGTAGAAAAATTTTAATACATATGTAATATGGTATGTATGCATATAATTCCTACGATATCGGTGAAGGGCATATAATATTCGGCTAATCCGAATATAGAACTCTTGCTTGCTTTATTTTGAAAAGCTTAAGTTACAAGTTACTGTTACAAAAACTGTAAACAATAATGTGTACTTAAATTGTTTTTGCCATAAAATTTAAACGGTATATCCTATAGTTATAAAATTTTGACAGATAATGATAATGATAACAAGTTATTGATTTTTATAAATTTCAAAAATCATGTGGGTTTAGCTTATTTGGCGGTAATGGCTCGTTTTCTTAAAGCAGCATAAAAAATAAAAATATATATCTATACTTGCAAGAGATACACAAGCGATATATGTACTTATAGAGGTAGTTTAGACGAGAACAATTTTTAAGCCGCACAATTTTTGTTCTTTTCCAAATTACACGAGACTAATTCATCTGGCACAAAATGTATTCGTATACACAGCTGTGTGTGTGTTAGTGTTTATAGTATTCATTTAACATTTGCTGTTTTTTAAGCTGTGTGTGTATTGGTTTTATGCTGCTAATGCGGGGTTGAAGCTGGTTGAAAAGTTATGCCAACCCCAAAACCACTCTCTTTGCCTCTCTCACCAACAAACTGGCATGTTATGCCAGCACAATTATGCCCGTGTAAATCAGCGCATATAGCTGCAACGTTCTAAACCAGAACACACTTTCAAACAAACGTGAAAATACAGTTCCTTTTTATACGTTGCAACCGTTGTATATATTCGAATTATGTAGGTTTTAATAACCCTTCCAACATTTTGAAGTTTCTTTCATCGTCCATCGTCAAAGGCGTTACGTCTTACTCACTTCCAGACGTTAATTGGAAGATAGTTTGAATTTCACAACAACAATTTACATTGCAGTCGTCTTTTATTCATCCAGACGACGTTTGGAAGATAGTTTGTTGTTTACAACACCAGCCGAAAATGACATGTGCCGTTATGGATATAATAAACAAAAACAACACTATGCACGCACTTCTGGGAAAGTCGCAGTGACCGCGAAATAAAATTAAAAAAAATTAAAAGAATGCAAAAAAGAAGTTTTCGACATCATCGAGATTAGTTTTTTTTGTCTTTTGCTGTGGTCGGTCAGTGGTAAAGTGTGACTTTGTTTTGTTATTGTTATTGTTGTAGTTTTTACATAATTGTTAATTAGATAACTATCCCATAGTCAATATGAGTGAATTATCTGTAAAGGCAAAAAAAATTAAAAGCAAAAGAGAGGCGAATAAAATAATAAAAAAATGTCTTCTTGAAGTAACGCAGAAGTGATTTCTTGAAGAAACGCAGAAGTGATTTATTGAAGTAACGCAGAAGTGACTTCTTGAAGTTACTTCCGGGGGGGGGTACAACTTCTCAATACGGAAGACGCTTCTACGATGAGAAAATGGTATCTTATACCCTTTTCATACTTACTCACATCTTTGAGGAATGCATGGAATATGTTGAAAATTGAAAAAACCTGTTCACATTACAACATCTTTCATCTTTCATCTGTCATGTATTGTAATACTATTTTTACGAGTGTGAGCAACCAATAATTAAATAATAAAATGCAATTTAAAAATTCAGTAGAAATTGATTTAATTACTGGCTCCTGAGGAACAGAAACAAATAATGCTAGAAATTATGTAGAAATTATGCCAGCGGACAATGATGATGTAGAAATATTAAAAATTTTATCCGCAAAGATTTTGCGTAGAAATTTGCAACTATTTTTATCTAATTTATTTTGTTTTGGAAAAATATATAACAGATTTTATTATATGCATACATACATATTTATATAATAAAATCTTAGAGTAATTACGGATCTTTTTTTGGGAAAGATATTCCAAAATGTAGCTTTGAATGTATGTACATATGTACATGCATATGTAGATATACATACATACATGCATACATATGTATAAATTTTTATAGTATGTATGCATGTATGTATAGTTGTATACATTTTTTCTAGTGATGACACTAAAATAATCGAAAGATGTTGAATGAAACAAAGTGAGATAGGAACATATTTTGAAGATGTTGAAAGATGTTGAACATTCAGCCCTGTATAATTCTTATGGGAAGATGTTATCATCTTGCCAAATTGATCAAAGATGAAAGATGTGAGTAAGTGTGAAAAGTCTATTAGCGTCACTTCTGAGTCACTTCCGCGATAGAAAATGTTGGCAGGGAAGTTGCGTTATCCATAGTCCTTGCATGTGAGCAAAAAAAACCAAATTATTGTGTTAGCCGACCGTTAGCCGGCGCATTTGCTTAGCCGCCGGTGGCGAAAATTTTTCGGCTCACAGCCGGATTTTAGCCGCCGCCGACGATATCTGCTCTTAGCCGCCGCCGATCACACGTCTACATCGGCTTCGTGCTCTGTAGCTGAACCAGCTATCAAAACAAAATATGTATACATATGTGTATGTCAGAGAAACCAGTCGACCGGCTCGAAGCCGACGGCGCGCCGCCGCCGGTTATTTTTCTGTGTATCAAGCCGCCGCCGATTGTGTCGGCTCAAAACCAGCCGAAATTTTATCTCCTCCAAAAGACAAATTTCGGAGAAAAATTTTGAAAATCAATTTTCAGTTTCTCTAAATTTTCATATGCTTATTTGAGCCAATGAAAATTCTCTCGGCTCGCCGCCGCCGGTCTCAAAACTACTGCGCTGCCGCCGCCGATAATTTTGCCTCGACTTGTTTCTCTGGTGTATGTATGGGTTTGAACAAATAAAATAAAACCAAAAAAACATAGATGTGAGCAAGGCAAATCAAACAGGTACACGTATCAGGCATATTGCTCATCCGCTGATTTTTTGTTTACAAGTTTATAACGAAGAATTCGTTTGACAATTACTTTTGTGCCTTGTTTGATGCATACTAATTTTTGACAATTACTTTGCAAAGCTATATATGTGAGAAGCACAGATTTGGCACAGAGTTTTTCCTAATGCATGTACCTGTAGTAAATGTGCCTTGGATGCAAGTTTAATATAAATAAATTTAATTAAGTTATGAATAGTAAAAAAAAGGAAAAATAAGAAGAAAATATAGGGATGCCTTCAAAAACTAAATTTTGAATGAGTCGGATGTATGTAAGTATGTATGCTTATTTGTATGTGTGTGTATACGTGCATATGATACGTATGTACCCAGCTGGAAAAGTAGGCATTAATTACATGAAGTATTATTTTTGCAAAGCAAAACAATGCATCCCTTAGAAGCGATAGGGTAATTTGATCAAACACAATTAAAATAATTCATTACTTTCCTAGGACATGTTCTGTGTTAACAGTAATCAATTCAGAAATGAAAAATTATACATGATGTGCATTACCTTATAATTTACTATTCATTAGCTTTTCCCACTGGGTATGTATGTGCGTACGTATGATATGTATGAATGTGTGAATATAAATAAAAAGATGCCACACGAACAGTGATGCCAACTTTTTCAGAGCAAAAATCACTTAATGCAATAAAGCCATATTTCGATTTTGTTCAGTTATAAGTAGAATATGAGTAGGAAATTTAATTTAAGTTAAGACAAAAGCAAATTAAACAATTGTAATGGGATATTTGATATAATAATTTTGGAAAAATAAAGTAGAACTCGTAAGCTTATATAATCCATAAAACTAAACTTCAGAAACAAAATAATTTTATTTACAGGATAAAGATTTCAATTAAAATTTTATTTGTACTCTTTTATATAACTGCCTAAATTAAATCATTTCGTACAGACGAAATATCAAAACACTTGATTAAAACTTATGTGGAAATGTAGGATTTTGGTCGATATCGAGTTCATGAATATGTTACTGTAACTCCAGTAATTGTAATTAGAATCGAAATAAAATGAATTCTGCGTGTAATTAGCATACAAATCGAAAGAATTTGTATGTATTTATGTATAGGTATGTATGTAGGTATGTGTCAATGAATTAACAAAAACTATTTACTATGTATGGATGTACATTAGGGTGTTCTCAAAAAAAAAAATCTTAGTTTTTCTCAGAACCAGGTTTCAAACTTTAGTTTAGGTAAAGAAATAGGCCTGTTAAAATATCAGCTCATGACATGGTGAGATGGTGCGCATCGCACTTTCCAATTTCCCATACGATTTACATGGTATAAATTGATGTCCTACAGTAAACTGTACGTTTTTGTAGAAAATTAAACCCTCTATAAAAAAAAGTTACATAAAATTTTTTGATAAGTTAGCTGGATCAAAAGTTATTTACAGTCCAAATAAAATTTACCCTAAATTTATACGATTTTTCAAGAAAACAACAGAAATATTATGTTATTCCAGAAAATTTTACCAAGTTCCATACAAAATACAAACAGGCCTTTTAAAAAGTGCCAAATAAGTGTTATAAAACAATTTTATAAGTTTTTCAATTTATTTTAGCCATAGCTGTAATAAGTGAATGGAATGGAAATTAAAAATATTTTTATTTCAGATTTAGTTTAATTTTAAATTTTTTTATAGTGTTTAATTTTCTACAAAAGCGTACCAAGAAGTTTACAGTAGCACATTCCGTTCTTTACTTATGACAATCAGACAGAAAAGTGAAAAATGTTTATTTGTTGTTTTGTGTAAAGCCACCATACTATCACAAATTTATATTTGTGGATTTGTTAAACGCACTAAAAGCACTAAAGTCAAAGGTGAAAAAGCATTAATTTCGGGTATTTAAAAAAAAGCACATAGTTGAAAAATTCCGGACTTTTATGAATTAAAAAGCACTAAATCTAGTGCGAAAAGCACTAAATTGGCACGCTGCACACGAAGCACGAAGGCGTCGTATAAACGGCAAGATTCAAAAACAAGATTCAGAGAGCGAAGCATGTGACTCAATCGTCGTCAAAACATAGTATAAATTTCAACCTCCATCTACTGTTTAGTAGAAGAACATGTCTTTAGAACAAAACATTGTTGCATAAAAGGCCACACAAATGTGCCTTTTAAATACACTGTTTTCTAATTGACATAATTGGATTGTATGGAAATTCTTTTATATACCCCTGCGTGGCATATAAAAAAATTAGGGATATATATCCCGTTTATACGCACTTCTTATCTGCAAATAAAACTGGAAAGCGTTGCCGTATAACTTTTTTATTTTAACTCACGAAAAATATTTGCAATAACGCACTATTTGCAAATAAGCTGTAAAATGTTGCCAATTATTTTTGTTTTGTAAAAAATGTAATACAAATTTAACAATGTATGGCAATATCATTCACAGATATCAATGTATTCTATCTACCAAGGCGCATTTATTAGGTGGCAGCACTACACCAGGTGACTAATGTCATTATGCCAATCTAAATGTCAAATTTGGATTGTGTAGGTATAAGCCTAAAAGCATGCCTTCCGAATATTCAGTTTTGTATGGTGTTTGACATTTCTTATAAGAAACATGCAATCTGACGATGCTACCCTGTTTTAAAAAGTAAGAAGGTAATTTATACCAACAAAGTACATGTGGTTGTTGCTGTTGTAATATTTGTTGTAGGATCGCGGGTACCTGATTGATGTGCCTTGCTATCTACGTATAATCGGTGAGTTCAGTATTTGCAAATAAGGTTTGCGTATAAACGAGGTAATAGTCACATTAGCGATATAGTCCACAATTTCTGTGCAATTTTAAATGTGACTATAAGCGAAAACTACTGTCTGGGGTAAAAACAGATCGAGTGGCTTCGTGTAAATGTACACATTGCGTGCAGAGGCCATAACTTGGCCTGCCCCACTACCGTGTGCGTAGATATAAATTTATAATCAAAGAAATATTAATTAGTCGACGCTTGCACTATGCAAGTCTTTCAAACTTTGCATATGAGTATTAATTTTAACTATGGTATACATTTTATAATTTTACGATTGAGGAGGAAAAAGTTATGATGGCGTAAAATAGATGGAGTGGCTTCGTGTAAATGTACATACACACTGCGTGCAGAGGCCATAACTTGGCCACCCCACTACCGTGTGCGCAGATAAAAATTTATAATCAAAGAAATATTATTTAGTCCCCGCTTGCACTATGCAAGTCTTGTTGCAAAGCTGATTAGTTGAACTGCGGGCGATACGAGGGGAAAAGAAACGTGTACTCATGTACTGTCAATACGTTTTGCTTTCTCATTCGTAATGTTAAAAGAGCATTATTTTTATTTGAGGCAGAGTGGAACAATCGCTTACTCTGCGTTTACAGATGCAAGTACCTTCCATGCAAGCTCTGTGTACGTATTATCAACGAAAATTTCATACAAATGCCCGACTGTCTTGCAACTTGCATGTTTTCCTTTTATTGCAGAGTTGTCCATAACATAAAAAAATTTAAGTTTAAAATTTTTTTAAACGCACCAATAATCCCAAATTAATATTTTACCTATTAAGTAAAATATTTTTTTATAAAAAATACATTGAAATTGATTATTGCGGGGTTTAGCTGGATCCTATGCACATTTCACTGTTGCTAATGCAGATCATCAGGGAACCTTTACTCAAAGCTTCTTAGAACAACTAGAGTTATTATATTATAAACTTTCATTTAAACAAATGAGAAGCTCAATAACAAATAACAAAGTTGAAACAAGAACTCAATAATCAACATGTTTTTTATTTTCTTACTTTACTATTGCTACATTGGCTGACTTTTTTTCAGCTTCAAATTGTAGTCGTAAGAGTATGTAAAAGAAAATAAATGTAAATAACAACAACAGCTATTTAAGAATAGAGTGTTGTCACACAAGTATTTTTTTGACCGGGTGCAGTCAAGTTAATAATTAGTGTTTTTTATGGGAATTGTTACAATTTAAGTTTAAAATTTTTTTAAACTCACCAATAATCCCAAATTAATATTTTACCTATTAAGTAAAATATTTTTTTTATTAAAAATACATTCTTGTTTCAACTTTGTTATTTGTTATTGAGCTTCTCATTTGTTTAAATGAAAGTTTATAATATAATAACTCTAGTTGTTCTAAGAAGCTTTGGGTAAAGGTTCCCTGATGATCTGCATTAGCAACAGTGAAATGCGCATAGGATCCAGCTAAACCCGTCAATAATCAATTTCAATGTATTTTTAATAAAAAATATTTTACTTAATAGGTAAAATATTAATTTGGGATTATTGGTGCGTTTAAAAAATTTTAAACTTAAATTGTAACAATTCCCATAAAAAACACTAATAAAAAAGTTTAATTTTGAGGGAACCAGATAGTATTGAACTTAATTCGTATTATTTTAATATTATTTATGTCTAAAAAATTCATTAACCGCTTGATTTATGAATATTTAAGAAAATAAATATTAAATTAGGTTTTAAATGTATTTGAAATTAGTAAAAACTCATATAACATTACACTGAAATCCAGTTAATTTCTACTAAAGTATTAATAGGGCAACACTGTTAGCTAACTTTTCACTTACTTGCTGCAAGTGAAACAAGTCACTGTCTTGTAAAATTCCTTGGCAGTTGAGTTGGAAGTAGACTGCAAGTGCCGAAAGTGTAGTTGTGTTAGTAAAAGAGTTTGAGTGTATTGAGTTTTTCGAACTTGCACTTGCACGTGTAAACCCTAGGTTAAGTCGAATGAAAAGAAGTTCAGCTTTAATAATGTTTTGTGCCCTTGTCCCACTCAGTATAAACATATTTCCAAATTTTTAAAGACAATACAGTGCAACCATTTAGACGTAAATTACACAGAGAAAACTATTTCATTTCGTAACTTCTTTCTCCATTTATGTTATGTATGTATATAATATATACAAGATGTTGCATACGATTTATCAACATACCTATGTACAGTGATGCCAAGTTTTGAGACTCAAAACGCGTAAAAATTTTTGAAAAAAGGGCTAGAAAGGGCTAAATTGAAAAAATATTCAAAAATAGTAAATTTTTTCGAAAAAGCGCGAAAAGAGGCTAGTATGAAAATGTTTCTGTTGAAAATAAAAACATCAAATCAATTTTTGTAAAGTAATTTATTAGAATATAAATAACTATCATGAGATCAACACATACATATCTTGAGAGCTTCAATATTGTACATATTTCATTCACATTTCAATAAGGTATGTACATACATATAATAGATATATATATACATATGTATGTTTACATAAGTAGATACATTTAAAATTGTCCGTTATTAAATAAAATTTCGATTTCTCGCAAAAGTTTAAATGTAGCCATATCGAGCAAAAACTAAAAAGGGGCTAAACGGGCTGAAAGATTGTTGGAAAATGTGCTAGGTTTGTGCCTTTTTTAGTTTGTGGCTAACATTTTTTTTCGCGATTTGACTGACTGTAAATGGGATAAATCTAGCCCTAAAAGTGCTAAGTTGGCATCACTGATTAAATGCATATAGACAACGCTGAACCACCAGCAAATAAGTTTCAAATTAAAATAAACTTCTGACAATATGTCGAATAATAAATTTCTTAAATGTTAAATTTAAATTTCATTTTTCATTTTGCCTTATAATTACTTTTATTTCTTTCCAATGGATTTCTAATTGTATAAAGGTGTAGAAAAATAAAATACTTTCAAATCAAATATAAATTATTTGCTGGGTTTTTTGTATTACTTTCTAGCCCCTAGTTTTAACTTAAAAATTAACCCCCTTATGCAAAAAAATATTTTACTTTAGCTTTAAAGTTCATAGTAGTTAATAAGCACTTTAAGGCTAACATAGCTTTATTAAAAAATCATATGCAAAAGACAACTTTAAATATTTTGTGATTTAATAATAAATACTGGTAACACCACCGTGTTCAACAACCACTTCACAGCTTATGATGTACAAAATTGAATACAATTTCATTCGGGTATTCAAATATTTTTTCTTATTTTATTAAATAAATTTTTATTATCTTGAAGTAAAGCAACCTAATTTAAAAAATATGAGCTTCTGACTTAATAGGAAAACAGATAAACACAACCATGAAGTAAAAGTAAAAAAAATTTGAAAAATTATCACAATTTTTTTTATTCGAATGAAACGAGTATTTGGATATCCAGCTTTTTTCGATTTGTTTTGATTGTATGTACATCACTAAAATATTTTTGTATAATTTCATTTATATTATAATATTTTTTATGGATTTTGCTATGTATTTCGAAGCAGTTGGATAATTTGGTGATGCTTCCCATTACATGACAGAAATAATAAATTTAAGATAAGAGCAGGCACTTCTAGCTTGATTTTCAGATGTAACATGAATCAGTATGTGCTATATTAGTAAAAATATTTGAGGTACAAAATACACATTTTGGAAATATCAACTTAAAGTAGCCTTAACAAACGTGGGTGCCTACTTTAGAATTTTGATACATTAATTTTTTTTTAATACAACTTTACTTAACATTGCTTGGCAAAGCTTTATTAAGTTTTTTTGCATAAGACCCTAAGTACGTAATTAGCTAACTTTTATTTAAAATTAAGTTGTAATTAAATACGATTTAATTTTTTCAGTTTTTATTATTAAATTACGTTGAAAGTACGGAAGCTCTCAAAAATTTCCAAATATTATGGAAAGCTTTCCAAAGGACAGCTGTTTAACATAAACAAAAAAGTTAGGTTATCAAAATGCAAAAATACAAAATTGCATAAAAACACATTTTATGAAACCAAAGGAGCATCAGAATGTATTTTTCTATTTATTTATACCATGATATAAAACTATGAATTGTTTATGTTATGTATTTATGCAAATTACAGCCTGTTTGTAGAACGCGACAAAGGCGACTCACGACGAGCCAGTGCATGGACGACTACGTAATAAAAAGCGTTTGTATAACGCGACTCGACTTTGTCGTGCAGCTTACGTTAATTCGCCCATATTTCAAATATGTACTAAATCGTACTGTTGCCAACATGTTAAAATATAGCTTTTGTCTAAATTTTTTCATATGAAATTGTTTAGCTTTAAAAAACGGCAACACTATTCATGTGCATAAATGAAAATACAATTGACAAATGAAAAAAAAAATTATTTTGTTTTTCTGTGCCTTCGGTTTTTTTCATTTATTTCTATTCTTTCGAAAATACAAAAAATATACTCGCGTTTTGGTCGGTGTTAAACATGTAGTGGACTTTGCCATTAAGGTACGTAAGGATTCACACGTATCCTGAAAATGCTTGTGTTAAACACTCTATGGAAGAAGCTATTAAAATTAAAGAAAAAGAGTTAGCAAATGAAGCTGTTGGTGTTTTCATTAGACAAACTCAGTCTCAGGATTGATGCTACATTGCGCTGATTTACACGGGCATAATTGTGCTGGCATAACGTGCCAGTTTGTAGGTGAGAGAGGCAAAGAGAGTGGTTTTGCGGTTGGCATAACTTTTCAACCAGCTACAACCCCGCATTAGCAGCATAAAACCAATACACACACAAATTAAAAAACAGCAAGTGTTAAATGAATACGAAAAACACTAACCCACACAAAGCTGTGTATACGTATAAATTTTGTGCCAGATGAATTAGTCTCGTGTAATTTGGAAAAGAACAAAAATTGTGCGGCTTAAAAATTGTTCTCGTCTAAACTACCTCATTGGCCATGGACCCTGATCGCAGCATTCATGTAAAGATTTCTGGAAAGGATTACAATTTACAGTTGAAAAGTCTGGTCGGGTTATCTTGGGCAAGCAAGCCATTGATGATAATTTTAATCAAACCGCTTAAAAGAATGCCGCCGAAAACTCCAGCTTTTGTAAGTGCTGATTTGCGTTTAAACACTCCTTGTTATGCTACCCTGTCTAATATCATGAAAGCAAAGAAAAAGCCTTTGAAAAAAGTAACTCCTAGTGACCTGGATACTAATACGCGTTGAAATTATTTCTGCAGAGGATCCTGCGGTTGTAAAAGCTCGAGCCTTAGTACTTGATGTTTAAACACTGGTAAAAAAAACTAAAGGAAGGCAGTTACTTTCAACCAAGACTTCCAATAATTTTATTTGTATATTCATTGTAAAAATGTATATTTATTCTTTGTGTTTTGCTGTAATAAAATACAAGTCTAATAAAAATATATATTTTGCTTTAAAATTTGTGCTGTTATTTGAAGAACAAAACGTATGATTTTTCTGAAAAAAGGTATGTAAAATTTATGTGTGTGCATCTGTATTCTCATTATTTTGTTTATTTTGGTGAACTTTTTTGAACACGACTAGAATTTTTTAATCGCCCACTTTGACGTTTATGGTGAGTCAAATCGTGTTGCACAAACCCAAATAAACTGTCATCTGTTACGTTTTTTAATTAAAATCGTCAACAGTCGTGTTCTAAAACCAAAAAAATAAATAATGCTAACATGTTAGCGTTTTTTTTATCGACGAGTCGTGTTCAACAAACAGGCTGTTAAACGAAATTCGTCCTAATACGACCACATGATGTTTTCAACCCAACCACATGATGTTCATGTGTATGTTTGCAATAAACACACACACGCATAAAAACATATGGTGCGCTTATAAAACTTAAATACTACTAAATTACACAAGGTTGGGCATTTAATTATTATTTAATTATTCATTCAAAAACACAATTTCGTATTTAATTAGAACTTAAAAATAATTACAGTTTGATTATTAAGTCAAGAAATGGGCATAAGCCTACTACGCTTATTTTTCTTTTGTGATTTTCAAAAATATTATTATTTGTGAATTCTCAAATAGTTCTTGAAAGTCTGTGCATAAGATAAGAGGTTTGTGACTGTTCAAAATGTATGGTTGAACCCCCTGTTTGTGTAAGACGTTTGAGTTAGAAATCTTAGCGTTTCTGTAATAGATTAAAGAAAAGTTGTACAAGTTTCCTTTAGTCTATTACAAAAACGCCAAGATTTTTAACTCAAACGTTTTACACAAACAGGGGGGAAGTCTACTCAAGGCGAATTCACATAAGGTGATCTTAATTCGCCAGCTGACATAAATTCTCTGCTGTCAAATGAACCAAAACGTTAAGAAATCTTTTGACAGCAGGAAATTTTACACTAACGAATATACAAGGCAAATTAAGACCACCTTGTATCAATTCGCCTTGAGTCTACTGATGATTTGTTACAGCAACAATGAAATGCATATAGACAACAGTGAACCACCAGCAAATAAATTTCAAACTAAATTAAAGACTTTTTGTTAAAAAAAAAACTACCTGCATGTTTTTCGTGTCCTATTTATTCGCAAGTACAATTTATCAAACAAAGATCAAAACATGTTAAAAAATTTGTACAACAGTCACGGTTGCCAGAAATGCAGATTTATCTGGATTTTGCAGATTTTTACCCTCCAAAAAGGCGAAATGAAGATTTGAAGATTTTTGGCCTAAAATTGCAGATTTTTCAACTCCAATTATATTGCATTTTTACATTTTTCCTAAGATTCATACGTAAATAGGAGCGTTAAGCGTTGCGTTAGCAGCAGGGTATTTCAGTACATTTAAGTGTGAAAATATTATTTGATTGTACTGAAAATACGTAAAATGCTGCTAACGCAACGCTTGACGCTCTTATTCAGGTATGACTCTACTACTTCTTGTTTCTTTTATGTGTGAACGACTAAGAGTTTAAAGAGTTACAATTTTTGAACTTTAAAGATATCATTAAAGAAAAAGAAGTAAATTTCGGCAACTTCTGGAAACGAATATCTGATACAAAACGAGCTTATTCTGATTACGATTTTTCAGTCCTAAGTTTATTCAAAATATAATGTCTTTACCTTATTCATTTGCAAATGTTGAAAGAATTTTCAGTCAAGTGAACTTGAATAAAAATAAACTTCAAAGTTCTTTGGATATTTATGCAACAAACTAAATGACTTTTTGTATAATTTTTTAAATAAGCAATGTCTCTTCCCATTTATTTTATATTATTTGCGCATAACTATGAAGAATTCTTATTTTGTTGGTTATATGAATTTCGTTTCTCCTTAGGCTGATTACAGAGTGGCCGCTAGAAGCGAAGCGATGATAGAAGCCATAATATTTTGTGCTATACCATGCTATAAGATGTCAGAGTGAACGCTATATTGAACAAAGCGATTTTTCGGTATCCACTTCCATTACGTCAAGATTTTTTAACACACAAGTTTCTTATATTTTGTTTAATTTAATTTTTATTTGATTTTAATACACAAAAGTTTATTAAATAATCAAAATTTCACAAACAAAAGAAAACAAGAAAATGCCACGACAGAAAAACAAAAACAAAAGGGAAGAAGCTACAACGCGCTAGAAACCATTACACAACCTGCTTTGTAGCACACACTCGCATCTCGCTTCGCTCGCACTCTGACATCATTTGAGCGATCACATAAGAAACCACAGGCGGTGGTTTGTAGCACACTGTAGCGCCATCTTATAGTATAGCTTCTAGCGGTCACTCTGTCATCAGCCTTAAGAAAGACGGGGTTTCCACAGCAAAGTTTACTCGTACTTAGCAAAGTCTTGAGTTTATAGGAGAGAATGGAAAATAGATCTCATTCTATATTCTTTTCTTTTCAACAATTTCAAGGTTTTGCAAAGTAAACTTTGCGTGTGGAAAAGCCGTCAAACTCATAAGTAGACTTGTACCAATGTGGCAGCTAATTGTAAAAAAGGTTATGAGAAGTTAAAAATTGATTCAAAATCGAAGATGTTAGCTTGTAAAAATTTTTGCTTGAAGCTTTTAAGCTTATTCTGCCGTATTCATAAAAAAATAGCTTTAGTTTACAAAAAGTTTACAAAACAAATTTTGTATGGGCATTTGTTTGTTAAACGTTTTGTAACCCAAAATAATGTTTTGAATATTACCTTTATGTTTATGATTTGAACAGGCTAAAGTTCGTATCGCTTTCTAAGCCAAATTACATGTGATAATTATTAATGAACAAATAACACCAAACACATATTTGAACGGAAAGCTAGCCGTTTTCGAAGGCCACTAAACCTTCATCATCAGCGTTCTTCTGTGTTTGGTCCACTGTGTGTGGTGTCAGTTGATGTAGATTGCTGCTTTATATGCGAAACTTTTTTGCAAATGGAATATGTGAATTGTTTTGATTTATCGTATTTCAATTTGCTGAAAGATGTTTTTGTAATGAAAGCTCACTTTACCATCTCTAAATTTACAATAGTCCTACCATTGTCGTTTGTTCTTTACTAATTATACACATGTTAGTTAATTTGCTTATTTTTATTCTACTTAAGACAAACTTTTTTGGTTTGTTACTATTGAGTATATTTATTTAATTTTTCCCACAAGCCAATGGCTATTAATTTAGTTAATTTAATTATTATTTTTCGAACTTCATTTGTTTATATATTTATGATTTGAACAGGCTAAATTATATTATAGGCTAAGTTATAATATATCATATTTTATAAGCAACTAGCTACACACGGTGTACCTCGCTACCCCCATCGTGTTATCGAATGATGTAAATATTTTGTAAATAAACCGAAAACTCGGATTTTTTTAATGGAACATTTCGAAAGTTTTAAAACTTTGATATTGTATCATTATTAACACAGGTTTTTTGTAAATATCTTCGGAACTACATAACCGATTTAAGAGTTTGATATCTCGTTTTGAAAAACATGGCAACGGTTTTAACATTTTTTTTTAAATACATGTATTTATTTATTGTACCTTCATATGTGAACCAACAATAAGTATTCAAATCTTAAATCTAAAATATAATTATTAGGCTCGACCAGTGTCGGACATAAACTTAGTGATAGTTATTAATAATACATAAGTAGTGATAATCAAAAAGGAAAAATAAATGTATTATCAAGGAGTCCCATCTGGATATCGAGCAAGAACTAAAAGGGGCTAAAAGGACTGAAAGTGCTCTAGGTTTGCGCTTTTTTACTTTGGGGCTAAAAATTTTTTTTCGCGTTTTGACTGACTGAAAACGGGCTAAATCTAGCCATAAAAGGGCTAATACTATGTTTAGACGACGAGTTGAATCACATGCTTCGCTCTCTGAATCTTGTTTTTAAATCTTGCCGTTTATACGACGCCTTCGTGCTTCGTGTGCAGCGTGCCAATTTAGTGCTTTTCGCACTAGATTTAGTGCTTTTTAATTCATAACAGTCCGGAATTTTTCAACTAGGTCCTTTTTTTTAAATACCTGAATTTGGTGCTTTTTCACCTTTGACTTTAGTACTTTTAGTGTGTTTAACAAATCCACTAAACATAAATTTGTGATAGTATGGTGGCTTTACACAAAACAACAAATAAACATTTTCCACTTTTCTGTCTGATTGTCATAAGTAAAGAACGGAATGTGCTACAGTAAACTTCTTGGTACGCTTTTATAGAAAATTGAACACTATAAAAAAATTTTAAATTAAACTAAATCTGAAATAAAAATATTTTTAATTTCCATTCCATTCACTTATTACAGCTATGGCTAAAATAAATTGAAAAACTAATAAAATTGTTTTATATTTCTCTATTATAACGAAAAACACTTCTTTGGCACTTTTTAAAAGGCCTGTTTGTATTTTGTATGACAATCAGAATGAATAAAATTAATTTATACCATGTAAATCGTATGGGAAATTGAAAAGTGCGATGCGCACCATCTCACCATTAGGCTGATTACAGAGTGGCCGCTAGAAGCGAAGCGATGATAGAAGCCATAATATTTTGTGCTATACCATTCTATAAGATGTCAGAGTGAACGCTATATTGAACAAAGCGACTTTTCGGTATCCACTTCCATTACGTCAAGATTTTTTAACACACAAGTTTCTTATATTTTGTTTAATTTAATTTTTATTTGATTTTAATACACAAAAGTTTATTAAATAATCAAAATTTCACAAACAAAAGAAAACAAGAAAATGCCACGACAGAAAAACAAAAACAAAAGGGAAGAAGCTACAACGTGCTAGAAACCATTACACAACCTGCTTTGTAGCACACACTCGCATCTCGCTTCGCTCGCACTCTGACATCATTTGAGCGATCACATAAGAAACCACAGGCGGTGGTTTGTAGCACATTGTAGCGCCATCTTATAGTATAGCTTCTAGCGGCCACTCTGTCATCAGCCTTAATATTATGAGCTGATATTTTAACAGGCCTATTTTTTTACCTAAACTAAAGTTTGAAACCTGGTTCTGAGAAAAACAAAGGATTTTTTTTTTGAGAACACCCTAATGTACATCCATACATAGTAAATAGTTTTTGTTAATTCATTGACATATACCTACATATTTATACGCATCTACATATACATAAATACATACAAATTCTTTCGATTTGTATGCTAATTACACGCAGAATTCATTTTATTTCGATTCTAGTTACAATTACTGGAGTTACAGTAACAAATTTATGGACTCGATATCGACCAAAATCCTACATTTCCACATAAATTTTAATCAAGTGTTTTGATATTTCGTCTATACGGAATGATTTTATTTAGGCAATTATTTAAAAGAGTACAAATAAAATTTTAATTGAAATCTTTATCCTGTAAATAAAATTACTTTGTTTCTGAAGTTTAGTTTTATGGATTATATAAGCTTACGAGTTCTACTTTATTTTTCCAAATTATTATATCAAATGTCCCATTACAATTGTTTAATTTGCTTTTGTCTTGAACTTAAATTATTTTCCTACTCATATTCTACTTATAACTAAACAAAATCGAAATATGGCTTTATTGCATTTAGTGCTTTTTTTGAAGGCACAGTGCTTTTTGCTCTGAAAAAGTTGGCATCACTGTTCGTGTGGCATCTTTTCAGTGTTACCATATTTGAAGATTTATCTAATTTTTGAAGTTTTCAGAAATGTTAAAACGACAAAAAAGATTTTTTATCTTAAAATAAGATTTTTAAAAATTTTACTTTTATTACTTTTAATATATTATTGAGGGATTTTTTGACCAAACTACTTACAAATTTTCTGATTTGCTTCATAATGATCTTACACATATTCTATATATTAAATATTTTGTGTTATTTGGCTTTATTTTTAATAGTTCACAAGAAACAAAATAAATTTTAACTCCTTTTCATTCAATAAAATAACAAAAAAGATTTTTTTTGCTCGACTGGAAGATTTTTGATCAAATAAATATGGCAACACTGCATCTTTTTATTTATATTCACACATTCATACATATCATACGTACGCACATACATACCCAGTGGGAAAAGCTAATGAATAGTAAATTATAAGGTAATGCACATCATGTATAATTTTTCATTTCTGAATTGATTACTGTTAACACAGAACATGTCCTAGGAAAGTAATGAATTATTTTAATTGTGTTTGATCAAATTACCCTATCGTTTCTAAGGGATGCATTAATTTGCTTTGGAAAATAATACTTCATGTAATTAATGCCCACTTTTCCAGCTGGGTACATACGTATACACATAAGCATACATACTTACATACATCCGACTCATTCAAAATTTTGTTTTTGAAGGCATACCTATATTTTCTTCTTATTTTTCCTTTTTTTACTATTCAAAACTTAATTAAATTTATTTATATTAAACTCACATCTATGTTTTTTTTGGTTTGTTTATATTTGTTCAAACCCATACATACACATACATATGTATACATATTTTGTTTTGATAGCTGGTTCAGCTAAACTGCCGATAAACTGCGATAAAAGTTAGAGAAGATACCAATTTTACGTGCTTCGCAAGTAGATTCCTATTGAATCTACTTGATTCGCTCTCATAATTTTGTATGGCGAAGAAAGTTGATTCGGCCATGATTGGGGTGTGAAGCATGAATAGAGAGCGAAGCACGTATCGTGTTAACATACTATTACAAACATTGTAATGACTTTGACATTTAGTGAAATTATAATTTAAGCTTCATATCCGTATATACATATTTACATTACAACGTATTATAATTATAAAAAATATTGTTACGAAAATAGCCGTCAACAATGTTAAGCAACATTACACAAAAATATTCCAACAGGGTTAATGTAAATGCTACGCGAAAATATTCCTACAGGGTCAAAGCAAAGAATAGTCTAGAAAGTAGCCAACAACTAAATAAGCATGCCTAGCTTGATTAAACAAGCAAAAGCAACAACAACAAAAAAAAACGTCTGCTTATTAAGAAGATTCACATATTTGTACACATACATACATGCCAATTCAAACGAAAAGCAAAAGATAAACAACCACCGTGTGTTGCTTAGTTAATGATGTACACACGTACGCATATACACATGTATGTACATAGTTACCACATGAACTTAATTAGGCAGCATATACGATGATAATGATCGTCTAGACATTGCTTGAAACTTCTAGTGGAATTTCTGTGAAATATAAATAGAGGTGACGCATCCAATGAGAGAGTGAGTTGCAGTTGTAAGTCAGTCGCGAACAGTTATAGTTAGTGCTAATCAGAAACTAGTGAAGTTAAGAACTCGTTAGACAGTTGATAATTAAGTTGTGAATTAATAATAGTCTGACGTGGAATTGAGATTATTGTGGAGTCTATCGTGTCGACTGGAGTAAAGGGAACAGCGCAGCGAATAGACGTGTATAAGGGTGTAAGTAAAGCCAGTGAGTCTTTATTGGTGTATCAACTGTGAGTGTCGGCAGAGTGAGTGCCGTGTGTGACAAGCAGCAGACAAAGAAGTATTGGTGTATCAACTGTGCGTGACGGCAGAGTGAGTCTCGTAAGTGACGAGTAGCAGACAAAGAGGTGTCACGTGATTACTTGTGCAGCCAGCTAAGAAACGTGCGTAAACTACAGCGAGGAAGGCGCAGTGGTAACCAGTTGTGAATATTTGTGTGTAATTTTATTAGTTTAAGTTGTGTTAGTTTATATAAGCTCTTGAGTAATTTAGTATAACTGTATTTGTAAATAAAACTTGTATCATTCTTAACCCTAATTACTACACTCGGCTCTTGTATTCATTTGCAAATCTTCGGATCTACGGAAAAGCGTTTTTACAGAGAGAAAAACGTAACAATATTTATATTTTTATTATCATTATAATTATTTTGATTATACGTTCTTATTTTTATTTTTATTGTTATTATTTTTAAATAAAAATAGTTTTTTGTACGCTTGAATGTTTGTACGCACATATTTTTTTATGCATATATTTATTTATTGTATCTTCATATATGAACTAACAATAAGTATTCAAATCTTAAATCTATAAAAAAAATTTTATTAGGCCCGACCAGTGTCGGACATAAACTTAGTGATAGTTATAAATAATACATTAGTAGTGATAATCAAAAAAGTGGAAAAAAGTATTTTCAAGTAGTCCCATCTGGAGTGTTAGGTATAAGAGCCCGTGTGTCCCTCTTTCTTAGGCGGATGTGTCCAGTAAAGCTCAAAATATTACGAGCAAGCGGATTAGGATGTGATTTGAGTTTTGTTAAATATTTGCCTGCGTGTTTTGCAATTTCTTCAGTCACTAGTGGCATATTTAAATCACGATGTATAATAGAATTTTGGATGTACCATGGAGCCGATGTTATTAACCGTAAAATTTTGTTTTGCCTTCGTTGGATTCTCTCGACATTGGAAGCTGAAGCAGTGCCCCATAACTGAATTTCGTAGCACCATATTGGCTTCAAAAGCGACTTGTACAATAAAAATTTGCAGTCTAGGCTGAGTGTTGAGTTTCTGCCAATCAACCAATATATTTGAGTTAACTTAAGTTTCATCTGAGTTAACTTAGAGTCAATATGATGTTTCCATGCAAGTCTTCGATCAAGTTGTATACCAAGGTATTTCACTTGGGAATGTTGAGAAATATTTTAATTGTTGATTCGAATGGGGGAGCAAGTATCTCTTCTTACGGTGAACGTTATATGGATACACTTTTGTTCATTGACTTTAATTCTCCATAAGTTCAACCATATTTCCAGCTGGGTAATATGTTCCTGGAGATTGCGGGATGCCTCATAAGGGTTTTCGTGCACACTCATACAGGCTGTATCATCAGCAGAAGTAGAAATATGGATATTATTGCTAACAGGCATATCACAAATATATATTAAATACAAGACAGGACCCAGAATACTACCCTGTGGCACACCAGAAGATATAGATTCGGGCACACTCGTGAACTCTCCTTCCACAACAGTGAACTTCCTATCAATAATATAACTTTCCAAAAGCTTTTGAATGTTTATTGGCAGATATGTCTTCAATTTTAAAACTAGGCCTTCGTGCCATACTTTATCAAACGCCTGAGAAACATCAATAAAGAGAGCAGAACAATACTTCTTTTCTTCAAATGTTCTTCTTACAACTTGGACCAGTCTATGCGTTTGTTCAATCGTGCTGTGCTGACTTCTAAAGCCAAATTGATGGTCCGGGATGCACCCATTATCAGTTAAAATTTTGGACAATTTAGTCATGAGCAGCTTTTCGAAAAGCTTTGAGATTGTAGATAGTAAGCTTATAGGCCTATATGACTCAGTCTTGGTAAGATCTTTGCGCGCCTTTAGAATCATTTTGATCTTGGCCAGTTTCCAGTTATGTGGAAAATACTGCATTCTTAAAATAGCATTAAAAATAAATAACAGGATTCTTATTGCAATATGAGGCAAGTTCATGAGCATTTTGTTACTAATGCCATCAATACCTGGAGCTTTCTTCGGGTTGAGTTCAGCAATTACTTTTTGTACTTCACTCATCTTAAACCGTAAGGGACGAGGGGGTAGAGAAACTACACTCGGTAAATCAGCAGCACACGTACATGAATTGGGAGTGAATACAGATTTTAAATGCTCAGAAAAATAAGTTACCTTTCTCACTATCGCTTCTTGCCCAGCCTCCGGTCGCAGTACGCAGTGGTGATTTAAGAGCAACGGGTCGTTTAAGATTTCTAGTAGCGCGCCATAAAGAATAATTAGATGCGGACGTTACATCAAGACCTTCTAAATACTTTTCCAGTAGTGCAGTTTTTTCCGACGATAGCAGCTCTTTGAGTCGTTTAGTACATTCTTTAAGTCTAATTTTATTTAGGGGTGATCTGTGTTGTTGCCATTCTCTTCTAGCTCTCCTTTTTTCACATACAAGACGTTCAATTTCCGTGGAATAAATTCTGTTAAAGCCGGTCTGCGGATGGGAGGTAGTGGCGTGTTCAGCAGCCTGTTTAATAGTTTCGTTAAGATTGGCAATATTAAATTCAATATCATCGCATGACCTAAGCTGAAAGTTTTCTACGCAGTGACTACTAAGATATTTTTTGAATGCCAGCCAGTTGATTCCATTAATCATCTTCACATATGAGTTAGTTAAATCACTCCTTAGTGGGTTGAAAATTGTAACTATTGTTGGAGAGTGATCGGAGGACAGATCTACAGAAGCCTCTACGTGAATTAAGTCCCTATGAATATTTTTCGTGACGGCAAAATCTATAACATCTGGAATTTTTCTTACGTCAGTAGGCCAGTAAGTAGGCTCCCCACTCGAAATGACATCTAAGCCCATTTTTGAAATTGTATTGAACAAGGCTCGACCTCTAGGTGTAACAAGACGCGATCCCCAGTACGTATGTTTTGCATTGTAGTCACCAGCTGCCACGAAACAAGATCCAAGCGATTTGTAGAACTTCTCATACTGATCTTCGGTAACTGAAAATCTGGGAGGTGAGTAAATTGATGATATCACGAAATTCGCACAAAAATTTTCTACGAAAATATTCGTTGCTTGCAAATATTCTTCACTAACGTTGTCAAGAACATAGCGCTTGAGTCTTGACTTAATCAGAATTGTTGATCCACCACATGCTCTCCCTCTCGGGTCCTTTGTATCATATAAAGTGTAACCATTTATTTTAAATAAGCTTCTTGAGGTCAAATGAGTCTCAGAAACCAATATTATATCAATATTTTTTTCTATGAGGAAGTGCTCAAGTTCATTTTTATGATGGCGAATGCCGTTTGCGTTCCAGAAACATATTTTTAACGTGTTCATGGTTTATTAACTAATGCTTGAAGCAGTGTATTCTGCATTCGCAGCATTTCTTGCATCATACTTGTCATATTTGTAGTAAAGTTGTTTATAGTTAGCACCAGATTCTCAATAGTAGCTTCAAGGCGACTAAAGTTAAAGCTTGAGTTTGAATTCGTTGAATTATTTGGCGGTGGAACATTTTGCGTGGGAATTGAACTAGTCTTAGCAGCATCAGCATACGATACACGTGAAGTAACTGGTTGGCTGATTTGAGCAAAAGTGTCGGAGTTCGCGTTTACTTGTAGAGCTGGAGTTAGCTTGGGTTTTTGACCCATAGCCTGTTTAACGAAAGAAAATACAGGGCACCCTCTATAGTTAGCTGTGTGATTACCTCCACAATTACTAAATTTTTTTCTGCTTGATCTTTTGGCTTAGTGCAGCTAGCAGTACCATGCAATTCACAGCAGATAACACACACTGTATGTAACTTGCAGTAAGTTTTCGTATGGCCATATTCTTGGCAATTATGGCACTGTACGGGACCTGAACGCTTACGTGGCTCTTCAACTGTGATTTTACGATGTAAGAGATACTTTACGTTATAAATTGGATGGGTTTCATTTATTTTCAATTGTATGTCATTCGGCTCCAGTTCAACCCGAAATAGGGGTTGTGGGACCTATTCGCTATTAAATATGTTGGTAACATTTTTTACCTTGAATCCTTGGTCGACAAGTGCACATTTTACTTCTTCGGGTTCAAAATATGAATCTATGCCCTTTAATACTATCTGTAGGCCTTTAGCACTTTTAAGTTGGTATGTGTAAAAATTTGTTTTATTTTTTTTCGTATTCACTAACAAGTTTTCGGAAATCTTTTTCATTATATATTTGTATGTTAGTTTCATCAATATTACCTCGTTTAATTGGAATGATGTGAAAAGTATTTTCACCAATGGTCGACAGCAGTTTTTTGATAAGTGCGTTAGAATTTTTTTCTCTCAAATAAATAGGTGGTGGCTTAAAAGACTTTTGCGATTATGTAGAGGGCTTGTCGTCGGTGTCTTGCAATAATGAAAAACGATTTTGACGATTGGTAGATGATGCGCTGTTATCCCTAGACATCTTTGGAGCGGGAGAAATTTTTGAAGAATTTGGGCTTCGCCCACGCTTTACCACGGTTATATATATGTCCATTCCCACTTGTACCTTGGGTTTTGAGCTACTGTTATCGGTAGTGATAACTTGGTTTAGTGATGAACGCGAGCCCGATGCGGATGATATCGCAGACTTAAATGAAGAAGTACTAGGCAATGGTAATGTTAACGATTCACTAGTTGGCATTGGACAAAGCGAAGTTGATCGCTGACGAAAAATTGGCTTTGCCGTTAAAAAAAGATTTTCATCAGATTTATTATTTATATTTTTTTCATTAAGAGTTTCAGAACTCAGTAAAATAAGCATTTCTGCCGTTAGAACTCACTTCAAAATTTTTTTCCTTTGAGGTACTCATACAGAGTATTATTCCTCAAGGGTACTTTGTTTGTGTTTACGGTTTTTTTTTGTTTTTGCTATTTCTCGCTTTGTAAAAAATATTAGTAAAGCCAATAAGCTTATTTATCAAGGTGAATATGTATTACGAATATTTTTTGTATGATTTTTGATTTTGTTGTTTTTTATATTTGTTTCGTATGTATGTATGTAAAAAAAATCCGCTTTAATGTCTCTTCACTATGAAGGTTCAACGAGAACGCTATTAAATGTGCGTGAACAATTAAAAGGAAAAAAGGATAGTGGACTGTTTTAATTATTTGGGGTTTTCCGGTGACTACCTGTATGATTTTTTTACAGAAATTGCACCCTCATTCATTATTTGGAAAGTTTTGCACAATTTGAAACGTACAAGTGGTGAATCAGGTATATAGACAGGTACCCTTAAAACATGCGCCCATTTTTAAGTACCTTCCAGTAAAATATTGAAAAATACGTAGTATTTGTAGTTGATCGATTTTTGTCATTCAGCCAGTGCCGACGAACGCGAACAGTAAAAGTGATTTTTCTCCAGTTTTTTAAAAGTGAATAACAAGAAAACATAAAATATATAAATATGGAAAATAACAAGTGCCCAAAATTGGATAATTTTTGTTACGTTTGTGGTCAAATCGTCCTTAAAAAAAACAAAAACTATCGACAAAATTTTTGTACTGAGGAACTCAAAAAAGCGTATTGTGATTATTTTGATGAAGCAGATTTAAGTGGTTCAAATTTTACGCGGAACACAGTGTGCAAAAGTTGTTATAATACCCTTGTAAATTGGATACATGGAGGAGGTGCAACGTTGTCTTTTATGAAGCCAGTAATTTGGGTGGAAGACACAACTGGACATGATGAATCCAGGTGCTACGCATGCATAAATTTTCGTCCTGGATTTAACAGACAACAATTGAAAACAAAAGTATACACTGCTGCATTTACTGCGACACTTCCAGTTAACCGCACTGCTGATGTCGATGCACCTAAACCTCCGAGTCTGGATGCTGTGTCCCTGCAAGCCGAAACCATTTTCACCAATCCGACCAACGTGAATGATGCGGATTAGACACCCGATATTGAAAATAATACAGCACAACCGCTAACACAAATCGATGACGACGCAAACTCAGACCACGAATATCAACAACCTACGAAGAAAAGCAGATCATCAGAACCACAAGCGTCAACTTCAACGAGAATGGATATTGACAATAATTATAATTATAATTGAAAATGTTTTAAATTTTGTTTTTATGCATAAATTCCATAAATTCCATATTTTCTGTGTAAGAATAGCTGCAATACAAATTGGAATTTTTATTTTAAGTTTTGTGTATATTCATTCATAACATTATTGGAATAAATTTATTCATCCATTTTCTCAAAAAATGTTCACAGGTTACGTGGCTTTATGCGAAAGTAATTAGATTTGACACTTTTTTGCATTTTTGATTTTTTACGAATTTTTTTAAAAAAAATTTAAATTTTTAGGCAAAAAATACTTTTTTCCCTTCATGCATTCATTTTTAACTTCGAAAGTGTTGCACACATAGGAAAACGGTATAAGCAGATTAGAGGAATTGTAATTCTTAATTTTTCTAAATTTGTTTCAGCTAAATCGGACTAGTGGTTTTCGAGTTATGTCAAACAAAAGAGCCTAAAACGTGAAAAATTCCCCTATGCGATAGTTACTAACTTCAAACCGATATTAAAAATATTTTAGCAGGTAAGAAGACAAAACGAATGATGCACAAGTTCTTCATTTTGGGCCTACTTTCACGTGAAATTGTCAGAATTGAGTCCCGAATCAATGACTTCAAAAATGTTGTACTGTGTTATATTATTATTAAATAGTAAGAAAAAAAAACAAACAAAAACACAACCAAGTTCGAACTTAGGTAGCTTAGATTCTAAGTAAAAGACCAAGATACTCTGCAATTGAACTTAAAACGAATATTAAAGAAATTTTTATTTGAAGTGATGAGGTACTTTTTGGTAATGGCCGAAATTAATCTTAAGTCTATCAGAGAGGTGAGTATCAAGGGGTGATTACAACTATGCCTGCGATGAGCTCAGTGTGTATGAGGACACTGGTACAAATAAACTGTCATTCCAATTTTCTAGTACCGCGACGAACCACCGCCCAAGCCCGCGAGCCTTAGCCGAGCACAAATAGAAAAGTTACCAGTGTGTGGTACGGAAAATGGATGGGTAAGAAAAATAGAAACAAAAGAAAAACGAACTAGCCCGAAAAAAAAGACTTTTTTTTATCTTGTACTAAATACATGACAACATATGAATGTACAATTGTCTTCCTTGTCCTAAAATGTTTATCAATAGCTATATATTAAGTGCCTTATTCATAAAAAATATTGCTGTTTTGTAAGAGGTTAATAAAACAGATTTTCTATGGAAATTTAATTAATAAACCTTCTATAAAACCATAATTTTTTTTAAATTAGGCCCTCAGTAAACTGTTTTGTATCAGCTTGTTATATATTGCCTCCATTCACTTTACTTATGTACTAGGGTGTCTCGCAAAAAAAAAAAAAAAAATTCGCCGTACACCACCGACCGAATATAAAGTATTGTTGCAAGAAAGTTTCGAAAATCTTTTTACTGGGGTCACCAAAATATATTTTTTTGTTATATTTTCGGCATTTACAGTCGGAGCTTAAGATATATCCAAGTGTTTGTCTCGAGGAGAATAATGTTTTGCTTCAATAGTCATTGACCTCAAATATGCCATTCAGTATTTACTCTTAGTTTCTACCACCCTAATTTCAGAAAATTAAAGCTCGCAAAAAATCATTAAACTTTTGTAAGGGAAGTATTTTAATAATTCCAGCTGAACCATTTAAAATTTTTTTAAAATTAAATGCTCTATTGAGATCATTGATTGGCAAACAGAAAGAAAGAAAAAGAATCTGGCCAGGAATATCGAATAGAACATTCAGAATTACACACACTGTAAGTTTTTTACACAGAGAGAATAGATTGGTTAAAAATCTGTTGGAGCAACAAATATTTATTTATGTGTTCCAATGTTCTATATTTGCTATCAATTATCAATCAAATGTACAATTTTTTTCATATTTATAAACAAAAAACCATAATTATAATACAAATAAAATTCTTACAACAGTTTTATTAGTAATAACAATTGATTGAGTTCATTTCTAATAACCACTTTAAAGTATTGGTAGATACAATACAATACAATACAATAGAAAGATATCTTCTAAGCGGCTTGACCGATTTTTTTCAAACATAGCTAAGAACACTCGCGATCATGTAACCTTTCAAATAGGACTAAATCAAAATCGGTTCAGCCGTTGTGTCTTTACGTGGACTCGTAGAGACAGACAGATACACAGATACGCAGACACACAGTACAAACTTATAACACTCCTTTTTTTAGTCGAGGGTTAAAAAAAAACATATTTTGTTCTCTCAATTAATTCTTCCTGATTTGTAGAAAAATTTAAATGTACATAATTAAAAAAATAAAAATTAAATAGAAATGTCAATTAAAAAATATCTTTTGTCTATTGTGTACCCTGTGTTTAACACACACAAAAATGCATCATTGTTTTGGGCATATACTCGTACTATTTGATTTTTTTTTATAAATATGTCAATTGTTCCTTTTTTTATTTGAAAAAAATTTGGACTTGTGACAATTTTTTTCTTCAAACTATGATTTTCTTTCCCACAAATGATGATTTTCTTCGCAAATCTTCTGGCAGCCCTGACTAGAAGCCTAACAGTACGAATAGACCAAGGCCTATTTATTAGGTCTATGCAACTCTACAAAAACACAGCAACACAAAAAACAACTTTGTGTTTCAGTCACAGAATACACAGAAGTGAAGAAAGTGACAGGTAAAAAAAGCTCCAATCAGGTTTTTGTTAAAATTCATGGAAAAAAGAGAAAAGCATAGTGTATTTGATACTGTAGTGTATTACTTACTGTAGCTTCTATGTTTTTTATTTATTTAGAAACACAAAAATCAAAGATGTTTATTTTATAACAAATTTTATATAATAAAAGTTTTTAATAATACAGAAAAATTATTAAAATTATATGTTTACTTATTAATATTTTTTTTTGTATTTTTTATATTCAATAAAATAAGTGTTTAGCTAAAATACGTCACTACTTTACCCCTCTTTTAAAAGAATTTCATTCAAAATGAAAGATACAGACTTCTTTTTCTTTTCTGTAGTTAACGATTTTTCTTCAATAAATGCTGGTTTGAGCCTGTCTATTGTAACATTCTTAACCAGAGAATTCATTCTAAGCTTAAAAAATTTTGAACTTTTTTTTAATACTTCAAAGGGTCCCTCGTATGGATAAGTAAAACCGAACTTGTCGGAATCATTCCTAACAAAAACGTACTTACAACTTCAAGAACTTTAGGAACATATGTTTTCATTGTGTTCCCGTGATGAGATATAGCACAACAAACATTAGAAAAATATTTTCTAATTTTGTTTAGAAAATCAGAATTATTAAATTCTTGTCCAGGATCCACCACTAATTCGCCAGGCAATCGCAAGCACTGCCCGTATACCATCTCAGCTGCAGATGCTTCAATATCTTCTTTAATTACTGACCGTAAACCTTACAAAATCAAAGGTAGCTCTTCTGACCAATTAACTGGGTTTCCTCGAGCTAAAATTGATGATTTCAGTTGTCGATGGAAACGTTCCACCATACCATTTGACTGGGGGTGATAAGCTGTAGTAACAATTTTCTGAATACCCAAAGCTTTCGTAACCTCATTAAATATAAAAGAAGTAAATTGTGTACCTTGATCAGCTGTAATTCGCTTAGGTACTCCAAACCTTGATACGTATTCTTTTAAAAACTTATGCGCTACATTTTTAGCTGTAATATTTCTCAAGGGATATGCTTCTGGCCACCGAGTAGTTCTATCAATTATAGTTAATATATATCGAAAACCATTCGATAATGGAAGTGGTCCAACAATATCAATATGAATGTGAGTATATCTTCCTTCAGGTATATTGATCAATTCAGTTTTCGTCTTAATATGTCTATGAACCTTAGCTTTCTGACACTGTAAGCAATTGGAAACCAATTGATTTATGTTCGTATTCATTGACGGCCAAAAATAACGTGATGTTATAAGTTTTCTAGAAGCTCTTGAACCAGGATGTGAAATGTTATGCAACTTATTAAACACAGTCTTCCTTAAACTCTCTGGAATATATGGTCTGATTTTATCTCTAGAGTGTTCGCACCAAATAAAAACATTTTGTGTTGGCATATATACTCTCTTAAATTTATATATGCTATCCTCACTACTAGTCAGTTTTTGCAAAACCAAATCTTGTTCCTGTTGTTTTGATAACTGAACAATGCTAAATTGGTCGTTTCCAATTGAATCTATTTCAGGAATTCTGGAAAGAGCGTCCGCTACTATATTGTCACCTCCTTTTATATAACGTATATCACTTGTAAATTGAGCAATGTATTCTAAATGACGTGTTTGTCGTGGGCTACGTTCAACCTGTGAATTGATAATTTGTGTTAATGGTTTATGATCCGTGTATACAGAAAAAGATAGTCCCTCCAATATGTGCTTGAAGTGTTTTATATTTAAATAAATTGCTAATAATTCTCTATCAAACGAACTGTATTTTATTTCAGGTGCTGAAAGTTTTTTTGAGTAGAATGCTAGTGGTTCTACTATATTACCGATTTCTTGTTGTAAAACTCCTCCTATTGCCGTATTTGAAGCATCCACTACCAATGATAGGGTTGCATTTTTATTAAAATGATTGAGCATTACTTTCCTTGAAAGACTTTTTTGAATATTCTGAAAAGATACTTCTGCCTCTTCAAACCAACTCAGCGTTTTAATTTTATTTCTCGTAGCCTCATTCAGCATTTTGTGAATTGGACTTAACATTTCGGCAACTTTAGGTATGTACCTGTGGTAAAAGTTAATCATTCCTACAAATTTCTGTAACTGTTTTACAGATTTTGGTTTATCGTATTCCTGAATTGCCTTGATCTTTATACTGGACGGTTTAATTCCATCAACAGAGATATTGTATCCCAAAAAATCTATGTCTGTTGCCCCAAATACACATTTGGAAATCTTTATATTTAAACCATATTTAGATAACCTCTCAAAAACTAAATTTAAATGTTCGCAGTGTTGATCATCATCCCTGCTCGCTATAAGCACGTCATCTAAATACACGAAAACAAAGTCTAGACCGGACAAAACTTCATTTATAAAACGTTGAAATGTTTGTGCTACATTTCGAAGACCAAATGGCATTCTTACAAATTCAAATAGTCCAAACGGTGTTGTTATAGCAGTCTTTGGTATATCAGATTCTGCAACTGGAATCTGATGATACGCTCGTGTTTATCACTTAAATCTATATGTATGTCCTGAATGTGTGGTAAAGGATACCTATTGGAAATAGTTATGTTATTTAGTCTACGATAATCTCAAGATGTAATGGAGAAGCTAAGTTCTAACTCTAAAACTAACTCTAACGCTAAAACTTCAAACTCATCTTTTGGAATCTTGTATTTAACATTATCAAGACGTCTAGGTTTCGAAAACGGGAGTGGACCACTAGTATCAATTTTGTGTACAGTAGAATGTTTAACTATTGTATTATTATAATCTGGAGTAGTTGTAATAGATGGGTATTTTTTTAAAATTAAAGTATACTTCTTGTCTACAAGAAAAAGCTTTGGAAGAGATATTTTGATATAACACTCAATTGCATCTACTGATATATTTGAAAGCGGATCAATTAATCTCTTCTTAGACCCAAATTTAATTTCAAAATTTTTGTTCTAAATGTTTTGATGCAACTACCATTTGCCGCAGTGAAAACAATATTTGAGGTACGACAAAATTCTTTGAATTTTGATGTTGGTATTACTGAAATATCGGCCCCACTATCAATTAAAAATTGTAATTTGTTTTCAATATCGAACACAAAAAGACGACGTGTTGAATTATTGGTCCTATCATCAGTCGTCGAAATAATAGGATTCCTTAGTTTTCCTGACATGGTGCTGTATAAGAACATGGTTGAACACACTTCCTTGCTTTACTTCCAAGTCGGTAGTGAAAATGGCAAAGCCAACCTTGAGTTTGGTACCGAGTTCTGGATCTACTTCTTTTACGTTCAGGATACATTGAGCGACTAGTTCCAATATATTGTTTAACTTCTGAAATTTCTAATGATAATTTATTGAATTGTTCACACATTGCAGAAGTTACTTTTGTTAAATTATTAACAATTGTACTAAAATCTGATTGACTTGGAGTTACATGACTTGACTCTACGTTATATATCTCAGAATTATTTGATACTTCCCATATATTATCTGCTAATTTTAATAAATCATCAATATTTACTACGTTGCAACCAAATAGAGCAATGTTGAGTGCCTTAGGAAGTTTTCTGAGCCAAAAATTTTTGAGAAAATCAGAATCAATGTTTTTGCCTGCCAATTGTAAGAGATACCTATAAAATTCAGAAGGTTTTCGGTCTCCTATAACTGAATCAGAAAGAAGTTTATCTAGTTTTCTGTGTTCACTAAGAGAGTGACGTTCTAGAAGTTTATTTTTTAGGAACGTATAGCGATTTTCTGTTGGTGGATTCTGTACAACATCAATAACTGACATTATAAGTTCTTGCGGAAGTGATATAATTACATGTTCATACATTGTGTTATTGTTGTGAATACGTTTACTTTTAAACATCGTTTCTATCGTTCTGGATATTCATTCCAGAAGGATGGTAATTTAACTGAAGTAGTGCAAATTTCTGCTTCTAAATTTTCTATTCCGGCAGCGTTATCTGCACTAATAATACCACTAGCATTGTTAGAATTATTCTGCGTATGCGCGGGTGATCTTAACATGTTTAGTTTTTGTAGTGACGTTTACAATAATTTAATAAATTAATGATACAATTGAAAATTAACTTATTTATGAAGTAATATATGTATATGTAAGTAATATGACCAATTAAAAAAATAATAATAAATAAACTAAACTTATCTGAATGTAAACTAACTCTCCAATAACAAAGTCCTTGAATTGACAACGTGAAAAGTATTTGAATCAATCAATGATGTAAAAGTTATCCGTAACAACAATTAATTTTTGCGATGTTATATATTTAATAAGTTCAAATATTGCAAAATTTTATTAAAATATTATTGAGGATGTAGTTTTTCATTTTTTATAGAAATCTTCTTTGAAAAACGCAGCAGATTTGAAAATTGATTTAAATTTGATCAATTTAATCAGTTATAATATAAGGCAGGATCGCCAATGTAGCTTCTATATTTTTTACTTATTTAGAAACACAAAAATCAAAGATGTCTATTTTATAACAAATTTTATATAATAAAAGTTTTTAATAATACAGAAAAATTATTAAAATTATATGTTTACTTATTTATATTTTTTTTTTGTATTTTTTATATTCAATAAAATAAGTGTTTAGCTAAAATACGTCACTACATTACCAATTAACACAGGTAATAAAAATTTATTGCACTAGAAAGACGTAGCAAAACAAAAACGACGACAAAATTTGAGGGAAAACGAGACAAACAGAAAAATACACGTATCTTCCGTCTCGTGACACTTCTGTATGTTTTGTGTTTCAGTTGTCAGAAACACACACAAACATGAACTAAAGTGTATGGTGCAAACAGCTTTTGACAGTTAAAACACGAAAACACAGAATATCATCAGGACGATTGCATTGACCTGATAAATAGGCCTTGGAATAAACCAGCAATTTTTATTTCTTAACATAAGAAATACCGTCGGCAGAATGACGTCACAAAAAAGTTTGTGCTCAAACTTATTTTAAGGGGTGGCTACACGTATAACAATAAAACTCAAAATTTATGTTGTCGTATGCATACAAAGTGCGCGTTTTACGTTTTGATTTTTTAATACTTCTGCCACAGAGCATATATTTTGTGCTTCTGTTTGATTTTTTTTAATAAACTTATATTTCTAGTTTCCCGCCATTATTTTGTACGAAAAAGGTAAATTTGCCAGTTTGTGTCCTAACATAATTGCTCAGGCTTGTGTTTGAGCAATTGTTTCCAAACATGTGCTCGAACACTAAACATTTACGGTTTACACAGTAATTTTTTGTGTTAGCAACAGATTTTGACAATTGCCAACACAAAAATTTACAAACTTGTGTCTCGTGTAATCTCACTGTAACATAGCGTCTACAACTGCGACTAACTCGTATATAATATTTGAGAGAACGTCGGCAGAATTACAAAAATAAAATGCCGATATATCTCTTCATGTCATACAACAGGACAACGTAATTTTACTTTTCTTATAACATTTCATTTTATGCAAATTATCATCGAGTTAACATGTATTAATTTTATATAACTATTCATTTTGTTTTTACTTTTTTCCACAAACTTTAATTTATAAATCAATTAAACATATAAAATCCCAGAAACTTTGTCTAAAACATTGTTTTTCATTTATTTTAATAAACACTCACACATGCATACTAATTTATTTTCATGTACGTGTAGTTTTTTGACAGTTCATATCATAAGATTGTTGTTATAGGATTTCTTATAACAACGCTCTTATAATAAATCTTATAAGATTGACATAACACTAATTTGAAGTCTAGACGTAACATAATTCTCTCTGCGATTGAATTTGACGCTCTTATCTTACATATTATGTTAGGTGGAGACCCTATGTAATGCATTAAACACATTCACCACAGCAGGCTACACGAACACACGACTTCAAATGCCACTAGCAGCAGTTGTCGCCAGATAACGAAGCCGAAGAAAAAAGCCGATGGCGGCGGCTGAGCACAAAATGAACCGGCGGCGCTAAATATCGGCTTAAATCGGCTTGTCATATTGTACCAGATACGTCCAATGAATTTTTCTTTAAAATATTAGAAAAAGGGATTTTTTATATTCTTTTAAGATGTGCTCCCGAATTATATCGATCCTGATTTTCGATTTTATTGTAAGCGACATGTTATCGAAAAAAGATTTTTTTATTGCAATTAAAATTTTATGGGCCTGTCCATAGTTAAGAATTATAAAAATGTCAAAATTGTTGATAACTTTTAAGATGCGGGCTGTAAAAATTTATCCTCACGAAAACATCAATGTGAAAAAAGGCCAAGTTCCTATCAAAAATTTCGGTAATCAAAAGCAGTGAGATATAAATTTTGACCAAGTTCTTGTTTGACACAATACCTAACACTGAAATATGCTATGAATTAATTATATAAATTTGTAATCGTAAGGGTGTCATATAATTTTTAGATAATCTACTAACTTGACAACATTTTTACCGATATAAAGAAATTAACAAATATATATTATTCTCTCCTTTTCTAGAAAGTTAAAAATATTGCCAAGTTAGCAGATTATCTAAAAATTATATGATACCCTTACGATTACAAATGTATATAACGCATAGCATATTTCAGTGAAAAGTGTTGTGCCAAACAAGAACTTGGTCAAAATTTATATCTCACTGCTTTTGATGGCCGAAATTTTGGATAGGAACTTGACCTTTATTCACATTGATGTTTTTGTAAGGATCTGACTACTTTTTTTGAAAAATTTTCTATGATAACACTTTTTAAACTTAAACTTCCTAGGGTGTTTTATTTCTATTCATGATCACTGTGCCAGTTGAAAATTTCATAGTTACATAAAATAATGGGTAAGAGCGTGATGGGTGTTGAATTGTAGACCTTAAAAATGAATTATTAGCCCAATTCACAATCTTGTGCAAATGGTCTTGCATCGTTGCATGATGATGCTCACCACTAAGAATTGTTAAAGGCTGTGATACACTATCATACACAGTCGTTCGATCTGTCAAAAAAATCATGTGTGCTCAAAAAGTATGATAGTGTGGATTAAAATTTGACATGTGTGACAGATTTTTTGACAAGTCTGTCCGATTTCCAAAAGTTTATGAAAATTTTCATAAAATGATAATTTCTATTAGATCAGAGATGCATTTTGTAAGGCAGTTGATAAGAAAACAGCAAATTCTGCTTCATTTATTTAAAGATAGAGAGATACATTGTGAAAATTACGTTTTGCGTTATTATTTCTTTAGAAATACAAAATAATTAAACATAAAATTATTTTGAATGTTTTTGCATCTTTTTTGTGGAATAGTGTGGCACCTATAAGAGATTTTGTTGCGATTTTTTTGGAGTGTGACAGAATTTAATCCGATTTTCCAGTGAATGAATCGTACGACTGTGTATGATAGTGTATCACGGCCTTAAGTGATGAATATCAATATGCTATACTATTTTGCACATGCAACGATGCAAGACCATTTGCACAAGATTGTGAATTGGGATATTGTGTTATTACAACGGGTCGCCAGTGTATACGTAATTTGTTAAGAGTCGTCTGGAAATAAACATGTGAAATAAAGCGTCAATTTTAGTGGGAGTGATCCCACCTATTTTCTCAATATATTTACGTATTAAGGTCTGCTTAGCCGAAGTACATAAATCAAAAGGATATGCCCAATGTGCATGCAAAGTTTCAATAGGGTAGCTGGTGCTTTAATTTTTGGATTTTCCGATTGATTAAATCAATCAAGACTATTTGTCTACAAAATTTCAGCTTTCTACAATATAATATTACGTAAAATTTTTATGGCCCTGGCCCCTCCGACTTTTATATCTGTTAGTGCTTATAGTTCATGTAAAGCTATTGAGAAAAACATGAGTAATAGACTAAGAACTGCTAGGCCATAGTACATAAAAGAAAAATCTAAGATTTATGGGTGCAGTCACGGCCACTTTACAAAACAGGAAATTTTTACTTTGGATAGTGCAATCTGATAGTGATAGTTTACGTGCAACGTATATGCAAGGTTTCACTAGAATGGCTTAAGTTAAAAGCTGTATATTAACAGCCTTATTTATATAACTTTTTAAGGCTTTATAAAGGGGTTTTAAGACAAATTTTCATAAGAAATTTTTCTTCAAAAGCCTTAATAAGTTTTATAAATAAGGCTGTAAGTTTTCAGGTTCAAACAATAGTAGCGTGGCCCCGCCCATTCTGGTGAATTTTTTTGGTTTTTAAATTTTTCTAGTTGGTTTCTCACCTAGACCTACTTGTGTATCAAATTTCAGCTCATAAGCACAACTTTTAATTTTTACGGGCGCAGCCACGCCCCTCTGACTAAAATTTCTGGGTTTTCAGGGTTTTTCTTGTTGTTTTCTCACCTATACCTACTCGTGCATCAAATTTCAGCTCCTTAGCGCAACTTTTAATTTTTAATATATATGGGCGTAACCATGCCCACTTTTCCAAACTTGTTTTTTTCGGCCAATGTTTATTATTTGTGTCAAGTTTCGTTGCACACGGATAATAATACATACAGAAATAGTATATCTAAATACGCTGAGCCGTAGTGCCAAATTTCAATGAAATAGCTTCCATTAAGCGCCTTAGATTTGCTTTTTTAATTCTAGCCTTTATAGGCGTAGCCCCGCCTTCCTGATAAAAATTTTCGGATTTTTTTAGTTTACTGCCCATCTATACCTAGCTCTGTAGCAAGTTTCAGCTCAATTTTAATTTTTATGGGCGTAGCCCCGCCCCTTTGGTTAAAATTTTCGGGTTTTCAGATTTTTCTATTTCATTGCTCACCTAGATCTACTTGTGTACCAAATTTCAGATCTCTAGCTATAGCGGAAGTGCTTCATAATATTGATGAGTGAGTCAGTATGTCATAAAATATTCACTTTTTGCACCTCCCTATCTCCGGAACCTTTCATTGTAAAACTTGCATATGAGGTAACATGAATTTATTCTAATTATGATTTAAATTTCACAATTTTACGGTCGCGGGGAACAAAGTTATGAGGGTAAAAACAGCTCGAATGGCTTGTAAATGGCCTGTAAATATACACACTGCGTGCATTGGCCGGAACTTGGCCTGGCGCACTGCCGTGCTGGCCGTGCGCCTACATCGTAAGCGACAATTTACGTACAAAAACATATTTGAATATTTTTTAAAAACGTTCTCCTGAAAAATTTAATTTTTGTCGCTTACGATAAAATCGTAAATAAGGCTCGATATTCACCTTAACTTATTTTTACACATTTTATATGTTTGACACATCTTAAAAAGACGCGTGTAATATATAAATTGATCTAGAAATGCTATGAAACACTTGTCACTTATTAATTTTGTTTTATTTTATTTATTTCTTTTCGTTGTCCCATACACAAGACTTAAGTCTTATATTGCAGTATGGAACTGCGTGGCAACAGGGCGACAGGTTCTTGTCTATACTGATTTGTCGTTGTAGTCCAATTAAACTAATTTCTATTTCTTTGGCTACAATGAGAAAATTCAGTGTTGCCATTATAACACAAAATGTTGAATAAATGATTTTGTACAATTATTTCATATTAATTAATAGAAACAATATCCATAAATTTATGTAAAGCATAAATTGATTCATTTTTATACTTTTACGTCATATAAGTACATTTCGAAAGACAAATTTAATTTTTATAGATGCGTTATATTTGAAGGTGGTAATACTGAACTATGTATTCAAGCATTAAACACATTCACCACAGAAGACTAATGTCAAGGATAGAATACACATGTTTATATGAGACTGATTATTTTGAAGACAGCAAGACAACATGGCGGCAGGTTGTTGTCTATGCTGATTTTGTCATTGTAGTATAATTAAACTAATTTCTATTTGGTTGGCTACAATGAGAAATTTCAGTATTGCGGGTATAATACAAAATGTTGAATCAATGATTTTGTACAATTATTTCATATTATTTGACAGAAACAATATCCAAAAATTGATGTAAAGGACAAATTTATTAATTTTTGTACTTTTACGTGAAATAACTACATTTTAAAAGAGCAATTAGTTTTTATAAATGCAAAATATATAAAAGTGGCAATACTGAACAATGTACTCGTACTTGAATATCAGCTGCAAATAGTGCTGCTGCCGTCTCCAAAATAATTAAGTACCCGGCTACGGCGGCAAATGCTGCTAGCGGCATTTGTAGTCGTGTGTTCGTGTAGCCTGCTGTGGAAAATGTGTTTAATGCATTACGCGGCAACGCTTTGCTGGCTTGTTAAACGTTTAACGCTACACAAATGGAAAGTTACACACCACGCTTTTGAAGCTATTTTAGCTGTAAAATTTAATGCCTTTGCCTGTTCTTATTTTGTCTTGCATTTGCGTTGTATTTTTCTTTAAACATTTAATGCATTTTTGTATCCATTGCTTAATAAAAAAATTATTTTCTAATAATTTTTGCGTATGTTAGCTTATGAATTTGGCAATACTAGCTGTCATTTTGTATACAACGCGTGAAAGTTAAAGGTGGAAGTACATAAAACGCGTTCAATGAGCTAATGCGATACACGCGTCTATCAAAAAAGTTGAAATAGTGTGTTTTCATAAGACAAGTTATATAGAGAAGCTAGTGTTGCCAGATTCATATGCTAACATACACAGAAATGATTAGAAATTCATTTTATTTATCAAACAATGGCTAAAAAATGTATTAAATATTTAAAGAGCCGTTTAAACTATTACCATACTTAAATTTTTTCCCCAGATTAAAAAGTTGCCAAATTGTTATATTATCTCCCTTCTCGACTAGCAATAAATATGTTGGCAATATAACAATAACGGCGGCAGAATTACGGAACAATCAGGGCTATCATGAATAAAATTCCGCGTGAAATTTTTCCCTGGGAACAATTCCAACTAATAGCAAGTAATAAGGAAAACAAAAAAATCTAAATGAAAAAGGGAGAGATTTCACGCGGAAGTTTATTCGTGATAGCCCTGAAGATTACTGATTGCTTTGCTTATGTTAAGGCTATGGGATATCGTAGCTCACAATATGGGGAAAGTCAACAGGAAAGGTTAAATATCTGGTTAATCGAACAAATTTTTAATTACATAAACTTATTACTATACAAATTATTTTACTATACACGTTTTTAAGAAACTATTTTTCTTTTTTTTCAACTTATTTTCCCAATTTCACTAATGGTATGTAAATGTCAAATGCAATACAGAAAAGTCGAACATAAATTAACATCGAGTTTGACGTTTCATGCTTGCAACAATTGTTAACGAAAATGCGCTGACAATTATTGCAACATATATTGCAAATACCTGCAATAAGCTGTCTCCACTAGCAATAATAAAATTTTGACAACTGCTGCAATATATGTCGACATATTTATTGCTTAGTCGAGACGTAGGGTTAAGAACATGATAAAAACAGAGAGTCAAACATTTGTCGACGCTGATAGTGTTTTCACAATGAAAATTAAAACCATAAACAGCATATTATGCATTCACACTGCATGGTTGTTAAATTCAGGTTTTAACTCACAGGCTATCTAAAAACTTTACGCAAAATCAAATAAATCTCCTGCAGAAGTGCGTGTATTTGTTGTTGCGTTTTTTCTGCTTTTTAATAACTGTACAACAACAGTTTTTCTTTGTATGAAAAACTGAGATATTTCACAATGCGCTTTAAAATGTAAACTATTTTTTATTTTGTAAATAAAATTTCTTTATATTAAGGAACTTCTTATACAGAATGAAGAAGTGCTTGGAAATAAAGTTATTATATATAAGAAATGCACAAATACATTATAAAATAAAACTTTTTTATAGGCAGATGAATGTCAGTCATATTGTCTATTTTCACTTTCCAGAGTTCAATGAAAATATTTTCTTTGTTTTCCTTATTAAAAAAATCTTTTTTTCATAATTTTTTTTATTATTGTTGCTGGTGCATCCATTTTTAAGTTGAAAATCTTTCAAGCGCCATCTATTGTAATTCACTGGCATAAACATTATCAACGCTGTCGATCAATTCAACTTGGCAGCACTAAATTTATCACAGCAAAAACAAAGTTGCATTTCATAAAACCAATTCAAAAATGGTTTTAATTCGGTTTTGACAAAAACAATTTGTATGGTTAAACCAGGTTTTAACAGTTTGTTTTAACGTTAAAACCAACTTTTTTTTTAAATTATGTCAGTGTGGAAAAACTATGAGCTATAATTCGAAATCAGCCGGCAGCGGCTCTTTCAAGGCATATCAAACAGGTACACGTATCAGGCATATTCCTTATCCGCTGATTTTTTGTTTACAAGTTTATAACGAAGAATTCGTTTGACAATTATTTTTGTGCCTTGTTTGATGCATATAATTTTTTGGCAATTACTTTGTAAAACTATGTGAGAAGCACAACGTTGCCACAGGGTTGTGCATAATGCATGTACCTGTATTAAATGTACCTTG
This sequence comes from Tachina grossa, assembly GCA_949987645.1. Taxonomy (NCBI): domain Eukaryota; kingdom Metazoa; phylum Arthropoda; class Insecta; order Diptera; family Tachinidae; genus Tachina; species Tachina grossa. The sequence goes on along the minus strand of OX465277.1, from coordinate 56,628,668 downwards.
GGCTCTTTCCCTGCAAGGATTGTTACCGAAAAGAACTCGGCGGCGGCGGCAAGACGGCCTGCAGCCGATCGAGTTGGACCTCTGATAACTACATATTAGAGCTGGCAAACTATCGATAGTCACGCCATTCGATATTTTCGATAGTTTGTTGGAAAACGATAGTGTCGAATTATATTACACTCAGGGCTACCATGAATAATATTCCGCGTGAAAATTTTCACAGGGAATAATTCCAACTAATAGCAAGTAATACGGAAAACAAAAGTTCTAATTGGAAAAAGGAAAAATTTAACGCGGAATTTTATTCATGATATCCCCGACTATGTTCACACGGCAACACGAACAGTCGTTTTGACTGTTGATATAATTAATATATTATGGATATGGTTAAAAAAAATAGGTAAAAATTATAACTGCCTTATTCAGAAAAAATAATTTTGGTTTACAAATGGTTTCCACAACAAATTTTGTATGAAAATTCGTTTGTTAAACGTTTTTAAACTTAAATTATTTTTTTCTGAATAAGGCCTCAAATAATTAATTTTACGTTTAATTTTATTCTAATTTTTCAATTTTAGACATATCATACCTACATATCGTCACAGTAAATGCAAACGGACGTAACTACACAAGAAATCGAGTTTTTGATTGCTTATGGTTTATTTTATCAAACTACATGTTCACGCAAATATTTAGACCTCTGCGATGAGAATTGACGATTTTATTAAAGAATTTCAAATGAACGTAATTACAAATGCATCTATTTTATATTGAAAGGAACGTAACTAACATAAAAGTTTAAATATACATAAAAAGGAAATAAATGGTTAAAAAAATATAATCATCCATACTGCAAGTAAATTTCGAAGAAAATTTACAAGAATACTTTATTATTATTGCTTTTTTAACGTTTTATTGTTTCTACTGTAAAAATTATAAAAGTGTAGTTACATACGTTTGCATTTAAGGTGACGATATGTATATACTCGTATGTATGTAATAATTTTGTTTATATAGCGAATTCAGATATATTAGCGGTAATGGAACAAAATGTTTCACTCACAAAATTTTGAATATTTCAATCAATATTCTAGCGCGAATCGTGAATGTGAGTGAGAACGAACCTCGATATTTGTTGTCCGTGTGATCAGCTATTAGGAATGCTGAATTTCATTTTTCAATACATATCGCTCATTTATTCATTATTATAACTCAAATAAAACTAGTTTTGAAAAAAATGTTAAGTTCTCAATTTACATACAACTCAGTGGATATATTAAAAAAGTTTTCTTCTATCAAGAGCTTAGCTTGCACGCCATTGCGTGAATTTTTTTTACGCAAGACGTAATATGAATTGGCGGGGCTGGCATTCTGTATTACAAACTGAATAAATTAATTTTTTGAGTTATGACGTTATTTTATTAATAGAGCGATATGTATTTATGTATTTTCCATAGAATACAACTAATATGTTAAATTTTATCGAGTTTGTTGACAATTTGGTAATAATTTTTTTCAACGATAGTATCGCTATCGAGAAAAAACTATCGATAGTCTAATAAAAACAAAACCATCGATACTATCGATAGTAATATCGATAGTTTGCCAGCGCTACTACATATATTCTGATGTTTAATAATAATTTAAAAACAATAACTTCTCCAAATTATAAGTAAATATCAATATTATCAACACAAAATCAACGTTAAGTACAATAATTACATCATATAAACGATAGTTAAGTTCTAAGGAAAAAATGTGTTAAATTAATGTCTGTGCAATGAAAATTTTTATTGCTGTTTTTAGCAAAAAAAAAAAGTGAAAAATTTAATTCAAATAGTGTTTGTTATGTTGTAAAGTGAAGAAAAGTGGAATACAGTAATAAAAATTTATTGAAAAATATCTGCGATGTTGTGTTTCGAACAGTTCTAAATTTAATTTAATAATTTTACTTTGGTCGGATATATAACTACAAATCTGTACGTAATTATCATAATTGTTCTCAATGATTATTGCGTCGGCGTTCATTTAATGGGTGCCTAGACACTTGATATACCCTGCAAATGAACTGAATTCTTGCTTTCTGGCACTTTTATTTTCAATGGCATTATTTGTGCCTTGAAGCTTGCAATAAATTATGTACGTGATTGCACATACATACATACATACATATATATGTAAAAAATTGAAGGAAATATTGATAAATACAAAAAAACAGGAAATTTAATCGGCATAATGAAGCCTTTAGGGTGAGTGACATTTTTTGCAATTTTTTTTTTTGGAACAAATAAAGTTTATGGGCACATCTCAAACACAAATGCTATCCGATAGTTGTGCCCATAGACTACATAATATACTAAAATTTTGTGGTTGTGCCCAAGGCGGATTTATAACAGGTGACCTTAACAGTCCAGATGATCGAAGACTGCTTAGACCCCGACTGTCAAAATGTCTTCTTTTATCTAATGTTTGTTTACATTTTAAGTGAAAAAAATTATATCGTTCTTTATGTTTAAAAAATATATTTTAAAGTAAAAAGAATCAATACTTATCACAATGGACCCAATTGGGTCTCAGAGTGGTGGTGCGGTATATCACCACCCTTCCTAACCTTTGCATTTTAACTTAACTCTTAAAAAATGATTAACTCCATTTGTTTATTGATGATGATTTTTAAAAAATTGAAATAGAATTAATAGTTTTCGACGTATTTGCACGTCTTTGTGGTTACTGATGTCCATATGGTTCCATCATGTCAGCTTTTAGAAGACTAGGCATGTTTATGAAAATCTGGATATTTACGGTCTAATACAAAAAAAATATTTTAGGTTTATTACAGGTTTATTTGACAAATTTCCCATAGAAATATGCCAAATAAGCGCTTAATAAACCTAAAAATTTTTTTATTTTTTTTGCACACGAAATATCTTCTAAATTAGTGGATGTAGCAGAAAGCTTTTTGGGCGTTCTTTTCTTCTGTACAGAATATCGAATAAGTTTTGACACTCTGAACATTTGCGACTATAAGGGGTAAAATTTTACCCTTTTACGGTACTTTTATGTTAATTATAATGTACAAATATACATCATGTAAAAATATTTTGCTTTTGCTTCAAACCGCTCAGTAGAAGCTGAGGTAAGAATATTAATGTTTTTTTCGAAGAAAAAAAGAGAAAAAGGTACTAAAAAGGGTAAATGCGGGAAACGGTCTTAACAATTTTAAAATTCCGGGTAATTCATATTATTGAAACATTGTAAATCTGAGTTCATTATCATATAGTGTCTTGCTAATCATTGGCATTAAAGGCTTAAAAAGTCCTTTTTTGAAAAAGGTACATTTAGGGAAAAGTACTTTTTTTGAAAATTCCTTTTTAGCAAAAAGAAAATATTTTCTGGAGAAAGTACTTTTAATAAAAAGTGCTTTTTAGAAAAAGGTACTTTTGAAGAAAGTACTTTCTGGTGAAGGTACTTTTTGCAGAAAGTACTTTCTGGAGAAGGTACTATTTTAAAAAAAGTACTTTTTGAAGAAAGTACTCTCTCGTGAATGAACTTTATAGAAAATAGTACTTTTTTGAAGAAAGTACTTTTTAGAAAAAGGTACATTTTTAAGAAAGCATTTCTTAGCAAAAAGGTACATCTAGGAAATAGTACTTTTTAGCAAATAGTACTTTTTGAAGAAAAAACCCTTTGGAAAAGGTATTTATTGAAGAAAGCACTTTCTGGAGAAGGCACTTTTTAGAAAATAGTACTTCCTGGAAAAAGCGCTATTTGGAAAAAGGTACTTTTTGGAAAAAGAACTTTTAAAACAAATACGTTTTTCTAAAAAGTACTTTTCTTAAAAAGTACCTTTTCCTAAAAAGTGCCTTTTCGAAAAAGTTATTTTCCTAAAAACTACCTTTTTAAAAAAATTACCTTCTCCAATAAGTACTTTCTTCAAAAAGTATTATTTACTAAAAAGTACTTCTTCATATAAGTACCTTTTTGCTAAAAAGTGCTTTTCCCAGAAAGTAGCTTCTACAGAAAGTACTTTTTTCAAAAAATACCTTTTTCTGTGAAGTACTTTATTCAAAACAGTACCTTCTCCATAAAGTACTTTTTTCAAAGAGTACCATTTTTGAAAGATTGCCTTTTCCTAGAAATACTTTTTTGCTAAAAAGTGCTTTTCGAAAAAAAGTACATTTTTTAACAAGTACTTTTCTCAAAAAGTACCTTTTTGCTCAAAAGTGCTTGTCCCAAAAACACATTTTTCTTAAAATACCTTACCAAATAGAACTTTTCCCAAAAAGTACCTTTATCAAAAAAGTACCTTCTCTAGAAAGTGGTTTCTTCAACAAGTACCTTTTCCAGAAAGTACTTTCTTCAAAAAGTACTATTTTTTAATAAAAAGTACTATTTTCTAGATGTAACTTTTTTGTTAGAGATTTCTTAAAATAGTATTTATTTTAAAGTAACTTTTCTATAAAGTACTTTCTACAAAAGGTACTTTTTAAAAAGTATCTTTTACTTAAAAGTACTTTTCCCAAGAAGTAGCTTGTTTTAAAAAGTGCTTTTCCCCAAAAGTAATTTTTTTTAAGATGTACCTTTTTCTAAAAAAAATTTTTTTCTAAAAAGTACTTTTTTTAAATAGCGCTTTTTCCAGAAAGTACTATTTTTTAAAGAGTACCTTCTCCAGAAAGTACTTTCTACAAGAAGTACTATTTTCTCAAAAGTACTTTCTCCAGAAAGTACTTTCTTCAAAAAGTACTATTTTTTTAAAAAGTACCTTCACCAGAAAGTACTTTCTTCAAAAGTACCTTTTTCTAAAAAGTACTTTCTTCAAAAAGTACTTTTTTCTCAAAAAAGCACCTTTTCCTGAAAGCATTTTCTTTAAAAAGTAGTATTTTCTAAAAACTACTTTTTCCTAGAAGTACTTTTTTTGCTAAAAAGGGATTTTCCAAAGAAGTTCCTTTTTCTAAAAAGTACCTTTTTCAAAAAAGGACTTTTTAAGCCTTTAATGCCAATGATTAGCAAGACACTATATGATAATGAACTCAGATTTAAAATGTTTCAATAATATGAATTACCCGGAATTTTAAATTTGTTAAGACTGTTTCCCGCATTTACCCTTTTTAGTACCTTTTTCTCTTTTTCTTCGAAAAAACATTAATATTCTTACCTCAGCTTCTACTGAGTGGTTTGAAGCAAAAGCAAAATATTTTTACATGATGTATATTTGTACATTATAATTAACATAAAAGTACCGTAAACGGGTAAAATTTTACCCCTTATAGTCGCAAATGTTCAGAAAGTGTCAAAACTTATTCGATATTATGTACAGAAGAAAAGAACGCCCAAAAAGCTTTCTGCTACATCCACTAATTTAGAAGATATTTCGTGTGCAAAAAAGGTACCAAAATTCAGTTTTTATCCCCTTTCAACGCCTAAAAGTACACATATTGAAAAAGTACTAGCCCGTGTCGGTTATTTTTTATAAGCATTCGTATGCGTTTAGAATTTTTAGGTTATCCATCGTATTTTCTGAGATATGATGATACCGATGTTAAACTTTTTTCCCCTTTTTACCCCTTTTCGTGTTCGAATTATGAAAAATTCCTTCTTAGGGTGTGTGCCAAACGGTAGAAAAGTACTATGGTAAAAAAATATTTGACTGTGGGGAAAAAATTTCATTTTTCTTCTGTGCCAAATGATATCTTTTTTGACAATGTAAAATTTTGACAAATTCGCTTGAGCATAGAAAGAAGCTGATGAAACAATTGCTGCGGCGGCGGTTTTGCTTCGCCGGACTACAAGCCGCCGGCTACCAACAAATTTTTAAGAGGACATTTTTATATAAAACAATATTCTTGTATCAAAAAATTATATAATATTATATATATGATGCAAAATTTTTCGCAAACTAAAATAAACAATTTTTAGTTAATTCTAATTATTATTCGAACTCCATTTGTTTCTATATTTGTGATTTGAACGGGCTAAAGTTCGTATCGCTTTTTAAGCCAAATTACATGTGATAATTATTAATGAACAAATAAACAATGATTATTTCACAGTCTAATTAAACTTAAAAGACGTAAAAATCTTTGTATTGGGCGACGGCTCGAAGCGACGGCGGTGGATTTAAATTTTATGACACCATGTTTTTTATTGCAGCTTGTCAAAAATTTACCTGTTGTGTCAAAATTTCTACTAGCCCCCAGGGCTAGTGAAATTTTATTCACCTCAGAAGTGTCAAAAATTTACTTACACTAGTACTTTGCTACCGTTTGGCACAGGCCCTTAGTGGATCTATGCATCGAAAGAGGAACCTACACACCCAATTTCAGTTTTCTAGCTATAGTCGTTAACAATAAAATCTCCTTAAAAAAATTTAGTCTTTACTTTGGACTATTTGTATTTTTAATTTAATCGCGAATTCTAATTTCTTTTCGTTTGCGAATTTTATTTTGAAATTTTCGAGAGGAATTTTATTTTGCATTCCTTGATTTTTTTTTTATTTATAAAATTTGCGAATTAAAAAGAATAATTCTTTACAATATTGAAAATAAAATTCGTTCGAATTAAATTCGTTTGCGAAAGAAATCAATTCGAGCACTCTTCCTACCCTGAAATAATGAAAAGTTGCTATTGCAAAGCTATAAAAAATTTAGCTTTATTTTTTGGCTTTAAAATTCCTTCTTTAGCTCTATTTCAAAGCTGATTTAGCTTCATATTATTTTACAATCTGGTCACACTGCGCACAAGCAACTGATTCAGAGAAAAACAAAATAAATGCGTGAATGTTTCCTTTGTTTCCTTTTCAAACCAAAACATTCGAATGTTTCCATAATAATGTAGAAAGATGAGAGTAAATGTGTGTTTCGTTTCCCTGAAGGAAATGTCGATGGTGAAAATGTACTGAGTCGCTTTTGACTTTGTCACCAGTACTACTCTACAATTATTCCCCATATAATACTTTGTGCTATTGATATTTAGCATGTGCTTGTCATTGAAATTCTACTAGTAACACTAAAACAATTGACTAGATAGTGAATTCATAGTTCTTATGGGAACATGGAGACATACCAACCAGAAATTTGCTGGTACATTTCTATGCCTTAATTTATGTATATTGACAAGTTGTTGCAAAATCCACCATTTCTCTTTATTTTATACTGACTAATAAAAGAGAAATTGTAGACAATGTAACTACTACTAGAGTTTTAGTGTTGACATAGAGACACTTGGCCCCAGTCTGACTGCAGGGTTGTTATTCTCGCAAAGACATGCATGTTTCGTTTGTTTCGCTTTTTTGAACAAAACAAACGACAACTAGAGTGATGTTATATTCAATTCGATCTCTCATGTTTCATTACTCTAATGTCTCCATTCTCTCATGTTTCCATGTGTGTTTCGTTTCGTTTCGATTGCTTGTCAGTGATGCCAATTTTTTTGGCTCTAAAGGCACATCAGAATTTTAAAAAAGCGCTAAAAAGCGTAAATTTGAAATCTAAAAAGCGTAAAAAGCACTAATGTGAAACAAGAGTGAAGTTTAATAATGTCTTCTAAGCTATTCCCTATTTCGGCAATATTATCAACATTTGTAATGAAATATATCAGATGAAAAAGGTATGCCTTACACTAAACAAATAAATACACCAAGTTTTTATTGAAGTAATTTTAAGAAATACACAAATTTCTTAAAAGCACTACTTAGTGCTTTTTTCTTAGTTTGGCACTAACGCTCAAAATTTGGCGTTTTAAGTCTTCAAAAAGCACTAAAAATAGTGCCAAAAGTTAGATGTATTTTCAATTAGAGTTCTGTTTTCGTTTCATTCTCAATAGACAGAAAATCAAAACATTCATGCAGCTCTTTATTATTTAAAATATTGTAAATACATAGGAATTTGTTGGTTTTTGTTTGTTTTATTTAACTTGATAATTGCTTTATTAGGGTTCCGTACACCAAAGGTGAAAATGAACCCTATTGTTTTCGCTACGCTGTCCATCTGTCCGTCCGTCTGTCACAGGGTATTTGCTCGAGAACCGTAAGAGCCACGGAAATGAAATTTGGACACAGTGTGTAGACATTTGGTCGCTACAACCACAAATACATGGGAGTTAAAAATTAAAGGGTGTTCCAAAATGAGCAACGAAAAATGTTAAAATACCATGTAATATACATACAATTGTATGTACATATGTATGTATATACACTTGAAATTTGTAAAGTTAGTGTATTTTTATACAGACTACAAAAATTAACAGTAAATTTAAAAAATTTAAATTTAAGGCTGTTCCATCAGTTAATGCAATTTTGACTTTGTAATTTTGACAACTTGCTGTATCTTGGAAACCGTAAGAGCAAAGCTCTTGAAATTTTCAAAAACGGTAAAACTAAAAAATCAAAAAATTATAAAATCGCCAAATCTAAAAAAATAGCCAAAAACAAAAAAAAAAATCGCCAAAACGAAAAAAGCAGCAAATTAAAAAAATTCTAGGACTAAACTAAATCACGAAAAACCGGAAAAATTGCCACAATAAAAAAAAACCCAAAAACAAAAAAAAATCGACAAAATGAAAAAAATCGCCAAAATAAAAAAAAAACCAAAAACAGAAAAAAAATCGCCAAAATGAAAAAAATCGCCCAAATGAAAAAAATTTCGAAAATGAAAAAAACCCCAAAAAGAAAAAAACGCCAAACCCGGAAAAAAAGTGACAAAACTGAAAATATCGTTTAAACTGAAAAAAACTTAAAAGAAGGGAAAAAGCCTGCAGTACTGCAGTACTACTAAAATTTCAGTAAAAATAATAAAATAATTTTAACTATTAAATTTTTACTGATTACTAAAATTTTTTTCTACAATTTTTATAAAGTGCCTAAATGATTTATTATATGATGAGGTGCATTGAATTTTCAGTAATCAGTAATGCCTGTGTTCATAATGAAATTCTACCAAGTGCACTTAGCCACTTCTTCATACAAAAGTTTCAAAATTTGAATGAAAAAAACTTTGACACTTCCTACAATTTTATTATGAATACGGCCCTACGATTTTACTGGTAATGCAAATTAATTTTCATTGTCAGTAAAAATTTACTGAATTTTTTCAGTAATCAGTAAATTTACTGTTTACTGCAATTTTTAATGCAGTACATATACACTGCAGTGTGCCCATTTACTAACCAAATAAGTTAAATAAAACAAACAAAAACCAGCAAATTCCTATGTATTTACCATATTGAAAGTTTTGATACTTTTAATTAATTAATTTAAAAAAATATATATACTAAAAGCATAAGTACTTCCAACTTAAAAAAAATTTTCATTACTAGATGTTTACTAATCTCCTCTGTGATCGGACTCACATTGCTTTTTTTAATTATGTACATACATATATATATATATATATATTGTAAAAGGCTGTTTGTTTTTATTGTAATATTTTTAATATGGGTAAATGTATTAAACTTCTTTTAAATGTTTTTTAAATATTTGAATAAAATAATAAATACTAAACTGTTATTAGTTTTGAATCCTTACTATTATTTGTTGATCTTTCTCGTTGTGAAATTAAAAAAATTATTATCTATTTTTTATTTATTTTTTAACCCTGAACTGTAAAAGCCGGTTTAAGTGTTAAATTTTTAACACAAAAAAATAATATTACATATATTTTAATTATTATTCGAACTCCATTTGTTTTTATATTTGTGATTTGAACGGGCTAAAGTTCGTATCGCTTTTTAAGCCAAATTACATGTGATAATTATTAATGAACAAATAACACCAAAGTCTGTTGTAAATAATCTGACTAACAACACATAGTTGAACGGAACAGCCAGCCGTTTTCGAAGGCCACTAAACCTTCATCATCAGCGTTCTTTTGTGTTTGGTCCACTGTGTGTGGTGTCAGTTGATGTAGATTTCTGCTTTATATACTTAGCATTTTATTGCAAATGGAATATGTGAATTGTTTTGATTCATCGTATTTCAATTTGCTGAAAGCTTTTTTGTATTGTAAGCTCAATTTTACCATCACTATATTTACAACAGTCTTACCATTGTCGTTTTGTTCGTTTTACCAATTATACACATGTTACTTAATTTGCTTATTTTTTGTTCTACTTAAGACAAACTTTTTGGTTTGTTACTATTAAGTATATTTTTATTTAATTTTTGCCCCGGGCCCATTTGGCTTAAAAAGCGATACGAACTTTAGCCCGTTCAAATCACAAATATAATTACATATACTTTTTTTCACTTTTCCCTTTTCTCCTATTATGAATCTGTTTTTCCCCTGTTTTTACCAAATGCGGGAATAAAAAAAAAACTCCCGGGGGAAAAAAGTAGGTATTATGAACGCAATTGAATTTGCTTTTTTCACTAAAATTCTTTCCCTGGCAAAACAGAAGGGAATTTACATAAAAACTCATTTAATACTCCATTAAAACAAAATCTATATAAAGGGTGTCCCAACAAGAACTCAAGATTTAAATTTTAAATAAAACACAGATATTTAAAAAAAATCGTGAAACTTTATTATATCGTAAAGTAGACAAAATGAGGTTATGTGTGGAACAACAAATCGGGTATATGGCCGCCGCGGCTTTGCTGGCACACACGCGATTTTTTAATGAAATTTTCAATGGCCGTTTTGCATAAATGCTGCGGTATTTCATTAATGCAGCGTCCAATTTCCTCTTTTAAGGCTTGAGTCGTCGTCGGCTTATTCGCGTAAACCATCGACTTCAAAAAACCCCAAAGAAAAAAGTCTAATGGTGTTAAATCGCACGATCTAGGCAGCCAATTCTGGTCTCCAAAACGCGAAATAACACGACCGGGAAATGACTGACGTAGCAATTGAATTGTTTCTCTGGCTGTATGACATGTGGCGCCGTCTTGTTGAAACCACATGCCCTCCACATTCATTTCTTCAATTCTAGGCACGAAAAAACTGGTTATCATTTCACGATACCGAACACCATTGACTGTTTGCGCTTGACCTGCGTTTGAGCGACATCATCACGTACAGCTGCGACATTTTCGGTCGATCGACCTGGTCGAAGGCGCGTTGTTGTCTTTACATCACTAACAGACCCAGTTTCGGCAAATTTATCCATTAATCTCTTTACAGTTGACTCTTTTGGAGCATTATTGTGACCCCAAATTGCTCGCAAATTTGCGAACTGTAGCCGCAAAACCTTCACCATTTTGGTAAAACAATTTCACAATGAGAATGCGTTGTTCATTCGTTTAGTGGTCCATTTTTACTAACCTCGTACCTTCTACTAGCAAACAATAACAATTGTTCAAATGTCAAACAATGACACTTCGAATGGCGCCAAATTTAAATCTTGCGTTCTTGTTGGAACACCCTTTATATATATTTATTTTTTATTTTTTGCTTTTTTTATTTTATTTATTTATTTTTTTTTTTGAAAGCTGTTGTCCTGTTTTTCAAAACGAGATATCAAACTCTTAAATCGGTTATGTAGTAAACCTATGTTAATAATGATCCAATATCAAAATTTTAAAACTTTCGACATGTGCCGAAAGCAATGGTGAAATTACAAAAAAAATCTATCGGGTATATTTTGAGAAAACTTCATGTAAACCTTCTATGTCGTTTTTCTCCACTCTGACTTTTTGGCATATGCTCCAAACAAATAATGGGCTGACGATGTATTAAAAAAAAATAAAAAAAATAACCGGAAAACAATTATCCATCAAAATATTTCTGATTATGTTTTCATTCTTTTTATGACAGTGTATGTGCGATCAATTTCTATACCATTAATTTCATAACGAATTTCATCAAATACAATTGTTTAAGAGACGTATGGATGTGGAAACTGTTGAATCCTCCTTTGTTGCAAGACCTTCGATATATAGAAAACTTTCACTTGGTAAAACATACAAATCTTGATTTTGAATTGATATACGAATTTCATCATTATTTTTAAATGACTGTAAATATGTTGTGTAACTGTGGTACTCTTTCTTGATAATTGAATTGTCCAGTTGAAGCTTTTGCAATATATTAATTATACTACTCATTTGTTTTTTTCAAATAATTTTAATATTTTAATTGAAATCCTAAATTTCTTACAAAATCCTGATTAGTTTTATTTAAAACATTAGCTTTTTAAGGATTTCGATGTTTTTTATTTTTATAATATTGTATTTTTAACTTTTCGCAAATATTTGATTAATTTTCACCTTCGTCTTCGGCTGATGATGATTGAATAAATGTTAAATCATTGAATAGATCACTTTTGTTGTATATTATCATTCTTTAATAGGCTTTAAATGCAATCGTATTGTTATTTTTCCACCACGAAAGCTTATTAAGTTTCCGTCTTGGTGAAAACTGATGTAAAATATGTGTAGACATGTTGTTTATATACCAACCACATACAATATTGCATTCAACGATTACTGTATTAATTTTGGTTATATCTATCGTTTTATCGGAGTAATGTTCTATTCCAGGTGCTAGTACTTTTCTACTAAAGCCTAATAATGATCCAATTGAGGATTTTTTATTAAAGTAAATTGAATCAGAAGTGCTTTTTATACATGTTTGTAGTGTATTATAATTTGCCCGTACATCAAGAGAACCATTTGAATTCATATTATGATATTTAATTTTTAGTATTTCAGCTATATCAGTTAATTCAAATGACCCAAATGGAACTTCTATTTTATGATTTCCAATATGAAGTAAATTGTTTTCAATATCAACATTTGGTATTGAATGATATGTATCAAAACTTATTAAGCCGCAAACATAATTTTCATTTGATTCAATTGGCGGAAAATAGTTTGCGACAAGATGCGAAGAGTCTCCGTTTAAAGTTAACGTAATTGATATTTTACTGTTTCATGAATGATTAAATTAATTATAAAATTTTTCACATTTTTTATTATTACTCATTATTTATATTAATCCAAGAATTATGTTCTGAAGAAAAACCAAGCCATTTAACATAAATTTTATTCCTTTTCCTTTTCAAAACCTTTTTCATTAATTCAGGCTCATAAACCCCACCTTTAATTTCATGTCCCTGATAATCTTTTAATATATATGTATGTATTTGAATTAGTATTTTTTATACTTTTAACCGTAAATACTTCAGTAGTCCAATTTGGTGTACAGCATTTTTCAAATATATGTTTATATTTACTTATTGTAACATTATCATTCCTTTTGAACTTTGGTTTTTAAATACTTTAAAATTGTTGTAAGCTGCATCCAATAAAAACTTTTCATTTGATGAATTTACTTCATTGGGCGACATTTTTATTGTTCTGTGGTAAGTATTATTATATTTCTCTACAAGAATCTTACATATATTTAACCATTTATATGTTCCTTGATAACTAAACTCCTTCCACATCATTCCTTTAAGAGCTCTGTTAAATCTTTCTATGATGGATGCTTTCATAACACTATATGTTGAATAGTGGTTGATTTGATTCAATTGCATTAAGTCATCTGTTTGTACATTTTTTGGTTTACGACAGCTTTTTATAAAAATGTTTTTCATAGCGTTCGTTATGTTGAGTGCAGTTTTATTTTTCACTGCTATAGCCCAAGCGTTTTTTTGAAAAAGAATCTATTACTGGTAAGAGATAAAGGTGGCCGTTATTATATGCTGCATAGTTTCCCATCTCAACCAAATCTGCTTTCCATAAATCATCGATTCCTTTTATGATAACCCGTCGTCGTTTAAAATTTTTTCGTGCTTGATTATGAAGTTCATCAACTATTTCTCTTTTATCTAAGTTCATTTTTAAATAAGATTGTTTACTATTAAGCCTTCAGATATGAGTGTTATATATTTATATAAAATTTTTTTATCCTTTAACTTTAGGATATTCAAGTTTTCGTTTTTTCACTACAACATTTACGTCACATCTCTTCATCGATTTCGCATAATTTATTTGATTCCTCAGTACTTTTTCAATAGCTTCAACATTTTCATTGATTCCATTTGTATTAATTTTTCTAATACTTTAACATCCCTTTTGATAATGTTTAATTGAGAATTATAATCGTTTTTAAGTTCTTCACGTTGTTTAATCATATTGTCCAATTTTTCTATATCTTTTGTTATGTTATTCAATTGTAAATTATATTTGTATAATTTTAACTTTGAGTAATTTAAATTATGTCGCAAAGAAGTTTCTCCAAACTTATTTATATAACTCATTTTTGTTTAATATATTGTTACGTTTAAATTTTATTAAACGTGTGAGATCTTTTGATTGCTCAAAAAATAAAAATAAATAATACACAATATTTATTTGCTACTGTTTTTCCTTTTATTCTTAACGAAGCAAATTACAACTTGTCTTTTCTTAACTACTTCTTATCGTTATTATCCACTTTCAACGAGGTCTTAACTTGACTACTTTCTGATTAGTACTGCTCTGTTCTCGCACATGCTGCCACTTTTTATAGTACAGGAACCGGATCTCGAATGTTCGCCTGATAGGTGCATGATGCCATCTGTATTGTCATTTACTATTGGTAGCCAGATGTTCAAACAGTCCTCTAGCACAATCGGGAAAATTCATGTTGCTGCTTCTAGGCGTTTGTAGATAATTCGATTGGTCGTTATTTTTGAATTTAAAAGTAACGACTCTTATGTTGGCAATGCGGTCTGTACTGGTAGTACAGTGCTCGCACTTTTATTTGCATGTGTGTGTGTCTGTAGCTATGTATACAATTATTGTTGTTGCTATAGTATTTGCACGTAAATATGTGTGTACGTTTAGTGCTTTAGTTAAATACTTCCAGATAGTTCTTTGCTTTAACCCCGTAGGAATATTTTTACGTAACACTGCCGCCCACTTAAGCCTATTCGTCCCGAATAGGCACATTATCCGACTTTCCATAGTTTGCGAGTCGTTCTAAATGTACAACTTTCATTTTTGATCTTGGGCTATTGTGTTTTTGTATTCTGTAGACGACATCGTTTAACCTTTTTACCACCGTATATGGTCCCTCCCAGTGAGTCTGTAGTTTTGGAGACAATCCTATTTTCCGCTGTGGGTTGAAAAGTAGAACCAATTGACCTTCATTAAAGCCTTTAGAATTTGCAGCACGGTCATATCTAACTTTCATCTTATTACTGACCATTTTAATTCGGCTACGGATAAATTCATGTAGCTCATTTAAATTTTCTTGCCTTTGGAAAGGGCCAGTATCTGCTTCATTTGTTAGTGTAGGCTTGACGCCGAACTCTAAATCTCCAGGCAACTTTAACTCAGCTCCAAAAATAATTTTTGCAGGTGTTCGCGATGTTGTGTTATGCACAGCTGACCTGTATGCTAATAGAAACTCCGGAATGTGTTCGTCCCAGTCCTTTTGATGCGTGCTCACCACTTTTCGCAAATATTCTTCTAATGTACGGTTGAACCTCTCTACCATGCCATCAGACTGTGGGTGAAGTGGTGTGGTTCTGGTTTTCTTTATCCCATATCGCTCGCACATGTCTTTAAATATGGCAGACTCAAAATTTCTACCTTGGTCAGAGTGCAGTTCAATAGGAACTCCATAGCGACATACCCAGTTGTTTACAAACGCGTCCACAACCGTTCTGGCTTCCTGGTTAGGTATGGCATAAACTTCTGGCCATTTGCTGAAATAGTCCATCACTACAAGAATATAACGATTCCCAGCGTTGCTGACCGGAAAAGGTCCTGCTACATCTATTGCTATCCTCTCAAAGGGTGCTCCCGAGTTATATTTTTGCAGCAGACCCCGACTTCGTTTTGCTGGACCTTTAGCCTTCATACACTGTGTGCAATTCGCTATCCATTCGGCTACGGCTTGTTGACATCCAATCCAATAAAAACGCTGTTTTAACTTTTCGAGCGTTTTTGTTACGCCCAGGTGACCACCGCTGGGTCCATTATGGAACTCCTTCAACACCTCGCTCCTCTTGGATGTTGGGACCACGATCAGATTGGAAACCGTCTTACCGTCTACAATTTCCCAGACACGATACAAACAACCATTTATCAAATTCAGGCTGTCCCACTGGGCCCAATACGATTTTACCAGTGGACTTTCAGCTGATATCTCATTACGGGTGGGTCTTCTATCCTCCTCTTTAGCTGCTATAATTTTTCCCAGTGCTGGATCTGCCCTTTGCGCCTCTGACCAGTCTTCTTCCGTACCAATTTTTGTAAGCCTGACATCAATGACACATTCTTTCGCCTCGACTTTTGAACAATGTCTGCACTCTAAGCTACAGGGGCGTCGTGACAGAGCATCAGCATTATTATGCCTTGCACACTTTCTGTGCTCAATGCTGAAGTTGTAGCTCTGAAGACGTTCAATCCAGCGTGCTAGCTGCCCTTCAGGATTTTTAAACTGCAGTAGCCACCTGAGCGCAGAATGGTCAGTTCTTAAAGTAAAGTGTTGGCCATACAAGTATTTATGAAAATGCTTAATGCACTCCAACACTGCCAGAAGCTCCCGTCGTGTCACACAGTAGTTCCTCTCAGGTTTCTATAGTATTCGGCTGTAATAGCCCACTACTTTTTCTGTTCCATTAATCACCTGTGATAACACACCTCCTATTCCATATCCACTTGCATCGCTATCTAGCACAAATTTTTCCCCAGCAACTGGATATGATAAGACTGGTGATGTGCACAATAAATCTTTTAGTGTCTGGAAAGCATTCTCCTGCAATTCACCCCAATCGTATGGTTGCGACTTCTTTGTTAACTCATGCAAGCTTGCAGCTACGCTGGCAAAATTTGGCACAAAGCGTCTGTAGTATGTGCAAAGGCCCAAAAAGCTGCGCAATTCGTGAAGATTTCTTGGACGAGGCCAGTCCTTTACTGCTCGTATCTTATCTTCATCTGTTGAAATACCATCTGCTGTAACTTTATGTCCCAGATACTTCACCTCTTTCTGGAATAGTGCACACTTTTTGATGCTGAGTTTGAGTCCAGCCGATGATATGCGCTGAAAGACTTCAGTCAGATTTTTAAGGTGTTCATCAAAAGTCTTCCCCATTACAATTATGTCGTCAAGATACACCAAGCATGTTTTCCAGTGCAGTCCTTTTAACACTTGCTCCATGAGCCGCTCGAAAGTAGCCGGAGCATTGCAGAGCCCAAATGGCATAACATTAAACTGCCACAGACCATCGCATGCGCTGAAAGCAGTTTTCTCCTTGTCTTTCTCTGCAATCTCCACCTGCCAATAGCCGCTTTGTAGATCCAATGTGGAGAACCATTTCGTTCCAGCAAGCGTGTCTAAGGTGTCGTCAATTCTTGGTAGCGGGTAACTGTCCTTTTTGGTCACGTCGTTAAGTTTCCTATAATCGACGCAAAATCGAGTACTGCCGTCTTTTTTCTTTACTAACACTACCGGTGAGCTCCAGGGACTTGAAGATGGTTCGATTACACCACACTGCTCCATTTCATTGACGAGCTCTTTTACCTCAGTTCGCTTAGCCAGTGGTATACTTCTGGGTGCCAGTTTTATTGGCCTTGCTTCGCCAGTATTTATTTCGTGTTTCACTATTGCCGTTCTCCCTTGGCTTTTATTCTGCCCGGCAAAAATGCAGGCGTGCCTTTTTAGCAGTTGCTTGGCTTTATTTCTGTCAGGAGGTGATAGCCCTGCTACCCATCGCTCCACATATGCCTGAAACTCTTCACGCTCCTTTGCAGACAAATTGGCAGTTTCTAGCTTTTTATCGCAGTTTATTATTGCCTCTGCTTGAGCACATTGACCTATTTCGGAATTCTTGTTGATGACTTTTTCTTGGCCTGATAAATTTAGTACCCGTATGGGAACCTTTCTTTCATTGCAAGTTCTTACGAGGGCTTTTGCTGTTAATAGCTCTCTCTTAATTTCTGCTGGTTCTACTACCCACAACCGATTGTCCTCACAATTTCCCTCCATTTGTGCCCATATTACTGATTCAGACCGTGGTGGTAATGTCTGATTTTCAATAGCAAGCAGTTTCTTGACGTGCATCTGATTGTCATATCCAACATCAAGCGGTATTTCAACATTACGCCAAATCATCACTTGTTGCCCCATATGCAAGTTGATTCCGTGGTTTATCATAAAATCGGCTCCAATAATAACCTCGTCTACAATATCGGCAACAATAAATACGTGTTTCACACTGATATTGGCAATAGTCACCTTCGCCTCAGTTTTACCATAGACAGTGGCAGGCTCCCCAGTAGCTGTACGTAGTCGTATATTACTTATAGTTTCACATTTCCCCTTCACTACATTGGGCCTGATTATTGACTGTGACGCTCCTGTGTCTATGGTAAGGATGTGCTTTTCACCGTTGATGTATCCGCATGCAGTAAGGTTGCTATCTTTCTGTTGCATCACTGATATGGAGATTGTGGGGCCGTCGTTTGTGGGAGCTAGCTCTTGCCCCTTAGTGCTAGCTCGTTTTAGTTTAACGGGGACTCTTGTGTTGTTTGTTGGTACACCCGTTTACTGCTCCTTGATGGCGAAACAGATCTGGCTCTCTTTCTTGGCGCCTTGCAGTTGCGCTGGTAATGACCAACTTTGCCGCAGTTATAGCACTTATTATTAACTTTTTGCTCTTTCTCCGCCAATGCTTGTCTCACGGCCTCCTTAATGCTAGAGACTAGACTATTATCATTTTCGGCAAGTACTTCCACGTTCCGTACCTTGCACACCTGTGGCTTCAAAATCACTCTAGCAGTCTCCTGAATTAGTGCAAATGAAACCATTTCTGCGAAGGTTGCCTTTTGCGTAGCACACACTGCAAGTTTGATATCAGGGTCGCGGATGCCATTAACAAACGCCTCCGTTTTGACATGATCCAGGAATGGATGGTTTTCGCCTGGATACGTAAGCTGCACCAACCGCTCGATTTCCATTGCGAAATCTTGTAGAGACTCATTGGGTTTTTGTCCTCTACATCGCAATTCCATGCGGTATATGTCACGCTTGTGCTCACCGCCATATTTGCGTTGCAGTGCCGCCATTATGTCATCAAAACTGTTTCTGCAGCCTACTGGCACAGTTTCGAGAACTTCTGCTGCCGTACCTTTTAAGGCCAAAACTAGCTCTATGGCCTTTTCTTCACTGTCCCATCCATTTCTGTTAGCCACTGTTTCGAACTGAAATTGGAAGATGTTCAGTGGTGCACTGCCATCGAAACAAGGCGTCTTTATCCTGCTGGAAACCTCTGGAACAAATCGCACTGGTCCGCCTTGGCACTGGAGATTGACGATTTTTGCTTCCAGCTCGTGCAATTTCTCGTCTACATCTTTCACTTGTACTGCCACGCCACCAATTTCTAAGCTATGGACTTTATTCTCAAGCTCTGAGATTTTCTCGTCAAACTTGCTGACTTTTACTTCAATACCATCTACTCTTCTATATAAGGCCTCAGAAATTTCTTGAAGTTTCTCGTTTGTGGCCTTAACTTCAGCTAAAACTCTCTCGTTGTTGGCTTTAGAAGTTTCTTGAAAATCAGCCTTCATAGCTCTAGAAGACTCCTGAATTTCAGCCTTCATTGCTCCAGAAGACTCCCGAATTTCAGCCTTCATTTTCTCATTGTTTGCTTTTATTTCGCTCATCATGGCAGCAAACATTGCTCCGATGTCTGTACTGGTTGCTGCTGCACGAGTACATACCTCAATTTCTTCTTTTTCATCGAACTCATAGCTTTCTATGTCGATGTTGCGCCGCTGGAACTCTTCCAACAATCTTTTCTGTAGTTCGACCTTATTACCAGTTGTTGGCAAGTACAGACTGTTCAACTCTTTCTTGAGTTGCTCCACCTTAAGCTCTTGAAATTTCATTCTTCCTCGTATTACAAATTAATTATTTTCTAATTAATTTATTATTTTTTTTTTATTTTAATTTTTGCAATCCCACTTCTGACACCAAATGTTACGTTTAAATTTTATTAAACGTGTGAGTTCTTTTGATTGCTCAAAAAATAAAAATAAATAATACACAATATTTATTTGCTACTGTTTTTCCTTTTATTCTTAACGAAGCAAATTACAACTTGTCTTTTCTTAACTACTTCTTATCGTTATTATCCACTTTCAACGAGGTCTTAACTTGACTACTTTCTGATTAGTACTGCTCTGTTCTCGCACATGCTGCCACTTTTTATAGTACAGGAACCGGATCTCGAATGTTCGCCTGATAGGTGCATGATGCCATCTGTATTGTCATTTACTATTGGTAGCCAGATGTTCAAACAGTCCTCTAGCACAATCGGGAAAATTCATGTTGCTGCTTCTAGGCGTTTGTAGATAATTCGATTGGTCGTTATTTTTTGAATTTAAAAGTAACGACTCTTATGTTGGCAATGCGGTCTGTACTGGTAGTACAGTGCTCGCACTTTTATTTGCATGTGTGTGTGTCTGTAGCTATGTATACAATTATTGTTGTTGCTATAGTATTTGCACGTAAATATGTGTGTACGTTTAGTGCTTTAGTTAAATACTTCCAGATAGTTCTTTGCTTTAACCCTGTAGGAATATTTTTACGTAACAATATTATATCAGCTTCCTTCGATTCTTCAATAATGGAAATTATTTCGTTATTGTGATTATTATGACTAACACTTTCTGATGAAATGAGTAAACGCAATCTGTCAACTAATGCATTTGAGTCATTCTAATATATATAACTAGATTTACGATTATCAATAGTCTTTAACGACAATCCGCTATCTTTTGTTAGAACATTTGCTTTAGTATTAAATACATTTTTTATTATACGTGTACCTTTAATTTGACTTTTTGATTGATACAGACGTTTGTGAGCATTTGTACTTATTAAAATTTTTTTTTGTATTTTTTTAAATCATTTTTATTATAATGCAGAGGATTTGAATGAAAAACTAATTCAAATAATCCTGGAGTCATTTTCCACGTTGAATTCCCTATTTGAATAGAATTATCATTAAAATTTAATTCACTATTTGCATATCGCCAATTTCCACTTTCATCTATGTTGAAACCATAAATTTTATCTATTGTTTTATTATTTAGGAGCAGTTCGAACTGTCGTCGGATGGAAGTGGTGGAAGTTGTGAATCTGTTATGTTATCATTAGATTGATAATCATCTGAGTTATAATCATCATCTTTTTTTTTACTATTTTATTCAAAGGTTTGGTCATGGACTTAGATGTATCATTCAATATATCATCAGATTGATATTGACTAATTTTTCCAATTATCATATTTAAAAGGTCTTGTTATAGGTATAAATGTATCTTCTAATATATTATCTCGTTCTATATTATCCAGTTTGAGATTTTTTAATTTTGCTTTAAATACTTCTCTTGTCTCAACAATATTTTTTAACAATTTATTATCCATATTTCTTGTATCTATATGTGCTTGAAATCTGTTTTATATTTAATAATGACTTGCTTGATATCTGCTTAAGCAACTGCTTTTTATCTGCTTATGATCTGTTTTATGTCTGATTGCTAACTACTTAAGATCTGCTTACTTATATTACTATGAATTCATCAAAACCTTTATCAAATGTATTACTGATAACAAGAAAGCCATATTTATATTTCCAACATTCACTGCAAAGATTTTGAATATATGTAAATGTTTTTAAAACTTAAACCGTTGGGGCTTTCTATTAGACTAATCATGACATTAGTTTTGCCGCAGTTTGAGGGAACCACAGTTAATGCTCGTTTTGAATTTGGTAAAAGTGTACTATGTTTAATTTTCGAATCGTTTTCTTGAGTTTCATCCACATTTCTTACTACAATTTGTTTAGCTTGCTTTACTAATCGCATTTTTGTAACTAACTTGGTTTTGATATAAATTTCTAATTATGTAACAAAACCTCAGCATTTGAGCTTATAGTGTCAATCATGTTACATAATTAATAAAAATAAAAAATGGTTATAAACTATAAAATGGGAGTTAAAGATAATCAGTATAAAATTGGTATTGGATTAGTAAAAAACTTGATAAATAAATTACCTGTTGAATTATATTTACCTGGTTATCAGTTTTGTGGACGTGGAACAAAACTTGAAAAACGTTTAGCAAGAGGTGATAAGGGAATAAATTCATTAGATGCAGCTTGTAGGGAACACGATATTGCATATTCAAAAACAAACAAACAAACGATATTAATAAGAGACATATCGCAGATAAAATTTTAGTTGAAAAAGCTTGTCAACAAGTCAAATCTAGAGAGCTCACGCTTGGTTTGTAACAAACGCTATGAAATCAAAAGTTAAATTGGGATTACGAATGAATCATGTAATACAAAATTGTATTCAACAGTTGTTAATAACAAAAATTAAAAATTTTAAAAACCCCCGACTTTTTTCAGAAAAGATGTTATATCTTCTAAACGGCTGGACCGATTTTTTTCAAACATAGCTAAGAACCCTCTCGATCAAGTCATCTTTCAAACAGAAAAAACTAAATGAAAATCGGTCCAGCCGTTTGGCCTGTACGTGGACACAGACAGACACACAGATACACAGATACACAGACACACAGACACACACTACAAACTTATAACACCCCTTTTTTTAGTCGGGGGTTAAAAATACTTTAAAACTCTTGAGAAATTAAAAACCAGTGAAGTTACACGATGCTGTCAAAATTGCACTACAATTCATTACTTCAAACTTCGAAGGGAAAAATGAGCTAATATTGTAATACCGAGAGTTATACCAATACCCAAAATTTATGGATTTCTTCCATTAATTCCAGTCATAACAGCTTTGTCAGCACTTAGAGGTTTGGCTACTAGTGGATCAGCTATTATTAAGGCTGTAAAAGATATACATAAAAAAAATGGAAAAGAACAACTAGCAGAGACTACTCGATATAATAGACATATGGAATCAATTGCGATGGGAAAAGGTTTATATCTTAAACCATATAAATCTGGATATGGACTTTATTTTAAGCCAGCTCCAAAAAACTTCTAGATAATTTACCCAATCGACCATTAACTGATCTAGATTAAGCGAAATATGGCAAAAAACTTGAAAATTTTAGAGGTGTTTTTATGCGAGATCGTTTGCTTAAAAAACCATTAGTTGAAGAATGTGGTATTGTTATTTTAGATAACTCTCGTGGTTCTGGAACTCACTGGGTAGCCTATTTTAAAAATAATAACTATAAAGAATATTTTGATAGCTTTGGAAACTTACAACCTCCAATTGAACTTGTTAATTATTTAAAGATACCCATTACATATAATTATGAGGTAAACAACAATTTAATACATTTAATTGTGGTCACCTGTGTTTAAAATTTTTATTCAATAAATGTAACTTGAAATAAATAAAATAAATATATAAGTATGTCACAATATAGTTACTAATTGTAAAAAATAAATCTTATAGTTACATACAAACTAATATTCAATTTTCCTAAAAATATCATCATCCTCATCATTTAGAAATACATTTGGCCGCAAAACTCAACATACGACTTAATATTTTCAAAAATTTTAGTTTTTAAAGGAAAATCATAAATTTTTTCAACTTTTTTTTTTATTTTAAATAGAAATAGTTTAAATTAAATAAAAATATCACACTTGATTTCAGTAAGCAATAGTATGTTATTGACGCCTATGCTTCAAGGAAGCCCATAAATAATCAATCGATCAGATTTAAATCTGGGGACTGTCTAAGATGTGGAAGCTTCGGTTTACTTTATAAAGCCTTAAGTTATTCTTGGGGTCATTATCATGCATAAATATATATTTATCTTTAAGGTGTAATTTGTTTACATTCTGCAAAAAATTATTTATTAAAATATCTAAATTACCACGACCATCCATAATTCTATCAACAAATTTTAATTCTCAAACCCCATCAGCACTTATGCTCTCCCACACCGTTACTGAGTCCCCACAATGTTTGACAGCACTGCATACGTTTTATTATACAAGTCAATATTACATTATATCCATGTTTATGGTCGTCCGTCATTTCCAAATATGTTGAACTTACGATACTCCGTAAAAATAACTCTTTCCCAAAACTTAGATTTGTTAAGATGGGGGTGTTTGTACTCCAGAGCATAAGTATATCGTTTAATTTTGCTTATGAGACTTATGTATGTATGGTATTTTTCTGGCTATACACGTCTAAAATCTAACTTTCTTTAAGCAACGGCGAATTGTATTAGTATCTACAAGAATTCCATAAATATTTTTAAGGTCCTCCTTCAGTTTTGTGCAACTTCTCTTTGTATTTTTCTCAGTTTGTCTTACAATTTTGTGCCTTAGTCTTTTACCAAGCCTTGCTATTCGTCCGAATCGTGGCAAACTTTGATTCTTTTGTAGTTTTAATAATAGTTCGGATAGTAAATTTGGAAAAATTGAAGATCTGTCCGGCTTTTCTCATTTAATTCCCTTCATTTGAAAGATTGCTGACTAATTTTCGAACGTCGTTTGATATTTCCTTATTTTTTCCCATTTTGTTCTACTGCTAATAATCAAATCACAATTTAAGCAAAATGTAATACATATTGTTAAAACAAGACTAAATAAACACAAAATTATAAAATAAAAGGTGCTACTTTATCTGTACTCAATACAATTCAAAAGCGTATGTACACTTTTTCGACGTTGGCTTAGCGTAATTTTTCAGCATTTTTTAATTTAGCAAAAAATTAACAGTGTTTTTTAGTTTTTTTTTTTATCTCGAAGTTATAAAGTGGATCCAATATAATACCCAGATACAATATTTTCAAAAATTAAACATTAAATAAAAATTCTGAAAAAAAGATATGAAATACATAAAATCGTATGTAGAGTTTTGCGGCTATGTGTATATCTGTAAAATTATTTATTCTTTGTTTATCTATATACTCGTCATCAATTTCCATTAGAGAATCATTGTCAGTATCATTCAAAAATTGTTCTTCATAATGTCCACAAGCAAAGGTTTATTATTTTTGCGAACATATCTTTTCTCATCTACATAGCTTAAAGATATTTTATTTATTAAGGAAGTATACAGATTGTATAGCTTTGTATTGTATAGTTTTGTATAGTTTTTATAATCACTTAAACTTAACTTAGCACAACAATTATTTTTTTACACGTTTTGCTTTTTTATTTCCCTTCCGTCTTCAGTACTAAAAGAATACATTTTAGATCTCAAACAAATAAATTCTCTCATGATGACTCCATTATTTTCATCCTTCATCATTCCCAAAATTTTTTAATTTTTCTGGGGAATATTAAATTTATTATCACTATCATAATCAGACGTATCGAATCTATCATCAATGTCATTGTAAATATCTCTATAAAAATCATCAGTATTCTTCTTCTTTTATTACAAATCCACTACTGGGTATAAGTGATCACATGCATATAATACATAAATTTGTTATTAGTTTAAGTTATTAACAATATCTCGAAATTCGTCTCGTTGTCTTGCTGTATGAATTAATTCGCCTATAGTTCTCAAGCCCGTCCAATCTCTTATGTTACGCAGCCACGACATTTGTTTTCGGCCCATTCCTCGCCTGCCCTCTATTCTACCTTCTAATATCTGTTGCAGTAGCTCGTATTTGCTCCCACGTATAATATGACCAAAGTAGGCAGTTTTCTTTCGTTTAATAGTGAGGAGTAGTTCACGGTCACATCCCATTCTTCTTAGAACTTCACAGTTAGACACTCTATCTACCCACGATATTTTTAGTAGTCTTCGTAGGCACCACATTTCAAACGCTTCTATTTTATTTATTGTGTAGATTTTTAAAGTCCATGCTTCTTCACCATACAATATTACTGACCAGACGTAGCATTTCATGAAGCGAAACCGGAAGCCAATGTTGATTTCTCGGTTTGAAAAAATATTTCTATATTTAATGTAAGTTCTTCTTGCCATTTCTATACGTTTTTTTATTTTTGCGTCAGAATCCCAATCCTCATGGAGCACACATCCGAGATAGACAAATCGATTGACTCTTTCTATTTGTTGATTATTTATAAATAATGCAGCATTTGAATAAGATGTATTCCTTCTACTTATTATCATAAATTTAGTTTTATTTGTATTAATGCTTAAACCATATACGCTGCTTTGTGTGCATACTGCTTGTACAAGCGATTGTAAATCTGCCATATTGTCCGCCAATACTGCCGTATCGTCTACATATCGGATATTGTTGATAAATTGGCCATTTACCTTTATTCCGGCTTCCAAAGAGCTGATAGATTGTTGGAAAATAACTTTGGAGCATAAAATGAAAAGAAGAGGAGATAAAATACACCCTTGAAGAACACCTCTATGTATGGGCACGTAGTTTGTATTTATATCATTCATACGAACTTCTGCTACCTGACCCCAGTATAAATTTTTTATACAACGAATATCTTTACTATCAATGTTAAGCTGCTCTAAAATTTCATTCATTTTATCGTGTTGCACTCTATCGAAAGCTTTTTCATAGTCAATAAAACATACAAATACATCTTTTCTGACATCTCGACAGTTTTGTACAAGAACTTGTATGCTAAAAAGGGCTTCACGCGAGTTACGTCCCGACACCTAAACTAATTATATTGGCTGGCAAGATGTAGGGAAACATTAAAATTTTATTTCCACGTTGTGATGGACAGCAACGTAAACATAAAATACGTTGCTTGCCTCAAGTTACATTTTATTTCCCCACATTTTGCTAGACAGCAACGTAAGCATAAAATACTTACGTTGCTTACTCTATATTAGATTTTAAATATTTTTTAAGTTTTAGTCTTAAGATTCATTCCAAATAATAAAAGCAACAAAACTTAAGTTCGGTTGTATTATTATTACAAATTCGCGTACCCATAGCTTCTCTGAAACCAAATTGTGTGCCAGTCATCTGGATATGTACCAGTGTCGTATATTTCATTGAAAAGTTTTATGAGAATGTTTAAATTATCATAATTTAAAAGTTTGATTATTTCCGCTGGTAGTTCGTCACATCTTGCGGCCTTATTGTTTTTCGAGTTCTTTATAGCTTTCCTGATTTCGTCCTTTGTAATTGGTGGTCCAGTGAGTTGTTGCATATTTGTAGTATATATCATCATTCAAAGATCTGGTGTCATCCGAGAATAGGAATTTTATCCTCCATTTTAGAAATAATTTCATTTTGATCGTTAAAAAGTATGACATTTACGGTTTTTCTATGCAGTCCGCACGTTTCCTTTAACTTCTTATGTAAGTTAAAATCGTCAGGATTTGTTTGAAGATTTTCTATTTCCAAACACTGGTCTTCAAGCCAGTTATGCTTTAATTCTCTTATCTTTCTGCGTATAATTTGTTGTATTCTATTGTATTATGTTTGGTTATTGTTCCTAAATTTCCTTCTTTCCTCCATAAGACACAGAATCTCATCAGTAATCCATTCTTTTTTCGGCATTTTCTTCTTTATACCAAGTTTGTTTTTAGATTCATTTTTCAATATTTCCGTTGTTTTTCTCCATAGCGAGTACACATTCCTTTCGTTGCTTTGGGCAGATTGTAGTTTTTCGTTTATTTCTAATGATAAACTGTTACTGACTTCTACATCCTTGAGTTTTTCTACGTTTATTTGCTTATTCGGAGGTAATCGCTTAATTGAAGCTAGTTTTATTCGAATTTTCGCTGCCATATATTTATTATTTATTTCTGTCATATATTTATTATTAGCTTTTGAATGTCTTTTCGAACATTGAACGATTCTTCCTCTTATTCCCTTTTGGATGAACGTAATCATATCAATATCAGTCAAAAGTTGTAATTTTATTTTCGTAATTTTCAGCATTGCGTCCCATGAAAGTCCTGGCGCTGTATAGTAATGGCATGGGTCTATCTATATATGTTTTTACATAATAGTCTGAAATTTTCAAAAACGTCTGTCAGAAGTAAAACATCAGTTTTGAGGTAAAGCATTAGATATTCTTATAGTGTCTCACAATTAAAAACATTCCACACTTTCTTAGCATCGTTATAATCGTCTACTGAACATTCTGCCTCTGTAAGTATATTGAAAAATTGTTCCCTCGTTGGAAAATTCCGTTCTTTAAATTTTTGTCAATTTTTTAATTTAAATAATTATACGGAAAAACTCCTTTTCTCATTAGCAAAGAAAACTGTTTTTCATCTTCAAAACTTGACTTTAATGTAGTAAAATCATTTTTAGATAAATTATGTGCTAATGAGTCTAAACCTGACTGCATAAATATATATGAGTCTAAAAATCCAATTTCAATATTGATATTATCTATACTGATAACACTATGCAACAAGCAAAAAACCCTTGGATCATCACTATATTTTTTTGATGCGGTATGGTCACCTAACTACAAAAATCATCATTATTTCAGATTCTATGGATAAGTTTTTTTTTAGATTTTTTTTTCTAAAATATGAGATTTTTGAAAAGGTTAGTGTATTCATCGTACCATATTTTGAAACAACGTACTCGATTTTATTATGCGATATGTATACAAATTTTAAATTATGCCTGCTTTAAAATGTTCTAATATTATTTTTAACCCCCGACAAAAAAAAGGGGTGTTATAAGTTTGTAGTGTGTGTCTGTGTATCTGTGTATCTGTGTGTCTGTCCGTGTCCACGTCAGAGACATGCGCCGAGCGATTTTGTCGGCGGCGGCTGGCTCATAAAAAATCATCGGCGGCGGCTGAAAATCGGCTGTCAGCCGGCTGAAACAACTTCATGATACAATTATATGAAGGTAGAGAAATTCAAATATAATAGGAAACAATATTATAGAAATAAGATAATAAATAGGAAAGAAGTGAAAATTCCATAGCTTCAAATACTAAAATGAGTGAACTAAATATAAAAATATAAATACTTCCATTCTCTCTTTGTTTTTAAAAATAAGTATTTTTGAAGTTTGTTTTTTGAGAGAAATAAAGAAAAATGTTCCCATATCGTCGTTTTGTTTCTGCTTTGATGTATGGGACATTTAAAAAGTTATTAGTTATTTATTGATTATATATGAATAATGTGTCCTCTTTCCAAATTCGTTATCAGTTTTCCGATATCTTAAATATATCTGGAGATATAGATGTGGAAATTTGCGTCATTTCCACAATTGTTGAACATTGTAAAGTCTGTTTTACGGTAATCGGCAATTTTTTTTTGATATGTGGCACATTTCCCAAGTAAAAGTATTAATATTTTTATTCGCAGCTGTTATAATGTATATTAATGCATATTCTACTCAAAGAACGAGAATCAAAGCAAAGTACAAAAATTTAATTATTGTGAATGAAATTAATTAATATTTATTTTTTATTATTAAAATTTCTTTTATTTAATATATTCACCGTCTTTTATTTCTTCCTTTGTTTTTCCTCTAAAAGTCATGTTAAATGAATAAAACTGATATTTTCACTTTCTTACCTATTTAAATATATACAATAATGTAACCTACTTGAGTAAGACTTGTTAAAACTGAACAATATTGTTGTTATGATTTTGGGATGCGTTGACAAGGATTTTTGTCATTTTTTCTTTTAAGTCCTAATAACTTTTCAAGTTGGATGTAAAAAGTTTATCAACTTTATGTTTGAATAAAAAACATATGCATCAATTACTTTCATTATTAAACAACAAATTCTATCGCGTATTTTTATAAAATTAATGAACTAAACATTCTTCATCGATTTTCTCGAAAACACATTTTTGTACCATACATCAAAGCAGAAACAAACCGACGATATAGTAAAAAATTTAAGTCTTCCCCTAGAAATTTTTTTACAAAAATGCGTAATTTTCTTAACAAAAATTTGGGAATTAATAAAGTTATATACATAACTACATATCTGTGAAGTTTAAAAAGTGATTATGTAATAACTTATCTCATATTTTTAAGTTTTCTGCTTAATACAAATCTTTTAACTATATTTTCATCTAAATTTGACGCTGAGAAACCAAATTGATTGATGATTTGGATTATTTGACAACGCATTTTCATTAAGTTTAACAAATAGTAATTGATATTGCATTCTGTTTAATTTACACAATATATTTCTTGTTGATTGTAACATCCCTTTCTAAAAAAATTGGTGTAATAATCGGTGAGATCATTTACCAAGTCTATTTCACAGATCTTATAGGCTCTTAGCCACTGTTGGCGAACACCAGGAAATGCAGGGAATTTAAAAAATGCTGCACTCTTATTTTTTTTGCTTATGCCCTAATCAAGTACGAAGATTTATGACGTTTTTTGTTTTAAAATAATTTTCTTGTTTTTGAATTGTCTAAATTATTTTCTTCAAAATGGTTGTTGTCTTTGATAATGAAAAATTAAAATATTATTACCATGTTTTTAAAATATAAAAATAAAATGAAATTATTATACAAAAGTTTGAAAAATAAAGAAAAAAATATGTGTTGGATATAATGTTTGGAACAAAATCATAAAGCAAATACACGAACCTTGTAGCATAGACAATAACTAATAATTGTTTTAAAGATTCTACTTCTTTTTTTCGTCCATAGACAAGACGATACAATCGTCGAACAGAATTTGCGCATTAATTGTTTAATTTATACATTCTGTATTTTATAAAAACAATTTTGAAATAACTTTTGAATAAAATTTTCAAACAAACAGGAAACAGAGGGGGAAATATTAAATTAATACGGTAGCACGATTTTACCGGAAACTTCACAATACTTATACTTGTCAGATATGTCAAGAAAAAATGAGAGAATGGAAGTGCCTTCTATATTTATATCATGCAAATTACTACTAGTAAAATTTTTATCCAACCACCTGTTGTGTATTTAGTTGTCAAATTAATTATTTAAAAAATATCTGAAAAAGGAAATCTGAAAAATGTGCATTTCTTTGTTAAAAAACATGTATGCGTATGTAAAAAGAATGCATGTTTCCTTAATTTATTCTTTTTCTTCTATTAATTTAATATTAATGGCAAATAATTTTGTTTGTTTCTAATACATGATCAGAGATGGAAAGTGGCATTTTTCTATTTGTAAATAAATAAAATTGAAAAATTATGAAAAATGCGCAAAAACAGTAAGAATACATGAAACAGTGTAAAGATTTTCATATAAAATGTCAATTTCTAAAAAAAAATTGCAATTTAAAATATTATCAAACAAAATACATCAGAAAAAGTACAATTGTATCATGATTTTCATCCATGGTTCTGATATGAAGAAAATTTTGTTGTAAGTTTTTACAAGTAAGTCCTCTTCCAGACTTGCAATTTTTTAAAATTCTGCTTTGAAATTGCATAAGTGTTAGGGTGATCGACTCGGTTTTTCAACCGGTTTTAAAACTCGGTTTTTTCACAATACGGTTGTCGGTTTTTTCAAAATGTTAATTTTTCGAATGTCGAATAGTCCGGTTTTTTTACAATTTAAAAACCGGCTGAGTCGAATATTTTTCGATTTGTACATTTTGAAAAAAAAAAATTAGTTTTTACTATGTTAAAACTTAGACCAACGTGTTCTGTTGATTTTCTCAAGTATTTTTTTTTCAGTGCAAAAGTTCTAATAATATTTTGAGCGTGGCGACACTTACTGAAACATGAAATTAAAGCGAAATTATTTTATGAGGTGATAGCAGAGGCGAATTTAATTGGGCTTATCGTGTGCAATGGATGTCAAAATACAATTGCAAAAAGTGTTTTTAGTTTTGTTGACATTTTGCTTCATATTTTATATAGAGGTAGATATCCACCTTGTCCATATATTCATATGTACATATATACCATTAAGGAATAAACTCTACATAAACCCACCATTTTTGGGGTTTGAGGAAACTTGGGAAGAAATTCAAAAAATTAATTATGGCAATATTTGGGGTGCTAATCAATATGTTTATACAAAAAATAAAAAATTAAATAATAATTACAATAACAACAAGATATTAGACCATATTTGGATGCAATTTGTTGACGGCTTGTTACCAGAAATCACAGAATTTTCAAACAAGTTGACGACATCAAACATTTTGCACGTATTTTTTCATGTATTTTATGCCTGTATGTGGACTTTTCTCCTATGTATTTTGAATGTTTTTGCTACTGTGGGTGTTATTATAATTATTTTTTATTTTTTGTATAAACATATTTATTAGCACCCTTAATATTGGCATAATTAATATTTTGAATTTCTTCCCAAGTTTCCACAAACCCTAAAAATTATGGTTGTATGTAGAGTTTATTCCTCAACTGTATATTATATATACATATTTATGTACTATACATAACTATATGAAGTTAATTTTTCTGTTTTACCTTTAATATTTACATGAACTGTTAACTCTTTTTTTTTAATAAAGCAATTTAAAATCAAAGCTTTTGTATAATAATTTTCTTACTTAAAAAACCGGTTGACCGGTTTTTCCTGAATTGTAAAAACCGAAACCGGGGTTTTCACAATTTCAAATAATCGAACTATTCGAAACCCGGTTTCTGGAAAAAGCCGAATAATCGATCACCCTAATAAGTGTCTACATTAGGAAATTCTAGTTTTGAAATTAATATTAAAAAATGCTATTACACCACAAATTTTCCTAAAAAATTAATAATTCTGTTTACTATTTGTTATATTTTGTATTTTTCATACAAATGAAGAAAGAAAATAAAATAAAACTTCAAATACATTTAAAATAAAAATTGCGAATTTCAAAACAAAAGAGAATTGCCGACCACATGAAATTGTGTACCCCTCCCCAATCTTCTCACCTATCTCACTTATAAACTCAAGAATTGCTACAACGGAAATTGCAAGTCTGGACAGGGACTTTTTCATATTTGGGAGAGTAATATTGTAAGTTTCTGATTTACTCTCTCGTTGCTAGTTTCTGCTGGGAAACTAAATGAACAGACCTTATGTTTTAAAAATGTTCTTTCAATTTCATTCAATTTAAAAACTCAATTTCAATAATATGAGCTAGGGTTTTTCTATATTAAGTAAACGATATGTACTTAGTGAAAAATTTATAAATTGAATAAATACAAATCTATAATTATATCCAAGATACACAGAAAATTGTTACAAATAAATAAACAAATATTAAAAAATAATATCAATCGGCGGGTAATTTCCAGCCGCTAATTAGTCGAAAAAAATTGGCGGCGGCGGCTGGTCAAAAGCATTCGGCGGCTCGGCTAAACCGGCTCTCAGCCGATCGGCGCAGGGCTCTGGTCCACGTACAGGCCAAACGGCTGGACCGATTTTCATTTTTTTCTGTTTGAAAGATGACTTGATCGAGAGGGTTCTTAGCATTGTTTGAAGAAAATCGGTTCAGCCGTTTAGAAGATATAACATCTTTTCTGAAAAAAGTCGGGGTTTGTAAAATTTTTAATTTTTGTTATTTTGTATAACTATTATTTCTGGAGTTATTAAGAAAAAAGTCTGAAAAAAAATTTTTTGTTTTTGTTGATATATTTGGCCCATTAAAATCTTCTGTTAGTTATAGTTTTCTTTAAGCTATCAGGCCTACCGTTTTTAATGTCAATAAAAATGCAATTTATTACATGTTGTCCCGACGTTTCGTGAATTTTTTGTTCACTTTTTCAAGGGATGTCGTCTATTTAATAAAAATAAGAAAACAACAACAATACTGTGGACATTTTCATATATAAAAATATTTTTTATATAAAACAATGTAAAACTTACTGTATTTTTTAAAATTACATGAATACTATAGCAATTAAACTTTGTTGAAAACAAGTGTATTGTGAAAAAATAAAAATAAAAATTATAAAATGTTTTTCCCCTTTTGGTGTATCACAGGTTTTTGACAATTGCTAATTTGTAGTTTGCGCTCAAATTGTCCGTGTCTTCTTTGATATTCATCGTTTTGTTTATTTTCTGTTGAATTCTTAGACTTTCTGTTATGTATCTCTTTCTGTCGTTGTTTACTTTGTCTAGTATTTTTATACCGTCAAAATCTGGTTTGTGTTTAGTATTTGTTATATGTTGTGACAAAGCAGTATTCTCTTTGTTTTTACTGATGTCTGCTTTATGTTCGTTCACTCTTGTTTCTAAGCTCCTTTTTGTAGTTCCTATATACACAAGATCACAGCTGACGTTATCATTACCTTTACAAGGAATTTCATATACAACGTTGTTTTGTTGCAATTTTTCTACAGGTGTTTTTGTTTTTGTAAAAATTGTATTTAATGTTTTATTTGGTTTATATGCCAAACATATGTTATTGTTATCTATTGTTGTTTTTATGTTTTTATTGTCGGTAAGGCCGGGTATATATTTTATACTGCAATACCTTTGATGTTCTGTGCTAGGGTTGCTATTTTCGCGGTTTTGTGTAGGTGTGTAGGATGAGATGAGTGATTGTATTAATTTTGTGGGAAAACTGTTGTTTTTTAAAATGTTAAAAATTTTTTCTATGTTGTGCGTGTGAAATTGACTGTCACTGATGTCTAGTACTCTACGAACAAAATTTTTGGCGGTGTTAATTATCTGCGTTTTTGGCTGTGTTGCGTTGAAATTTATTATTCTGCCCGATGATATATCCTTTGCATACCAATCAAACGTTATTTTCTCTACATTCCTGTATAATTTAGTATCGAGATATACAATTTCTTTGTTTTTTTCTACTTCGATGGTAAATTTTAATTTTGGATGATATCCATTAAACGTTTTTAGAATTTCGTCCTTGTCATCGATTTTTATGATAGCTAAAAAATCATCAACATATTTTGCTATGTATTTTATGTGAATATTTTTGTTTTTAAGTTCAGCTATTGCTACGTCCAGTAAGCTATCTAGCACAATGTCCGCGATTGTTGGAGAGAGAGGGTTACCCATCGGCATAACGAAGATTTGATTATATATTATGTCTTTGTACATAAAATAGTTGTTGTCATACAAACAAAATTTTAAAATATCCAGAAATTTGGAACGCGGAATCGTGGTGTTTGTTTTTATTTGGTCCCATTTGCTCATTATATTATTTATAGCAGTGTTTATTGGTATATTAGTGAAGAGGGAAACTACGTCCAGGGATATTAAAATATCTTTTTCATCTAACTTTATACTTTGTAGCTGATTTTTCAGTTCGAAAGAGTTTTTGATATTGTATTTGTCTGATATTATGTTTTTCAGAATTCTTCCTATATATTTACTAAGTTGGTAACATGGGACTTGTACTGATGACACTATAGGTCTCAATGGCATTTGAGCTTTATGAATTTTCGGGAGTCCATAAATTCTCGGCGCAGTGCCGCCAGAACACATGAGTATTCGTTTTCTATAATCATCTATATATTGTCGTTTTTGTAGATCTGCAATTATTTTGTTATTTGCTTTATTTCTGTATTTCTGTATTTGCATACAGAAACTTGAAATTAATAATAACGGCGAAAAGGAAGTAAGAAGGGCCCGTTTGGCAAATATGGTAACATGTTTCAAAAGAGACGTTAAAAACAGCCCTAGGGAAAAATTCATTTTGGCAATTTTTGAAAAAACTAAAAAGTTCTTAAAAAGGCATAACAATATAATTATTACACAAGCTGATAAGGGAAACAAAACAGTTGCAATATACAAAGAAGAATATAGTTCCAAAATGGATGAACTTTTACGAGACAAAAACATTTACAGAGTCATGAGGACAGACCCCACACAAAAACTAATTATATTGCAGTTGTAAAGCGTGGGCGAAGCCCAAATTCTACAAAAATCTCATCGCTTCCCAAGCTATCCAGGTCGTTTTTCAGTATTGCAGGCTAATAATGACCAACCCGTTGTATCTTCGACAAAAACCTCCAAACCACCACCAACATATTTGAGAGAAAAAAATTCTAACTCCCTTATTAAAAAATTAGTATCGGCAATTGGTGAGAACGCATTTCACGTTATTCCAACAAAACGTGGTAACATTGACGAAACTAAAATTCAAATATACGAAGAAAAAGATTTCCGCAAAATAGTCACAGAATTCGAAAAAAATAAAACAAGTTTTTATACGTATCAGCTTAAGAGTGCTAAAGGTATGCAAATCGTATTGAAGAGCATTGATTCTTATGTTAATCCCCAAGAAGTAAAAGATGCACTCATCATACAAGGATTTAAGGTAAAAAATGTTACTAATATAATTAATAGGGAGAAAATACGCCAGCCTCCATATCATGTTGAACTGGAGCCGAATGATATACAGTTGAAAAAAACGAGACACATCCATAAATTGGATAAAATACCTCTTGTACCGAAAAATCACAGTTGAAGAGCCACATAAGCGTTCAGGTCCCGTGCAGTGCCATAATTGCCAAGAATATGGTCACACAAAAACTTACTGCAAAATACCTACAGTTTGTGTTATCTGCTGTGAATTACACGGTAATGCTAGTTGTACTAAGCGAAAATATCAAGCTGAAAAAAATGCAGTAATTGTGGAGGTAACCACACCGCTAATTACAGAGGATGTCCTGTGTACTCTTTCGTCAAGCAGGCTATGGTGCAAAAACCAAAATTAGCTCCAGCCCAATCAGTAAACGCTTACTACGCCAATCTTGCTCAAATGAGCCAACCAGCTACTTCACGTGTATCGTATGCCGATGCTGCTAAGGCTAGTTCTATTCCGACACAAAATGTTTCACCGCAAAATAATTCAACAAATAAAAACTCAAACTTTAAGTCGCCTTGAAGCCACTATTGAAAATCTTTTACAAACTATCAACAATTTTACAACAAATATGACAAGCATGATGCAAGAAATGCTAAGAATGCAGACTACACTGATTCAAGCATTAATTAACAAGCCATGAACACGTGAAAAATATGTTTCTGTAACGCAAACGGCATTCGCCAACATAAAAATGAACTTGAGCACTTCCTCATGGAAAAAATATTGATATAATGTTGGTTTCTGAGACTCATTTTACCTTAAAAAGCTTATTTAAAATAAATGGTTACACTTTATATGATACAAAGGACCCTAGGGGTGGATCTGCAATTCTACTTAAGTCAAGACTGAAGCACTATACCCTTGACAACCTTAGTGAAGAATATATGCAAGCTACGAATATTTTTGTAGAAAATTTTTGTTCGAATTTCGTGATATCATCAATTTACTCACCTCCCAGATTTTCAGTTACCGATGATCAGTATGAAAAGTTCCACAAATCGCTGGGATCTTGTATCGTGGCAGCTGGAGACTACAATGCAAAACATACGTACTGGGGTTTGCGCTTTGTAACACCTAGAGGTGCAGCTTTGTTTAATACAATTTCAAAAATAAGATTGGATGTTATTTCGAGTGGGGAGCTCACTTACTGGCCTACTGACGTACGAAAAATTCCGGATGTTATAGATTTTGGCGCCATGAAAAATATTTCTAGGGATTTAATTCATGTTGAAGCTTTTTTAGATCTCTCGTCCGATCACTCTCCCACTATCATGACAATCTGTAACCCACTAAGAAATGACTTACCTCATCCATATATGAAGATGATCAATCGTGTTAATTGGCTGGAGTTCAAAAAATATCTCAGTAGTCATTGTACCGAAAACATTACGCTTAGAACACCCGATGACATTGAATCTAACATTGCTAATATCATCAAGAATATTAAACAGGCTGCTGAACATGACACTACCTCTCATCCGCAGAATGGGTTTAATAAAATTTATTCTACAGACGTTGAACGTCTCGTACGTGAAAAATGAAGAGCTAGAAGAGAATGGCAACAGCACAGATCACCTCAAAATAAAATCAGATTTAAAGAGTATACTAAACGACTCCAAGAGTTGCTTGCATCTGAAAAAACTGCATCTCTTAAAAATTTTCTGGAATGTCTTGATTAGGCCATGGTACAATTATACTAGGTACATGCACGACTACAACAAAATTACAACACCAAAAAACACATTCATTTTGTTGGTATAAACAAACGAATAATTGTCAGAAACACATGCCTTTTGTTTTTAAAAATAACAATTACAAGGTAACTAAAGTACAATTGCAGACGCGGCATTCATGAATGATTATAGTAATTCAGTGTTGCCAATATGTGTGTAATTACACAGAGTGTGCAATTACTCTCATTTGTAGGCCATGTAATTACATTCATGTATAATCTGTGTGTAATTCTACTTTGGCTTGTATTTTTATTTATTTTTGTTTTAATTTTAACCTACACAAAAGATGTGTATTGTAATTTTCTTCAACATATAATTGGAAACACAGCCATATGTAATTTCATTGGCAACACTGTAATCATTTTATGCACACACATACACTAACATTTTTGCAGCTTGTAAACAAAGTTTGACAACTGTAGGTATTGTATACATTAACAGGCTGGGCTTGTGCATGTACCTGTTATAATTGTATCATGGATTAGGCTTTAGCATAAGTACGTATTAAAAATACAACAAGACACTCTCTTTTTTTTCGTCGATTTGCTTTATGCTACCATCACTTAATAAATACAAAGGAATGTTCTCTTATAAAATACAAGTATAATAAGACTTGTTTTCAGCGTGACCGTTTGTGCTACTAAAGTATCAATTTGCTACTTTATTACATTTTTGATACTTTTAGTGACACTTTCTTAAAATCAGCTAAATCTGCTACTTTTTATTACGCTTTGACCCTTTTTGCCCCTTTTTAGATATACCATTACTTGATTTAATTTTTTCGCAACAATATGCTTGTGTATTAGTATTATTTCTTAAGTCAGAGAGCGTTGTCAACTCGGTGCTTTTCGCACCGTTTTTAGTGCTTTTAGAAATTTTCGACGCTAAAATTTTTTTTTGGTGCTTTTTATTTCTTGGCGGTGGCACTTAACCCAAAATTTAAAAAGGATTTTCCTTATATAATATATATATATTTTTTTTGAAGTCTAACATTTAAAAAACATAAACACTGAAGTTAAATGGATCATTTCAAAATATTCTAATAAGATTGTACAAAACTTGGTTGAAGAAATACGTGCATTTTATTTTCAAACTTTCACATTTTAAGCACAATTAATGGAAACAGTGTTTTGCCACACGACAAAGAAGACATAATGCAAGTATAGTCTAATAAAGAAATATTTTCTAGTATATACAGTAAATAGAGAATAATTCACTTAATGCAATGGAGAAACTTTGAGTTCGCTATCGAGTTTTGGGCAGAAATAAAGTCTTATAACGATTCGTTTAATATAAACTCATTATCAAAATTGCATTCCCATCAAACTTTAATGTTTAAACGCAGAAGTTGATCACGTTTTTACCTCTATTACTTTATTTAAGTCTAAAATACGTAAACAAATTTTCCTTACACTTGGCTTTATATAAAAGCGGTCTGAAACGAGAAAATTGAGTTGCTAATAGAGCTGCCGTTTTAGGTTACATATTTATAACCAGTGATGCCAACTTTTTTGGCTCTAAAAGCACATCAAAATTTGGAAAAATCTCAAAAAATCGTAGTTTTGAGATCCAAAAAGCGTAAAAAGCACTAACGTGAAAAATGAGCTTCATGTTTAATATTTTCTAAGCTATTATCTATTTCGGCAATGATATCAGTATCCTTAATGAAATATATCAGACGAAAAAGCTATGCTTTACACTGAAAAAATAAAAAACATCAAGTTTTTATTAAAGGAATTTTAAGAAATAAACAAATTTCTTAAAAGCACTACTTAGTGCTATTTCTCAGTTTGGCACTAACGCTCAAAATTTGGCGTTTTGAGTCTTCAAAAAGCACTAAAAATAGTGCCAAAAGCACCAAGTTGGCATCGCTGTTTATAACCTACTTCGTTCCTTTTTTTCTTAAATAATAGTACATATAATTTAAGTTTATATAACTTGGTCTACTTGCAAATTCCTTTTTTTTTTAATTTTGTAACTTTGTTATTATTAATATTGCGTTTGCTGTGAAAGAATGTTTCCACAGCATTGTTTAATAAAAATCAAATTTTGAAAGTCTTGATTTTAAAAAAAATTAACTACTACTCCCATCGAGTTCAAAATCTAATCAGCAAGTCAAAAAGACTTACCAACTGCTGCTAATTTGACTAATTTCAGGTGATTTGCTTTTTCGTTGACAAAAAAATTAAAATTTTTATAATAACTTAAAAAGGTTTCGTCAAATTGATTTTAGAATTCACTGATTCTCATAGAATCAAAATGTGTATCGGATCCTTCAAATTTGAAGCTTTAGGGATAAAATGCAAGGTTAACCGATTTCTATATTTTTTATATACAAAAATTTTTTTTTATAAAACAAAAATTTTCATTTAGTGCTTTTTTACTTAAATTACTCGTTTTTTTCTCTTTTCAACGCTGATGAGACAATTTTTTATATCAACCTATACGAAAGCTGACATTTTTGTAATAAAGTTTGAGTTGATTAGAAGAAATAAGTAACTTTCTATGATTAAATTTGTTAGAAGTTGATTTGGAAGATTGGAGTCCAACAGAAGATATATAAAGGGTGTTTTTTATTGAGGTATAGAACTTTAAGTTGGCATCACTTTTTTAACTGGCGGCCATTTTGTCAGCTGTCAAGTGATTAATATTTAGTTTGGTTTGCCATTTCATCATGAACAGATTAACAAAAGAACAACGCTTGCAAATCGTGCAAATTTATTTCGAAAATAATGGTTCAGTTCGCGAAGTTTACCGCAAGCTCCGTCCATTTTATGGTCGACATAATCGTCCATCAGAGCAATTAATTCGGTTAACCATGGATCGTTTTCGCACTACGTTTACTCTATGTGATAATACGCATCCGCAGAGACGTCGAACAGTGCGCACCGAAGAAACAATTGCCGCTGTAGAGCAAACTGTTGAAGAGGACCCGAATGAATCGATTCGCCACCGTGCACAGCAATTGGAGCCGACTAACCGACTATTTTGTTCCCGAATTGGATGGCATGAATGTGGATGAGTTGTGGTTCCAACAAGACGGCGCCACATGCCACACAGCGCACGTCACAATCGATTTATTGAAGGAAACATTCGATGAGCGCATAATTTCGCGGAATGGACCTGTCAATTGGCCACCAAGATCGTGTGATTTGACACCATTGGATTATTTTCTTTGGGGATATGTGAAGTCGCTCGTCTACGCCAAGAAACCAGAAACGTTAGGGGACTTGGAAGCCAACATTCGTGGCGTTATTGCCAACATACGGCCCCATATGCTCGAAAAAGTGGTTGAAAATTGGACCTGTAGAATTGGCTTTATTCGAGCCAGCCGCGGCAGCCACATGCCCGAAATCATAATTAAACATTAATGGCATAAAATTATCCTTCCAATAAAGCCAAATTGATGGACATTAAAACGAGTTTCTTGTGTTTTATTTCAATTCAAAGTTCTATACCTCTGAAAAAAACACCCTATAGAAATATATAGCCACATTTCCAAAAAAAATTGAAACCTCAGAAAATTTTGCATATATTATTTATTTAAAGTACAATAGTTTCTAATTTTATTATACATACATATCGTTACCTTTATATAGAAAGGCCCCAACTCAATTTTTTTTAAATCTAGTTTTTTGTATATTTCGATAAAAGAATTATGTTCGAAAAAATGCAAAAATTTCCATTTGGAAAAAAATGAGTTAGGGTCTTTCTACATTAAGGTAACGATACGTATGTACTACATGCTTATTGTTTCGATTAAGCAACGTCTATATTGGTTTCTTTCCTGCTTAAGAAATTCATCAGTAAAAAACTTCATATGGCACACTAAATAATAAACAGTAAAATAAATATGAGTGATGATTTTTCTTCTGACGGACCTTTCTTTAATTTGGAAAGATTTTCGTCATCTTACGTCAAATAATTTTACTTCGGTATTTCTTATACATATAAGATATTCATGAATTGTTAACTAGTTTTTTTATCTATAAATTGTTAATGTTTTTATTATATTTCCCAATTACTACTTGCAAATAAATTATAATCTATGAAAAAATTAACAAAACTAACTCAAAATCGTGTTTTTACTTTGAATTTTTGTTTCTAAAATAGTTGTCCCTTCTTTGAGAAAAATCTCCTTTTTTGTGCCACCTTTATTTCTTAAATCCCCTTTTTGTGCTACTTTTCGAAATTTCTCAACGGTCACACTGCTTGTGTTTGTACCAAATAAGAAAAGCTAATTTGAGTGGCTTAGGTATGTCAACAAAGCAAATAAAGAATATTTGAATGATTTAGTATAATACTCGACTATTTTGTATTTTATTTATTTTATTTGTACGTTTATTAAAGTTAATGTTTTTGCCCTATAACTTATTTTTTACTTTATATTATTAACATATTGATAGAGGTTAAACATAAAAATAAAATTAAAAAATAAAAATCAAGAAAATTTCTGCAGAAAATAATCAAAAAGACTTATAAATATTATTTAAAAGGAAATAAAAAAGGGAAAAAGTTGTAATTAAAAATTAATATAATGAAAAAATAAAATAATTAAAAATTTAACGGTTAAATAACATAATAATACATACATATATACATATGTACATAGTTGAGAAAAACAAATACTTTAATTATATTCGATAACACTTGGAGTGTACCAGCAAAATTTTGTTTTGCTTTACTTTATTTATGTTTTACAAGTGCGAGTAATATAAATTCTAGGGACGTATAAAGAGAGTACAATTTTGTATTTGATTTTTTTTTTATTAGCTTGCTTTGTCCATCATTTGCATTTGAGTTACGCGGAGAATGTTTAAAAAAACAAATGTACTTAATTTCAAATACACTCAATGCTATACCCTAGTCTTGATGTAACACTAACATGTAATTACTCTCTGTGGCGCACTGCTAGAAAGCTTAAAACACCCGTTGAGTTTAAGCCACCTCTACGCACATAAAGAAGCAAAAAGCGATACGGAAAAATGTAAAATATTTGCTGAGCACTTAAAATCCCTTTTTACGCCAAACATATGTACTGGTGTTGCTGATTTGCCGAGTGTAGTCGCTCTACCCCCTCAACACATAAAGTTTAAGACGCGTGATTTACAAACTCAGCACGAAGAAAGCTCCGGGTTTTGATGGAATTACTAACCAGATGCTGATGAAGTTGCCTCGTATTGCAATGAGAATCCTGTTATTCATTTTTAATGCCATTTGACAACTGGAGTATTATCCACACAGCTGGAAGCTTGCCAAGGTTAAAATTATTCCAAAGCCGGGCAAAGATCTAACCAAGGCTGAGTCATATAGGCCAATAAGTCTACTATCAACAATGTCAAAGCTTTTCGAAAAACTGCTCAAAACAAAATTGACCCCAATTCTAATTAGTAGTGGGTGCATACCAGACCATCAATTTGGTTTTAGAAGTCAGCTTAGCACCATTGAACAACCTCATAGATTGGTTCAATTTATAAGAAGAACATTTGAAGAAAAGAAGTATTGTTCTTCTCTCTTTATTGATGTTTCCCAGGCATTTGATAAAGTGTGGCATTAAGGTCTAATTTTAAAATTGAAGACTTACTTACCAATAAACATTTTAAATCTTTTGGAAAGTTACATTATTTCCCGTAAGTTCATTGTTGTGAAGAGAGATTTTACGACTATGCCTGAAACTATCTCATCCGGTGTGCCACAGGGGAGTATACTGGGGCCAGTTTTATATTTGATTTATACTTGTGATATGCCTGTGAGCAGTAGTATCCATTCTTCCATATTTGCCGACGATACGGCCTGCCTCAGTATGCACGAAAACCCTGATGAGGCGGCATACCGCAAACTCCAAGAACACATTAGCCAGATGGAGCTATAGTTAAACTTATGGAGAATTAAGGTAAATAAACAAAAGTGTGTTCAAGTAACACTTACCTTACGAAGAGATACTTGTTCCCCAATCCGGATTAATAATCAAGTTGTTCCTCAAACTTCACATGTGAAAGATCTTGGTATACACCTTGATCGATGACTTACATGGAAACACCACATTGATTCTAAGCTTTCACAAATTAAACTTAAATTAACTCCGGTAAATTGTCTGATTGGTAGAAATTCAACACTCAGCGTAGACTGCAAACTTTTAATATACAAGTCGCTTTTAAAGCCAATATGGTGCTACGGAATTCAGCTATGGGGCACTGTTTCAGCTTCAAATGTTGAGAAAATCCAACGTAGGCAAAACAAAATTTTACGCTTGATAACGTCGGCTGAAGAAATTGCAAAATACGCAGGCAAATATTTAAAAAACTCGAGTCACATCCTAATCCGCTTGCTCGTAATATCTTGAACTTTACTGGACACAGCCGCTTAAAAAAGAGGGACACAAGGGCTCTAATACTCAGCAATCCAAATTATACTTCTTAAAAATAATTTGGAAAACCTCATGGAAATATATTCGCTTAAATATTTACAGATAGGTTCAGTTATAACGAGCAAGTTATAACATTCAAGTTTATTTCCAGTTATTTTTCAAGAACACATCACTCATTTATTTTAATAGCGTCACAACTCAGAAAAACCAGTTTTGCGGAAAGCACGTTTTAAGTTTTCAATTTGCATACAACTCAATGAAGACATGAAAAAATATTCTTCTCTCAGGAGGTGATGGTACAATCTATTTATATGAAATTTTTACACAAGATAAACTACGAAATGCCGCGTTATTCTGTATTATTAACGCAAAAAACAAATTTTTTGAGTTGTGACACTATTGATGTAAATGAC
This sequence comes from Tachina grossa, assembly GCA_949987645.1. NCBI lineage: Eukaryota > Metazoa > Arthropoda > Insecta > Diptera > Tachinidae > Tachina > Tachina grossa. The sequence goes on along the minus strand of OX465277.1, from coordinate 56,584,035 downwards.
CGATATGTAATTGAATTCTAATTTTATCGTGTCAACTGACCAAGTAAATTATTTTTTAAGTTTAATGTCTTTGTGAGGACCTGACTACTTTTGAAAAATGGTTTTTATAAACTTTTTAGACTAAAAATTTCTAGTCTTAAATTTCTATTCATGATGATAATGTGCCAGTTGAAAAGGGCAGAGTTACATAAAGTAATGAAATCGACAGTACACTATTGTGTCACAAAAGCCACAAGTATTTGCAAGATTTTGTAAAACTCGTCTGGATAGGCGTGTCTTCGTCTAATTTTCTAAATATGTTAAAAAATTAAAGTCTGCTTAGCCGAAGTACATAAAACAGAAGGTTGGAATTTTATAAACGTATGCATGCTCACTCTTGAAAACGCAAAATCATTGCTTTGCGTAAGTGCAATGTGCACCCAAATTTGTTAAATTAGTAACTCACTTAAGACTATTTGTCCACAAAATTTCAGCTCTCTACCGTATAATACTATGTTCAATTCATATGAGTGTAATCCCTCCAACTTTTTACACTTAAGATATTTTTAGCCAGTGTTTATCATTCGTGTCAAATTTCGTTGGAAACTGATAATAATGAATACTTAAATGGTATATTTAAATATTCTTACCCTAGATGATTACTTAATTAGGTATAATTGTGTACCAAATTTCAGCTCTTTACCTATAGCAGAAGTGCTTCGTTAATTTGCTGAATGAGTCAGTGAGTATGTCATATAATACGCAATTTTTGCATCTCAATATCTGAGGAAGCTTTCATTGTAAAACTTTCAAACTTTGCATATGAGTATTAATTCTAATTATGGTTTAAATTTTATAATTTTACGATTGAGGAGAACAAACTTATGATTGGTAAAAGTAGATCAAATGGTTTCGTGTAAGGCCAGAACTTTGCCTGGCCCACTACCGTGTGCGTAGATAAAAATTTATAATCAACGAAATATTATTTAGTCCCCGTTTGCACTATGTAAGTCTTGTTGCAAAGCTGGTTAGTTTAACGGAGGGAGACGAGGGAAAGAAACGAGTACTCATGTACTGTCAATACGTTTTGCTTTCTCATTCGTAATGTTAAAAAAATATTATTTTTATTTGAAGCAGAGTGGAACAACCGGTTAAGTCGAATGAAAAGAAGTTCAGCTTTAATAATGTTTTGTGTCCTTGTCCAATTCAATATAAGCATATTTCTAAGTGTTTACATTTAGACGTAAATTACACAGTGAAAAATGATTTGTAAATACAATTAAACTATGTGTTATATCAATTAAATAATTAATTGATTTTGAACCTACAACGATTTTGGGAAATACAATTAACGAAATTGTAAATTAAAGGAAAATCTGAAAAATATTTTCAATTAAATATATCAATAAATAGTTTGTTGAAGTTTATTTATTTTTTCAACATTTATTTTTGTTAGACTTCAAAGTTATTTCAATTAAAGTTATTGTTATGTTAACAACGCGAATTGTTGAATTTCCGTACAAATTTTGATTATCATAATTGTTATATTAGCAATGTTTTTATACAAAACACAATCCTCGAAACGATTTTTTGCTTGTCTGCGAAAAACACTTAGGGACTGCCCCACGATATCGACTTCTCGCACACTTACATTCAAAACAAACAAACAAATTAATTTTGGTATTGTTTCCAATGTACCTGTGCGAAAAGTCGAACGTTGTCGACATCGTGTGACAGGCCCTGGATGGTGGAGTTGAACCGGTAACCTCACGACTAATAAACCAACTTACTTACCTCTCAACTAAAGAGCAAAACTTTACTAGATACGCAAATAATGAATACACTCAAAACATGATTTCTTATCTTTCTACTTAAATGTGCGCATTCATTTATGATATTTAACAAATAATTTTGTTAAGTAATTTAATTGACTACAAAACCTTGATTTTGTTATATCAACAATGATGATTGTTAATTTTTAAATTAAATATGAACAATTTGTTTTGTTGGTTACATTTCGATGATATTTTTTGCTGTGTATCTACAAATGTTTTAAAATCGGTCATAAGTAACTGCCAAATTATAAACAATAATAGAACTATAGACTATTTCATTTCGTTACTTCTTTCTCCATTTATGCTGTGTATGTCTATAGGGTTGCATTTGTATACTCGTTTGTATAGCCATATAATTGTAGTGTGAGCGACAGAACTAGTATAAGAGTTATTGTGTGTGCGTGCTTTTCCAAATTAAAATACAATTAAAACAAATAACAATTGCATATTGTATTGCTGCTGAGCAACTGTTTGATCTGTTTTTGCCCAAAAATACATATCGTAATACAAATATATCAAAAAAACCACTATTGAAACAAATACATGATGTGCAGATGTATGTGCGGACGTTCGTTATGTTATTTTGTGGCGCAGCCAAAGTATAGAGAGAGAAAGAGACAATTTTGCTCTGAGAGTAATTACAAATACATGTGTTTCATGTACATGTATCATTTACTTACATGTGTATGTGAAATTTTACTTTCCTTCATTCATTCATCAACCATGGATTTTTTTTCAACACACCATGTGGTACTTATGTTAAAACCAGTTTTATGTATCTTATTTGTTATAGACAAACAAATACATACAAACGTGTTTTTCTCATTTGGTCATTGCACAACCATACAATAACTGCTTTAAAAATCAACATTTACAACTAGTAAAAGAAACGCTAAATAACATATTTTTTCATACAAGAACCAAAAAACACGCAAAACTGGTGCAAACAGATGCATCTGTGCAATGCTATAGTATGTACTATATATACAAGATGTTGCATATTATTTATCAACATACATATGTATGTATGTATGTATGTATATTTTTAATTAAAATAACTAAATAAAGAAAAACTACATAAGCCGGCTTAGCCGTCTTTTTGTACTAGCCGTGCAAAAAACGGCTAGCCGATGTAATTGTCGGCTGATAGCCGAATTTAAGCCGCCGCCGACGACTTTCGTGCCAGCCGCCGCACAGTGGCACATATGAAGAGATGGCGGCCAAAAGTCTTAAAAAAATTTTTATTTTGTGTCACCGATTTAATTTTTTTTATATATAAAAGTAAACACAAAGGAACCTCTAAATCCAGAAATTTAAGTTTTTATTTCGATTATTTCTCTTCGAATATGGTGATCAAAAACGCGCTTTTTTAAGAGAAGCTGAAATTCAAAATATTTTAGAAAATTTTTGAACTTCAAGTGGGCATAACTTTTTTGGTTTTATATATTTTTTGGAAAAAAATTTTTCTTCACACAATATCATTTCTTAACTTATAAAATAAATTTAAAAAATCGTGCCTTACTTTGCTCGAGTCCCAGATTTGGGGATTGTAATAAAGGTCTAAAATATACCCAAATCTCGATGTTCAGTGGAACGCAACGTTTTTTCTGCGAAAAACTTCGTAAAATGACTTATAACGTGTTATAGTACGTACTTTGAGCTGTTATTATATGCTAATTTTTTAAATTTATATTTGCATCTCTAGGAACTACAATGATTTTACTGCTTGCATGTCGGATATTTTAGGTATGGGAGTGAGGTATATCTACATGTGTTTTTGTGTGTATTGTGTGTATGTTTTTATTTTTTTTTTCGAAGAAGTTTTATTAATGAAAAGGGTATAATAAAAGACTGTTATTATAATGCATTAAATGCATTTTTGTAATTTAGGCCATTAAAAAATGTATAGTTACATATAAGCGGGGTTAGGTACATGAGATGTTGTATTTGGACTGATATATTCGACCTTTTGTTATAACTTTATTGTGTACCCAGGTAGCTGCTGCTCATATAAAGGTTAAAATACCATAGACACATCAGGTTTTCTTGAAACAGGTCTCTTTAATTCTCTTTTAAACGTGTCCGGTTGCTTAGACACACAGTTTGTGTTCAAGTTTTTAATGAGTTTTGAATATGAGAATGAAATAACAAAAGAGAATTAAAGTAACTTGTCGGTACAAGCATGTCTGCACTCCTCTTCTTTCTTCTTTCCTCTCTCTCGTTGAAACACATACCTGCTTCAAGAAAACTTGATGTGTATAAAAACAGACAAAATTAATAAAGACGATCAGTATTGTCAAAACGACGGCTAAGTTCAGTTATAATGATCTTGCTAAAATTTATTTTGAACAAAAAAAAAAAAACAAAAACGATGTTATATTACACATTTTAAAAGACCCTTATTTTGAGTTGTGCGACCATTTAAAAATAATTAATAATTTTTTAACGCGATTAAATAAACGGTATAATGAATTTAATAGAAATAAGGAAAAAATGTTTAACTGCAACAAACAATGGCTTACAAGCGAACTTTTATTTGAAAGCCAAACAAAACCAGCAAATTTGGGCCGGCCTGCCAGGCCAGTTGAGGAGTGTAGTGAAAGGTCCCGAAGACGAAAGCTGCAAAGCATGAATGAAGAATTTTCTCAAGAAATAATTAAAGATACGTTTTTCCATCAACTAGGACCAACAAAAAATAAAACTAAAAAAAATGATATAATAGAAAATGCAATGAAAGCGAGCCCCAAGCGTGTAAAAAGGATTTTAAAGAGCATTCCAACAACAACCGATGATAAAAAATTTACATCTGAAGAAGCATTTTCAATATTTCTGGACTTAAAGCTAACAAAATATCAGTATATGGAATTGCGAAAGCGGCAGTTGGAAAACATTGCTCCATTTGTCCAGAATATAGAGATTTGATTTCAATTAAAAAAGATTGTTTATGCGGAAAGATTGTTGAATACATTGGACGCAGGTAATATTAAAAAGCTTGGTAACTGTAGCCTAACATTAATTTCTAAATGGGGATGCGATGGATCTTCTGGACAAAAGCGATATAAGCAGTATAATGCAGAAAAAATATCAGATTCTGACTTATTTATGATATCTTTTGTTCCGTTAAGACTAAAAACAAATAACATTAATTTTGAGCCATCTACTAGCAAAGAAACCGATATTGACATATGGAAAAACGAAATACCTTCCTCAACAAAATTTTGCAGACCAATTAAATTTGCTTTTAAGAAGGAAACGAAGGATGTAATATTAGAAGAAGTATCTAAACTTAAACAACAAATAGATAAACTTCAACCGATAACTTTGTTACTTAACGATCAAGAGATTCAAATAAATTATCAAATGTTACTTACAATGATTGATGGAAAAGTTACAAAGGCCATAACTGAAACAAAATCATCTTCGAGCTGTGTTATTTGCAAAAAAAAAAAACTGCAAGCCAATTAAGTCAACTTCCAACAGAAGACACCACTTTCCAAGAAGCCTATGAGTTTGGCTTGTCCCCACTCCATGCTAAAATTCGATTTATGGAACACTTATTAAAGCTAAGCTATGATTTAGATTTTAAAGGAATAGTACGAAATAGTGACGAAAATAAAGCCAAAAGAGATGCAAAAAAGAAACACGTACAAGATAAATATTTAGAATTGGGTTTACTGATCGATCAGCCAAAGCAAGGAGAAGGAAACACAAATGATGACAACACAGCAAGAAAATTTTTTTCTGATCCTCAAACTGCTGCAGCTATTACAGGAGTAGATTTTGAATTAATAAAACGCTACAAAATCATACTGCAAGTAATATCATGCAATAAAAAGGTAAATGCAAGAAAATTTGGTCAGTATGCTAATGAAACAGCGAAACTATACAACGAAAAATATGATTGGAGGAATATGCCATCGACAGTCCATAAAATACTATATCATGGGGAAAACATTATTCAACACAATATGCTTCCGATTGGAGATCTTTCTGAAGAAGCGCAAGAAAAAAGGAACAAAGATTATAGATATTTTCGCGGGCACAACACAAGATATAGTACCAATGAAGACCTCTTTAATATTTTACTGTGCACTTCTGATCCATATATCTCCAGCATTCGACAAAAATGGAATTCCACTCCCATGGAATTGGACAAAAACGCCAAGCAGCTCCTTGAAGATGAACAGGAGCCATACTTAGATGAAATTTTCACTAAGACAGTTAAATGAAAAATGTATTCTATGCAAATTAACATAAAAATTAGAGCAAAAGAGCACAATAAATATTGAAAATTTATAAAAGAAATTTTATTTTATTTGGAATAAAGGGATTTTCTTAGAATTTATGGTAAAACCTTTTTTCGGATATGGATCTCCTACATATCTGGTATGAATTCACGTTTAAAATATATTTAAATTGTTCATATAATAACAACATTTAAAGCTGTCGAAATTACATTTGTTAGTGAATTATGATCACCAAGGCTATTTTAAGAAATTTGACTTACAAGGGCCCTATGAGTAAATGTGGACCGATTGCCCTAAAATTTCACAGGGATATCAACGACTAAAATAAAATTAGTTTTGCTAAATATTATATCAATATTAATATATTTAAAAGAATTATGAGCTTCAAACCCGTATTCTAAGTGGTCCATTGGAGAAGAGGGCTAAAGGTCAAAATAAAATGGACCCGGGTCGACGGCTTAATTAAGAATGTAATTTTTTAGTTCAATTAACGTTACTATTTATAAAATGCAATGTTACATCACTACATTCACAAATTTATTTTTTTAAGGCCGATATTACCTATATTTTTAAGTCATTTTTCAATCATATATAAGTGTACTTTAATACGGCTCGATTTTAAAGTTAATACATTAAGTTGAAGCTTAAGATGTCTTCTATCCAACAAAAAAATTTCATTAAAAAATTTCAACCCAGTCAAAAGTTATAGAATTTTGACCGCCAACTCACAAAATGTGCCACTGTGCGCCGCCGCCGATGAAAACCCTTCGGCGCAGGTCTCTGAGGACAGTCTATATCCAGGCTGCCCAGAGAAGCACTAGAGTGCCGAACATCAATCGGCTTTTTATACAAATGAATACACATACGCTTATACATTACTCTCGGTTATCTCTCTGTGGGCAGCGTAAGTCTATATCCAGCGATGCAATTTAGCGCTAAATTAGCGTGTTTTAAATAAAGTCAATAATATCATTTCAGTTCAATATTTTTTAAAGTTTTTTTTTTGTAAAAATTTTACAATTTTGTAATATTCAAAACTCCGATAAAATTTTTTAAATTAGTTAATGATTCAGCTGTCGCAAACAAAATTCGTTTGACTGTGGTTAGAATAAAAAAAGCAATGTGAGTCCTCACAGAGGAGATGTGTAAGCATCTGGTAATGAAATTTTTTTAAAGTTGGAAGTACTTATGCTTTTAGTATCTTTTTTAAATTAATTAATTAAAAGTATCAAAACTTTCAACATTCTAAATACATATGAATTTGTTGGTTTTTGTTTGTTTTATTAAACTTATTTGGTTAGTAAATGGGCACACTGCAGTATATGTATATGTACTGCATTCAAAATTGCAGTAAGCAGTAAATTTACTGATTACTAAAAAAATTCAGTAAATTGTTACTGCTAATGAAATTTAATTGCATTACCAGTAAAATCGTAGGTCCGTAATCATAGTAAAATTGTAGCAAGTGGCAAAGTTTTTTCATTCAAATTTTGAAACTTTTGTATGAAAAACATTTAGCCACTTGGTAGAATTTCATTATGAATACGGGCATTACTGATTACTGAAAATTCAATGCACCTCATCATATAACAAATCATTTAGGCAATTTATAAAAATTGTAGAAAAAAATTTTAGTAATCAGTAAAAATTTACTTGTTAAACATTTTTTATTATTTTTACTGAAACTATAGTGGTACTGCAGTGCTCATGTATGATAAATGCCTTTACTTTTACTTTTTAATTTTCAATTCCTGTTGTTCATCGTTTAGTTGTTGCTGTTCTTGTTGTTGTGTACGCACTGCAATTAAAATAAATTCAGTAAAGTGCGACTTTGACTCGCGCACATTCGGTTTTGATCATTTTTTTTATTTAGCATTCTTCCTTTTTTAAGTTTTTTCAGTTTAAACGATTTTTTCAGTTTTATCGATTTTTTCTCGTTTTGGCGTTTTTTTTTTTCTCTTTTTGGGTTTTTTTAATTTTCGCAATTTTATTCATTTTTGCGATTTTTTCTGTTTTTTTTGGGGTTTTTTCATTTTGGCGATTTTTTCATATTGGTGATTTTTGTTTAAGGATTTTTTTCATATTGGCGATTTTCCGGTTTTTCGCGATTTATTTTAGTCCTAGAGATTTTTTTTAATTTGGTGCTTTTTTCGTTTTGGCGATTTTTTTTGTTTTTGGTGATTTTTTTATATTTGGCGATTTTATTTTTTTTTTTGATTTTTTAGTTTTACCGTTTTTGAAAATTTCAAGAGTTTTGTTGTTACGGTTTCCAAGATATAGCAAATTGTCAAAATTACAAAGTCAAAATTGCATTAACTGATGGAACACCCATTGCTTTAAATTTTTTAAATTTAGTGTTAATTGTTGTAGTCTGTATAAAAATACACTAACTTTTAAAATTTCAAGTGTATATATGTACATACAATTGTATGTGTATTACATGGGATTTTAACATTTTTCGTTGCTCGTTTTGTAACACCCTTTAGTTTTTAACTCTCATGTATTTGTTGTTGTAGTGGCCAAATGTCTACACATTGTGTCCAAATTTCAAGTCCGAAGCTCTTACGGTTCATTTTCACCTTTGGTGTACGGATATATACAGACAAATAACCGGCGGCGGCGCACCGTCGGCTTCGAGCCGGTCGACTTGTTTCTCTGCTTGGTATTGCTTCTTTCAAACACTAAACACTCATACATAGCTCACACCGAATTGACAAAATCAAAGAAATCTCAGAAAAGAAATCTCAGCAAACAAATCAAAGTCAAAAGATTTTTACCCCCTAGCGTATAGATGTTTACACATCAAAAACGAATTTTAATACTGCAATGACAAATATTTTGAAATTTAACAAATAAAAATATGTACTACATACAATGACCCAAAAAATGTACATAACTTACAAGGCATCTATTATAGCTGAAGTACAAAAAGCATTAGAATCGCACAACTATTCGACAATTTATATGTTGTTATAAAGTTTTAGAAATACATACATAAATTAAAAGTAAAAACTAAGCATTTCGATTATTTGGAAGGCGATTCTGATTCTGTATTAAATGATTTTAGTTAACTAAAACATAATTTCAAGGAAGCAATATTGCAAAATCTGAAAAATTAATTGTAATTATATACGAGTACACTAATACATACATACTAAAGGGTTGCATTTGTATACTCGTTTGTATAGCCAAAACAAATATACCATGGTATGTACCATGTAATTTTTGTGTGAGCGACAGAGCTAGTATAAGAGTTATTGTGTGTTCTTGCTTTTCCAAATTACAATACAATTAAAAACAAATAACAAATGCTTATTGTGTTGCTGCTGAGCAACTGTTTGATCTGTTTTTTTGCTTAAAAATACATATTTGGGGTATTCACAAGGGTGTCCTAAGTGTCATAAAGTCATAAGGTCCTAACATTTTAAGCCAGTTTAAAACTATTTTTATTTTCTTTCATATAAAAGGAGTACTATATTAATACAATTCTTCACTCTATGTATTTGTTACTGTCATAACTAATTATTTTGCTTTTTACTTTTCTTTTTCGACAAAATGTCCATTTACGTTTAAATACGTGGCGTTTTCTTGAGCAAATTTCTACTCAAATCATTATATATTGCAAAAAATATAAAAATTCGCAAGGGATTAAAATAATGGAAACAATATCCTAAAGCTAATTATATAGACCGCAAAAAAAGTAATAACTCGAGTATAGACTTACAGCATAGAAATCGCGAAAACTTGCAAAAATGTGAATATCTTCTAAACATTTCCAAAGCCTCAAAAACTGTAAACGAGCAAACTCAGTAGATTTTATGAATCAAAAATTATCTCACGTGCAAAAAATTTGCGAAAATTCGCGAATAATTTTTTAATTGAAAAAAACTTAAAATTTATTTAAAAAAATGCTTAAATTGTAAGGAATGCAGAAAACTTTTAAAAATCCGCAATTACGAAAATTCGCAAAAACTTGGTGACATCAAAAATATATTAAAGTCTGATACTTAATAAAAAAAAGTTTAAAACTGTTAAAAAAAAAAATAAAGAATTGGGAACAATCACTTTTATTGCAAAAATTTGCAACAAATTGCAAAAATTGTAAACAAGCTCCAAAACTACTTAGAAATGCCTAAAGATCTAAGAAATTCCAAAAATCGCAGAAAATTGGCAAAATTATGAAAATTCGCACAAATAGATGTATTAAAAATCGGTAAAATGGTAAAAAGGCAAGCCCTAAAATAACACTTAAATACTTAAAGATATAAGAAATTCAAAAAAATCGGAAAAATTCGCGAAAATGAAAATTTGCAAAAGCTTGCTAATACCAAAATGATAGCAACGTGTGATATAAAATAAAAGTCGTCAAATGTGTAAAAATGCAAAAACTGCAACAACAAAAATAATTCAATCAGACAATGATGTCGCTTGATTCAATCCTATTTTGTTAAAATTACACACAAGAGCAATAAGCTTTATCAAAAATTACCTGATCGCAAAACTTAAGAAAATTTGCAAATAAATTCCAAAGCCTTACAATTTTATAAGGTCAAATGCTCGAAAAAATTTTGTTTTACATATTGCAAAAATTCGCAAATAATTATCGGTAACAAATAGAAGCCGTTAAATAATTTTCTCATAATATTGCATATTCGTACCAAATATTATTTAATTTTTGTAATATTTTTTCTCATTTGTTTTGTATCATATTGTTTATGTTTCAACTAACACACTAAAATATGAGGGGTTGCTCACAGCAGTCGCATTTTAAACTAGTTTAAAAGTTTAGAACATTATGACGTTATGACTTTAACACTACTGTGTGAGTACCCCAATTGTAATACAATTATATAAAAAAAACCATTGTTGAAACAAGTACATGATGGACAGATGTATGTGCGGACGTTCGTTATGTTATTTTGTGGCGCAGCTAAGTATAGAGAGAGAGACAATTTTGCTCTGAGAGTAATTACACTTGCATATCGTGTGTCATTTTTTTGTATTTGCAGCTCATGTGTTTCATGTACATCTATCATCTACTTACATATGTATGTGGAATATTACTTTTATTCATTCATCATCAGCCATGTATTTTTTTCTCAACACAACATAAGGCACTTACGGTAAAAGCAGTTTTATGTATCGTATTTGTTTTTAAAAAAACAAAAAAAAAATAAATGTGTTGTTTTCATTTGCTCATTGCCCAACCATACAATAATTGCTTTAAAAATCAACATTTACAACTAGTAACAGAAAACGCTAAATAACATATTTGTTCATACCAGAACCAAAAACACGCAAAAACTAGTGCAAACAGATGTATCTGTGCAATTCTTTAATACATATGTACATCGACTTTATTGAAATTTAATTTAGCGCGTAGAAAATAGCGCGTTTTTGCTATAAATATTTGACAATGCTGTAACTTAGCGCGTTTTGGAAGGGTTGTAGCGTTTGTGTGGTCGGCAGATTAAGGGCGCCGCGCCTTTTCTTTTACTCTTCTATTACGTATGTGTACACACGCATTACTGAGAACAACTTGTGTGTATCGCAAACTCTTAAAAATCAGCGTTGCCAACAATAAGAAAATATGTGTGATGAGAATTTACTAAATTTCTTATTTTCAGAAAATTATTGTGGCAAACCAGAAAATTTGGTTTGTCAATGTACGTTGTCATGCATGAATAAATGTGACATGTAAAGGCATTTTCAAGCATATTGTTACGTTTTTCTCTCTATAAAAACGCTTTTCCGTAGATCGGAAGATTTGCAAATGAATACAAGAGCCGAGTGTAGTAATTTTTAAGTTTTATTTACAAATACACTTATACTAAATTACGCAAGAGCTTAAATACACTAATACAACTTAACTAATAAATTACCCACAAATATTCACTACTGGTTACCACTACGCCTTCCTCGCTGTAGTTTACACACGTTTCTTAGCTGGCTGCGCAAGTAATCACGTGACACCTCTTTGTCTGCTGCTCGTCACACACGGCACTCACTCTGCCGACACTCACAGTTGATATACCAATACCTCTTTGTCTGCTGCTTGTCACACACGGCATTCACTCTGCCGACACTCACAGTTTATACACCAATAAAGACACACTGGCTTTACTTACACCCTTACACACGTCTATTCGCTGCGCTGTTCCCTTTACTCCAGTCGACACAATAGACTCCACAATAATCTCAATTCCATGACAGACTTTGCTGTCACAATAGACTGTCCTATAGTTTCTCCTTTACTCCAACTCACGTGAAAAGCACAGACTGCTCTTAACTATCAACTCACCACTGTATCGCAGATTATTATTAATTCACAACTTAATTATCAACTGACTTGTTCACACGCAACTGACTGAGTTGTTCACAACTAACTCACAACTGCAACTAACTGACTCGCAACTAACTATAACCAGCGTGACCGTTTGACCGACTAAAGTGGCAAATTGCCGCTTTTTTAACTGCCTTTCCCCTTTTTCAACTGCCTTGCCACTTTTTGTACCCTGTGAGTTATATAAAAATACATTAAATTTTTTTTTTAGATTTTTAATTGAACTATAGTGAATTTTTAATCAGAAATAATTTTTAGTCAGGCTTAAGTTCAGTAATTTCAATTCTTTTTATTGAATGAAATATTTTATTAATTAATGTGAGTTTCTAAAGAAGAGAAGAAAAATTAAATTAGACTTTTAAGCTGGGGGAAATACCGATATTTTTCTGTGCAGCAACGCACTTCATCAGCACCCTAGTCTATCTATCCGTTTCATTAGAATTTACGTTAAATAGCCGATGTTAATAACAATCTCTACCCAAGTAGATAGACTAGGGTGCTGATGAAGTGCGTTGCTGCACAGAAAATATCGGTATTTCCCCCAGATTAAAAGTCAAATTTAATTTTTCTTCTCTTCTTTAGAAACTCACATTAATTAATAAAATATTTCATTCAATAAAAAGAATTGAAATTACTGAACTTAAACCTGACTAAAAATTATTTCTGATTAAAAATACATTAAAAATAAAAAGTTTAGAGTAGTTTACGCGTTTTTTTTTTAATTTTGCCCCCTTTTTTTTAATAAATCCCCTATTTGGTGCCACTTTTTGAAAAATGTCCTCGGTCACCCTGACTATAACTGTTCGCGACTGACTTACAACTGCAACTAACTAACTCATTGGATGCGTCACCTCTTTTTATATTTCACACAAACACCACTAGAAGTTTCAAGCAATGTCTAGACGATCATTATCATCTTATATGCTGCCTAATTAAGTTCATGTGGTAACTATGTACATACATGTGTATATGCATACGTGTGTACATCATTAACTAAGCAATACAGGGTGGTTGTTTATCTTTTGCTTTTCGTTTGAATTGGCATGTATGTATGTGTATACATACAGTGGGGAGCAGTGGTGAGTACATGTTTGTATTTTCTGCATTTGAAGGCGCATAAAAATAGTAATAATGAAGCGATTTAATTTTAGTTTTTTGAATTATATTTATTATTTAGTTGCTAACATAAATGCTTTTAAAACAAAACAAAAAACTCGACCAGCGTTGTGAGATTTATTTTCACCTTTTTCGCCAAATCCAATGTTAAAAATCGCCAAATCCTCTTTTTTTAGTTTTTGACAATGAAATATATATTTTATAAATTATTAAAAATTTATTTTATAAATTATAAAAAATTTATTTGTTCCGAATCGCTAAAATTCGCCAAAAAAATGGGAAAAAATCGCCATTATATATATTTTGTTTATTTTTATTTAGAACAATGTAAAAATGGTTATGATCATAAAAAGGTACAATGTTCGATATAAAGAAGCTTAGTATTAATCAAATATTGGATATGTGTATGTACATTTTTATGTAGTTGCAGTTCTATTACATATCTAAAACGCTTTATACTTCATCGTCAAGACATTTCACATTGTCTTCTTTTGAATGCATAGTATGAGAATTGAACTTTTTCAACATATCTTGCGAAGGTATAAAAAAGTGCAACATGTGCTATTTATATTCATATAATTTATAACTCGTGACAACGTGTCAAGAAGTTAATATTGCATGATATTTCGGAAGTGTGTTTTAGTTTAGTTCATTATTGAAAATACCCTTTCAACGCAGGCATTACAGCCAAAGCAAGTTCTTTAAAATGGTACGTACCTGCCGTATCCTTATAATCATACTCTTTTGGATGGATTGCAACATTTTATAATGGAAAAATGTTCGTAAACCTTAAATATTTTCATGTTTTTAGGAATTATATTTATTAATTCTTTCACGAGCATCTTTAAATATGAGAGAAAAGTGTTTGGTATATCAATAGCTAATTATAATAACATTGGTTATCAATTTTTCGCTATTATGAGTTTCATTCAAAATTGTTGGCTTGAAAACTTTTAAGGAAAATGAAAGAAGAGTAGAATATATCATCTGATGCATACTGCCTGCGTGCATGTTATCCGACTGAAATTCAAGATTTAAATGGTTCATTTCATTTACTATTGGATTTATAAACATCTAAAAAAGTCTTGTCTTTTCGTCACATAATTCTTTGCCTACATGCCTATTCACAGAAAGTATTGTGACTGAAAAATAGTCATAACTTTAACATTGTGACTAAAGACTAAAATTTCCGATTCTCAAACAAAATTCTATCACCATAAATTTTTAAAACAAAGACTAGTAATGTAGACAATTATAGGAATTGTGACAGGCATTTTAAACTAAAATAATTAATATAAAATATTTAAAAAAAGAGAAACTAATTTAACAGTGGCAAAAGGGTTGTACATAATACATACAAACAATCGAAGAGCAAGTTGTGCTCCCAGATTTTACCCTTATATTTATATTTATAATAGCATTTTCTCGCGACTTTGTTCGCACTTAGAAAGAAACTGAGTAGGCTTTAAATTGTATTTAGGCCAATCTTATCTAAAACAGACAAAATACCAACAGCGAAAATCTCGCGATAGTAGCAGGGAACTATCGCTCCGGGCTCAATTAAAATTGTTAAATTATTGCTGAAATTGTTAAATTGTTGCTGAAATTTTTAAATTTGGGTAATTAAAATTTGAAAATTGTTAAATTCTTGGAAATTTGTGTTTTCGGCGGCGCTTTGATATTTTTTGCTTACATTAGGAGTTTTTGTTTACATTAAGTGTATGTCTGTCTGTCTGCCTGACCGTGCAAATTTGTGTGTGAAATATTTTGTGTGAATGTATTAAGGCCGTTCATAGTTTGGCGGTTTTTATGAGTGTATATACAGACGAGGAAAATCACGAAAATGATTTTTCCTAATACCAATGGTGAAATAGTGATTATCAATTTTTCCTAATGCCTACGGCAATGCATGATAATTTTTCCTAATGCCGGGCAAAACATGATTATTATTTTTTCAAACGCCGACGGCAAATTATGATTATTATTTTTCCTAATGCCTACGGCATGCATGATAATTTTTCCTAATGCCTACGGCAATGCATGATAATTTTTCCTAATGCCGGGCAATACATGAATATTGTTTTTTTCATATGCCGACGGGAAAATGATTTTTCCTAATGACGACGGGAAAACGTGAAAGTTATTTTTTCTAATGCTAATGTAGGTGTTGCTAGACTGTGGGAATTTTAGGCTGACCGTGATTTGAGTGGGTGGCGTTTTTGGCGTAATATGTAACCATAGGAATTTGTGGATGTGTCTGTCTGTCTGTGAGAATTTAGGTGAAGGTTTGATTGGCAGGGGGCGGGGTGTAGTTGAGGTAGATCGATTGCGTGTATATATGTATGTGTGTATGTGTGTGTGTGTGTATGTTTGTAGGAATTTCAATGTATATATTTCTGTAGGAGCTTAAGGCTGATTGTGATTTATGAGGTGTTCTAGTAATATGCAACCGGGGGAATCTGTGTGTTTGTATGTCTGTAAGAGTTTAAAGCTGACCATGAGTTGGATGGGCAGGGTTGTTGACGTAATATGTAGCCATGGGGATTTGTGTATAGACGTCTGTAGAAGTTTAAGACTATCTGTAATTTCAGGTAGGTGAGAGTGTTGTGTTGTTGAGATTTATGAGGGGTGAGGTGTTCTAGTAATATGGAACCGGGGGAATCTGTGTGTTTGTGTATCTGTAGGACTTTAAGGCTGACCATGATTTGGGTGGGCAGGGTTGTTGACGTAATATGTAGCCATGGGGATTTGTGGATATGTCTGTCTATAGTAGTTTAAGGCTGATCGTGATTTGAGGTGGGTGAGGATGTTGTTGACGTAAATTGGTTATGTGTATGTATGTATGTATTTCTGTAAGAATTTAAGATGATTGTGATTTATTAGGGGCGAGGTGTTCTTGTAATATGTAGCCGTGAGAATCTATGTGTATATATGTCTGTAGGACTTTAAGACTATCTGTAATTTCGGGTGGGTGAGAGTGTTGTGTTGTGGAGATTAATCTCGTATATTGTATATGGATGTATGTATGACCATGTGAATTTGTATATATATATATATATATATATATATATATATATATATATATATATATAGGGTGTTTTTTTCAGAGGTATAGAACTTCGAATTGAAATAAAACACAAGAAAATCGTTTTAATGTCCATCAATTTGGCTTTATTGGAAGGATAATTTTATGCCATTAATGTTTAAATATGATTTCGGGCATGTGGCCGCCGCGGCTGGCTCGAATAAAGCCAATTCTACAGGTCCAATTTTCAACCACTTTTTCGAGCATATGGGGCCGTATGTTGGCAATAACGTCACGAATGTTGGCTTCCAAGTCCCCTAACGTTTCTGGTTTGTTGGCGTAGACGAGCGACTTCACATATCCCCAAAGAAAATAATCCAATGGTGTCAAATCACACGATCTTGGTGGCCAATTGACAGGTCCATTCCGCGAAATTATGCGCTCATCGAATGTTTCCTTCAATAAATCGATTGTGACGTGCGCTGTGTGGCATGTAGCGCCGTCTTGTTGGAACCACAACTCATCCACATTCATGCCATCCAATTCGGGAACAAAATAGTCGGTTAGTCGGCTCCAATTGCTGTGCACGGTGGCGAATCGATTCATTCGGGTCCTCTTCAACACTTTGCTCTACAGCGGCAATTGTTTCTTCGGTGCGCACTGTTCGACGTCTCTGCGGATGCGTATTATCACATAGAGTAAACGTAGTGCGAAAACGATCCATGGTTAACCGAATTAATTGCTCTGATGGACGATTAGGTCGACCATAAAATGGACGGAGCTTGCGGTAAACTTCGCGAACTGAACCATTATTTTCGAAATAAATTTGCACGATTTGCAAGCGTTGTTCTTTTGTCAACCTGTTCATGATGAAATGGCAAACCAAACTAAATATTAATCACTTGGCAGCTGACAAAATGGCCGCCAGTTAAAAAAGTGATGCCAACTTAAAGTTCTATACCTCAATAAAAACACCCTTTATATATGTCTGGGGGAGAATTTAAGGCTGGTCGTGATTTGTGAAAGGTGGGGTGTTGTTGAAATTTTCTTGGATATTTCTTATATGAATTCTGCTATGTGTGTGTATTTGAGCTAGTATTTATATGTAGGTAGAAATAAATTGTTTTCAATACCGATATTTGATACTATAAAATACTATCATATATCTGGACTTCCCTAATCCTAGTATGCTATTATACTTACGATTGCTTTATATTTTCTCATGCTTAAATTTGTCTCGGGTTAAAATCTGTCTGTGTGAAATTTGTTTATATTACAGATTTTGTTTATTTAACTACATCCGTCTTCTTTGACTGAAATAGTTTTCTACACACAGAGAAAAACCAACTTAAAATCAGTAAAAACCATGCTGACTTAATAAGAAACATTAACGAAGGTTTAGTCATATTGAAATTTCTTATTTCAATATGGACAAAATATTAATTTACAGTATTCATTTATTTAACTCATTAGTTTGTAGATATCTCAATATACATTTTCTATTATATTACAAATTATTGAATTAATGTGACGAATTCTTATTTTTAAGCTGCAGATTTTCCCTGAGTGTATGTTTATATTTGCATTGTGCTTTAACTAAACGACGCTTCATATATTTTCATGATGTAGATCATGGGTGACCAAGATAAATTTAAGGTTGTGTAAGTGAGCAAAAAAGATAAACACACAACCAGAAACAATTAATAAAACTAATTCTTATATGATATTTTTTATGAAAGAATTTTTTGAATAAAATAGAATTTTTTGAAAGAATAATGAACAATTACACCCGCTATGCATGTACATTCGTCGCTGTTTCAGTGAAGATTAAATAAAAAATTTTTTTTTTTGTATGTAGGCAAAACCATTTTTAACATAAACAGCATACATAATAAATTTCTCGCAGTGCGTTTGAGAAAAATGAGTAAAAAGATAAGCAAAAATTTATCTCAGATAAGACTTAATGAAAGAGAATAAGCATACGTGTGAATTCGGTTTGCAAAAATTTGCTACATGATGTTCACCCATGATGTAGATCAGTAACCCGCAAGCCATAGCACAATTGTGCGTATGAAAATCACATACATGCTTATGCTCTTTCATTTAGTCGTCACTGATAGAGCTGCAAAACTATCGATAGTCGCTCCACTCGATAGTTTCGATAGTTTTATGTAAAACTATCGATACTATCGATAGTATCGAATAGTTTTATAAAAGTTGTCACATAAACTACATTTGACTAGAAAAAATCCAGAGTCCTCAACATTTTCATTAGTAATAAAAACATATCAAGCCTTTTTTTCGATTTTATCGTAAGCGGCACATTATCGAAAATATACTTTTTTATTGAACTTATAATTTTATGGGCCTAACCATGGTTTAGAATTATCAAAATGCGAAAATTGTTGATAACTTTTAAGACACTAACTGTAAAGTTTTATCGTAAGCGACTATTTTAACCTTCTAAAAATTTAATTTTTATCGCATACGATTACATCGAAGATTAGGCTGGATATGTAGGTATTTAGGTACAATTAAAAAAAAAATTTTGTAGGGAAACACGCTAGGGTATGTCAAAATAAATCCGAGACGATTGGCGGCCGTCGCGATATCAGTACCACCAAAATTTATCTCTGTGTCGACGATGTTGAATTTATTAAGATACTTGTGACTACTATTTGTCGAATAACACTTGGATTTATAAATAAATTCATATACATACACATGTATTTAAGTACTTATGTATCAAGAAGCAGGGATGCGGTGTCATATTTACAAATTGTACTAACTTTCAAAAAAAAATTTAATTTTTTCAGTACGATTGTACCTAATTCTTTATTTATATTTTTTTAATACTTGTACTTTTTAATTAACTAAAACTCAATTAACAAAACGCCAGAAGGTGCACAAGGAATATTAGTTGCTGGGATCTGAATATAAAAGTAACATTTACGATATGCTACGTTTATAACCTTTTTTTTTATTCGATTGTTCACAGTCGATGCAAATAGTCGGCTTCTCCCTTTGGTACGAAAATAAAATTTCCACATTTGCAGATGAATTTGGAATAAATAACATTCCTCCAGCAATATTTTAAGTACCGGAAAACATCGTTTGATTTACATAATTTTCTAATACAGGGTGGGCCAAAAGAAACCAAGGGGTGTAAAAGTTTAATAACTTTTTTGTTTATTAATTTTTTTTTATTTTTTCTTTCAGATTATATAGACAACACTTGGAGAATTTATAACGGAGAGGTTCACAACTGAGCAGAGAACCAGAACAATAGAAATTTATTATTTAAACCAGAGATCAATTATTTTAACGCAAAGAGCATATCGTCGACATTTTAACGTCAGAATTTCGCCCTCTGAAGCGATGATTCGTTGCTTAGTTAATCGTCATCACCAACATGGCAGCGTAAGAGATTTGCCTCGAACCGGTAGACCACGTTTAAGTCGCACTGCGGAAAATATTGAACGAGTACAGCAAAGTGTTAACGAAGCACCAGAAACATCTGGCAGAAGGCGTTCTGCTCAGCTAGAAATGTCTCGTACGTCACTACGGCGCATTTTAAAAAAATATTTACAGTTATATCCATATAAGGTGCAATTGGTCCAAGAATTAAAAGCTGCAGATCATCGGCAACGTTTAAATTTTGCAGTTAAATTTCAAGAGTTGGCCAGAAATGAAATCAACTTTATTGAAAATTTGATTATGAGTGATGAAGCTCATTTTCATTTGAATGGCTTTGTTAATAAGCAGAACTGTAGGTTCTGGGGTTCTCAAAATCCAAGAGCCATTCATCAACGCCAATTGCACCCCATCAGGTGTACAGTATGGTGTGGGATCACATCTGAAAATGTCATTGGGCCCTACTTCTTCGAGAATGAAGATGGAAGTGCTGTAACCGTAAATGGAGAGCGGTATCGGTTTATGATAGAAAATTTGTTACGTCCTGCTCTTGAAAACAGACCTGGTATGTGGTTTCAGCAGGACGGAGCCACTGCTCATACTGCCCGAGACACAATGGCACTTTTAAGTAAAATTTTTGGAGAGCGAATAATTTCTCGAAATTCGGAAATTATTTGGCCAGCGCGATCGCCAGATTTGACAACACCCGACTATTTTCTTTGGGGTTTTTTGAAGGAGCGAGTGTATGTGAACAAGCCAGAGACAATCCTTGAACTCAAGGCAAACATTGTTGCAGAAATTCGAACGCTACAGCCACAAGTTTTGAAAGATGTTATGGAAAATACTCTAAAAAGAGTCTATCAGTGCGAAGCTGAAAACGGTGGTCATTTAAGAGACATCATTTTTCATACTTAGTGTAAAAAAATTCCCATTTTGTATATTATATAATCTGAAAGAAAAAATAAAAAAAAATTAATAAACAAAAAAGTTATTAAACTTTTACACCCCTTGGTTTCTTTTGGCCCACCCTGTACCTTCGAGCTAAAGATTAACCCCCTTGTGCAAAAAAATAAGTGAACGTTAAAACCGGTTTTTCTATGGAATTTTTATTTAATGTACACTTCAAGCACGCATTATTTTTTGCATAAGGGGGTTAATATATTTTAATGCTATTTTAGTGCTAAATGGGTCATTGCGGTGCTACGGTACTTTTGGCATTCAAATAGCGCCAAAATTTTACAATTGTAGCAACTTTTGCATCGCTGTACAAAAGCTTAAATCAACGACGGATAATTTGCTTCAAAGCTGCCGGCTACTGTTTACTGACTTCGATTATTTTTACTCTTTTAATTACTTGTTTTTTTTTACCGATAGTATCGATAGTGGAGAAAACTATCGATATTTCATTTACAACAAAACTATCGATACTATCGATAGTACTATCGATAGTTTTACAGCTCTGGTCACTGAGCACGCGACGAATTAAGCTGTGCACGCATGTATTAATTTTTCCTGGTTTTTTGTTTTAATTTTTTAGCACACGGAACGAAATTAAAGTTCAAATTTAATAAATTTGTACAGCAACAAAAAATTTAAATAATTATGGAAGCTAAGAAATATTTCGTGATAAAACATGCTTTTTGCAATATGCAATGCATTTTGTGTTATGAAACAGTTAAAAATAACACATTTTAATAGTATCCACAAAGCTTTGAATAAATTTAATTTGGAATTTATATACTCATTGTTGAATAGATTATTAAATTTTTAGTTTTTAGTTAAACTTTTGATTAAATTGCTTATTTACAAAAAAAAAAATCAAACAATTACAATCTACATCAGTGTCCCGCAAAATTAAATATGTTTATATTGGTGAGAAAAATGAGAGTAAAATAAACTTGCACTTGAAGAAAAGTTTTGTAATATAAAATACATGATGTGGTTATTAGTTGTTTGAATTTTTTTTAAATTTAAATTTAAATTTGTTTGTGTATTGTAGGTATGAGAGTAAAGAAGAAAACACTTCGAGACGGAAGAATTTTTGATACTTGCTTCTTTCTACGCATGAGCGCGTGTACAAACGTCATGCATATATGTGTGTATGATTTTTATTTTTTTGCGCACATGCAATGGCACACGCATGCATTAACATTAGTTGTATGTGGTTAACCACATAATAGCTTACCATCTACATATTACACACACACTCAAACGTACAATATGAAAAATAACAAGCACACACTAATCAACAGTACTTCTTTTGAGTGTTTGTTACCAACAAGCTGTCTTGCGACATCGCTTGTTACAACTGATAGACACATACATCAATACGTCCATCGTGCTTCGCTTATAGTACGACAGCATTTATTATTGGTTTAGTATAATACATGCGACGTGAATACATTTAAAAGACATGACGTTTTTACATTTCAAGACTGTTTACGCAGCTCTCTAGTATGTACCATATGCAGCTTCATAGTGACGCCAATATTACGCTCAACCTACATGCACACAGGCGAATCGAATGGTTAAAAAGCGATACGAACTTTAGCCCGTTCAAATCAAAAATATAGAAACAAATGGAGTTCGAATAATAATTAATATTAACTAAAAATTAATAGCCATGGGCCTGTGGCAAAAATTAAATAAAAATATACTTAATAGTAACAAACCAAAAAAGTTTGTCTTAAGTAGAACAAAAAATAAGCAAATTAAGTAACATGTGTATAATTAGTTAAAAGAACAAAAAACGACAATGGTAAGACTGTTGTAAATATAGTGATGGTAAAATTGAGCTTACAATACAAAAAAGCTTTCAGCAAATTGAAATACGATGAATTAAAACAATTCACATATTCCATTTGCAATAAAATGCTAAGTATATAAAGCAGAAATCTACATCAACTGACACCACACACAGTGGACCAAACACAAAAGAACGCTGATGATGAAGGTTTAATGGCCTTCGAAAACGGCTGGCTGTTCCGTTCAACTATGTGTTGTTAGTCAGAACATTTACAATAGACTTTGGTGTTATTTGTTCATTAATAATTATCACATGTAATTTGGCTTAAAAAGCGATACGAACTTTAGCCCGTTCAAATCAAAAATATAGAAACAAATGGAGTTCGAATAATAATTAAAATTAACTGAAACTTATTTAAGTTTAAAGTTGTACTCATGGAGCTGCTTCTGTTGATTTAGCTATTTTTTCATTAAGTATACCACCGTGGTGCACCACCATGAAATTTACTGTCTGTGAACCGAAGAGATTCATACTCTATGACAAAATGTGTTGTAGGGAATTATTGTCCTAAAAAATAAATAATTTTAACTTTTAATATATAATTCGAAGAAAAATATCGAAACTATTCGATGTAATAATTCAGTTCAAATTCTTGCCGAAGAACATTAAAATTATCGTATTTTTGTTTTACATCTGGTAGAGATTTTTTGATAACAGATTACAATTCTTCCTGCAAAGAATTGTTATAATTTTCTTAACATTTTACAATTTACTTACCTTTCATTGTTACAGAATGCTTAGTAATGTATAAAAGTCTTCAATGTAAAGTACATTTGCTGTATTTTTAAACAAAATATTAATGTTAAAGTAAAACTTAAAAACCGACACTTATATCTCGGTTTCGGTTTTTATGGGTTAAAACCGCGGTTTCGGTTTCGGTTAAAACCGAACGGCAATCCCTATATCACATAATGTATATAAAACTATAGAAATTGTTTTTTACTTATTTCAACGGACAACAAATTACCTAACTAACCAATTGAAACTACTGTTTCCTTAATTTATTTTAATGCATTATGGTATTTTTTTAACTAAATGTAATACAATTACAATTGCAAGCATTGTTGTGTCATTTCAGGTCGTATTTGAAAACACGACTTCAAACAAAATCTCTCAAAACAGATATATAGCTTATAAAAATAACTTGTTTTCACTAAGAGGAATTTTGATTAAACTTTCTTTTCAAATACAACCTCTGGCAACACAACAAGGCTTGTAAATTAAATAAATACATATGTATAATTTTAAAAATTTTTTTTATAATTAATTTTTATTGTTTATAAATATGCAAAGTAAATATTGCTGAGATAATTA
Organism: Tachina grossa; assembly: GCA_949987645.1. Lineage (NCBI taxonomy): Eukaryota > Metazoa > Arthropoda > Insecta > Diptera > Tachinidae > Tachina > Tachina grossa. The sequence goes on along the minus strand of OX465277.1, from coordinate 56,559,956 downwards.
GGTAATATGGAAAAAATATCTGTAAGTAATCTAAGAACATAATTTTTTTATATTCGTACAAAATCATAGGAAAAGAGATACATAGATGCTCTTTCCTCAACTTCGCCCTTAGATGTTAAATATCATGTAACAAAACTTCAACCATCTATTTCATGTTTTTTGCCTTAACAAATTTAACGTTTTATGTACGTACATATCGAGCTCTATTTTCGATTTAATCATAAGCGATATGTTGTAAAAAATTAACATTTTTATTGAAATTAAAATTGTATGGGTCTATCCATAGTTTAGAATTATCAAAATGCCAAAATTTTTCATAACTTTTAAGATATAGGCTGTACAATTCCATTGTAAGCCACAATTTACGTACAAAATCATATTTGATTATTAAAAAAAAAACATTCTTCTGAAAACTTTAATTTTTGTCGCCCACGATAAAGTCGAAAATAAGGCTCGATATATAAAAAAACTCTTAAAAACTTTCATTTATGTCGTTTGCGATTAAATCGAAAAAAAGGCTCGATATGCATTTCCCATATTGATTAGTTATTAAAATATTTTTGATGTGTAAACTTCTATCTATACGCTAGGGGGTAAAAATCTTTTGACTTTAATTTCTTTGCTGAGATTTCTTTGTGTTGTCAAATCGGTGTGGGCTATGTATGAGTGTATTAGTGTTTGAAAGAAGCAATACCAAGCAGAGAAACAAGTCGACCGGCTCGAAGCCGACGGTGCGCCGCCGCCGGTTATTTTTCTGTATATATCCGTACACCAAAGGTGAAAATGAACCGTAAGAGCTTCGGACTTGAAATTTGGACACAATGTGTAGACATTTGGCCACTACAACAACAAATACATGAGAGTTAAAAACTAAAGGTGGAAGCACATAACACGCGTTCAATGCGCTAATGCGATACACGCGTCTGTCAAAAAAGTTGAAATAGTGTGTTTTGATAGGTCTAGTTACATAGAGAAGTTCGCGACGCGCGTACCTCGCCAAAAGTTCAACATTCTTCAACTTTCACGCGTTGTATACAAAATGACAGCTAGTGTTGCCAGATTCATAAACTAACATACACAAACATGATTAGAAATTAATTTTTTTATTAAACAATGGATACAAAAATGAATTAAATGTTTAAAGAAAAATGCAACGTAAATTCAAAAAAAAAAAAAAATAGCCGGCAAAGGATTTAAATTTTACAAGTAAAAAAGCTTCAAAAGCGTAGTGTGTAACCTTCCATTTGTGTAGCGTTGAACGTTTAACAAGCCAGAAAAGCGTTGCCGCGTAACGCGTGGTATGTACTTCCACCTTAAAGGGTATTCCAAAACGAGCAACGAAAAATCCCATGTAATATACATACAATTGTATGTACATATAGTTAGTGTATTTTTATACAGACTACAACAATTAACACTAAATTTAAAAAATTGAAATCAATGGGTGTTCCATCAGTTAATGCAATTTTGACTTTGTAATTTTGACAATTTGCTGTATCTTGGAAACCGTAACAACAAAACTCTTGAAATTTTCAAAAACGGTAAAACTAAAAAATCAAAAAAATATAAAATCGTCAAATATAAAAAAAACGCCAAAAACAAAAAAAATCGCCAAAACGAAAAAAAGCATCAAATTAAAAAAATCTCTAATCCTTAAACAAAAAAATCGGCAATATGAAAAAATCGCCCAAAAAAAACAGAAAAAAATCGCCAAAATGAAAAAAATTGCGAAGATTAAAAAAACCCAAAAAGAGAAAAAACGCCAAAACGAGAAAAAACCGATAAAACTGAAAAAAAATCGTTTAAACTGAAAAAACTTAAAAAAGGAAGAAAGCTAAATAAAAAAAAATGATCAAAACCGAATGTGCGCGAGTCAAAGTCGTCGCTTTTTACTGAATTTATTTTAATTGCAATGCGTACACAACAACAAGAACAGCAACAAGTAAACGATGAACAACAGGAATTAAAAATTAAAAAGTAAAAGTAAAGGCATTTACCATAAATGAGCACTGCAGTACCACTAAAGTTTCAGTAAAAACAATAAAAAATGTTTAACAAGTAAATTTTTACTGATTACTAATTTTTTTTTTTACAATTTTTATAAATTGCCTAAATGATTTGTTATATCAGTAATGCCCGTTATAATCAGTAATGCCCGTATTCATAATGCAATTCTACCAACTGGCTAAATGTTTTTCATACAAAAGTTCCAAAATTTGAATGAAAAAACTTTGCCACTTGCTACAATTTTATTATGATTACGGCCCTACGATTTTACTGGTAATGCAAATTAAATTTCATTATCAGTAAAAATTTACTGAATTTTTTTAGTAATCAGTAAATTTACTGCTTACTGCAATTTTGAATGCAGTACATATACATATACTGCAGTGTGCCCATTTACTAACCAAATAAGTTTAATAAAACAAACAAAAACCAACAAATTCATATGTATTTAGAATGTTGAAAGTTTTGATACTTTTAATTAATTAATTTAAAAAAAGATACTAAAAGCATAAGTACTTCCAACTTAAAAAAAAATTTTCATTACTAGATGTTTACACATCTCCTCTGTGATCGGACTCACATTGCCTTTTTTGCTTTTTTGTGACCTATTTTCGATTTAATAATAAAAAATTAACATTTTTATTGAAATTTAGATTTTAGGGGCCAACCCATTGTTTAGAGTTATCAAAATGCCAAAATTCTTGATAAGTTTTAACATTCATGCTGTAAAATTGTATTGTAAGGGACAATTCAGGCATGTGAAACATATTTGACTATTGAGCCATATTTGCGATTCTACCGCAAGCGACATGTTATCGAAAATGTGCCTATCCATAGTTTAGAATTATCAAAATGCCAAAATTGTTGATAACTTTTAAGATATAGGTTGTTCAATTTTATCGTAAGCGAACATTTTTTTATGTAAAAAAACATATTTGAATATTACAAAAACCTTCTCCTGAAAACTTTAATTTTTGTCGTTTACGATAAAACCGAAAATAAGGCCCGATTAAAAAAAATTCTCCTAAAAACTTTCGTTTTTGTCGTTTACGATTTAATCGAAAAAAGGCGTATTTCCCATTACTCGTTTTCTACGAAACTTACGTACATATGCACACGCATATGTATACATGCACATATGTTCATACTTAAATACATACATACTTACATGCATATGCCACAACATGCATATGATACATACCAATTTCATGTACATATGTAGCTTACCACTTTAATACTTTTATATTCGACAGTAATGAATTTTTTACATCCATATACATATGTATGCACATATATACATATCTATGTTTAAATTTACGCAAAACTATTTTAATTTTTTAAACTACTCGTATACACTTAAGTTTAAATCTAATTTTTTAACATATTGATTAGTTGTTATTAAAATATTTTTGAATTTTACAATGAAAGAAAATAATATAAAGCAAATAGTATTCGGCATGAGAATTTCACATTCGCTCATGGTTCCGATATAATTTTGACGTCACCATGAAGCTAAATTGACTACATGCCGTGTACTATTAGCACATTTTAATGTAGGAATTCACGTCTTTACACACGTACTGCTTCTGAAAATGTGCCCGACTAGTCTAAATGTTTTACATTTAGATTTTGGAACAAAAATACTATAAAAATTTAACGTCATGTAGCCACTACTTATTTAAAAAAAATTAAACCAACAATCTGAAAATTGTCGTCATGGCACAGCCACATTCGTATGTGTCATTTTACATGTAGTGTACTAATCGCTTAAGTAAAAATTGTACGAAAAATAATTTCAGATGAAATTGTTTCAATTTATTAAACAATAAAAACAAAGACTTCACATACAAATACCTTGGTAAAACTATACCTAACTATAAAATTTACTTTAATTTTAGTTAAGAGAAATTTCTCGTACATTCTGTTATTGTAAAACTTTTTTGAGTGTACCTATATGCATTAAATATACTTTAATAATAATGTATTTAACCTTACGAAACGAAGTGTTGATCATCATCATTTTGAGTAGGTTAACATAATTATTCTTGTTGTGCACAAGTTAACTAAAATTATAAGTACCTATAATTTTAATGTATTCGGTATGCCTACATTATTAGCGCTTGTGTATGTGAGGTTGTACCTCACAGAACATTAAAGTACATTAAATAATGTTTATTTTCGAACACTGGTAATGTGTAATTTTTTGCTGGGTTGTTAACACTGGTATACACGTACACCAATACATCCATCGTGCTTCGCTTATAGTACGACAGCATTTATTATTGGTTTAGTTTAATACATGCGACGTGAATACATTTAAAAATCATGACGTATTTACAATAAAAGACTGTTTACGCAGATCTCTAGTATGTATGTATATTAACACTCAAAAGAATTCTTAAGTAGTGTTGATTTGTGTATGCTTGTTATTTTGCATACTGTTTGAGTGCGTGTGTAAAGCAGCCCATACACGATTCAATTCAATTTTCAATTGAGTCGGTTGTTGTCCAAATCAAAGCGTGTATGGCTTTGTCAATTGATTAGTTTGGCAGTTGTCGAGTTGGTTGAAGAAAAATCAAAAGATTTTGATTTTTCATGTTTACTAGAAAATCTTTCAATTCGATTGTGCTGTGTGTGTTCGAGTCTCTTGATTAGCTGTCAAAATTTATGTTTGTAGCTTTATTTTGCATAAAAAAAGTTATGTATTTATAAAATTGTATTTAATTTGATTGAATTCTAAATATAAAATATAAAAATAAATGAATAAATACAATATAAGTTTTGAATTTTTAAATTTTTATTTGTGAAAAAAATATAAATTTGATAGTTGAATGAAAATCTTTCAATTCAGTTTATGAAGTGTGTGGCCAAGAATCAATTCAATTGAAAGACTCAATTCATAATTGAATTGAAACGTGTATGGGGTGCTTAAGATGTAGATGGTAAGCTACCCTATCGGAAATTTGGCTAACTTTAAACTAACTTTAAGCTAACTATTTCGCAACTAGTACTGACTACACTTGGATTACTTTGCAATGTAATCAACTGACTATTTTAACATTGCGATGTCCTAGGCGGTAGTCTCTAGGCACTACTTTAAGCTAACTTAAAGTTGACTTTTTTAAATCACTTGGGTAGTCAGTAAATTAAAAAAAAAATTCTGTGGCTCGAACATTTAACATCACACGTTGTGTACTCAACGCGCTACCACTCGGCTAAGCTGCCATCTAAAATAACAACAGCAAAATTTTAATTTAAAACTGAAATGAGTTTTGAAGAAGCTGAAAATAAATTTGTTGGGTCTCACCAAATTCGATTACGTACTCAACTTTAGAATTAATTTTGGGTTTGCTCTGGATGACTGCAGCTAGCTTTTAGCCAGTCTAACAAAAGTTAACATAAGTTAACTATTTTTTTAGTCAACCACACATTCTCCGACAGGGTATTATGTGATTAAACGCATACAACTAATGTTAATGCATGTGTGTGCGTTTCCATATGCGCAGAAAAATAAAAGATCATACACACATACATGCATGACGTTTGTACAGGCGCTTATGTGTCGAAAGAAGCAAGATTCACAAATTCTTAAGTCACGAAGTGTTTTCTTCTTTACTCCTATACCTGCAATACTGAAACAAATTTCGTGCAAACAGTGTTGTTAACGTTTGTTTTGTAAGATTTCGCTGTAGTGAAGCATTTGAAAAATCCCTCATGTCTTAAAAGTTCTTATAAGATGTCTTGTACAGGAAACTAATGTATGTATATGTACTGGTTTGCCGCATGGAACAAAAATGTGTTTTCGAGAAACTCGACGAAAAATGTTTAGCTCATTTGTTTTATAAAAATACACGATAACATTTTTTTAATAATAAAAGTAAAGAAACATTCATACATATATTTTTTATTCAAACTTAAGGTTGCTAAACTTTTTACACGTGATTCAAAAGTTATTAGGATTTACAGAAAAAAATGCAACAATTTTTATTGCCGCATATACCACTCTTAATAGAATTTTTCACGTCCTTTTAATTAGGTCAAATTAGTGCATTTGCTTAGGTAAATATAAAAGGAGAAACGAACTTTATACATATCTTTTGATATGTTCAAGATATCGAAAAACTGAGATTGAATTTTAAAAAGGACACATTAATCATATATCGAGCGTTTTTTCAATTTTATCGTAAGCGAACTGGCATATGCGCCAAAGCAATAATGAGGTGAAATTTACAATTTGTTTTTAATACTGTACAGTATGTTCTTAATACATATTCATGTCTATTGGGGAAGTCACTTTCACCACAAATACGCGCATCTTTCACATTTTGCTATTCTAAAATACTACGTTGGAGATGAGTGATAGAAAACATATGTTTTCTTTTACATTTGAGGACTTCATACTTCGTCAATGTCATATTCGTTCGACGCCAATTTTAGCGCGTTAAGTTTAAATAAATAAAGAAAAAAGAGATACGAAGTGTTTATATGTTGTATATCACTGTTAATTAAGCTTTAATGGCGTTCGGCCAGGCTCTACAAGACAATTAAGTTTTCTTTAAGTTCTTGAAAGATGTAAACACATTTTTAAAACAAATAACTAATTTCACTTTCACTGTTTATTGTTTCTTTTTATGTTACTTAGCACTTGTACTGTTAAATTTTTCATTAATTATTTCTTTCAATTACTTCTAAAATCCCTTTTTCCTTTCAACTTTTTCTGCATACAAGTCAGCTGTTTTCAATGTTGTTGATGTTTTTATAAGAGACTAGCATATCGCCCGCTACTTTGTTAGCGGATATTTTATACGTACTAATCAAGCTCTTGCATTTGAGATCCAAATAGATAGGGTTCAAATATAGAAGTACGCGAAACTCCTCATATTGATATTTTGTTCAATCGGGACCTTTTTTATGTTTATTCATTAAAGCTAGTCATAAAGCTCTTTTAATTGTGACCCATATTGATAGATGTGTCTCTTGTCCGAAAGAAATCTGTTTTGAAGAGCCATTTTGATCTAGTCATTTGAGAAATTCGTTATATTTTTTTTATAATATACCAACCAAGAGTCCTTTTATTTGAAATCGTTTGTGAGGTATACACACTATTATGTACCTGGGATACTTTTGATGTTAATTCATTAAATTTACTCGTCAACCCCCTTTATTTCAACGTGTGTGAAGATAAATTTCGAAATTTAAACCCAAGACACAAACCAATTGCATTAACAGAGCTATGTTAACCTGATAACAGAGCCCTGTTAGACATGAAAATTTTGGAAGAACATACTCAAAATGGAATCCTGGCCATATCTTTCAACAAAATGAGCTAAAAAAAATCGAAACATGCAGACCATTATATTTTTCTATATTAAAACAAAAAAAAGTAATAAAAAAACTAAAAGAAACTATAAATTTTTAACTATCAAATAAATTAATTTTTTTTATGGAAATTTTTGAATTCCTAAAGAACGAACATACCTGGGCGGCTAAATTTTTTTGGAATTTATGTCTTTTGTGCCCTTTTATAATATCCAGATTTCAAAACCTTTAACATTTGCGTTTTTCATAAAAAAATTTGATTTTTCTAAATTTTCAAATTTCGATTTTCACTAAAGGACGAATTTCAGGAGAACGAACATACCTGGGCGGCTAAATTTTTTTGGAATTTATGTCTTTTGTGCCCTTTTATAATATCCAGATTTCAAAACCTTTAACATTTGCGTTTTTCATAAAAAAATTTGATTTTTCTAAATTTTCAAATTTCGATTTTCACTAAAGGACGAATTTCAGGAGAACGAACATACCTGGGCGGCTAAATTTTTTTGGAATTTATGTCTTTTGTGCCCTTTTATAATATCCAGATTTCAAAACCTTTAACATTTGCGTTTTTCATAAAAAAAATTTGATTTTTCTAAATTTTCAAATTTCGATTTTCACTAAAGGACGAATTTCAGGAGAACGAACATACCTGGGCGGCTAAATTTTTTTGGAATTTATGTCTTTTGTGCCCTTTTATAATATCCAGATTTCAAAACCTTTAACATTTGCGTTTTTCATAAAAAAATTTGATTTTTCTAAATTTTCAAATTTCGATTTTCACTAAAGGACGAATTTCAGGAGAACGAACATACCTGGGCGGCTAAATTTTTTTGGAATTTATGTCTTTTGTGCCCTTTTATAATATCCAGATTTCAAAACCTTTAACATTTGCGTTTTTCATAAAAAAAATTTGATTTTTCTAAATTTTCAAATTTCGATTTTCACTAAAGGACGAATTTCAGGAGAACGAACATACCTGGGCGGCTAAATTTTTTTGGAATTTATGTCTTTTGTGCCCTTTTATAATATCCAGATTTCAAAACCTTTAACATTTGCGTTTTTCATAAAAAAATTTGATTTTTCTAAATTTTCAAATTTCGATTTTCACTAAAGGACGAATTTCAGGAGAACGAACATACCTGGGCGGCTAAATTTTTTTGGAATTTATGTCTTTTGTGCCCTTTTATAATATCCAGATTTCAAAACCTTTAACATTTGCGTTTTTCATAAAAAAAATTTGATTTTTCTAAATTTTCAAATTTCGATTTTCACTAAAGGACGAATTTCAGGAGAACGAACATACCTGGGCGGCTAAATTTTTTTGGAATTTATGTCTTTTGTGCCCTTTTATAATATCCAGATTTCAAAACCTTTAACATTTGCGTTTTTCATAAAAAAAATTTGATTTTTCTAAATTTTCAAATTTCGATTTTCACTAAAGGACGAATTTCAGGAGAACGAACATACCTGGGCGGCTAAATTTTTTTGGAATTTGGAATTTGAAAATTTAGAAAAATCAAATTTTTTTTATGAAAAACGCAAATGTTAAAGGTTTTGAAATCTGGATATTATAAAAGGGCACAAAAGACATAAATTCCAAAAAAATTTAGCCGCCCAGGTATGTTCGTTCTCCTGAAATTCGTCCTTTAGTGAAAATCGAAATTTGAAAATTTAGAAAAATCAAATTTTTTTTATGAAAAACGCAAATGTTAAAGGTTTTGAAATCTGGATATTATAAAAGGGCACAAAAGACATAAATTCCAAAAAAATTTAGCCGCCCAGGTATGTTCGTTCTCCTGAAATTCGTCCTTTAGTGAAAATCGAAATTTGAAAATTTAGAAAAATCAAATTTTTTTTATGAAAAACGCAAATGTTAAAGGTTTTGAAATCTGGATATTATAAAAGGGCACAAAAGACATAAATTCCAAAAAAATTTAGCCGCCCAGGTATGTTCGTTCTCCTGAAATTCGTCCTTTAGTGAAAATCGAAATTTGAAAATTTAGAAAAATCAAATTTTTTTTATGAAAAACGCAAATGTTAAAGGTTTTGAAATCTGGATATTATAAAAGGGCACAAAAGACATAAATTCCAAAAAAATTTAGCCGCCCAGGTATGTTCGTTCTCCTGAAATTCGTCCTTTAGTGAAAATCGAAATTTGAAAATTTAGAAAAATCAAATTTTTTTTATGAAAAACGCAAATGTTAAAGGTTTTGAAATCTGGATATTATAAAAGGGCACAAAAGACATAAATTCCAAAAAAATTTAGCCGCCCAGGTATGTTCGTTCTCCTGAAATTCGTCCTTTAGTGAAAATCGAAATTTGAAAATTTAGAAAAATCAAATTTTTTTTATGAAAAACGCAAATGTTAAAGGTTTTGAAATCTGGATATTATAAAAGGGCACAAAAGACATAAATTCCAAAAAAATTTAGCCGCCCAGGTATGTTCGTTCTCTAGGAATTCAAAAATCTCCATAAAAAAATTAATTTACTTGATAGTTAAAAATTTATAGTTTCTTTTAGTTTTTTTATTACTTTTTTTTGTTTTAATATAGAAAAATATAATGGTCTGCATGTTTCGATTTTTTTAGCTCATTTTGTTGAAAGATATGGCCAGGATTCCATTTTGAGTATGTTCTTCCAAAATTTTCATGTCTAACAGGGCTCTGTTATCAGGTTAACATAGCTCTGTTAATGCAATTGGTTTGTGTCTTGGGTTTAAATTTCGAAATTTATCTTCACACACGTTTTATTTCACAGTCGTATTGTTACGATTGTTTTTTGCCCAAACATATTAACTTTCACTCTCCATTTTCTTCTCAAGGTCGTCTCAGAATTTTTTATACCCTTTTTAATAATGCACTAACCAATACCTTTTGTTTGAGACCCATATTGATAGGAATCTTTTTTCTCCAAAAATAATTACGTCTCCATAATTTTTTTTTTTGTAATACCTAGAAACGATTTCTTTCATGCTGAAAATTTTTGTAGTTTTGGCATTTTTTCGATATGGCAAAGTTTTCTGTTTGGGATGTTTTCGTTTAGGTGCGTTATTTTGCTTTGGCGATTTTCTCTTGATTGGAAGACGTAACTCTCTACTGTGAATTTCATTTGCTGTTTTGAGTTCATTTATTTGAGTAGTTAGATACTGGCGGTTCTACAACAACTAAAATTGTCAAATTTGGGTAATTAAAATTGAAATTTTGTAATTTATGGGAAAATTTGGGTAATTAAAGCCAATGGTGTGAAGTGACGAGGGTTACCGATGGTGTGGTTTGTACATACATAGATATGTACGTCATGATGATGTTTTGTTATGTTGTCAATGGTGTGAAGTGACGGGGGTAATCGATGGTTTGTACATGTATATGTATGTGATGATGATGTTTTGTTTTGTTGTGTGAGGATAAGTGTGAGATAAGAATTGTTAGATGTCGGCCCGTCGATGTACATACTCGTAGTTTATGTTGGCACGCATGCTTTGTACGTATGTTTTTGTTTTTGTTTTAATTTTGAATTGAAGTGTGATTTTTTTTTTGGTTTGTTAAGTAGTTGCAGGAGGTTTATGGTTTTAAGCTGGAACAAATTTTTTGTCCCGACAAATTGCTTTTATATGGAGTTTGACGTTTCTCTTTCTGAGAGAGAGAGAAAAAGAGAACAAAATTTGTTCTGAACATTTTCTACTTGAATTACTTTAATTTTAATTTTTGTCCGGACAAAATCGAACTGAGCTGCCAACTATTTTAATTTTTCAGCCGCCACATCATATTATATGAATCATAAAAGAACAGAGTATACTTGTATTTATTACAATAGAATAAAAAAATTAAGAAAAACATATCCATATGTATGGAGTTGAACGAAACCATTGCAGTCAGGGATGATAAAGTTGGTACAATTGTACTTTTTTTGGTACAATTCAAACCCTAAAAGTACGTTCGTACCCCCGTGACTCATTTAGTACTATTTGAAAAATTTGCGAGACTATTCCTTGTTTATTTTTACACACAAAAAATAAATCGCGAACATTTAAAGTATATCCAATTTGAAAGAAAAGTGGCAAATTTGATTTGTTGTTGAGAACGACTACCTTGTTAGATATGCATAAAGGCCCAACTATAATATGAATAAGCTAGCTTAAGCCACTGTGCGGTTACATATAAAACGCATGTGGCAAACTATAATGTACTTAACAAACGTTTCGTCGAGTTTCGTCAAATGTCATTTGCTTAAGTAAAGTGCCAAACTGAACGCACATTCCGTAAGGAAACAACTGTTTGTGCATTTTTTAAACTCAAACAAGCAGCAGCAGAAAATATTCATTGATTTTAAATATTTTTTTATTGTTTCTTATTTTAAACTCAGAAAATAAAGCAAAACTTTTATTTTCATTGTTTGTTTTACAATACACATATACACACATACACATGTATTTACTTATGTATAGGGTGTTTTTTTAAGAGGTATAGAACTTCAAATTGAAATAAAACACAAGAAAATCGTTTTAATGTCCATCAATTTGGCTTTATTGGAAGGATAATTTTATGCCATTAATGTTTAAATATAATTTCGGGCATGTGGCCGCCGCGGCTGGCTCGAATAAAGCCAATTCTACAGGTCCAATTTTCAACCACTTTTTCGAGCATATGGGGCCGTATGTTGGCAATAACGCCACGAATGTTGGCTTCCAAGTCCCCTAACGTTTCTGGTTTGTTGGCGTAGACGAGCGACTTCACATATCCCCAAAGAAAATAATCCAATGGTGTCAAATCACACGATCTTGGTGGCCAATTGACAGGTCCATTCCGCGAAATTATGCGCTCATCGAATGTTTCCTTCAATAAATCGATTGTGACGTGCGCTGTGTGGCTTGTAGCGCCATCTTGTTGAAACCACAACTCATCCACATTCTTGCCATCCAATTCGGGAACAAAATAGTCGGTTAGTCGGCTCCAATTGCTGTGCATGGTGGCGAATCGATTCATTCGGGTCCTCTTCAACACTTTGCTCTACAGCGGCAATTGTTTCTTCGGTGCGCACTGTTCGACGTCTCTGCGGATGCGTATTATCACATAGAGTAAACGTAGTGCGAAAACGATCCATGGTTAACCGAATTAATTGCTCTGATGGACGATTATGTCGACCATAAAATGGACGGAGCTTGCGGTAAACTTCGCGAACTGAACCATTATTTTCGAAATAAATTTGCACGATTTGCAAGCGTTGTTCTTTTGTCAACCTGTTCATGATGAAATGGCAAACTAAACTAAATATTAATCACTTGACAGCTGACAAAATGGCCGCCAGTTAAAAAAGTGATGCCAACTTAAAGTTCTATACCTCAATAAAAAACACCCTTTATATTCACTGTTGTACTTTTTAGTAAGCAAAACAAATAAAACAAGTAATAAGGTGATGGATATATTTATATGTGAATTTCTAATAGATTAATTAGGTCATTCTTTCAAGTTAGTTTGATTGAATTGCATTCATTTAAGAATTATGAGAAGAAACAAATTACTACAAAATTATTGACAATACCTAGATGTGCAGCTGTGGCTAAAAAATACTTAAGTGCATGTAAGTACATTGTGGCCACCTAAAAGTCACATCTGAATTGTTTAAGCATTTGACAGACATCGTTCAATTCTGACATTAGCTTAAGCCAGCTTATTCATATTATAGTTGGGCCTTAACACTTTTTTTGGTTGATTATAAAGAACTACATCTAACTTCACCGGTGTTTCATTTTCAATATTACAGCGTCGTCTTCATTTATTTTATCTATTGTATTATTATAAAATTTTTCAGACAAAACTTTTATGAATTCTGAAATTCAGTCTAAATAGAAAAACAAAAATAAATTTGGAATGTTATCCAATGTATATTTTTCGCAATAAAAAATATTTATGGTAATTATACCATATGTTTTTCCATGTAAGTGTAGTTAATGCTAATAACAGGTAAGCATTTAACGAATAACAACACACATGTTTAATGGATTAAAAAAAGGTTTTTGCGGATTTTATTCCAGCAACATCGGGAGGTGCTACCTGATTGTGCTACTACTACTTAATAACACTTCACAGTACCAGGTAATTAGACAAAATTAGCAAAGGTGCTTATAAGGTATGCTGTATTGTATAAAAACGCAGGGTTCTTTTATAAGAATAATCACTCTTTATTGAACTGTTATGGAGATTAGTATTAAATATAACGCGGTATGTAAACTTCTATGCGAATACGTTCCTGTTAGTTTATTGCGCCAAGAAAAATGTTCTAAAATCATAGATATAATTGACAACTCATTTGGATTAAAACTAAATGAAGATGCTACTAAAAAAATAGAGAACTTTTTGGTAGCAGACGAAATAAATAAATCATAACAAAACTAATTTCCCAAGAAACAAAATGAGCAATGGCTAAAAACCGAGATAGTTACACAGATTGGTATAAAACAATTGGGAAGGTCTAACAAATTATTCGAGAAACTTCAACAAAGAAGCCAGAAGAGAAAGCAAGAGGATCCTCATTGAAAACCAATCTTTTGGACTTATAAAGGATACCTTTAGAAGGAAGTTGGCCAAATTGTAGATGCTCTTTCAAAAGCATCTCCAAAGAGAGTACAACGTATGGTGGAAAGCATACCAACGCCTAAATCTAATACAGATTTTACTAATGAATATGCATTAGCCCTTATTCTAAACTTGGGTCTAACAAGGAATAAATATGAAATATTAAGAAAAGCTATGACTGAAAAGAAATGGGGAAATTTGCCATCTACAAAGTCATTGAAGGCAACAAAGGATGTAATTTTGCCATCGGTTTCGAACGTTAGTAGCACGGGCGCCACTATTGAGTTATGCAGTCTCCTCGAAAATACTGCTTCTAGGATAATTTCAACCTTTAGCAAAGAAGACATAAGTAAATGCCACAAGTCCGAGCTAGTATTAATTTGTAAATGGGGTTGTGATGGGACTACTGGATTTTCTGAATATAGACAAAAAAGCGAAGATAATATATCTTTTTCATCGATATTTATGTCTACGTTGGTACCTCTTAGAATGCGTTTATATACAAATTCATCATCATCATCCACTGTACCTGCATTTGAAGACGTATGGATAAATAGGAAGTTATTATGTCGACCAATAAAATTTGAATATATGAAAGAAAATAGAGATGAAACTCAAAATATTGTAGTTACTATATCAGAAGAAATAAGGAACTTACCAAGCATTGCAATAAAAATTTCTGACTGCATTATAAATGTCACATTTGATTTACAATTGACTATGATAGATGGAAAAGTTGCCAATGCCCTAACGGATACCAAGTCATACTGGAAATGCAATATATGTGGGAAAAAAAGCTCTGAGTTTGAAGATAAATCTGATGAAACTATAAAAGAGGAAGCCCTTAAATTTGGAATTTCCCCACTTCATACTCGCATTAGATTTATGGAGTATTGCTTGCATCTATCATATGATATAAAATATAGAAATATCAAAGGTAATGAAACTGTCTCCTCACGAAACAACAAAGACTTAGCAGATACACGAAGAACTGGGAAGAAAAGGATACAAGATGAATTTAGAAAGCATGGGCTTATAATTGATAAGCCAATTAACGGTTATGGTAGTTCGAATAATGGAAATACTGCTAGACGCTTTTTTGAGGATCCTGAGACTACATCCTTGATAACCGGCTTGGATAAAAAACTAATAAGGAACTTCAAAATAATACTGGCAACTATTAACAGTAAAAAGCAAATTAATGCAGAAAAATTTGATGCTTTTGCTAATGAAACAAAAGTATTGATAAAAAATTTATATCCATGGAGATTGATGACGCCAACTGTACATAAAGTATTATCTCATGGAAAAGAAATCATTGAAACCAACATCCTACCTCTGAGAGAACTTACAGAAGAAGCTCAAGAAGCAAGGAACAAAGATGTAAAGCAGTACAGATTAGTTAATAGTCGAAAGTGTTCAAAATTAGCAGAAAATTATGATTTAATGCTTCACTTATTGTTATCCTCAGATCCAGTTTTACAAGCAATACGGTTGAACTGGTTACCAAAGATAACTAAAGAAATAGAGAAAGACGACAGTGAAGCAATTCAAATAAAAAACCTCTTAAGCTTCGATATTTCGGATTGTTTTCTTAAAAATAATTGAAATAAATAAATTGTAAAATTATGGTAATTAACATAGCTCAAACATGTAATTTAAAAATAAATAAATTATTTAGTGTTAAATAGTTTTTCTTAGCTATAGCCTAATATTAAATAGATTATCTATTGGTAAATAATAATAAAAAAACAATACACACAAATAAAACTTTTCACATTTTTTATGCAATACAGCATAATTTATAAGCACCTTTGCTAATTTTGTCTAATTACCTAGTACTGTGAAGTGTTATTAAGTAGTAGTAGCACAATCAGGTAGCACCTCCCGATGTTGCTGTAATAAAATCCGCAAAAACCTTTTTTTAATCCATTAAACATGTGTGTTGTTATTCGTTAAATGCTTACCTGTTATTAACATTAACTACACTTACATGGAAAAACATATGGTATAATTACCATAAATATTTTTTATTGCGAAAAATATACATAGACTTATTGGATAACATTCCAAATTTATTTTTGTTTTTCTATTTAGGTTGAATTTCAGAATTCATAAAAGTTTTAAACAGCTGATGTGTGAATAAAGGGAAAAAAGTTAAGCGCATTCTACATATTTTTTGAATTGCACCCTACAATCGGAATATCTCGAGATCAGTTAATTATATTGGAATAATTTTTTCAGGCAAAGTAAAAGGACTCACATGAAAGCTAAAAATGCCAACATAAAAAAAGAAAATTATTTTTATATATATTTTTTATGGTACAAAACAAAATTTTTCCAAAATTTTGACTTTTTTCAGAAAATTTGCGCGCATCCTCGCATTTATGAAAAGGCTGTTAAAAATTTCAGTTTAAAATGTTGCCAACTATCCTAATAATTAAATGATATAGCTAAAGCTTTCAAAATATACCGTCACAACTTTTTATAAGCGCATAAGCACAAAAAAAATTTTGAAATTGGCAATTTTCGGACACTGCTGAGTGTAGGGTGCATGCCCAAAATACAAAATAATTGGCTCTTAGCATATTCTGAATAGATTGTTTTTAGCGCTATGTGGTTTAAAAGTGTATGTGTTAAACAAAGTTTTTCACAAAATTGAAAATAATGAAGATACTTTTTCTTAAAAAAACGTGCCTTTTCCAGAAAAATTTTAAAACTTTGAACTCTTTGCCTTTTCCCGTTTTTACGACTGCAGATATTAATAAGTTTTTTACTTATTTTTGTTTAAAATTTGATCAGAAATTTAATGCTGTCTTTTAATTTAAAATCCAACAATTAACTAAAAAGTTGTAGGTGAAATACTAAAAAAAGTCAAGGCAAAAAAAAATTTTTTTTTTGTTAAAAGTCAAATATCTTCTAAGTTATGAGAGATACGAAAACACATCTAGGGACATTATTTATTAAAAATGTTAAGCTTAGATCAAAACGCTTTATCTCATAAAAATCGGATAAGTTTTCTAAAAGTTACAAGCCTCAGAATTTTTTTTGAGTCCCATGTTGTCAACTTAGGCCCACTGTAACTCCTGTCCAGCTTAGGCCAGACGGCTGCCAAGACATTTGTTACAAAGCCTGAGTCCTCCTCTACGGATGTTCGAAGTTTCATATAAATCCAATCAGTAGTTTAGAAGTTCCAGATATATTACCATTTATTTTGCAAAAGTCACCACTGTGCATTGTTTAAGTTATTATCTTTGCTTATCATCAAAAATCCATATTTATCCTTCCAACACTCGACAAATTTCATGAAACTTTTCATAAGTCATATCGCTGGCAACATGATCACTATAAACGTGCTTCATGTTTGTCTCATCTTGTTTAAACATTATAATCACATTTGCATTGTCTCTTATTAAGTGCTTGGGGATTCTCGTATAAGTTTTGCACAAGTAGAATGAATCAACATCCTCATGTCGTCCCATGCAAAAATATGCTCGTATATTATTTTGCTTCTCGCATGCAACATCATCAAAGATCATAATAGAATTAGTTTTCGCTTCGTCAGGAGGAATAACTTTTTCATTATCTGTAAATGTGTAGTATCCCATCCCTTTAATTGGTGAAATTAATCGCTTTAAGTTTTTTTTTTTTTTTTTTTTTTTTTTTTTTTTTTTTTTATAATGCATGTATTTATTTATTGTATCTTCATATGTGAACTAACAATAAGTATTCAAATCTTAAATCTATAAAAAAAAATTATTAGGCCCGACCAGTGTCGGACATAAACTTAGTGGTAGTTATAAATAATACATTAGTAGTGATAATCAAAAAAAAAGGGTGGGGGGAAGTATTTTCAAGTAGTCCCATCTGGAGTGTTAGGTATAAGAGCCCGTGTGTCCCTCTTTTTTAAGCGGATGTGTCCAGTAAAGTTCAAAATATTACGAGCAAGCGGATTAGGATGTGATTCGAGTTTTGTTAAATATTTGCCTGCGTATTTTGCAATTTCTTCAGTCACTAGTGGCATATTTAAATCACGATGTATAATAGAATTTTGGATGTACCATGGAGCCGATGTTATTAACCGTAAAATTTTGTTTTGCCTTCGTTGGATTATCTCGACATTGGAAGCTGAAGCAGTGCCCCATAACTGAATTCCGTAGCGCCATATTGGCTTCAAAAGCGACTTGTATAATAAAAGTTTGCAGTCTAGGCTGAGTGTTGAGTTTCTGCCAATCAACCAATATATTTGAGTTAACTTAAGTTTCATCTGAGTTAATTTAGAGTCAATATGATGTTTCCATGTAAGTCTTCGATCAAGGTGTATACCAAGGTATTTCACTTGGGAATGTTGAGGAATATTTTGATTGTTGATTCGAATGGGGGAGCAAGTATCTCTTCTTAGGGTGAACGTTATATGGACGCACTTTTGTTCATTGACTTTAATTCTCCATAAGTTCAACCATATTTCCAGCTGAGTGATATGTTCCTGGAGATTGCGGGATGCCTCATAAGGGTTTTCGTGCACACTCATACAGGCTGTATCATCGGCAAAAGTAGAAAAAGTATATATTAAATACAAGACAGGACCCAGAATACTACCCTGGGGCACACCAGAAGATATAGATTCGGGCACACTCGTGAACTCTCCTTCCACAACAGTGAACTTCCTATCAATAATATAACTTTCCAAAAGCTTTTGAATGTTTATTGGCAGATATGTCTTCAATTTTAAAACTAGGCCTTCGTGCCATACTTTATCAAATGCCTGAGAAACATCAATAAAGAGAGCAGAACAATACTTCTTTTCTTCAAATGTTCTTCTTACAACTTGGACCAGTCTATGCGTTTGTTCAATCGTGCTGTGCTGACTTCTAAAGCCAAATTGATGGTCCGGGATGCACCCATTATCAGTTAAAATTTTGGACAATTTAGTCATGAGCAGCTTTTCGAAAAGCTTTGAGATTGTAGATAGTAAGCTTATAGGCCTATATGACTCAGTCTTGGTAAGATCTTTGCCCGCCTTTGGAATCATTTTGATCTTGGCCAGTTTCCAGTTATGTGGAAAATACTGCATTCTTAAAATAGCATTAAAAGTAAATAGCAGGATTCTTATTGCAATATGAGGCAAGTTCATGAGCATTTTGTTACTAATGCCATCAATACCTGGAGCTTTCTTCGGGTTGAGTTCAGCAATTACTTTTTGTACTTCACGCATCTTAAACTTAAGGGACGAGGGGGTAGAGAAACTACACTCGGTAAATCAGCAGCACCCGTACATGAATTGGGAGTGAATACAGATTTTAAATGCTCAGAAAATAAGTTACCTTTCTCACTATCACTTCTTGCCCAGCCTCCGGTCGCAGTACGCAATGGTGATTTAAGATCAACGGGTCGTTTAAGATTTCTAGTAGCGCGCCATAAAGAGTAATTAGATGCGGACGTTACATCAAGACCTTCTAAATACTTTTCCAGTAGTGCAGTTTTTTCCGACGATAGCAGCTCTTTGAGTCGTTTAGTACATTCTTTAAGTCTGATTTTATTTAGGGGTGATCTGTGTTGTTGCCATTCTCTTCTAGCTCTCCTTTTTTCACATACAAGACGTTCAATTTCCGTAGAATAAATTCTGTTAAAGCCGGTCTGCGGATAGGAGGTAGTGGCGTGTTCAGCAGCCTGTTTAATATTTTCGTTAAGATTGGCAATATTAAATTCAATATCATCGCATGATCTAAGCTGAATGTTTTCTACGCAGTGACTACTAAGATATTTTTTGAATACCAGCCAGTTGATTCCATTAATCATCTTCACATATGAGTTAGTTAAATCACTCCTTAGTGGTTGAAAATTGTAACTATTGTTGGAGAGTGATCGGAGGACAGATCTAGAGAGGCCTCTACATGAATTAAGTCCCTATGAATATTTTTCGTGACGGCAAAATCTATAACATCTGGAATTTTTCTTACGTCAGTAGGCCAGTAAGTAGGCTCCCCACTCGAAATGACATCTAAGCCCATTTTTTAAATTGTATTGAACAAGGCTCGACCTCTAGGTGTAACAAGACGCGATCCCCACCCAGTACGTATGTTTTGCATTGTAGTCACCAGCTGCCACGAAACAAGATCCAAGCGATTTGTAGAACTTCTCATACTGATCTTCGGTAACTGAAAATCTGGGAGGTGAATAAACTGATGATATCACGAAGTTCGCACAAAAATTTTCTACGAAAATATTCGTTGCTTGCAAATATTCTTCACTAACGTTGTCAAGGACATAGTGCTTGAGTCTTGACTTAATCAGAATTGCTGATCCACCACATGCTCTCTCTCTCGGGTCCTTTGTATCATATAAAGTGTAACCATTTATTTTAAATAAGCTTCTTGAGGTCAAATGAGTCTCAGAAACCAACATTATATCAATATTTTTTTCCATGAGGAAGTGCTCAAGTTCATTTTTATGTTGGCGAATGCCGTTTGCGTTCCAGAAACATATTTTTAACGTGTTCATGGTTTATTAACTAATGCTTGAAGCAGTGTATTCTGCATTCGCAGCATTTCTTGCATCATGCTTGTCATATTTGTAGTAAAGTTGTTTATAGTTAGCACCAGATTCTCAATAGTAGCTTCAAGGCGACTAAAGTTAAAGCTTGAGTTTGAATTCGTTGAATTATTTGGCGGTGGAACATTTTGCGTGGGAATTGAACTAGTCTTAGCAGCATCAGCATACGATACACGTGAAATAACTGGTTGGCTGATTTGAGCAAAAGTGTCGGAGTTCGCGTTTACTTGTAGAGCTGGAGTTAGCTTGGGTTTTTGACCCATAGCCTGTTTAACGAAAGAAAATACAGGGCACCCTCTATAGTTAGCTGTGTGATTACCTCCACAATTACTACATTTTTTTTCTGCTTGATCTTTTGGCTTAGTGCAGCTAGCAGTACCATGCAATTCACCGCAGATAACACACACTGTAGGTAACTTGCAGTAAGTTTTCGTGTGGCCATATTCTTGGCAATTATGGCACTGTACGGGACCTGAACGCTTAC
Organism: Tachina grossa; assembly: GCA_949987645.1. Lineage (NCBI taxonomy): Eukaryota > Metazoa > Arthropoda > Insecta > Diptera > Tachinidae > Tachina > Tachina grossa. The sequence goes on along the minus strand of OX465277.1, from coordinate 56,539,022 downwards.
GTGGCTCTTCAACTGTGATTTTTCGATGTAAGAGATACTTTACGTTATAAACTGGATGGGCTTCATTTAGTTTCAATTGTATGTCATTCGGCTCCAGTTCAACCCGAAATAGGGGTTGGGGGACCTTTTCTCTATTAAATATGTTGGTAACATTTTTTACCTTGAATCCTTGGTCGACAAGTGCACATTTTACTTCTTCGGGTTCAACATATGAATTTATGCCCTTTAATACTATCTGTAGGCCTTTAGCACTCTTAAGTTGGTATGTGTAAAAATTTGTTTTATTTTTTTCGAATTCACTAACAATTTTTCGGAAATCTTTTTCATTATATATTTGGATTTTAGTTTCATCAATATTACCTCGTTTAATTGAAATGATGTGAAAAGTATTTTCACCAATGGTCGACAGTAGTTTTTTTATAAGCGCGTTAGAATTTTTTCTCTCAGATAAATAGGTGGTGGCTTAAAAGACTTTTGCGATGATGTAGAGGGCTTGTCGTCGGTGTCTTGCAATAATGAAAAACGATTTTGACGATTGGTAGATGATGCGCTGTTATCCCTAGACATCTTTGGGGCAGATGAAATTTTTGAAGAATTTGGGCTTCGCCCACGCTTTACCACTGTTATATATCTGTCCATTCCCACTTGTACCTTGGGTTTTGAGCTACTGTTATCTGTAGTGATAACTTGGTTTAGTGATGAAGGCGAGCCCGATGCGGATGATATCGCAGACTTAAATGAAGAAGTACTAGGCAATGGTAATGTTAACGATTCACTAGTTGGCATTGGACAAAGCGAAGTTGATCGCTGACGAAAAATTGGCTTTGCCGTTAAAAAGATTTTGATTTAAAGTATATTTAAAAGTATATTTGATTTTGAGTATAAATAGATGTTTTCAAACTTGAGTCCATCCATTTGATGGTCCAACTATTAGAGCACGAATAGAATTTGGTAAGAAAGAGCTATGTTTTATTTTAGATCTGATTTTCGTTGAAGCATCAATATTGCGAATCACAATATTTTTATGTTGTTTTACTAATTGCATTCTTATAACTAATTGCATTTCATAAATGTTAGAAGAAAAAAGTTAAATAAGATGCTTATACATTAAAACAAAACGTTTAGTTATAAAAAACCAGCCGTTGGAAAAGGTTTAGTGAATAGAGTAATAAACTCTCTACCTTTTGAACTACACCTTCCTGGATATCAGTTTTGTGGACCCGGAACAAAATTACAAAAACGTTTAGACCGCGGTGACAAAGGAATAAATTTATTAGACGCTGCATGTAAAAATCACGACATTGCTTATTCCAAAACAAATGATTTAAATAGTAGACATCAAGCTGATAAAATTCTTGAAAATAAAGCTTGGGAACGAGTTCTTTCAAAAGATAGCAGTCTTGCAGAAAAATTGTTTGCGTATATGGTTACTAACGCAATGAAAGCCAAAAGAAAACTTGGTATGGGATTGAAGAAGGTTGCAAAAAAAGTGAACAAAATGGAAAAAAGCTGTTCAGTACATCAATTAAAAATGCAACAAAAGTACTGAAGAAGGAAAAACCTCTAGACATTAACTCTGCCATTAGGATTGCACGTAAGGTTATCAACAAGTCGTTAAGGGGAAAGAAATCGCAAGTTATAATACCTCGCATAATTAATGTTCCAAAGATTGGTGGCTTCTTACCTTTGGTACGTATTCTTACTGCTCTGAGTGCAATAGGTAGTCTTTCTACTGGCGAAGCAGCTATAGCAAAAGCAATAAATGCTGCAAAGAATGCTAAACAACAACTTGATGAAGCAACGAGACAGAATAAAACAATGGAAGCAGTAGCAATGGGGAAAGGTTTTTACCTTAAACCATATAAGAAAGGATATGGATTGGTTTGTCAAGAAAAACAAAAACCAAATTTTTCGTAAAGCTGCCCAATAAACCTCTATCTGATGTTGATCTGAGAAACTTTTCAACAAACATTCCATACTTTAGAGGAGTTTTTATGTTGGATACACTACCAAAACGATCGAGAAAAAGAGAATGCGGAATCATTAATTTGGATTTATCAAGAGGACCTGGAACCCATTGGGTAGCATATTATAAAAACAATGAACATAAAGAATATTTCGACAGTTTTGGAAATTTGCAACCTCCATTAGAACTAGTTAAATATCTAGGCAAAAATATAAAATATAATTACAATCAATATCAAGATTATAATTCATTTAAATGTGGACATTTATGTCTTCAATTTCTTTACAAAATAAGTTTAAAAAATAAATAAATACAACACACGAACAATTTTTAAAATTTTTTCTGTTTTATTAATAAAAATGTTTATAAAATAATAGTTTCTACATATTATTCCCACTGTGGGTATTGAGCATTTGTTAAAAAGATATTTATTTCAGCAGCAGTATCCAATTTTAAGCCACTGTCTCCTTGCTTACATATGCAATATATCCCGGATGCCAGTTCTATTATGTCATCATCCGATAGCGTGTTGTACCGATTTGGTAAAAACATTATGTTGTTTTCTAGTTGAATTTTAATTGTGGTGCCGTATTTACTCGTCACACGCTTAGCGTTTTTAACTGCATACTTAGTTGAGTCCTGGAGCTCTTTTATATGTATTAATTTTTTTTTATTCAATGTGTTGAATTTCGTGATCAAATCTGGAGGATTCATTATTACAATATTAATTAATTAAATTTAATTTTTATATGTATTTTTTTTCTTCTCTGACAGATAGCTCAATCTGCTTTTTGTAAACTGATGTATTAAATATTTCTACCAATCTTTAAATAGGTAAAAAATAGTTCTTAAAAGAAAGATCAGTATCGTAGCTATCTCTTTTTCTCATATTGTAATTATATTTTACGTAAATTTTTTGTTTTGTCACTGATAGAATTGTAGTGAAAGAGATAGTTACATATTTTGACGTTCTAAGGCGTAACTGAAACAAAAAATTTCAAAACAAAAGACCATAGAGATAGTTATATTCATGTGCTAAAGTGTAACTGAAAAAAAAAAAATACAAAAAATACAAAACAAAACATTAGAGAGATAGTTATATTAATGTGCTAAAGTGTAACTGAAACAAAAAAATTTCAAAAGAACTCACAATTTTTTGTAAAATTTTAATTTCACAAGAATATTTTACTATAAATAAGAATGTAAACCTTTCAAGAGTACTAATATAAAAATAGCATTCAAGAAAAAAGTATTCTTTAAAAAAAGAAAATTAAAATAAAAATTATAACAATGAGTCAAGTACGTGAGCGGTTATTTGAATTCCTCCATTCCTTTGAGGACTTATTACTATATGAGCATAAGGAAAGCATAAATTTTTTTATTTCAATGCTGACGGAAAATGAGGACTATGGAATTATAGAGCAGGAGGACTCTGATAGTGGACATTTTGCCAGCTGCCCCTGGTATAGTGAAGGATGTGAAGAAGGCCCAGACACATGTCGGTATACCATGTTTCACATTAGGAAAAAAATAATTTTTAAAATTATAGATACTTATAAAAATTTAAGTCAAAAAATTAATGAATAAATATAAAATATATATGTATGTGTGTGTATGCTTTTGATTTCTTATTTATTTTAATATAAATATGTATATATAGAGATTAATAGAGCGAAAGAACTATTAGTTTAAATATTATTTTCATTGAGGATGGATAAACGTACTTTAAAGAATATATTTCACAACAATCAAGAACGAAAACCTCAAATATATGATTTGGTTTTTGAGTTTGAATACTTGCTCAATTGGAAATTGAAGATTGCATGTGGATTTTCTACAGCTTTTGGTTTTAAGCCAATGATATGGTTGAATTATAAAAATAAGCAATACATTGGACTGGATCGAGAAGAGTGGTTACATCTCATGTGCTATAAGGAGTATATTCATGATATGCTTAATCGTCGGGATTTTTTAAACTCTATAAATATAATTGATAATGAAAGTGAGAGAGATGTTGAATATAAGTTTCAATATAAAAGAGGTGTTTGTTTTTTAGTTATCATACAAGGAAACTTTAAAATAAAAATCGATTCTGACACTTGGAGATCACTAACTCAAATTCGAGTATTTTTTACCACAATTTTATGTTGGAACAACATTCTAAGAAAACAAATCCTTCATTTCTATCATGAATATTATATACCAACTTGCTCCGCTTTAAACAGAACAAAACTTCAAATCAATGAAATACAAGGAATACAAGAAAGGGATGTAAAGATTGAATTAACACGACTTTGTTATGAGATTGGAGAAAAAATGCAACACAAGATTGTAACAGATGTGAAAATTCATAAATTTTATTTAAGGATGGATAATAAATAAAAAAACTGTACACAAAAAATATTTGTTTTTAATGCTTTTTTATTTTCATATTAGTGTGTGTGTTTGTTTAAAAAACTAATCTGCAAATAATATATACAATTTTGGAAATCAAATTATGTAGAGAAACATAACATAGGAAATGTTTTCTTTTTTTTCTTTTTGTTATCTTAATAACTAGACAATATTTCTTAAATAAAAAAAATAATTTACAATAGACACAAAGATTTTTACTTAAAACTAAATAATTATAATTAGAGAAATAAATTACAGAAGCTTTAATTTGTATACATATTTTACTCATCTTCTTGAAGTTTTTCTATTTCTAATAATAACATATCAAGTTCATAATCAGGATTTGTTTCATCAATTTCAATATGATGCCATGCATATGTGTTTATACCATCACTTTTGACTTTTCTCTTGTCATCTTGATAACTTAATATTACTTTATGTATTTGCATAGTATATAATTCATGCAACTTAGACTTAAAAGTTAGCATATTATCATAAACATTTGACCTGTTAAATAAACAATCTCTATACGAACTTAGGCTATACTTATCTAAAACACATTTTTTTACTCCTTTAGATTTTTTAATTTCATTTCCATTTTGTACAGTAAAGGAGTACATTTTACACCGTAGTCCCACGAATTCTTCCATAATCTTCCCACAATTCTCATCTTTCATCATACCCAGAACTTTTTTGTTTACGAGAGGAATCCCGTAATCATTTGTTTCTGGATAGTCAGAAGTGTCAAATTCATGTTCTATATCATTTTTAATGTCTGCGTAAAAGTATTTAGTTTGTATTGTGTATATGAATGAGTCAGTATCCATGTAATTTAATTTCAATTTTGACTTGAATTTAGGTTGCATGTATCTATAATGAAAATTATACATCTTCCATTTAGAAAGTTCCAGCACACAAAATCCTAAATATATGGGCTTATTATAACATGTCTTCACTCGATTCATTTGAATCGCTACCATATCTTCTGAAAATATTGCTAAGCTATGAAAATTTGATTTAGATATCCAATTTTGAGCACCCAAGCGGTTTCGGTTTAATGTAGTCCAACTGGTAACAATCCTCACATCTTTCCTTTTGTCCACATTCTCCATGGTTTTCCCATATACTGCCTTGTTGAGCAATTTGAAAATTTTTTTTTCAAAGCTATTTCTAGCTTCTGCTCTGTACTTAGTATTAAGATCTATATAATCTTTCAACCATGGAGACTGCTTAAAAGTTAGAACTCTATGCATTTTTTCAAAATCAAACCGTTTTCTAGACATTGTGTAAGTACTCTGTAATGAATTATATAAGAACGTTTTGGCAAAAAATCAGTTATTAGTTTTTTATATTTTGATGCTCCAATTTCCTTGTTTTCGGCACAAAAAGGAAGATCGTTATGCATGTTATGTAAATAAGAAGGATATTCTAAATCAACCTCATATACATAACCATCATTTGAATTATCATCTATTAACTGCGGATTAATATTTAGTTCTTCGCTTTTTAACCATCTGAATCCTCCATAAGGAAGATGTTCAGACATGGCCCAACCATAAAGATTGTTTGCATCTAAATACATATAAGAAATTCGGAATGTTTATTTTTATCAAAAGTGTCTAAATACTTATTATTTGCCTTGGAGTATCAGTAGTAGGGGAATGTTCATTCGGGCGCCGATTAAAATTGTTAAATTGTGGCTGAAATTGTTAAATTGTGGCTGAAATTGTTAAATTGTTGCTGAAATTGTTAAATTTGGGTAATTAAAATTTGAAAATTGTTAAATTCTTGGAAATTTGTGTTTTTTTTGTTTACATAAGGAGTTTTTTGTTTACATTATGAGTTTTTTGTTTACATTAGGAGGTTTTGTTTACATTATGTGTATGTCTATCTGTCTGTCCGTCTGTCGGTCTGCCTGACCGTGGATGTTTGTATGTGGAATATTTTGTGTGCATGTATTAAGGCGGTTCATAGTTTGGCGGTTTTTATGTGTGTATATGACGACGGGGAAAATCATGAAAATGGTTTTTCCTAATGCTGACGGAAAATCATCTAATGATTTTTCCTAATGCCGAAGGCAAAACATGATAATTTTTCCTAATGCCGACGGCAATGCATGATAATTTTTCCTAATGCCTACGGAAAAACATGATTATTATTTTTTTCAAATGCCGACGGCAAAACATGTTTATTAATTTTTCCTAATGCCGACGGCAAAACATGAATATAATTTTTTTCAAATGCCGACGGGAAAATGATTTTTCGTAATTCCGAAGGCAAAACATGATAATTTTTCGTAATACCGAAGGCAAAACATAATAATTTTTCCTAATGCCTACTGCAATACATGATAATTTTTCCTAATGCCTACCGCAATACATGATTATTATTTTTTTCAAATGCCGACGGCAAAAAATGAATATAATTTTTTCAAATGCAGACGGGAAAATGATTTTTCCTAATGACGACGGGAAAACGTGAAAGTTATTTTTTCTAATGCTAATATAGGTGTTGCTAGACTGTGGGAATTTAAGGCTGACCGTGATTTGAGTGGGTGGCGTTGTTGCCGTAATATGTAACCATAGGAATTTGCGGATGTGTCTGTCTGTCTGTGAGAATTTAGGTGATGGTTTGATTGGAAGGGGCGGGGTGTAGTTGAGGTAGATCTATTGCGTGTGTGTGTGTGTGTGTGTATATATGTGTGTGTGTGTATGTGTGTGTGTGTGTGTGTGTGTGTGTGTGTGTGTGTGTGTGTGTGTGTGTGTATGTTTGTAGGAATTTCAATGTGTGTATTTCTGTAGGAGCTAGGGCTGATTGTGATTTATGAGGGGTGAGGTGTTCTAGTAATATGTAACCGGGGGAATCTGTGTGTTTGTATGTCTGTAGGAGTTTAAGGCTCACCATGATTTGGGTGGGCAGGGTTGTTGACGAAATATGTATCCATGGGGATTTGTGGATGTGTCTGTCTATAGTAGTTTAAGGCTGATCGTGATTTGAGGTAGGTGAGGATGTTGTTGAGGTAATTTGGTTATTTGTATGTATGTATGTATATATTTTTGTAAGAATTTAAGATGATTGTGATTTATTAGGGGCGAGGTGTTCTTGTAATATGTAGCCGTGAGAATCTATGTGTATAGACGTCTGTAGAAGTTTAAGACTATCTGTAATTTCAGGTAGGTGAGAGTGTTGTGTTGTTGAGATTAATCTTATATATTGTATATGTATGTATGTATGATCATGGGAATTTGTGTATGTATATCTGAGGGAGAATTTAAGGCTCGTCATGATTTGCAAAAGGTGGGGTGTTGTTGAAATTTTCTTGGATATTTCTTATGTGAATTCTGCTATGTGTGTGTGTGTATTTGCGCTAATATTTATATGTAGATAGAAATAAATTGTTTTCAGTATCGACATTTGGTACTATAAAATACTATCATATGTCTGGACTTCCCTAATCTTATTATGTTTTTATACTTACGCTTGTTTTATATTTTCTCATACTTAAATTTGTCTCGCGTTAAAGTCTGCCTATATGAAATTTGTTTATATTACAGATTTTGTTTATTTCAATCTTTGAATACATTTTTTTTTGTCATTGATGTCTTTTGTTCTTCTTGTTGTTGGTGTTGTTGTTGTAAATATTCGTCTGTGTATAGATGCGATATATTCAGTTTTTTTTTATTTGAAAATAAAAACGTTTTAATTTTTATCTGCGTTTACTTAAAAGTTTGAGAGGATTTTCTGTTTTTAAGTAAAACTGAATTCCTGAAATATTCCTTATACTCAATTTACATTTTTTAAAGTTGATGCAACGTTAGTAAGTTAACGTTAGAAATTTTTGGGGTACATAATTTTTTCTAACTATAGACTTTTTTCTTCACTTTCTACATTTGTTTTCGAAATCTTGCTTTGCTTTATGAAAATGTATAAACATTTTTAAATGAAACTGATCCGGCACTCCAGCTTATATACTGATAGTTTTTTTTTTTTTCTTTGGTAGTCAACTTACTTCTTTTTTTATTTTTATTGATAAACATTTAAAATCAAAAGGGAGCTTTATATTGAAATTATTATTTTCATAATTGTTGAAAACAACCACTAGTTTTTTTTGTGATGAAATCATTTGAAGTTGAAGATGATATCTTTGCTTACTGTTTTAAATTAAAATTTTATTCAATAGAATAAAAGGAGTTTTTTTCTTAAATTCTAATGCAGTTAAGATCGGATATGAGACTGAATTTAAATGTACTTTTAAATTAGTCATAATGAACAAACTTATTTTCTTGTTCAAAAGCGATCATCAGAAAACGAAGTGGTTTTCAGAGACTTCAGGTATACCCTTTCGACGGTTCCTCTAGGATACAAGATGACTTTGTTTGACGAAATTTCTGTTGCTTTATACTGATAATATTTTTACATTAATAAGGTGCATATATGTTTGTTTTATGAAGGGTGAGCACCTTTCACTTTTATTTGTTGTCATATATGATTTTTTTTTAATTTTATTAAAGTTCAGCGTATTGTGTATATATTTCTGAAATGTTTAAGTGTGTTTTGTGTTCCCATCGGACAGAGTGTACGTATTAGTTGGTCAGTCAGTCTATATTTTTATTTATTTTTTTCTTCTAATGTGCCACTCCTTTTTTCAGATTTTACTACTTGGAATAGAGTATTTTTGTCTAATATTTTGCTGGGTATATACATTAGGTATGTAGAAATTAGTTTACTTACAAAGAAATGTATGTTTAATAAACAACTATTGTAGCAAATCGATCTCAAATAACTCAGTTACCTCTACCACCAATTCACCGTCGGTGTTTTCATAAAGTGTTAGAAACAATGAAATATCTATGTTTGGGAGAATTTTTTTGCCTCAAGTAGGTATTTCTACATGAGGTTTGCTGGTTGACTCCTATCGCATTCATATGTAATGATTATCCACTTAAAAAAGGTCATCATCACCATCAATCACTCCCGTATACAATACATTCATGAGTTGGGTTGATCCAGATACAATTGCTGTCTCATCACCTTCTAACAGCTTTATATATTTTGCTAGTATGCATGCCTTAGCATGCTTCTATCGATAGTGACGTAAGAGTCCGAGATGTAGTAGTGTTACAATTAAAAATCTTTACTATTAGAATTTACCAGTTCGCTCTTTTGAATTTTTGCAAAGTAGATACATATGTATGTTTGTATTTTAGTGACCACAAAATCATGAAATTTCTTTGCTTACAAAATTGTATGACGTGAGGATTTTTTTTTTTTGAAATTATTCATGCTTCGGCATGCTTTCATTTTTTTCTTCTGTAAATTTATTTAATACTCATACAGATACAGATATAAAGTAAGATCTGTTTGCAGTATGCATGCTTCAGCATGATTCTAGTTGAAGCGTATATTCATTCACTAAGTTTGCTTGATACTTATTCATACACATGTACATTCTTAAAGATTGGATATCAAAGTCCAAATTCCGTAGTTTATCTATATTTTCTAAAGATCTGATAGCTAAAGAAATAAATAGAGCGAAGATCTTCTATAATAATCCCATTTTCATATTGTAAAATTTTGCGTTCTAACGCTTTCGATGGGAAAATGTACATACAACTTTATAAAAAGTGATAATATGATGTGCTGCTGAATATTGCACTATGTTATAGTTTATTTTAAACACTGAAGTTTTAGCAAATTTCATTCAGACCAACAAGTTTAGAGAATTCCACTACATTTAGCTAATTATCTAATTCCACTACATTTAGTTAATTACCTTTCTTAAGACCCATCATTCCTAATCAATCCTACAAAAAACTAGATTTTTCGTTTTAATTTAATTTTTATTTTTATTAAATTCAACATTCATTCTTCAAATTACTTTATACTGTATTAAGCAGCTTTTTCTCATTTGTTGAGTTAACTTTAATCGTAAACATTTTAATGTTGAGATAAATTTTTCTATTTTATGCACTAAGTAATTCTTTATATATGTATACCAATCCTTTTATATGAACCATTAAAGCTAATTCTTTTCACATCATTCCTTTTAATGCTCAATTAAATCATTGTACTATTGATGCTTTCATATTAAGTAATGTTTAATCTTCTATTTATGTATGAGTTTTCCAAAGTATTTATTAAAAAATTCCTTAGAATCATCTGTTTGTAAGTTTTTTTTTTTTTTTTTTTGGTACCCGTACCACTTCAAAAATATTTTCCATTCCTTGGTTTTTTTGAGTGCAGCTTTTATTTTCAGCTGTACTTCAATTTGAGAATGTGTCAATTACAGTCTTCAAAAATCAACAATTTCTATTTTCTGTAGAATAGTTCTCCATTTCACCTAACTTAGCTCCATAAAACTTCATATATTCCTGTCATTGCATCTCTACAAGCACAAACAATTTTTGAGTTTTAAAATGGAGTTCGTTTACTAAATTTCTTTTTAAAGACATTGAGTTGTTTTACAGATTTTTTCGATAGTGTGGTGATCTACATGTTGCACTTTCAGCTATTTATACTAACATGTAGTTAATTTTCTAATCTATATATTTAATCGTACAACTCTTCAATTTATTTTTAATTATTTAATTTTTAGAATTCCTTTTCAATTTTATAACTCTCTTCCTTCTCTAATTTTATTTCACGTTGTAGTCCACCAATATGCATTTGAATATATTCTTGAATTATATCAATGCCTTAAGCTATATTATTAATTTGTTCTTTAGTTTGTCGATTTCAGTTTCCAGAAAAATTAACTTATATCATCGTTCTCTGACGGAGAACGATGATGATTCTGTATGCATACATTAGTAGTAATTAAAATCTTTTTATAGATTTCGAGTTCAAATTTATCATAATTTTTTGGTATTTTATCAAACATTAGAGAAAATAGTCCTAGTGTTAGAGCCCATATTTGACCACCAACTTGTATTTTATCTTCATTCAGTTTTAGGTTACTATCACCATTAATTTGTGTCTAATTCATTTCTTCCTTCCAATACTGATAAGTCTTCGGAATTGGAAGTCTTTGAGTACAAATCATCGTCATCATCATTCTCAGTATTAGCATCATTAAATAAGATGGTGTTATCAAATATTCTTCCTTCTGCTAGTTTCTTTGGTGTACTTGTCTCTATCTTGACTGATGGTTTCTCATGCTTTAAACTTGTATATTTTCAACTTCTGTCTTGATTTTACTTTTTTCTTTCATAAGAATTCTTTTAATATTTTTAGAACTATTTATGAATTCTTCTTTTATAGGTTTAAGTGCATCTCTTAGTTGTTCCTTTGTATCTACTTCACTAGTTTTTATACTACGAAGCTTTTTTTTAATCACATTTGTTCTCAACACCAAATGCTTTAAAACTTTCTCATCCATGTTTGCTAACAGCAAATTCAGGTATCGGCTACTAGATCAGCTTATCAGGAGCTGGTCCAGTTATCAGATCAGCTTATCAGGAGCTGGTCTGGTTATCAGATCAGCTTATCAGGAGCTGGTCTGGTTATCAGATCAGCTTATCAGGAGCTGGTCTGGTTATCAGATCAGCTTATCAGGACCTGATCTGGTTTTCAGATCAGCTTATCAGGAGCTGGTCTGGTTATCAGATCAGCTTATCAGGAGCTGGTCTGGTTTTCAGATCAGCTTATCAGGAGCTGGTCTGGTTATCAGATCAGCTTATCAGGACCTGATCTGGTTATCAGATCAGCTTATCAGGAGCTGGTCTGGTTTTCAGATCAGCTTATCAGGAGCTGGTCTGGTTATCAGATCAGCTTATCAGGACCTGATCTGGTTATCAGATCAGCTTATCAGGAGCTGGTCTGGTTATCAGATCAGCTTATCAGGAGCTGGTCTGTTTATCAGATCAGCTTATCAGGAGCTGGTCTGGTTATCAGATCAGCTTATCAGGAGCTGGTCTGGTTATCAGATCAGCTTATCAGGACCTGATCTGGTTATCAGGTCAGCTTATCAGGAGCTGGTCTGGTTTTCAGATCAGCTTATTAGGACCTGATCTGATTTTCAGATCAGCTTATCAGGAGCTGGTCTGGTTTTCAGATCAGCTTATCAGGAGCTGGTCTGGTTTTCAGATCAGCTTATCAGGTAACAGATCAGGCTATCAGGAGCTGTTCAGATTTTATTTCAAGATATCTGAGTCAGATTTAGTTATCAGTGTACAAGTAGCTAGCCATTTAGAACATTTATATACATGAAGTTTAAAGTCAAATGAAATACGAAAAAGTAAAGTTTTATGTAGTAAAATTATTTTCTATAACGATCATCGTTTAATTCAATATCTTTGCTTATAATCAAAAATTCATATTTAGCCTTTCAACATGCTTTATATTTTTCTCGCCTTACTTAAACATTAAAATTACATTATGATGATCTCTTATTAAATGTTTGGTGATTCTGGTGTAAGTTTGACATAAGTAGAATTTTTTTTTTGTAATGCATGTATTTATTTATTGGATCTTCATATATGAACTAACAATAAGTATTCAAATCTTAAATCTATAAAAAAAATTATTAGGCCCGACCAGTGTCGGACATAAACTTAGTGGTAGTTATAAATAATACATTAGTAGTGATAATAAAAAAAGGGGGGGAAAGTATTTTCAAGTAGTCCCATCTGGAGTGTTAGGTATAAGAGCCTGTGTGTCCCTCTTTTTTAAGCGGATGTGTCCAGTAAAGTTCAAAATATTACGAGCAAGCGGATTAGGATGTGATTCGAGTTTTGTTAAATATTTGCCTGCGTATTTTGCAATTTCTTCAGTCACTAGTGGCATATTTAAATCACGATGTATAATAGAATTTTGGATGTACCATGGAGCCGATGTTATCATGCGTAAAATTTTATTTTGCATTCGTTGGATTATCTCGATATTGGAAGCTGAAGCAGTGCCCCATAACTGAATTCCGTAACGCCATATTGGCTTCAAAAGCGACTTGTATAATAAAAGTTTGCAGTCTAGGCTGAGTGTTGAGTTTCTGCCAATCAACCAATATATTTGAGTTAACTTAAGTTTCATCTGAGTTAATTTAGAGTCAATATGATGTTTCCATGTAAGTCTTCGATCAAGGTGTATACCAAGGTATTTCACTTGGGAATGTTGAGGAATATTTTGATTGTTGATTCGAATGGGGGAGCAAGTATCTCTTCTTAGGGTGAACGTTATATGGGCACACTTTTGTTCATTGACTTTAATTCTCCATAAGTTCAACCATATTTCCAGCTGAGTGATATGTTCCTGGAGATTGCGGGATGCCTCATAAGGGTTTTCGTGCACACTCATACAGGCTGTATCATCGGCAAAAGTAGAAATATGGATATTATTGCTCACAGGCATATCACAAGTATATATTAAATACAAGACAGGACCCAGAATACTACCCTGGGGCACACCAGAAGATATAGATTCGGGCACACTCGTGAACTCTCCTTCCACAACAGTGAACTTCCTATCAATAATATAACTTTCCAAAAGCTTTTGAATGTTTATTGGCAGATATGTCTTCAATTTTAAAACTAGGCCTTCGTGCCATACTTTATCAAATGCCTGAGAAACATCAATAAAGAGAGCAGAACAATACTTCTTTTCTTCAAATGTTCTTCTTACAACTTGGACCAGTCTATGCGTTTGTTCAATCGTGCTGTGCTGACTTCTAAAGCCAAATTGATGGTCCGGGATGCACCCATTATCAGTTAAAATTTTGGACAATTTAGTCATGAGCAGCTTTTCGAAAAGCTTTGAGATTGTAGATAGTAAGCTTATAGGCCTATATGACTCAGTCTTGGTAAGATCTTTGCCCGCCTTTGGAATCATTTTGATCTTGGCCAGTTTCCAGTTATGTGGAAAATACTGCATTCTTAAAATAGCATTAAAAGTAAATAGCAGGATTCTTATTGCAATATGAGGCAAGTTCATGAGCATTTTGTTACTAATGCCATCAATACCTGGAGCTTTCTTCGGGTTGAGTTCAGCAATTACTTTTTGTACTTCACGCATCTTAAACTTAAGGGACGAGGGGGTAGAGAAACTACACTCGGTAAATCAGCAGCACCCGTACATGAATTGGGAGTGAATACAGATTTTAAATGCTCAGAAAATAAGTTACCTTTCTCACTATCACTTCTTGCCCAGCCTCCGGTCGCAGTACGCAATGGTGATTTAAGATCAACGGGTCGTTTAAGATTTCTAGTAGCGCGCCATAAAGAGTAATTAGATGCGGACGTTACATCAAGACCTTCTAAATACTTTTCCAGTAGTGCAGTTTTTTCCGACGATAGCAGCTCTTTGAGTCGTTTAGTACATTCTTTAAGTCTGATTTTATTTAGGGGTGATCTGTGTTGTTGCCATTCTCTTCTAGCTCTCCTTTTTTCACATACAAGACGTTCAATTTCCGTAGAATAAATTCTGTTAAAGCCGGTCTGCGGATAGGAGGTAGTGGCGTGTTCAGCAGCCTGTTTAATATTTTCGTTAAGATTGGCAATATTAAATTCAATATCATCGTATGATCTAAGCTGAATGTTTTCTACGCAGTGACTACTAAGATATTTTTTGAATACCAGCCAGTTGATTCCATTAATCATCTTCACATATGAGTTAGTTAAATCACTCCTTAGTGGTTGAAAATTGTAACTATTGTTGGAGAGTGATCGGAGGACAGATCTAGAGAGGCCTCTACATGAATTAAGTCCCTATGAATATTTTTCGTGACGGCAAAATCTATAACATCTGGAATTTTTCTTACGTCAGTAGGCCAGTAAGTAGGCTCCCCACTCGAAATGACATCTAAGCCCATTTTTTAAATTGTATTGAACAAGGCTCGACCTCTAGGTGTAACAAGACGCGATCCCCACCCAGTACGTATGTTTTGCATTGTAGTCACCAGCTGCCACGAAACAAGATCCAAGCGATTTGTAGAACTTCTCATACTGATCTTCGGTAACTGAAAATCTGGGAGGTGAATAAACTGATGATATCACGAAGTTCGCACAAAAATTTTCTACGAAAATATTCGTTGCTTGCAAATATTCTTCACTAACGTTGTCAAGGACATAGTGCTTGAGTCTTGACTTAATCAGAATTGCTGATCCACCACATGCTCTCTCTCTCGGGTCCTTTGTATCATATAAAGTGTAACCATTTATTTTAAATAAGCTTCTTGAGGTCAAATGAGTCTCAGAAACCAACATTATATCAATATTTTTTTCCATGAGGAAGTGCTCAAGTTCATTTTTATGTTGGCGAATGCCGTTTGCGTTCCAGAAACATATTTTTAACGTGTTCATGGTTTATTAACTAATGCTTGAAGCAGTGTATTCTGCATTCGCAGCATTTCTTGCATCATGCTTGTCATATTTGTAGTAAAGTTGTTTATAGTTAGCACCAGATTCTCAATAGTAGCTTCAAGGCGACTAAAGTTAAAGCTTGAGTTTGAATTCGTTGAATTATTTGGCGGTGGAACATTTTGCGTGGGAATTGAACTAGTCTTAGCAGCATCAGCATACGATACACGTGAAATAACTGGTTGGCTGATTTGAGCAAAAGTGTCGGAGTTCGCGTTTACTTGTAGAGCTGGAGTTAGCTTGGGTTTTTGACCCATAGCCTGTTTAACGAAAGAAAATACAGGGCACCCTCTATAGTTAGCTGTGTGATTACCTCCACAATTACTACATTTTTTTTCTGCTTGATCTTTTGGCTTAGTGCAGCTAGCAGTACCATGCAATTCACCGCAGATAACACACACTGTAGGTAACTTGCAGTAAGTTTTCGTGTGGCCATATTCTTGGCAATTATGGCACTGTACGGGACCTGAACGCTTACGTGGCTCTTCAACTGTGATTTTTCGATGTAAGAGATACTTTACGTTATAAACTGGATGGGCTTCATTTTTTTTCAATTGTATGTCATTCGGCTCCAGTTCAACCCGAAATAGGGGTTGGGGGACCTTTTCTCTATTAAATATGTTGGTAACATTTTTTACCTTGAATCCTTGGTCGACAAGTGCACATTTTACTTCTTCGGGCTCAACATATGAATCTATGCCCTTTAATACTATCTGTAGGCCTTTAGCACTCTTAAGTTGGTATGTGTAAAAATTTGTTTTATTTTTTTCGAATTCACTAACAATTTTTCGGAAATCTTTTTCATTACATATTTGGATTTTAGTTTCATCAATATTACCTCGTTTAATTGAAATGATGTGAAAAGTATTTTCACCAATGGTCGACAGTAGTTTTTTTATAAGCGCGTTAGAATTTTTTTCTCTCAGATAAATAGGTGGTGGCTTAAAAGACTTTTGCGATGATGTAGAGGGCTTGTCGTCGGTGTCTTGCAATAATGAAAAACGATTTTGACGATTGGTAGATGATGAGCTGTTATCCCTAGACATCTTTGGAGCAGATGAAATTTTTGAAGAATTTGGGCTTCGCCCACGCTTTACCACTGTTATATATTTGTCCATTCCCACTTCTACCTTGGGTTTTGAGCTACTGTTATCTGTGTAGTGATAACTTGGTTTACTGATGAGGGCGAGCCCGATGCGGATGATATCGCAGACTTAAATGAAGAAGTACTAGGCAATGGTAATGTTAACGATTCACTAGTTGGCATTGGACAAAGCGAAGTTGATCGCTGACGAAAAATTGGCTTTGCCGTTAAAAAAAGATTTTCATCAGATTTATTATTTATATTTTTTTCATTAAGAGTTTCAGAACTCACAGTAAAATAAGCATTTCTGCCGTTAGAACTCACTTCAAAATTTTTTTCCTTTGAGGTACTCATACAGAGTATTATTCCTCAAGGGAACTTTGTTTGTGTTTACGGTTTTTTTTTGTTTTTGCTATTTCTTGCTATGTAAAAAATATTAGTAAAGCCAATAAGCTTATTTATCAAGGTGAATATGTATTACGAATATTTTTTGTATGATTTTTGATTTTGTTGTTTTTTATATTTGTTTCGTTTGTATGTATGTAAAAAAAAAATCCGCTTTAATGTCTCTTCACTATGAAGGTTCAACGAGAACTCCTGATATAAGTAGAATGAATCAACATTCTTATCTCTCCCCATAAAAAAGTATTCTTCCCATACGCATCATCGTTAAATATCATATTGGAATTACTTTGGACTGAAATAACAGATTCACTATCGGTAAATTTTGTATTATATTATTGTTTTAATTGATGAAATTAATTTCTTTATATCTAGGTTGATATAAAGATTTTGAGTATAAATAAATGTTCTCAAATTTAAGTCCATTAGGACTTTCTAGCAAGCCAATCATAGCGTTTTTTTCCGCAATTTGACAGGTCAACTATTGTTGCACGAATAGAATTTGATATAAAGGAACTATGATTTATTTTTGAACTATCGTTCGATGATTCATCAATATTTCGTACCAAGAATTATTTATGTTGTTTTGACTAAGGGTATGAGTCAATATTTATAAAATCAATTTTATAAATATCAGCTCATACTCATAGTCAAAACAAAGTATGCTTTAAGTGTTTAAAACCGGTATTACCATAAAAATGGTGGTTTTAAACACTTAAAATATACTTTGTTTTACTAACCGCATTTTATAACTAAATGCATTTCATAAATATTGACGCATACTCATAATCAAAACAGCATATAAATATCCTTTGTTTTGACTATGAGTATGAGTCATTATCTCTTATTATAAAAAAATAAAATAGTATAATTATATGATATCAGAAATCATGTTTTCTAAAATCATATAACCATACTATTTTATTCTTTCAATAATAATAGATAATATTTATGAAATGCATTTATTTACAAAATGCGATTAGTAAAACAACATAAATATAGGATGGTATGAAATTTTGATGATTCATCAATATTTCGTACCAAGGTATTTTTAGGTTGTTTTTACTATGAGTATGCGCCAATATTTATGAAATGTATTTCATAAATATTATCTCTTATTATAGAAAAATTAAAAATGTAGCTATACGATATCAGAAAATATTTTCTGAAATCGTATAGCTATATTATTTTATTTGTCCTATAATAAGAGATAATGGGCCCTACTCATAGTCAAAACAAAGAATATTTTAAGAGTTTCAAATAAGTATTATCATATAAAATACTGATTTTAAACTCTTACAGCCTTATTTATAAAACTTATTAAGGCTTTGTAAAGGCTTTTTAAAACAAATTTTTTATAAAAAATTTTTCTTAAAAAGTCTATAAAGCCCTAATAAGTGTTATAAATAAGGCTGTTAAAATATACTTTGTTTTACTAACCACATTTTTGTAACTAAACGCATTTCATAAATATTGATGCATACTCATAGTCAAAACAAAGGATATTTTTATGCTGTTTTGATTATGAGTGTGGATCATTATCTCTTATTATAGAAAAAATAAACTAATGCAGCTATACGATTTCAGAAAATATTTTCTGATATGGTATAGCTGTATTAGTTTATTTTTTTATAATAAGAGATAATATTTATAAAATGTATTTAGCTACATAAATGCGGTTAGTAAAACAACCTAAAATACCTTGGTACGAAATATTGATGAATCATCGAACGATAGTTCAAAAATAAATCATAGTTCCTTTATATCAAATTCTATTCGTGCAACAATAGTTGACCTGTCAAATTACGAAAAAAAAACGCTATGATTGGCTTGCTAGAAAGTCCTAATGGACTTAAATTTTGAGAACATTTATTTATACTCAAAATCTTTATATCACCCCAGATATAAATATCTGAAGAAATTAATTACATCAATTAAAATAATAATATATTACAAAATTTACCGATAGTGAATCTGTTATTTCAGTCCAAAGTAATTCCAATATGATATTTAACGATGATGCGTGTGGGAAGCATATTTTTGTATGGGGAGAGATAAGAATGTTGATTCATTCTACTTATGTAAAACTTACACCAGAATCACCAAACATTTAATAAGAGATCATCATAATGTATATTTAATGTTTAAGTTAGGTGAGAAAAATAAAAAGCATGTTGAAAGGATAAATATGGATTTTTGATTATAAGCAAAGATAGTGAATTAAACGATGATCGTTATAGAAAATAATTTTACTAGATAAAACTTTACTTTTTCGTATTTCATCTGACTTTAAACTTCATGTATATAAATGTTATAAATGGCTAGCTACTTGTACACTGATAACTAAATCTAACTCAGATATCTTGAAATGAAAATCTGAATAGCTCCTGATAGCCTGATCTGTTACCTGATAAGCTGATCTAAAAATCAGATCAGCTCCTGATAAGCTGATCTGAAAACCAGACCAGCTCCTGATAAGCTGATCTGATAACCAGACCAGCTCCTGATAAGCTGATCTGAAAACCAGACCAGCTCCTGATAAGCTGATCTGAAAACCAGACCAGGTCCTGATAAGCTTATCTGAAAACCAGACCAGGTCCTGAAAAGCTGATCTGAAAACCAGACCAGGTCCTGAAAAGCTGATCTGAAAACCAGACCAGGTCCTGAAAAGCTGATCTGAAAACCAGACCAGGTCCTGATAAGCTGATCTGAAAACCAGACCAGGTCCTGAAAAGCTGATCTGAAAACCAGACCAGCTCCTGAAAAGCTGATATGATTGCTGATACCTGTTATTTGCCCTGGATGAGAAAATTTTAAAACAGTTGGTGTTGACAAGAAATGTGTTGAAGAAAAAGCTTCGTAGTATAAAAACTGGTGAAATAGATACAAGTGAACAACTAAAAGATACATTTAAACCTATAGCAGAAGAATTCATAAATAGTTCTAAAAATATTAAAAGAATTCTTATGAAAGAAGAAAGTAAAATCAAGACAGAAGTTGAAAATGTACAAGTTTAAAGCCTGAGAAACCTTCACTCAAGATATAGACAAGTACCCCAAAGAAACTAGTAGAAGGAACAATATTTGATAATACCATCATATTTAATGATGCTAATACTGAGAATGATGATGACGATGATTTTACTCATAGACTTCCAATTCTGAAGACATTTATACTGACTTATCAGTATTGGAAGGCATAAATGAATTAGATACAAACTATTGTTGATAGTTACATTAAACTGAATGAAGATAAAATACAAGACAAATTAATAATATAGCTTAAAGCATTAATATTCAAGAATATATTTAAATGCAAATTGAGGAACAACAACGTGAAATAAAATTAGAGAAAGAAGACAGTTATAAAATTGAAAAAGCAATTCTAAAAAGTAAATAATTAAAAACAAATTGAAGAGTTTACGGTTAAATATATAGATTAGAAAATTAACTACATGTTAGTATAAATAGCTGAAAGTGCAAGATGTAGATCACAACACTTTCGAAAAAATCTGTGAAACAATTCAATGTCTTTAAAAAGGAATTTAGTTAACGAAGTCCATATTAAATTTCAACAACTGTTTGTGCTTGTAGAGATGTAATGACAGGAATATATGATGTTTTATGGTGCTAAGTTAGGTGAAATGTAGAACTATTCTACAGAAAATAGAAATTGTTGATTTTTGAAGACTGTAATTGACACATTCTCAAAGTACAGCTGAAAATAAAAGCTGCACTCTAAAAACCAAGGCAATGGAAAATATTTTTGAAGTGGTACGGGTACCAAAAAACTTACAAACAGATGATTCTAAAGAATTTTTTAATAAATACTTTGGAAAACTCATACATAAATAGAAGATTAAACATTACTTAATATGAAAGCATCAATAGTACAAAGATTTAATTGAGCATTAAAAGGAATGATGTGAAAAGAATTAGCTTTAATGGTTCATATAAAAGGATTGGTATACATATATAAAGAATTACTTAGTGCATAAAATAGAAAAATTTATCTCAACATTAAAATGTTTACGATTAAAGTTAACTCAACAAATGAGAAAAAGCTGCTTAATACAGTATAAAGTAATTTGAAGAATGAATGTTGAATTTAATAAAAATAAAAATTAAATTAAAACGAAAAATCTAGTTTTTTGTAGGATTGATTAGGAATGATGGGTCTTAAGAAAGGTAATTAACTAAATGTAGTGGAATTAGATAATTAGCTAAATGTAGTGGAATTCTCTAAACTTGTTGGTCTGAATGAAATTTGCTAAAACTTCAGTGTTTAAAATAAACTATAACATAGTGCAATATTCAGCAGCACATCATATTATCACTTTTTATAAAGTTGTATGTACATTTTCCCATCGAAAGCGTTAGAACGCAAAATTTTACAATATGAAAATGGGAT
This sequence comes from Tachina grossa, assembly GCA_949987645.1. Classification (NCBI taxonomy): domain Eukaryota; kingdom Metazoa; phylum Arthropoda; class Insecta; order Diptera; family Tachinidae; genus Tachina; species Tachina grossa. The sequence goes on along the minus strand of OX465277.1, from coordinate 56,517,418 downwards.
TATTATAGAAGATCTTCGCTCTATTTATTTCTTTAGCTATCAGATCTTTAGAAAATATAGATAAACTACGGAATTTGGACTTTGATATCCAATCTTTAAGAATGTACATGTGTATGAATAAGTATCAAGCAAACTTAGTGAATGAATATACGCTTCAACTAGAATCATGCTGAAGCATGCATACTGCAAACAGATCTTACTTTATATCTGTATCTGTATGAGTATTAAATAAATTTACAGAAGAAAAAAATGAAAGCATGCCGAAGCATGAATAATTTCAAAAAAAAAAAAAAAATCCTCACGTCATACAATTTTGTAAGCAAAGAAATTTCATGATTTTGTGGTCACTAAAATACAAACATACATATGTATCTACTTTGCAAAAATTCAAAAGAGCGAACTGGTAAATTCTAATAGTAAAGATTTTTAATTGTAACACTACTACATCTCGGACTCTTACGTCACTATCGATAGAAGCATGCTAAGGCATGCATACTAGCAAAATATATAAAGCTGTTAGAAGGTGATGAGACAGCAATTGTATCTGGATCAACCCAACTCATGAATGTATTGTATACGGGAGTGATTGATGGTGATGATGACCTTTTTTAAGTGGATAATCATTACATATGAATGCGATAGGAGTCAACCAGCAAACCTCATGTAGAAATACCTACTTGAGGCAAAAAAATTCTCCCAAACATAGATATTTCATTGTTTCTAACACTTTATGAAAACACCGACGGTGAATTGGTGGTAGAGGTAACTGAGTTATTTGAGATCGATTTGCTACAATAGTTGTTTATTAAACATACATTTCTTTGTAAGTAAACTAATTTCTACATACCTAATGTATATACCCAGCAAAATATTAGACAAAAATACTCTATTCCAAGTAGTAAAATCTGAAAAAAGGAGTGGCACATTAGAAGAAAAAAATAAATAAAAATATAGACTGACTGACCAACTAATACGTACACTCTGTCCGATGGGAACACAAAACACACTTAAACATTTCAGAAATATATACACAATACGCTGAACTTTAATAAAATTAAAAAAAAAATCATATATGACAACAAATAAAAGTGAAAGGTGCTCACCCTTCATAAAACAAACATATATGCACCTTATTAATGTAAAAATATTATCAGTATAAAGCAACAGAAATTTCGTCAAACAAAGTCATCTTGTATCCTAGAGGAACCGTCGAAAGGGTATACCTGAAGTCTCTGAAAACCACTTCGTTTTCTGATGATCGCTTTTCAACAAGAAAATAAGTTTGTTCATTATGACTAATTTAAAAGTACATTTAAATTCAGTCTCATATCCGATCTTAACTGCATCAGAATTTAAGAAAAAAACTCCTTTTATTCTATTGAATAAAATTTTAATTTAAAACAGTAAGCAAAGATATCATCTTCAACTTCAAATGATTTCATCACAAAAAAAAACTAGTGGTTGTTTTCAACAATTATGAAAATAATAATTTCAATATAAAGCTCCCTTTTGATTTTAAATGTTTATCAATAAAAATAAAAAAAGAAGTAAGTTGACTACCAAAGAAAAAAAAAACTATCAGTATATAAGCTGGAGTGCCGGATCAGTTTCATTTAAAAATGTTTATACATTTTCATAAAGCAAAGCAAGATTTCGAAAACAAATGTAGAAAGTGAAGAAAAAAGTCTATAGTTAGAAAAAATTATGTACCCCAAAAATTTCTAACGTTAACTTACTAACGTTGCATCAACTTTAAAAAATGTAAATTGAGTATAAGGAATATTTCAGGAATTCAGTTTTACTTAAAAACAGAAAATCCTCTCAAACTTTTAAGTAAACGCAGATAAAAATTAAAACGTTTTTATTTTCAAATAAAAAAAAAACTGAATATATCGCATCTATACACAGACGAATATTTACAACAACAACACCAACAACAAGAAGAACAAAAGACATCAATGACAAAAAAAAATGTATTCAAAGATTGAAATAAACAAAATCTGTAATATAAACAAATTTCATATAGGCAGACTTTAACGCGAGACAAATTTAAGTATGAGAAAATATAAAACAAGCGTAAGTATAAAAACATAATAAGATTAGGGAAGTCCAGACATATGATAGTATTTTATAGTACCAAATGTCGATACTGAAAACAATTTATTTCTATCTACATATAAATATTAGCGCAAATACACACACACACATAGCAGAATTCATATAAGAAATATCCAAGAAAATTTCAACAACACCCCACCTTTTGCAAATCATGACGAGCCTTAAATTCTCCCTCAGATATACATACACAAATTCCCATGATCATACATACATACATATACAATATATAAGATTAATCTCAACAACACAACACTCTCACCTACCTGAAATTACAGATAGTCTTAAACTTCTACAGACGTCTATACACATAGATTCTCACGGCTACATATTACAAGAACACCTCGCACCTAATAAATCACAATCATCTTAAATTCTTACAAAAATATATACATACATACATACAAATAACCAAATTACCTCAACAACATCCTCACCTACCTCAAATCACGATCAGCCTTAAACTACTATAGACAGACACATCCACAAATCCCCATGGATACATATTTCGTCAACAACCCTGCCCACCCAAATCATGGTGAGCCTTAAACTCCTACAGACATACAAACACACAGATTCCGCCGGTTACATATTACTAGAACACCTCACCCCTCATAAATCACAATCAGCCCTAGCTCCTACAGAAATACACACATTGAAATTCCTACAAACATACACACACACACACACACACACACACACATACACACACATATATATACACACACACACACACACGCAATAGATCTACCTCAACTACACCCCGCACCTTCCAATCAAACCCTCACCTAAATTCTCACAGACAGACAGACACATCCGCAAATTCCTATGGTTACATATTACGGCAACAACGCCACCCACTCAAATCACGGTCAGCCTTAAATTCCCACAGTCTAGCAACACCTATATTAGCATTAGAAAAAATAACTTTCACGTTTTCCCGTCGTCATTAGGAAAAATCATTTTCCCGTCTGCATTTGAAAAAATTATATTCATTTTTTGCCGTCGGCATTTGAAAAAAATAATAATCATGTATTGCGGTAGGCATTAGGAAAAATTATCATGTATTGCAGTAGGCATTAGGAAAAATTATTATGTTTTGCCTTCGGTATTACGAAAAATTATCATGTTTTGCCTTCGGAATTACGAAAAATCATTTTCCCGTCGGCATTTGAAAAAAATTATATTCATGTTTTGCCGTCGGCATTAGGAAAAATTAATAAACATGTTTTGCCGTCGGCATTTGAAAAAAATAATAATCATGTTTTTCCGTAGGCATTAGGAAAAATTATCATGCATTGCCGTCGGCATTAGGAAAAATTATCATGTTTTGCCTTCGGCATTAGGAAAAATCATTAGATGATTTTCCGTCAGCATTAGGAAAAACCATTTTCATGATTTTCCCCGTCGTCATATACACACATAAAAACCGCCAAACTATGAACCGCCTTAATACATGCACACAAAATATTCCACATACAAACATCCACGGTCAGGCAGACCGACAGACGGACAGACAGATAGACATACACATAATGTAAACAAAACCTCCTAATGTAAACAAAAAACTCATAATGTAAACAAAAAACTCCTTATGTAAACAAAAAAAACACAAATTTCCAAGAATTTAACAATTTTCAAATTTTAATTACCCAAATTTAACAATTTCAGCAACAATTTAACAATTTCAGCCACAATTTAACAATTTCAGCCACAATTTAACAATTTTAATCGGCGCCCGAATGAACATTCCCCTACTACTAGTATCTTTTACAACATTGGACAATTCCACCTCGTATCCCTCTTTTAAAAAAATTGTACATGTCGATATCGGTTATTAGCTCTAATTCAATGTTTGTATGCTTAAGCATAGCATCCCAAGATAGCCCCGGAGCAGTATAGTATTGACAGGGGTCCAAGCTATAAATTTTTTTACAGACATTTCTAAAATTTTCAAAAATATCCGTTAGGAGAAGTACATCTGTTTTCAAATACAATTCCATATAATCTTTCAAAGTTTTGCAGTTAAAAATTGTCCAGACTTCATTCGCATGCGCATAGTCTTCAATAGAACATTCTTTGTTATTAAGTTTATTAAAGAAATCTTTTCTAGATGGAAGTTGTGTTTCATTAAGTTTTTCAAAAGAATCAAGATAATCATAGGGAAAAACTCCTTTCCTCCTTATGAGATTAAATTCTTGGCTTGTTTGAAATTGTGCTCTAATAGTATGAAAATTGTTGACGGTAAGATTATTTGCCAACGATTCCAAACTATCGGCCATAAAACGCATTGTATCAAGAAACCTAAGTTCAAGATCTGTACCATCACTCATAGTAATAAATTGAGATAGAGATATATATAACTCTTTATTTAACGGAAGGACTTTTATATTTGTCGCAACCTTACTTAATTCTTTCACAAAAAGATGAGAATCATAGGATGAATAGTTATGAAAATAAATTGGAATGAACTTGGGTACTTGATAACTTAGGTTGCATCTGTTATGCGCAGCACCTCGATATTTACCGCTTATATGACAATGATCTCTCACACGATCATTATTTAAGTATTGTCCACATATGTGACAATTTATCGCATTGTAATATGTTACATTTTCTTCATCTGTCAAGTTATCCATTTCAATTGTTTTTGTGAGATAATTGTTATATATATCTTGACAATCTTGATTCAAAAATGTAACAAATTTTTCAGAAGCATCTTTACCCGTATAAATTCTCAGCTTATCCAATTTATTGTCATGCTTACACTTAATAAAATAACTGAATGCGCAGGGTACATGTGACTGATTTAATTTAGTTTTACTACTTACATTAAAGTCTATCTGTTGCAAAACGCATTCAAAATCGGCGTATACAACAAAAGGGACGTCAATTTTTCTATGGTGGCTTTTGAACCGCAGTATGGAGTCTTCTGCCTTTGGCATTGTGGTAACTATTTTACCACATTCCATTTTATGTTTCTCCATAATATTTTCAAGATGGGTGTATTGCAGACAGCTGTTGCAAAATAAGAGTCGTTCACAATGTGTGGTTGTTTGCCTTTTTAGTAGTCTGTAAGACATCAAACACGCGTATTGTATTATTTAATTTTAAATACTTTCCAATATATTACTTACTTTGAAATATCTTTTATAAAAATATAGTGATGCCCATCCACGTTTTCCAATAGCAATAAGTTAACATGCTTGGTTTTCTCATTTTGGGTTATATAAAATGGTCCAATTAGCTCATCACTCTCGTCGTCATATCCAAATACATTCACACTAACATCATTCCGCCTTTCAAATTCCTTAATATATTTTAGTGACATCGGAAATGTCAAATTTGAAAAATCAATTGTAGTTCCATCTTGAAGCGAAATTATATTAGCACTAATATCTTCAATGTTATATGAAGAGCATCGATTCGGAAAATTGATAGCCGAGGTACTCATTGCCGCAATTAAGGCCCACTTAAAACAGTAATTATCACTATTTTCAATGTTAATGCAAGCACCACGACTAGCAAGCTTCTGCGGGGTGATAATCCAATGAGCTCCTTTTACTAAAGAAGATTTATTAATATTTAGTTCAGCTCGAACTATGCGAACAAGAGTCCATCCGGAATCTCTTTCCTGAAACTCAGACATTTTATTTTGAATTTCTGTGACCTGCTTACAGAAAAATTCGTTCACGTCATCTGCTCTAGTCAACAAGCTCATTTTTGCTGTATGTACTATTATAATTATTTCTAATTCTTCGCCCACAATTTTTAGATATTCTGCAACTATGCTAATATTAAATTTCAATATAGTATGTTGCTTCAAATGGTATTCAAGCCTCTCTATAAAAGTCGATTCATTTTCGACAACAAAATCTTCAAAGAGAAGTTGATCCTTTTTATTTTGTATTCCATAAGAAATAATATTGTTTTTAAATGCTTTTCTGATCTCATAATATTTCATACACTCTCCATCAATGTTGATATTATTTGTTGAGCTATTTCCAAAATCCTGTAAACCTTGCTGTTGTTGTTGTTGTTGTTGAGGGTGATGTTGTAGTGTTTGGTGTTGGTCAGTATTTGGATACCAATGTATTGGAGTAGGAAGTTGCTGCAAATTTGGGTACCATTGCATGGGAGTAGCACTTTGCTGCCAATACATTTGTAGTTGTGGTTGTTGTTGTTCTTGATGAGGATATTGCTGATGAGCATATTGCTGATGAGGATATTGCTGATGAGGATATTGCTGATAAGTATATTGTTGATGACGATATTGATGTTGTTGTTGTTGAAGACATTGTAGTTCTTGTTGTTGTTGTTGTTGTTGTTGTTGTTCTTGATAAGGATATTGATGCTGTTGTTGTTGAGGATATTGTAGTTGTTGTTCTTGATGAGGATATTGTTGATAAGGATATTGATATTGTTGAGGATAAGTGAATTCTGTGTTATTCAGTGGTAGTGGTCGTTCTTGATTTACGACCACTTGATCCTCTACACCATGATTTTGGATGTGATCCAAAAAGCATTTTTTGTATTTATATACCTTTTTACACACATTGCACTCATAAACTAAAGAATTCATTGTATTTAGTTTATACAATATTTACTATATATTTTTAATATTATTATTATTTTTAATATTTTTTATTCAAAAGTCACTTTGATTATTTACGTATTAAAAGCGAAATTATTGAGGATTTGACACTTGTAGAGACAATGCTTTATTTGCTGCTAGAATAGAAAACTTCTCAATTTATACGAGTTACGATTAAGTCATATGCACAATGTAAAATCAATAGGCAGAGACAAATGTCAGCAAGCAGTGAAAATAACAACCAATCTTTGACAATCCTCAATATCACAAACTTCAATTTCTTTACAAAAGAAGTGAAAAGAATGAATAAATACAACACGCATAAATTGTATATTTTATTCATTTCTTCAAAGTATTTACACATTTTAAAAAAAATCAAACAACAACAACAACAAAAACAAAACATTGATATCTCACCAGCATACATAATTACTTTCTAAAATATCCTTCCATGTCCCCAGCTAAAAAAACGAATATTACAAACAAAAAAAAGTAATGCCGAGTGCACACTATGATATTTTGTGACATCGCAACAGTGTGCCCTAGTGGTAACGTTTATCATTTCCGTTTTGTATTCCATATAAAAAATAAAATTAAAAAAAAAATAAAAAAAATATAATGTGAAAGGCGTTGCACACATTTTAAAAAATGATTAGAACACAAGAAAATGTCAGATTTGTACTCGGCATTGCACATATACATATACGACTACTTACCCATCTGCCAACGCTCAAGTTATTGTAAAAACATACACAAATACACACGTATGAGCATAACGTTGGCTCCCATGATCACGCATCTCTAATTCCCTTTGACATTCATAAATATCTTACACTTCAATTTTTCCAACCTTCAAATAAGTTCATAAATTACATATTTCGTTTACCTCTTCAAACTCTTTAAATATAGGAAATTAAAAAATCAAACTAAATAAAACCAACAACAAAAAACATTCATAGATTTCCCACAAGCATACATAATGTCTTTTTAAAATAATCTTCCATGACCACCAGCTAAAAAAAGAATATTGCAAAGAGACAAAAGCAACATTTTTTCTCTATGCACACACGCACTTACACTCTAAAATCATAAACCTGCTTCAACCGCTTAACAAACAAAAAAAAAAAAAAAAAAATTCCATTCAAAATTAAAATTAAAACAAAAACCTACATAAAATCCTTCGTACCTACATAATTAACTATGTACATCGACGAACGGATATCAAACCATGCTTATCTCACAAACCATATATTTTATTCATGTCTTCGAACTCTTTAAACATAGGAAAAAATAAATAAAAAATCAAACTAAATAAAACCAACAAAAAAAAAACATTCATAGATTCCCACACAATTTCTTTCTCAAGTACCCTTCCGCAACCGCTTAACAAACGAAAAAACATACTACGTACAAACAAAAGAATATTACAAAAAAGTAAACTATGCACACACGCACACACAATATAAGATCATAAACCTGCTGCAACCGCTTAACAAACGAAAAAACATACTACGTACAAACAAGCCCCACGTGCCTACATAATTAACTATGCGCATCGGCGAACGGATATCCAACCATAAAATTAAAACAAACACACATCGACGGGCCGACATCAAACTACCCTTTTCTACGTACAAACCGTCCATAACCCTCGTCACTTCACACCATTGACAGTAATTACCTTAATATGTAAATTTTAGCCCATAAATTACAAAATTTCGATTTTAATTACCCAAATTTGACAATTTTACTTGCTGGGGCTCATACATTCTACTACTACTATATGCAAAAAAACCTGAATATAATATTGTACTACGTGGTCCAATCGAGATGAAACAGACTAGTTACATTATGGTCCATGTAATGCAGTCATGGATCATATCGTTTTCACACAAGCATTCAATGCAATATGGAGTAGTTTTGGGGTTAGGCCGATGTAATGGGATCATTTATTCCAACCCTAGGACATAAAACTCCTTTTTTCACATATTTGGAGTTTTGGCGTATTCCTACTCCTCTTTGGAGTATTTACATACATGTATGGAATAGTCGCATTATCTGCAAACAATATACAAAACTATACATACATAAGTATATATTATGGCTTCTGTGAAGCACTTTGGTAAGGCAAAAAATTATGGCTTTTTGGAAGCTGAATAAATTGCTTCTAGCTGGCTCATCTCGCACAAAAAAAAATATCCTTATTCATGCGCAACACCAAGTGATTCTCTAACATTATCTCCCTTACTCGCGGTCTCCACCTGACATAAAATAGCTAACTTTAACATTAACTTCTGAGAATTGTTAAGTGGTGAGTATCAATATACTATACAATCTTGTGCAAGACCATTTGCACAAGATTGTGAATTGGGCTATAGTTTTTATGTACTCAGATGCAAAAGTTACTAGCTTAAATTTTTTTTTTACTTTTTCCTCTATTTTGTTAGAGAGCCTGCCTTATGTTAGTGCTTTTCAGAAGCAGTTTTCGAAGCTTTTGTGATCAAGTAAACAGTACATTGCTTCCCTCAGTTGTTAGTGCTTCCAAACCAGATTTTTTTTTTTTTGCTGGGTAGTTACTGTCTAGCCGCATGGAAAAATTATATGGTTTTGAGAAAATCGATGAAGAATGTTTTTTTTATTTGTTTTATAAAAATACACCATGGTATATTTTCTTTAATAATAAAAGTAATAGATACATATGTTTTTATTTGAACTTACGGGCCTGACCCACGATGTCGACAAGAAACTTTCTATAGCTTACTTGCCGACATCGCGCGTCAGACCGTTAAAGTTTCTAAACTTTTTACCCTCGACGTGAATAATTAGGATGTACAGAAAAAGACAAAAATGTTTGTTGCCGCTTATACCAATCATCACAACAATATTGTTCACTTCCTTTCAAGTAGTTCCAATGAGTGCATTTATTAAGAGAAATATACAATGGGAAAAGAACTTTATATATCCTAATATATTCAAGATATCGAAAAACTGAAAACAAATTTAAGAAATGTACACATTAATCATATTTAATCGATCAATAACTAAATTTTTTGAATGTTCCATGCGGGGAACCAGTAACCGTCCGACTATTACATATAAACAAAAATTTAACTATACAAATCTATTCACCCCTATCGTGAACAGTTTTTCCTTCGAAATATTTTCCCTTTTCCCCAAATTGCAATCGTGAATAATTTTTCCCCTAAAATGTGTTCCCTTTCTTGATTCTCCTTATCGTGAATAATATTTTTCACATGGATTTTTTCACTTTTCCCTTCGTTTTGTTCACTTTATTTTTGCAGGCGAACTGAATTAATACACTGCCAAGTTTTAATATTATACTAGCAATTATATGTTAAAACTTATGAATAACTATTTTTAGGACAAGATCAATAAATAATGTGCACGATTAATAACAATAATTCTTTGGAACACATTTTTTCATTGAATATGAATCTCTTTGGTTCACATGCCGTAAATTTGATGGCTGTTGTATACTAAAAATTTTTTTGCACGGTGCCGGAAACTATTAAAAACACAACTAAACACTCTATAACATTTCATTTGAAACCCAAAATATGTTTATTTCTTATTATTAAACGTAATATGTTTGATTTTCAATTAATTTTGAAGCTTTAAAAGTCTTCTTCCCTTTTTTACATTCACTACGCATTGATAGCGGGAACAAACGTTCCCATAAAATTCACGATTGAGAATTTCCCTTCATGGGGAATGAAAATTTCATGGGAACAAAAATTTCACATTTTATTCACGATATGGGTGATTAATTTTATTCACGTTTAAAAACAATCGGCTATGTTCTGTATTTCACGTGAAATTACATCGTTGGGAAATTGTTGTTATAAATACATATTTCCAACAATTCTATGAAAATTCCACACGTTTTAATTTCCCGTGGAATACATAAAACATACCCTTATATTTTTCTGGCATCAAACTTAAATAAATGCAATATTAGTAGTATATTTATGGGCATTCTGGCACACGTGTATTTTCTCCATAAGGATCATTCTAATTAGAATAGTTATGGGCATTCTGGCACACGTGTATTTTCTCCATAAGGATCATTCTATTAGAAAAAATTCTAATTGGATCTAATTAGAATAGTAGATTATTCTAGTTAGATCTAATTAGAATGATCTACTATTCTAATTAGTATATATGTATGTGCATTCCAATACATGTATTTTCCCATAAGGACGGATATTCCAATACATGTATTTTCCCATTAGGAAGGATATTCCAATACATGTATTTTCCCATAAGGACGGATATTCCAATACATGTATTTTCCCATTAGGAAGGATATCCCAATACATGTATTTTCCCATTAGGAAGGATATTCCAATACATGTATTTTCCCATTAGGAAGGATATTCCAATACATGTATTTTCGCATAAGGACGGATATTCCAATACATGTATTTTCTCATAAGAAAGGATATTCTAATACATATATATTCCTACAACAAAGTTAACTTCAAATGAAAATATATATTTTTCTCATAAAAAGTTTAACGAAGACATTTTCGTAAATGGAACAATTCGAATGAGATTCTCATTTGAGTAATTTTATTAAAATGAGAATTCGATTGACTCACAAATATGTATATAAAAGACCAATTAGAAATTAGTTTTAGTTATTGTTATTCAAAGATCCTTGAAATTACATTCAACAACAATGGTAAGAATGAAGTTTAACATAACATTAGAATTTTTTTATTTATTATATGAAAGTTTAAGAAATACATATAAAATTTAACTAATTTTTTTGTTTGTTTTTAGATCTATCAACAAATAATTAACATTGCGCAAGGAATAAAATCTGAATACACAAAAATTGATGATATTCCCTTAAATGAACCTTACAAGATTTTAAATTTTGAATGGAAGGTTACACAATATGGATCCAAAGTTATTGCATATTTAAACAACAATAAGTGGTTTTATCTTCCGCAAAGAATCGTTAAATATTTAAACAGAGAGGATCCTTACTTATCAAAAATGAATGACAAAATTTGGACAATTATTTACAAAGGACGTCAATCACCAAATGGTTCAGCAATATTCGAACTAAACTATAGCTAAATTTTTATTTGTCATAAGAAATTTTATGTAGTTACACAATTTTTAAAACAATAAATATATTTAGAAAAGTGAAGTGACCCCTATTATTTATTGATTTTTGTTTTTATGTTAAACATGCACATGCACGTTAACAAAGTGAATTTGAAATCCATTTCAGGAAAATTTAGTTCAAAAAAATTAAAATAAAATGCATATATTTCAAATTCATTTAAATTTTATGAAAATGAGAGTTTATGCTTAAAATAAGTTATCTTATTTATTTTCATTTTAAGAAAAAGGATAGGACATTTAAAAATTTGATGAAAGTTAAACATGCATGTACAAGACATGAAATTTAAACATGCATGTGCAAGACACATGGTCATATGTATATGTATGCATTACAAGTTTTATTACTTTTTGCACTTATATAGAAATTTTCAAAATTCTCACCAAAAAAATAAATTACATGAAAAAATATTCCTATAAGGAAGGATATTTCCATTGCATGTAGTGCGTAAGCATGCTTTTGCATGCTTTTTCATGTCACAGCATTTAGATGTACTTTGCTTTACTCTAATTTTCATTTTAAGAGAGAAAAAAAGGATAGGACATTTAAAAATTAACATGCACATGCAAGACACATGATATTAAGTATTTTTAAAGTATTAAGAACGAGAGACATGCGTATGCATGCTTTTTGCGCGTGTAGATTTACGTGGGTGCGTTGGTGAAATTTACATTTTATTTGTTCTGAGAAAAAGGGTATGCGAAAAACTGATTACAAAAAAATATATTTCATGAAGGACAAACAAATATAATTTTCATTTTTAAGAAAAAGTATAGGACACTTAAAATTTAATGAGTGTGAATACTTTGCTTTTACATACCGCTGTATGTATGCATGTATGTATGTATGTGCATGCGTTAAAAGAAAAAAGGTATGCGAAAAAACTATTTTAAAAAAAAATATATTTCTATGAAGGACAAACAAATATTTTTCCTTTATTGCTTAAACTCTCTAATTTACAACATCATAAATGTAGATAAATATGAAGATTTTCCAATTACAGGTAATTTTCTATAGATGAATGTATGCATATATTGCGTGTAGAAAAAAGTATAAAATAAAACATTTTTCTAAACAAAATTCTAGTCTTGTGACATTATTCAAAAACGAAGTGTTGTGTGAAAAAAAAAAGAAAACTCGAAATTTTTATTGTTATATACATATGTGTATAGATTTAAATATTTTTATTTCATAATAGGTAAGTTAAATAATTTTAAAAATAGTAAGCATTGATTTCTAACGTTTAACGTTTTACACAAACAGTCTGTAAATTTGTTTTATACATTTTTAGTATATTTAAAAACGTTTATACAAAAATAAAATGATATCGAATTTAGAATGCAAAGAATGCAAAAGAGCTTTCCTAACTGAGGAAAATTACAGAGAGCACGAACGAAGTCATGCTTCAAGCTCCAGTCGTGTAAAGCTTGTAAAAAGTGCGTTTAAAAAAAGACTTGTGACACTTGTTTACATAAACGACAACGAGGAATGCCTCCTCCCAGAGGTGTTTATGAAAGAAGCTGTGGAGTCATTAAAAAAAGAAGTTGACTACTTTTTAAAAAATAATGGTGCTCTAAAATATAATATGGAGATGTATGGCTTATATGCTTGTCCCAAAATGAGCGACCTAGAAAATACACCAATAGAGGTAAAACATTTCCAAACCAAAATGAAAGAAGTTTTCGATATTGATGAATTCACAAATGAATATTTCACTAATATTCAAAATATATTAACAAAGATGGAAGAGTTTCAAGAGCGGGATAGTGGTTGGACTCTAGTTCAACTTTTAAAACTTCACCTGAACTTAAATAAATATCAACCACTGAAAGGTTCTAGTTTTATAGCTCTCCCGCCTAAACTGATGTCAAAAAAAGCATGTATAAATGTACAAAATGATGATAATTTTTGTTTCAAATGGGCAATTTTATCAGCGAACTACGAACTAGTATTTATGGGATCAACATTGCTGATGAGATAATAAATCTAAATGGATTTTCTTTAAATTTTAGGGGGTTATGCTTCCCACTTAAAATAAAAGATATACACATTTTTGAGACCAATAATCCTAATATTAGTATAAACGTTTTTGGCTATGAGATGGAAAAAGACTTAGTTGTTGGCCCATATTACAAAACAAAAGCAATAAAATCTAAGCATATACAGCTATTGTTTTTACAGAAAGATAATGGAGGAAATATAGTTTCACACTATGTATATATCAAAAATATTTCAAGGTAAATGTGATTATTATAAAAAAAAAAAAAAAAAAAAAAATCATAATAATTATATGTTTAATTTTTATATTTATTTTACATAGATTGATTCGATCACAACAAACTAGCCATCATGGAAGCATTATTCTCTGTGATGACTGTTTACAGAGTTTCCATTATCAACAAGACTTAGAAAAACATCGACAGCATTGTAAAAGACAGATTTCTTATGCCCCCCAACAAGATAAGTCAATATTAGAATTTAATAATTATAATAATAGTATAAATGTACCTTTTGTAATATACGCTGATTCGGAATGCATATTTGAAAATATTCAAACTTGCATTCCGCGTGGTGATGTTTCGTCAACAACATTAGTTGATAGACATATTCCCTACGCAATGTCGTATTTTATTAAATGTAGTTTTAATGACAAATTAAACAAGTTACGTACCTTTAAAGGATTAGAATCGGCTAAACTATTTATAGAAACTTTAATTCGGGATATAAGAGATTTAAATAATAATTATTTGACAAAAGTAAAACCATTGACCCCATTAACTGAAGTGGAAAATTTAAACTTCCATGCTAATAATATATGCCACATTTGCTCTAAAATAATTTTAGATGAATCAAAAGTTAGAGATCATTGTCATTTGACTGGTAAATATAGGGGGGTTGCACATAGTTCTTGTAATCTTAATTATAAAGTACCGAAATTTGTCCCGGTTATTTTTCACAATTTTTCTAGTTATGGCTGTCACTTATTTGTGAAGGAGCTAAATAATATAAATGATGGTCCAATTAATATCATTCCACTCAATAAAGAGCTATATATATCACTCTCTAAAACCATAAGCGACAACAATAATGGTAATATAGAAATTCGATTTTTAGATTCCTATAGATTTTTACAATCAAGCTTAAATGATTTAGTTAAAAATTTAGGTAAGCAGGATTTGAAAATAGTTAAATCAATGTTTGGTGAAAATGAAAGTAAATTTAATTTACTTGTTAGAAAAGGTGTCTTTCCATATAGTTATTTAAATTCTATCGAAAAACTCAAAGAAACTTCTCTACCGAATATTGAGAATTTTTATAATAAATTAACAGATGAAGATTGTTCTCAAGAAGATTACACACATGCGAAAGAGGTATGGAGTACTTTTGAGTGTACAACTTTAGAAGATTATTTAATTTTATATTTGAAAACTGATGTCTTGTTATTAGCTGATGTTTTCGAAAACTTTAGATTTCTTTGCAATGATATTTATAAACTAGATCCTTGTTATTACTATACCGCTCCAGGATTTTCTTGGGACGCAATGTTAAAAATAACAGATATTAAATTAGAGTTATTGAGCGACATAGATATGATTTTATTTATACAAAAGGGTATAAGGGGAGGAATAGTACAATGTTCTCAACGACATGCCATTGCAAACAATAAATATATGAGTGATTACAATGAACATCTTCCATCTAAATATTTAATGTATTTAGATGCAAATAATTTATATGGTTGGGCAATGTCTGAAGCTGTACCAGAAGGTAATTTTGAATGGGAAACAGACATTGAAAATTTTTGTTTGGATACTATACCAGAAGATTCAACTACTGGATATATATTAGAAGTAGATTTGACGTATCCAATAGAAATTCATGATATTCATAATAACTTACCATTTTGTAGTGAAAATAAAAATCCTCCAAATTCTAAGGAAAAGAAATTAATTTCTGATTTAAATGATAAAAATGAATATGTAATACATTACAAAAAACTTACAACAATGTTTAAAACATGGGTTGAAGTTAAAAAAAATTCACCGAATTTTGAAATTTAAGCAATCAACATGGTTAAAGCCATATATTTCGTTAAACAATTTACATAGAACTAATGCAAAAAACTCTTTTGAAAAAAATTTCTTTAAGTTACTAAATAATGCTGTCTACGGTAAAACGATGGAAAACGTTGACAAGCGTAAGAATATAAAAATTGTTAATCGGTGGGAAAGCATTGGAAAGAAAATGGGAGCTCATGCCCTTATTGCCAAACCAGAATTTCATTCCTTTAGCATATTTCAAGAAAACATGATAGCAGTGGAGCTAAACAGAAGTTATTCGTTTTATAATAAACCCATTTATTTAGGATTTACAATCCTAGAACTTTCAAAGTGGAAGATGTATAACTTTCATTATGATTATATGTTTTTAAAATATAACATCAAAGCAGATCTAAACTATATGGATACAGATTCGTTTATATACATAGTAGAAACTGATGATTTTTATAAAGATATAATAACCGATATTGATACACACTTTGATACATCAGATTATGAAGCGAATAATAAGTTTGGTATTCCACAGAAAAATAAAAAAATATTAGGTATGATGAAGGATGAAAATAATGGTAAGTTAATGAAGGAATTTGTGGGTCTAAGAGCAAAAATGTATGCATTCAAAACGATAGATATGAATGAAATCAAAAAGGTTAAGGGCATTAAAAGTAATATAACTAGAAATTTAAGTCTATTAGATTATAAAAACTGTTTATATAATAAGAAAATATATTATGGAAATATGTATATTTTTAAATCCAAACTTCATGATTTATATACTTCTCTAATAAATAAGATATCTTTAAGTTATCTAGATAATAAAAGGATTGTATATAATAATGTAAATACACTTGCTTGGGGGCATTACAAAGAAGAATTTATCAATGAAAGAGATGATGATTTTGTAATGGAAATTTATAATAGAGATAATCAAAACACAACTAATTGTATTATAGATCAATTTTTAAATGATGATGACGATATTTTTATGCAAATTGAATGTTAATTTTATTTATTTATTAAAATTTTGTTTTATAAATTCAAATTATATTGTAATTCAAAACGACATCGTTAATTAATAAGAAAAATATAAATAAACTTTAACGTATCCGTTTGTGGATATATTTATATAAATATTTGTTTGAATTATTTTAAATTACATTTATTAACTAAGAATTTTAAACATAGGTGACCACAATTAAATGTATTAAAGTTTTGTTTTCGCTCATAATTATATTTAATGGGTATCTTTAAATAATTAACAAGTTCAATTGGAGGTTGTAAGTTTCCAAAGCTATCAAAATATTCTTTATAGTTATGATTTTTATAATAGGCTACCCAGTGAGTTCCAGCACCACGAGAGTTATCTAGATTAACAATACCACATTCTTGAACTAATGGTTTTTTAGGCAAACGATCTCGCATAAACACACCTCTAAAATTTTCGAGTTTTTTACCATATTTTATTAAATCTAGATCAGTTAATGGTCGATTGGGTAGGTTATCTAAAAGTTTTTTGGAATCGGTTTATAATACAGTCCATATCCAGATTTATATGGTTTAAGATATAAGCCTTTTCCCATAGCAATTGATTCCATGTGTCTATTATGCCGAGTAGCCTCGGCTAGTTGTTCTTTTCCATTTTTAATATCATTTACAGCCTTAATAATAGACGATCCACCCGTAGCCAAACCGCCAAGTGCGGATAAAGCTGTTAGGATTGGAATTAGTGGAAGAAATCCACCGATTTTGGGCATTGGTATAACTCTCGGTATCACAATATTAGCCCTCTTCTTCCCTTTGAAGTTCGAAGTAATGGATTTTAACGCAATTTTAACATCAGCCTTTAAATTGTCTGGTTTTTCATTTCTCAAGAGGTTAAGAGTATTTTTAACAGCTTTTGAAAACAATTTTCTATCACATGTTTTTTTTCATTTGACTCTTTTTTTTCTGTGACTTTTTAGATTTCTGAATTTTTATATTGTTCATACCTAATCCGAATTTAAGTTTTGATTTCATAGCGTTTGTTACGAACCAAGCGTTAGCCTTTTCTTTGAAATCACTATCTTTAGATTGCACTTGTTGCCAAGCTTTTTCAACTAAAATTTTATCCGCTTTATGTCTCTTATTAATATCGTTTGTTTCTGAATATGTAATATCGTGTTCCCTACACGCTGCATCCAATGAATTTATTCCCTTATCACCTCTTGCTAAACGTTTTTCAAGTTTTGTTCCAGGTCCACAAAACTGATAACCAGGTAAATGTAGTTCAACAGGTAATTTGTTTATTAAGTTGTTTACTAATCCACTACCAATATTATACTGATTATCTTTAACTCCCTTTTTATAGTTTATATTAATTTTTTATTAATTATATGATATGTGTAATGGGATTGACACTATAAACTTAAATGATGAGGTTTCGCTATATAATAAGAAATTTATATCAAAACCAAGTTAGTTATAAAAATGCGATTAGTAAAACAAGCTAAACAAATTGTAGTAAGAAATGCGGATGAAGCACAAGAAAACGAACCGAAAATTAAACATAGTACACTTTTACCAAATTCAATACGAGCATTAATTGTAGGTCCTTCAAATTGTGGCAAAACTAATGTTATGATTAGTCTAATAGAGAGCCCCAACGGTTTAAGTTTTAAAAACATTTACATATATTCAAAATCTTTATATCAACCAAAATACTGTTATCTCAAGGAATTGATACACCCAATAAAAGGAATAAATATTTTTACATTTGCGGAAAACGAGAAAGTTATTAGTCCTACAGAAGCGAACTCACATTCTATCATAATATTTGATGATGTTATTTGTGGAAAACAAGACACTATAAGAGATTACTTTTGTATGGGCAGACATAAGAATATAGATTGTTTTTATTTATGTCAAACGTACACAAAAATCCCTAAACATCTTATACGTGATAATGCGAATATGATTATAATATTTAAACAGGACGAAATGAATTTACGACATATATATAATGATCATGTAATTGGTGATATGTCATTTAAAGAATTTACAAATATATGTAGTGAATGTTGGAAAAATAAATATGGCTTTCTTGTTATCAGTAAGGATAATCTGATAAATAAAGGGCGATATAGAAAAGGTTTTGATGAATTCATAGAACTATAAGTAAGCAGATCTTAAGTAGTTATAATGCAGATTGCAATCAGACATAAAACAGATCATTAGCAGATAAATATCAGTTGCTTAAGCAGATATCAGGCAGATCATTATCAAATATAAAGCAGATTTCAAGCACATATAAAAACAATAACTATGGATAATAAATTGTTAAAGGATATTGTTAAGACAAGAGGAGTATTGAAAGCAAAATTAAAAAAATCTCAAATTAGACAACATAGAACGAGTTAATATTTTAGAAGATACATTCAAACCAATAACTAAACCTTTAAATACGATAATTGGAAAAATTAATGAATATCAAACTGATGATATATTGAATGATACATCTAAGTCCATAACCAAACCTTTGAATAAAATAATAAAAAAAGATGATGATTATAACTCAGATGATTATCAATCTAATGATAACATAACAGATCCACAACTTCCACCACTACCATCCGACGACAGTTCAAACAATTTTGATGATGCAATAGATTATAACCAAGTTACTGAAACTGATTTGAAAAAATATCCATTAGCTGAAAATATAGAAATACTCCTCAATAATAAAACAATAGATAAAATTTATGGTTTCAACATAGATGAAAGCGGAAATTGGCGATATGCAAATAATGAATTAAATTTTAATGCTGATAACTCTATTCAAATAGGGAATTCAACGTGGAAAATGACTCCAGGATTATTTGAATTAGTTTTCCATTCAAAGCCTCTACATTATAATAAAAATGATTTAAGAAAATATAAAGAAATTTTAATAAGTACCAATGCTCACAAACGTCAATATCAATCAAAAAGTCAAATTAAAGGTACACGAGCTTATAAATATATTCGTATAATAAAAAATTTATTTAATACTAAACCAAATATTCTAACGAAAGGTAGTGGATTTTCGTTAAAGACTATTGATAATCGTAGATCTAGTTATATATATTGGAATGACACAAATGAATTAGTTGACAGATTACGTTTACTTATTTCATCAGAAAGTGTTGGTCATAATAATCACAATAACGAAATCATTTCCATTATTGAAGAATTGAAAGAAGCTGATATAATATATTAAACTAAAATGACTTATATAAATAAGTTTGGAGAAACGTCCTTCCGACATAATCTAAATGACTCAAAGTTAAAATTATATAAATATAATTTGCAATTGAATAACATAACGAAAGATATAGAAAAACTGGATAATATAATTAAAACTATTAACAAACAACGTGAAGAACTTAAAAACGATTATAATTCTCAATTAAACATTATCAAAAGGGATGTTAAAGTATTACAAGAATTAATTACAAAAGGAATCAATGAAAATGTTGAAGCTATTGAAAAAATAGTGAGGAATCAAATAAGTTATGCAAATGAAGACTTTTCAAAGAATATCGAAGAGAGATTCAATACACTTGAGGATTTTATATTTAAATCGATGAAGAGAAATGATGTAAACGTTGAGGTAAAAAAACGAAAACTTGAATTTCCTAAAATTAAAGGATAAAAATTTTATATAAATATTTGACACTCATATCTGAATGCTTAATAGTAAAGAATCTTATTTCAAAATGAACTTAGATAAAAGAGAAATAGTTGATGAACTTCATAAGCAAGCACGAAAAAATTTTAAACGACGACGGGTTATCATAAAAGGAATCGATGATTTATGGAAAGCAGATTTGGTTGAGATGGGAAACTATGCAGCATATAATAACGGCCACCTTTATCTCTTAACAGTAATAGATTCTTTTTCAAAAAAAGCTTGGGCTATAGCAGTGAAAAATAAAACTGCACTCAACATAACGAACGCCATGAAAAACATTTTCATAAAAAGCAATCGTAAACCAAAAAATTTACAAACAGATGATGGTAAGGAGTTCTTCAATAATCAGTTTCGTCACTTAATGCAATTGAATCAAATCAACCACTATTCAACATATAGTGTTCTGAAAGCATCCATCATAGAAAGATTTAACAGAACTCTTAAAGGAATGATGTGGAAGGAGTTTAGTTATCAAGGAACATATAAATGGTTAAACATATATAAGAACCTTGTAGAGAAATATAATAATACTTACCACAGAACAATAAAAATGTCGCCCAATGAAGTAAATTCATCAAACGAAAAATTTTTATTGGATACAGCTTACAACAATTTAAAAGTATTTACAAAACCAAAGTTCAAAGTGAATGATAATGTTAGAATAAGTAAATATAAACATATATTTGAAAAAGGTTATACACCAAATTGGACTACTGAAGTATTTACGGTTAAAACTATAAAAAATACTAATCCAAATACATATATATTAAAAGATTATCAAGGACATGAAATTAAAGGAGGGTTTTATGAGTCTGAATTAATGAAAACTAGATTTCCTGAAACTTATTTGGTTGAAAAGGTTTTGAAAAGGAAAAGCAACAAAATTTATGTTAAATGGCTTGGTTTTTCTTCAGAACATAATTCTTGGATTAATACAAGTTATGATTAATAATAAAAACTGTGAAAAATTTAATAATTAACTTAATCATTCATGAACCACTAAAATGTCAATTACATTAACTTTAAACGGAGACTCTTCGCATCTTGTCGCAAACTATTTTCCGCCAATTGAACTAAATGAAAATTATGTTTGTGGCTTAATAAGTTTTGATACATATCATTCAATTCCAAATGTAGATGTTGAAAACAATTTATTTCATATTGGAAATCATGAAATAACAGTTCCAGTTGGGTCATATGAATTAACTGATATAGCTGAACTACTAAAAATTAAATATCATGATATGAATCCAACCGGTTCTCTTGATGTACGAGCAAATTATAATACACTACAAACATGTATAAAAAGCACTTCTGATTCAATTTACTTTAATAAAAAATCCTCAATTGGATCATTATTAGGCTTTAGTAGAAAAGTACTAGCACCTGGAATAGAACATTACTCCGATAAAACGATAGATATAACCAAAATTAATACAGTAATCGTTGAATGCAATATTGTATGCGGTTCGTATATAAACAACATGTCTACGCATATTTTACATCAGTTTTCGCTTAACGTTAGTCCTGGATATAAAATAACAGAGACTCCAACCACTGTAATATACTTACCTGTAAATTCAAGAACAATAAATAATATAATTTTGAAAGTTGTTGACCAAGACGGAAACTTAATAAACTTTCGCGGTGAAAAAATAACAATACGATTACATTTAAAGCCTATGAAAGAATGATAATATACAACAAAAGTGATCTATCGAATGATTTAACATTTATTCAATCACCATCAGCCGAAGACGAAGGTGAAAATTCATCAAATTTTTGCAAAAAGTTAAAAATACAATACTATAAAAATAATAAACATCGAAAGCCTAAAAAAGCTAACGTTTTAAATAAAACTAATCAGCATTTTTTAAAAAGTTTAGGATTTAAATTAAAATAATAAAATTAATCACGTAGTTACAACCAAGGAAAACAAACAAATGAGTAGTATAATTAATATATTGCAAAAGCCTCAAGTGGATAATTCAATTATCAAGAAGGAGTACCACAGTTATACATCATATTTACAGTCATTTAAAAATAATGATGAAATTCGTATATCAATTCAAAACCAAGATTTGTATGTTTTACCAAGTGAAAGTTTTCTATATATATCGAAGGTCTTGCAACAAAGGAAGATTCAACAGTTTCTACATCCATACGTCTCTTAAACAATTGTATGGCACACCTATTTGATGAAATTCGTTATGAAATTAATGGTATAGAAATTGATCGCACACGTCATTTGGGTATTGCAACAGAATTAAAAAACTATGTTTCGTTGAATAAATTTGAAAGTGATAGTCTACTAAATGCAGGATGGTCACCATTTAACAATGATAGTCTTATACCCGAAAATTGATATTTTAATTTTTGTGTACCACTTAAATTACTACTTGGATTTGCCGAAGATGTTCACAAAATAATAGTTAACTCTAAGCATGAATTGATTCTGTTACGATCTAAAGATGATAAGCAAGTTTTTAAATCTCAACTATCAACTGAAAAAACCAAGTTAACAATTTTAAATATAACTTGGAAAGTACCACACATTCAACTTGCTGATGCATACAAATTGCAGATATATAAAACAATAAATAACCGTCATCCATTAAGTATATGTTTTAGAAGTTGGGATATGTATTATTATCCTTCACTTCCAGAAAGTACAACAGTTTTGTGGAATGTTAAGCTAGCTGCTCACAACGAAAGACCACGCTTCCTATTGTTAGGTCTTCGAAATAATGACAACAAGTTTCAACATTGTGATTTAAGTGATGTAAAAGTACACCTTAACTCTGATACATATCCTTATGATGATCTAAATCTTAAGTTTGATAGAAATCGTTTTGCTATTCTATATGACATATACTTAAAATTTCAACAAAGTTATTATTCACGCAACACCCAACCATTATTAACACCAGAAAACTTCAAAACTATGGCGCCAATAGCTGTCTTGGATGTTACACATCAAAATGAATTAGTCAAAACTGGACCAATCGATATTAGAATTGAACTGAAGACTTCAAAAAATATATTACCTAATACATCTGCGTATTGTTTAATTATTCATGATAAAATATTTGAATATATTCCACTAACAAACGAAATTAGAAAATTGATATAACTTTATTTTTAGTTAGTTTAAGAGACTAATAATTATAGATATACATAAACTAAAAAGTACTTGTATACAATTTATATAAATGTTAACTGTAATAACATTATTGTTTATTCACAAACATTTGGTCTACATACTCAGTCACACTTATTTGTAAGGATGTTACTCAACGATATATATGATTTTTAAAAAGATGTTCACACATTGTCTCCAACGAAGATAGATATAAACTGATTAATATTCAATCACATCTCGAAGAAGTAAATAACTTAAAAACAACGAAAAACAAATTTGGAGAGCATTATGAAGATTGTTCATGGTCTAATGAGAATGAAACTTGTGGACCCGACACTTGTTCATGTTCATACAAAAGAAGACAAAATATGAGAATAGAGGAAGAAGCAAACAAACTAATGAAATTCTATCATAATATATATAATGTCAGTAAATGTAAAAACTGTAATTTTCAAAAAGTTTAGATAAAAATATTTATTTAAAAGAAAAAAAAAACATATTCATTTATTTAATAATAAAAAATGGAAAAATATTTTACATTATTTTATTAACCCATATTTTCGACCCTTCTTAATGCGTCTAAAAGAATTTCATCCTGCCTATCATGTAACAATAAATATGCTGCTACATCCACCGGTGGCAAAACTATTACCTCCCTAATATCGATGGGCTCTTTAATGTTTAAAAATAGATCTTCATCGCCTTCTAATAGATGATGGTAGCTCAAGTGTGTTGCTGTTGATGATTCTGTAATTGCTGTAGGTGTTGCGACTGCTATAGTAGATGTCGATGTTGCGGGCTCAGTAGATGTTGATGTTGATGGTTTAGATTCTCTCATTTCCTTATTTTTGTTAATTATTCTCCTATATAAAGGAGTATCCCAAAATTTTTTAGTTTTTAATTTTATTCCATGTTGATTCAGATAATGGCGTTTTTTGTTTGAACTGTTTGAAAAAGTAACTATTTGACATATTTCACAATATAATTTGTTACTATTCATTTTTAAATATTATTTTAGTTTTTTTTTCACACAACACTTCGTTTTTGAATAATGTCACAAGACTAGAATTTTGTTTAGAAAAATGTTTTATTTTATACTTTTTTTCTACACGCAATATATGCATACATTCATCTATAGAAAATTACCTGTAATTGGAAAATCTTCATATTTATCTACATTTATGATGTTGTAAATTAGTGAGTTTAAGCAATAAAGGAAAAATATTTGTTTGTCCTTCATAGAAATATATTTTTTTGTAATTAGTTTTTTCGCATACCCTTTTTCTCAGAACAAATAAAATGTAAATTTCACCAACGCACCCACGTAAATCTACACGCGCAAAAAGCATGCATACGCATGTCTCTCGTTCTTAATACTTTAAAAATACTTAATATCATGTGTCTTGCATGTGCATGTTAATTTTTAAATGTCCTATCCTTTTTTTCTCTCTTAAAATGAAAATTAGAGTAAAGCAAAGTACATCTAAATGCTGTGACATGAAAAAGCATGCAAAAGCATGCTTACGTACTACATGCAATGGAAATATCCTTCCTTATAGGAATATTTTTTCATGTAATTTATTTTTTTGGTGAGAATTTTGAAAATTTCTATATAAGTGCAAAAAGTAATAAAACTTGTAATGCATACATATACATATGACCATGTGTCTTGCACATGCATGTTTAAATTTCATGTCTTGTACATGCATGTTTAACTTTCATCAAATTTTTAAATGTCCTATCCTTTTTCTTAAAATGAAAATAAATAAGATAACTTATTTTAAGCATAAACTCTCATTTTCATAAAATTTAAATGAATTTGAAATATATGCATTTTATTTTAATTTTTTTGAACTAAATTTTCCTGAAATGGATTTCAAATTCACTTTGTTAACGTGCATGTGCATGTTTAACTTAAAAACAAAAATCAATAAATAATAGGGGTCACTTCACTTTTCTAAATATATTTATTGTTTTAAAAATTGTGTAACTACATAAAATTTCTTATGACAAATAAAAATTTAGCTATAGTTTAGTTCGAATATTGCTGAACCATTTGGTGATTGACGTCCTTTGTAAATAATTGTCCAAATTTTGTCATTCATTTTTGATAAGTAAGGATCCTCTCTGTTTAAATATTTAACGATTCTTTGCGGAAGATAAAACCACTTATTGTTGTTTAAATATGCAATAACTTTGGATCCATATTGTGTAACCTTCCATTCAAAATTTAAAATCTTGTAAGGTTCATTTAAGGGAATATCATCAATTTTTGTGTATTCAGATTTTATTCCTTGCGCAATGTTAATTATTTGTTGATAGATCTAAAAACAAACAAAAAAATTAGTTAAATTTTATATGTATTTCTTAAACTTTCATATAATAAATAAAAAAATTCTAATGTTATGTTAAACTTCATTCTTACCATTGTTGTTGAATGTAATTTCAAGGATCTTTGAATAACAATAACTAAAACTAATTTCTAATTGGTCTTTTATATACATATTTGTGAGTCAATCGAATTCTCATTTTAATAAAATTACTCAAATGAGAATCTCATTCGAATTGTTCCATTTACGAAAATGTCTTCGTTAAACTTTTTATGAGAAAAATATATATTTTCATTTGAAGTTAACTTTGTTGTAGGAATATATATGTATTAGAATATCCTTTCTTATGAGAAAATACATGTATTGGAATATCCGTCCTTATGCGAAAATACATGTATTGGAATATCCTTCCTAATGGGAAAATACATGTATTGGAATATCCTTCCTAATGGGAAAATACATGTATTGGAATATCCGTCCTTATGGGAAAATACATGTATTGGAATATCCGTCCTTATGGGAAAATACATGTATTGGAATATCCTTCCTAATGGGAAAATACATGTATTGGAATATCCGTCCTTATGGGAAAATACATGTATTGGAATATCCGTCCTTATGGGAAAATACATGTATTGGAATATCCTTCCTAATGGGAAAATACATGTATTGGAATATCCGTCCTTATGGGAAAATACATGTATTGGAATATCCGTCCTTATGGGAAAATACATGTATTGGAATATCCTTCCTAATGGGAAAATACATGTATTGGAATATCCGTCCTTATGGGAAAATACATGTATTGGAATATCCGTCCTTATGGGAAAATACATGTATTGGAATATCCTTCCTAATGGGAAAATACATGTATTGGAATATCCGTCCTTATGGGAAAATACATGTATTGGAATATCCGTCCTTATGGGAAAATACATGTATTGGAATATCCTTCCTAATGGGAAAATACATGTATTGGAATATCCGTCCTTATGGGAAAATACATGTATTGGAATATCCGTCCTTATGGGAAAATACATGTATTGGAATATCCTTCCTAATGGGAAAATACATGTATTGGAATATCCGTCCTTATGGGAAAATACATGTATTGGAATGCACATATATATATATACTAATTAGAATAGTAGATCATTCTAATTAGATCTAACTAGAATAATCTACTATTCTAATTAGATCCAATTAGATTTTTTCTAATAGAATGATCCTTATGGAGAAAATACACGTATGCCAGAATGCCCATAACTATTCTAATTAGAATGATCCTTATGGAGAAAATACACGTGTGCCAGAATGCCCATAACTATTCTAATTAGAATGATCCTTATGGAGAAAATACACGTGTGCCAGAATGCCCATAAATATACTACTAATATTGTTCATAACTTAATACATTTGTTTTTTGTTATTTTTAAAATTTCATCAAAAACCAAAAACTTTTGTTTCCCTTTGCTATTGTTTGTTTATACATATTTAAAAACATATGGTTTCATTTTACTGGATTTTACTGGCAAAAATTTGTCCAGTAAAAACTTGCATTTACTCAGTAAAAGAACTGCCATTTTTCTCTCTCAATTCGCCCTCTCATTTACTGGATTTTGTGTACTCGAACGCAATCCAGTAAAAAATAGTAAAAATTTGTAAAAATTTTTGAGTTCTCGAACGCACTTATATTGCCCAACATAATAAAAAAGAAAAACAAACTATTGACGCGTTCATTGACAATATCACCAGAAATACACTAGAACTGTCGTCTCTAACGTATCTCTACTCGCGCATAAAAGGAAAGTTGTCGACATTTTAACTAGTGCAATTGTCGCTGGAGAAAGAGTATTGACATAGAGACATATGGTTCTAGCTTGACTAGAGGGTCACAACAGCAAAAATAATGATTACTACATACACACAAATTCCTTGTCACTACCCTGCAGTGAGACAGGAATCAAGTGTCTTTGTGTCAACACTAAAATTCTAGTGACCATTATAGTATAATAAGCTTTCTTCTATCCTTCAGTAAAAAAGGAAGATAGAAAACAGATATGGTGTATTTTTGGTGGAATTGTCAACAACTTGTCAATATATGTACATACACACATTTGTATATATGTATGTAAATTATAGAAATGTGCCAGTAACTAACTGTCTGATGCGTATGTCTCCATGTTCCCATAAGAATCACGTAGTCATTACCTAGTCAATTGTTTTAGTGTTACTACTAAGTTTTCAATGAGAAGCACATGCTAAATGTCTATAGTACTAAGTATTGTATGGGGTATAGTTATATAGTAGTACTGGTGGCAAAGTAAAAGGCGAGTCAGTACATTTTCACCATCGACTTTTCCTACAGGGTATAACTTTTGTCTACCACTACAATAAAAGTATCTGACACCGACAAACATACAATCAAATATAAAAACGCACACATACATACACACACAAACATCCCATACCATGTTGGCAAGACAAATAACCGAAAAAAGTGTCTTGCCAACATTACTGTTTAGCGTTTCTTTTAGAATATTTCGCTGTAGTAAAACATTTTGAAAAATCTCTCATGTCTTGAAAGGTCTTATAAATGGTTTTGTGCAGGACACTACACTGTAAGGACAACGTTTCTATACAATAACAAGAAAAGCTGTACACACAAGTGTACATACATTCACATACACAGAAAGAATCAAACTCACACACACACATAGCCAAAAAACTATCAGCATGAAAATCCCCAAAATCTCCCCATATGTAACAGGGTTGGCATCAGTTTTGTCTTTTCCCAGTTTTGAATTCCCAAAACAGGACGCAGGCCCAATTACCCTTCTACTCTTATTGTTAGTTCATATTGGAAGATACAATAAATAAATACATACATGTATTAAAAAAAAGAAGTACTATTATTAAAACGAATGGTTTGCTTGCTGCCAATCAAATATGAACTTAACCACGTTAAGCTTCGACGAGTTACTCCTAATTGATCCAATTTAGAGAGAAGAAGATGATGGTTGACCTTATCAAATGCTTTGCTAAAATCCGTATAAATAACATCAGTTTGTTTCTTTTGTGTAAATGCACAATTGACAAAATATGTTAAATAGAGAATACTAGTCGTAGTTGAGCATCCCTTTCTAAAACCATGTTGGTAAGGTGACATTAACGATGCTGTCTCGTGACAGAGAAAATCTGCAATTAATTTTTCAAACAGTTTCGGAATCGCGCTTAATTTAGCAATACCTCTATACATAGTTTGTAATATCAGATTTGTTACCAGACTTATATGGAGGTATTACATATAAACGAGTCTCGCCAAAATACAGGAAAATAGCCATACTTTATCTTCATTTGGAAGATATACAACTCGCTTTCTGCATTCTGTTATGTGTGTTGTTAATCTGTCCTCCATTGTAAAGTGCTGTAAGCAATAGTTGCATAGATAATTCCTCCCCTTAAACTTGCTGGTTTGTTTTCTAATTAATCTATGTATAACAATCAAAACAATCAATTGAAAATAATTTATAAAATTTTTTAAGTTTTATATTACCTTGAAATATCTTTTATCCACACATAATGGGTTGTTGAGCTAATTTCCTTTTGAAGGAAAAGAAGATTGATATGATGCAATTTAACTTCTTTTGTTTTATAATATGGTCCGATAATAATATTCTGTTCCTCATCAAAATGTATGGAGATTTTACGAATTAACGAGAGTTTTTCAAGGGACCGACAGTTCATTATGAATTATCGGGAATTACGATTTATCGGGGTACGAATTATCGGGATTTGACTGTATATACATTTTGTATTCCTCTCACTTTTTTTCACTAAAAAAATAAAAAGTTGCTGCAACAAAAATTGCAAGTCTGGATCAGGGCGTAGTTTACCTCCCACCTCAGCTTTGTAACCAGTTTAATTTTATACCCAACCAAAAAAAATCAAAACTTAAAAACGGGTATAACTCAGGAACGGTAACAGCAAAATCAAAAAAATTTCTTTTATATATTTAAAACTAATTAACTTTTCAACCTACATCATTATTTTTTTAATTTTTATAAAAAATTTAAAGTTATAAAGAATTATTTACAAAATTTATGGAAAAATTACGAAAAATTGTGTAATGTAGGCTACCTAAAAGAACCAATTCATTAAAAACCCATAATTTTTGCACACAAAAATAAAGGTTGGACATTTTTTTAATTATTATTATTATTAAATAATATATTTAAAGGTGTAGCTAATGATTCTGCACATTGCTTTAAAATGCAGCTTGGACCTCCATCAGGACCATGACTTATTGACATCTTGAGGTTTTTTAAGTTAAATAAGATGTCATTACTAAATGGCAAGGTTGTTGTAAATTTAGAGATGGTAAAATTAAGCTTTCATTACAAAAAGCTTTCAGCAAATTGTAATACTATACTTAAATCAAAACAATTCACATAGTACAGACCAAACACAAAAGATCGTGTTTGTCAGAATATTTACAATTAACTTTGGTGTTATTTGCTCATTAATAACACTGTGCTATTTCAAAAATGTAAAAAGCGGGGGACCTGGTGGGTAAACGAAATTCGAGTACGCTGAATTCAATGGTGCTCTTGTTAGGTTAGCTCTTGTTTAAAAAATAATTAAGATTGAAAACTTGGTTAAAAGCACCTAAAATCAAATTTTTTCTCAGTACTATTAATTTATTTTTATATCAATTAAAAGAACGTATTATGGATGAACATAAAACATTTATGAAAAAAAATACGAAAAAAAATTAAAAAAAAATTTAAAAAAAAATTTTTTTATCAAAAAGTTTTCTCAGGACGCAAGTTCATCAATATATGTCTTTTCAGGCGATATATATATCGACATAAAGGTTAATAAGGGGTAGAAAACTAGGAAAAATTGTGATTTTTAGGTATTTTTAACCAATATTTTCAATCTTAATTATATCTTAAACAAGAGCTAACCTAAAAAAATAGTTAATACCATTGGATTCAGCGTAATCGAATTAGGTTTACCCACTGGGGTAAACCTAAAAGCCGGGGACACTTGTTACAAAAAAAGTTTCGAATTCGAGCACAAAGTAATTATCACGTGTAATTAATTTGGCTTACAAAGCGATACGAACTTTAGCCCGATAAAATCATATATATATGAACAGTTCATATCAGAAGATTTGTCAGAACAAAAGAAAAAAGAGCACGCTCCAGTTGAAATTTTGTCAGAAAATTTTGAGTCTGACTTAAGAAGCAATCACCCTTATTGCAGTTGTCGACATCGACATCGACGTCACCTTAACACAATACTGGATCATCTCGATAATAGTTTTGTGCACCTGGCAATCTATTTCCATTCCCGAAGATCTACAAAAACGCATAAACCTACCAACAGGAGTCAGTTGTCTTCGGCAACGGGTACACAAGCTCCAATTTATTTTAAAGGTAACAGTCAACATGTAAGTATTTTGCGGTGAGAAATTCGACATATCAGATGTAAAAAAACATGTCGCGTATGGCAGGCCTAATTTAGCATTTCTTGTCTTTTAAGAATATCGCAAATTTCAGTTCAAAAAAGAATTGAAGTAGTACTATACTTGAACCAAACTAAAACATTAATTCTTGATTAAAAATTCATTACAGTTCGAATAAAAAAGTAAAAATAATAAATGTTATTCTCTTTATTTTCAGGTCATCAATGTGGCTGCTCTTTTCGGTAACAGTTATTAATACATTACAATACATTCATTGTGGCATAAACGACTCACCTGGCGGTAAGTATTAAAAAAAATTTGCAACGCCTTTACGAATAAACGTCCAAGAGACAATCACTCAAAATTAAAAAAATATTTTGGTCGATTGTTTACAGGCTTTGGGTCTTTTCGCATTACATAATGAAATTGTTGGTGATTGTTCATTGTGAAACTCCTGGACGCCTCTAGGTCAATAGTCGAAAGTCATAACAGCCTGTTGTTGTCAAAATTGCAACACAATTTCCAAAAATTTACCAAATTAATTTTTCAAATTTAATTTTTTTTTTAAATCCTCCAATCTTCTTTTTCCCCTAAACTAAACTAAAATTTTTTTTGGAAAATTGTGTTATAATTTTAACAACAACAGGCTGTTATGACTTTCGACTATTGATCTAGAGGCGTCCAGGAGTCTCCTCCAATATTCTTTTTTTCCCCATCTCCTACGGTTTTTGAAAAAAATTAACAAAACTATTTTTCAAATTTAATTTTTTTTTTAAATTGTGTTATAATTTTTACAGAACCAGGCTGTTATGACTTTTGACTATTGGAAATTGATCTGGAGGAGTCCAGGAGTCTTCTCCAATATTCCTTTTTTCATCATACCCTACGATTAAAAAAAATTACCAAAATAATTTTTCAAATTTAATTTTTTTTGGAAATTGTGTTGTAATTTTTACAAAAACAGGCTGTTATGACTTTCGACTATTGGACATTCATCTAGGGGCGTCCAGAAGTCTCCTCCAATAGTCTACTTTCCTTATCTCCTACGATTTTTGAAAAAATTACCAAAATAATTTTTCAAATTTACAATTTTTTTTTATGGGAATTGTTAAAATTTAAGCTTAAAATTTTTTAATGAACTAATAATCCCAAATTATTATTTTACTTATTTTTTTTAATACATGTATTTATTTATTGTATCTTCATATGTGAACTAACAATAAGTATTCAAATCTTAAATCTAAAATATAATTATTAGGCCCGACCAGTGTCGGACATAAACTTAGTGATAGTTATAAATAATACATAAGAAGTGATAATCAAAAAGGAGAAATAAATGTATTATCAAGCAGTCTCATTACGAGCAAGCACATTAGGATGTGACTCGAGTTTTGTTAAATATTTGCCTGCGTATTTTGCAATTTCTTCTATCAGTGGCATATTTAAATCACGATGTATATTTGAATTTTTTATGTACCATGGAGCCTTTCGTTGGATTCTCTCGATATTGGAAGCAGAAGCAGTGCCCCATAGTTGAAATCCGTAATACCATATTGGTTTCAAAATCGACTTGTATATTAAAAGTTTACAATCGAGACTGAGTGTTGAATTTCTACCAATCAGCCAATGTATCTGAATTATTTCAAGTTTCATTTGTGTTAGCTTGGAGTCAATATGGTGTTTCCATGTAAGCCGACGATCAAGGTGTATACCAAGATATTTCACATGTGAATGTTGAGGAACAACTTGACTGTTGATTCTAATGGGGGACAAGTATGTTTTCGTAGGGTAAAGGCTACATGCACGCACTTCTGTTCATTTACTTTTATTCTCCATAAGTTTAACCATAGCTCAAGCTGTATTATATGTTCCTGAAGATATCGGGATGCCTCATGAGGGTTTTCGATGATACTAAGGCAGGCTGTATCATCGGCAAATGTAGAAGTATTGATATTACTGCTCACAGGCATATCACAAGTACAAATCAAATACAAAACTGGCTCCAGTATACTCCCTTGTGGTACACCGGATGAGATAGTTTCGGGCGTACTCATAAATTCTCCTTCCATAGCAGAGAACTTCCGGCCTAAAATATAACTTTCCAAAAGTTTTAGAATATTATTTGGTAGATATGTCTTCAATTTTAAAATAAGGCCATCATGCCAAACTTTATAAAATGCCTGAGAAACATCAATAAATAGGGCAGAACAATACTTCTTTTCTTCGAATGTTTTCCTTATAAATTGAACCAATCTATGCGTTTGTTCAATGGTGCTATGCTGACTTCTAAAACCAAATTGATGGTCCCGTATGCACATATTATCTGTTAGACAAGGGGACAATTTTGTCATGAGCAGCTTTTCGAAGAGTTTTGACATAGTTGACAGCAAACTTATTGGCCTATATGACTCAGCCTCAGACTTCAGCTTCCATTGTTGTGGATAATACTCCAGTCATAATATGGCATTAAAAATAAACAGCAGGATTCTTATTGCAATATGCGGCAAGTTCATCAGCATCTTGTTACTAATTCCATCAATACCTGGAGCTTCCTTTGGTTTGAGTTCATCAATTACTTTTTGTACATCACGCATCTTAAACTTTAAGGGTCGAGGGGGTAGAGTAACTACACTCGACAAATACATGTGTTTTGCGTAAATACGGATTTTAAGTGCTCAGCAAATATTTTACATTTTTCTGTATCGCTTCTTGCCCAACCTCCGGTAGATGTGCGCAGAGATGGCTTAAACTCAACGGGTGTTTTAAACTTTCTAGCAGCGCGCCACAAAGAGTAATTTGATGCTTGTGTAACATCAAGACCTTCCAGATAATTTTTAAGAGATGCAGTTTTTTCAGATGCAAGCAACTCTTGTAGTCGTTTAGTACACTCTTTAAATCTGATTTTATTTTGGGGTGATCTGTGCTGTTGCCATTCCCTGCTAGCTCTTCTTTTTTCATACACGAGACGTTCAATATCCCTAGAATAAATTTTATTAAACCCAGATTGCGGATGGGAGGTAGTGGCATGCTCAGTAGCCTGTTTAATATTTTCATTAATACAGGCAATGTTATATTCAATATCATTGGGTGTTCTTAGCGTAATATTTTCCGTGCAATGACTACTAAGATGTTTTTTGAATCCCAGCCAATTAACACGATTGATCATCTTCGTATATGGGTGAGGTAAGTCACTTCTTAGTGGGTTACAGATTGAAACGATAGTCGGATAGTGATCGGAGGAGAGATCAAGAGAAGCTTCAACATGAATTAAATCCCTAGAAATATTTTTCATGACGCCAAAATCTATAACATCCGGAATTTTTCGTACGTCAATAGGCCAGTAAGTGGGCTCCCCACTCGAAATAACATCCAATCCCATTTTCGAAATTGTATTAAACAAAGCTCGACCTCTAGCTGTTACAAGGCGCGATCCCCAGTACGTATGTTTTGCATTGTAGTCCCCAGCTGCCACGAAACAAGATCCAAGCGATTTGTAGAACTTTTCATAATGATCTTCGGTAACTGAAAATCTAAGAGATGAATAAATTGATGATATCACGAAATTCGAACAAAAATTTTCTACAAAAATATTCGTAGCTTGCATATATTCTTCACTAACGTTGTCAAGGATATAGTGCTTGAGTCTTGACTTAATTAGAATTGCAGATCCACCGCATGCTCTCCCTCTAGGGTCCTTTGTATCATATATAGAGTAGCCATTAATTTTTAAAAAGCTTCTCGAAGTCAAATGAGTTTCAGAGACCAACATTATGTCAATATTTTTTCCGTAAGGAAGTGCTCAAGTTCATTTTTATGTTGGCGAATGCCGTTTGCGTTCCAGAAACATATTTTTAACGTGTTCATGGCTTGTTAATTAATGCTTGAAGCAGTGTATTCTGCATTGTTGTAAACTTGTTGATAGTTTGTACAAGATTTTCAATAGTGGCTTCAAGGCGATTAAAATTAAAGTTTGAGTTTGTATTTGTTGAATTATTTTGCGGTGAAACATTTTGTGTCGGAATAGAACCAGCCTTAGCAGCATCAGCATACGATACACGTGACGTAACTGGTTGACGCATTAGAGCAAGATTTGCGGAGTAAGCGTTTACTGATTGGGCTGGAGCTAATTTTGGTTTTTGTACCATAGCCTGCTTGACGAAAGAGTACACAGGACATCCTCTGTAATTAGCGGTGTGATTACCTTCACAGTTACTACATTTTTTATCACTTTGATCTTTTGGGTTATTGCAACTAGCAGTGCCGTGTAATTCGCCGCACACAACACAAACAGTAGGTAAATTGCAGTAAGTTTTTGTATGGCCATATTCTTGGCAATTATGGCACTGCACGGGACCTGAACGCTTATGTGGCTCTTTAACTGTGATTTTTCGGTACAGGAGGTATTTTAGGCTATAAATTGGATGTGTCTTGTTTTGTTTTCAACTGTATATCATTCGGCTCCAGTTCAACACGAAATGGAGACTGGGGTATTTTCTCCCTATTAATTATATTAGTAAATTTTTTACCTTAAATCCCTGTTCGATAAGTGCACATTTTACTTCTTCCGGGTCAACATATCAATCTATGCCCTTTAATACTATCTGTAGGCCTTTTAGCACTCTTAAGTTGCTATGTATAAAAACTTGTTCTATTTTTCTCAAATTCTGTCACAATTTTTCGAAAATCTTTTTCTGCATATATTTGTATTTTTGTTTCGTCAATATTTCCTCGTTTAATTGGAATTATATGAAAATTATTATCACCAATGACCGACAGTAGTTTTTTAATAAGTGCGTTAGAATTTTTTCTCTCAAATATATAGGTGGTGGCTTAAAATACTTTTGCGATGATGTAGCGGGCTTGTCGTCGGTGTCTTGCAATATTGCAAAATGATTTTGACGATTGGTAGATGATGCGCTGTTATCCCTAGACATCTTTGGAGCAGATGAAATTTTTGAAGAATTCGGGCTTCGCTCACGCTTTACAACTGTTATATATCTGTCCATTCCGACTTGACCTTGGGTTTTGAGCTACTGTTATCTGTAGTGATAACTTTGTTAAGTGATGAACACGAGTCTGAAGGGGATGATATTACTGACTTATATGAAGAAGTACTAGGCAACTGTAATGTCAATGAATCATTACTATTTGGCATTGGACAAAGCGAAGTTGATCGCTGATGAAAAAGACTCATCAGATTTATTATATATATTGTTTTCATTAAGAGTTTCAGAATTCACAGTAAAATAAGCATTTCTGCCGTTAGAACTCACTTCAAAATTTTTTGTATTTGAGGTACTCATTAGACTATTACTCAAGGGCACTTTATTTGTATTTTTTTTTGTTTGCGGTTTTTTTTATTTTTGTTATTTCCACTATGTAAAAAAAATATTAGCAAAGCAATAAAGCTTATTTATTGAAGTCAGTATGTACCTGTTACGAATAATTTGTACTACGAATATTTTTTTGTATAATATGTTGTTTGTTTAGTAAGTATGTAAGAAAATTCCGCTAATCGACTGTTCAGGATGAAGGTACAACGAGAACTGAAAATTACATGCTTTTTATACTGTTAAATTTGCCACATGGTCATTAATTTGATTTACATACAAAACTAAAACAACAAAGTTGCCAGACAAAATATTAAAGTATTAAAATTGAAACGTTGCAATATTAAGACACATTTTAAAACTCTATTGTGAACTCCCTAATTGTTTATTAATTTTGTTATATCTTTGTTTCGAGTAATAAAAAATAAGCAAAAAATAGCTAATTTTTGATAATAAAAAATTGAAGGTCAACAATTAAAAAGACTGAAAACGAGTGATCAACTAGATTAGTACTAAAAATAAATACATAATTATTTATTTAAAAAAAGCGAGATATAAAAAATTGACTAACTGATATCTTAAAAATGTTTTAAATAATTTGATTTTCCAGTTCGACCATTGTAGCATATTCATTCATTATATAATATGTTATAAAAAAGATGATAGTATATACTACATAAATTGTCTACAAAACAATTTATTTTTTAGTAATGTTCAGTTTAGTTTTAAAGATAAGGCTTTTTGAATTTTAACGTTAGGTGTCCATATTATTTCTAGCTGATATCATACTAAAAAGACACAAACAAAACAAAAAAAAGTTTTCGTTTGTCTGTACATTGGTACATTATTTATGAAATAAATGCAAGCATTACGTTGTTTTTACTAATATTTTCTTTTTCAAAACGGTTCAAAAATGTTATTTTCGCAAAAATCGCTTAAAAATATGTTCATAATTTCCGCATTCGATTGCGAGCCAATAGTTAGATACTGCCGGTTCTATGACAATTACAATTGTCAAATTTGGGTAATTAAAATTGAAAATTTTGTAATTTATGGGAAAATTTAGGTAATTAAAGTCAAGGGTGTGAAGTGACGAGGGTACTCGATGGTTTGTAGATGTATATGTATGTGATGATGATGTTTTGTTTTCTTGTGTGAGCATAAGTGTGAGATAAGAATGGTTAGATGTCGGTCGGTTGATGTACATACATGTATGTTTTAGATTTTTGTTTTAATTTTGATTTTTTTGTTTGTCAAGTGGTTGCAGCAGGTTTATGGTTTTAGAGTGCAATGTTTTTTTTTTAAGTGAGAGTATGCATATCTATGAATGTTTTTGTTGTTGGTTTTGTTTTAGTTTGATTTTGTACGTATGTTTTTGTTTTAATTTTGAATTGAAGTGTGATTTTTTTTGTCAAGTGGTTGCAGCAGGTTTATGGTGTGTGTGTGTGTGCATAGAGAAAATGTTGCTTTATTTTTTTTATTTTTTTTTTTTTTTTGATGGTGACCATGGAAGGTTATTTTAGAAGACCTTATGTATGCTTGTGGGAAATATATGAATGTTTTTTGTTGTTGGTTCTATTTAGTTTGATTTTCCTATTTCTTATGTTTAAAGAGTTTGAAGAGATGAATAAAATATGTAATTTATGAGCAACGAATTTACTTGAAGGTTGGAGAAATTGAAGTGTAAGATATTTAGGATTGTCAAATTGAATTAGAGATGCGTGATCATGGGAGCCAACGTTATGCTCATGCATGTGTATTTGTGTATGTTTTTACAATAACTTGAGCGTTGGCAGATGGGTAAGTAGTCGTATATGTATATAAAGAAGCGAGTGTGTAATGCCGAGTACACATCTGGCATTTCTTGTGTTATAATCATTTTTTAAAATGTGTGCAACGTCTTTCACGTTATGTTTTTTTAAAGGGAAAGCAATACCACACAACAAGAAAAAATTTCAAAAATGACAAACGTTGGCACTAGTAAACACTGTTGCGATGTTACAAAATATCATAGTATGTACTCGGCATTTGTTTTTTTGTAATATTCTTTTTAGCTGATGGAGATGGAAGGGTATTTATAGAAAGAAATTATGTATGCTGGTGAGATATTAATGTTTTTGATGTTGGTTTTATTTAGTTTTATTTATTTTTTGTTTTTTTGTGCAAAGAGGCTGACATTTGTCAAACAAACCATACAGACTTATATACATACATACTTACTTACTACATACATATGTATGTATATGTAAATAAATTAATGAGCAGCAGTTTTGTATATTTTTTAATCTACATATTTATTTTAAAGAAATATCGTAAATATATGTATGTATGTTGTAACAATGTAAGAATAGAACGTAATTCGTATAAATTGAGACGTTCTCTAATCTAGCAGCAAGTACAGCATTGTATCTAGCAAGTACATCATCGTATAAAATCTTAAAAAATATATATTATACATTCTATAAATTATTAAAATGGATTCGGTATATAAATGTCATATCTGCAAAAAGATATACAAATATCAAAAGTGTTTATTGGATCATATCCAAAATCATGATGTTGAGGACCAATATATACATATATCCTCAACAACAGCAACAATATCAATATCCTCAACAACAACAACAACAACAACATCAATATCCTCAAAAACAACAATATCGATATCTTCAACAACAACAGCAACAATATCAATATCCTCAACAACAACAATATCAATATCCTCAACAACATCAACAACAACAATATCAATATCCTCAACAACAACAACAACAATATCAATATACTCAACAACAACAATTACAAATGTATTGGGAGCAAACTCCTACGGCCATGCAATGGTACCCAAATACTGACCAACAATTGCAATATCAACTACAACAGCAACAAAAACAAATGTATTGGCAACAACCCTCTACTTCCATGCAATGGTACACAAATACTTATGGACATCAACAACTACAATATCAACCACAACAGCAACAATAACAAGAACTACAAGGAGCGGATGCTTATGGAGGTAATTTAATAAATAATACCAGATTTTCTTCATCAATAATCAAGGAAGACATGAAGATAATATGAAATTTTACACCATAAGCAAAGCGTTCAAAAATAATATTGTAACGTATAGATTAAATAATAAAAGAGATGAACTTTTACTAGAAGATTTCATTGGTGAATTTTTTCTTTTAATGCATGTTTTTTTTTATTTATTGTATCTTCAAATATGAACTAACAATAAGTATTCAAATCTTAAATCTATAAAAAAATTATTAGGCCCGACCAATGTCGGACATAAGCTTAGTGATAGTTATTAATAATACATAAGTAGTGATAAGCAACAAAAAGAAAAAAGTGTTTTCAAGCAGCTTCATCATCTAGAGTGTTGAATATTAGAGCCCGTGTATCTCTCTTTTTTAAGCGGATGTGTGTAGTAAAGTTCAAAATATTACGAGCAAGCGGATTAGGATGTGATTCGAGTTTTGTTAAATATTTGCCTGCGTATTTTGCAATTTCTTCAGTCACTAGTGGCATATTTAAATCACGATGTATAATAGAATTTTGGATGTACCATGGAGCCGATGTTATCATGCGTAAAATTTTATTTTGCATTCGTTGAATTTTCTCTACATTTGAAGCTGAAGCAGTGCCCGATAGTTGAATTCCGTAACACCATATTGGCTTTAAAAGCGACTTGTATATTAAAAGTTTGCAGTCTAGGCTAAGTGTTGAATTTCTACCAATCAGCCAATGTACCTGAGTTAATTTAAGTTTCATTTGAGTTAACTTAGAGTCAATGTGATGTTTCCATGTAAGTCGTCGATCAAGGTGTAAACCAAGATATTTCACATGTGAATGT
Source organism: Tachina grossa (assembly GCA_949987645.1). NCBI lineage: Eukaryota > Metazoa > Arthropoda > Insecta > Diptera > Tachinidae > Tachina > Tachina grossa. The sequence goes on along the minus strand of OX465277.1, from coordinate 56,476,645 downwards.
TGAGGAACAACTTGATTGTTAATCCGAATGGGGGAGCAAGTATCTCTTCTTAGGGTGAACGTTATATGGACACACTTTTGTTCATTGACTTTAATTCTCCATAAGTTTAACCAAAGCTCCATCTGGCTAATGTGTTCCTGGAGTTTGCGGGATGCCTCATCAGGGTTTTCGTGCATACTAAGGCAGGCTGTATCGTCGGCAAATGTGGAAGTATGGATACTACTGCTCACAGGCATATCACAAGTATAAATCAAATACAAAACTGGTCCCAGTATGCTCCCCTGTGGCACACCGGATGAAATAGTTTCAGGCCTACTCGTAAAGCCTCCTTCCACAACAGTGAACTTACGGGAAATAATGTAACTTTCCAAAATATTTAAAATGTTTATTGGTAAGTAAGTCTTCAATTTTAAAATTAGGCCTTCATGCCACACTTTATCAAATGCCTGGGAAACGTCAATAAAGAGCGCAGAACAATACTTTTTTTCCTCAAAAGTTCTTCTTATAAATTGAACCAGTCTGTGAGTTTGTTCAATGGTTCTATGCTGACTTCTAAAACCAAATTGATGGTCTGGTATGCACCCACTACTAATTAGAATTGAGGACAATTTTGTTTTGAGCAGTTTTTCGAAAAGCTTTGACATAGTTGATAGTAGACTTATTGGCCTATATGACTCAGCCTTGGTTTGATCTTTGCACGGCTTTGGAATCATTTTAACCTTGGCAAGCTTCCAGCTGTGTGGATAATACTTCAGTCGTAAAATGGCATTAAAAATGAACAACAGGATTCTCATTAATACGAGGCAAGTTCATCAGCATCTGGTTACTAATTCCATTGATACCCGGAGCTTTCTTCGGGTTGAGTTCGGCAATTAACTTTTGTAAATCACGCGTCTTAAACTTAATGTGTTGAGGGGGTAGAGCGACTACATTCAGCAAATCAGCAACACCAGTACATATGTTTGGCATAAAAACGGATTTAAAGTGCTCAGCAAATATTTTACCTTTTTCAGTATCGCTTCTTGCCCAACTTCCGGTAGATGTGCGTAGAGGTGGCTTATACTCAATGGGTGTTTTAAGCTTTCTAGCAGCGCGCCACAAAGAGTAATTAGACGCTGGTGTGACATCAAGACCTTCCAGATAATTTTTAAGAGATACAGTTTTTTCAGACGCAAGCAACTCTTGGAGTCGTTTAGTGCACTCTTTAAATCTGATTTTATTTTGTGGTGATCTGTGCTGTTGTCATTCCCTTCCAGCTCTTCTTTTTCACGTACGAGACGTTCAATGTCTGTAGAATAAATTTTATTAAACCCAGTCTGCGGATGGGAGATAATGGCATGTTCAGCAGCCTGTTTAATATTCTCGCTGAGATTGGCAATGTTAGATTCAATATCATCGGATGTTCTAAGCGTAATGTTTTCCGTACAATGACTACTGAGATATTTTTTGAACCCCAGCCAATTAACACGATTGATAATCTTCACATATGGGTCAGGTAAGTTACTTCTTAAGGGACTACAAATTGTAATGATCGTCGGATAGTGATCGGACGAAAGATCAAGAGAAGCTTGAACTTGAATTAAATCCCTAGAGATATTTTTTATGACGCCAAAATCTATAACATCCGGAATTTTTTGTATGTCAATAAGTGGGCTCCCCACTCGAAATGACATCCAAGCCCATTTTTGAAATAGTGTTGAACAATGCTCGACCTCTGGGGGTAATAAGACGCGAACCCCAGAACGTATGCTTAGCATTGTAGTCGCCAGCTGCTACAAAACAAGGTCCAAGAGATTTGTAGAAATCCTCATATTGATTCTCAGTGATTGAAAATCTGGGAGGGGAGTAAATTGATGATATAACAAAATTTTTACAAAAACTTTCAATGCCAATATTTGTTGCTTGTAGGTGTTCTTTACAAATGTTATCAAGAACATAGTGCTTGAGTCTTGACTTTATTAGAATTGCTGATCCACCGCAAGCCCTTCCTCTAGGGTCCTTTGTATCATATATAGTGTAGCCATAAATTTTAAATTTGGAGTTCTCGTTGAACCTTCATAGTGAAGAGACATTAAAGCGGATTTTTTTTACATACATACATACGAAACAAATATAAAAAACAACAAAATCAAAAATCATACAAAAAATATTCGTAATACATATTCACCTTGATAAATAAGCTTATTGGCTTTACTAATATTTTTTACATAGCAAGAAATAGCAAAAACAAAAAAAAAACCGTAAACACAAACAAAGTTCCCTTGAGGAATAATACTCTGTATGAGTACCTCAAAGGAAAAAAATTTTGAAGTGAGTTCTAACGGCAGAAATGCTTATTTTACTGTGAGTTCTGAAACTCTTAATGAAAAAAATATAAATAATAAATCTGATGAAAATCTTTTTTTAACGGCAAAGCCAATTTTTCGTCAGCGATCAACTTCGCTTTGTCCAATGCCAACTAGTGAATCGTTAACATTACCATTGCCTAGTACTTCTTCATTTAAGTCTGCGATATCATCCGCATCGGGCTCGCCTTCATCACTAAACCAAGTTATCACTACAGATAACAGTAGCTCAAAACCCAAGGTACAAGTGGGAATGGACAGATATATAACAGTGGTAAAGCGTGGGCGAAGCCCAAATTCTTCAAAAATTTCATCTGCTCCAAAGATGTCTAGGGATAACAGCGCATCATCTACCAATCGTCAAAATCGTTTTTCATTATTGCAAGACACCGACGACAAGCCCTCTACATCATCGCAAAAGTCTTTTAAGCCACCACCTATTTATCTGAGAGAAAAAAATTCTAACGCACTTATAAAAAAACTACTGTCGACCATTGGTGAAAATACTTTTCACATCATTCCAATTAAACGAGGTAATATTGATGAAACTAAAATCCAAATATATAATGAAAAAGATTTCCGAAAAATTGTTACTGAATTCGAAAAAAATAAAACAAATTTTTACACATACCAACTTAAGAGTGCTAAAGGCCTACAGATAGTATTAAAGGGCATAGATTCATATGTTGAACCCGAAGAAGTAAAATGTGCACTTGTCGACCAGGGATTCAAGGTAAAAAATGTTACCAACATATTTAATAGAGAAAAGGTCCCCCAACCCCTATTTCGGGTTGAACTGGAGCCGAACGACATACAATTGAAAAAAAATGAAGCCCATCCAGTTTATAACGTAAAGTATCTCTTACATCGAAAAATCACAGTTGAAGAGCCACGTAAGCGTTCAGGTCCCGTACAGTGCCATAATTGCCAAGAATATGGCCATACGAAAACTTACTGCAAGTTACCTACAGTGTGTGTTATCTGCGGTGAATTGCATGGTACTGCTAGCTGCACTAAGCCAAAAGATCAAGCAGAAAAAAAATGTAGTAATTGTGGAGGTAATCACACAGCTAACTATAGAGGGTGCCCTGTATTTTCTTTCGTTAAACAGGCTATGGGTCAAAAACCCAAGCTAACTCCAGCTCTACAAGTAAACGCGAACTCCGACACTTTTGCTCAAATCAGCCAACCAGTTACTTCACGTGTATCGTATGCTGATGCTGCTAAGACTAGTTCAATTCCCACGCAAAATGTTCCACCGCCAAATAATTCAACGAATTCAAACTCAAGCTTTAACTTTAGTCGCCTTGAAGCTACTATTGAGAATCTGGTGCTAACTATAAACAACTTTACTACAAATATGACAAGCATGATGCAAGAAATGCTGCGAATGCAGAATACACTGCTTCAAGCATTAGTTAATAAACCATGAACACGTTAAAAATATGTTTCTGGAACGCAAACGGCATTCGCCAACATAAAAATGAACTTGAGCACTTCCTCATGGAAAAAAATATTGATATAATGTTAGTTTCTGAGACCCATTTGACCTCAAGAAGCTTATTTAAAATAAATGGTTACACTTTATATGATACAAAGGACCCGAGAGAGAGAGCATGTGGTGGATCAGCAATTCTGATTAAGTCAAGACTCAAGCACTATGTCCTTGACAACGTTAGTGAAGAATATTTGCAAGCAACGAATATTTTCGTAGAAAATTTTTGTGCGAATTTCGTGATATCATCAATTTACTCACCTCCCAGATTTTCAGTTACCGAAGATCAGTACGAGAAGTTCTACAAATCGCTTGGATCTTGTTTCGTGGCAGCTGGTGACTACAATGCAAAACATACGTACTGGGGATCGCGTCTTGTTACACCTAGAGGTCGAGCCTTGTTCAATACAATTTCAAAAATGGGCTTAGATGTCATTTCGAGTGGGGAGCCTACTTACTGGCCTACTGACGTAAGAAAAATTCCAGATGTTATAGATTTTGCCGTCACTAAAAATATTCATAGGGACTTAATTCATGTAGAGGCCTCTCTAGATCTGTCCTCCGATCACTCTCCAACAATAGTTACAATTTTCAACCCACTAAGGAGTGATTTAACTAACTCATATGTGAAGATGATTAATGGAATCAACTGGCTGGCATTCAAAAAATATCTTAGTAGTCACTGCGTAGAAAACATTCAGCTTAGATCATGCGATGATATTGAATTTAACATTGCCAATCTTAACGAAAATATTAAACAGGCTGCTGAACACGCCACTACCTCCTATCCGCAGACCGGCTTTAACAGAATTTATTCTACGGAAATTGAACGTCTTGTATGTGAAAAAAGGAGAGCTAGAAGAGAATGGCAACAACACAGATCACCCCTAAATAAAATCAGACTTAAAGAATGTACTAAACGACTCAAAGAGCTGCTATCGTCGGAAAAAACTGCACTACTGGAAAAGTATTTAGAAGGTCTTGATGTAACGTCCGCATCTAATTACTCTTTATGGCGCGCTACTAGAAATCTTAAACGACCCGTTGATATTAAATCACCATTGCGTACTGCGACCGGAGGCTGGGCAAGAAGTGATAGTGAGAAAGGTAACTTATTTTCTGAGCATTTAAAATCTGTATTCACTCCCAATTCATGTACGGGTGCTGCTGATTTACCGTGTGTAGTTTCTCTACCCCCTCGTCCCTTAAGGTTTAAGATGCGTGAAGTAAAAAAAGTAATTGCTGAACTCAACCCGAAGAAAGCTCCAGGTATTGATGGCATTAGTAACAAAATGCTCATGAACTTGCCTCATATTGCAATAAGAATCCTGCTATTTACTTTTAATGCTATTTTAAGAATGCAGTATTTTCCACATAACTGGAAACTGGCCAAGATCAAAATGATTCCAAAGGCGGGCAAAGATCTTACCAAGACTGAGTCATATAGGCCTATAAGCTTACTATCTACAATCTCAAAGCTTTTCGAAAAGCTGCTCATGACTAAATTGTCCAAAATTTGAACTGATAATGGGTGCATTCCAGACCATCAATTTGGCTTTAGAAGTCAGCACAGCACGATTGAACAAACGCATAGATTGGTCCAAGTTGTAAGAAGAACATTTGAAGAAAAGAAGTATTGTGCTGCTCTCTTTATTGATGTTTCTCAGGCGTTTGATAAAGTATAGCACGAAGGCCTAGTTTTAAAATTGAAGACATATCTGCCAATAAACATTCAAAAGCTTTTGGAAAGTTATATTATTGGTAGGAAGTTCACTGTTGTGGAAGGAGAGTTCACGAGTGTGCCCGAAACTATTTCTTCTGGTGTGCCCCAAGGTAGTATTCTGGGTCCTGTCTTGTATTTAATATATACTTGTGATATGCCTGTGAGCAATAATATCCATATTTCTACTTTTGCCGATGATACAGCCTGTATGAGTGTGCACGAAAACCCTTATGAGGCATCCCGCAATCTCCAGGAACATATCACCCAGCTGGAAATATGGCTGAACTTATGGAGAATTAAAGTCAATGAACAAAAGTGTGTCCATATAACGTTCACCCTAAGAAGAGATACTTGCTCCCCCATTCGAATCAACAATCAAAATATTCCTCAACATTCCCAAGTGAAATACCTTGGTATACACCTCGATCGAAGACTTACATGGAAACATCATATTGACTCTAAGTTAACTCAGATGAAACTTAAGTTAACTCAAATATATTGGTTGATTGGCAGAAACTCAACACTCAGCCTAGACTGCAAACTTTTATTATACAAGTCGCTTTTGAAGCCAATATGGCGCTACGGAATTCAGTTATGGGGCACTGCTTCAGCTTCCAATGTCGAGAGAATCCAACGAAGACAAAACAAAATTTTACGGTTAATAACATCGGCTCCATGGTACATCCAAAATTCTATTATACATCGAGATTTAAATATGCCACTAGTGACTGAAGAAATTGAAAAATACGCAGGCAAATATTTAACAAAACTCGAATCACATCCTAATCCGCTTGCTCGTAATATTTTGAACTTTACTGGACACGTCCGCTTAAAAAAGAGGGACACACGGGCTCTTATACCTAACACTCCAGATGGGACTACTTGAAAATACTTTCCCCCCCTTTTTTTTTTGATTATCACTACTAATGTATTATTTATAACTATCACTAAGTTTATGTCCGACACTGGTCGGGCCTAATAATTTTTTTTTATAGATTTAAGATTTGAATACTTATTGTTAGTTCATATATGAAGATACAATAAATTAATACATGCATTAAAAAAAAAAAAAAAAAAAATTAATTTTAAAAAGACTTCTCGAAGTCAAATGAGTCTCAGATACTAACGTTACATCAATATTTTTTTCCGTGAGGAAGTGCTCAAGTTCATTTTTATGTTGGCGAATGCCGTTTGCGTTCCAGAAACATATTGTTAACGTGTTCATGGCTTATTAATTAATGCTTGAAGCAGAGTATTCTGCATTCGCAGCATTTCTTGCATCATGCTAGTCATATTTGTTGTAAAATTGTTTATAGTTTGCACCAGATTTTCAATAGTAGCTTCAAGGCGATTAAAATTAAAGCTTGCGTCAGTATTTTTTGAATTATTTGGCGGGGAAACATTTTGTGTGGGAATTGAATTTGACTTAGCAGCATCTGCATACGATACACGTGAAGTAACTGGTTGGCTCATTTGCGAAAAAGTGGCAGAGTAAGCGTTTGCTGATTGAGCTGGAGCTAATTTAGGTTTTTGCACCATAGTCTTCTTTACGAAAGAGTACACAGGACAACCTCTGTAGTTAGCGGTGTGATTACCTCCACAATTACTGCATTTTTTATCACTTTGATCTTTTGGCTTATTGCAACTAGCAGTGCCGTGTAATTCGCCGCACACAACACAAACAGAGGGTAAATTGCAGTATGTTTTTGTATGGCCATATTCTTGGCAATTATGGCACTGTACAGGACCTGAACGCTTATGTGGCTTTTCAACTGTGATTTTTCGGTACAAGAGGTATTTCAAATTATAAATTGGATGCGTCTCATTTTTTTTCAATTTTATATCATTAGGCTCAAGTTCAACACGAAATAGGGGTTGGGGAATCTTCTCTCTGTTTATTATATTGGACAAATTTTTTACCTTAAACCCCTGGATGACGAGTGCATCTTTTATTTCTTCGGTAACAACATAAGAATCTATGCCCTTCAATACGATCTGCATGCCTTTAGCGCTCTTAAGCTGGTATGTGTAGAAGCTTGTTTTATTTTTTTCAAATTCAGCAACCATTTTGCGGAAATCTTTTTCGTCATAAATTTGGACTTTAGTTTCATCGATGTTGCCACGTTTTATTGGAACAATGTGAAATTTATTCTCACCAATGACCGAAATTAATTTTTTAATAAGGGCATTTGAATTTTTTTTGTCTCAAATAGATTGGTGGCGGCTTGGATATTTTATTCGAGGATACCTCGGGTTTGTCGTTGTCATCTTGCAAAATTTCGAAGCTTCGCCCACGCTTTACCACGGTTATATATCTGTCCATTCCGACTTGTACCTTGAGTTTCGAGCCGCTGTTATCTGTAGTGATAACTTTGTTAAGTGATGAACACGAGCCTGAAGGGGATGATATTACTGGCTTATATGAAGAAGTACTGGGCAACTGTAATGTTAATGCATCATTACTATTTGGCATTGGAAATTGGTGAAAATGAATCAATTTTCATAGTGATGCTTGAAAGTCATTTACTAAGCCACACTGTAATAAAATTTAATGTAAGTATTGCGGCAGAATATGTAAAAATTGTAGGAGAGGAATTGGAGTTCAATATTATTCATCATAGAGCTAAAATTAATTTGTTGACCAGAGGAGATGAAATATATGAAGTATTTTCTAACCAAATTTCAGAAATTCAAAATAAAATGTCTGAATTCCAAGAGAAGGACTCTGGTTGGACTTTGATACGCATAGTCCGAGCAGAGCTAAGTATTAATAAGGCTTCTCTAGTTAAAGGAGCAAACTGGATGGGTTTACCAGAAAAACTTTAAAAAAGAAAAGCTTGTATCAATGTTGAAAACACCGATCAATATTGTTTCAAGTGGTGTCTAATCGCCGCAGTGGATACTTCTCAAATAAAGAGTAAACAGCGATGTAGCTCATACAATATTCATGACATAACTGCTGACATCATTTGTACCCAAAACGGTGTAACGCTAGATTTTAAGAATTTAATATTTCAATATCTTTAAAAGATATTAAAATATTTGAGAAGCGGAATAGCGGAATCAGCGTTAACGTATTTGGTTATGATGAGGAAAATGATGTAGTTGTTGGTCCGTATTATATTACAAAGGAGGAAAAATGTAATCATATCAACTTATTGTTGTTGGAAAATATCGTTGGTCATCATCTAATAGAAAATATGTCTAGGTAAGCTAAAAGTGTCAAGTACTAGTTAATATAAATAAATAAATATATATATATATATATATATATATATATATATATATATATATATATATATATATATATATATATATATATATATATATAATTTAAGGTAAACTTTTTATAATATTTAATATAAATGATTTAATTTAAATTTTTTTTACAGATTATTAAGTGGTCAAACGACAAAACGTGAACACACTCTTAAATTGTGTAATGTATGTCTGCAATATACGCACAGTGATAGCATCATGGAGCAACACAAAGCGGAGTGTGGTAAAATTGTAGCCCAGCTACCATCCCATAAGAACGCTACACTTAAATTTAAGGACCACCAACGACAGATGGATGTGCCTTTTGTCGTGTATGCAGATTTTGAGTGCATACTTGAGGACATCCAATGTAGAGTAAGTGAAAAAATAATTTAACTAAAAAGCATATTCCCTGTGTTTTTAGTTATAATATTAAATATATTAACCATAATATAGATAAGTTTAGAATTTATACTGGTAAGGACGCTGCAGAAAAATTTCTTGCTTATTTAGTTAAGGATTGTGAGGATATATATACTAATTATTTAATGAGTAAGACACAAATGGATTCTTTATCCCCTTCAGAGATATGCAGTTTTCAAAATGCTGTAAATTGCCACATATGTGATACATTTTTAGGTAGTGATCGCGTAAGGGATCATTGTCATGTAACTGGCAAATTTAGAGGTGCAGCTCATAATATGTGCAACTTAAAATATCAACAACCAAAATTTATCCCTATTTATTTTCATAATTATTCGTCCTATGACTCACAACTTTTTGTTAAAGAGTTAGGAGAAAAGTGTGACAACATAAAAGTCCTTCCGCTAAATAAAGAACGTTACATATCTTTATCAACATATACAAAAATGAATGACGATTTCAATCTTGAACTTAGATTTCTAGACACCTTTCGTTTTATGCCCGAAAGCTTAGAAACTTTTAGCCAATAATCTTACGGATAACGATTTCTGTACAATTAAAGAGCAATTTACATCAAAAATAGAGTTTGATTTGGTTAGAAGGAAGGGTGTTTTCCCTTACAACTATCTCAATTCTTTTGAAAAATTAAATGAAAGTCAACTTCCAGCGATTGAAGACTTTTTCAACACACTTACCAATAGAGAATTTTCGCATGAAGATTATGAGCATGCAAAAAAAATTTGGCACACATTTGATTGCAAAACTTTACAAGACTATATGGAGTTGTATTTAAAAACAGACGTACTATTACTAACTGATGTATTCGAAAATTTTCGAAAAGTTTGTAAGGGAATATGTAACCTAGATCCAACCCAGTACTATACTGCTCCTGGACTGTCGTGGGATGCCCTCAGAATTTCTAATGTACCTAGATGCCAATAACCTTTACGGTTGGGCTATGTCCGAATATCTTCCATACGGAGGATTCAGATGGTTATCAAGTGATGAGCTAAATCTGGATCCAAATCGGATAGATAATAATTCAAATGATGGTTATGTGTATGAAGTTACTTTAGAATATCCCTCGAATTTGCACGAATCGCACAATGACCTACCTTTTTGTGCGGAAAATAAAAAACCTTATGGAAAGAATCAAACTAAATTAATTGCTGACTTTTCTACTAAACATTCATATATTATTCACTATAGAATTCTTAAGCAATGTTTAGAGTATGGTTTGATTCTAAAGAAAATACATCGGATTCTCACTTTCAAACAATCTCCATGGTTAAAATCATATATAGACTTAAATACCACGCATAGAGCTAACGCTAAAAATACGTTTGAGAAAAACTTCTTCAAATTGCTCAATAATGCGGTATATGGTAAGACCATGGAAAATGTAGATAAGAGAAAAGATGTTATAATTGTAACAAACTGGAACAGAACGAATTGCAATCATTTGGGAGCCCAAGATTGGATATCAAAGCCCAATTTCCATAGTTTGTCTATATTTTCAGAAGACATGGTGGCGATTCAAATGAATAGGCTCCAGACATATTATAATAAGCCTACTTACTTAGGATTTTGTGTGCTAGAACTTTCCAAATGGAAAATGTATAATTTCCATTATGGCTACATGCAGCCTTAATTTAAATCAAAATTGTCATTAAACTATATGGATACTGATTCATTCATATATACAATACGGACTGATGACTTCTATGCTGACATAAAAATGGACATACAGGATGAATTTGACACATCTGATTATCCTGCAGATAACATATATGGTATTCCTCGTTTAAACAAAAAGGTGCTGGGTATGATGAAAGACGAAAATTGTGGAAAAATAATGAAAGAGTTTGTTGGGTTGCGATCTAAAATGTATTCATTTAGTGTTCAAGATCAAAATGATGTAAAGAAATCGAAGGGGGTCAAGAAAACCATTTTAGATAAATATAGCCTAAGTTCATATAGAGATTGTCTGTTTAATAAGTCAAATGTATTTGATAATATGCTTACCTTTAAGTCGAGTTTGCATCAATTATATACTATGAAACTACATAAACTAATACTAAGTTATCAAGATGATAAAAGAAAAATCAAAAGTGATGGTATAAGCACATATGCATGGTATCATTCAGCAATAGAGGAAACCAATCCTGATTATGAGCTTGACATGCTATTAATGGAAATTTATAGACTTCAAGAAGAAGAAGAAAGTTAAAATAAATGTAAATTATTGTAAATTTTTATTGTTAAAATAAATATAAATATTAATTATTAAGAAAAATTCTTTTGTTAAAAATAAATGTAAATATTAATTATTAAAAAAAAATTTTATGAAAAAACAAAGAAAATATACCCAATAAAAAAAAACAATAAAAACATATATTTTTGTGTACAGTTTTTTTATTTATTATCCATCCTTAAATAAAATTTATGAATTTTCACATCTGTTACAATCTTGTGTTGCATTTTTTCTCCAATCTCATAACAAAGTCGTGTTAATTCAATCTTTACATCCCTTTCTTGTATTCCTTGTATTTCATTGATTTGAAGTTTTGTTCTGTTTAAAGCGGAGCAAGTTGGTATATAATATTCATGATAGAAATGAAGGATTTGTTTTCTTAGAATGTTGTTCCAACATAAAATTGTGGTAAAAAATACTCGAATTTGAGTTAGTGATCTCCAAGTGTCAGAATCGATTTTTATTTTAAAGTTTCCTTGTATGATAACTAAAAAACAAACACCTCTTTTATATTGAAACTTATATTCAACATCTCTCTCACTTTCATTATCAATTATATTTATAGAATTTAAAAAATCCCGACGATTAAGCATATCATGAATATACTTCTTATAGCACATGAGATGTAACCACTCTTCTCGATCCAGTCCAATGTATTGCTTATTTTTATAATTCAACCATATCATTGGCTTAAAACCAAAAGCTGTAGAAAATCCACATGCAATCTTCAATTTCCAATTGAGCAAGTATTCAAACTCAAAAACCAAATCATATATTTGAGGTTTTCGTTCTTGATTGTTGTGAAATATATTCTTTAAAGTACGTTTATCCATCCTCAATGAAAATAATATTTAAACTAATAGCTTTTTCGGTCTATTAATCTGTATATATACATAAATATGTACATTGAAGTAAATAATAAATCATACACATACAAATACATTTTATATTTATTTATAGTTTTTTTTGAGATACATTTTTGTAGGTCTCAATAATTTTAAAAATAATTTGTTTTCTTATGTGGAACATTGTACACCGACAAGTGTCCGGCCCTTCCTTGTAGCATGTAACGACCATTTTTTTTCTTGATAGGGTGGTACAACTAGTGAGTATCGTAGCATGCATTATATGTCCGGCTCCTGTCTCGTCGGCTAATGGGTGAGTTCACGGCTACTCTTGGTCAGTAAAAAATTTGAATTTAAAGCTACATAGAGTACAATTTTAATATGCATGCTGTCTGATTAATGATATATGAAAAGAAAAAAAACTAAAGTGAAAGTATAATTTAAAATCGAAACACAATTCCATTACTCGATGAGTTGCGATTGATGTTTGCGCAACTGCAATGTCCCTCCCGATCATGATCATGAAACGTTCCCTGTAGTATTTGTTCATGACCCCAAACATAATTACCTGATTCAACAGTAGCTTACGAAATCAAAACATATTACGTTTAGAGATTCATTTCAAAAATAAATACATATTTTTTTTATATTTACATTATTAAAAAAAAATCGAAATAATAAACTACATAGCTCTTAAATGCCTGCATCAATATTCGATTAGATTAAAGTAGAACCCAATAAAAACTAATACTAGTTAGACAGAAATTACAAAAATAACTTAAAGCGGAGAAATAATAAATTTTAAAGGATCCAATTCGGCTGCCAAAAAAAATAAGTACTAAGTAAACAATTCAATTTCAAATTTGTTTTTTTTTTGTTTTTGTTTTAAGTATGCAAAAAAAATCAATATATAATATTAATACTAATAATTCGATAAAACGTCAAGCCGTGAAGTAATAGTATAATTTCAAGACTCAACAATAATGTTATAGTTTTATAGAATTAACTATTTTAAGTTCTGGCGAATTAATAATTTTTTTTCGAAATTTGTAAATATATGAAGTTGTTGTTTTTGTGCCAATAATTTTGTTGATCTTACAATGTTGCCGAAAAGAAAATAAATATCAAAGGAAATTGTAGGTCAAGACTTTGTCTCTAAGGACTACCTTTATTTTACTATCTTGAACTTCATAATATTTCTAAGGAAAAAAAATTTATTTTTGGTGTCACATCAACTATGACGAATTGCATTACTTTAACATTCAAAGTTTTTAAATTCCAATAAAATAAATCAACGGGGAAAGTAAATTAGTTAAAGTGGCAACACTGATACAGAGAGCAATTGCTTTTAGAAAAAAAAAACTGAAAGAAATTGTTTTATATCAAAGTAATTAATTACATTTTTCATTATAACTTCTTTGTTTTTTTAGTTTTCCTAACATATTGGTATTCAAAATTCGTATTTTTTTATTTCTGATCCATTTATAAAGTTAGTTTTGAAATATAATAGAGATTTAATAAAATATATGCGGACATCGTTTTGTTACTTAACATTAATCAAACGTTAACAGAGCAGTGCAATGTTGTTAACAGCAAAAAAACTATATTTCAATTTCATATAGGAAATTTCTCTTGCTTAGGAAATTTCTTTTGTTTAGATAAACGATGGCAGCATATAATACTCAAATAATTTAGGAAATGAAAGTAAATAGATTTCAAATCACTTACATCAAATTTAATGCTCCGTCGAAGAAAGATATATTTCAGCAGGAACTGGAACTGATGTTAGGGTTAAATTCAGATTTTCATGTCAATAGTCTCGTTGTTGCAGGTAAAATATGCTTTCTCTGGTTTTTTTCCTTTTTAGCTTTCTCAACTGAAGTTAATATAAGAAGTTATTAATTTATTGATTTCTTTTTTTTTATCACATTACTCTTTTTTTATAAAAATTTGTTAAATATTGATAATAAATATTACGATCACTGGACTGCTAAGCAAGACCGTTTTATTTCTCACAAGAAAACATTTAATGAGTAACCTTTTTTTTATATAAAAAGTAAAAGCATACATACATATATTCTCAGTATAACTTTGGGACACCTTTCTTTTTTTTTCACTTCTATATTTCTTTAACACAAATTTTTGTTCTTGTTGCTTTATGTGATTGTTGTAATTTCTGCCTTTACATTTACACTTAAAAATAAGAAAAATTATGTTTGACGAAATAAAAGGAATTTGTTTCAAACTTAATAATACAATTTACCATTTGTGCAATTCATATTTTCAAATTCTTCTTATAACTTTGAAGTGTGAATTTGCTTGCTGCTTTAAGTGTAGGCAAAAATATTTATTTATGTATGCATATATGTACATACATATATACATATTTTCTGAACTTGTTACCAATTATGTTTTACTTTCGTTCAATATTGTATGTGATATTAGAATTAAGGCTATTTATTTTTAGATTGTTTTATTATTTAATTTTAGTTTGTAGTTCCACTTGTGATATTTTCCCCCATTCTTTTATTTGTAATTTGTTTTTTTCTGTATTATACATAATCTTTTCCCGCCGGCAGCAATGTTGTTGAAGTTTTCCTTATTTCTGTGTTTTTTTCCTCCCTATATGGAGTTGGTGTTCCCATGTAGGAAAAAGTGGATCTCAAAGGATTCCTAAGTCAAGGCTGCTGCTGTTAAAGTGGAAATAAAATCCGAATTAGCCGAAAATTCTAAGGTACTAATTTTTTTTTTTTTTTGATTACCTGTTAAAGGCCAGCCTATATTTTCTTTCCTTTTTATTCCTTTCTCAAACGAATGCTCCAATAGTCCTTCAAATATTTTATCTTTGATATATGGCACTTAATTTAATAGTAAAAGAACGATAATCAAATGAACCGTACTGGCGTAATGCGTTGCTGGTGTGATTCTTGATAAAGAAGAAAAAAAATGTGTCACACCAAAACTCTCTTTTATACCACCAGAAAACATCAGTTAGTGGAAAAGTGACGTTAGAGAACCTGCATTAATTAATTAAATGTAATCTCTTATGTACTGATTTTACTCCAAATTCCAGCAAACATACCGATCTTGAGCTTAAATTGAAAATTATTTTGGGTCAATCTATTATTTCTATCTACTACTCAGGTCAGCAGAAAATAATATGTTAGGGAGACTATTATTCATAGCAAAACAGTACAAATAAAAAAAGTTAGTTTTGGCAGAGAAAAAAAAATATTAGTTATACTCGTTATTAGTACATACAACAAACCCCTTGATACAATTATTTGAATTTGTGCTTGTTTTGAAATGATCTGCACTGCATTGCACATTTGTGCAATTCAGTATATGTTAAATAACAGACGAGAAAAATTAAATGAAACCAGTTATTTAAAAGAACTATTTGATATAAAAAAAATATATGTTGAGAAAACCAAAATTTTTTTTTATTTTTTATTTTTATATATTTTTTTTTTGAAATTATTTGCTAAAAGCGCCCCTACATCCTCGCATCCTTCGCTATACCAGGGGCAGCTGGCGAAATGCCCACCATCTTCGGAGTCTTCCTGCTCTACAACTCCATACTCTTCATTTTCAGTTAGCATAGAGATAAAAAAATGTATTGTTTCCTTATGCTCATAGAGCAATAAGTCTCCAAAGGAATGAAGGAATTCAAACAACGTCTCACGTATTTGGCTCATTTTTAATTTAATTTTATTTCTTTAAAGAATTTTGTTGAATGCTATTTTTACACTAATATTCTTGAAAGGTTTACGTACCTATTTATAGTAAAATATTCTTGTAAAATCAAAATTTTACAAGCAATTTTGAGTTCTTTTGAAATTTTTTGTTTCACTTACACTTTAGAACATTAATATAACTATCTCTCTGATCTTTGTTTTGAAATTTTATGTTTCACTTACGTTTTAGAACGTCAATATAACTATATCTTTCACTACAATTCTATCAGTGACAAAACAAACAAACATTCACATAAAAAATAATTACAATATGAGAAAAAGAGATAGCTACGTTACTGATCTTTGTTTTTTAGATTTTTTTATTTTTGCCTATTTAAAGATTGGTAGAAATTTTTTAATACATCAGTTTACAAAAGCAGATTGAGCAATCTGTCAAAAAGAGAAGAAGAAAAAAAACATAAAAAAATAATGTGTGTGAAGATAAATATGCCGAGTTAAATATGTTTCGACTTAAAGACTTACGTTACAACATATTTAGGTGTGAAGATAAATATGCTATGACGTAACGACATGGGAGCTAGTTAACTAGTTGTATGAAAAACACACATTTAAAAGGTTTTCGCTCATTTTTATGTTGAATTCTGCCGGAATTTAATTATATTTAATATACCTACCATTCTGAAAGTAGTTTTCAGAAAAGTTTTAAGAAAAGTCGCCTTCGGACATAGGAATGATCTCTGAGGGATTTTGGCCAAAGTGGCCAAATGAAGGGTTGGCATGCAATGCCACCTAATGGGGAGTAACTACTACAATACTAACTATAATACTTAATAATGATTTTGATTTTTTAATACATACATATCGTCACCTAAAATCCAAAAGGCCGTAACAACCAAAAAATTCAAAATAGACTTTTTGATTGATTATGATGTGATTAACCAAAATACATATTTTCCTAAAATTTTACTTACATATGTTTAAAAATACCAATTTTATTCATTATTCAATTTATGAAGTTTTTTGCTTCTCCTGTAAAATAGTGAAAAGTTTACTTACGGCCTTTTGGATTTTAGGTGACGATATGGCCTAATTACGAGTGTCGTATTTCGACTACGACTACGCGATTTTAAAAAACTAAACTCGAACACTTTCGGTAAATTTGTCGGAATTATGAAATTTCGAATATGATAACGTTTGAAATAAAGGTTTTTAATTTTTTTCCTTCTTATAAGTTCATTATAGAATGGAAGAAAAATACTGGCCAAATATCGAAAGCGGTCGTGCCTAACTGTTGGTCGAAATAATAACCCATATGCTGTCAACTTTTTATTGTCGATGTTACAATTTCATAGAATAAATTTACAAGATGAAATATTTGATGAAATTTTCTTCAAGAAACTGTTTTATTTGCTAGAGTGCAGATGCAAATAGGGAAAATAAGCCTCACTCAAACCATTTGAAAATTAATTTCATAGCATTTTCCATCCAAGTTTCATGTAAAACATTCATGCAATGTGTCTTCATCTTGTAAATCTAAACATACATATACCAATGTCTGAAAATTTTGTTTATGTAGCTAGTTTTCGAAATTTTCTAATTACAAGTAGCTTCATGGTAATGATTGTAGTTTAGCGTGTATGCGGATACGAGTTTTATGCATGTTTTTTAAATACAAAAAAAGTTTTCTCCGTTCTTAGTATATTTCGATTGATATTTGTTTGATATTTTAACTATTTATCTATCGATTTACAATTTTTCTCTCAATAGAACATTCTAATGATGATTATTTCGAAGAAATTATTTCTAAAATTCTAAATTCTCCCCAACATAATATATCGGAAATAAACAACACTGCAACATCAGATATTAAAATGGATGAGTACGCTGTCATCAGGAAAAAAATAAAAACAGAACCTGTCCCGAATCAAGAAGTTTTTATAATTAATTCTGAAAATGATCAAAGATGCACAGCGGGATACCAATACACAGCAGTGAAATTCATTTTTAAAGAGCAGCAAGTTGCCTATTTAAAGGAGTATTTTATAGCGGATGGAAAAATACAAAATAAGAAAGAAATGACCCAGTATATCGAGGATTTGGTTAGGAAAAATTATAAAAATATAAATAATGTATGTTCCATTAACATTGCCAGCTTTGCGTTCACTAAAAAAAATGACTTCAATGAGGATTTATGCAAACTGTATTTATTCAAATAAAGGCTGCAGAAAATACAAATTTATAGTTGATTTATCAAATATGGCATTTTCTGTAAACGTTTTTGCAAGTCGACCTTAAATTGTGCATCCCCAAATAAAGAAATCTCAACAGATTCGAGCAGTTCGAAGAAATATAATTAAAAACAAGTTGGCCAGTCAGCAGCCATCTAATTGCCGAAATAATATGCTGATATTACAGTCAAGAGCATTGTGCAAAGTTGGCAACATGCAGTCGGTACCATTCAAGGATGTGATCCGTAAAATAAAAAGTGAGACAAATCAAAAATATAACAGAGATCATGATATTGTTATAGACTTGCTTCTAATGCAACGTGACAAAAACTGGTCACATTTCATACAACGTGTCTCCATTCCACAGGAAATATATCTTTTTTCAGAAGAACAGCTTAATAGCCTTTTCACACTTACTCACATCTTTCATCTTTCATCAATTTGGAAAGATGATAACATCTTCCCATAAGAATTATACAGGGCTGAATGTTTAACATCTTTCAACATCTTCAAAAGATGTTCCTATCTCACTTTGTTTCATTCAACATCTTTCGATTATTTTAGTGTCATCACTAGAAAAAATGTATACAACTATACATACATGCATACATACTATAAAAATGTATACATATGTATGTATGTATGTATGTATATCTACATATGCATGTACATATGTACATACATTCAAAGCTACATTTTGGAATATCTTTCCCAAAAAAGATCCGTAATTACTCTAAGATTTTATTATATAAATATGTATGTATATGTATGCATATAATAAAATCTGTTATATATTTTTCCAAAACAAAATAAATTAGATAAAAATAGTTGCAAATGTCTACGCAAACTCTTTGCGGATAAAATTTTTAATATTTCTACATCATCATTGTCCGCTGGCATAATTTCTACATATGTAATTTCTACCATTATTTGTTTCTGCTCCTCAGGAGCCAGCAATTAAATCAATTTCTACTGAATTTTTAAATTGCATTTTACTATTATTTAATTATTGGTTGCTCACACTCGTAAAAATGGTATTACAATACATGACAGATGAAAGATGAAAGATGTTGTAATGTGAACAGGTTTTTTCAATTTTCAACATATTCCATGCATTCCTCAAAGATGTGAGTAAGTATGAAAAGGGTATAAACTATCCAGTATATATGGTGGGCAACTAATAAAGAAAAGTAGAAATACGCTTTTTGTGGATGCAACTGGAGGAGTTGTTGAAAAACTAGTTAAAGACTCCAAGAGGGTGTTTCTATATAGTATTGTTATGCACGTTGCAGATGGGGGAAAAAAAAGGCATAGTAATACCTATAGCGGACGCTTTATTAGCTCGCCATTATGAAGAAGACATTCGCAAATTTTTTATGGATATTAAAATATTTTGCCTTCAAAATAAAATAAAATGGCCACTCTGTAAGAGAATTTGTGTTGATTGGAGCTGGGCTATTATAAACGCTGGTATTAAAACTATAAATAATATGGAATCTACTATATCATACTTATTAAAATGTTTTAATATACTCGAGAACAAGGAAAAAATTAAAAACAATTTTAGTTAATCTATCTATATAATTAATAGGCAAACATGTTTTTTGTAATCCCTTTTACGCTGGTACCACTGCACCGATTTTAAAAAGATTTATATGGTTTTAAAGTATTTTTTATACAGATGTGCAGAATCTATATTTTATTGAAATCGGTTTAGTATTTTGGGAGCTATACGCGTTTAAAGTTGCTACTACTACATGCAAACATATTACACACGCATTTATTAGCTTACTACAAGTAAAAAAGAAACAAAACATGAGTGCGTGTGTGGGTTTGTAGTATTTCTCCTGATCTAACAATTTTTTTCTCTTATTTGTTGTTGTATGAAAGCCATAATACTTAAAGGAAGAGAGTTGAATAAATTGAATGAATTGTTTATGTTTTTTTAATTTTATGTATTATTTAATTATGCTTGCATATGTATGTAAGTTTGTGTGTAGCTGTGTTTTAATCAATTTTTTATGATGTTTAGATACATTTTCTTTGAATCTTAAATTATTTACATTTTGATTCTAGAATACGGACGAGTGTGTCGTCCGTTTGGTATATCTAGTTTTAATTATTATTCGAACTCCATTTGTTTCTATATTTGTGATTTGAACGGGCTAAGGTTCGTATTGCTTTTTAAGCCAAATTACATGTGATAATTATTAATGAACAAATAACACCAAAGTCTGTTGTAAATATTCTGACTAACAACACATAGTTGAACGGAACAGCCAGCCGTTTTCGAAGGCCACTAAACCTTCATCATCAGCGTTCTTTTGTGTTTGGTCCACTGTGTGTGGTGTCAGTAGATGTAGATTTCTGCTTTATATACTTAGCATTATTGCAAATGGAATGTGTGAATTGTTTTGATTCATCTTATTTCAATTTGCTGAAAGCTTTTTTGTAATGAAAGCTCAATTTTACCATCTCTATATTTACAACAGTCTTACCATTGTCGTTTGTTCTTTACTAATTATGCACATGTTAGTTATTTTGCTTATTTTTGTTCTACTTAAGACAAACTTTTTTGGTTTGTTACTATGAAGTATATTTTTATTTTTTATTTTTAATTTTTGCCATTTTATTATTTGATAACGCGAGGATAGCTAAATCTACTAAAATCCATGACATCTATCGAATTTTAAATAGTTAATTTAACTAAAATCCGTGATAATTTGCCACATTATATATTTATAAATTTACTTTGCTAGTTAGACAATTCACAGAAAAAAATATGAATTTACCTTGTCGTTAAGGAGTTTCAACTAAAATTTTAGTTGATTTTTCGAACATAGAAATCAACTAAAATTTTTGTTAAATTGCCTAAAAAACTTTGTAAATGCCATTCTTTCTACCCTTTCACTTAGTTAAAATTATACCATAATTTTAGGAAATATAACCTATGAATTTTTTTGTGTGTAGGCTTTATATTACTTTGAATGAACAATAAAAAAAAATAAAATAAAAAAACAACGTTTTAGAAAAAGTATCGTTTTTAGTGTTTTAGTTCAAAGAAATCATACCAAATGGACACATGTGTAGATTTATTTAATGACGACGGAGACGAAGTCGCAATTATAGATTTGCTACGTATCAGAAGAAAAATTCGTGATGATTAATAATGAAAATAGCGAACGAATTCGTTAAAAAATTATTTTTGAAGGTTTTTAGTTATTCCGGCAGAATAAAGAAACGTTTCGTTATTTGTTGGATCACCTAAAAACATATTTAAATAAATCTTTGTATGTGGCCGCTATACCGCAGATACTGAAATTGTTAAAAAAAATTGTTATTAAGGATAAATATTTCTAATTACGATTTTTCCACTTTTTCTGCTTTTTATATCGCACCAACCTGTAACTAGAAAAACCCAACCACAGATTCAACAACTAAAAAGTAGTTTTGTATACTCAACGCTTTTCTCAACCAAACTTACGCAGGATGGTAAATGACAGTACTAAAACACAACTGAAAAGTCAACTGTTAATTTAGTGGAGATCAATCCCAACCAAACTAATTTAAAAGTTGAAAACCGTGATAGGGGCAGACTTTACCATCTCTAAATTTACAACAGTCTTACCATTGTCGTTTGTGCTTTACTAATTATACACATGTTAGTTAGTTTGCTTATTTTTGTTCTACTTTTCGTATATAAAGCAGAAATCTACATCAACTGACACCACACACAGTGGACCAAACACAGAAGAACGCTGATGATGAAGGTTTAGTGGCCTTCGAAAACGGCTGGCTGTTCCGTTCAACTACATATGTGTTGTCAGAATATTTACAACTAACTTTGGTGTTATTTGTTCATTAATAATTATCACATGTAATTTGGCTTAAAAAGCGATACGAACTTTAATAAATAAATCATAAATATAGAAACAAACGAAGTTCGAAAAATAATAATTCAATTAACTAAATATTAAATTTTGTTTAAACTGTTAATCGGTTAACCGATTGAAATTTACCAGTTTAACCGTTAACCGAAAATATCAAATATTTAGTTAATCGAACAGTTAATCGGATTGCAATTAACCGATTAACGGTTAATGTCGTGGCGTATTTCAAATACGACCACGACTGTTTGGTAATATATTAAAGAAAAACTGTTGAAGTCTTCTTTAATCTATTACCAAACAGTCGTAATCGTATTTTAAATACGCCAACAACGATAAGGCAGAATATTCGTAATACATATATGTATATTGACTTTGATAAAAAAAAAAAGTTTTATTTGCTTTGCTCATATTTTTTACTCAAACAGAAATAACAAAAACAAACCAAAACCGAAAACAAACAAAAAACACAAACAAAATGACATTGAGGAATACTTTTAATAAGTACCTCAAATACAAAAAATTAGTGAGGAGAGATCTAACAGCATATATGTACTTATATTTTGCTGTGACTTCTTATTCTCTTAATGAAAACAATAAAAATACAAAATCTGATAGTATTTTTCTAACGGCAAAGCCACTTTTTAGTCAGCGATCAAGTTTGCTTTGTCCAATGCCAACTAGCGATTCGTTAACTTTACCGCTGCCTAGTACTTCTACATTTAAGTCAGCGATATCATCCGCTGGACAGATATATAAGTGTGGTAAAACGTGGGCGAAGCCTAAATTCTTCTGAAATTTCATCTGCCCCAAAGATATCTATATATAACAGCACATCCTCTACTAATCGTCAAAACCGCTTTAAAATATTGCAAACTGACAACGACAAACCCGATGTATCCTCGAACAAAACCTCTAAGGCGCCACCAATCTACTTGAGAGAAAAAAAGCAACGTGAGTCCGATCACAGAGGAGATGTGTAAACATCTAGTAATGAAAATTTTTTTTTAAGTTGGAAGTACTTATGCTTTTAGTATCTTTTTTTTAAATTAATTAATTAAAAGTATCAAAACTTTCAATATTGTAAATACATATGAATTTGTTGGTTTTTGTTTGTTTTATTAAACTTATTTGGTTAGTAAATGGGCACACTGCAGTATATGTATATGCACTGCATTCAAAATTGCAGTAAGCAGTAAATTTACTGATTACTAAAAAAATCCAGTAAATTTTTACTGCTAATGAAATTTAATTTGCATTACCAGTAAAATCGTAGGGCAAGTGGCAAAGTTTTTTCATTCAAATTTTGAAACTTTTGTATGAAAAATATTTAGCCACTTGGTAGAATTGCATTATGAATACGGGCATTACTGATTACTGAAAATTCAATGCACCTCATCATATAACAAATCATTTAGGCAATTTATAAAAATTGTAGAAAAAAATTTTAGTAATCAGTAAAAATTTACTTGTTAAACATTTTTTATTGTTTTTACTGAAACTTTAGTAGTACTGCAGTGCTCATCTATGGTAAATGCCTTTACTTTTACTTTTTAATTTTTAATTCCTGTTGTTCATCGTTTAGTTGTTGCTGTTCTTGTTGTTGTGTACGCATTGCAATTAAAATAAATTCAGTAAAGTGCGACTTTGACTCGCGCACATTCGGTTTTGATAATTTTTTTTTATTTAGCTTTCTTCCTTTTTTAACTTCTTTCAGTTTAAACGATAGTAGTAGGGAACTGGGGTTTCTGGACCAATTAGAATTGTGAAATTGTGGCTGAAATTGTTAAATTGTGGGCTGAAATTGTTAAATTGTTGCTGAAATTGTTAAATTTGGGTAATTAAAATTTGAAAATTGTTAAATTCTTGCAAATTTGTGTTTTCGGCGGCGCTTTGATGTTTTTTGCTTGTATTAGTAGTTTTTGTTTACATTAAGTGTATGTCTGTCTGTCCGTCTGTCGGTCTGTCTGTCTGTCTGCCTGACCGTGGATGTTTGTGTGTGGAATATTTTGTGTGAATGTATTAAGGCGGTTCATAGTTTGGCGGTTTTTTATGAGTGTATATATAGACGAGGAAAATCATGAAAATGATTTTTCCTAATACCAATGGTGAAATAGTGATTATCAATTTTTCCTAATGCCTACGGCAATGCATGATAATTTTTCCTAATGCCGGGCAAAACATGATTATTATTTTTTTCAAATGCCGACGGCAAAACATGATTATTATTTTTCCTAATGCCTACGGCATGCATGATAATTTTTCCTAATGCCTACGGCAATGCATGATAATTTTTCCTAATGCCGGGCAAATGATTTTTCCTAATGACGACGGGAAAAATAAAGAGAGCAGAACAATACTTCTTTTCTTCAAATGTTCTTCTTACAACTTTGACCAGTCTATGCGTGTGTTCAATCGTGCTGTGCTGACTTCTAAAGCCAAATTGATGGTCCGGGATGCACCCATTATCAGTTAAAATTTTGGACAATTTAGTCATGAGCAGCTTTTCGAAAAGCTTTGAGATTGTAGATAGTAAGCTTATAGGCCTATATGACTCAGTCTTGGTAAGATCTTTGCCCGCCTTTGGAATCATTTTGATCTTGGCCAGTTTCCAGCTATGTGGAAAATACTGCATTCTTAAGATAGCATTAAAAGTAAATAGCAGGATTCTTATTGCAATATGAGGCAAGTTCATGAGCATTTTGTTACTAATACCATCAATACCTGGAGCTTTCTTCGGGTTGAGTTCAGCAATTACTTTTTGTACTTCACGCATCTTAAACCTTAAGGGACGAGGGGGTAGAGAAACTACACTCGGTAAATCAGCAGCACCCGTACATGAATTGGGAGTGAATACAGATTTTAAATGCTCAGAAAATAAGTTACCTTTCTCACTATCACTTCTTGCCCAGCCTCCGGTCGCGGTACGCAATGGTGATTTAAGATCAACGGGTCGTTTAAGATTTCTAGTAGCGCGCCATAAAGAGTAATTAGATGTGGACGTTACATCAAGACCTTCTAAATACTTTTCCAGTAGTGCAGTTTTTTCCGGTGATAGCAGCTCTTTGAGTCGTTTAGTACATTCTTTAAGTCTGATTTTATTTAGGGGTGATCTGTGTTGTTGCCATTCTCTTCTAGCTCTCCTTTTTTCACATACAAGACGTTCAATTTCCGTAGAATAAATTCTGTTAAAGCCGGTCTGCGGATAGGAGGTAGTGGCGTGTTCAGCAGCCTGTTTAATATTTTCGTTAAGATTGGCAATATTAAATTCAATATCATCGCATGATCTAAGCTGAATGTTTTCTACGCAGTGACTACTAAGATATTTTTTGAATACCAGCCAGTTGATTCCATTAATCATCTTCACATATGAGTTAGTTAAATCACTCCTTAGTGGGTTGAAAATTGTAACTATTGTTGGAGAGTGATCGGAGGACAGATCTAGTAAGGCCTCTACATGAATTAAGTCCCTATGAATATTTTTCGTGACGGCAAAATCTATAACATCTGGAATTTTTCTTACGTCAGTAGGCCAGTAAGTAGGCTCCCCACTCGAAATGACATCTAAGCCCATTTTTGAAATTGTATTGAACAAGGCTCGACCTCTAGGTGTAACAAGACGCGATCCCCAGTAGGTATGTTTTGCATTGTAGTCACCAGCTGCCACGAAACAAGATCCAAGCGATTTGTAGAACTTCTCATACTGATCTTCGGTAACTGAAAATCTGGGAGGTGAATAAACTGATGATATCACGAAGTTCGCACAAAAATATTCGTTGCTTGCAAATATTCTTCACTAACGTTGTCAAGGACATAGTGCTTGAGTCTTGACTTAATCAGAATTGCTGATCCACCACATGCTCTCTCTCTCGGGTCCTTTGTATCATATAAAGTGTAACCATTTATTTTAAATAAGCTTCTTGAGGTCAAATGAGTCTCAGAAACCAACATTATATCAATATTTTTTTCCATGAGGAAGTGCTCAAGTTCATTTTTATGTTGGCGAATGCCGTTTGCGTTCCAGAAACATATTTTTAACGTGTTCATGGTTTATTAACTAATGCTTGAAGCAGTGTATTCTGCATTCGCAGCATTTCTTGCATCATACTTGTCATATTTGTAGTAAAGTTGTTTATAGTTAGCACCAGATTCTCAATAGTAGCTTCAAGGCGACTAAAGTTAAAGCTTGAGTTTAAATTCGTTGAATTATTTGGCGGTGGAACATTTTGCGTGGGAATTGAACTAGTCTTAGCAGCATCAGCATACGATACACGTGAAGTAACTGGTTGGCTGATTTGAGCAAAAGTGTCGGAGTTCGCGTTTACTTGTAGAGCTGGAGTTAGCTTGGGTTTTTGACCCATAGCCTGTTTAACGAAAGAAAATACAGGGCACCCTCTATAGTTAGCTGTGTGATTACCTCCACAATTACTACATTTTTTTTCTGCTTGATCTTTTGGCTTAGTGCAGCTAGCAGTACCATGCAATTCACCGCAGATAACATACACTGTAGATAACTTGCAGTAAGTTTTCGTATGGCCATATTCTTGGCAATTATGGCACTGTACGGGACCTGAACGCTTAAGTGGCTCTTCAACTGTGATTTTTCGATGTAATAGATACTTTACGTTATAAACTGGATGGGCTTCATTTTTTTTCAATTGTATGTCATTCGGCTCCAGTTCAACCCGAAATAGGGGTTGGGGGACCTTTTCTCTATTAAATATGTTGGTAACATTTTTTACCTTGAATCCTTGGTCGACAAGTGCACATTTTACTTCTTCGGGCTCAACATATGAATCTATGCCCTTTAATACTATCTGTAGGCCTTTAGCACTCTTGGTATGTGTAAAAATTTGTTTTATTTTTTTCGAATTCACTAACAATTTTTCGGAAATCTTTTTCATTATATATTTGGATTTTAGTTTCATCAATATTACCTCGTTTAATTGGAATGATGTGAAAAGTATTTTCACCAATGGTCGACAGTAGTTTTTTTATAAGCGCGTTAGAATTTTTTTCTCTCAGATAAATAGGTGGTGGCTTAAAAGACTTTTGCGATGATGTAGAGGGCTTGTCGTCGGTGTCTTGCAATAATGAAAAACGATTTTGACGATTGGTAGATGATGCGCTGTTATCCCTAGACATCTTTGGGGCAGATGAAATTTTTGAAGAATTTGGGCTTCGCCCACGCTTTACCACTGTTATATATCTGTCCATTCCCACTTGTACCTTGGGTTTTGAGCTACTGTTATCTGTAGTGATAACTTGGTTTAGTGATGAAGGCGAGCCCGATGCGGATGATATCGCAGACTTAAATAAAGAAGTACTAGGCAATGGTAATGTTAACGATTCACTAGTTGGCATTGGACAAAGCGAAGTTGATCGCTGACGAAAAATTGGCTTTGCCGTTAAAAAAGGACTTTCATCAGATTTATTATTTATATTTTTTTCATTAAGAGTTTCAGAACTCACAGTAAAATAAGCATTTCTGCCGTTAGAACTCTCTTCAAAATTTTTTTCTTTTGAGGTACTCATACAGAGTATTATTCCTCAAGGGAACTTTGTGTTTACGGTTTTTTTTTTGTTTTTACTATTTCTTGCTATGTAAAAAATATTAGTAAAGCCAATAAGCTTATTTATCAAGGTGAATATGTATTACGAATATTTTTTGTATGATTTTTGATTTTGTTGTTTTTTATATTTGTTTCGTATGTATGTATGTAAAAAAAAATCCGCTTTAATGTCTCTTCACTATGAAGGTTCAACGAGAAATGAATACAAATAAATACAATTATACAAAAATGTTTTAGTGATGTACATTCAAACAAAACGAATGGAAAAAAGCTGGATATTCAAATACTCATTTCGTTCGAATAAAATAAATAGAGATAATTTTTCTATGTTCATCATATTATTTTACTTTTACTTCATAAAAATGTTTATCTGTTTTGCTTCCATGTCAGAAGCTTATATTTTATAAATTAGGCTGCTACAAGATAATAAAAATGTATTTAATAAAATAGAAAATTAGTTGAATACTCGAATGAAATTGTATTCGATGTTGTACATCATAAGCTGTGAAATGGTTGTTGAACATGGTGGTGTTACCAGAATTTATTATTAAATCACAAAATAATTAAAGTTGTCTTTTGAATACAATTTCTTAACAAAGCAATGATAGCCTTAAAGTGCTTTGTAGCTACTATGAACTTTAAAGCGCAAGTAAAATATTTTTTTGAATAAGGCTGTAAGAGTTTAAAACCAGTATTGCCATACAAAATACTGGTTTTAAACTCATAAAGTATACTTTGTTTTGAATATGACTATGCGCCAATGTTTTTAATATATATACATATTTACATGCATATACATATGTATACACCGAACCAAAAAAGCATTCTTAAAACAAGAATTTTGCGTTTTCGTTTTAAAAGTGCAGTATTTTTAAAAATAATTGTTAAATTAAAAATGTTTCTTATAACATTAATATATAACATTCTTATTTTTATAACGCAGCAGTTTTAAAACAAAAATGTGTGTTTTCGTTTTAAAAATTCAGCATTTTTAAAACTCATTTATAATATAAGAATATTTCTTATAACATTAATAAATAACATTCTTATGTCTATAACGAAGCAGTTTTAAAACAAAATTGTGCGTTTTGGTTTTAAAAATGCAGCATTTGCAAAAATTTGCAAAAATTTAATAGCAAAGTCTAATATTATTTAAAATTTGCAAAAAATCCTAAGGAGAATTTTTGCAAAAATTCGCTTTCATTGCGAACAATGCAAAATTCGCGATAAGTTGCAATATGGGAAGCAATCCTTAAAATTCATTAAAAATTGCTAAAACTGTTATAAATAAAATAAATTCGGGGAAAAAACCCGAAAAAATCGCAGTTCGCTAAAAGTTCCTGGACGCCTTGAATAAATCATTTACAGAACCCTTTAGCTAATCCCGGATTTGTTTCCCATATATTTTAGCAACGCTTCCTCTTATTCCATGCTTTTGTACTTATATCCCTTTAAAACACAAATAAAATTTAAGTTTAAAATTTTTTTTAAACGCACTATTAATCCCAAATTAATATTTTACTTATTAAGTAAAATACTTTTTTATTAAAAATACATTGAAATTGATTATTGAGGGGTTTAGCTGGATCCTATGCGCATTTCACTGTTGCTAATGCAGATCATCAGGGAACCTTTACCCAAAGCTTCTTAGAACAACTACAGTTATTATATTATAAACTTTCATTTAAACAAATGAGAAGCTCAATAACAAATAACAAAGTTGAAACAAGAACTCAATAATCAACATGTTTTTTATTTTCTTACTTTACCATTGCTACATTGGCCGACTTTTTGTCAGCTTCAAATTGTAGTCGTAAGAGTATGTAAAAGAAAATGAATGTAAATAACAACAGCTATTTAAGAACAGAGTGTTGCCACACAAGTATTTTTTTTTTGACCGGCTGCAGTCAAGTTAATAATTAGTGTTTTTTATGGGAATTGTTACAATTGAAGTTAATTTTTTTTTTAAATAAGTAAAATATTAATTTGGGATTATTAGTGCATTTAAAAAAATTTTAAACTTAAATTGCAACCATTCCCATAAAAAAACACAAATAAAATTGTTTGAAAACGTAATGTTATTTATGTGTCTACATTTTTGTATTTTTGCAATAAAAAGTTACAAAAATTTTATTTTTACTAAAACGTATTTTCTTTCACAATGTTGTTTGCTTCCGAATTCAAATTGCTTTTTTTTTTTGTAGTGAAATTGGATTCAATTTCGTATGAAACAAACTGAAAATGAAATTTTACTTTTTAAATCGCTTTTACGAAATTAAGAAGACAAACCAAGAGAAAATGTCACTTTCATTTCATTTTACGAATGTAGAACCTAAGCGTATTTGTAGGTACCTTATTGAAATAAAATATCTAAAGCTATGTATGTGTTGGTCTCATGATTTTCTAGTAAATTACTGAACAAAAATGTTTTCGATATTTTGATTTACAACAGAAACATTTTAATACTAGCCTCTTTTCGCGATTATTCGAAAAATTTTACTTTATTTAGCGCTAAACGTATATTTTTTCAATTTAGCCCTTTTTCAAAAATTGTTTACGCTATTTGAGTACCAAAAGTTGGCATCACTGTTCTCATTTACATATATCCATACATGCACACATACATACATACGTGAATAGTTGGCAGGAGTTTTATTTTCTATGTTATTTGCTTTTTTACAGTAGATAAACAAGTTAAGCACAAATAATGAATAAAATGTGTTCTATTTTTTTTTAATTCATACACGAATCTATTTTTTTTTTTTTGTTTTTTGTTTACTCATGTGTATGTGAGTGTGTACATTCATTTTGTTTTGATAGCTAGTTCAGATATATTAGCGATAATTTGTTATTAAAACTAGCGATAATAGCAATTTCTTCGTGGTTCGCAGCAAGGTTCAAAATGAACCAAGATGGTTCGCTCTCAAAAATTTGTATGGCGAACCATGTTGATTCAATCAAGATTCGACCGCGAACCGTGAATGAGAGAGCGAACCTCGATAATTGCTGTCCGTGTGAACATGGTATAAATCTATCTATTATTCTGAGGCAATATCGAAAACAATCACTTGGCGGCAAAGGTCCTACTATGTCAATGTTTAAGTGTGAAAAATGGGTGTCAACCAAATTGAATTTTTGAAGTGGTGATCTTGTGTGGCGTAAAATCTTTGCGCGCTGGCATTGTATGCAACTTCGTGCAAAGTTTATGCTGTCTTTACGAATGTTTGGCCAAATGAATCCAGGGGGTCGATTCTGGTTCTGTGATAATGTGAAATGAAAACTTTTTTCATCTTTTCATAGTGTTTCTGATTCTAGTGCAGTGAAAAAATTAAAACAAAATTGAAATGATTTCATATGAAAAAAAAAACAATTGGAATGAAACAAAACGTTTTCACAGTTAGTTACACATCGTTACTGATTCTCGTTTTATGAAAAAGTATAAACAAATGTCAAAACCTTTTTAAATGAAAAGTTTTTTTACACACACAATTCATTAGTGAAAAAGCGTGGAAACCCATTAAAACCTATACTAATACTACTATAACACTTTTAAAATATTTAATTCACCTATCCTCATCCCTAATTTCGTCAGATACGTCCATTAAAACATTTATCCAGACATTTCCTATTGTTATTCATGTTCATATTTGCATAATTTGGCAATTAATCGAAAGCCGAGGGAGGCATAAGTTAAGTTATTATCGGCGGCAAAAAATAATTTGGCGACGAGTGGAAGTTAGCTTGAAATGTTATTTATAATAGTTTTTATTATAAAATTTTTTAGTAATAAATATATCAAAATGCCATACCACACTAAAATTAATCTGTTTTCTAGAAGAAAGTTTCAAACTAAATTTGCAAAAGAATATATATAGCTTTCTAGTACTGAAAAGAGAAATCAATGCAACAATTCCAAAGTCTTTAAAAACAATTTGTATTTGTGAAGCACTATGAGGATTTTTGAAGAACAATATGCCAATTTCTACATGAAAACTATGTGTATTTACATAAATGTGTACATATGTACGATGCTAGTTTCTATGTATGAATGTTCCTATGCACATTATTAAAAAAATATGTAAAAAACGCATGTTGTTTAGCTTGCTTATCATTTTTTGGAATCCTCATTTATGCTGGTATTTTACACTTTTCTCTACCTGACAGAAACATGCACACTAGCGTCATAAATGGAACCACTTCATTGGACAAACATATTTTAAATTGTATTTCTCGTAAAATATTTCATAGTAATGTGAAGTATTTGCTTTATTTAGTGAAACTTAAAGCTAGTAAAAGGCTGAAAAATTTTAAATACTAATAAAAATAGTGTTATCTACATACATAAAAACGCAGAAACATATACATACATATATGTATGTACATATGTATATACATAAATTCAACAAGAACTTAATCCCTGCCACGATTATCCCATTAAAATTAGATACATGGAATAAAAAAAAATTCCTAAAAACGAACCAAAAAAACTTTACATATTTACGAACATACATACGTACATATGTACATATATATATTAGTACGCATGAAAAAAAAAGTAAAGCAGGTGCTTGTCTTGTTAGAACTTAACTTTTCCTCATGTACATACTTATTTAAATTACATATGTATGTATGTACATTATACATATTAAAGGATTGCATTTGTATACTCGTTTGTATAGCCAAAACAAATATACCATGGTATGTACCATATAATTGTAGTGTGAGCGACAGAACTAGTATAAGAGTTATTGTGTGTGCGTGCTTTTCCAAATTAAAATACAATTGAAAACAAATAACAATTGCTTATTGTATTGCTGCTGAGCAACTGTTTGATCTGTTTTTGCTCAAAAAATACATATTGTAATACAAACATATGAAAAAAACACTATTGAAACAAATACATGATAGGCAGATGTATGTGCGGACGTTCGTTATGTTATTTTGTGGTGCAGCCAAAGTATAGAGAGAGAAAGAGACAATTTTGCTCTGAGAGTAATTACAAATGCATGTGTTTCATGTACATGTATCATTTACTTACATATGTATGTGCAATTTTGCTTTCATTCATTCATTGCGCTGATTTACACGGGCATAATTGTGCTGGCATAACATGCCAGTTTGTTGGTGAGAAAGGCAAAGAGAGTGGTTTTGCGGTTGTCATAACTTTTCAACCAGCTACAACCCCGAATTAGCAGCATAAAACCAATGCACACACATCTTTAAAAACAACAAATGTTAAATGAATACTAAAAACGCTAACACATAAAGCTGTGTATACGTATACATTTTGTGCCAGATGAACTAGTCTCGTGTAATTTGGAAAAGAACAAAAATTGGGCGGTTTAAAAATTGTTCTCGTCTAAACTACCTCATTCATCAGCCAATTACATTTTTTCTCAACACATCATAAGGCACTTATGGTAAAAGCAGTTTTATGTATCTTATTTGCCTTAGAAAAACAAAAAAAATAAATAAATGTGTTGTTTTCATTTGCTCATTGTCCAACCATACAATAATTGCTTAAAAAATCAACATTTACAACTAGTAACAGAAAACGATAAATAACATATTTGTTCATACCAGAACCAAAAAACACGCAAAACTAGTGCAAACAGATGTATCTGTGCAATGCTATAATACATATGTATGTAGTTGCAAAAAAGATTACTATTTCTTTTTTATTTATATATTTATTTTTAATAAATAAATCAGGCTAAAAAAATAAGCCAGATTATATACATCAATCATAAATATAAGAAGCTGCAGCGGCTCAAGCAATAATAAAAAATTACATGCGGTTTAGCGCGGCATCGTAACTGCGAAACTTAGATCTCTGTATTTGACAATTAAAGTTAAATAACATGAATAAAAACTTTTCACAGCTACACTGGAATGAAACATTTTTTCATTTCTTGAACCAGAATCGCAATCTGTGAAACTTTGAAAAGACGGTGTGAAAAGTTGCTATGAAAACGAAAATGAAACGTTTTTTTTTCACTTCACATTATCACAGAACCAGAATCGACCCCCAGTTGTCATCAATATTTTTAATTTCACGAAAAGGGCACAAAACTTAAAAAGGGTATAACTTTGACACGGTAAGAGTAAATTCGATATTCTTTAAATGACTCAGAATTTATATTTCCTTTTAAACTTAATCATTAATTTTTTTTAACTTCAGTAGATGTTTATACGTGTAGCAATAAATTGCCCGTATAAATATTTATTGACTTTTGGGAAATAAATTCAACTATAAAATTCAATCGTTAGAGAAATGTGAGAGCACACGCAGGAGTGTATTTCAGGGAAAGAAGGAACGGGAGGGGTTCCTGAGGAGATGAGGGTTAAAGTTGCCTCTCGGATAAGCAGGCACACGTGAATGAAGGGCAGGACTTGATACCTGGATCACTTTTGTAATAACACGACTTAGTATATTCTTTCAATTCAGTACTTACATATTTTGGGTTTTATTGAATTCAAATCAATGACAATTTTATACTGGGAAAATTACTTATAAAAAAATGGAATGCAGGAGCCGCAGGACGTCTTCTTTCTCTCGTGGTAAGATTTGGAATGAAATGACTAATCGCAAAATAAAAAAATAAAAAATGAACGAACAAAACCCAGCGAATTCAAAAGTTAACTTACATATTCACAATGAATGCAAAGATGGGAATGCTAGATTGCTAACAGATTTTTCTTTTTGTTTAAAGGAGTAAAACTCGTTTGAACCTCCTGCGGCCCCCACATAGGAAATAAAACTTAAATTATGGGCCTAGGCGGTCTTGAACTCGTGCTCTTTGAGCACGCGGCTCTTTAGTTGAACTCTGGCTCACATTCACCTGCTGGTTGCTGAGAGTGGTTGTGGTTTCCCTTGAAGATGTGTGAAGCAACGTATGGTGTGCCCACCCGCATTTTTTGCAGACATCGGCCGAAGTGCATTCATCTGTGGTATGCGACCGTGCCAGGCAGTTTTTGCAATACTTGTAGATGCGCACTTGTCGCTGACGCTCTTCCATACTCATATTCAAAAACCTTTTGCAGAAGAGTAGAGGATCATATCTGCGACACACGCGGCACTGGAGGACGTTGGAATTCCTTGGGCTCCTGTGAAGTATACACAATATTAATGGTGGTATGATGAAATAGTGTTGTTAATTTTCTTGATGTTGTAAAAGGTGCGAGGTTAATAGTGAAATGAGCATATATAGGAGGTGTTATGAGTTTTAGTGGATATGACATGATGGTGTAATTGAGACAAACAAAGGATGTGGGATTCTGGTAGGGAAAATTAATCGCTTTCTACTTATTCTCTGATATATCGACGGGTAGTACACAAAGCTTAGTTATGGGTCTAGTGACGGTCCCCAGTTGTGTTTTCACATCAGCGACGCGGACTAAATCGTCATTTCCAAAATACGTTTTAACAATACGTCCTAGTCTCCATTCATTTGGGGGAGTAAATCATCTTTAATAACTACGAGTTGACCCGCAGTTATATTTTGTACCGTATTTTGCCACTTATACCTCTTCTGGATCTCTTTCCACCGTTGCGTGAACTGGTGGTGCAAAACCTTCAGCCTTTCCCAGCGGTCGCGTAAAGGGGGCGACTCCGTCGGGATCTCAGGGGCTGCTACCATAGGAGCTCCCCTCAAAAAGTGACCTGAGGTAAGAGCCAGTAGCTCATCCGGATCGTCTGGCATGGGCGAGAGAGGTCTGG
Organism: Tachina grossa; assembly: GCA_949987645.1. Taxonomy (NCBI): domain Eukaryota; kingdom Metazoa; phylum Arthropoda; class Insecta; order Diptera; family Tachinidae; genus Tachina; species Tachina grossa. The sequence continues at coordinate 56,441,196 of OX465277.1, read as the reverse complement.
AGTTTAAGATGGACTCAATTCGGGTTAAAAGAGTTGTGAATTCTTCAAAGGTATATTTGTTATTTTGAGCTACCTTTTTAAAATGAGCTTGAAATGATTTTACACCGGCCTCCCATAATCCTCCCATATGAGGGGCATTTGGGGGAATGAAGTGCCAATGAAAACCATGGGCTGAGTATTTGTCTATGAGATCCTGTGACACAGTACTTAAAAACTGGTCATATTCTAAGCGAAGAGATCGCTCTGCACCTACGAAATTGGTTCCGTTATCAGATACTACTTTCCTCGGTAGGCCGCGACGGCCGATAAAACGAGTAAAGGCAGCTCGGAATGCGTTGGAGGTTAAATCGGAGCACAATTCGAGATGAATGGCTCGAGTGCAGAAACACACAAACACGCAGACGTAACCTTTATGATAAGGGCCATTGCGTAGTATGGAAGTTTTTATAGAAAAAGGGCCTGCAAAATCTAAACCTGTAGTTGTAAAAGGTAAGGAGAATGAAGAACGCTCTAATGGGAGGGCACCCATTAATTGGGACTTTACCTTTTGTTTGTAGCGGACACAAATGACACATTTTCGAACGCAGAGACGAATAGCTGACATCAGTCGCGGTACGAAATATTCTCCTCGGATGGCTCTTAACATTAAGTTAAGGTCGGCATGCATAAGGAGGCTATGCGCAAAGTCGATAAAGAGCTTGCAGAATACCGAATTGACGGGAAGAATAATTGGGTGTCGCTCATTATACGATAGGGACGAATTAGCAATTCTACCATTCGCACGAACAACATTGTTTTCATATAAATACGGATTTAGGGGCTAAAGTGGACTTTTTAGTTAGGTGTGAAATTTGAGTCACATGAATTAATTTATATTTTGTTTTTGAGAATTCTTCGTGTGTAATGGGTGGGCAGTTTTTTATCAGCATTGATATGACTTCGGCAGAGGATGAATTTTGAGTTTGGGATACAAGGCTCAAAGGATTTTTTATATCATTTGCAACCTTTTTCCTGATGGCACCGATAAATCCAAACGCGTATGTCATGACTCTGATCGCTTTATACCATTGTGAGAAACGATTAAGTATTCCATCTTCATTAGCAACTAAGTGAAAAACCTCTACTTTTCGTTTTACCTCATAGGAGTTGTCTTTAATTTTTATGGGCTTTGGCCATTCTTCAGGGGTTTTTTGAAGCCAAGTTGGCCCCGTCCACCACAAGGAATTCCCCACGAGTTGGTCAGTTGCCAAACTACGAGAGCCTAAGTCTGCAGGATTATCGGCAGAACGCACATGACGCCAAGAGACATTTCCCACATTTCATATTATTTGTGAGGTCCGATTAGCTACATAAGTCTTCCAAGTGCTTGGAGGTTTTTCTCGCCAACGGAGAACAATGGAGGAATCAGACCAGAGGAAAAGTTCATAGTTGTAACAGGGCAATTAGCTTGTTAGTTGTTTAACTAATTTTGATAATAAGAGGGCTCCACACAATTCCAGTCGTGGAAGACTGACAGGATTAATGGGGGCTACTTTAGTTTTTGCTGCAAAGAGCTGGGATGTGATAGTAGCGGTGGATTGTATTCGAAAATATACCGCTGCGCAGTAAGCCTTTTCTGATGCATCTCAAAAACCGTGCATTTGAATAAGTAGAGAAGGCGCAAACCTTATCCATCGTGGGATTTTTATAGTGGAGATCATAGGAAGATTCTTGACAAAATTATTCCAACTTGCCAAAGTATCAGGCTTTACGTTATCATCCCAGTTAGTTCCCTCTAACCACAGCTGCTGCAGAATGATTTTCCCCTGCATAACAATTGGTGAAATCCAACCGGCTGGGTCAAAAAGTTTGGCCACGGTGGACAAAATTTGCCTCTTCGTAATAGAGTTAACCGGGCTAATAGCCTGAATGGATATGAGAAGCAGTCGGATAATGCATCCCATTGAATACCAAGAGTTTTTGTCGTGCTGGTTTCCTTAAACTTGAGAAATTCTGAATCTAAAATATCATCTTTAGGGACAGATGCTAGTATGTCAACGCAATTTGAAGTTATCTTTTTTTTTAGCGGAAATCCAGCTGATTTTAACGCTAAAATAAGTTGGGATAACGAGTCAACTGTCGATTGGATATCATGACTCCCCGATAAAATATCATCTACACTCGTTTCCTTTCTTAGAATATATGCTGCCTGAGGATACAAGTCTTCCGAATCTTGGGTTCTAATTCCTAAATATGGAGCACAGTTGACTCCAAACGTTACTGTTTTTAATGCAAAATCTTTGACGAGAGAGTTCGAATCTTGGCGAAAGAGAATTCGCTGAAATTGTACGTCTTCATCATGAACAAGAATTTGGCGGTACATATTTTGTATGTCGCCATTGAAGACATATCTATAAAGTCGCCACTTCAAAATCAAGGTCATCAACTCTGCTTGTAATGTGGGACCCACATAGAGGACATCATTAAGAGACAATCCTGAACTAGTTCTCTTGGATGCATTGAACACAACCCTAACTTTGGTGCTATGGCTTTCGGGCTTGATTACTACATGGTGCGGCAGGTAGAAGGAGTTGCAACCGTGACGAGATATGTATTCTGATGAAACGGTAGGTTCCATATGATCAAGAGATATATATTCGTCCAGCACTTTGTGATACATCTCAGCCAGGTCCCCTTTTTTCTTTCGAGATTGTTCCAAATTTGTGTACTGAGCCATGGCTGCAGTACGAAGATCAAATTTTAAAAACTGGGAACAGTTTTTAAGGGAATGATTAGAATCACACATTTTGCAAGGATAATTTGCAGTGTCTACTTTTGGGGGTCTAAATCTTGCATCATTACTTTGAATAATAGACTGTGAGTCTTTCTTGCGTGCATCTAGACGCTCAACTACTTCACATCTATGGCATAGAAACCTGTCCATTTTCTGCCATTTAACCAGATTTCTATGGGAGTCTAGTGATTGCTCCCACAGAGATAGTGTTTCTATTGGGAGTTTAGTGGAACATAAAATTATAATGAATGGATCCCATTCATTTATTGGGACGTCTTCTGCTTTTATCGCTGAGAGACTATCGTTGATCGTGGTTTGAATTCTCTGGAGAGATTCGCTGCTCTCAACCGTGATGGACTTCAAATTAAGGAGAGTTTTAATTTCGTTTTCCACGAGAATTCTTTTGTTCTCATACCTTTCTTTTAAAGCTGTCCACGCAAGTTTAAAGTTTTCGGAACATAACTTGTACTTTTTAATTATACTGTCCGCTTGACCTTGCGCTTTCAATCTCAAGTGGTACAGCTTCTGCACAGGGGATATTTTGGGGTTATCTATGTACACCGCCGTGAACATGTCGCGGAAGGATGGCCACTATTCATACCCTCCAAAAAAAATATCTGTATCGCAGGGTGGCACTTTTACATGTGTGAAGCTATCCTCACTGAAAGTGTGTTCTATAATGGGGACGGGAGTACCCGTTATGAAAGTTTTCTGCACGTCTAGAATTTTTACCTTGCATTTGTGGAATGCTTTTGTGCATGTTGAATATTTGCCAGCAGCTGATTCCAAATCGGCTTTTTCGACTTTTGCATCCTTATCGCTGCGGAAAGCTTTGTATGATTTCTGAACACTTCCCCATCTATCGTTAAGATCTTGAAGTGTTACTTCGAGGAGGGAATCTGTGAGTTCGTTTGCGTTCACTTGATCGAATTCTGAGCAGAATGTGACCAGATCATCTGAGTCAAAAATAAATCCCTCTGCCATTTTTCGATTTTTTTTGAAATGTCTTGTCTCCACAATTTTGAAACTATGAATATTGGTACAAGTTACAAAATCAAACAAAGATAAATGTTCGCTGGGACTAGCGAAATTTATTATGGGTGACGTTAATTGTAACTTGTTTATAAAGTCTAAATGTTCGCTTGGGTTTGCGAATTAGATTTTATAAGATATAAAAATTTTATGAAATTTTTTTTTTTGTAATGCATGTATTTATTTATTGGATCTTCATATATGAACTAACAATAAGTATTCAAATCTTAAATCTATAAAAAAAATTATTAGGCCCGACCAGTGTCGGACATAAACTTAGTGGTAGTTATAAATAATACATTAGTAGTGATAATAAAAAAAGGGGGGGGGGGGAAAGTATTTTCAAGTAGTCCCATCTGGAGTGTTAGGTATAAGAGCCTGTGTGTCCCTCTTTTTTAAGCGGATGTGTCCAGTAAAGTTCAAAATATTACGAGCAAGCGGATTAGGATGTGATTCGAGTTTTGTTAAATATTTGCCTGCGTATTTTGCAATTTCTTCAGTCACTAGTGGCATATTTAAATCACGATGTATAATAGAATTTTGGATGTACCATGGAGCCGATGTTATTAACCGTAAAATTTTGTTTTGCCTTCGTTGGATTATCTCGACATTGGAAGCTGAAGCAGTGCCCCATAACTGAATTCCGTAGCGCCATATTGGCTTCAAAAGCGACTTGTATAATAAAAGTTTGCAGTCTAGGCTGAGTGTTGAGTTTCTGCCAATCAACCAATATATTTGAGTTAACTTAAGTTTCATCTGAGTTAATTTAGAGTCAATATGATGTTTCCATGTAAGTCTTCGATCAAGGTGTATACCAAGGTATTTCACTTGGGAATGTTGAGGAATATTTTGATTGTTGATTCGAATGGGGGAGCAAGTATCTCTTCTTAGGGTGAACGTTATATGGACACACTTTTGTTCATTGACTTTAATTCTCCATAAGTTCAACCATATTTCCAGCTGAGTGATATGTTCCTGGAGATTGCGGGATGCCTCATAAGGGTTTTCGTGCACACTCATACAGGCTGTATCATCGGCAAAAGTAGAAATATGGATATTATTGCTCACAGGCATATCACAACTATATATTAAATACAAGGCAGGACCCAGAATACTACCCTGGGGCACACCAGAAGATATAGTTTCGGGCACACTCGTGAACTCTCCTTCCACAACAGTGAACTTCCTATCAATAATATAACTTTCCAAAAGCTTTTGAATGTTTATTGGCAGATATGTCTTCAATTTTAAAACTAGGCCTTCGTGCCATACTTTATCAAACGCCTGAGAAACATCAATAAAGAGAGCGGAACAATACTTCTTTTCTTCAAATGTTCTTCTTACAACTTGGACCAGTCTATGCGTTTGTTCAATCGTGCTGTGCTGACTTCTAAAGCCAAATTGATGGTCCGGGATGCACCCATTATCAGTTAAAATTTTGGACAATTTAGTCATGAGCAGCTTTTCGAAAAGCTTTGAGATTGTAGATAGTAAGCTTATAGGCCTATATCACTCAGTCTTGGTAAGATCTTTGCCCGCCTTTGGAATCATTTTGATCTTGGCCAGTTTCCAGCTATGTGGAAAATACTGCATTCTTAAAATAGCATTAAAAGTAAATAGCAGGATTCTTATTGCAATATGAGGCAAGTTCATGAGCATTTTGTTACTAATGCCATCAATATCTGGAGCTTTCTTCGGGTTGAGTTTAGCAATTACTTTTTGTACTTCACGCATCTTAAACCTTAAGGGACGAGGGGGTAGAGAAACTACACTCGGTAAATCAGCAGCACCCGTACATGAATTGGGAGTGAATACAGATTTTAAATGCTCAGAAAATAAGTTACCTTTCTCACTATCACTTCTTGCCCAGCCTCCGGTCGCGGTACGCAATGGTGATTTAAGATCAACGGGTCGTTTAAGATTTCTAGTAGCGCGCCATAAAGCGTAATTAGATGTGGACGTTACATCAAGAGCTTCTAAATACTTTTCCAGTAGTGCAGTTTTTTCCGATGATAGCAGCTCTTTGAGTCGTTTAGTACATTCTTTAAGTCTGATTTTATTTAGGGGTGATCTGTGTTGTTGCCATTCTCTTCTAGCTCTCCTTTTTTCACATACAAGACGTTCAATTTCCGTAGAATAAATTCTGTTAAAGCCGGTCTGCGGATAGGAGGTAGTGGCGTGTTCAGCAGCCTGTTTAATATTTTCGTTAAGATTGGCAATGTTAAATTCAATATCATCGCATGATCTAAGCTGAATGTTTTCTACGCAGTGACTACTAAGATATTTTTTGAATGCCAGCCAGTTGATTCCATTAATCATCTTCACATATGAGTTAGTTAAATCACTCCTTAGTGGGTTGAAAATTGTAACTATTGTTGGAGAGTGATCGGAGGACAGATCTAGAGAGGCCTCTACATGAATTAAGTCCCTATGAATATTTTTAGTGACGGCAAAATCTATAACATCTGGAATTTTTCTTACGTCAGTAGGTCAGTAAGTAGGCTCCCCACTCGAAATGACATCTAAGCCCATTTTTGAAATTGTATTGAACAAGGCTCGACCTCTAGGTGTAACAAGACGCGATCCCCAGTACGTATGTTTTGCATTGTAGTCACCAGCTGCCACGAAACAAGATCCAAGCGATTTGTAGAACTTCTCATACTGATCTTCAGTAACTGAAAATCTGGGAGGTGAGTAAATTGATGATATCACGAAATTCGCACAAAAATTTTCTACGAAAATATTCGTTGCTTGCAAATATTCTTCACTAACGTTGTCAAGGACATAGTGCTTGAGTCTTGACTTAATCAGAATTGCTGATCCACCATATGCTCTCTCTCTCTCTCTCGGGTCCTTTGTATCATATAAAGTGTAACCATTTATTTTAAATAAGCTTCTTGAGGTCAAATGAGTCTCAGAAACCAACATTATATCAATATTTTTTTCCATGAGGAAGTGCTCAAGTTCATTTTTATGTTGGCGAATGCCGTTTGCGTTCCAGTAACATATTTTTAACGTGTTCATGGTTTATTAACTAATGCTTGAAGCAGTGTATTCTGCATTCGCAGCATTTCTTGCATCATACTTGTCATATTTGTAGTAAAGTTGTTTATAGTTAGCACCAGATTCTCAATAGTAGCTTCAAGGCGACTAAAGTTAAAGCTTGAGTTTGAATTCGTTGAATTATTTGGCGGTGGAACATTTTGCGTGGGAATTGAACTAGTCTTAGCAGCATCAGCATACGATACACGTGAAGTAACTGGTTGGCTGATTTGAGCAAAAGTGTCGGAGTTCGCGTTTACTTGTAGAGCTGGAGTTAACTTGGGTTTTTGACCCATAGCCTGTTTAACGAAAGAAAATACAGGGCACCCTCTATAGTTAGCTGTGTGATTACCTCCACAATTACTACATTTTTTTTCTGCTTGATCTTTTGGCTTAGTGCAGCTAGCAGTACCATGCAATTCACCGCAGATAACACACACTGTAGGTAACTTGCAGTAAGTTTTCGTATGGCCATATTCTTGGCAATTATGGCACTGTACGGGACCTGAACGCTTACGTGGCTCTTCAACTGTGATTTTTCGATGTAAGAGATACTTTACGTTATAAACTGGATGGGCTTCATTTTTTTTCAATTGTATGTCATTCGGCTCCAGTTCAACCCGAAATAGGGGTTGGGGGACCTTTTCTCTATTAAATATGTTGGTAACATTTTTTACCTTGAATCCTTGGTCGACAAGTGCACATTTTACTTCTTCGGGTTCAACATATGAATCTATGCCCTTTAATACTATCTGTAGGCCTTTAGCACTCTTAAGTTGGTATGTGTAAAAATTTGTTTTATTTTTTTCGAATTCACTAACAATTTTTCGGAAATCTTTTTCATTATATATTTGCATTTTAGTTTCATCAATATTACCTCGTTTAATTGGAATGATGTGAAAAGTATTTTCACCAATGGTCGACAGTAGTTTTTTTATAAGCGCGTTAGAATTTTTTTCTCTCAGATAAATAGGTGGTGGCTTAAAAGACTTTTGCGATGATGTAGAGGGCTTGTCGTCGGTGTCTTGCAATAATGAAAAACGATTTTGAAGATTGGTAGATGATGCGCTGTTATCCTTAGACATCTTTGGAGCAGATGAAATTTTTGAAGAATTTGGGCTTCGCCCACGCTTTACCACTGTTATATATCTGTCCATTCCCACTTGTACCTTGGGTTTTGAGCTACTGTTATCTGTAGTGATAACTTGGTTTAGTGATGAGGGCGAGCCCGATGCGGATGATATCGCAGACTTAAATGAAGAAGTACTAGGCAATGGTAATGTTAACGATTCACTAGTTGGCATTGGACAAAGCGAAGCTGATCGCTGACGAAAAATTGGCTTTACCGTTAAAAAAAGATTTTCATCAGATTTATTATTTATATTTTTTTCATTAAGAGTTTCAGAACTCACAGTAAAATAAGCATATCTGCCGTTAGAACTCACTTCAAAATTTTTTTCCTTTGAGGTACTCATACAGAGTATTATTCCTCAAGGGAACTTTGTGTTTACGGTTTTTTTTTTGTTTTTACTATTTCTTGCTATGTAAAAAATATTAGTAAAGCCAATAAGCTTATTTATCAAGGTGAATATGTATTACGAATATTTTTTGTATGATTTTTGATTTTGTTGTTTTTTATATTTGTTTCGTTTGTATGTATGTAAAAAAAATTCGCTTTAATGTCTCTTCACTATGAAGGTTCAACGAGAACTGAAATGAAAATGTATTAAAGAAATCAAAGGAGAAATGTTTGCTGGGATTAGGGAAATTTATTATGGGTGATATTAATTGTAAATGGTTTATAAAATCGAAATGTTCGCTTGGGCTTGCGAATTAGATTTTAGAAGGGATAAAAAAAATTTTTTATACAAAGGTATTAAAAAAAATCAAAAAAAGGAGAAATGTTCGCTGGGGTTAGCGAAATTTATTATGGGTGATATTAATTTTAATGGTTCATAAAATCTAAATGTTCGCTTGGGCTTGCAAATTAGATTTTATAAGAGATAAAAATTTTATGAAAATATATTTAAAAAAATCAAAGGAGAAATGTTCGCTGGGATTAGCTAAAAAGATTTCATGAAACACAGATTTTGTGTAAAAGTTGTAAGACTAAACAAAAAATAAATGTTCGCTGGGATTTGCGAAATTTATTTAGTTAGCGTAATAAAGGGTGAATGAAAACTTAATGTTCGCTGGGATTGGCGAATAAGATTTCATGAAACATAGATTTTGTGTAAAAGTTGTAAGACTAAACAAAAAATAAATGTTCGCTGGGATTTGCGAAATTTATTTAGTTAGGGTAATAAAGGGTGAATGAAAACTTAATGTTCGCTGGGATTGGCGAATAAGATTTCATGAAACATAGATTTTGTGTAAAAGTTGTAAGACCAAACAAAAAATAAATGTTCGCTGGGATTTGCGAAATTTATTTAGTTAGGGTAATAAAGGGTGAATGAAAACTTAATGTTCGCTGGGATTGTCGAATAAGATTTCATGAAACGTAAATTTATAAATTTTGTGTAAGTTTAAAAAAATCATGCAAAATTAAATCTTCGTTGGGATAAATCCAATACAATCTTAAAATACTCGCTGGGATTCGCAAGCTTTTTTCTTCTTCAAAATTGTTGGGATATGAAAAATAGTGTTTTAATCCTAAAAATCCTCTAACTAATATGTAAAACCAGTGTATAAAATCTTTAATTGTTAACTTCTCGCTGGGATTTGTGATCTTTATTTATTTTCCAATACATACAGAACTTGAAAAAATTTCTCAGAATATAAACGCTCGTTGGGATATGAGAATTAGATTTAAATTTTTTCTTGTTTTATATTTCGCTGAGTTTATTAATTTACTTTTAAACGGTTCCAAATAATCTGTAAACCCAATGTATACAATCTTTAATTGTTAACTTCTCGCCAGGATTTGAGAGCTTATTTATTTTCAATACATACAAAACTTGAACAATTTTCTCAGAATATAAACGCTCGTTGGAATATGAGCATTAGATTTGTAATTTTTTCTCGTTTTATATTCCACTGAGTTTATAATTCATATTTAAATGATTCCAAATAATCACAGCTATGTATGCATGTACATACATGTGTATGTATGTAATTATTTTGTGTTTTCGAATCTTAACTTTTATTGGCGATTTTTAATATTTACTTGAAATTGTAGTCTAGCAATTTCATGTATGTAGAAAAACTAGAGATGTGCACGTGAGTGTTTTTGCACTCACGTGGTTTACAACTTATCACGATCACGCACGCTCACGAAAAAGTATTTAATCCAATTTTTATCTCTTTTTGGATTGAAAAATAGCTTTTTACACATAATATGTATGTATGTACACATGTATGTTGTCCAATGCCAACTAGTGAATCGTTAACATTACCATTGCCTAGTACTTCTTCATTTAAGTCTGCGATATCATCCGCATCGGGCTCGCCTTCATCACTAAACCAAGTTATCACTACAGATAACAGTAGCTCAAAACCCAAGGTACAAGTGGGAATGGACAGATATATAACAGTGGTAAAGCGTGGGCGAAGCCCAAATTCTTCAAGAATTTCATCTGCCCCAAAGATGTCTAGGGATAACAGCGCATCATCTACCAATCGTCAAAATCGTTTTTCATTATTGCAAGACACCGACGACAAGCCCTCTCTCTACATCATCGCAAAAGTCTTTTAAGCCACCACCTATTTATCTGAGAGAAAAAAATTCTAACGCGCTTATAAAAAAACTACTGTCGACCATTGGTGAAAATACTTTTCACATCATTCCAATTAAACGAGGTAATATTGATGAAACTAAAATGCAAATATATAATGAAAAAGATTTCCGAAAAATTGTTAGTGAATTTGAAAAAAATAAAACAAATTTTTACACATACCAACTTAAGAGTGCTAAAGGCCTACAGATAGTATTAAAGGGCATAGATTCATATGTTGAACCCGAAGAAGTAAAATGTGCACTTGTCGACCAAGGATTCAAGGTAAAAAATGTTACCAACATATTTAATAGAGAAAAGGTCCCCCAACCCCTATTTCGGGTTGAACTGGAGCCGAATGACATACAATTGAAACTAAATGAAGCCCATCCAGTTTATAACGTAAAGTATCTCTTACATCGAAAAATCACAGTTGAAGAGCCACGTAAGCGTTCAGGTCCCGTACAGTGCCATAATTGCCAAGAATATGGCCACACGAAAACTTACTGCAAGTTACCTACAGTGTGTGTTATCTGCGGTGAATTGCATGGTACTGCTAGCTGCACTAAGCCAAAAGATCAAGCAGAAACAAAATGTAGTAATTGTGGAGGTAATCACACAGCTAACTATAGAGGGTGCCCTGTATTTTCTTTCGTTAAACAGGCTATGGGTCAAAAACCCAAGCTAACTCCAGCTCTACAAGTAAACGCGAACTCCGACACTTTTGCTCAAATCAGCCAACCAGTTACTTCACGTGTATCGTATGCTGATGCTGCTAAGACTAGTTCAATTCCCACGCAAAATGTTCCACCGCCAAATAATTCAACGAATTCAAACTCAAGCTTTAACTTTAGTCGCCTTGAAGCTACTATTGAGAATCTGGTGCTAACTATAAACAACTTTACTACAAATATGACAAGTATGATGCAAGAAATGCTGCGAATGCAGAATACACTGCTTCAAGCATTAGTTAAAAAACCATGAACACGTTAAAAATATGTTTCTGGAACGCAAACGGCATTCGCCAACATAAAAATGAACTTGAGCACTTCCTCATGGAAAAAAATATTGATATAATGTTGGTTTCTGAGACTCATTTGACCTCAAGAAGCTTATTTAAAATAAATGGTTACACTTTATATGATACAAAGGACCCGAGAGAGAGAGAGCATGTGGTGGATCAGCAATTCTGATTAAGTCAAGACTCAAGCACTATGTCCTTGACAACGTTAGTGAAGAATATTTGCAAGCAACGAATATTTTCGTAGAAAATTTTTGTGCGAATTTCGTGATATCATCAATTTACTCACCTCCCAGATTTTCAGTTACCGAAGATCAGTATGAGAAGTTCTACAAATCGCTTGGATCTTGTTTCGTGGCAGCTGGTGACTACAATGCAAAACATACGTACTGGGGATCGCGTCTTGTTACACCTAGAGGTCGAGCCTTGTTCAATACAATTTCAAAAATGGGCTTAGATGTCATTTCGAGTGGGGAGCCTACTTACTGACCTACTGACGTAAGAAAAATTCCAGATGTTATAGATTTTGCCGTCACTAAAAATATTCATAGGGACTTAATTCATGTAGAGGCCTCTTTAGATCTGTCCTCCGATCACTCTCCAACAATAGTTACAATTTTCAACCCACTAAGGAGTGATTTAACTAACTCATATGTGAAGATGATTAATGGAATCAACTGGCTGGTATTCAAAAAATATCTTAGTAGTCACTGCGTAGAAAACATTCAGCTTAGATCATGCGATGATATTGAATTTAACATTGCCAATCTTAACGAAAATATTAAACAGGCTGCTGAACACGCCACTACCTCCTATCCGCAGACCGGCTTTAACAGAATTTATTCTACGGAAATTGAACGTCTTGTATGTGAAAAAAGGAGAGCTAGAAGAGAATGGCAACAACACAGATCACCCCTAAATAAAATCAGACTTAAAGAATGTACTAAACGACTCAAAGAGCTGCTATCGTCGGAAAAAACTGCACTACTGGAAAAGTATTTAGAAGGTCTTGATGTAACGTCCGCATCTAATTACTCTTTATGGCGCGCTACTAGAAATCTTAAACGACCCGTTGATCTTAAATCACCATTGCGTACTGCGACCGGAGGCTGGGCAAGAAGTGATAGTGAGAAAGGTAACTTATTTTCTGAGCATTTAAAATCTGTATTCACTCCCAATTCATGTACGGGTGCTCGCCCCTTAAGGTTTAAGATGCGTTAAGTACAAAAAGTAATTGCTGAACTCAACCCGAAGAAAGCTCCAGGTATTGATGGCATTAGTAACAAAATGCTCATGAACTTGCCTCATATTGCAATAAGAATCCTGCTATTTTTTTTTAATGCTATTTTAAGAATGCAGTATTTTCCACATAACTGGAAACTGGCCAAGATCAAAATGATTCCAAAGGTGGGCAAAGATCTTACCAAGACTGAGTTATATAGGCCTATAAGCTTACTATCTACAATCTCAAAGCTGCTCATGACTAAATTGTCCAAAATTTTAACTGATAATGGGTGCATCCCGGACCATCAATTTGGCTTTAGAAGTCAGCACAGCACGATTGAACAAACGCATAGACTGGTCCAAGTTGTAAGAAGAACATTTGAAGAAAAGAAGTATTGTTCTGCTCTCTTTATTGATGTTTCTCAGGCATTTGATAAAGTATGGCACGAAGGCCTAGTTTTAAAATTGAAGACATATCTGCCAATAAACATTCAAAAGCTTTTGGAAAGTTATATTATTGATAGGAAGTTCACTGTTGTGGAAGGAGAGTTCACGAGTGTGCCCGAATCTATATCTTCTGGTGTGCCCCAGGGTAGTATTCTGGGTCCTGTCTTGTATTTAATATATACTTGTGATATGCCTGTGAGCAATAATATCCATATTTCTACTTTTGCCGATGATACAGCCTGTATGAGTGTGCACGAAAACCCTTATGAGGCATCCCGCAATCTCCAGGAACATATCACTCAGCTGGAAATATGGTTGAACTTATGGAGAATTAAAGTCAATGAACAAAAGTGTGTCCATATAACGTTCACCCTAAGAAGAGATACTTGCTCCCCCATTCGAATCAACAATCATAATATTCCTCAACATTCCCAAGTGAAATACCTTGGTATACACCTTGATCGAAGACTTACATGGAAACATCATATTGACTCTAAATTAACTCAGATGAAACTTAAGTTAACTCAAATATATTGGTTGATTGGCAGAAACTCAACACTCAGCCTAGACTGCAAACTTTTATTATACAAGTCGCTTTTGAAGCCAATATGGCGCTACGGAATTCAGTTATGGGGCACTGCTTCAGCTTCCAATGTCGAGATAATCCAACGAAGGCAAAACAAAATTTTGCGGTTAATAACATCGGCTCCATGGTACATCCAAAATTCTATTATACATCGTGATTTAAATATGCCACTAGTGACTGAAGAAATTGCAAAATACGCAGGCAAATATTTAACAAAACTCGAATCACATCCTAATCCGCTTGCTCGTAATATTTTGAACTTTACTGGACACATCCGCTTAAAAAAGAGGGACACACAGGCTCTTATACCTAACACTCCAGATGGGACTACTTGAAAATACTTTCCCCCCCCCCCTTTTTTTATTATCACTACTAATGTATTATTTATAACTACCACTAAGTTTATGTCCGACACTGGTCGGGCCTAATAATTTTTTTTTATAGATTTAAGATTTGAATACTTATTGTTAGTTCACATATGAAGATACAATAAATAAATACATGCATTACAAAAAAAAAAAAAACATGTATGCACGTGTATGTATATGTAAAATACTTTTGCAAAGTAAATGGCAAGAAATCTGGAACTTCTAAACTACTAATTGGATTTATATGAAACTCCTAACATCCGTAGAGGAAGACTTAGGCTTTATAACACATGTCATGACAGCCTTCTGGCTTGAGCTGGACATGAATTACAGTGGTCCAAAGTTGATTACCTGGTACTCAAAAAAACTTCTGGGGCTTGTAACTTTTTTAAAAATTATCCGATTTTTACCATACACAGCATTTTGACATAAACTTCAAATTCTTAAGAAATATTTTTCCAAGATGTGTTTCTCATAAGATATTTTACTTAAGCCAAAAAAAAAATTTTGCCTTGGCGTTTTTTAATTTTTTGCCTATTACTTTTTAGTTCATTGTTGGATTTTAAGTTAAAAACAGCATTAAATTTTTGACAAAATTTTAAATAAAAAATAGGAAAAAAAATTTATTAACATATCCATTTGTTAAATCGGGAAAAGGCTAAAATATCCAAATTTTAAAATTTCCCTGAAAAAGGTATGTGTTTTTTTAAGTATCTGCATTATTTTCAGTTTTGTAAAAAACTTTGTTTAATACATTTACTTTTTAATTATGTACATAGCGGTAAAAACAATGCATTAAGAATGTGCTCACAGCCAGTTATTTTGTACATTCAACAATATCCTAAAATAGTAAATTTTAAAAATATTTTTGTGTTTAAGCGGTTATAAAAAGTTGTGACGGTAGATTTTGAAAGTTTCAACTATAACATTTTATTTTTAACTAAAATTTAAGAGTGCCTTTTCATAATTGCGGATGCACGCGTAGTTTTTCTGAAAAAAGTCAAAATTTAGGAAAAATGTAGTTGTGTGACATCAAAAAATATATTAAAATAATTTTATCTTTCTACATTGGTATATTTGAATTTCACATGAGCCAGTTTACTACGCCTGAAAAAATTATAACAATAGCCCAATACACAATCTTTTAGAAATGGTCTTGCATCGTAGCATGTGCAAAATGGTATAGTATATTGATACTCACCTATGCAGGAATGATATCGCGTGAGTATTCGTGCGTGATTAATAAAAATAGCTCACGCACGATCATGCACGAGTAATTTATTTTTAAGGCACGATCACGCACTCACGCCTGATTAATTATAAATTTGATCACGATCATGCGTGAATCACGCGTGACACGATAAAATCACGACATTTGCACATCTCTGATGGTAGAATTAGTCGAATCGTATCCTGTTACTTTTGAAGTGGTCGTATCTCTCAATTCTGGATGTTAGTTAGTAAAAACGTGAGGTTGCGAGCGAATGTGTTCTCTGTTATTGTATTTCTTTTCGCGCTATACATGTGTGTGAATGTATGTAAGAGAGAAGTTGACGTAGAAATCTATTTTCTGTAGATTTCTACCTCACATACAATTACGATACATATTAAATAAACAGGAACATGTTTTATTAATGTTAGTCCTGATTCACACACATCAGGTTTAGCTGATCAGTTTTTGTTCAATTTTCTTTTGAACCTGCATTTACGTTCATACACACCGTAAGGTTTGTTTCATCAAGTCTCATCAATTTGTGTTGTAGTAGAGTATTACGAATGACGAAACGAAACGAAAAAGCAAACTTGACTGGTACGGTCAAATCTGTACCCCTTTCCTCTCTCTCCTAAAAACTCAAGACTTGACGACTCAGACCTGACGTGTGTGAATCAGGACTTACAGATTTTGTTAGCTGATCCGTCAACTCACGATACGATTCTACTAATGCTACCATAAGAAAAACCCAAGTTAGATGGCTAAGAGATTTTTCTGTTGTTTAGATTGAAGAGAGTTGATAATTTAATTATTTAAAGAGAAACAATTCCACTATACTGACTCTCTTAAATTTTAAACGGGTGGTTGTCAGCGTGACCGTTTGACCGACTAAAGTGGCAATTTGCCACTTTTTCGACTGCGTTTCCCCTTTTTCGACTGCCTTGCCACTTTTTGACTCCCTTTATTTAGGTTGAGTTATATGAAAATACATTAAAAATAAAAAGTTTAGTGCAGTTTTCTCGTTTTTTTTTAATTTTGCCCCTTTTTTTTGATAAATCCCCTATTTGGTGCCACTTTTTCAAAAATGTCATCGGTCACCCTGGTGGTTGTATCTTGCAAAAACAATATGCATTGAAATTGCGGGACTTATTTTTAAGGTGTTTTGTTGCTATTTTTTGTAGCCAAAATTTGCTTTTAAGCAAAATTAATATTCGTGGTCGGTATGTATGTATGTACATATGTTTATAACTGCAAAAATTTTTTGTATGCTTGTATGGATGCACGTATGTATGTATGTTCTATTTAGTACCCTGCAGTCGGCGTAGCTAGCGAATATCTAGTTATTTCGTTAACTACCAATCGTTACCAATAGCTACCATCCTAACTACCAGCAATGCAAAAAACTGACGATTTTAACATGGGGATGAGATTGACGGTGGTCAATTGCCACTTTACTAATCACACGTAATGTGCGATTTCACTGATACAACTTCTATTGCGAAATAACTATTTACGATCAGACCGATGAGATCAATGGTCAGCAAACCCCAACTATTCCTCTAGTCGAAATGTATCAGCTATATCATTAATGATATTTCCATAATGAAAATGTTGCAGAAACTTAAAACTTTTAGTTTTTTAATGATTTTTGCTACTATTTTTTGACCTTTTATTTTAAATTTAACAACTGTTTTATCAAGCTTGAGGTCTTTTTTAATAAATTAACAATATTTTTATTTTTATTCGATATTTCGACACGCCTTTGTTTCTGTTTTTTAAATTTGTTTTTGAAATCATTTGAATTTTTGTATGTATGTATATGTTTATATGTATGTATGACAAATATTTTTAAAATCAAAAAATTCCTGAAGAAGACACACAAAGGCGTGTCGAAATATCGAATAAAAATAAAAATATTGTTAATTTATTAAAAAAGACCTCAAGCTTGATAACACAGTTGTTAAACTTTTAGTTTTTTGTTTATTAAAAAAAAAATTAAACCAATAATTCATTTTTAAACCAAAATTAAACTTAAAATAAATTTCAGGCATTTCACGTCAATTAAAAATGTTAAAAAAATAATTAAGGAAAATTATTAGTTGTTTGTTCTTAAATTTCAAAACGAAAAATTAAACAAATAATTCATTTGTAAACTAAAATTAAACTTAAAATAAATTCCAGGCATTTCACGTCAATTAAAAATGTTAAAAAAAATAATTAAGTAAAATTATTAGTTGTTTGTTCTTAAGGGTTGTTTTTTTTTAAGACAGAGTTCGCCTTTATCTCCCTCTTTTTTTGCAGCTGAATAGCTCTTTTTAATTGTTCTTCGGGCGGCCCAGGGAATTTGTCGTTTATTGGTATGGATTCTAAAAAAGGAATAAATAAATAATCTGGAAATGAAATACATTATAAAATTTTAAATATACGTATTAGTGATTTAACGAATGTCAATTTTTAATATTCGCGAATACGAATGCGAATACGAAAATTTGAAACTATATTCGCGAATACGAATTCCATTCGAATAGGAATACTCGTGCTTCACTAATTTGTATATGATGTTACCTATGAGTGCGGAGTATAAATTGCCCAGTTCTTTAAGACTTTTTTTGCCATGGATTCCATCAATGTTGTAGGCCATGACAACATTATTACTTAGTATATATTTTAAGTTTTTTTTTCAACTCCACTTGGTAAGTCTATACTTCATAACTTCTACCTAAAAATAATATTATTAATGATTACACAGAAAAAAGTATTCACCAATTAATATTTTCAATTAAGAATTTAATTGATTCAATTAAATTTTTAATTGTATTAATTAGTTTGAGTGGAAAAACTTAATTGATATTATCAAATTGTTTATAGGTGAAAACTTAATTAATTTTTTAATTGATATTACAAATATCTTAATTAATATTACAAAATCATTCGTATTACTTTTTTGTGTGTATATGATTAATATTTAAGATATGTATTTCTTAATATGTACTCACATAAGCTTGCTTGTTCTCTTCAGTGATTTCACTATTTAAAACAATTAATTTTTCTATTGATAAAACAGGGAATGATTGATGTAACTCCAATGAATTATTTTGCTGTCGTAAATTTTGTTTAAGAGCACTTTGCTCTGCGTGCGTTTCCAGTAGTAATTTCATTTGGGCGGTTATAACTTTTTCTCTTTGTTCAACAGCAGCTGAAAGTAGTTAGAAAAACTTTATAATATTCCAAAGATACATACATATGTATGTACATAGAAGAGCTTTGTTACGTTTTAGTTCTGATACAGTCTTTAGCAATTCTTCGCCTTTGCATGTATGATTATTGCATCCTAATGAAATACGAATTACATTGGAATATGTTGTTTGTGTTCAAATATCATTAAAAATTTAACTTACCTTGATTTTCATCCTGAAGGAAGGCACGTCTAATTTTTCTTGAAGGACTATGGCTTTCGGACATTGTGAATTAATATTGACTGGACTGGAAAAGTATTATTGGATGGACTTACAAAGTAAGAGCTTTAAATTTAAATATTAGATGATTTTTTTTAGAAAAAGAACAATTACTTAATGACAGCTATGTAAAATTGGGATTAGTACTACGTTTTCGCCATAGGGTAAAGCCATTGCTTTACATTCTATATCGTCGATTAAAAACGTTTCCTCCTTATTTGAGTTTTCCCTATCAACCAAATATATTCCCAGGGATTTTGAATCACAGGGTTCTTTATAAAAGCTTCTAATATTATTAAAATGTTGACAAACGAGAAAGGCTCTGTTGCATGACGAGAAAGGCTCTGTCTTTCTCGTCATGCAAAAATTTCACTATTTTCAGTGGTACATAATTTTTTATGTAACAAACATTATCAGGATTTTTTGCTGTCAGTATGAAATTATTGAAAGTAGAATTCGTACCAGTATTATTGAAACCACTTTGGATGGAAGAAATATTAAACTTATCCTCAACAAGTCTCCTATATAGCTGTTCCAATATTTGAGTTGGTTTTTTACACTTTTCTTTAAACCCTGCAAAAAATTTTCGAAGGGATATGAAGTGCATGACATTTGATCATCGACAAACTGTAAAGTTTCTTTTAGATGGAGTAGGTTGTGCACATTAAACGAGACACTATTTGGTCCAAAAATAACCGGAAAGTCGTGGACAAACGTATTAAGGAGAGATTGAGAAGTTTCGATGTTAGATTTGTACTGCCTTGAGCAACAAATAATTCTGTAAGCACAGTGTAACAATAGAAAGACGTAATATACATCTTCATGCACGTCATCTTTTAGGGCAACAATCCCAGTATAAAGCAAAAATTGTCTGAACTCGGTGGCTTTCCAGTTTAGAACCTCGTCTAAGGATCGTGGCTTTCTAACAAATTCTTGGGTAACATTTTTACGAATTTTTTTCAGTTTTTATGACATATTAACTTTATTTTTATCTGAGATTTTAAAATTTGTTTTGTTATTAATGAGTCTTAACAAGAATTTCCTAGTTACACCTAAGTCTATTAGGTGCATAGGATCTAATATTATTTGTGAGATCATTTTCATGTTCAGCTTTTCCAAAGGCGATTTTTCATTTAAATACATTTTCAAATGGTGACATGGGTACTTTCTAGATCTAAAATCTTCATCAGAGATCAGTGTGCCTGATGTTGTTGAATATGTCAACACATTGTCTATCTTTTCTGCTACTTGAATACATTTCATGCAACCATGTCGAGACACATGAGAAGGAGTGCCAGCAATATATGCCCTAGCGGGAGCATCACATATCACGGACCTTAAATTTACCTTTATATATTTTATTTAAAAAATCATCACAGCTTTTGGGTTTGCTGTGACCAGCAAATATACCGATCGGAAATATTGGCTGGCTTCTTAAATTATTTACTCTATTTAAAATAGGCCAAAGTTGACTTTTAGAACTTCTACATAGAGGCAATCCATCAATATTTATGTCAATACTAATAGCGTCAGGAAATTCAATTTCTTTGGACAGCTTTTGTAAATTATGCACCAGGCCAAAATGAAGGTATTTACCTTCGCCAATTCTTTCTATTTCGGGTTTTATAGGGAACTTAAGCTCATAAAAAGATTTTACATAAATATGTTCATCCCTGAGAATTTTTATAAGGTCATTCACACAGTTTCTTGTCGGTCTATATTTTAAACTACATTCCATTAATTTCTGTGAAAGGTTACATTCATTTAAATTGTTTTCACTTTCATTTATATATTTATTTGGTTTTTCAATATTTTCTACAATGTCTTCACTTATTATATTTTGCTGAAATTCTTCACTAACTGCTTTGGAATTGTCTGTTTCATTATTTTCACAAATTTCTTTTTCAATGTTAATAAATTTTTCAATTAATTGTTCTTTTTCTATTTTTATGCGACGTTTTATTTGAGATCTGCTGCTCATTTTACCTTTTAAACAAAAACGTCTTTTTCACTTTCAATTGTAACTGACGCCAACACAAAATGAAAATAACTATGTATGTATGTATGTATGTATAATTAAAATAATTTTTTTCTTGTTGATTTTCTATGAAATAACAGGCAGTGATTCCAACACTTGAATCATCAAAACTGTGAGCAAATAAAAATAGGTAAAAACAGATATTTTTAAGAACAATTAATTTTTTTATAGCAAAATAATAAAAAATATAAGAATAATTTTTCATTCAGTTGTCAGTTGTGTTTTTTACTACAAGAATAGGGTTGCCGTTTTTTTCAAGTTGAATAAATAATTTTCTATGAAAAAGAATAAGCAAAAACTATTTTTGAATATGTTGGTCACATAATGGTATGTACAGACTTAGCAACGTGCTTATGCAACCAGGTAGGTTGCATTGTCGGTCGCATAGTCTGTAGTTAGCGTGACCGTTTGACCGACTAAAGTGGCAAATTTTGAGTCAATTTCTGCTTTTAAAACTGAAAGGTAGGTACTTACAGTTTTTCTTGTTTTTTCAAATGTTGATTTGTGGTTTTTCGAGGGCTTTCTTTTGGCATGTACATATGTAAGTATGTATGTACCTACATATGTAATTACATACATGTGTATGTATGTAGGTATGTGCAATGTTCTATTCCAGCGGCAGTTGATTATGGGATGATTTTCAATGGGCCGTTCTTCCAACCTTTATAACTTACTCCTCCTGGGCACTGGAACTGCTAATCCGGAGCCTTGTTGAGGCGGCTATGGCAGATCTTCTTGTAGCGGTTCAGAATCTTAGATTAGTTTTAAGAACTTTACCATAAAACTTTTGTTTAACTAAAACTTTTTCCTTTTTTTTTGTTTCTTTTATGTTTATTTAAAGGTATGAAATTCTTTTAGTTTTGCTTATTTTAATTATGCTTGTGCAAGTTTTTTTTATGAATTTAAACACTCTCGATTTGATTTATAAGCAGGGCTGTCAGATGTGGCGATTTCTCGCCAAACGTGGCGACTTTAAAGCTAGTTTGGCGTCCTAATTTTCGATTTGGCGACATGGCGATGTTTTGGCGTTTTATAAAAAAGTTGGCGATTTTGTTGGCTATTTTTGATGAGTCATGATTTAGCTTGAAAATCGGTAAATATTATTTTTATTATGGTATTTGTCTCGTGTAGATAATGTGCTAAGAACATTTAATACTGGTATTAACAGCAACCGTTTTAGAAAAGTTGGGCAAATTTCTGCAACTCGTTGGTTGTTTTATGGAGCGGGTATAAGACGAATTTTGGAGTAATGGGTAGAGCTTAAACATAATTTTTCACTTATTTCAACAGCCGAAAATGATGAGACTGCCCCAAACATGTACAAAGAATTATGTGACGAAAAGACAAGACTTTTTTAGATATTTATAAATCCAATAGTAAATGAAATAAACCATTTAAATCTTGAATTTCAGTCAGATAACATGCATGCAGGCAGTATGCATCAGAGGCTATATTCTACTCTTCTTTCATTTTCCTCAAAAGTTTTCAAGCCAACAATTTCGAATGAAACTCATAATAACGAAAAATGTATAACCAATGAATGTTATTATAGCTATTGATATACCAAACACTTTTCTCTCACTAAATGCAATCGATTTTGGGTCAGCATTTGAAACTGAATTAAGCAATGTTGAAATGGCTGATGAACATTTTGAAATACTTGGAGAATATTGTTTTTCGTATTTTAAGTTGCTCGTGAAAGATCTAATAAATAGAATACCTGAAAACATGAATATATTTAAAGTTTACGAACATTTTTCCATTATAAAAAGTTGCAATCCATTATCACAAACAAAATTCGTTTTTGTTAAAGATATTTTTATTATTTTTATGAATCCTAACATGCCGCTAGATGTTTATGAAACACAATGGACAAAATTACCGCTTGTGGATTGGAAAGATTATTTTAATGGTGATATTCCATCTAACTTAAATCAGTTTTGGCCAAAAGTTTATGATTATAAGCATACGATAGTCACGTACCATTTTGTAGAACTTGCTTTGGCTGTACTTTACATGCTGGTAATTCCAACAACTAATGCCTGCGTTGAAAGGGTATTTTCAATAATGAACTCAACTAAAACGCGCTTTCGAAATATCATGCAATATCAATTTCTTGACGCGTTATTACGAGTTATAAATTATATGAATGTAAATAGCACATGTTGCACTTTTTTATACCTTCGCAATATATGTTGAAAGAGTTCAATTCTCATACGATGTATTCAAAAGAAGAAGACAATATGGAATGTCTTGACGATCAAGTATATATCGTTTTAGATATGTAATATATATATAATATATATATATATATGAGACATTGACGATTTTGGCGATTTTTGACATTGGATTTGGCGAAAAAGGTGAAAATAAATCTGACAGCCCTGTTTATAAGGCCAAAGAAAGACAAATGGCTTTTGAAGCGTATGTTCACAGGTTTGTTGTTGGACTGTATGTTCAATGTGCTCTTTTATGAAACCTTGCCAGTTCGTTTAATTGCTCGTTAAGGACCATGTTTATACGTGTAGCAATAAATTGCCCGTATAAATATTTATTGACTTTAGGAAATAAATTCAACTATAAAATTCAATCGTTAGGGAAATGTGTGAGCACACGGAGGGGTGTATTTCAGGGAAAGAAGGAACAAGAGGGGGTTCTTGAGGAGATGAGGGTTAAAATTTCCTCTCGGATAAGCAGGCACACTTGAATGAAGGGCAGGACGGGATACCTGGATCACTTTTGTAATAACACGACTTAGTATATTCTTTCAATTCTGTACTTACATATTTTGGGTTTTATTGAATTCAAATCAATCACAATTTTATACTGGGAATATTACTTATGATAAAATGGAATGCAGGAGCCGCACGACGTCTTCTTTCTCTCGTGGTAAGATTTGGAATGAAATGACTAATCGCAAAATAAAAAAATAAAAAATGAACGAACAAAACCCAGCGAATTCAAAAGTGAACTTACATATTCACAATGAATGCAAAGATGGGAATGCTAGATTGCTAAGAGATTTTTCTTTTTGTTTAAAGGAGTGAAACTCGTTTAAACAGTAGAAATTTTAAAAGTTACAAGGCATTATTTTTAAAATGTATACTAAATTTACAAAAAAATTTCATAAGGATACCCAAGGGAGCAAAAAAATAACCGAAACTTATAGGATCTGCACAAAGAAGTAAAGTTTGAACAGTTTTCTTTAATAAAAATTGACCTAGTAACAAAAAGAATCGTGCTAATAGGCCGCTCAATAAACAAAATTAAAAAAAGTCGATAAACCCCGATTTTTGGGTTAAAATCGATTTTAGCGACCTCTAAACCTCTTCCGAAAAATCTGAAAAAAATCACAAAAATACTGTACCATATAAGCTTTCAGGAAATGCCAATCGAAAAAATAATTTTTTTTTGGACACACTAATATACATACATATACATATGTATATCTAGCTACCAATATAAATATTGATTTCTGTGTTATTTGTTTTAATAAAGTTTCTTCTTTTTTTGATTTCCTTCTATAGAAACTTTACCTCAAACTCTGGAGTTTGGAGTTAACAGCAGTGCTAATATAACATGTCGTATGAACCCCTCAAAGTTTGGCAGTAACGTCAACAGCTCTTCATTGTATTTTGAACAAGAGGATACCAAATATAAAATTCCCAATGAGAATGTATACGTAAGTAATATTATTGAAGGATTCAATTGTGCTTATGTTTTAAATTTTTGTAATACACTAAAACGAGACATAAACTATTAAGTAAAAGTTTTATTTAAGTAGATTTTGTAAAAAAATTTCGTTTCTAAAACGTTTAAAATTTGTATGGAAAAAATCAGAAAATCGTTTCGAAAAATATTTTTTCCATAAAAATTTCAAAACGAAAAAAATTGTTTGTATATCGAAAGTCTATATTGACAATATATCAACTCAAATTTGTTCAAAATGAGTTTCCGATGGCAAATAGCTCCCCTATGCAATATTCATCTGTAGTATAAATTTCGAATCAAAAAAATGATTTATTCCCCGTTTTATATCAATTTTTCTTATTCTGCTGCTATCTCAAAGTATAATTTTTTGGTGAAAATAAATGCTAACTCCAATGTAAATTTCCAATACTTTTAAAAAATTAATAATTAACTATAAATCAACCTTACATCTTATTGCATTTGGCATGCTGAACACGAATCTGGTAAGGATTTTAATATCATATGACTAGTTTTTGAGATATGGTCACTTTTAATATATTAGTACAGAGGGGTTCCGATAAAAAAAGCAATGTGAGTCCGATCACAGAGGAGATGTGTAAACATCTACTAATGAAAAAATTTTTTAAAGTTGGAAGTACTTATGCTTTTAGTATACTTTTTTTAAATTAATTAATTAAAAGTATCAAAACTTTCAATATTGTAAATGCATAGGAATTTGTTGGTTTTTGTTTGTTTTATTAAACTTATTTGGTTAGTAAATGGGCACACTGCAGTATATATGTATGTACTGCATTAAAAATTGCAGTAAGCAGTAAATTTACTGATTACTGAAAAAATTCAGTAAATTTTTACTGATAATGAAATTTAATTTGCATTACCAGTAAAATCGTAGGGCCGTATTCATAATAAAATTGTAGCAAGTGGCAAAGTTTTTTTCATTCAAATTTAAACTTTTGTATGAAGAACACTTAGCCACTTGGAAGAATTTCATTATGAATACGGGCATTACTGTTTACTGAAAATTCAATGCACCTCATCATATAATAAATTATTTAGGCACTTTATAAAAACTGCAGAAAAAAATTTTAGTAATCATTAAAAATTTACTGGTTAAAATTTTTTTATTATTTTTACTGAAATTTAAATGGTACTGTTCATCTATGGTAAATGCATTTCTTTTTCTTTTTAATTCCTGTTGTTCAGCGTTTATTTGTTGCTGTTTTTGTTGTTGTGTATGCATTTCAATTAAAATAAATTCAGTAGAGTGCGACTTTGACTCGCGCACGAAGGGTTCCGTACATTCGGTTTTGAGCATTTTTTTGATGTGGTTTTTTTCCTTCTTTTAAGTTTTTTCAGTTTAAACGATTTTTTCAGTTGTGTCGCTTTTTTCTCCTTTCGGCGTTTTTTCTCTTTTTGTTTTTTTTTCATTTTCGAAATATTTTTCATTTTGGCGATTTTTTGTTTGTTTTTGGGTTTTTTTCATTTTCGCGATTTTTTTTTTATTTAATCGATTTTTTTCTGTTTTTGGGTTTTTTCATTTTGGCGATTTTTTTTCATTTTGGCGATTTTTTCGGTTTGTCGCTATTTATTTTAGTCCTAGAATTTTTTTTAATTTGGTGCTTTTTTTCGTTTTGGCTTTTTTTTTTTTTGTTTTTGGCGATTTTTTTATATTTGACGATTTTATATTTTTTTTGATTTTTTAGTTTTTACCGTTTTTGAAAATTTCAAGAGTTTTGTTGTTACGGTTTCCAAGATACAGCAAATTGTCAAAATTACAAAGTCAGAATTGCATTAACTGATGGAACACCCATTGATTTAAATTTTTTAAATTTAGTGTTAATTGTTGTAGTCTGTATAAAAATACACTAACTATATGTACATACAATTGTATATATATTACATGCGATTTTAACATTTTTCGGTGCTCGTTTTGCAACACCCTTTAATTTTTAACTCTCATGTATTTGTTGTTGTAGCGGCCAAATGTCTACACACTGTGTAGAGAAAATACCCTGTGACAGATGGACACCGTAGCGAAAACAATAGGGTTCACTTTCACCTTCGGTGTACGGAACCCTAATAAAGCAATTATCAAGTTAAATAAAACAAACAAAAACCAGCAAATTCCTATGTATTTACAATATTTTAAATAAGTTTGTATTGCTTCTTTCAAACACTAATACACTCATACATAGCTCACACCGATTTGATAACGCGGTGTGCATCTTACTCAAAATTTGTGATTGTATTGTGAAAAAGATTTTTACCCCCTAGCATATACCCAGCGGTAAAACTCAGAAGACCTTACTCCAGGCCTTATTAAATTACCATTATTATCAAACTTCTAAAGAATGCCTTATAGAAGCCCTCGGTTTTTCCGCATAAAAGATAAGGTACACATTCCACATTCCCTTCTATGAGAAGGGAGAAGAGAAGGGCTAACATATTCTGTTTGGTTATTTTATCGAAACAAAAGCAAATTTTTTTTTTTTTTTTTAATGCATGTATTTATTTATTGTATCTTCATATATGAACTAACAATAAGTATTCAAATCTTAAATCTATAAAAAAAATTATTAGGCCCGACCAGTGTCGGACATAAACTTAGTGGTAGTTATAAATAATACATTAGTAGTGATAATCAAAAAAAGGGGGGGGGGGGGGAAAGTATTTTCAAGTAGTCCCATCTGGAGTGTTAGGTATAAGAGCCCGTGTGTCCCTCTTTTTTAAGCGGATGTGTCCAGTAAAGTTCAAAATATTACGAGCAAGCGGATTAGGATGTGATTCGAGTTTTGTTAAATATTTGCCTGCGTATTTTTCAATTTCTTCAGTCACTAGTGGCATATTTAAATCACGATGTATAATAGAATTTTGGATGTACCATGGAGCCGATGTTATTAACCGTAAAATTTTGTTTTGCCTTCGTTGGATTCTCTCGACATTGGAAGCTGAAGCAGTGCCCCATAACTGAATTCCGTAGCGCCATATTGGCTTCAAAAGCGACTTGTATAATAAAAGTTTGCAGTCTAGGCTGAGTGTTGAGTTTCTGCCAATCAACCAATATATTTGAGTTAAGTTAAGTTTCATCTGAGTTAACTTAGAGTCAATATGATGTTTCCATGTAAGTCTTCGATCAAGGTGTATACCAAGGTATTTCACTTGGGAATGTTGAGGAATATTTTGATTGTTGATTCGAATGGGGGAGCAAGTATCTCTTCTTAGGGTGAACGTTATATGGACACACTTTTGTTCATTGACTTTAATTCTCCATAAGTTCAGCCATATTTCCAGCTGGGTGATATGTTCCTGGAGATTGCGGGATGCCTCATAAGGGTTTTCGTGCACACTCATACAGGCTGTATCATCGGCAAAAGTAGAAATATGGATATTATTGCTCACAGGCATATCACAAGTATATATTAAATACAAGACAGGACCCAGAATACTACCCTGGGGCACACCAGAAGATATAGTTTCGGGCACACTCGTGAACTCTCTTCCACAACAGTGAACTTCCTATCAATAATATAACTTTCCAAAAGCTTTTGAATGTTTATTGGCAGATATGTCTTCAATTTTAAAACTAGGCCTTCGTGCCATACTTTATCAAACGCCTGAGAAACATCAATAAAGAGAGCAGAACAATACTTCTTTTCTTCAAATGTTCTTCTTACAACTTGGACCAGTCTATGCGTTTGTTCAATCGTGCTGTGCTGACTTCTAAAGCCAAATTGATGGTCTGGGATGCACCCATTATCAGTTAAAATTTTGGACAATTTATTCATGAGCAAATGAATTCATGTTTTTGAGTCAGTTAATATTATTATGTAACTTCTGAAGAAGGCCTTATAGAAGACTTTGGCTCTTAAGTAAAAAAGATTGGGTACACATTCCCTTCTATAAGGAGGGATAACATAAGGAGGAAAGTATTTTGTTTTGCTTTTTTTCCAAAGCAAAAGCAAAAGAATTCAGATGCCGTTATAAAAAACAAAATTCCATATAAAAATACTAAATACATTACCAGTAAGGAAAAGAAAACGTAAATCAGTTTAGTTGAGTTTTGTACGTTGAATAAGACAGTTAGTTTGTTCGATCAATATTATTTATGTATATAAATACTATATAGGTTCTATATGAAAGTTTCCTTTCAGTATGTTCGACTCTTTTGATCACAAAACAAACGTCAAAATGCAAAGCAGTTGCAAACCTTTATTAATATGATCTTTATTTGAAGGCCTCTTAACTGCCATTCTCTGGAAGGCCTTTTAGGAGCCATTAATTTGAAGTCCTTTTAGAATATCTGCAAAAGAAGCGAGAACGGAAGGCATACCTCGCAATGACAACGTGTGTAAAAAAGATATGAAGATGGGATGGGGCCAGTAGCAGAAGGAGCAAAGAGGGCTTTTAGAAGGCATCCGTACTCCTTCTTTTTCCCGCTGGGTAGATGTTTACACATCCAAATTGGTAATGTATGTAAACTTTTAAACTGTTAATCGAATATAAACATTATGTATACACCGATTATAGTCAATGAGATAAGCTTTCGAAATTTATAATTTATAGTGACCCTGTTACACTAGAGAGTGAGTTAGAGAGTGTTAAAGTTGACCATCTCAAGATGGAAGAGTCTTTCAGTCAGGCTTAAGTTATATTTTTATGGTATTTTAAGTTTTTTCTTGTAGCTTTTTAATTCTTATATCTAGTATTGAGTAAAAGATTTCACTAATTGATTAAAAAATAAATATATTCAAAAAAATCATATCTTTTTTTTCGCCAAAATATGCTAACTCTAAAAAATATTTGTTTTTTGATCGAATAAAATATGCTATCTCATAAAAATACGCAAACCAGTGCAAAATTAAATATTTTTTGCAGACCTACATATGTATAAATTAGTAAGCATATTAAAACCATATTATAGAAGGCACATCATTTATTTTTACAATAATGAAAGAATTAACTAGTTTTTTCGCTCTACTGAAAAGTTAGCTTTTTTGAGTTGACGTATTTTGAATATAGGCTCTCGATATACAAAATCTACCCTCAAGTAAATGATTCTAAGTTTGAGTAAATTTAAAAAAAAATTGGTTAAAATTACTACTAAAAAAATAAACCGACTTTTTTCACTAAGAAGTTAAAACTACTCGTAACAAAATATTCTGCCTTATCGTGGTTGGCGTATTTCAAATACGACTACGACTGTTTGGTAATAGATTAAAGAAAAACTGTTGAAGTCTTCTTTAATCTATTACCAAACAGCCGTAGTCGTATTTGAAATACGCCAACCACGATAAGGCAGGTTATTAAAGGTATTCACGTCAAAAGTTGCATTGTTGCAGAAAAGCAAAATTGCAAAATTTTCAAAAAATAAACAACGAAAAAACAAGTTGGTTCGATGCAAATAAATTAGCTAAAAAACAATACAATAAAAAAATACAAATTTCGGCATAAATTAAGTTTAGTGATTTTTTTTTACATATTCTTCAAAAATGAACTAACAATAAGTAATCAAATCTTAAATCTAAATATAATAATGAATCCCGACCAGTATCGGACATAAGTCCTTCCACGACAGTGAACTTCCTATCAATGATATAACTTACTAAAAGCTTTTGTATGTTTGTTGGCAGATATGTCTTTAATTTTACAACTAGGCCTTCGTGCCAAACTTTATCAAACGCCTGAGAAACGTCAAGAAATAGAGCAGAACAATACTTCTTTTCTTCAAATGTTCTTCTTACAACTTGGACCAATCTATGCGTTGTTCAATGGTGCTATGTTGACTTCTAAACCCAAATTTATGGTCCGGGATGTACCCATTATCAGCTAAAATTTTGGACAATAAGTCATGAGCAACTTCTCGAAAAGCTTTGAGATTGTTGATAGTAAGCTAATAGGCCTATATGACTCAGCTTTGGTAAGATCTTTGCCCGGCTTTGGAATCATTTTCATCTTGGCAAGTTTCCAGTTATGTGGGAAATACTGCATTCATAAAAAGACATTAAAAATAAATAGCAGGATTCTAATTAATTATTATTTAAGGCAAGTTATTAATATAAGGCAAGTTCATTAACATCTTATTACTAATGCCATCAATACCTGGAGCTTTCTTCGGGTTGAGTTCAGAAATAATTTTTTGTATTTCACGCATCTTAAACCTTAAGGGACGAGGGGGTAGATAAACTACACTCGGTAAATCAGCAGCACCCGTACATGAATTGGGAGTGAATACAAATTTTAAATGATCAGCAAATAAGTTACCTTTCTCACTATTGCTTCTTGCCCAGCCTCCGGTCGAAGTGCGCAGTGGTGATGTAAGATCAACTGGTCTTTTAAGATTTCTAGTAGCACGCCATAAAAAGTAATTAGATGCTGACGTGACAATGTCAATGTTTAGTGTTGCGTTTATGATTAATGTTGCTGAAATGGAATACGCTGAAGTACAGCAAAAGCATTATTAATACATTAATACATTTTTTGGCATCTTTTGGTACATATCACTTATTCAGTTAAAAACCAGCATAATTCAAAAAATTTACTTAACCATTTGGGGCCTTATTCAGAAAAAAATAATTATGGTTTACAAAACGTTTGATAAACAAATTTGCATACAAAATTTGTTTTTTAAACCTTTTGTAAATTAAAATGTTTTTTTCTGAATACGGCAGTTAAAGTTTTGATAAAAAATTTTAACTTCGAATCTGAAGAGGATAATATATTTATGGTATTATTTTTATGCATAATGCATAGTTATTAAATACCTTAAATATCAATTCTTTTGAAATTGTACATCTGTATTTATTAATAAATTCTTCACTTGCAATATATTCTTTCAAATCGTTTTGAAATAAATTTAAGGCAGACAGCATGGACAGACAAGTGTCTACTTTCAGTCTATTTGAAAATTTTTTAACAATTTTTAATCAGAAATAATTTTTAGTCAGGCTTAAGTTCAGTAATTTCAATTCTTTTATTGAATGAAATATTTTTATTAATTAATGTGAGTATATAAAGAAGAGAAGAAGCTGGGGGAAATACCGATATTTTTCTGTGCAGCAACGCACTTCATCAGCACCCTAGTCTATCTACTTTGGTAGAGATTGTTATTAACATCAGCTATTTAACGTAAATTCTAATGAAACGGAATGTGAGAAATGATTGTTGTGTACAATTATTTATTTACCTTTGGTAAATACATATGTAAGTATCACTATGTATTTCCCCTGTTTTTCCATTTTTTCATTTTTCTATTTAGGTTAGCACGAAGTTATATTACTTTACCCACGTATGTTTAACTATTCTTGCTTACCTTTTACGATCATCACATTAATTATTTTTACTTATTCGATGTACCGTCGGTACATAGATGTAAGTATTATTGTAGTGGATATTATGTTACTTTGTTCTTGCTTTCTGCCGTTGATTTGACTTTCCAACATTTGTGATTGCCAAGTGAACAGTGATTGCCAAGTGAACATATTTTTGTCACGTGCTTATGATGAATTAAGTGAGACATTTTTAGATTTTAATTGAAGTATAGTGAATTTTTAATCAGAAATAATTTTTTTTTTAATTTTGAGGGTGGCGTTGGCTGAAGTAGTTAGCACGTTGACTACAAAACTGAAGATCCTGGGTTCAATCCCTGTATCCGACAGTCATCAAAATAACAACACCACGCATTTTTCTGATGTGCATTAGTGCCCTTTGTATCAGTTATTGTTTGAAAAGTTCAAGTAATGAAGGCATAGTCACTGGTCACTGACCTATACCGACTTCAGCAGATGCTAATCCTAATGTAACATCAGAGCGCCCTCCTTCGTCGGTATTGTGTAGCAAAAATCATCGGCGAAGTAAAATAACCAATAAAATGGCTACTAAACACAGCTTCAAAATTAATACGCCTCAATTAACACCAGAAGGCGCTGCAACACTGCATTATTAAAAAGCGGGCAAAAAGCAGAGTTGTAAAAGAATGAAGCTTTCTTCTATCTCTTCCTTCACCACCTGTCTTCTATCACTATCCCTTTCCTAAAGAAGGTAACACCTAGTAATAGTAGTAGGCATTAATTGCCTGAGTGTTACTTCTCTTCAAAAAAAAAAAAAAAAAAAAAAAAAAATTAGTCAGGCTTAAGTTCAATAAATAAAATTCAATAAAAATTGAATAAAATAAAATTCAATAAAAATTGAATAAAATTATAATATTATTTTTTTTTTTGAAAGCTGTTGTCACGTTTTTTAAAACGAGATATCAAGCTCTTAAATCGGTTATGTAGTTCCGAAGTTATTTACAAAAAACCTTTGTTAATAATGATCCAATATCAAAATTTTAAAACTTTCGAAATGTTGCATTAAAAAATTCGAGTTTTCGGTTTATTTACAAAATATTTACATCATTCGATAACACGATGGGGGTAGCGAAGCACACCGGGTGTAGCTAGTTTTTTTTATAAATATGAAATAAGGTGTAACTCACCGACTTTGCAACTGCTTAATCTGGGTATATTTTTGCGTTTAATTTGGCCAATTTTGTCCATTGACTTAAACGAGTAGTTGCAACTTATCATCAGCAATAGTCACTTTAATCCGAAAATAAGTATTTTTTTTTGTGGTAAAGACTTGGTTATTTTTAGATCATTTGCTTTTGGGAATTGGCAACGTATTTGGCTGTTTTAGTTTTCTAAAATCATGCGATTTCACTCGAATTTTCACTTGATTGGTTTACAGAACAGTCTTTTAAAAATATGTACTTTAATTAAATTTGGCTATCGCAATAGATGTCGAAAATACAGTTAGAATTATCAATTTTACTCGTATATTTAAAAACCTTACACAAATAAAAAGATTCATACCAAGGTGTATGTTTTTATATTAAGTTTAACACATAGGTAATACAGTCTTGTTTAATTGTACAGTTGGTCACAAAAATATCTTGCATACTTAAAATAAAGTAAATTTATATAATTAAAGTCACAAATATACTTTGCTTTTTTAATTGATTTATCATCTTATATATAAATTGTAATGTCGTTTATTTTTCCAGCCGAGGTAGGACTTAGTCTGCCAGGGTTCTCACCAAAGGTCGACTTCCTTTGATATGTGTATCTTTTAGGTGTTGAAGATGTATGGAACAGTTTTTTATTTAACGAAATCTTGCTGCTACTTTAAATAAACTTCTACTACTTATAATAAACTTAAATTTACGAAGCCCTCCGAGATTCGGCTGGCTATATCATAGCAGCAACGGTAAGGCGATGATAACCAGTTCAGCACTCGATGTTTTCCTATACTTCGGGTCCTCTGGTAAAGAAAAGCAGAGATATTAGAATTCGTGTAAATAGTTAATTGAATACGAACTCGAGATGTATTCGGGGAATCTTGAGATCCGCTTAATTATTAATAGTACAATTATAAGATGCATTCGGGAGATCTTATAATCGGCAAACTACGGCACAACTAAGTCAAGATTTATTCGGGAGATCTTGAAATCGTCTACTTTTAACTACTGTTAGTACGATTATAAGATGTATTCGGGAGATTACAACCGGCAAACTACGGCACAACGAAGTCAAGATGTATTCGGGAGATCTT
Source organism: Tachina grossa (assembly GCA_949987645.1). Lineage (NCBI taxonomy): Eukaryota > Metazoa > Arthropoda > Insecta > Diptera > Tachinidae > Tachina > Tachina grossa. The sequence goes on along the minus strand of OX465277.1, from coordinate 56,406,985 downwards.
AAGGTCGGCTACTTTTAACTACTGTTAGTATGATTATAAGATGTATTCGGGAGATCTTGCAATCGGTAAACTACGGTTTTATTACTAAGAGCTACTTGTAAATGTATAACGAAGCACGAATCGATATCGGTTAATGCCTGTTTGTTCAGTACCAAACTTGTTCTTTTATGGTTGTTCAATTATCAATTAAGTGAAAATTGTAACTTGACTTAATGTTAATAAACAATCTCAGAATTTAACACTAATGAAAAACATGCTGTTGTTGTTTTTACTATAAGATAATGTGTACGCTACGCTAAGTGAGGTGGTATACACCTATATGCTACTATTTTGAAACTACATAGTATTTATTAGGAGACTTGTAACGACACGTTACAAAATAAGCACACATTTTTTGTCGTACACTTTTAAGTATCTTATCGTCCACCAACATTGGTGACATATATATGGTTTAAAAGCTATTTTTCTGTAGATATGCACAATAAAAACACTTTTTCCAAATTCTTGGCATAAAAATGGAAAAAAGCTATTTAAATTTGCTTTGGGAAAAACAAGTTTCTATTTTGTTTTTGTTTTGTATTCGCAAACACAGATGGATGTGGTCTAATTTAGACCACCGGGCGATCCTAGTGTTTATAAGGGCATGTAACAAGCACTCTTTAGGTAGAAGTACAAAATTAAAAAGGATACCGCAATTAGCGAATTTTTTTACGCCTATTATTTGTGCTCTGGCTTTCTAACCCTTCGTGTGTGCGCAAGTGTTTGTGCTCCTTTTTTTTTGGTTGTGCTGTAGCCTGTCTAGCTGTATAAATTTTTTATTTGCGAGTAAGAGTATTTAAAGTAAAGTCTTCATAATTGTTATTCATTACAATTTGAACAATGGCTAAATACACTTATAGAGATCTCGCTGATATTTTCTTTCACTATGTGGAATTACATATACTTAACAATCAATTTTTTAACATATGGAATATACAAGAAATTGAACTACATAAACAAAAAATTATACATTTTTGGAAAAACATTGAAAAAAAACCGTACGTTGAATGCTCTTACAGCAAGCAAAGGGTTGACCAGCAAATCATATTGACGAATGTCGTGAAAGAACTCGACGACGCAAACTTTAGAATATCAATGAGGAAATTATTCCAATAATCATCAAAGACCCAGTTTTGCATCAAATTTAACCAACAAAAAAATTGAGATATTTGAAGCAACAATAGAAGCAAGTTTAAGGCGCACAAAGAAGATTTTGAAAAATATTCCTACACCAAATGAAGATAAGAAATTTACTCCAGAAGAAAAAAAATATAAATGAATTGCGGAAGCGAACCAATGAAAAGAATTCTTTGATTTTTTCCAGAGTATATAGATTTAGTTGCTGTCAAAAAAGAATGCTTACCTCCGCAAACTGCTATAACTGTCACTTCCTCTTCAGCAGAAATAAAATTGCAAGATCTTCTTGAACAAATTGTCGGACGGTTGTCAAATACACTAGATACTGATCGTTTGAAAAAAACTTGGAAATGGCAGCATTATTCTAATTTCTAAATGCGGATGTAATGGGTCCTCTGGTCAAAGACAATACAAGCAGTGTAATGACGAAAATTCATCAGATGATGATTTATTTATGGTACATTTCGTTCCACTGCGCTTAAGAATAATTTATACCGACCTTGAGCTGTGAACTAGTAGAGCAACAGAAATTGATATATGGAAAAATGAAATACCCTCATCAACAAAGTATTGCAGACCAATAAAATTTAAATTCAGAAAAGAAACAAAAGATGTCATAACTGAAGAAGTCAAAAAAAATTTAAGTCCTTCAACCTGTATTATTTACAGTAGATGAACAGGAAATTCAAGTAAGTTTTAAAATGTGTCTCACAATGATTGACGGAAAAGTTGCACAAGCTTTAACTGTTAAAAAAGCATCGTCAAGCTGAATTATATGCCAACGGACATCAAGTCTATTAAGCCATCCCATTCCTAAAGATGAAAGTTTTAAGGCAACATACGAATTTGGATTGTCTTCATACTAGAATTCGTTTTATGGAGCACGTTTTTAAATTAGGTTATGATTTTGATTTTGTTCCTTTAGGCGAAACAATGAGAAAAAACAAAGAAAATGAAGAAAAAGAAAGCAAAGAAAAAAAAACGAATTCAAGAAAAATATTTAGAATTAGGCCTAATGTCGATCAGCCAAAGCAAGGAGAAGGAAATAAAAATGATGGAAATACAGCAAGGCGATTTTTTTCAGATGCAGAAACAGCAGCATCTATTACAGGCTTAGACTTGGAACTTATAAGACGATTCAACATTATATTACAAGTTCTAGCATGAAGCAGAAAGATAAATACAAAAAAATTTGGAGAATTCGCCAAAAAAACAGCTATACTTTACAACGAAAAATACTCTTGGAGATATATGCCATCCACAGTTCACAAAATTTTTTACCAATATGCCAATAGGAGATTTGTCTGAAGAAGCGTAAGAAAAAAGAAACCAAAACTACAGATTCTTTCGCGAGCAAAACACACGAACAATTTCCAGATGTACTAATGACGACTTCATTACTATTTTATTATGTGCACCAGATCACGGATGGAAATCATGGTACAATTGTACTTTTTATGGTACATTATTGACCTTGTTGGTACCGTAGTACTACCGCGAGTTACTTGGTACAATTTAAAAATGTCAATGTTTCACTATATAGTAACATTACTTTTGTCTATGTTCTCTTTAATTTTTTTGTGTGTGTTTTATTTTAATCTCTAATATAATAGTCGAATCTGCGAATGTACCTTTATGAATCCCAGTAAAAAAAATGGAAGTCATTCTGAAGGAACCACATTTTCATTGCTTCCAAAAAATCGATATTTTTAATTTGCCGATAGTTAGCAGAAAACCAAGTAAAAGTTTATTTTAATCACACAAAACCTTGTAGTTTTTCCATAGTTTTAGTAAATACTCACCAAAATGTTCAAAAAATCGATTTTTTGAAAGAAATTTATGAACTAATTTTGGCCTAAAATTTAGAAGTTATTTGCTTAAATTTACATGAAAACACTGTTTCGCATTTAAATTCGTATAAAAAGAAACGTATTGTTAAAATATGTAACTTTTTAAAGTTTTTCCTAGATGAAAATATTACCATAGAACACAAAAAAGGAAATTTTTCTTAAAATCGCTTCTAATTTGGTGACTAGGCATCGAAAAAGAGAACTTCTTGCAATGACAACCCTATGTAAAAATCATTAGATCGGATCGAAATTTGAACTACTTCCAGACTGCAAACTACATTTTCATGACTTCTTTGGAGTGTCTTTTTTTACTGGGAATGTAATATTTAATGTTTTTTTGTGTTAAGTTTCTGTTTTTTATTGTAAACTTCTGTATTTTTAAACTAATTCTTTTACGTTTCTGTTTTTATTAATTAATATTAAAAATTGGTACCATCATGGTCTAAAAAGTACATTTTATTTTCATAGTTGGTACAAAATCCAAAAAGTCATTTTCCTTCCCTGCATCAGATCCCTATATGTCCAATATTCGACAAAAAGTGAAAACTAGTTCCATTGAACTAGACGTAGAAGCTAAACTACTTCTAGAAGATGAAAGTCAAAGCTATTTAGAAGAAATATTTACTTAAATTTTTTAAATAGTAGTAATTTTAATTTTTAAATTTACAAATTAATAATAAAAGTTTACGTATAATATTTACAATGTTTTTTTTTTTTTTGGATTTAAATAGAAAACTACGTCTTCTTCACTAAAACCTCTTTAAACTAAGAAAATTTATAACAATGTTTGCATTTCGCTTCTTAATAAACTAAACAAACTTCTTCAAAAACTTACCTTTGGCCCTTCATACTAAAAATTTCACGGTGGCCAAAGTTTGACACTTTCTGAAAGAATTTAAGTTTTTAATAATTATAAGTTGTAAATGTGACACAAAATATAACACTTTGTGCAAAACAAATTTTAATACCTCGCTTTTGTACCAAAAATCAGCTAAAACTTAAAATACATTTTAAAGCTATCATAATTACTTCTCTAAGCGGTCGATTTTAAAGTTTTATATCTTAAATTTAAAGCCTAGTCTCACCTAGTGAACAAAAAAAAACCGCAATACAAAATTCCAATCCAGTAAAAAGTTATATATATTTGACCGCCATATGGCGAAATGGTCCACTGTGCACCGCGCAGTGGGGGTTTTGAAAAATTTGGAAATAATTCTGCAGTTTCTAAACGAGCCGTCTGATTGTTATGAAATTTCATACAGCATATAAGGAGGTGCTGTCGACCTTAAGTCTGAAATTTGGATTATATATTCTTAATGGGCGCAGATCCACAAAGCCCCAAAGGCCCCAAAGTGGGCAACCTCGGGTTAATGAAAAATTCAAACCGATGCCAAGCTGGTGCTTTTGATCTTATAAAAAAGATTTTTTGAAAGTGAATTTCTCTATCCAAGAACTAAAAAAAAGTCTCGTACATTTATGCAGTTTCATTATTATTAATATTATTACAGTTTAGGAAATATTCAAGAAAAAAAATTTAAATTTTGGGTTTTTTTTACCAACCTTGGTCCAACTGTTCTGCTAATGGAGAAGTCAAATCTTGTTCGATTTTAAAATAGTATAAGCTAAAAACAAAATTTTTTACATTAAAAAAAATTTGATATTAAAGGCACTACTAAGTCAAAAAAGTTATACGCAAATTAAATAAAATATTTTAAAAATGTCGATTTTTTGCCGTTTTTGCAGGAAAAAGTGGGTTAATTATTTCGCTATTACTTAAAAATTTTGCTTGAATACCAACCCCATAATTTTGATTATTCAGAATATTATACTATAAGAAACATTACAAAAAAAATTTTTGTTGAAAATTTTCGTTATTAAAGGTGCCAGATCGTTTCGAAATTTACCTATTTTTGTTATAAATATCAAATGTAAGGCATTTTTTCTCAAATTCCAGGAACGGTAAAAGCAAAATCAAAAATTGTTCAAATAAATTATTTAAAACTAATTAACGTTTTAACCTACATCATTAGTTTTTTAATTTTTATAAAATTTCAAAAGTTATAAAGCGTTATTTACAAAATTTATTGAAAAATTACGAAAAATTGTAATGCAGGCAGGCTACCTAAAAGAACTAATTCATTAAAAACCCATAATTTTTGCACACAAAAATAAAGCTTGGACATTTTTCTTTTAAATTGTGTTCTCAAAAGTGAAAAAAATCGTGGTTATGGTTCAAATTATCAAGAAAATACAAAAAACGACCGGCAAACTCGATTTTTTTTTTTTGCTAAAATTCGACTTGTGCGACCTCTAAACCTCTTCCGAAAAATCTGAAAAAATCTATCTCAATTTTTTTCGAAATCGTGTTTTTAATGTTTTCTGGGCGACAACGTATAATTGCATCCTCCTTGAAGATCTTAGTACGTTACAGTTCAAAATCAAGGACTTATGGCAACTTTAAAAACTATTTCTGCATGTAAGTGCTTTATTTTTTCTTAATTTTTTTGCTTCTCCTGTAATATATCGAAAATTCGAGTTAGGCCTTTTTTATATTAAGCCATCGATATGTAAAATTTACATTGCACAGTGGGGACTTTTGGAAAGTAAATGGCAATAAATCTGGAACTTTTAAACTACTGATTGGATTTATATGAAAATCCTAACATCCGTAGAGGAGGACATGAGTTACAGTGAAACCAAAGTTTACTACCTGTGACTCAAAAAAACTTCTGAGGCTATTAACTTTTTTAAAAATTATCCGATTTTTACCGGATAAAGCATTTTGACATAAACTTGAAATTCTCAAGAAATAATTTCCCAAGATGTGTTTCCGTAACTCTCATAAGATATTTTACTTAAAACAAAAACAAATTTTGCCTTGACCTTTTTTAGTATTTCGCCTTTTACTTTTTAGTTCATTGTTGGATTTTGAGTTAAAAGACAGCATTAAATTTTTGACAAAATTTTAAATACAAATAGGAAAAAAATTTATAACATATCCATTTGTGAAATCGGGAAAAGGCTAAAAAATCCAAATTTTAAGTATGTTCATTATTTTCAGTTTTGTAAAAAACTTTGTTTAATACATTTTTAATTTTTTAATTACATAGCGCTAAAGACAATGCATTAAGAATGTGCTTAGAGCCAACTTTTTTGTATTTCGGACATGCACCCTACATTCAGCAATGTCCTAAAATAGTAAATTATAAAAATGTTTTCTGTGTTTAAGCGGTTATAGAAAGTTGTGACGGTAGATTTTTAAAGTTTCATCTATAAAATTTCATTATGTAGATAGTTTTATACATTTTTAAATAAAATTTAAGAGTGCTTTTCCATAAATGCGGATATACGCGTAGTTTTTCTGAAAAAAGTCAAAATCTAGGGAAAATATAGTTGTGTACCATAAAAATATATATTAAAATAATTTTATTTTTCTACATTGGTATATTTGAATTTCATATGAGGCAGTTTACTACGCCTGAAAAAATTATAACAATAGCTCAATACACAATCTTGTGCAAATGGTCTTGCATCGTAGCATGTGCAAAATGGTATAGTATATTGATAATCACCTATTCAGGAATGATATCTCGTGAGAGCGGGATGATTCGTGCGTGATTATTAAAAATAGCTCACGCACGATCACGCACGAGTAATTTATTTTTATGTCACGCTCACGCACTCAGGCGTGATTAATTATAAATTTGATCACGATCATGCGTGATTCACGCGTGATAGGATAAAATCACGACATTTGCACATCTCTAATAATTACATTCATGAATATTACAACAATATATTCAATTAATACAGCTACCAGCAATAATAAAAAAATAAAAAAATATTAATTTTCCTATAAAAATAGATTTGTACTAAGTTTTTTTCTAATTACCTGCATCTGCTTACAACATAAAGGGTCCGCCATCTAACGTTTTTTTTAACTAGTGCTTATTTCGTGAATGGTAACACTTAGCTCATGTCTGATCTGACAGATAATTAGTTTTATCCTTCCGCTGAATGAGCCAACTGACCATCCAATGCGTTTTCGCTTCGTTAAGTGGGCCTGCGATCGACTTACAGAAGATGCCGATTTTGCCAAAAAAAAAATCATCTTTTCAGATGAAGCTCATTTTGATCTTGGCGGGTATGTAAACAATAAAGGGCTGCGTAAATCGTTCTAAAAGTTTTGTATTCTAGTTCACACTACTGCCAAGCAGTCTGTTTTAGTGCAAACATAAATAACAAAACAAAACTAATAAAACATCACTCTCACTAAAATCAATCAAGCATCATTCGAATAGTTTTTCTTTGCAGTTTTGTTAGTGCTTGTGTTCTCAAAACAAGTAGAACATCAAAACGAAAAGCGAGAATGAAACAAAACAACAGTAAATCATAGCAGAAACATCGAGTGCACTAGAACACGAGCACAAACATGCAAGCTATGTATGTATGTATGTATGTACATATATATGCTTACATATATTGAAAATAAAATTTAACAAATTATTATACATATATAAATGTACATAAGTATGTATGATATTATTTCATAGTAAATAAAACCTCTTTTCAGCTTTCATATTCCTAACGAAGCGCAATGTTTCTTTTATATGGAAAATTATCTTTGCTATCAAAACATTCAAACATGTTTTGAATGTTCTGTGTGAATCTTGATGTTCTATTTCATTTTTGTTTTGCAAGGCTTGGTTTTACTTCAACATTGTTCTATTGCAGTTTTGTTCTGTACTGCAGTATTTTTATCGTAAAGCAAAACACATCTCTTTTGAAAGTTATGTTTTAAAATAACGGAGCAATAAACACACACATTTTGAAATTAATGAGAGTGCTTGTAAGCCTTATTTTTAGGGCTTGTGCCACGCTCTAGTAAACAAGCAAAATTGTCGCATTTGGGGCATAGAAAACCCGAGTCACTGTTTGGTGCGGATTTTGGTCCAGAGGCATAATTGGGCCATTGAGCAAGGAGTGGCCGTTACAGTCAATGGCGATCGTTATCGGGCCATGTCGAACGAATTTTTGTTCACAAAATTGAAGAGGAGGATATTGGCAACATTTGGTTTCAACAGAACGGCGCTACGTGCCACACAGCCGAAGCTTCAGTAGTTTTTTTATAGCATTTTCAAAAAAAAAAGTTATCTGGCGGACCCTTTATAAAGAGTTTTCCCAGAAGACAGAGGTCTTACTCAAAGGAAGGCTATAAAATTCACATTTATCAATATTTTAGGCTGAAAATTCTTATATAGGTGGAAAGTTATGCAATAAATATACAAAAAGTAAAACCACATAGAATTTTCTTTTGAGTTCCCGGTAACTCTCAAAAAGATTTCATAAAATCCCAAAAATTGGATTTTTTGGTATTTCTGTTGTATTTTTGTTATCTTTCGCCGGGCGCAGATAATATTTTGGGAATATTCAAAAACATATCATGTCGTAAGGTAAAATGACCGTTCCAGCCTTGGAATTTGAGAAAAAATGCCTTACATTTGATATTTATAACAAAAATAGGTCAATTTCGAAACGATCTGGCACCTTTAATAACGAAAATTTTCAAAAAATTTTTTTTTGTAATGTTTCTTATAGTATGATATTTTGAATAATTAAAAATATGGGGTTGGTATCCAAGCAAAATTTGTAAGTAATAGCGAAATAATTAACCTACTTTTTCCTACAAAAATCGACATTTTTCAAATATTTTGTTTAACTTGCGTACAACTTTTGACTTAGTAGTCAAATTTTTTTTTAATGTTAAAAATTTTGTGTTTTACTCTTACTATTTTAAAATCGAACAAGTTTTGACTTTTCCATTAGCAGAACAGTGGACCAAGGTTGGTAAAAAACCCAAAATTAAAAATTTTTTCTTGAACATTTCCTAAACTGTAAGCGAAACTGCATGAATGTACGAGACTTTTTTTTAGCTCTTGGATAGAGAAGTTCACTTGCAAAAAATCTTATTTATCAGATCAAAAACACTAGTTTCGCATTGGTTTGAATTTATCATTAACCCGAGGTTGCCCACTTTGGGGCTTTGTAGATATATCCCCTTTAAGGATATATAACCCAAACTGCAGAATTATTTTCACTTTTTTTTAAATCACCCACTGTGCGCCGTCTCCAAATTAATTAAGTAGCTGGCTACGAGGCCACAAATAAGGCTAGCGGCGTTTGAAGTCGTTTATTCGTGTAGCCTGCTGCGGCGAATGGGTTTAATGCATTGATCTTCAAAACCGCGCACGCGTGCGAGTGCTCTCACAATAATAAAGAGAGCAATAAAGGATAATATGTGTTTTTATTTGTACTCAATTGTTACTACAATCAGGCAGGGAAGGCATTGAGAATTTTAAAATTGTAGCAAAAACTTTCAAAAATTTTACTTTTTTGACCTAAATTGTACTAAAAGATTATTTTTGGTTCAAATTACATATTTTTATTTATTTTTATTGAAATAATTAACTTTGTGCTGACTACACAGGTTACACCTGTTTAAGTTGAAATTTAAAATATACAAGTTAATAGCATTTGCTCTAGCATCCGACCTTTGAAAAAATAAATGATTTGGAAAAGGACAAGTTCAAATTTTATTGCTTCGTTTTGCTTACAGGACTGTTGTCAAGTGAGAATAATATGAGTTTCATGGTTCAAAAGTGAAACTGGGGAGATTCTTTAAATGTACTTAATTCGTCATTGGTGTACTTTTGTACTTTCCGAGTTTAAATAGTAGCAAAAAAGGTACAATTGTACCAACTTTGCCATCCCTGCAATAAGGCCTACCGCTTTAATCTCAGACTATTCATATGTGCTGGTTGCAGTGATGCCAACCTAGCCCTTTTCGGGCTAGATTTAGCCCGTTTTCAGTTACTCAAAACGCGACAAAAAAACTAAAAAACCCGCACTTTTTACAATAATCTTTCAGACATTTTAGCCCTTGTTAGTTTTTGCTCGATATTGCTACATTTAAATTTTTTCGAAGTTTTTGTTCATTTAGTCTAGCAAAAAAATTCCGTTCTCGTTGTACCTTCATAGTGAATAGTTGATTAGCGGAATTTTTCTTACATACTTACTAAACAAACAACAAATTATACAAAAAAAATATTCGAAGTACATATTATTCGTAATAGGTACATACTGACTTTAATAAATAAGCTTTATTGCTTTGCTAATATTTTTACATAGTAGAAATAACAAAAACAAAAAAAAAACCGCAAACAAAAAAAACACAAATAAAGTGCCCTTGAGGAATACATACTCTATATGAGTACCTCGAATACAAAAAATTTTGAAGTGAGTTCTAACGGCAGAAATGCTTATTTTACTGTGAGTTCTGAAACTCTTAATGAAATCAATAAAAATAAAAAATCTGCTGACAGTAGTACTGTGAGTTCTGGAGCTCTTAATGTAAACAATAAAAATAAAAAATCTGCTGATAGTATGTTTCTAACGGCAAATCCAATTTTTCGTCAGCCTTCAACTTCGCTTTGCCCAATGCCAACTAGTGATTTGTTAACATTTGAGTTGCCTGTTACTTCTGGATTTAAGTCAGCGATATCATCCGCTTCTTGTTCGTGTTCATCAATTAATAATTAAGTTATCACTTTAGATAACCGTAGCCAAAAATCTAAAGTTCAAGTCGGAATGGACAGATATATTGCAGTTGTAAAGCGTGGGCGAAGCCCAAATTCTACAAAAATCTCATCGCTTCCCAAGATATCCAGGTCGTTTTTCAGTATTGCAGGCTAATAATGACCAACCCGTTGTATCTTCGACAAAAACCTCCAAACCACCACCAACATATTTGAGAGAAAAAAATTCTAACTCCCTTATTAAAAAATTAGTCTCGGCAATTGGTGAGAACGCATTTCACGTTATTCCAACAAAACGTGGTAACATTGACGAAACTAAAATTCAAATATACGAAGAAAAAGATTTCCGCAAAATAGTCACAGAATTCGAAAAAAATAAAACAAGTTTTTATACGTATCAGCTTAAGAGTGCTAAAGGTATGCAAATCGTATTGAAGAGCATTGATTCTTATGTTAATCCCCAAGAAGTAAAAGATGCACTCATCATACAAGGATTTAAGGTAAAAAATGTTACTAATATAATTAATAGGGAGAAAATACGCCAGCCTCCATATCATGTTGAACTGGAGCCGAATGATATACAGTTGAAAAAAACGAGACACATCCAATTTATAGCCTAAAATACCTCTTGTACCGAAAAATCACAGTTGAAGAGCCACATAAGCGTTCAGGTCCCGTGCAGTGCCATAATTGCCAAGAATATGGTCACACAAAAACTTACTGCAAAATACCTACAGTTTGTGTTATCTGCTGTGAATTACACGGTACTGCTAGTTGTACTAAGCGAAAATATCAAGCTGAAAAAAATGCAGTAATTGTGGAGGTAACCACACCGCTAATTACAGAGGATGTCCTGTGTACTCTTTCGTCAAGCAGGCTATGGTGCAAAAACCAAAATTAGCTCCAGCCCAATCAGTAAACGCTTACTACGCCAATCTTGCTCAAATGAGCCAATCAGCTACTTCACGTGTATCGTATGCCGATGCTGCTAAGGCTAGTTCTATTCCGACACAAAATGTTTCACCGCAAAATAATTCAACAAATAAAAACTCAAACTTTAATTTAAGTCGCCTTGAAGCCACTATTGAAAATCTTTTACAAACTATCAACAATTTTACAACAAATATGACAAGCATGATGCAAGAAATGCTAAGAATGCAGACTACACTGATTCAAGCATTAATTAACAAGCCATGAACACGTGAAAAATATGTTTCTGTAACGCAAACGGCATTCGCCAACATAAAAATGAACTTGAGCACTTCCTCATGGAAAAAATATTGATATAATGTTGGTTTCTGAGACTCATTTTACCTTAAAAAGCTTATTTAAAATAAATGGTTACACTTTATATGATACAAAGGACCCTAGGGGTGGATCTGCAATTCTACTTAAGTCAAGACTGAAGCACTATACCCTTGACAACCTTAGTGAAGAATATATGCAAGCTACGAATATTTTTGTAGAAAATTTTTGTTCGAATTTCGTGATATCATCAATTTACTCACCTCCCAGATTTTCAGTTACCGATGATCAGTATGAAAAGTTCCACAAATCGCTGGGATCTTGTATCGTGGCAGCTGGAGACTACAATGCAAAACATACGTACTGGGGTTTGCGCTTTGTAACACCTAGAGGTGCAGCTTTGTTTAATACAATTTCAAAAATAAGATTGGATGTTATTTCGAGTGGGGAGCTCACTTACTGGCCTACTGACGTACGAAAAATTCCGGATGTTATAGATTTTGGCGCCATGAAAAATATTTCTAGGGATTTAATTCATGTTGAAGCTTTTTTAGATCTCTCGTCCGATCACTCTCCCACTATCGTGACAATCTGTAACCCACTAAGAAATGACTTACCTCATCCATATATGAAGATGATCAATCGTGTTAATTGGCTGGAATTCAAAAAATATCTCAGTAGTCATTGTACCGAAAACATTACGCTTAGAACACCCGATGACATTGAATCTAACATTGCTAATATCATCAAGAATATTAAACAGGCTGCTGAACATGACACTACCTATCATCCGCAGAATGGGTTTAATAAAATTTATTCTACAGACGTTGAACGTCTCGTACGTGAAAAATGAAGAGCTAGAAGAGAATGGCAACAGCACAGATCACCTCAAAATAAAATCAGATTTAAAGAGTATACTAAACGACTCCAAGAGTTGCTTGCATCTGAAAAAACTGCATCTCTTAAAAATTTTCTGGAATGTCTTGATTAGGCCATGGTACAATTATACTAGGTACATGCACGACTACAACAAAATTACAACACCAAAAAACACATTCATTTTGTTGGTATAAACAAACGAATAATTGTCAGAAACACATGCCTTTTGTTTTTAAAAATAACAATTACAAGGTAACTAAAGTACAATTGCAGACGCGGCATTCATGAATAATTATAGTAATTCAGTGTTGCCAATATGTGTGTAATTACACAGAGTGTGCAATTACTCTCATTTGTAGGCCATGTAATTACATTCATGTATAATCTGTGTGTAATTCTACTTTGGCTTGTATTTTTATTTATTTTTGTTTTAATTTTAACCTACACAAAAGATGTGTAGTGTAATTTTCTTCAACATATAATTGGAAACACAGCCATATGTAATTTCATTGGCAACACTGTAATCATTTTATGCACACACATACACTAACATTTTTGCAGCTTGTAAACAAAGTTTGACAACTGTAGGTATTGTATACATTAACAGGCTGGGCTTGTGCATGTACCTGTTATAATTGTATCATGGATTAGGCTTTAGCATAAGTACGTATTAAAAATACAACAAGACACTCTCTTTTTTTTCGTCGATTTGCTTTATGCTACCATCACTTAATAAATACAAAGGAATGTTCTCTTATAAAAAACAAGTATAATAAGACTTGTTTTCAGCGTGACCGTTTGTGCTACTAAAGTATCAATTTGCTACTTTATTACATTTTTGATACTTTTAGTGACACTTTCTTAAAATCAGCTGAATCTGCTACTTTTTATTACGCTTTGACCCTTTTTGCCCCTTTTTAGATATACCATTACTTGATTTAATTTTTTCGCAACAATATGCTTGTGTATTAGTATTATTTCTTAAGTCAGAGAGCGTTGTCAACTCGGTGCTTTTCGCACCGTTTTTAGTGCTTTTAGAAATTTTCGACGCGAAAATTTTTTTTGGTGCTTTTTATTTCTTGGCGGTGGCACTTAACCCAAAATTTAAAAAGGATTTTCCTTATATAATATATATATTTTTTTTGAAGTCTAACATTTAAAAAACATAAACACTGAAGTTAAATGGATCATTTCAAAATATTCTAATAAGATTGTACAAAACTTGGTTGAAGAAATACGTGCATTTTATTTTCAAACTTTCACATTTTAAGCACAATTAATGGAAACAGTGTTTTGCCACACGACAAAGAAGACATAATGCAAGTATAGTCTAATAAAGAAATATTTTCTAGTATATACAGTAAATAGAGAATAATTCACTTAATGCAATGGAGAAACTTTGAGTTCGCTATCGAGTTTTGGGCAGAAATAAAGTCTTATAACGATTCGTTTAATATAAACTCATTATCAAAATTGCATTCCCATCAAACTTTAATGTTTAAACGCAGAAGTTGATCACGTTTTTACCTCTATTACTTTATTTAAGTCTAAAATACGTAAACAAATTTTCCTTACACTTGGCTTTATATAAAAGCGGTCTGAAACGAGAAAATTGTGTTGCTAATAGAGCTGCCGTTTTAGGTTACATATTTATAACCAGTGATGCCAACTTTTTTGGCTCTAAAAGCACATCAAAATTTGGAAAAAGCTCAAAAAATCGTAGTTTTGAGATCCAAAAAGCGTAAAAAGCACTAACGTGAAAAATGAGCTTCATGTTTAATATTTTCTAAGCTATTATCTATTTCGGCAATGATATCAGTATCCTTAATGAAATATATCAGACGAAAAAGCTATGCTTTACACTGAAAAAATAAAAAACATCAAGTTTTTATTAAAGGAATTTTAAGAAATAAACAAATTTCTTAAAAGCACTACTTAGTGCTATTTCTCAGTTTGGCACTAACGCTCAAAATTTGGCGTTTTGAGTCTTCAAAAAGCACTAAAAATAGTGCCAAAAGCACCAAGTTGGCATCGCTGTTTATAACCTACTTCGTTCCTTTTTTTCTTAAATAATAGTACATATAATTTAAGTTTATATAACTTGGTCTACTTGCAAATTCCTTTTTTTTTTAATTTTGTAACTTTGTTATTATTAATATTGCGTTTGCTGTGAAAGAATGTTTCCACAGCATTGTTTAATAAAAATCAAATTTTGAAAGTCTTGATTTTAAAAAAAATTAACTACTACTCCCATCGAGTTCAAAATCTAATCAGCAAGTCAAAAAGACTTACCAACTGCTGCTAATTTGACTAATTTCAGGTGATTTGCTTTTTCGTTGACAAAAAAAATTAAATTTTTTATAATAACTTAAAAAGGTTTCGTCAAATTGATTTTAGAATTCACTGATTCTCATAGAATCAAAATGTGTATCGGATCCTTCAAATTTGAAGCTTTAGGGATAAAATGCAAGGTTAACCGATTTCTATATTTTTTATATACAAAAATTTTTTTTTATAAAACAAACAAAAATTTTCATTTAGTGCTTTTTTACTTAAATTACTCGTTTTTTTCTCTTTTCAACGCTGATGAGACAATTTTTTATATCAACCTATACGAAAGCTGACATTTTTGTAATAAAGTTTGAGTTGATTAGAAGAAATAAGTAACTGTCTATGATTAAATTTGTTAGAAGTTGATTTGGAAGATTGGAGTCCAACAGAAGATATATAGAAATATATAGCCACATTTCCAAAAAAAATTGAAACCTCAGAAAATTTTGCATATATTATTTATTTAAAGTACAATAGTTTCTAATTTTATTATACATACATATCGTTACCTTTATATAGAAAGGCCCCAACTCAATTTTTTTTAAATCTAGTTTTTTGTATATTTCGATAAAAGAATTATGTTCGAAAAAATGCAAAAATTTCCATTTGGAAAAAAATGAGTTAGGGTCTTTCTACATTAAGGTAACGATACGTATGTACTACATGCTTATTGTTTCGATTAAGCAACGTCTATATTGGTTTCTTTCCTGCTTAAGAAATTCATCAGTAAAAAACTTCATATGGCACACTAAATAATAAACAGTAAAATAAATATGAGTGATGCTTTTTCTTCTGACGGACCTTTCTTTAATTTGGAAAGATTTTCGTCATCCTACGTCAAATAATTTTACTTCGTTATTTCTTATACATATAAGATATTCATGAATTGTTAACTAGTTTTTTTATCTATAAATTGTTAATGTTTTTATTATATTTCCCAATTACTACTTGCAAATAAATTATAATCTATGAAAAAATTAACAAAACTAACTCAAAATCGTGTTTTTACTTTGAATTTTTGTTTCTAAAATAGTTGTCCCTTCTTTGAGAAAAATCTCCTTTTTTGTGCCACCTTTATTTCTTAAATCCCCTTTTTGTGCTACTTTTCGAAATTTCTCAACGGTCACACTGCTTGTGTTTGTACCAAATAAGAAAAGCTAATTTGAGTGGCTTAGGTATGTCAACAAAGCAAATAAAGAATATTTGAATGATTTAGTATAATACTCGACTATTTTGTATTTTATTTGTACGTTTATTAAAGTTAATGTTTTTGCCCTATAACTTATTTTTTACTTTATATTATTAACATATTGATAGAGGTTAAACATAAAAATAAAATTAAAAAATAAAAATCAAGAAAATTTCTGCAGAAAATAATCAAAAAGACTTATAAATATTATTTAAAAGGAAATAAAAAAGGGAAAAAGTTGTAATTAAAAATTAATATAATGAAAAAATAAAATAATTAAAAATTTAACGGTTAAATAACATAATAATACATACATATATACATATGTACATAGTTGAGAAAAACAAATACTTTAATTATATTCGATAACACTTGGAGTGTACCAGCAAAATTTTGTTTTGCTTTACTTTATTTATGTTTTACAAGTGCGAGTAATATAAATTCTAGGGACGTATAAAGAGAGTACAATTTTGTATTTGTTTTTTTTTTCATTAGCTTGCTTTGTCCATCATTTGCATTTGAGTTACGCGGAGAATGTTTAAAAAAACAAATGTACTTAATTTCAAATACACTCAATGCTATACCCTAGTCTTGATGTAACACTAACATGTAATTACTCTCTGTGGCGCACTGCTAGAAAGCTTAAAACACCCGTTGAGTTTAAGCCACCTCTACGCACATCAAGAAGCAAAAAGCGATACGGAAAAATGTAAAATATTTGCTGAGCACTTAAAATCCCTTTTTACGCCAAACATATGTACTGGTGTTGCTGATTTGCCGAGTGTAGTCGCTCTACCCCCTCAACACATAAAGTTTAAGACGCGTGATTTACAAACTCAGCACGAAGAAAGCTCCGGGTTTTGATGGAATTACTAACCAGATGCTGATGAAGTTGCCTCGTATTGCAATGAGAATCCTGTTATTCATTTTTAATGCCATTTGACAACTGGAGTATTATCCACACAGCTGGAAGCTTGCCAAGGTTAAAATTATTCCAAAGCCGGGCAAAGATCTAACCAAGGCTGAGTCATATAGGCCAATAAGTCTACTATCAACAATGTCAAAGCTTTTCGAAAAACTGCTCAAAACAAAATTGACCCCAATTCTAATTAGTAGTGGGTGCATACCAGACCATCAATTTGGTTTTAGAAGTCAGCTTAGCACCATTGAACAACCTCATAGATTGGTTCAATTTATAAGAAGAACATTTGAAGAAAAGAAGTATTGTTCTTCTCTCTTTATTGATGTTTCCCAGGCATTTGATAAAGTGTGGCATTAAGGTCTAATTTTAAAATTGAAGACTTACTTACCAATAAACATTTTAAATCTTTTGGAAAGTTACATTATTTCCCGTAAGTTCATTGTTGTGAAGAGAGATTTTACGACTATGCCTGAAACTATCTCATCCGGTGTGCCACAGGGGAGTATACTGGGGCCAGTTTTATATTTGATTTATACTTGTGATATGCCTGTGAGCAGTAGTATCCATTCTTCCATATTTGCCGACGATACGGCCTGCCTCAGTATGCACGAAAACCCTGATGAGGCGGCATACCGCAAACTCCAAGAACACATTAGCCAGATGGAGCTATAGTTAAACTTATGGAGAATTAAGGTAAATAAACAAAAGTGTGTTCAAGTAACACTTACCTTACGAAGAGATACTTGTTCCCCAATTCGGATTAATAATCAAGTTGTTCCTCAAATTTCACATGTGAAAGATCTTGGTATACACCTTGATCGATGACTTACATGGAAACACCACATTGATTCTAAGCTTTCACAAATTAAACTTAAATTAACTCCGGTAAATTGTCTGATTGGTAGAAATTCAACACTCAGCGTAGACTGCAAACTTTTAATATACAAGTCGCTTTTAAAGCCAATATGGTGCTACGGAATTCAGCTATGGGGCACTGTTTCAGCTTCAAATGTTGAGAAAATCCAACGTAGGCAAAACAAAATTTTACGCTTGATAACGTCGGCTGAAGAAATTGCAAAATACGCAGGCAAATATTTAAAAAACTCGAGTCACATCCTAATCCGCTTGCTCGTAATATCTTGAACTTTACTGGACACAGCCGCTTAAAAAAGAGGGACACAAGGGCTCTAATACTCAGCAATCCAAATTATACTTCTTAAAAATAATTTGGAAAACCGCATGGAAATATATTCGCTTAAATATTTACAGATAGGTTCAGTTATAACGAGCAAGTTATAACATTCAAGTTTATTTCCAGTTATTTTTCAAGAACACATCACTCATTTATTTTAATAGCGTCACAACTCAAAAAAACCAGTTTTGCGGAAAGCACGTTTTAAGTTTTCAATTTGCATACAACTCGATGAAGACATGAAAAAATATTCTTCTCTCAGGAGGTGATGGTACAATCTATTTATATGAAATTTTTACACAAGATAAACTACGAAATGCCGCGTTATTCTGTATTATTAACGCAAAAAACAAATTTTTTGAGTTGTGACACTATTGATGTAAATGAGCGATATGTAATTGAATTCTAATTTTATCGTGTCAACTGACCAAGTAAATTATTTTTTAAGTTTAATGTCTTTGTGAGGACCTGACTACTTTTGAAAAATTGTTTTTATAAACTTTTTAGACTAAAAATTTCTAGTCTTAAATTTCTATTCATGATGATAATGTGCCAGTTGAAAAGGGCAGAGTTACATAAAGTAATGAAATCGACAGTACACTATTGTGTCACAAAAGCCACAAGTATTTGCAAGATTTCGTAAAAGTCGTCTGGATAGGCGTGTCTCCGTCTAATTTTCTAAATATGTTAAAAAATTAAAGTCTGCTTAGCCGAAGTACATAAAACAGAAGGTTGGAATTTTATAAACGTATGCATGCTCACTCTTGAAAACGCAAAATCATTGCTTTGCGTAAGTGCAATGTGCACCCAAATTTGTTAAATTAGTAACTCACTTAAGACTATTTGTCCACAAAATTTCAGCTCTCTACCGTATAATACTATGTTCAATTCATATGAGTGTAATCCCTCCAACTTTTTACACTTAAGATATTTTTAGCCAGTGTTTATCATTCGTGTCAAATTTCGTTGGAAACTGATAATAATGAATACTTAAATGGTATATTTAAATATTCTTACCCTAGATGATTACTTAATTAGGTATAATTGTGTACCAAATTTCAGCTCTTTACCTATAGCAGAAGTGCTTCGTTAATTTGCTGAATGAGTCAGTGAGTATGTCATATAATACGCAATTTTTGCATCTCAATATCTGAGGAAGCTTTCATTGTAAAACTTTCAAACTTTGCATATGAGTATTAATTCTAATTATGGTTTAAATTTTATAATTTTACGATTGAGGAGAACAAACTTATGATTGGTAAAAGTAGATCAAATGGTTTCGTGTAAGGCCAGAACTTTGCCTGGCCCACTACCGTGTGCGTAGATAAAAATTTATAATCAACGAAATATTATTTAGTCCCCGTTTGCACTATGTAAGTCTTGTTGCAAAGCTGGTTAGTTTAACGGAGGGAGACGAGGAAAAGAAACGAGTACTCATGTACTGTCAATACGTTTTGCTTTCTCATTCGTAATGTTAAAAAAATATTATTTTTATTTGAAGCAGAGTGGAACAACCGGTTAAGTCGAATGAAAAGAAGTTCAGCTTTAATAATGTTTTGTGTCCTTGTCCAATTCAATATAAGCATATTTCTAAGTGTTTACATTTAGACGTAAATTACACAGTGAAAAATGATTTGTAAATACAATTAAACTATGTGTTATATCAATTAAATAATTAATTGATTTTGAACCTACAACGATTTTGGGAAATACAATTAACGAAATTGTAAATTAAAGGAAAATCTGAAAAATATTTTCAATTAAATATATCAATAAATAGTTTGTTGAAGTTTATTTATTTTTTCAACATTTATTTTTGTTAGACTTCAAAGTTATTTCAATTAAAGTTATTGTTATGTTAACAACGCGAATTGTTGAATTTCCGTACAAATTTTGATTATCATAATTGTTATATTAGCAATGTTTTTATACAAAACACAATCCTCGAAACGATTTTTTGCTTGTCTGCGAAAAACACTTAGGGACTGCCCCACGATATCGACTTCTCGCACACTTACATTCAAAACAAACAAACAAATTAATTTTGGTATTGTTTCCAATGTACCTGTGCGACAAGTCGAACGTTGTCGACATCGTGTGACAGGCCCTGGATGGTGGAGTTGAACCGGTAACCTCACGACTAATAAACCAACTTACTTACCTCTCAACTAAAGAGCAAAACTTTACTAGATACGCAAATAATGAATACACTCAAAACATGATTTCTTATCTTTCTACTTAAATGTGCGCATTCATTTATGATATTTAACAAATAATTTTGTTAAGTAATTTAATTGACTACAAAATCTTGATTTTGTTATATCAACAATGATGATTGTTAATTTTTAAATTAAATATGAACAATTTGTTTTGTTGGTTACATTTCGATGATATTTTTTGCTGTGTATCTACAAATGTTTTAAAATCGGTCATAAGTAACTGCCAAATTATAAACAATAATAGAACTATAGACTATTTCATTTCGTTACTTCTTTCTCCATTTATGCTGTGTATGTCTATAGGGTTACATTTGTATACTCGTTTGTATAGCCATATAATTGTAGTGTGAGCGACAGAACTAGTATAAGAGTTATTGTGTGTGCGTGCTTTTCCAAATTAAAATACAATTAAAACAAATCACAATTGCATATTGTATTGCTGCTGAGCAACTGTTTGATCTGTTTTTGCCCAAAAATACATATCGTAATACAAATATATGAAAAAAACCACTATTGAAACAAATACATGATGTGCAGATGTATGTGCGGACGTTCGTTATGTTATTTTGTGGCGCAGCCAAAGTATAGAGAGAGAAAGAGACAATTTTGCTCTGAGAGTAATTACAAATACATGTGTTTCATGTACATGTATCATTTACTTACATGTGTATGTGAAATTTTACTTTCCTTCATTCATTCATCAACCATGGATTTTTTTTCAACACACCATGTGGTACTTATGTTAAAACCAGTTTTATGTATCTTATTTGTTATAGACAAACAAATACATACAAACGTGTTTTTCTCATTTGGTCATTGCACAACCACACAATAACTGCTTTAAAAATCAACATTTACAACTAGTAAAAGAAACGCTAAATAACATATTTTTTCATACAAGAACCAAAAAACACGCAAAACTGGTGCAAACAGATGCATCTGTGCAATGCTATAGTATGTACTATATATACAAGATGTTGCATATTATTTATCAACATACATATGTATGTATGTATGTATGTATGTATGTATATTTTTAATTAAAATAACTAAATAAAGAAAAACTACATAAGCCGGCTTAGCCGTCTTTTTGTACTAGCCGTGCAAAAAACGGCTAGCCGATGTAATTGTCGGCTGATAGCCGAATTTAAGCCGCCGCCGACGACTTTCGTGCCAGCCGCCGCACAGTGGCACATATGAAGAGATGGCGGCCAAAAGTCTTAAAAAAATTTTTATTTTGTGTCACCGATTTAATTTTTTTTATATATAAAAGTAAACACAAAGGAACCTCTAAATCCAGAAATTTAAGTTTTTATTTCGATTATTTCTCTTCGAATATGGTGATCAAAAACGCGCTTTTTTAAGAGAAGCTGAAATTCAAAATATTTTAGAAAATTTTTGAACTTCAAGTGGGCATAACTTTTTTGGTTTTATATATTTTTTGGAAAAAAATTTTTCTTCACACAATATCATTTCTTAACTTATAAAATTAATTTAAAAAATCGTGCCTTACTTTGCTCGAGTCCCAGATTTGGGGATTGTAATAAAGGTCTAAAATATACCCAAATCTCGATGTTCAGTGGAACGCAACGTTTTTTCTGCGAAAAACTTCGTAAAATGACTTATAACGTGTTATAGTACGTACTTTGAGCTGTTATTATATGCTAATTTTTTAAATTTATATTTGCATCTCTAGGAACTACAATGATTTTACTGCTTGCATGTCGGATATTTTAGGTATGGGAGTGAGGTATATCTACATGTGTTTTTGTGTGTATTGTGTGTATGTTTTTATTTTTTTTTCGAAGAAGTTTTATTAATGAAAAGGGTATAATAAAAGACTGTTATTATAATGCATTAAATGCATTTTTGTAATTTAGGCCATTAAAAAATGTATAGTTACATATAAGCGGGGTTAGGTACATGAGATGTTGTATTTGGACTGATATATTCGACCTTTTGTTATAACTTTATTGTGTACCCAGGTAGCTGCTGCTCATATAAAGGTTAAAATACGATAGACACATCAGGTTTTCTTGAAGCAGGTCTCTTTAATTCTCTTTTAAACGTGTCCGGTTGCTTAGACACACAGTTTGTGTTCAAGTTTTTAATGAGTTTTGAATATGAGAATGAAATAACAAAAGAGAATTAAAGTAACTTGTCGGTACAAGCATGTCTGTACTCCTCTTCTTTCTTCTTTCCTCTCTCTCGTTGAAACACATACCTGCTTCAAGAAAACTTGATGTGTATAAAAACAGACAAAATTAATAAAGACGATCAGTATTGTCAAAACGACGGCTAAGTTCAGTTATAATGATCTTGCTAAAATTTATTTTGAACAAAAAAAAAACAAAAACGATGTTATATTACACATTTTAAAAGACCCTTATTTTGAGTTGTGCGACCATTTAAAAATAATTAATAATTTTTTAACGCGATTAAATAAACGGTATAATGAATATAATAGAAATAAGGAAAAAATGTTTAACTGCAACAAACAATGGCTTACAAGCGAACTTTTATTTGAAAGCCAAACAAAACCAGCAAATTTGGGCCGGCCTGATGAAGAATTTTCTCAAGAAATAATTAAAGATACGTTTTTCCATCAACTAGGACCAACAAAAAATAAAACTAAAAAAAATGATATAATAGAAAATGCAATGAAAGCGAGCCCCAAGCGTGTAAAAAGGATTTTAAAGAGCATTCCAACACCAACCGATGATAAAAAATTTACATCTGAAGAAGCATTTTCAATATTTCTGGACTTAAAGCTAACAAAATATCAGTATATGGAATTGCGAAAGCGGGCAGTTGGAAAACATTGCTCCATTTGTCCAGAATATAGAGATTTGATTTCAATTAAAAAAGATTGTTTATGCGGAAAGATTGTTGAATACATTGGACGCAGGTAATATTAAAAGGCTTGGTAACTGTAGCCTAACATTAATTTCTAAATGGGGATGCGATGGATCTTCTGGACAAAAGCGATATAAGCAGTATAATGCAGAAAAAATATCAGATTCTGACTTATTTATGATATCTTTTGTTCCGTTAAGACTAAAAACAAATAACATTAATTTTGAGCCATCTACTAGCAAAGAAACCGATATTGACATATGGAAAAACGAAATACCTTCCTCAACAAAATTTTGCAGACCAATTAAATTTGCTTTTAAGAAGGAAACGAAGGATGTAATATTAGAAGAAGTATCTAAACTTAAACAACAAATAGATAAACTTCAACCGATAACTTTGTTACTTAACGATCAAGAGATTCAAATAAATTATCAAATGTTACTTACAATGATTGATGGAAAAGTTACAAAGGCCATAACTGAAACAAAATCATCTTCGAGCTGTGTTATTTGCAAAAAAAAACTGCAAGCCAATTAAGTCAACTTCCAACAGAAGACACCACTTTCCAAGAAGCCTATGAGTTTGGCTTGTCCCCACTCCATGCTAAAATTCGATTTATGGAACACTTATTAAAGCTAAGCTATGATTTAGATTTTAAAGGAATAGTACGAAATAGTGACGAAAATAAAGCCAAAAGAGATGCAAAAAAGAAACACGTACAAGATAAATATTTAGAATTGGGTTTACTGATCGATCAGCCAAAGCAAGGAGAAGGAAACACAAATGATGACAACACAGCAAGAAAATTTTTTTCTGATCCTCAAACTGCTGCAGCTATTACAGGAGTAGATTTTGAATTAATAAAACGCTACAAAATCATACTGCAAGTAATATCATGCAATAAAAAGGTAAATGCAAGAAAATTTGGTCAGTATGCTAATGAAACAGCGAAACTATACAACGAAAAATATGATTGGAGGAATATGCCATCGACAGTCCATAAAATACTATATCATGGGGAAAACATTATTCAACACAATATGCTTCCGATTGGAGATCTTTCTGAAGAAGCGCAAGAAAAAAGGAACAAAGATTATAGATATTTTCGCGGGCACAACACAAGATATAGTACCAATGAAGACCTCTTTAATATTTTACTGTGCACTTCTGATCCATATATCTCCAGCATTCGACAAAAATGGAATTCCACCCCCATGGAATTGGACAAAAACGCCAAGCAGCTCCTTGAAGATGAACAGGAGCCATACTTAGATGAAATTTTCACTAAGACAGTTAAATGAAAAATGTATTCTATGCAAATTAACATAAAAATTAGAGCAAAAGAGCCCAATAAATATTGAAAATTTATAAAAGAAATTTTATTTTATTTGGAATAAAGGGATTTTCTTAGAATTTATGGTAAAACCTTTTTTCGGATATGGATCTCCTACATATCTGGTATGGATTCACGTTTAAAATATATTTAAATTGTTCATATAATAACAACATTTAAAGCTGTCGAAATTACATTTGTTAGTGAATTATGATCAGCAAGGCTATTTTACGAAATTTGACTTACAAGGGCCCTATGAGTAAATGTGGACCGATTGCCCTAAAATTTCACAGGGATATCAACGACTAAATTAAAATTAGTTTTGCTAAATATTATATCAATATTAATATATTTAAAAGAATTATGAGCTTCAAACCCGTATTCTAAGTGGTCAATTGGAGAAGAGGGCTAAAGGTCAAAATAAAATGGACCCGGGTCGACGGCTTAATTAAGAATGTAATTTTTTAGTTCAATTAACGTTACTATTTATAAAATGCAATGTTACATCACTACATTCACAAATTTATTTTTTTAAGGCCGATATTACCTATATTTTTAAGTCATTTTTCAATCATATATAAGTGTACTTTAATACGGCTCGATTTTAAAGTTAATACATTAAGTTGAAGCTTAAGATGTCTTCTATCCAACAAAAAAATTTCATTAAAAAATTTCAACCCAGTCAAAAGTTATAGAATTTTGACCGCCAACTCACAAAATGTGCCACTGTGCGCCGCCGCCGATGAAAACCCTTCGGCGCAGGTCTCTGAGGACAGTCTATATCCAGGCTGCCCAGAGAAGCACAAGAGTGCCGAACATCAATCGGCTTTTTATACAAATGAATACACATACGCTTATACATTACTCTCGGTTATCTCTCTATCCAGCGATGCAATTTAGCGCGTTTTTAAAAAAGCGCTAAATTAGCGTGTTTTAAATAAAGTCAATAATATCATTTCAGTTCAATATTTTTTAAAGTTTTTTTTTTTATGTAAAAATTTTACAATTTTGTAATATTCAAAACTCCGATAAAATTTTTTAAATTAGTTAATGATTCAGCTGTCGCAAACAAAATTCGTTCGACTGTGGTTAGAATAAAAAAAAGCAATGTGAGTCCTCACAGAGGAGATGTGTAAACATCTGGTAATGAAATTTTTTTAAAGTTGGAAGTACTTATGCTTTTAGTATCTTTTTTAAATTAATTAATTAAAAGTATCAAAACTTTCAATGTTGTAAATACATACATATGAATTTGTTGGTTTTTGTTTGTTTTATTAAACTTATTTGGTTAGTAAATGGGCACACTGCAGTATATGTATATGTACTGCATTCAAAATTGCAGTAAGCAGTAAATTTACTGATTACTAAAAAAATTCAGTAAATTGTTACTGCTAATGAAATTTAATTGCATTACCAGTAAAATCGTAGGTCCGTAATCATAATAAAATTGTAGCAAGTGGCAAAGTTTTTTCATTCAAATTTTGAAACTTTTGTATGAAAAACATTTAGCCACTTGGTAGAATTTCATTATGAATACGGGCATTACTGATTACTGAAAATTCAATGCACCTCATCATATAACAAATCATTTAGGCAATTTATAAAAATTGTAGAAAAAAATTTTAGTAATCAGTAAAAATTTACTTGTTAAACATTTTTTATTATTTTTACTGAAACTATAGTGGTACTGCAGTGCTCATCTATGATAAATGCCTTTACTTTTACTTTTTAATTTTCAATTCCTGTTGTTCATCGTTTAGTTGTTGCTGTTCTTGTTGTTGTGTACGCATTGCAATTAAAATAAATTCAGTAAAGTGCGACTTTGACTCGCGCACATTCGGTTTTGATCATTTTTTTTTATTTAGCATTCTTCCTTTTTTAAGTTTTTTCAGTTTAAACGATTTTTTCAGTTTTATCGCTTTTTTCTCGTTTTGGCGTTTTTTTTTCTCTTTTTGGGTTTTTTTAATTTTCGCAATTTTATTCATTTTTGCGATTTTTTTCTGTTTTTTTTGCGGTGTTTCCATTTTGGCGATTTTTTCATATTGGTGATTTTTTGTTTAAGGATTTTTTTCATATTGGCGATTTTCCGGTTTTTCGCGATTTATTTTAGTCCTAGAGATTTTTTTTAATTTGGTGCTTTTTTCGTTTTGGCGATTTTTTTTTGTTTTTGGTGATTTTTTTATATTTGGCGATTTTATTTATTTTTTTTGATTTTTTAGTTTTACCGTTTTTGAAAATTTCAAGAGTTTTGTTGTTACGGTTTCCAAGATATAGCAAATTGTCAAAATTACAAAGTCAAAATTGCATTAACTGATGGAACACCCATTGCTTTAAATTTTTTAAATTTAGTGTTAATTGTTGTAGTCTGTATAAAAATACACTAACTTTTAAAATTTCATGTGTATATATGTACATACAATTGTATGTGTATTACATGGGATTTTAAAATTTTTCGTTGCTCGTTTTGGATCACCCTTTAGTTTTTAACTCTCATGTATTTGTTGTTGTAGTGGCCAAATGTCTACACATTGTGTCCAAATTTCAAGTCCGAAGCTCTTACTGCTCATTTTCACCTTTGGTGTACGGATATATACAGACAAATAACCGGCGGCGGCGCACCGTCGGCTTCGAGCCGGTCGACTTGTTTCTCTGCTTGGTATTGCTTCTTTCAAACACTAAACACTCATACATAGCTCACACCGAATTGACAAAATCAAAGAAATCTCAGAAAAGAAATCTCAGCAAACAAATCAAAGTCAAAAGATTTTTACCCCCTAGCGTATAGATGTTTACACATCAAAAACGAATTTTAATACTGCAATGACAAATATTTTGAAATTTAACAAATAAAAATATGTACTACATACATACAATGACCCAAAAAATGTACATACATAACTTACAAGGCATCTATTATAGCTGAAGTACAAAAAGCATTAGAATCGCACAACTATTCGACAATTTATATGTTGTTATAAAGTTTTAGAAATACATAAAGGGTGTTTTTTATTGAGGTATAGAACTTTAAGTTGGCATCACTTCTTTAACTGGCGGCCATTTTGTCAGCTGTCAAGTGATTAATATTTAGTTTGGTTTGCCATTTTATCATGAACAGGTTGACAAAAGAACAACGCTTGCAAATCGTGCAAATTTATTTCGAAAATAATGGTTCAGTTCGCGAAGTTTACCGCAAGCTCCGTCCATTTTATGGTCGACATAATCGTCCATCAGAGCAATTAATTCGGTTAACCATGGATCGTTTTCGCACTACGTTTACTCTATGTGATAATACGCATCCGCAGAGACGTCGAACAGTGCGCACCGAAGAAACAATTGCCGCTGTAGAGCAAAGTGTTGAAGAGGACCCGAATGAATCGATTCGCCACCGTGCACAGCAATTGGAGCCGACTAACCGACTATTTTGTTCCCGAATTGGATGGCATGAATGTGGATGAGTTGTGGTTCCAACAAGACGGCGCTACATGCCACACAGCGCACGTCACAATCGATTTATTGAAGGAAACATTCGATGAGCGCGTAATTTCGCGGAATGGACCTGTCAATTGGCCACCAAGATCGTGTGATTTGACACCATTGGATTATTTTCTTTGGGGATATGTGAAGTCGCTCGTCTGCGCCAACAAACCAGAAACGTTAGGGGAATTGGAAGCCAACATTCGTGGCGTTATTGCCAACATACGGCCCCATATGCTCGAAAAAGTGGTTGAAAATTGGACCTGTAGAATTGGCTTTATTCGAGCCAGCCGCGGCGGCCACATGCCCGAAATCATATTTAAACATTAATGGCATAAAATTATCCTTCCAATAAAGCCAAATTGATGGACATTAAAACGATTTTCTTGTGTTTTATTTCAATTCGAAGTTCTATACCTCTAAAAAACACACCCGATACATAAATTAAAAGTAAAAACTAAGCATTTCGATTATTTGGAAGGCGATTCTGATTCTGTATTAAATGATTTTAGTTAACTAAAACATAATTTCAAGGAAGCAATATTGCAAAATCTGAAAAATTAATTGTAATTATATACGAGTACACTAATACATACATACTAAAGGGTTGCATTTGTATACTCGTTTGTATAGCCAAAACAAATATACCATGGTATGTACCATGTAATTTTTGTGTGAGCGACAGAACTAGTATAAGAGTTATTGTGTGTTCTTGCTTTTCCAAATTACAATACAATTAAAAACAAATAACAAATGCTTATTGTGTTGCTGCTGAGCAACTGTTTGATCTGTTTTTTTGCTTAAAAATACATATTTGGGGTATTCACAAGGGTGTCCTAAGTGTCATAAAGTCATAAGGTCCTAACATTTTAAGCCAGTTTAAAACTATTTTTATTTTCTTTCATATAAAAGGAGTACTATATTAATACAATTCTTCACTCTATGTATTTGTTACTGTCATAACTAATTATTTTGCTTTTTACTTTTCTTTTTCGACAAAATGTCCATTTACGTTTAAATACGTGGCGTTTTCTTGAGCAAATTTCTACTCAAATCATTATATATTGCAAAAAATATAAAAATTCGCAAGGGATTAAAATAATGGAAACAATATCCTAAAGCTAATTATATAGACCGCAAAAAAAGTAATAACTCGAGTATAGACTTACAGCATAGAAATCGCGAAAACTTGCAAAAATGCGAATATCTTCTAAACATTTCCAAAGCCTCAAAAACTGTAAACGAGCAAACTCAGTAGATTTTATGAATCAAAAATTATCTCACGTGCAAAAAATTTGCGAAAATTCGCGAATAATTTTTTAATTGAAAAAAACTTAAAATTTATTTAAAAAATGCTTAAATTGTAAGGAATGCAGAAAACTTTTAAAAATCCGCAATTACGAAAATTCGCAAAAACTTGGTGACATCAAAAATATATTAAAGTCTGATACTTAATAAAAAAAAGTTTAAAACTGTTAAAAAAAAAATAAAGAATTGGGAACAATCACTTTTATTGCAAAAATTTGCAACAAATTGCAAAAATTGTAAACAAGCTCCAAAACTACTTAGAAATGCCTAAAGATCTAAGAAATTCCAAAAATCGCAGAAAATTGGCAAAATTATGAAAATTCGCACAAATAGATGTATTAAAAATCGGTAAAATGGTAAAAAGGCAAGCCCTAAAATAACACTTAAATACTTAAAGATATAAGAAATTCAAAAAAATCGGAAAAATTCGCGAAAATGAAAATTTGCAAAAGCTTGCTAATACCAAAATGATAGCAACGTGTGATATAAAATAAAAGTCGTCAAATGTGTAAAAATGCAAAAACTGCAACAACAAAAATAATTCAATCAGACAATGATGTCGCTTGATTCAATCCTATTTTGTTAAAATTACACACAAGAGCAATAAGCTTTATCAAAAATTACCTGATCGCAAAACTTAAGAAAATTTGCAAATAAATTCCAAAGCCTTACAATTTTATAAGGTCAAATGCTCGAAAAAATTTTGTTTTACATATTGCAAAAATTCGCAAATAATTATCGGAAACAAATAGAAGCCGTTAAATAATTTTCTCATAATATTGCATATTCGTACCAAATATTATTTAATTTTTGTAATATTTTTTCTCATTTGTTTTGTATCATATTGTTCACAGCAGTCGCATTTTAAACTAGTTTAAAAGTTTAGAACATTATGACGTTATGACTTTAACACTACCGTGTGAATACCCCAATTGTAATACAATTATATAAAAAAAACCATTGTTGAAACAAGTACATGATGGACAGATGTATGTGCGGACGTTCGTTATGTTATTTTGTGGCGCAGCTAAGTATAGAGAGAGAGACAATTTTGCTCTGAGAGTAATTACACTTGCATATCGTGTGTCATTTTTTTTGTATTTGCAGCTCATGTGTTTCATGTACATCTATCATCTACTTACATATGTATGTGGAATTTTACTTTTATTCATTCATCATCAGCCATGTATTTTTTTCTCAACACAACATAAGGCACTTACGGTAAAAGCAGTTTTATGTATCGTATTTGTTTTAAAAAAACAAAAAAAATAAATGTGTTGTTTTCATTTGCTCATTGCCCAACCATACAATAATTGCTTTAAAAATCAACATTTACAACTAGTAACAGAAAACGCTAAATAACATATTTGTTCATACCAGAACCAAAAACACGCAAAAACTAGTGCAAACAGATGTATCTGTGCAATGCTTTAATACATATGTACATCGACTTTATTGAAATTTAATTTAGCGCGTAGAAAATAGCGCGTTTTTGCTATAAATATTTGACAATGCTGTAACTTAGCGCGTTTTGGAAGGGTTGTAGCGTTTGTGTGGTCGGCAGATTAAGGGCGCCGCGCCTTTTCTTTTACTCTTCTATTACGTATGTGTACACACGCATTACTGAGAACAACTTGTGTGTATCGCAAACTCTTAAAAATCAGCGTTGCCAACAATAAGAAAATATGTGTGATGAGAATTTACTAAATTTCTTATTTTCAGAAAATTATTGTGGCAAACCAGAAAATTTGGTTTGTCAATGTACGTTGTCATGCATGAATAAATGTGACATGTAAAGGCATTTTCAAGCATATTGTTACGTTTTTCTCTCTATAAAAACGCTTTTCCGTAGATCGGAAGATTTGCAAATGAATACAAGAGCCGAGTGTAGTAATTTTTAAGTTTTATTTACAAATACACTTATACTAAATTACGCAAGAGCTTAAATACACTAATACAACTTAACTAATAAATTACCCACAAATATTCACTACTGGTTACCACTAAGCCTTCCTCGCTGTAGTTTACACACGTTTCTTAGCTGGCTGCGCAAGTAATCACGTGACACCTCTTTGTCTGCTGCTCGTCACACACGGCACTCACTCTGCCGACACTCACAGTTGATATACCAATACCTCTTTGTCTGCTGCTTGTCACACACGGCATTCACTCTGCCGACACTCACAGTTTATACACCAATAAAGACACACTGGCTTTACTTACACCCTTACACACGTCTATTCGCTGCGCTGTTCCCTTTACTCCAGTCGACACAATAGACTCCACAATAATCTCAATTCCATGACAGACTTTGCTGTCACAATAGACTGTCCTATAGTTTCTCCTTTACTCCAACTCACGTGAAAAGCACAGACTGCTCTTAACTATCAACTCACCACTGTATCGCAGATTATTATTAATTCACAACTTAATTATCAACTGACTTGTTCACACGCAACTGACTGAGTTGTTCACAACTAACTCACAACTGCAACTAACTGACTCGCAACTAACTATAACCAGCGTGACCGTTTGACCGACTAAAGTGGCAAATTGCCGCTTTTTTAACTGCCTTTCCCCTTTTTCAACTGCCTTGCCACTTTTTGTACCCTGTGAGTTATATAAAAATACATTAAATTTTTTTTTTTAGATTTTTAATTGAACTATAGTGAATTTTTAATCAGAAATAATTTTTAGTCAGGCTTAAGTTCAGTAATTTCAATTCTTTTTATTGAATGAAATATTTTATTAATTAATGTGAGTTTCTAAAGAAGAGAAGAAAAATTAAATTAGACTTTTAAGCTGGGGGAAATACCGATATTTTTCAAATCATTCCAATTAAACGAGGTAATATTGATGAAACTAAAATCCAAATATATAATGAAAAAGATTTCCGAAAAATTGTTGGTGAATTCGAAAAAAATAAAACAAATTTTTACACATACCAACTTAAGAGTGCTAAAGGCCTACAGATAGTATTAAAGGGCATAGATTCATATGTTGAACCCGAAGAAGTAAAATGTGCACTTGTCGACCAAGGATTCAAGGTAAAAAATGTTACCAACATATTGAATAGAGAAAAGGTCCCCCAACATGAATGACATACAATTGAAAAAAAATGAAGCCCATCCAGTTTATAACGTAAAGTATCTCTTACATCGAAAAATCACAGTTGAAGAGCCACGTAAGCGTTCAGGTCCCGTACAGTGCCATAATTGCCAAGAATATGGCCACACGAAAACTTACTGCAAGTTACCTACAGTGTGTGTTATCTGCGGTGAATTGCATGGTACTGCTAGCTGCACTAAGCCAAAAGATCAAGCAGAAAAAAAATGTAGTAATTGTGGAGGTAATCACACAGCTAACTATAGAGGGTGCCCTGTATTTTCTTTCGTTAAACAGGCTATGGGTCAAAAACCCAAGCTAACTCCAGCTCTACAAGTAAACGCGAACTCCGACACTTTTGCTCAAATCAGCCAACCAGTTATTTCACGTGTATCGTATGCTGATGCTGCTAAGACTAGTTCAATTCCCACGCAAAATGTTCCACCGCCAAATAATTCAACGAATTCAAACTCAAGCTTTAACTTTAGTCGCCTTGAAGCTACTATTGAGAATCTGGTGCTAACTATAAACAACTTTACTACAAATATGACAAGTATGATGCAAGAAATGCTGCGAATGCAGAATACACTGCTTCAAGCATTAGTTAATAAACCATGAACACGTTAAAAATATGTTTCTGGAACGCAAACGGCATTCGCCAACATAAAAATGAACTTGAGCACTTCCTCATGGAAAAAAATATTGATATAATGTTGGTTTCTGAGACTCATTTGACCTCAAGAAGCTTATTTAAAATAAATGGTTACACTTTATATGATACAAAGGACCCGAGAGAGAGAGAGAGCATGTGGTGGATCAGCAATTCTGATTAAGTCAAGACTCAAGCACTATGTCCTTGACAACGTTAGTGAAGAATATTTGCAAGCAACGAATATTTTCGTAGAAAATTTTTGTGCGAATTTCGTGATATCATCAATTTACTCACCTCCCAGATTTTCAGTTAGCGAAGATCAGTATGAGAAGTTTTACAAATCGCTTGGATCTTGTTTCGTGGCAGCTGGTGACTACAATGCAAAACATACCTACTGGGGATCGCGTCTTGTTACACCTAGAGGTCGAGCCTTGTTCAATACAATTTCAAAAATGGGCTTAGATGTCATTTCGAGTGGGGAGCCTACTTACTGGCCTACTGACGTAAGAAAAATTCCAGATGTTATAGATTTTGCCGTCACGAAAAATATTCATAGGGACTTAATTCATGTAGAGGCCTCTCTAGATCTGTCCTCCGATCACTCTCCAACAATAGTTACAATTTTCAACCACTAAGGAGTGATTTAACTAACTCATATGTGAAGATGATTAATGGAATCAACTGGCTGGTATTCAAAAAATATCTTAGTAGTCACTGCGTAGAAAACATTCAGCTTAGATCATGCGATGATATTGAATTTAATATTGCCAATCTTAACGAAAATATTAAACAGGCTGCTGAACACGCCACTACCTCCTATCCGCAGACCGGCTTTAACAGAATTTATTCTACGGAAATTGAACGTCTTGTATGTGAAAAAAGGAGAGCTAGAAGAGAATGGCAACAACACAGATCACCCCTAAATAAAATCAGACTTAAAGAATGTACTAAACGACTCAAAGAGCTGCTATCATCGGAAAAACCTGCACTACTGGAAAAGTATTTAGAAGGTCTTGATGTAACGTCCGCATCTAATTACTCTTTATGGCGCGCTACTAGAAATCTTAAACGACCCGTTGATCTTAAATCACCATTGCGTACTGCGACCGGAGGCTGGGCAAGAAGTGATAGTGAGAAAGGTAACTTATTTTCTGAGCATTTAAAATCTGTATTCACTCCCAATTCATGTACGGGTGCTGCTGATTTACCGAGTGTAGTTTCTCTACCCCCTCGTCCCTTAAGGTTTAAGATGCGTGAAGTACAAAAAGTAATTGCTGAACTCAACCCGAAGAAAGCTCCAGGTATTGATGGCATTAGTAACAAAATGCTCATGAACTTGCCTCATATTGCAATAAGAATCCTGCTATTTACTTTTAATGCTATTTTAAAAATGCAGTATTTTCCACATAACTGGAAACTGGCCAAGATCAAAATGATTCCAAAGGCGGGCAAAGATCTTACCAAGACTGAGTCATATAGGCCTATAAGCTTACTATCTACAATCTCAAAGCTTTTCGAAAAGCTGCTCATGACTAAATTGTCCAAAATTTTAACTGATAATGGGTGCATCCCGGACCATCAATTTGGCTTTAGAAGTCAGCACAGCACGATTGAACAAACGCATAGACTGGTCCAAGTTGTAAGAAGAACATTTGAAGAAAAGAAGTATTGTTCTGCTCTCTTTATTGATGTTTCTCAGGCATTTGATAAAGTATGGCACGAAGGCCTAGTTTTAAAATTGAAGACATGTCTGCCAATAAACATTCAAAAGCTTTTGGAAAGTTATATTATTGATAGGAAGTTCACTGTTGTGGAAGGAGAGTTCACGAGTGTGCCCGAATCTATATCTTCTGGTGTGCCCCAGGGTAGTATTCTGGGTCCTGTCTTGTATTTAATATATACTTGTGATATGCCTGTGAGCAATAATATCCATATTTCTACTTTTGCCGATGATACAGCCTGTATGAGTGTGCACGAAAACCCTTATGAGGCATCCCGCAATCTCCAGGAACATATCACTCAGCTGGAAATATGGTTGAACTTATGGAGAATTAAAGTCAATGAACAAAAGTGTGTCCATATAACGTTCACCCTAAGAAGAGATACTTGCTCCCCCATTCGAATCAACAATCATAATATTCCTCAACATTCCCAAGTGAAATACCTTGGTATACACCTTGATCGAAGACTTACATGGAAATATCATATTGACTCTAAGTTAACTCAGATGAAACTTAAGTTAACTCAAATATATTGGTTGATTGGCAGAAACTCAACACTCAGCCTAGACTGCAAACTTTTATTATACAAGTCGCTTTTGAAGCCAATATGGCGCTACGGAATTCAGTTACGGGGCACTGCTTCAGCTTCCAATGTCGAGAGAATCCAACGAAGGCAAAACAAAATTTTACGGTTAATAACATCGGCTCCATGGTACATCCAAAATTCTATTATACATCGTGATTTAAATATGCCACTAGTGACTGAAGAAATTGCAAAATACGCAGGCAAATATTTAACAAAACTCGAATCACATCCTAATCCGCTTGCTCGTAATATTTTGAACTTTACTGGACACATCCGCTTAAAAAAGAGGGACACACAGGCTCTTATACCTAACACTCCAGATGGGACTACTTGAAAATACTTTCCCCCCCCCCCCCTTTTTTTTATTATCACTACTAATGTATTATTTATAACTACCACTAAGTTAAAAAAAAAAAATTTTCTGTGCAGCAACGCACTTTATCAGGACCCTAGTCTATCTATCCGTTTCATTAGAATTTACGTTAAATAGCTGATGTTAATAACAATCTCTACCCAAGTAGATAGACTAGGGTGCTGATGAAGTGCGTTGCTGCACAGAAAAATATCGGTATTTCCCCCAGATTAAAAGTCAAATTTAATTTTTCTGCTCTTCTTTAGAAACTTACATTAATTAATAAAATATTTCATTCAATAAAAAGAATTGAAATTACTGAACTTAAGCCTGACTAAAAATTATTTCTGATTAAAAATACATTAAAAATAAAAAGTTTAGAGTAGTTTACGCGTTTTTTTTTTTAATTTTGCCCCCTTTTTTTAATAAATCCCCTATTTGGTGCCACTTTTTGAAAAATGTCATCGGTCACCCTGACTATAACTGTTCGCGACTGACTTACAACTGCAACTAACTAACTCATTGGATGCGTCACCTCTTTTTATATTTCACACAAACACCACCAGAAGTTTCAAGCAATGTCTAGACGATCATTATCATCTTATATGCTGCCTAATTAAGTTCATGTGGTAACTATGTACATACATGTGTATATGCATACGTGTGTACATCATTAACTAAGCAATACACGGTGGTTGTTTATCTTTTGCTTTTCGTTTGAATTGGCATGTATGTATGTGTATACATACAGTGGGGAGCAGTGGTGAGTACATGTTTGTATTTTCTGCATTTGAAGGAGCATAAAAATAGTAATAATGAAGCGATTTAATTTTAGTTTTTTGAATTATATTTATTATTTAGTTGCTAACATAAATGCTTTTAAAACAAAACAAAAAACTCGACCAGCGTTGTGAGATTTATTTTCACCTTTTTCGCCAAATCCAATGTTAAAAATCGCCAAATCCTCTTTTTTTAGTTTTTGACAATGAAATATATATTTTATAAATTATTAAAAATTTATTTTATAAATTATAAAAAATTTATTTGTTCCGAATCGCTAAAACTCGCCAAAAAAATGGGAAAAAATCGCCATTATATATATTTTGTTTATTTTTATTTAGAACAATGTAAAAATGGTTATGATCATAAAAAGGTACAATGTTCGATATAAAGAAGCTTAGTATTAATCAAATATTGGATATGTGTATGTACATTTTTATGTAGTTGCAGTTCTATTACATATCTAAAACGCTTTATACTTCATCGTCAAGACATTTCACATTGTCTTCTTTTGAATGCATAGTATGAGAATTGAACTTTTTCAACATATCTTGCGAAGGTATAAAAAAGTGCAACATGTGCTATTTATATTCATATAATTTATAACTCGTGACAACGTGTCAGGAAGTTAATATTGCATGATATTTCGGAAGTGTGTTTTAGTTTAGTTCATTATTGAAAATACCCTTTCAACGCAGGCATTACAGCCAAAGCAAGTTCTTTAAAATGGTACGTACCTGCCGTATCCTTATAATCATACTCTTTTGGATGGATTGCAACATTTTATAATGGAAAAATGTTCGTAAACCTTAAATATTTTCATGTTTTTAGGAATTATATTTATTAATTCTTTCACGAGCATCTTTAAATATGGCAAACAATATTCTCAAAGTATTTCAATATCTTCATCAGCCATTTCAAATGCTGACCCAAAATTGCATTTATTGGGAGAAAAGTGTTTGGTATATCAATAGCTAATTATAATAACATTGGTTATCAATTTTTCGCTATTATGAGTTTCATTCAAAATTGTTGGCTTGAAAACTTTTAAGGAAAATGAAAGAAGAGTAGAATATAGCATCTGATGCATACTGCCTGCGTGCATGTTATCCGACTGAAATTCAAGATTTAAATGGTTCATTTCATTTACTATTGGATTTATAAACATCTAAAAAAGTCTTGTCTTTTCGTCACATAATTCTTTGCCTACATGCCTATTCACAGAAAGTATTGTGACTGAAAAATAGTCATAACTTTAACATTGTGACTAAAGACTAAAATTTCCGATTCTCAAACAAAATT
Source organism: Tachina grossa (assembly GCA_949987645.1). Lineage (NCBI taxonomy): Eukaryota > Metazoa > Arthropoda > Insecta > Diptera > Tachinidae > Tachina > Tachina grossa. The sequence goes on along the minus strand of OX465277.1, from coordinate 56,368,918 downwards.
CTATCACCATAAATTTTTAAAACAAAGACTAGTAATGTAGACAATTATAGGAATTGTGACAGGCATTTTAAACTAAAATAATTAATATAAAATATTTAAAAAAAGAGAAACTAATTTAACAGTGGCAAAAGGGTTGCACATAATACATACAAACAATCGAAGAGCAAGTTGTGCTCCCAGATTTTACCCTTATATTTATATTTATAATAGCATTTTCTCGCGACTTTGTTCGCACTTAGAAAGAAACTGAGTAGGCTTTAAATTGTATTTAGGCCAATCTTATCTAAAACAGACAAAATACCAACAGCGAAAATCTCGCGATAGTAGCAGGGAACTATCGCTCCGGGCTCAATTAAAATTGTTAAATTATTGCTGAAATTGTTAAATTGTTGCTGAAATTTTTAAATTTGGGTAATTAAAATTTGAAAATTGTTAAATTCTTGGAAATTTGTGTTTTCGGCGGCGCTTTGATATTTTTTGCTTACATTAGGAGTTTTTGTTTACATTAAGTGTATGTCTGTCTGTCTGCCTGACCGTGCAAATTTGTGTGTGAAATATTTTGTGTGAATGTATTAAGGCCGTTCATAGTTTGGCGGTTTTTTATGAGTGTATATACAGACGAGGAAAATCACGAAAATGATTTTTCCTAATACCAATGGTGAAATAGTGATTATCAATTTTTCCTAATGCCTACGGCAATGCATGATAATTTTTCCTAATGCCGGGCAAAACATGATTATTATTTTTTCAAATGCCGACGGCAAAATATGATTATTATTTTTCCTAATGCCTACGGCATGCATGATAATTTTTCCTAATGCCTACGGCAATGCATGATAATTTTTCCTAATGCCGGGCAATACATGAATATTGTTTTTTTCAAATGCCGACGGGAAGATGATTTTTCCTAATGACGACGGGAAAACGTGAAAGTTATTTTTTCTAATGCTAATGTAGGTGTTGCTAGACTGTGGGAATTTTAGGCTGACCGTGATTTGAGTGGGTGGCGTTTTTGGCGTAATATGTAACCATAGGAATTTGTGGATGTGTCTGTCTGTCTGTGAGAATTTAGGTGAAGGTTTGATTGGCAGGGGGCGGGGTGTAGTTGAGGTAGATCGATTGCGTGTATATATGTATGTGTGTATGTGTGTGTGTGTGTATGTTTGTAGGAATTTCAATGTATATATTTCTGTAGGAGCTTAAGGCTGATTGTGATTTATGAGGTGTTCTAGTAATATGCAACCGGGGGAATCTGTGTGTTTGTATGTCTGTAAGAGTTTAAAGCTGACCATGAGTTGGGTGGGCAGGGTTGTTGACGTAATATGTAGCCATGGGGATTTGTGTATAGACGTCTGTAGAAGTTTAAGACTATCTGTAATTTCAGGTAGGTGAGAGTGTTGTGTTGTTGAGATTTATGAGGGGTGAGGTGTTCTAGTAATATGGAACCGGGGGAATTTGTGTGTTTTTGTATCTGTAGGACTTTAAGGCTGACCATGATTTGGGTGGGCAGGGTTGTTGACGTAATATGTAGCCATGGGGATTTGTGGATATGTCTGTCTATAGTAGTTTAAGGCTGATCGTGATTTGAGGTGGGTGAGGATGTTGTTGACGTAAATTGGTTATGTGTATGTATGTATGTATTTCTGTAAGAATTTAAGATGATTGTGATTTATTAGGGGCGAGGTGTTCTTGTAATATGTAGCCGTGAGAATCTATGTGTATATATGTCTGTAGGACTTTAAGACTATCTGTAATTTCGGGTGGGTGAGAGTGTTGTGTTGTGGAGATTAATCTCGTATATTGTATATGGATGTATGTATGACCATGTGAATTTGTATATATATATATATATATATATATATATATATATATATATATAAATATATATATATATATATAGGGTGTTTTTTTCAGAGGTATAGAACTTCGAATTGAAATAAAACACAAGAAAATCGTTTTAATGTCTATCAATTTGGCTTTATTGGAAGGATAATTTTATGCCATTAATGTTTAAATATGATTTCGGGCATGTGGCCGCCGCGGCTGGCTCGAATAAAGCCAATTCTACAGGTCCAATTTTCAACCACTTTTTCGAGCATATGGGGCCGTATGTTGGCAATAACGTCACGAATGTTGGCTTCCAAGTCCCCTAACGTTTCTGATTTGTTGGCGTAGACGAGCGACTTCACATATCCCCAAAGAAAATAATCCAATGGTGTCAAATCACACGATCTTGGTGGCCAATTGACAGGTCCATTCCGCGAAATTATGCGCTCATCGAATGTTTCCTTCAATAAATCGATTGTGACGTGCGCTGTGTGGCATGTAGCGCCGTCTTGTTGGAACCACAACTCATCCACATTCATGCCATCCAATTCGGGAACAAAATAGTCGGTTAGTCGGCTCCAATTGCTGTGCACGGTGGCGAATCGATTTATTCGGGTCCTCTTCAACACTTTGCTCTACAGCGGCAATTGTTTCTTCGGTGCGCACTGTTCGACGTCTCTGCGGATGCGTATTATCACATAGAGTAAACGTAGTGCGAAAACGATCCATGGTTAACCGAATTAATTGCTCTGATGGACGATTAGGTCGACCATAAAATGGACGGAGCTTGCGATAAACTTCGCGAACTGAACCATTATTTTCGAAATAAATTTGCACGATTTGCAAGCGTTGTTCTTTTGTCAACCTGTTCATGATGAAATGGCAAACCAAACTAAATATTAATCACTTGACAGCTGACAAAATGGCCGCCAGTTAAAAAAGTAATGCCAACTTAAAGTTCTATACCTCAATAAAAACACCCTTTATATATGTCTGGGGGAGAATTTAAGGCTGGTCGTGATTTGTGAAAGGTGGGGTGTTGTTGAAATTTTCTTGGATATTTCTTATATGAATTCTGCTATGTGTGTGTATTTGAGCTAGTATTTATATGTAGGTAGAAATAAATTGTTTTCAATACCGATATTTGATACTATAAAATACTATCATATATCTGGACTTCCCTAATCCTAGTATGCTATTATACTTACGATTGCTTTATATTTTCTCATGCTTAAATTTGTCTCGGGTTAAAATCTGTCTGTGTGAAATTTGTTTATATTACAGATTTTGTTTATTTAACTACATCCGTCTTCTTTGACTGAAATAGTTTTCTACACACAGAGAAAAACCAACTTAAAATCAGTAAAAACCATGCTGACTTAATAAGAAACATTAACGAAGGTTTAGTCATATTGAAATTTCTTATTTCAATATGGACAAAATATTAATTTACAGTATTCATTTATTAAACTCATTAGTTTGTAGATATCTCAATATACATTTTCTATTATATTACAAATTTTTGAATTAATGTGACGAATTCTTATTTTTAAGCTGCAGATTTTCCCTGAGTGTATGGATTGTTTATATTTGCATTGTGCTTTAACTAAACGACGCTTCATATATTTTCATGATGTAGATCATGGGTGACCAAGATAAATTTAAGGTTGTGTAAGTGAGCAAAAAAGATAAACACACAACCAGAAACAATTAATAAAACTAATTCTTATATGATATTTTTTATGAAAGAATTTTTTGAATAAAATAGAATTTTTTGAAAGAATAATGAACAATTACACCCGCTATGCATGTACATTCGTCGCTGTTTCAGTGAAGATTAAATAAAAATTTTTTTTTGTATGTAGGAAAAATCATTTTTAACATAAACAGCATACATAATAAATTTCTCGCAGTGCGTTTGAGAAAAATGAGTAAAAAGATAAGCAAAAATTAATCTCAGATAAGACTTAATGAAGGAGAATAAGCATACGTGTGAATTCGGTTTGAAAAATTTGCTACATGATGTTCACCCATGATGTAGATCAGTAACCCGCAAGCCATAGCACAATTTTGCGTATGAAAATCACATACATGCTTTATGCTCTTTCATTTAGTCGTCACTGATAGAGCTGCAAAACTATCGATAGTCGCTCCACTCGATAGTTTCGATAGTTTTATGTAAAACTATCGATACTATCGAATAGTTTTATAAAAGTTGTCACATAAACTACATTTGACTCGAAAAAAATCCAGAGTCCTCAACATTTTCATTAGTATATAAAAATATATCAAGCCTTTTTTCGATTTTATCGTAAGCGGCACATTATCGAAAATATACTTTTTTATTGAACTTATAATTTTATGGGCCTAACCATGGTTTAGAATTATCAAAATGCGAAAATTGTTGATAACTTTTAAGACACTAACTGTAAAGTTTTATCGTAAGCGACTATTTTAACCTTCTAAAAATTTAATTTTTATCGCATACGATTACATCGAAGATTAGGCTGGATATGTAGGTATTTAGGTACAATTAAAAAAAAATTTTTGTAGGGAAACACGCTAGGGTATGTCAAAATAAATCCGAGACGATTGGCGGCCGTCGCGATATCAGTACCACCAAAATTTATCTCTGTGTCGACGATGTTGAATTTATTAAGATACTTGTGACTACTATTTGTCGAATAACACTTGGATTTATAAATAAATTCATATACATACACATGTATTTAAGTACTTATGTATCAAGAAGCAGGGATGCGGTGTCATATTTACAAATTGTACTAACTTTCAAAAAAAAATTTAATTTTTTCAGTACGATTGTACCTAATTCTTTATTTATATTTTTTTAATACTTGTACTTTTTAATTAACTAAAACTCAATTAACAAAACGCCAGAAGGTGCACAAGGAATATTAGTTGCTGGGATCTGAATATAAAAGTAACATTTACGATATGCTACGTTTATAACCTTTTTTTTATTCGATTGTTCACAGTCGATGCAAATAGTCGGCTTCTCCCTTTGGTACGAAAATAAAATTTCCACATTTGTAGATGAATTTGGAATAAATAACATTCCTCCAGCAATATTTTAAGTACCGGAAAACATCGTTTGATTTACATAATTTTCTAATATGTACCTTCGAGCTAAAGATTAACCCCCTTGTGCAAAAAAATAAGTGAACGTTAAAACCGGTTTTTCTATGGAATTTTTATTTAATGTACACTTCAAGCACGCATTATTTTTTGCATAAGGGGGTTAATATATTTTAATGCTATATTTGGCATGTAATAAATATAAAGAGATTCCAGTAGTGCTAAATGGGTCATTGCGGTGCTACGGTACTTTTGGCATTCAAATAGCGCCAAAATTTTACAATTGTACCAACTTTTGCATCGCTGTACAAAAGCTTAAATCAACGACGGATAATTTGCTTCAAAGCTGCCGGCTACTGTTTACTGACTTCGATTATTTTAACTCTTTTAATTACTTGTTTTTTTTTACCGATAGTATCGATAGTGGAGAAAACTATCGATATTTCATTTACAACAAAACTATCGATACTATCGATAGTACTATCGATAGTTTTACAGCTCTGGTCACTGAGCAAGCGACGAATTAAGCTGTGCACGCATGTATTAATTTTTCCTGGTTTTTTGTTTTAATTTTTTTAGCACACGGAACGAAATTAAAGTTCAAATTTAATAAATTTGTACAGCAACAAAAAATTTAAATAATTATGGAAGCTAAGAAATATTTCGTGATAAAACATGCTTTTTGCAATATGCAATGCATTTTATGTTATGAAACAGTTAAAAATAACACATTTTAATAGTATCCACAAAGCTTTGAATAAATTTAATTTGGAATTTATATACTCATTGTTGAATGGATTATTAAATTTTTAGGGTCTTATGCAAAAAAACTTAATAAAGCTTTGCCAAGCAATGTTAAGTAAAGTTGTATTCAAAAAAAATTATTGTATCAAAATTCTAAAGTAGGCACCGACGTTTGTTAAGGCTACTTTAAGTTGATATTTCCAAAATGTGTATTTTCTACCTCAAATATTTTTACTAATATAGCACATACTGATTCATGTTACATCTGAAAATGAAGCTAGAAGTGCCTGCTCTTATCTTAAATTTATTATTTCTGTCATGTGATGGAAAATATCACTAAATTATCCAACTGCTTCGAAATACATAGCAAAATCCATAAAAAAATATTAAAATAAATACAATTATACAAAAATGTTTTAGTGATTTACATACAATCAAAACAAATCGAAAAAAACTGGGTATTCAAATACTCGTTTCATTCGAATAAAACAAATTGTGATAGTTTTTCACATTTTTTTACTTTTACTTCATGGTTGTGTTTATCTGTTTTCCTATTAAGTCAGAAGCTCATATTTTTTAAATTAGGTTGCTTTTCTTCAAGATAATAAAAATTTATTTAATAAAATAAAAAAAAATATTTGAATACCCGAATGAAATTGTATTCTATTTTGTACATCATAAGCTGTGAAGTGGTTGTTGAACACGGTGGTGTTACCAGTATTTATTATTAAATCACAAAATATTTAAAGCTGTCTTTTGCATATGATTTTTTAATAAAGCTATGTTAGCCTTAAAGTGCTTATCAACTACTATGAACTTCAAAGCTAAAGTAAAATATTTTTTTGCGTAAGGGGGTTAGTTTTTAGTTAAACTTTTGATTAAATTGCTTATTTACAAAAAAAATTCAAACAATTAATAACCACGTCATGTATTTTATATTACAAAACTTTTCTTCAAGTGCAAGTTTATTTTACTCTCATTTTTCTCACCAATATAAACATATTTAATTTTGCGGGACACTGATCTACATTGTATTGGTGAGAAAAATGAGAGTAAAATAAGCTTGCACTTGAAGAAAAGTTTTGTAATATAAAATACATGATGTGGTTATTAGTTGTTTGAATTTTTTTTTAAAATAAAATAATAACTTAAATAAAAACTAACACCCCTATTCAAAAAAATATTTTACTTGAGTTTTAAAGTTCATAGTAGTTACCAAGCACTTTAAAGCTAACATTGCTTTGTTAAGAAATTCTATTCAAAAGTCAACCTTAATTATTTTGTGATTTAATAATAAATTCTGGTAACACCACCGTGTTCAACAACCATTTCACAGCTTATGATGTACAAAATCGAATGCAATTTCATTCGAGTATTCAAATAATTTTTTATTTTATTAAATACATTTTTATTATCTTGAAGTTAAGCAACCTAATTTAAAAAATATAAGCTTCTGACATGGAAGCAAAACAGATAAAAATTTTTATGAAGTAAAATTAAAAAAATATGATGAACATAGAAAAATTATCTCTATTTATTTTATCCGAACGAAATGAGTATTTGCATATCCAGCTTTTTTCGATTCGTTTTGTTTGAATATACATCACTAAAACATTTTTGTATAATTGTATTTATTTTAATATTTTTTTATGGATTTTGCTATGTATTTCGAATCAGTTGGATAATTTAGTGATGTTTTCCATCACATGACAAAAATAATAAATGTAAAATAAGAGCTAGCACTTCTAGCTTAATTTTCAGATGTACCATGAATCAATATGTGCTATATTAACAAAAATATTTGAGGTACAAAATACACATTTTGGAAATATCAACTTAAAATAGCCTTAACAAACGTAAGCACCTACTTTAGAATTTTGATATAATAATTTATTTTGAATACAACTTTACTTAACATTGCTTTTCAAAGCTTTATTAAGTTTTTTTGAATACGACCCTAATAATTTAATAATCATTCAACAATTTAGTGTATAAATTCAAAATTAAATTTATTCACAGCTCTGTTGATACTATTAAAATGCCTTTTAAACTATTTTCCCTATTATTTTGAAATATTCCATAACATAAAATGCATCGCATATTGCCCAAAGCATTTTTAATCACGAAATATTTCCCAGCTTCCATAATTATATTATCAATTTTTTGTCTGTAGAAATTTATTAAATTTGAACTTTAATTTCGTTCCGTGTGCTCAAATAAACTAAACAAAAAACCAGGAAAAAATTGATACATTCGTGCACAACTTAATTCGTCGCTGGCTCAGTGACGACTAAATGAAAGAGCATAAGTATGGATGTGATTTTCATCCGCACAATTGTGCTATGGCTTGCGGGTTACTGATGTAGATGTAATAAATACTTAAGCATTGATAAGAAATTTCATACATAAATATGTACAAATTGATTTTATGTATGTATGTATGTATATATTTACATACAAATAAGTGTTTAACTCAATCTTTGAATACATTTCTTATTTTTTTTGATGTGTAAACATCTACATATGCGCTAGGGTGTAAAAATCTTTTGACTTTGATTTCTTTGCTGAGATTTCTTTGCTTTTTGCTTTTGCTTTGCAATGTAAAATCGGTGTGAGCTATGTATGAGTGTATTAGTGTTTGAAAGAAGCAATACCAAGGAGAGAAACAAGTCGACCGGCTCGAAGCCGACGGTGCGCCGCCGCCGGTTATTTTTCTGTATATTTCCGTACACCAAAGGCTAAAGTGAACCGTAAGAGCTACGGACTTGAAATTTGGACACAATATGTAGACATTTGGCCACTACAACAACAAATAAATGAGAGTTAAAAACTAAAGGGTGTTCCAAAACGAGCAACGAAAAATTTTAAAATCCCATGTAATATACATACAATTGTATGTACATACAGTGCACTCGGGAAAACGTCAACACTAGTTTACGTCAACATCCCAAAACGTCAACCCTTAATTTTTTACATTGTCTACTCTAAAACGTCAACCAAGCAACCAAACAACCAAACCACAAAGCTCTAAAACGTAAACTTTAAATAAATCAAAATTCTGAATTAAGCAACAGTTAAAATACACAGTTTTGATCACACACAGACATTTATTTTATGAAATTAGTTAAGAATTTGGGTATTCCCCTTATAAGTATGTAGAATAGAAAAGAAATTGTATCTCTATGTGATGTCTTTTTTATGTTGAGTTGCTTTTTAACCCCCGACTAAAAAAAGGGGTGTTATAAGTTTGTTGTGTGTGTGTGTGTCTGTGTATCTGTGTGTCTGTCCGTGTCCACGTACAGACTAAACGGCTGAAACGATTTTGATTTAGTTTTTTCTGTTTGAAATGTGACTTGATCGGGAGCTATGTTTGATGAAAATCGGCCCAGCCCTTTAGAAGATATAACATCTTTTCTGAAAAAAGTCAGGGGTTTTAAAAATTTGTAATTTTTGTTATTTTGTATTTGTTTATGTTTCGTTTTATTTATGGTCAATAAAAACGTTTTAAAGCACACTATCAATATGTTTTTTATTAAAAGTTTCTACATTCATAAACGTCAACAATTTGTTAAACGTCAACACTCGCGGTTTTAATTAGTTGACGTTTTCCCGAGCGCACTGTACATATATACACTTAAAATTTTCAAAGTTAGTGTATTTTTATACAGACTACAACAATTAACACTAAATTTAAAAAATTTAAATCAATGAGTGTCCATCAGTTAATGCAATTTTGACTTTGTAATTTTGACAACTTGCTGTATCTTGGAAACGGTAGGAACAAAACTCTTGAATTTTTCTAAAACGGTAAAACTAAAAAATCAAAAAAATATAAAATCGCCAAATATAAAAAAATCGCCAAAACGAAAAAAAGCACCAAATTAAAAAATCTAGGACTAAAATAAATCGCGAAAAACGGGAAAAATCGCCAAAATCAAAAAAATCCTTAAACAAAAAAATCGCCAATATGAAAAAATCGCCAAAATGAAAAATTCGCCTAAATAAAAAACCCCAAAAACAGAAAAAATCGCCAAAATGAAAAAACCCCAAAAAACAGAAAAAGATCGCCAAAATGAAAAAATCGCCAAAATGAAAAAATCGCCAAAATGAAAAAAAATTGCGAAAATTAAAAAAACCCAAAAAGATAAAACTGAAAAAAAATCGTTTAAACTGAAAAAACTTAAAAAAGGAAGAAAGCTAAATCAAAAAAATGATCAAAACCGAATGTGCGCAAGTCAAAGTCGCACTTTACTGAATTTATTTTAATTGCAATGCGTACTCAACAACAAGAACAGCAACAACTAAACGATGAACAACAGGAATTGAAAATTAAAAAGTAAAAGTAAAGGCATTTATCATACATGAGCACTGCAGTACCACTATAGTTTCAGTAAAAATAATAAAAAATGTTTAACAAGTAAATTTTTACTGATTACTAAAATTTTTTTCTACAATTTTTATAAATTGCCTAAATGATTTGTTATATGATGAGGTGCATTGAATTTTCAGTAATTAGCAATGCCCGTATTCATAATGAAATTCTACCAAGTGGCTAAATGGTTTTCATACAAAAGTTTCAAAATTTGAATGAAAAAACTTTGCCACTTGCTACAATTTTATTATGATTACGGACCTACGATTTTACTGGTAATGCAATTAAATTTCATTAGCAGTAACAATTTACTGAATTTTTTTAGTAATCAGTAAATTTACTGCTTACTGCAATTTTGAATGCAGTACATATACATATACTGCAGTGTGCCCATTTACTAACCAAATAAGTTTAATAAAACAAACAAAAACCAACAAATTCATATGTATTTACAATATTGAAAGTTTTGATACTTTTAATTAATTAATTTAAAAAAAAAAGATCTAAAAGCATAATTACTTCCAACTTAAAAAAAATTTCATTACTAGATTTATACACATCTCTGTGATCGGACTCACATTGCTTATTTTTGTCATGTGATGTCTGTTGTTGTTGTTGTTGCTATAAATATTCGCCTGTGTATAGATTAGTCTCCTGCATAAGACATCTTATAAGAACTTTCAAGACGAGGGATTTTTCAAATGCTTTACTACAGCGAAATCTTATAAAACAAACTTTAACAACACTGTTTGTAAGAAATTTGTTTGAGTATTGTAGGTATGAGAGTAAAGAAGAAAACACTTCGAGACGGAAGAATTTTTGATACTTGCTTCTTTCTACGCATGAGCGCGTGTACAAACGTCATGCATATATGTGTGTATGATTTTTATTTTTTTGCGCACATGCAATGGCACACGCATGCATTAACATTAGTTGTATGTGGTTAACCACATAATAGCTTACCATCTACATATTACACACACATTCAAACGTACAATATGAAAAATAACAAGCACACACTAATCAACAGTACTTCTTTTGAGTGTTTGTTACCAACAAGCTGTCTTGCGACATCGCTTGTTACAACTGATAGACACATACATCAATACATCCATCGTGCTTCGCTTATAGTACGACAGCATTTATTATTGGTTTAGTATAATACATGCGACGTGAATACATTTAAAAGACATGACGTTTTTACATTTCAAGACTGTTTACGCAGCTCTCTAGTATGTACCATATGCAGCTTCATAGTGACGCCAATATTACGCTCAACCTACATGCACACAGGCGAATCGAATGGTTTTAAGTTATTTTGGAATATTAGTTATTTTAATTTCAAACTTCAGTAAAGAATAATGTTTTTTCTTTTATTTTTAACACCAAAAAACAACCTACATACACATATGTAATTAAAACTACTGATTTTAAATCGTCTGTTTCAAAATACTTTTCATCTAATAGTGTTTTCACACTGACATGGTTTTAATAAAAGTTGCTTTTAACGTTAAAACCAACTGTTACAACCTGGTTTTACCATACAAATTGTTTTTGTTAAAACCAAATTAAAACCATTTTTGAATTGATTTTAAGTTGGTTTTATGAAATGCAACCTTGTTTTCGCTGTGATCAATTCAGTGCTGCCAAGTTGAAATTACCGACAGCAGCTGATAATGTTATGCCAGTGAATAACAATAGATGGCGCTTGAAAAATTTTCAACTTAAAAATTAATGCAGCAGCAACAATAATCAAACAATTATGGAAAAAAAAGATTTTTTTGAAAGGAAAACAACGAAAATATTTTAAATTGAACTGTGGAAAGTGAAAATAGACAATATGACTGACATTCGTCTGCCTATAAAAAAAGGTTTATCTTATAATGTATTTGTGCATTTTTATATTATTAACAATATTTCCAAGCACTTCTTCATTCTGTAGAAGAAGTTCCATAATTTAAAAAAAATTTATTTACAAAATATAAAATAATTTCCATTTAGAGCGCATTGTGAAATATCTCAGTTTTTCATACAAACAAAAACAGTTGAACAGTATGTTTAACAAGTGTTATTAAAAAGCAGAAAAAATGCAACAACAAATACACGCATTTCGGCAGGAGATTTATTTTATTTTTAGCAAAGTTATTAGACAGTCTGTGAGTTAAAGCCTGAATTTAACAAACTTGCAGTGTGAAAGCAAAATCAGCTGTTTGTGGTTTTAACGTTAAAACCAGGTTTTAACTTTCAGTGTGGAAACACTATAATTTGGAACACATACTATTAATTTGTGTATTCAAAATTTCAGCTTAAGCAGGTGTGGCATGTCTTTTAACAGCTGAACTCACATTGAGACAACACGCGAAATGACTCGGAAGCTATCACATTAGGGCCTGCCAAAAACCGTGGAAATTAGAAAACCGCGGTTTTCGGTTTTAAGCTACTAAAACCGGTCGGTTTCGGTTCGGTTTCTGTTTTAAAAATATGCATGTATATAAATATGTATTAGTGTCCTGCACAAGAGTATTTATAAGACTTTTCAAGACATGAGAGATTTTTTCCAATGCTTTACTACAGCGAAATATTCTAAAAGAATCGCTAAACAACACTGTTGGCAAGACAAACCACCGAAAAAAATTACTTGGCAACAGTGTTGCTTAGCGATTCTTTTAGAATATTTCGCTGTAGTAAAGCATTTGAAAAAATCTCTCATGTCTTGAAAGGTCTTATAAATAGTCTTGTGCAGGACACTAATATGTTTGTATGCTGGAGAGATAAATGATGATTTAAAAATAACCATCCCTATCGTGGAAAACAAATAGAATTTTTCTTCACGTGAAATTTTCATTCCCCTAGAAGAGAAAAATGCTATCTTGAATATCCCGTATAATTTTTTCCCGCTATCAGTCTACGTGAATGTAAAAAAGGAAGAATTTTTGTAAAGCTTAAAAATTAATTGAAAATCGGACAAATTCAAGTTTAATAAAAAAATCACACACATTTTTGGTTATAAATGAAACTTATTTAATTAATGAACAAATAACACCAAAGTCTATTGTAAATATTCTGACTAACAACACATAGTTGAACGGAACAGCCAGCCGTTTTCGAAGGCCACTAAACCTTCATCATCAGCGTTCTTTTGTGTTTGGTCCACTGTGTGTGGTGTCAGTTGATGTAGATTTCTGCTTTATATACTTAGCATTTTATTGCAAATGGAATATGTGAATTGTTTTGATTCATCGTATTTCAATTTGCTGAAAGCTTTTTTGTATTGTAAGCTCAATTTTACCATCACTATATTTACAACAGTCTTACCATTGTCGTTTTTTGTTCTTTTAACTAATTATACACATGTTACTTAATTTGCTTATTTTTTGTTCTACTTAAGACAATTTAATTAAAATTAATTTGGCTTAAAAAGCGATACGAACTTTAGCCCGTTCAAATCAAAAATATAGAAACAAATGGAGTTCGAATAATAATTAAAATTAACTAAAAATTAATAGCCATGGGCCTGTGGCAAAAATTAAATAAAAATATACTTAATAGTAACAAACCAAAAAAGTTTGTCTTAAGTAGAACAAACAATAAGCAAATTAAGTAACATGTGTATAATTAGTTAAAAGAACAAAAAACGACAATGGTAAGACTGTTGTAAATATAGTAAAATTGAGCTTACAATACAAAAAAGCTTTCAGCAAATTGAAATACGATGAATCAAAACAATTCACATATTCCATTTGCAATAAAATGCTAAGTATATAAAGCAGAAATCTACATCAACTGACACCACACACAGTGGACCAAACACAAAAGAACGCTGATGATGAAGGTTTAGTGGCCTTCGAAAACGGCTGGCTGTTCCGTTCAACTATGTGTTGTTAGTCAGAATATTTACAATAGACTTTGGTGTTATTTGTTCATTAATAATTATCACATGTAATTTGGCTTAAAAAGCGATACGAACTTTAGCCCGTTCAAATCAAAAATATAGAAACAAATGGAGTTCGAATAATAATTAAAATTAACTGAAACTTATTTAAGTTTAAAATTGTACTCATGGAGCTGCTTCTGTTGATTTAGCTATTTTTTCATTAAGTATACCACCGTGGTGCAACACCATGAAATTTACTGTCTGTGAACCGAAGAGATTCATACTCTATGACAAAATGTGTTGTAGGGAATTATTGTCCTAAAAAATAAATAATTTTAGCTTTTAATATATAATTCGAAGAAAAATGTCGAAACTATTCGATGTAATAATTCAGTTCAAATTCCTGCCGAAGAACATTAAAATTATCGTATTTTTGTTTTACATCTGCTAGAGATTTTTTGATAACAGATTACAATTCTTCCTGCAAAGAATTGTTATAATTTTCTTAACATTTTACAATTTACTTACCTTTCATTGTTACAGAATGCTTAGTAATGTATAAAAGTCTTCAATGTAAAGTACATTTGCTGTATTTTTAAACAAAATATTAATGTTAAAGTAAAACTTAAAAACCGACACTTATATCTCGGTTTCGGTTTTTATGGGTTAAAACCGCGGTTTCGGTTTCGGTTAAAACCGAACGGCAATCCCTATATCACATAATGTATATAAAACTATAGAAATTGTTTTTTACTTATTTCAACGGACAACAAATTACCTAACTAACCAATTGAAACTACTGTTTCCTTAATTTATTTTAATGCATTATGGTATTTTTTTAACTAAATGTAATACAATTACAATTGCAAGCATTGTTGTGTCATTTCAGGTCGTATTTGAAAACACGACTTCAAACAAAATCTCTCAAAACAGATATATAGCTTATAAAAATAACTTGTTTTCATTAAGAGGAATTTTGATTAAACTTTCTTTTCAAATACAACCTCTGGCAACACAACAAGGCTTGTAAGTTAAATAAATACATATGTATAATTTTAAAAATTTTTTTTATAATTAATTTTTATTGTTTATAAATATGCAAAGTAAATATTGCTGAGATAATTAGGTAATATGGAAAAAATATCTAAGAACATAATTTTTTTATATTCGTACAAAATCATAGGAAAAGAGATACATAGATGCTCTTTCCTCAACTTCGCCCTTAGATGTTAAATATCATGTAACAAAACTTCAACCATCTATTTCATGTTTTTTGCCTTAACAAATTTAACGTTTTATGTACGTACATATCGAGCTCTATTTTCGATTTAATCATAAGCGATATGTTGTAAAAAATTAACATTTTTATTGAAATTAAAATTGTATGGGTCTATCCATAGTTTAGAATTATCAAAATGCCAAAATTTTTCATAACTTTTAAGATATAGGCTGTACAATTCCATTGTAAGCCACAATTTACGTACAAAATCATATTTGATTATTAAAAAAAAAAACATTCTCCTGAAAACTTTAATTTTTGTCGCCCACGATAAAGTCGAAAATAAGGCTCGATATATAAAAAATCTCTTAAAAACTTTCATTTATGTCGTTTGCGATTAAATCGAAAAAAAGGCTCGATATGCATTTCCCATATTGATAAGTTATTAAAATATTTTTGATGTGTAAACTTCTATCTATACGCTAGGGGGTAAAAATCTTTTGACTTTAATTTCTTTGCTGAGATTTCTTTGTGTTGTCAAATCGGTGTGAGCTATGTATGAGTGTATTAGTGTTTGAAAGAAGCAATACCAAGCAGAGAAACAAGTCGACCGGCTCGAAGCCGACGGTGCGCCGCCGCCGGTTATTTTTCTGTATATATCCGTACACCAAAGGTGAAAATGAATCGTAAGAGCTTCGGACTTGAAATTTGGACACAATGTGTAGACATTTGGCCACTACAACAACAAATACATGAGAGTTAAAAACTAAAGGTGGAAGCACATAACACGCGTTCAATGCGCTAATACGATACACGCGTCTGTCAAAAAAGTTGAAATAGTGTGTTTTCATAGGTCTAGTTACATAGAGAAGTTCGCGACGCGCGTACCTCGCCAAAAGTTCAACATTCTTCAACTTTCACGCGTTGTATACAAAATGACAGCTAGTGTTGCCAGATTCATAAACTAACATACACAAACATGATTAGAAATTAATTTTTTTATTAAACAATGGATACAAAAATGAATTAAATGTTTAAAGAAAAATGCAACGTAAATTCAAAAAAAAAAAAAAAATAGCCGGCAAAGGATTTAAATTTTACAAGTAAAAAAGCTTCAAAAGCGTAGTGTGCAACCTTCCATTTGTGTAGCGTTGAACGTTTAACAAGCCAGAAAAGCGTTGCCGCGTAACGCGTGGTATGTACTTCCACCTTAAAGGGTATTCCAAAACGAGCAACGAAAAATCCCATGTAATATACATACAATTGTATGTACATATAGTTAGTGTATTTTTATACAGACTACAACAATTAACACTAAATTTAAAAAATTTAAATCAATGGGTGTTCCATCAGTTAATGCAATTTTGACTTTGTAATTTTGACAATTTGCTGTATCTTGGAAACCGTAACAACAAAACTCTTGAAATTTTCAAAAACGGTAAAACTAAAAAATCAAAAAAATATAAAATCGTCAAATATCAAAAAAACGCCAAAAACAAAAAAAAAATCGCCAAAACGAAAAAAAGCATCAAATTAAAAAAATCTCTAATCCTTAAACAAAAAAATCGGAAAAACAAAACAAAAAAAAACAGAAAAAAATCGCCAAAATGAAAAAAATTGCGAAAATTAAAAAAACCCAAAAAGAGAAAAAAACGCCAAAACGAGAAAAAACCGATAAAACTGAAAAAAAATCGTTTAAACTGAAAAAACTTAAAAAAGGAAGAAAGCTAAATAAAAAAAAATGATCAAAACCGAATGTGCGCGAGTCAAAGTCGTCGCTTTTTACTGAATTTATTTTAATTGCAATGCGTACACAACAACAAGAACAGCAACAAGTAAACGATGAACAACAGGAATTAAAAATTAAAAAGTAAAAGTAAAGGCATTTACCATAGATGAGCACTGCAGTACCACTAAAGTTTCAGTAAAAACAATAAAAAATGTTTAACAAGTAAATTTTTACTGATTACTAATTTTTTTTTCTACAATTTTTATAAATTGCCTAAATGATTTGTTATATCAGTAATGCCCGTTATAATCAGTAATGCCCGTATTCATAATGCAATTCTACCAACTGGCTAAATGTTTTTCATACAAAAGTTTTAAAATTTGAATGAAAAAACTTTGCCACTTGCTACAATTTTATTATGATTACGGACCTACGATTTTACTGGTAATGCAAATTAAATTTCATTATCAGTAAAAATTTACTGAATTTTTTTAGTAATCAGTAAATTTACTGCTTACTGCAATTTTGAATGCAGTACATATAAATATACTGCAGTGTGCCCATTTACTAACCAAATAAGTTTAATAAAACAAACAAAAACCAACAAATTCATATGTATTTAGAATGTTGAAAGTTTTGATACTTTTAATTAATTAATTTAAAAAAAGATACTAAAAGCATAAGTACTTCCAACTTAAAAAAAATTTTCATTACTAGATGTTTACACATCTCCTCTGTGATCGGACTCACATTGCCTTTTTTGCTTTTTTGTGACCTATTTTCGATTTAATAATAAACGACATGTAGTAAAAAATTAACATTTTTATTGAAATTTAGATTTTAGGGGCCAACCCATTGTTTAGAGTTATCAAAATGCCAAAATTCTTGATAAGTTTTAACATTCATGCTGTAAAATTGTATTGTAAGGGACAATTCAGGCATGTGAAACATATTTGACTATTGAGCCATATTTGCGATTCTACCCGCAAGCGACATGTTATCGAAAATGTGCCTATCCATAGTTTAGAATTATCAAAATGCCAAAATTGTTGATAACTTTTAAGATATAGGTTGTTCAATTTTATCGTAAGCGAACATTTTTTTACGTAAAAAAAAACATATTTGAATATTACAAAAACCTTCTCCTGAAAACTTTAATTTTTGTCGCTTACGATAAAACCGAAAATAAGGCCCGATTAAAAAAAATTCTCCTAAAAACTTTCGTTTTTGTCGTTTACGATTTAATCGAAAAAAGGCGTATTTCCCATTACTCGTTTTCTACGAAACTTACGTACATATGCACACGCATATGTATACATGCACATATGTTCATACTTAAATACATACATACTTACATGCATATGCCACAACATGCATATGATACATACCAATTTCATGTACATATGTAGCTTACCACTTTAATACTTTTATATTCGACAGTAATGAATTTTTTACATCCATATACATATGTATGCACATATATACATATCTATGTTTAAATTTACGCAAAACTATTTTAATTTTTTAAACTACTCGTATACACTTAAGTTTAAATCTAATTTTTTAACATATTGATTAGTTGTTATTAAAATATTTTTGAATTTTACAATGAAAGAAAATAATATAAATCAAATAGTATTCGGCATGAGAATTTCACATTCGCTCATGGTTCCGATATAATTTTGACGTCACCATGAAGCTAAATTGACTACATGCCGTGTACTATTAGCACATTTTAATGTAGGAATTCACGTCTTTACACACGTACTGCTTCTGAAAATGTGCCCGACTAGTCTAAATGTTTTACATTTAGATTTTGGAACAAAAATACTATAAAAATTTAACGTCATGTAGCCACTACTACTTATTTAAAAAAAATTAAACCAACAATCTGAAAATTGTCGTCATGGCACAGCCACATTCGTATGTGTCATTTTACATGTAGTGTACTAATCGCTTAAGTAAAAATTGTACGAAAAATAATTTCAGATGAAATTGTTTCAGTTTATTAAACAATAAAAACAAAGACTTCACATACAAATACCTTGGTAAAACTATACCTAACAATAAAATTTACTTTAATTTTAGTTAAGAGAAATTTCTCGTACATTCTGTTATTGTAAAACTTTTTCGAGTGTACCTATATGCATTAAATATACTTTAATAATAATGTATTTAACCTTACGAAACAAAGTGTTGATCATCATCATTTTGAGTAGGTTAACATAATTATTCTTGTTGTGCACAAGTTAACTAAAATTATAAGTACCTATAATTTTAATGTATTCGGTATGCCTACATTATTAGCGCTTGTGTATGTGAGGTTGTACCTCACAGAACATTAAAGTACATTAAATAATGTTTATTTTCGAACACTGGTAATGTGTAATTTTTTGCTGGGTTGTTAACACTGGTATACACGTACACCAATACATCCATCGTGCTTCGCTTATAGTACGACAGCATTTATTATTGGTTTAGTTTAATACATGCGACGTGAATACATTTAAAAATCATGACGTATTTACAATAAAAGACTGTTTACGCAGGTCTCTAGTATGTATGTATATTAACACTCAAAAGAATTCTTAAGTAGTGTTGATTTGTGTATGCTTGTTATTTTGCATACTGTTTGAGTGCGTGTGTAAGATGTAGATGGTAAGTTACCCTATTGGAAATTTGGCTAACTTTAAACTAACTTTAAGCTAACTATTTCGCAACTAGTACTGACTACACTTGGATTACTTTGCAATGTAATCAACTGACTATTTTAACATTGCGATGTCCTAGGCGGTAGTCAATTGTCTCTCTAGGCACTACTTTAAGCTAACTTAAAGTTGACTTTTTTAAATCACTTGGTAGTCAGTAAATTAAAAAAAAAATTCTGTGGCTCGAACATTTAACATCACAGGTTGTGTACTCAACGCGCTACCACTCGGCTAAGCTGCCATCTAAAATAACAACAGCAAAATTTTAATTTAAAACTGAAATGAGTTTTAAAGAAGCTGAAAATAAATTTGTTGGTTCTCACCAAATTCGATTACCTACTCAACTTTAGAATTAATTTTGGGTTTGCTCTGGATGACTGCAGCTAGCTTTTAGCCAGTCTAACAAAAGTTAACATAAGTTAACTATTTTTGTAGTCAACCACACATTCTCCGACAGGGTATTATGTGATTAAACGCAATCAACTAATGTTAATGCATGTGTGTGCGTTTCCATATGCGCAGAAAAATAAAAGATCATACACACATACATGCATGACGTTTGTACAGGCGCTTATGTGTCGAAAGAAGCAAGATTCACAAATTCTTAAGTCACGAAGTGTTTTCTTCTTTACTCCTATACCTGCAATACTGAAACAAATTTCGTGCAAACAGTGTTGTTAACAAAATTTGTTCTGAACATTTTCTACTTGAATTACTTTAATTTTAATTTTTGTCCGGACAAAATCGAACTGAGCTGCCTACTATTTTAATTTTTCAGCCAAAGTTGAACTGAGCTGCCACATCATATTATATGAATCATAAAAGAACAGAGTATACTTGTATTTATTACAATAGAATAAAAAAATTAAGAAAAACATATCCATATGTATGGAGTTGAACGAAACCATTGCAGTCAGGGATGATAAAGTTGGTACAATTGTACTTTTTTTGGTACAATTCAAACCCTAAAAGTACGTTCGTACCCCCGTGACTCATTTAGTACTATTTGAAAAATTTGCGAGACTATTCCTTGTTTATTTTTACACACAAAAAATAAATCGCGAACATATAAAGTATATCCAATTTGAAAGAAAAGTGGCAAATTTGATTTGTTGTTGAGAACGACTACCTTGTTAGATATGCATAAAGGCCCAACTATAATATGAATAAGCTAGCTTAAGCCACTGTGCGGTTACATATAAAACGCATGTGGCAAACTATAATGTACTTAACAAACGTTTCGTCGAGTTTCGTCAAATGTCATTTGCTTAAGTAAAGTGCCAAACTGAACGCACATTCCGTAAGGAAACAACTGTTTGTGCATTTTTTAAACTCAAACAAGCAGCAGCAGAAAATATTCATTGATTTTAAATATTTTTTTATTGTTTCTTATTTTAAACTCAGAAAATAAAGCAAAACTTTTATTTTCATTGTTTTTTTTACAATACACATATACACACATACACATGTATTTACTTATGTATGTTCACTGTTGTACTTTTTAGTAGGCAAAACAAATAAAACAAGTAATAAGGTGATGGATATATTTATATGTGAATTTCTAATAGATTAATTAGGTCATTCTTTCAAGTTAGTTTGATTGAATTGCATTCATTTAAGAATTATGAGAAGAAACAAATTACTACAAAATTATTGACAATACCTAGATGTGCAGCTGTGGCTAAAAAATACTTAAGTGCATGTAAGTACATTGTGGCCACCTAAAAGTCACATCTGAATTGTTTAAGCATTTGACAGACTTATCGTTCAATTCTGACATTAGCTTAAGCCAGCTTATTCATATTATAGTTGGGCCTTAACACTTTTTTTGGTTGATTATAAAGAACTACATCTAACTTCACCGGTGTTTCATTTTCAATATTATAGCGTCGTCTTCATTTATTTTATCTATTGTATTATTATAAAATTTTTCAGAAATGAAAAACTTGCTATATTAATATCATATCAATCGTTTAAGCGATGAAATTAATTGAAGCTAGGTATGCTACATACATATGTATGTCTAGAAATAAAATTAAAAATTGTATAGTTATGAATTTTAAAAGAAGTTTTAAACAGCTCTATATAAACTTTTTCGAAACTAAATAAAGTTAGTTTTCCAGAAGAAATTTTAACCTGGCCAACAAAATTCACTCTCGAAAATGTTAGTAGTATTGTACCTTATTAAAATATATTTCTACAGAAAATGGAAATTCTGATAGTATAAATAACGAAATCTGAGCTTTGAAAAATTAATTGGATGAGCTAATGTTTCCGTAGCTTTCAAAAGTTATCAGAGGAATATTGCACAGTGGGGACTTTTGCAAAATAAATAGTAATAAATCTGGAACTTCTAAACTATTGATTGGATTTATATGAAACTTCGAACATCCGTAGAGGAGGACTCAGGCTTTATAACAAATGTCTTGGCAGCCGTCTGGCCTAAGCTGGACAGGAGTTAAAGTGGGCCTAAGTTGACAACATAGGAATTAAAAAAAAATTCTGAGGCTTGTAACTTTTAGAAAACTTATCCGATTTTTATGAGATAAAGCGTTTTGATCTAAGCTTAACATTTTTAATAAATAATGTCCCTAGATGTGTTTTCGTATCTCTCATAACTTAGAAGATATTTGACTTTTAACAAAAAAAAATTTTTTTTTGCCTTGACTTTTTTTAGTATTTCACCTACAACTTTTTAGTTAATTGTTGGATTTTAAATTAAAAGACAGCATTAAATTTCTGATCAAATTTTGAATAAAAATAAGTAAAAAACTTATTAATATCTGCAGTCGTAAAAACGCGAAAAGGCAAAGAATTCAAAGTTTTAAAATTTTTCTGGAAAAGGCACGTTTTTTTAAGAAAAAGTATCTTCATTATTTTCAATTTTGTGAAAAACTTTGTTTAACACTTACACTTTTAAACCACATAGCGCTAAAAACAATCTATTCAGAATATGCTAAGAGCCAATTATTTTGTATTTTGGGCATGCATCCTACACTCAACAGTGTCCGAAAATTGCCAATTTCAAAATTTTTTTTGTGCTTATGCGCTTATAAAAAGTTGTGACGGTATATTTTGAAAGCTTTAGCTATATCATTTAATTATTAGGATAGTTGGCAACATGTTAAACTTAAATTTTTAACAGCCTTTTCATAAATGCGAGGATGCGCGCAAATTTTCTGAAAAAAGTCAAAATTTTGGAAAAATTTTATTTTGTACCATAAAAAATATATATAAAAATAATTTTTTTTTTATGTTGGAATTTTAAGCTTTCATGTGAGTCCTTTTACTTTGCCTGAAAAAATTATTCCAATATAATTAACTGATCTCGAGATATTCCGATTGTAGGGTGCAATTCAAAAAATATGTAGAATGCGCTTAACTTTTTTCCCTTTATTCACACATCAGCTGTTTAAAACTTTTATGAATTCTGAAATTCAGCCTAAATAGAAAAACAAAAATAAATTTGGAATGTTATCCAATGTATATTTTTCGCAATAAAAAATATTTATGGTAATTATACCATATGTTTTTCCATGTAAGTGTAGTTAATGCTAATAACAGGTAAGCATTTAACGAATAACAACACACATGTTTAATGGATTAAAAAAAGGTTTTTGCGGATTTTATTCCAGCAACATCGGGAGGTGCTACCTGATTGTGCTACTACTACTTAATAACACTTCACAGTACCAGGTAATTAGACAAAATTAGCAAAGGTGCTTATAAGGTATGCTGTATTGTATAAAAACGCAGGGTTCTTTTATAAGAATAATCACTCTTTATTGAACTGTTATGGAGATTAGTATTAAATATAACGCGGTATGTAAACTTCCAGACTCCTTCCTCGGCTAAGCCACCTAATTTCTGTATACAACAATATATCAGCGTAGTCGGCTTCAACCTCCTCAAGAAATGCTTTAAATTTTCTATGACTTAACGCATTGTGGCCTCCTCTGATTTTATTTATAATATGTACACATATTTTCATTACATCATTCAAGCATAAATTTTTAGCAAATAGGGCTTGCTGATGTATTATGCAATGAAAAGATGGCACGTCAATATGTTGCGTTAAATACCCAATAAAGCTCTTCTTCTTCCCCACCATTACCTTTGCTCCGTCAGTACAGACAGCAATTAATTTACTTTGATCCCCAAATTGAAAAAACCTTTTTGTTAATAGCTTCCCACAATGTTTGCCCATTTACATGTTTATTCATAGGAACTAATCCAAAAAAATCCTCATAACCAAATTTTCATGTACTGTTTTTAAATAAACTATTAATTGACTAGTATCACTTATGTCAGTACTCTCATCTAAGCCAATAGAAAAAAACAATGACTCTTTAAGGCGTTTCTGCACAGCCATAAATAAAAAACTACTTATTTTTATAGTACGGCGCATAATAGTTCTGCCAGATAATGGAATCGCTTCTACAAGCCCAGCCGTATCTTCCCCAACTTTGGCAAAGCATTTTAAAACGTATTGCAAAACATGTTTTATAAAAATGCCGTCTTCATACGGGCGACATTGCTTTGCCACCGCAAGTGCAACAACGTAAGGGGCTTTTAATCATCATCAAGCAATTTTTGCCTTGCATCATCTTTGTATTTTTCATAAATAATATGGCATGACAAGTAATGCCGCCTTATATTAAATTTGTCGCATTTTGCTACTTGCTTCAGACAAATATAACATTGCGGCTTCCTTTCACGATTTTCAAAAAAATAAACCAGTTCCCAAGAATTATTGAACATTGTTGCTCTGTGTGCTTTTGTGTTGATTACCAAAAAAAAAAAAACAAAAACAAAGCCAAGCAAGCGTGCGTGGTGTTGTTTTCACAAAGCTTGAGCAGAGACTGATGATAGACTGATGTTTTGAAACGAACAAAGTTTTTGTATACATGTCAAGGCCTATTTATTAGGTCTATGCAACTCTACAAAAACACAGCAACACAAAAAACAACTTTGTGTTTCAGTTGTCAGAAACACACAAACATGAACTAAAGTGTATGGTGCAAACAGCTTTTGACAGTTAAAACACGAAAACACAGAATATCATCAGGACGATTGCGTTGACCTGACAAATAGGCCTTGATACATGTGAATTTCCGACCGGTTCTGTGTGAAAAATACGATTATTGACTGCCTCGCGAGGCTATGGACTGGCTATGACTGCTTTAAACTAACGAATAAAATTCCGACATCGATTTTTTGCGGTCAATCTAAAGATTGCATTGCCTGGGGTACACCTAGTCAGTAGTACTACTGACAATGTCACTGGTAAATCACTACAATTTCACTATTCGCATTTCCTTCAGGGTACATCTTAATATGGAGAAATAATTTTCGGGCAAATATTCAGCCCAATTATGGATATTCCATTGTTTGTTGACATCTTGTTTCTCCTTTTTTTTTTTTTTTTTTTTTTGAGTGAGAGAGTAAACAAAATGATCAAAATTCACCAACTTGAAAAAAATATGTAAAAATAAATGATTAAACAGAATAAGTCCCCAACTTCCGGAAAAATTGCTGTCAAATTAACAAAACCCATAGTAAAATCTCCGGCAGCAACTTCAAATGATCTGTAATTTTTGTTTCATTTTCTTTTGTGCTTATACCCAGCAAAAAATTTCAAAATAAGTAATCGGGTTTGGAATTAAGAATTTTTCTTGGAAGCACTTCCCTACTGGATTACCAACTTAATGATTTTAACAAGGCGTGAGACTAAGATAATCGATCCTTGAGAATTACTTACTTTTTTTATTTGGCAACATGTTCACGTAATCTATTAAATCTAAAAGAATCATTCTCCTCATTTATTAACTTTTAGATAATTTTTTTAAATTTTATGTAATGTGATTTGTAAGCGAGTAATGAAATTTGACAATCAGAAAAGTATGTCATTATATACATAGCAAGTTGTTCTGATGGTAATGCGTAATTTTTTGCTGGGCACTGTGTTTCTTTGTAAGAAAATAATTCTTTTGCAAATCAATGTTTGCCAACATATTACATTAGTGTTGAAACTTATTTGATAAAACGTAGAAGTTTTGATGTGTTAGAAAAAAAATTATATATTTACATATGTATGTAGGTCCACATTTAAAAAACAAATTATAGACCTGTATACATATGTATGTATGTAGATCCACATTAAAAAAAAATTTAGACCTTTATAAAAAACTTTTGAAATATAACAATTTGACATCATAAACCTCGAAATGAGAAAAATTTAACATACGTCGTTATTAGGGTGATCGACTCGGGTTTTCAACCAGTTTTAAAACCCGGTTTTTTCACAATTCGGTTGTCGGTTTTTTCAAAATGTTGATTTTTCGAATGTCGAATAGTCCGGTTTTTTCACAATTTTAAAACCGGCTGAGTCGAATACTTTTCGATTTGTACACTTTGCGTCTTTTGTTGATTTTCGTAAGTATTTTTTTTTAGTGTAAAAGCTCTAAGCTTTTTTTGAGATGGCAACATTTACTGAAACATGAAATTTAAGATAAATTATTTTATGAGGTAATAGCAGAGGCGAATTTAATTAGCCTTATGGTGTGCAATAGATGTCAAAATACAGTTGCAAAAAGTGTTTTTTAGTTTTGCTGCCATTTTGCTTCATATTTTATATAGAGGTAGATATCCACCTTGTGAATACATTCATATGTATATACCATTAAGGAATAAACTCTACATACACCCATCATTTTTGGGGTTTGAGGAAACTTGGGAAGAAATTCAAAAAATTGATTATGCCAATATTTAGACTGCTAATAAATATGTTTACACAAAAAATAAAAAAATTAAAAATAGTTGTAATAACAACAACATAACACACCATACTTGGATGCCATTTGTTAACGGCTTGGTACCAGAAATCAATGAATTTTCAAACAATTTGACGACATCAAACATTTTGCACATATTTATTTCATGTATTTTATGCCTGTATTTAGACTTTTTTCCTATGTATTTTGAATATTTTTGCTACTGTAGGCGTTATTAAATTTATTTATTTTTTTGTAATTTAATTTTTTGAGTTTCTTCCCAAGTTTCCACAAACCCTAAGGATGATGGTTGTTTGTAGATTTTATTCCTCAACTGTATATTATATATAAATATTTATGTACTATACATAAGTATATGAAGTTAATTTTTATGTAATACCTTTAATTTTTATATTGTTTTATAGTATTTACATGAACTATTAACTTTTTTTTTAATAAAGCAATTTAAAATCAAAACTTTTGTATAATATTCTTACTTAAAAAACCGGTTGACTTGTTTTTCCTAAATTGTAAAACCGAAACCGGGTTTTTCATAATTTCAAATAATCGAACTATTCGAAAACCGGTTTCTGGAAAAAGTCGAATAATCGATCACCCTAGTTGCTATAAATGAAAACCACAGATTTATATCCACAGCTAGGCTATATTTATTCACACTCCCGAGAAGTGTTACGAGCAAAAAAAAAGTTTGGTAATTTTGGTCTTGTTTACACATTTTAAATAATAGGTTTGATAGAGAAAAAGCTTCTCAACTTTTATTTTTGAAGTTAAACGTTCCTCTCTTAAGATGAAGAAAAAAGTACAAGAAGTTTGTTTAGATTGTTTTCGAGTGGACTACAAGAATATTGTTTATTTTTTGAATTGAAATAGAAAAATTTTTTCAAATTATTTCAAACTAATATTTTTATGCCATTTATTTCGAAAATAAAAATATTCGTATTTGTCTGAATTTGGCGAATACGAATATCTAAGAACGGCCGAATATTCTCACGTCACTAATGCGTATCCAGCAAAAAATTTCAAAAGGTAATCGGGTTTAGAATTAAACATTTTTGGTGGAAGCTCTTCCTTACTGGATTACCAACTTAATGATTTTAACAAGGCGAGACTAAAATTATCGATTCTTGAGAAGTACTTACTTTTTTTATTTGGCAACTTGTTCAATTAGCAACTTGTACGTCATATTTTTAAATTTTAGGTAATGTGGTTTGTAAGCGAGTAATGGCATTTAGTAAGCAGAAAAGTAAGTCATTATATCGAGCAATTACCGCCAAAGAAGCTTAATCAACATGATTTTCGAAATGACCAAGCAAAAAATTACACATTACCATCAAAACTACTTACCATATAATGACTTACTTTTCTGATTGCCAAATTTCATTACTCGCTTACAAATCTCATTACCTAAAATGTAAAAAAATTATGTACAAGTTGCTAAATGAAGAGAATGATTTTTTTTAGATTAAATAGATAACGTGAGCAAGTTTCCAAAAAAGGTAAGTACTTCTCAAGAATCGATTATTTTAGTCTCACGCCTTGTTAAAATCATTAAGTTGGTAATCCAGTAAGGAACAGCTTCCACCAAAAATGCTTAATTTTTGATTTTTTATAAAAATCATTAACTTGCTATCATTGCCATTACATGTCAAAATTTTACAATCATAGGATATACCGTTTCAATTTTGTAGCAAAAACAATTTAAGCTTAAGTACACAATATTTTTTGTTTAATTTTTTTGTAACAGCAACATGTTACTAAGCTTAAATTTCCTTTTGAAAACAAAGCAAGTAAGAGTGCAATATTCGGATAAGCCGAATATTATATACCCTTCACCGACAACGGACGACGTATATGCATACATACAATGTTACAGACATACATAGTTGTTTTGTAAAAGAAAAATAGTTTTCTTATTTTTTGGTCTATTTCAATTTTTCGATGCTAGCAATAGTTGAATAATTTATTTTGCATTTTTTGCATTGTTAATATTTATCTATTTTTAAAATAATTAACTAGAGACGACTTCAACATGGAACAGCCTATTCTGATAGCACACACACCCACATCTAAAAAACTTGAATACACATTAGACCACCCAAATTGCCGAAAGTATTTATTTTATTCGCACCAATGACAGTTTCTGATAGACCGGCCATAAAAAATATACCTCGCGTACTTACCGGCCGGGCGCATTGCACTTTTCAACTAAAAAATAACATATCCTGGCTATAAACACTTTTGGCACCATAACTTTTAAATGCGGCGATTTTCGTAAAATTTTTGTATAACAATTTTTGTTTAGAATAAATACCGCAACATCTTTCTTCTACATAATTTTCCCCTAAATATGGCCTGTCATAGTCCTTTAATGGGATGAAACTAAGTTTTTTTGGACAGACTTTTTTCTACGGCTCCCGTTAAAATTTGGATAGCGATAACTATAATTCGTTTTCATTATTTTATAAGGTAAGATTTGTATACATATATAGACGATAGAGGAAAACATATTTTCGTGCAAAAAAAATTTGCGTATATACTTGTATACAAATATTATGTGAATCCACGAACATCTCATTAGAATTCTTTCTACAAAAAAATAAAAGTAAATAAATAAAGTATTTTTTATTAATTAATGTAGTTTTATAGATATTGTATCTATTCAGGTTTTCAAGGTCATTAAATTTCTTCAAAATGTAAATAAAAGAGGTTTTTTAATTTTATTTATTTTTTAATCTAGAACCAAATTTTTTTAGTCGAAGTCGAAATACGCTAATCACGATAAAGCCCATTATTCAACTCTTAGCTAATCCAAAACATATGATTGTATTGAAGTGAGTTACCACTGTTTTAAAGGCTATGTTTCCCAACTTGAAAAGAAAAATCATCTATAAGTCTTAAATATGGTTATTTTGATAACTCTGAAACAGTTTATTATGATTTAAATTTGATTACGCGATCCAGGCAAAAAAAACTGAGATAGTCGCCAGTTCAGTTTAGTTACGTAGCAATTTATTAAAAATTTATTCACAGATGTAATGGCGCTTGCATTTTATTTTTGTACCTGCAACATTTTTAACAATACACATGGCAGTTCAATAGAAAAGTAGAAACGTATTTATATGGAAGGCAGTTTGTATCTGGTCGATACATAAAAATTAATAAACAATATAAAAAATAAATAAATTTAACAGACTTAAATAAACGTATGGTAAATAATGTAATAGTTATCTAACACATGCTAATTTAATCTATCTGTACATTTAAACTTAATTCAGTTACACATCTCTTATCCGTGAGAGATAAACGCCATCTGTTGACAACCAATAAAGTTAAAAGTTTTACTCCTATCATGCACTTGACGTTTATACTAATATTTGTTCATGCAAAACGCAAATTAAATTTTGGAAAGAAAATGTTATTTTTTTTCCAACCGCTAGCTTGCGGACTTTACCAAAGGTTTTGTAAAATTATTAAAAGTATACTTCTGGCATTTTCTTCTTGAGTGGCCTGTGATAAAGTTTAAAGTTGGTTCGACTTCCTAACATATAAGTTACAATAATAAAAAAATAAAAGTAAAAGGATCCGCTGTGCATGAAGGTAATGAATTATAATTATTTTTTTTTATGAAGAAAATTTAAATTTTTTATTGATATCATTACGATATTATATATGTTTGGTAATAAATCTTTTGTTTTTTATTAGGCACATCAAATTACTGGGAAAAGCCAAAAAGATTTTAGTTCCCTTAAAGGAATTTCTACGAATAAAATTTGGAAATATTTCGGCTGAAAGCTAAAATTAAAAAAAATCATTGGCTTATTGTATGTTTCTGATCACTGAAAATGGCTCTCATTGTTTTATGTGATACCATTAAATTTTTTAATGACTTAGAAAAAAATACCTGCCATAATTTGACTTACCTCCATATTTTGTATGCTTGCCAACGAAGAAGAGAAGAGAGGCTTTTACTGCGATATTGCTGACGGATGTATGTATGTATATTAAAATCATGTTTAGTCATGTCTAAAGCATAATCGGTGAAGTGCATGGAGAAGTGTGAGACGGAAAAAATTTTTATTAACAAAAAAAAAACCATATCGGAAAATAGTAAGAATTATTTTGTATAACGAGAAAAAAACTGAAAATTTTGAAAAAAAAAAGAAAAACAAGAAAAAAATTATAATTTTTTTTATCGTTTTGCAAAGTGCGCAAAATGAAATTATTCAAAAAGAAGATAAATCTCTAAAGAAAGCGTACATATTTTGCTCACATACAAAATTTTTTTATTTAATTAAATGTTTAATTTGAGAAACAAAACAAAAAACAACCGTAAATACATTAAAAGAATAGGAAAAAAACAACAATATTAAAAAGAAAAAAATATGAAAAAACCTGCATGTAATGCAATTGCATTTTAGTAAAAGTGTTATACACAAATATATTTACATATGTTAAATTATAATTAAAAGAAAAAAACAAGAGAGGCTCTCAGTAAAGTGATCTGAGTTGTGGTTCGGCAGCGCTGTAATGTTAACATTTTATAAAATATAAAGGCCCAACTATAATATGAATAAGCTAGCTTAAGCAACTTTGCGGTTACATATAAAACGCATGTGGCAAACTATAATGTACTTAACAAACTTTTCGTCAAGTTTCGTCAAATGTCATTTGCTTAAGTAAAGTGCCAAACTGAACGCACATTCCGTAAGGAAACA
The DNA here is from genome assembly GCA_949987645.1 of Tachina grossa. NCBI lineage: Eukaryota > Metazoa > Arthropoda > Insecta > Diptera > Tachinidae > Tachina > Tachina grossa. Next base: position 56,337,840 of record OX465277.1, on the reverse strand, counting down.
ACTGTTTGTACATTTTTTAAACTCAAACAAGCATCAGCAGAAAATATTCATTGATTTTAAATATTTTTTTATTGTTTCTTATTTTAAACTCAGAAAATAAAGCAAAACTTTTATTTTCATTGTTTGTTTTACAATACACATATACACACATACACATGTATTTACTTATGTATGTTCACTGTTGTACTTTTTAGTAGGCAAAACAAATAAAACAAGTGATAAGGTGATGGATATATTTATATGTAAATTTCTAATCGATTAGGACATTCTTTCCAGTTAGTTTGATTGAATTGCATTCATTTAGGAGATATGAGAAGAAACAAAATTATTGACAATACCTAGATGTGCAGCAGTGGCTAAAGAATACTTAAGTGCATGTAAGTACATTATGGCCACCTAAAAGTCACATCTGAATTGTTTAAGCATTTGACAGACTTATCGCTCAATTCTGACATTAGCTTAAGCCAGCTTATTCATATTATAGTTGGGCCTTAAGCCTTTACTTGGTGTATATACTGAAAAATGCAATTGGATTACATGCTTGTGCTAGTTTCATTGGAATTTAACTAAATTGTAAAAAAAAGTAACAAAATTAGTAAAAATAATATATAAAGTATAAAAAAAAAATTTTTTTTTACTTAAAACATGTAATTTTTTCCAATTAATGTAATTGTGATTCATAGTGTGCGTGAAGGTTCCCTTTTAAACATAAAATAACTTTTAAAATTACAGTGAAACAGATTATAGCCTCTTTCTCTTAGCAATATGCCTGCTGCACTCTTCGAAAGATCTTTCGTCGTGGGAGCAACAAGTCACTCTTATACATTTTTTTTTTATTTTTATATTTTTCTTTACTCCCTATAATTTTTTTTATTATTATATGTGCAAAATCAATCTGAGATATAAAATCTCTGTTCAGCTTCTAGGGTGACCATACTTAAATTTTTTTTTTCATGGTAAATAAATTATAAATTTGATATTTGATAATCACTGCAATTTTTAATGGATTAAATCGGCAGTAAATTAATTTTGAAATTCAATTATGGTAGCCTCAGCATTGCGCTATGAAACACAAATTAATAATTAACTGGATTCGTTTTTTTTTTCTCTTCATATTGTAGTTTCGAAATTTTCATATAGTTAGTTAGATTTTTACTTTAAATTCCTTTTAATTTTATTTAGGTTACCTACATATATTGTTACAAGTTTCATTAACATCCGTTAAAATCATTGAATAGAATGACTTTTTTTTTTGACTTTTGGTAACAGTTTCGTTGTGATTGAAGATGGGATTACTAAAAGATTTTTATTTAGTTAGGTTTTCTTCGTGTAGTAATCATGGCAGGGTGGGCAACATATTGGGTCAATTACACCCCAGACTCAACCTAATACTTCTCTTTTAGAATGCTTCTTAATATGTATTTTGGTATTTTTCATTCCTATCACCTTTTAATAAACTTTGGATTAAAATGTCATTAAGTTGAATCTTGTTGCATGCAAATATTAAAATTTAGCTGTAGTGAATTCGATTTGAAGCAGCAGGGAACGAACCACCCCTCCGACGAGCAATAAGGCTGGCTAATATGCATGCAACCCGCTTGCGATCGCTTCTATAAAACAATTCATGTTATTAAACACCCGTTATATGCTACACAGAGTATATGGACTTAAAAATTCTCTCCATCAGTAAAACTATACACAAAAAATTTAATAGCGAACTCTTTAATTTGAAAAGTAATAAGTCTGTAGAAGATTCACTACATGGAGCCGATCAAGAAGCCAATAATTAAGCAATTTGGAGACAAGTTTACTTAAAAAACTGATATTTACTTCTTCTTAAAAAATGTTTTTTTAGCTTAACCAACACAAAAATATACACATTAGGTTGTCAGGGAAGCAGCAAAAAAAGCTTAAAGGACAAGAAATACCGTTATCATAGTAATATTTAGTTAAATTTCTTTGCGTTACTTATATTTAGCATAATAACACCTAAATACTAAAATTCAATGAATTAACTGAAATAACAGCGAAGATAATTTAAAAAAAAACCTTCTCCTGTAAAGTTTTGTTTTTGTTACTTAAGCTTTTTGTGCGGTTATGACTCGATATGGCAAGTAGTTCTAATGGAAATGTGTAATTTTTTGCTGGGTATGTATGTATTAGTATCCTGCACAAGATATCTTATAAGAACTTTCAAGACATGAGGGATTTATCAAACGCTTTACTACAGCGAAATCTTATAAAACAAACGTTAAAAACACTGTTTGCAAGAAATTTGTTTCAGTATTGTAGGTATAAGAGTAGAGAAGAAAACACTTCGCGGCGGAACAATTTGTGTTGCTTGCTTCTTGCATATCGCCCGCTACTTTGTTAGCGGATATTTTATACGTACTAACCAAGCTCTTGCATTTGAGATCCAAATAGATAGGGTTCAAATATAAAAGTACGCGAAACTCCTCATGTTGATATTTTGTTCAATCGGGACCTTCTTTATGTTTATTCATTAAACCTAGTCATAAAGCTCTTTCAATTGTGACCCATATTGATAGATGTGTCTCTTGTCCGAAAGAAATCTGTTTTGAAAAGCCATTTTGATCTAGTCATTTGAGAAATTCGTTATAATATTTTTTTATAATGTGCCAACCAAGAGTCGTTTTATTTGAAATCGTTTGTGAGGTATACACACTATTATGTACCTGGGATACTTTTGATGTTAATTCATTAAATTTACTCGTCAACCCCCTTTATTTCACAGTCGTATTGTTACGATTGTTTTTTGCCCAAACATATTAACTTTCACTATCCATTTTCTTCTTAAGGTCGTCTCAGAATTTTTTATACCCTTTTTAATAATGAGCTAACCAATACCTTTTGTTTGAGACCCATATTGATAGGAATGTTTTTTCTCAAAAAAATAATTATTTCTCTCCATAATTTTTTTTTGTAATCACATAGAAACGATTTCTTTCTTTTTCGTTTAGGTGCGTTTTTTTGCTTTGGCGATTTTCTCTTGATTGGAAGACGTAACTCTCTACTGTGAATTTCATTTGATGTTTTGAGTTCATTTATTTGAGTAGTTAGATACTGGCGGGTCTACAACAATTAAAATTGTCAAATTTGAGTAATTAAAATTGAAATTTTGTAATTTATGGGAAAATTTGGGTAATTAAAGCCAATGGTGTGAAGTGACGAGGATTACCGATGTTTTGTACATGTTATGTATGTGATGATGATGTTTTGTTTTGTTGTGTGAGGTTAAGTGTGAGATAAGAATTGTTAGATGTCGGCCCGTCGATGTACATACTCGTAGTTTATGTTGGCACGCATGCTTTGTACGTATGTTTTTGTTTTTGTTTTAATTTTGAATTGAAGTGTGTTTTTTTTTTTTTTTTTTTGGTTTGTCAAGTGGTTGCAGGAGGTTTATGGTTTTAAGCTGGAACAAATTTTTTGTCCGGACAAATTGTTTTTATATGGAGTTTGACGTTTCTCTTTCTGAGAGAGAGAGAAAAAGAGAACAAAATTTGTTCTGAACATTTTCTACTTGAATTACTTTAATTTCAATTTTTGTCCGGACAAAATCGAACTGAGCTACCAACTATTTTAATTTTTCAGCCAAAGTTGAACTGAGTTGCCACATCATATTATATGAATCATAAAAGAACAGAGTATACTTGTATTTATTACAATAGAAATAAAAAAAATTAAGAAAAACATATCCATATGTATGGAGTTGAACGAAACCATTGCAGTTAGGGATGATAAAGTTGGTATAATTGTACTTTTTTTGGTACAATTCAAACCCTAAAAGTACGTTCGTACCCCCGTGACTCATTTAGTACTATTTGAAAAATTTGCGAGACTATTCCTTGTTTATTTTTACACACAAAAAATAAATCGCGAACATTTAAAGTATATCCAATTTGAAAGAAAAGTGGCAAATTTGATTTGTTGTTGAGAGCGATTACCTTGTTAGATATGCATAACACTTTTTTTGGTTGATTATAAAGAACTACATCTAACTTCACCGGTGTTTCATTTTCAATATTATAGCGTCGTCTTCATTTATTTTATCTATTGTATTATTATAAAATTTTTCAGAAATGAAAAACTTGCTATATTAATATCATATCAATCGTTTAAGTGATGAAATTAATTGAAGCTAGGTATGCTACATACATATGTATGTCTAGAAATAAAATTAAAAATTGTATAGTTATGAATTTTAAAAGAAGTTTTAAACAGCTCTATATAAACTTTTTCGAAACTAAATAAAGTTAGTTTTCCAGCAGAAATTTTAACCTGGCCAACAAAATTCACTCTCGAAAATGTTAGTAGTATTGTACCTTATTCAAATATATTTCTACAGAAAATGGAAATTCTGGTAGTATAAATAACGAAATCTGAGCTTTGAAAAATTAATTGGATGAGTTAATGTTTCCGTAGCTTTCAAACGTTATCAGAGGAATATTGTCAATTCCACACTCATCATAATCAAAACGAAGACTCGAAAGTCTAATACAATTAAAAGACTTATTGAAAGGTGATAATCGTAATTTTTTTTACGAAATTTAGTTTTTCAGTGATTCTAATACATATCACACAAATACACCTCGCCACAAAAATTTATTGCAATAGTTTAAAAAATAATGCTTTTACAATTAGTTGTACAAAAATATTACAGAAAGAATATTATAGTTTATATTGTGTTTTTGCCTTCCCCTGTAAAATATCAATTATTTTAGTTAGAGCATTTCTACATGAGACCAACGATATGTATTTACTGAAACTTCCACTATGTCGAAAGAAAACCCCTGCGAAAGGAGACTAGTAACTCGAATTCTAATAAATTTTCATTTTTGAGTTAATTATGCAGATGTGTGCTGATGCTGCTAAGACTAGTTCAATTCCCACGCAAAATGTTCCACCGCCAAATAATTCAACGAATTCAAACTCAAGCTTTAACTTTAGTCGCCTTGAAGCTACTATTGAGAATCTGGTGCTAACTATAAACAACTTTACTACAAATATGACAAGTATGATGCAAGAAATGCTGCGAATGCAGAATACACTGCTTCAAGCATTAGTTAATAAACCATGAACACGTTAAAAATATGTTTCTGGAACGCAAACGGCATTCGCCAACATAAAAATGAACTTGAGCACTTCCTCATGGAAAAAAATATTGATATAATGTTGGTTTCTGAGACTCATTTGACCTCAAGAAGCTTATTTAAAATAAATGGTTACACTTTATATGATACAAAGGACCCGAGAGAGAGAGCATGTGGTGGATCAGCAATTCTGATTAAGTCAAGACTCAAGCACTATGTCCTTGACAACGTTAGTGAAGAATATTTGCAAGCAACGAATATTTTTGTGCGAACTTCGTGATATCATCAGTTTATTCACCTCCCAGATTTTCAGTTACCGAAGATCAGTATGAGAAGTTCTACAAATCGCTTGGATCTTGTTTCGTGGCAGCTGGTGACTACAATGCAAAACATACGTACTGGGGATCGCGTCTTGTTACACCTAGAGGTCGAGCCTTGTTCAATACAATTTCAAAAATGGGCTTAGATGTCATTTCGAGTGGGGAGCCTACTTACTGGCCTAATGACGTAAGAAAAATTCCAGATGTTATAGATTTTGCCGTCACGAAAAATATTCATAGGGACTTAATTCATGTAGAGGCCTCTCTAGATCTGTCCGCCGATCACTCTCCAACATTAGTTTCAATTTTCAACCCACTAAGGAGTGATTTAACTAACTCATATGTGAAGATGATTAATGGAATCAACTGGCTGGTATTCAAAAAATATCTTAGTAGTCACTGCGTAGAAAACATTCAGCTTAGATCATGCGATGATATTGAATTTAACATTGCCAATCTTAACGAAAATATTAAACAGGCTGCTGAACACGCCACTACCTCCTATCCGCAGACCGGCTTTAACAGAATTTATTCTACGGAAATTGAACGTCTTGTATGTGAAAACAGGAGAGCTAGAAGAGAATGGCAACAACACAGATCACCCCTAAATAAAATGGGACTTAAAGAATGTACTAAACGACTCAAAGAGCTGCTATCGTCGGAAAAAACTGCACTACTGGAAAAGTATTTAGAAGGTCTTGATGTAACGTCCGCATGTAATTACTCTTTATGGCGCGCTACTAGAAATCTTAAACGACCCGTTGATCTTAAATCACCATTGCGTACTGCGACCGGAGGCTGGGCAAGAAGTGATAGTGAGAAAGGTAACTTATTTTCTGAGCATTTAAAATCTGTATTCACTCCCAATTCATGTGTGGGTGCTGCTGATTTACCGTGTGTAGTTTCTCTACCCCCTCGTCCCTTAAGGTTTAAGATGCGTGAAGTACAAAAAGTAATTGCTGAACTCAACCCGAAGAAAGCTCCAGGTATTGATGGCATTAGTAACAAAATGCTCATGAACTTGCCTCATATTGCAATAAGAATCCTGCTATTTACTTTTAATGCTATTTTAAGAATGCAGTATTTTCCACATAACTGGAAACTGGCCAAGATCAAAATGATTCCAAAGGCGGGCAAAGATCTTACCAAGACTGAGTCATATAGGCCTATAAGCTTACTATCTACAATCTCAAAGCTTTTCGAAAAGCTGCTCATGACTAAATTGTCCAAAATTTTAACTGATAATGGGTGCATCCCAGACCATCAATTTGGCTTTAGAAGTCAGGACAGCACGATTGAACAAACGCATAGACTGGTCCAAGTTGTAAGAAGAACATTTGAAGAAAAGAAGTATTGTTCTGCTCTCTTTATTGATGTTTCTCAGGCGTTTGATAAAGTATGGCACGAAGGCCTAGTTTTAAAATTGAAGACATATCTGCCAATAAACATTCAAAAGCTTTTAGAAAGTTATATTATTGATAGGAAGTTCACTGTTGTGGAAGGAGAGTTCACGAGTGTGCCCGAAACTATATCTTCTGGTGTGCCCCAGGGTAGTATTCTGGGTCCTGTCTTGTATTTAATATATACTTGTGATATGCCTGTGAGCAATAATATCCATATTTCTACTTTTGCCGATGATACAGCCTGTATGAGTGTGCACGAAAACCCTTATGATGCATCCCGCAATCTCCAGGAACATATCACCCAGCTGGAAATATGGCTGAACTTATGGAGAATTAAAGGCAATGAACAAAAGTGTGTCCATATAACGTTCACCCTAAGAAGAGATACTTGCTCCCCCATTCGAATCAACAATCAAAATATTCCTCAACATTCCCAGGTGAAATACCTTGGTATACACCTTGATCGAAGACTTACATGGAAACATCATATTGACTCTAAGTTAACTCAGATGAAACTTAAGTTAACTCAAATATATTGGTTGATTGGCAGAAACTCAACACTCAGCCTAGACTGCAAACTTTTATTATACAAGTCGCTTTTGAAGCCAATATGGCGCTACGGAATTCAGTTATGGGGCACTGCTTCAGCTTCCAATGTCGAGAGAATCCAACGAAGGCAAAACAAAATTTTACGGTTAATAACATCGGCTCCATGGTACATCCAAAATTCTATTATACATCGTGATTTAAATATGCCACTAGTGACTGAAGAAATTGAAAAATACGCAGGCAAATATTTAACAAAACTCGAATCACATCCTAATCCGCTTGCTCGTAATATTTTGAACTTTACTGGACACATCCGCTTAAAAAAGAGGGACACACGGGCTCTTATACCTAACACTCCAGATGGGACTACTTCAAAATACTTCCCCCCCCCTTTTTTTTATTATCACTACTAATGTATTATTTATAACTACCACTAAATTTATGTCCGACACTAGTCGGGCCTAATAATTTTTTTTATAGATTTAAGATTTGAATACTTATTGTTAGTTCATATATGAAGATACAATAAATAAATCCATGCATTAAAAAAAAATTATGCAGATAAAAATAAGTAGTTATTTTAAATAAATTATAAATATTTCTTAATTGCCTACTTATAAAAATTAAGTACTTACATTTTGGAAAATAATTATTTAAATATAAGTAGTTCTAAATAATTTTTTTTCATTTACGGTTTTAATAAAAGTTCATCAATGAAAGCAATTGAAATTTTTCTAAATATAGTATTTATAAGTAACAATAGATGTACTGATACGAATAAAATATAACCCACTTCAATTGAGTTTATAAAAGAAATTTTACAAAATGGTGTACTTCGTAGTAAAACAATAAGTTTTTTTTTAAATTATTTAAATTTTTCTTAAAAGTTATGGTATGTATATTTAATCAAATGAGTTGTAACCAAAACCTTCTATTTACTCAAACAACGGCATATTTACAAAAAGTAGTTCAATCAAGAAAAAAATAACTATTTCCCACAACGGAAAATATAATTAATTCCTACAATAAACAACATAACTACTTCTCAAGAATCGATTATTTAAGTCTCACGCCTTGTTAAAATCATTAAGTTGGTAATCCAGTAAGGAACAGCTTCCAACAAAAATGCTTAATTCCAAACTCGATTACCTTTTTTGAAATTTTTTGCTGGGTACCTTCACATTTATATTATGTATGTATACACACATACATGTGCGGAATGTCAATTTTTTATATACGAGAATTCGAATTCGAATATTTAAAATGATATCCGCGAATACAAATATCTCACAACGTTTTAAATTAACTTTGCTTTATTTTAATTTACATTGTAAATTTTACAAAAACAAGAGCATACATACGAATTTTTCTGAAGTCAGACTTGTCGTACCGAATTCGTTAAGACATTTCGGTAGTTGCTCTGAACAATTTGTTTTAAACATTAAGGGTCTTATGCAAAAAAACTTAATAAGGCTTTGCAAAGCAATGTTAAGTAAAGTTGTATTCTAAAAAAATTATTGTATAAAAATTCTAAAGTATGCACCCACGTTTATTAAGAATGCTTTAAGTTGATATTTCCAAAATGTGTATTTTGTACCTCAAATATTTTTACTAATATAGCACATACTGTTTCATTTTACATCTGAAAATGAAGCTAGAAGTGCCTGCTCTTATCTTAAATTTATTATTTCTGTCATGTAATGGGAAGCATCACCAAATTATCCAACTGATTCGAAATACATAGCAAAATCCATAAAAAAATATTAAAATAAATACAATTATACAAAAATGTTTTAGTGATGTACATACAATCAAAACAAATCGAAAAAAGCTGGATATTCAAATACTCGTTTCATTCAAATAAAACAAATTGTGATAATTTGTCACATTTTTTTACTTTTACTTCATGGTTGTGTTTATTTGTTTTCCTGCTATGTCAGAAGCTCATATTTTTTAAATTAGGTTGCTTTACTTCAAGATAATAAAAATTTATTTAATAAAATAAAAAAATATTTGAATACCCGAATGAAATTGTATACAATATTGTACATCATAAGCTGTGAATTGGTTGTTGAACACGGTGGTGTTACCAGTATTTATTATTAAATCACAAAATCTTTAAAGTTGTCTTTTGCATATGATTTTAAAACTTTGATTTTTGAGTACCTAAGTAAAAGTCTGTGAACATTTTTTTAAATGAATATGTATATGTTGATCAAAAAAAAAAAGGATTGTAACAAATATTAAAAAACGTGAGTATGTGCAAATTATTTCAACAATAGCAGCAACATAACGGTGAAGCGGTACTCTGCTATAAAGGTAGAATTAGTAAAATCGTATCATTCTACTTTACAGCTTGCCGTATCGTTCAAATTTGTGCACAAGTTATAGAAAATGTAACAGTTTGCATAGCACATTTTCTTTGTCTGGCATTAAATGCGGCGTTTTTGATATTCGCTACAGAAAAATCTGTTTTCTGCAGATTCCTACGTCAGCAGTGCTACCACCACATATTTTATAACTAGTAACATGCATTGCATATGGTACGGTTTTTGTCAGCTGACACGCGACATCACGATACGATTTTACTAATTCTACCTTAAAAGCAAAAAAAATCGTACCTACATGTCGCTACGAATTCGAATCGACTTATCGTAATGAATTCGTACCGACATATCGTTACGAAGTCGTGTCAACCATTTCATACAAAAATTGTTACGATTTCGGTAATATTTCGGTGCCGAAATCGGAAGATTTTATCGACCAATCGTTACGATTGGTACATATGTACATAGATACATATGTAGTTACATATGCATATGTAAGAACCTATTTTTCAACCCAAAAAAAAAAACATGCAAATTATATTATAAATATACTTTTTCGTGAGCGTGCGTGATCGTGCTAAGTTGTAAACCACTCGTGCGTGATTAAAAATATTTTATTCGTGAGCGTGCGTGATCGTGAAAATGTTCAAAATCATTCGTGCGTGAAAGTGCGTGAGTAAAATATTTTTCCGCGTGCGCGTGCGTATCGTGAGTCAGAAAACACTCACGTGCACATCTCTAGTAAATACGTCATGATTTTTAAATGTATTCACGTCGCATGGATTATACTAAACTAATAATAAATGCTGTCGTACTATAAGCGAAGCACGATGGATGTATTGGTGTACGTGGATATCAGTGTTAACAAGCGATGTCGCAAGACAGCTTGTTTGTAACAAACACTCAAAAGAAGTACTGTTGATTAGTGTATGCCTGTTATTTTTCATATTGTACTTTTGAGTGTGTGTGTAATATGTAGATGGTAAGCTATTATGTGATTAACCGCATACAACTAATGTTAATGCATGTGTGTGCCTTGCATTTGCGCAGAAAAATATAAAATCATACACACATACATGCATGACGTTTGGACACGCGCTCATTCGTAGAAAGAAGCAAGTATCAAAAATTCTTCCGTCACGAAGTGTTTTCTTCTTTACTCTTATACAGCGTGACCGTTTGAGCGACTAAAGTGGCAATTTGCCACTTTTTCGACTGCGTTTCCCCTTTTTCAACTGCCTTGCCACTTTTTGACCCCCTTTATTTAGGGTGAGTTATATGGAAATACATTAAAAATAAAAAGTTTAGTGCAGTTTTATCGCTTTTTTTTTAATTTTGCCCCCTTTTTTTGATAAATCCCCTATTTAGTGCCACTTTTTGAAAAATGTCATCGGTCATCCTGCTCTTATACCTACAATACTCAAACAAATTTCTTGCAAACAGTGTTGTTAACGTTGGTTTTATAAGATTTCGCTGTAGTAAAGCATTTGAAAAATCCCTCATGTCTTGAAAGTTCTTATAAGATGTCTTATGCAGGAGACTAATCTATACACAGTCGAATATTTATAACAACAACAACAACAACAACAAACATCACATTACAAAAAAATCAAAAATGTATTCAAAGATTGAGTTAAACACTTTTTTGTATGTACATATATACATACATACATACTTACATACATACATAAAATCAATTTATTTAATTTTATTAAAAATTATTCAGTATTTTTAATTTCAAATAATAGAAAAATATGTTTGTTTATGTATACATTTAACGTCATTTTAGCAATAAGAAACTATTGACTTATTCCATGTAAAACCAACCATAAAATCTAGATTTTGGGACCGACCTGTTCCAAATCTAACCAAACTCGATATGGTAGTTAACTTTGGACAACTAACATTTCACCAAAAAAAATTTTATAATATTGCCAGTGATTCCCAAATTATGATGCATACAATGTACGAAAAAATACAAAAATTTCTTAAAACTGCCTTCATATAAATTGTTGTAAGTTTTTTAATATCTAGGCTAGCCGAATGATTTATGCCTTGTTTCAAAGGTATTATAATAGTGCTTCAACGGCCATAAAAATAAAAAAGGTTATCACAATTGTAGATGTTCTTTTTTTTGCAATCCACGATTCATTGTAACTAAAGAAATTGTACTTTTAAAATTTAAAAAAAAATATATGTATATTATTGTTTACCACCTTCGCTATTTTATCACTAAATTTCTATATGGTACTCTGAGATATAAATAAAACTTTCAGCAAAGAAAGAAAAATAAATAAATTTTGTATATATCGAGTTTGGTTGGATTCAGAAGGGGTCGGGCGCAATCACTCGTTGGTTTTATATGGAATAAGTCTATTGCAACGTGGAAGAAGTAGAAAAAAGTTTAGCTTTATTTTATGGCTTAAAATTTAAATTTTTAGCTTATTTTAGCTCTTTTTGAAACGTGATTTAGCTTAATTTTTTTTTTAAATCTGGTCACAATGCTTATCGATTCATTTGATATAAACTCGTTTGGGGCATTATTGGATTCCCATCAAACTTTAATGTTTAAACGCATAAGTTGATCACGTTTTTACCTTTATTACTTTATTTAAGTCTAAAATACGTAAAAAATTGTCCTTACACTTGGCTTTATATAAAAGCGGTCTGAAACGAGAAAATTGTGTTGCTAAAGCTACGGTCACACTTGCCAAATATTTGCCCAAAAAAATCGTAACCAGTAAATGCTAATGAAAATTTTTTTAATTCAGACAAAAGTTTGTCAAGTAAAATAGTATCCAATAATGTTGGATTCGATAATATTGTCTATTAGTTGTGTTCGAAATTGTTTAATTTGATAAACAAGTGTCTGGATCAAAATTTTTTTTCATTAGTGTTTGTTGGTTACGTTTTTTTTTTGGCCAAATATTTGAAAAGTGTAACCGTACCTTAATAGAGCTGCCGATTTAGGTTACATATTTATAACCTACTTGCAAATTACTTTTTTTTTAATTTTGTAACTTTGTTGTTAATATTGCGTTTGCTGCGAAAGAATGTTTCCACTGCACTGTTTAATAAAATCAAATTTTGAAAGTCTTGATTTAAAAAAAAATTAACTACTTCTCCCATCGAGTTCAAAATCTAATCAGCAAGTCAAAAAGGCTTGGCAATTGCTGCTTATTTGAATACATAATTTAATTTTTGTTTCTTCGTTGACGAAAAAAATTAAATTTTTTATAATAACTTAAAAAGGTTTCGTCAAATTAATTTTAAAATTCACTGATTCTCACAAAATCAAAATGTGCATCGGATGCTTCAAATTTGAAGTTTTAACGATAAAATGCAAGGTCAACCGATTTCGGTATTTTTTATATACAATTTTTTTTTTATAAAACAAAAAATTTTAATTTATTGCTTTTTTGCTTAAATTACGCGTTTTTTCTGGTTTCAGTGCTTTTTGAAATTTAAAAGTTGACAACCCTGATGACAGACTATTTTTTTATGTCAACCTATACGAAAGCTGAATTTTTGTAACAAAGTTTGAGTTGATTAAGAGAAATAAGCAACTGTCTATGATTAAATTTGTTGGAAGTTTGTTTCGGAAGATTGGAGTCCAACAGAAGATCTTGTTAGGAAATGTATAGCCACATTTCCAAAAAATTGAAACCTCAGAAAATTTTTCATATATTATTTATTTAAAGTACAACAATTTCTGATTGTATTATACATACATATCGTTACCTTTATATTTAAAGACCCTAACTCAATTGTTTTTAAATCGAGTTTCTTATATATTTCGATAGAACAATTATGTTCGAAAAAATGCAGAAATTTCCATTTGAAAAAAAATGAGTTAGGGCCTTTCTATATTAAGGTAACGATATGTATGTACTACATGCTATTGTTTCGATTAAGCAACGTCTATATTGGTTTCTTTCCTGCTAAAGAAAATCATCAGTAGATTTCAACCCGAACATTTTTGAAATGAGCTAAAAAAAAAACTTCATATGGCACACTAAATAATAAACAGTAAAATAAATATGCGTGATGCTTTTTTTCTGACGGAGTTTTTTTTAATTTGGAAATATTTTCGTCAAATAAATATACTTCGGTATTTCTCATAGTACATATAAGATATTCATGAATTGTTAACTAGTTGTTTATCTATAAATTGTTTATGTTTTTGTTATGTTTTTTAATTATTACTTGTAAATAAAATATAATCTATGAAAAAATTAACAAAACTAACTCAAAATCGTGTTTTTAGTTTGAATTTTTGTTTCTAAAATAGTTGTGCCTTCTTTGAAAAAAATCCCCTTTTTTGTGCCACTTTTATTTCTTAAGTCCCCTTTTTGTGCTACTTTTCGAAATTTCTCAACGGTCACACTGCTTATAACACCCCTTTTTTTTGGTCGGGAGTTAAAAATACAATGCATAAAAAATATTTAACATTATTAAACTTCACTCACTGGGATTGTCACTCGTTTTTCACGTAAGTTCTTTTTACGCTTTTTAGATCTCAAAATTACGCTCTTTAGTGCTTTAAATTTAATTTAAAATTTTAATGTGTCTTTCGAGCCAAAAAAGTTGGCATCACTGGGTAGCCCTGCTATAAGAAGAGAAAAATATATTACGCTCAAAAACGAAGCTTCAACACAAACATAAGTGTGAATGTATATGTGTGGGGATCAATATTATAATAGTTTATTCGACTTTTTTTGTTAATTATATATAAATTTTATTAAAGCTATAGGTCTTTTTGTAATCAATTTGCAATTTTATTTAATTTATCCGATATTTCGCTTCAACTTTGTGTAGCTTCTTCAGGAAATTAAATTGTTCTAAATTTACTAATACATATGTAGATATATATGTAAATTGAAAAATATTTGTCAAAATTGAAAAAATACAAAAATTAAAAAAAAAATAAAAATTTGGTTTTGCAGTGCTTATTTTACAAAATTATTTTTAGCTGCCGAGTTAATGTAAGAAATAGTTTTGTAAAACATACAAGTGTGTACTAACATGTGAACATTTCGAAACTAGCTTTGCTTAAAAATGCTGTCAGCTTTAAATTTAATAGACGAAAGATATAGGAGAGTGGATTCCAAAAAAGTAATATTTATGTATGTTGAAGTATAAAATACATTCACCCAAAAAATAGGATATATGGCGCCAAGACAAACGAATAGAATTGAAGTAAAGAGCTCACGGGGTTTTGGTTCGTAGAGCTGCAAATTGATAGTGGCTCCATTCGATAGTTTCGATAGTATTTTTTGATGCTATCGATACTATGGATAGTTTTTGATTCTTAGAAGCACCCCTTTTACACACGGAAAGTTTACTTTGCAAAGTCTTAATTCAGCTGTGTGAAAGACAGAATGATAAATACTATCTCTTTCTGTCTTTCTACTTGCTGAATTAAGGCTTTGCAAAGTAATGTTTACGTGTCTGCTGACCAGAGAATCGCCAGAGTGCCGAACATCAATCGGCTTTTTGTACAAATGAATGCACATACGCTTATACATTTCTCTCGGTTTTCTCTCTGTGGGCAGCATTGCTATAATGGCTATTTTTTTGTGTATTTTTCTAATATAAAATCTTGAATTTTTTAATCATTCCATAAAGTAAAAAGAAAGTTTATTTTTTAAAAAATTTTAGTTCCAATGTTTTTAATACACATATTCGACAAACATATATACACAGTTCTGTAAAAAAAATAAACGAAAGAGCAAACAGATAGATAGATGGATCAATAAAAAATAAATTAAAAAGTAATAAAATAAAAAAAATCTTTCATCATTACTTAACCCGCCAATGGTGACCTACTGGTCTGTGAGACCGGTTGTGTTAATAAATTCGTATAACTTTCTTCTCCGTTATTCTTTTTTGTTGCAATTTCGAGTAGCTGCCGCATTGCACGTCCCCCACCATCAGTTCACAACGAAACTGCTTAGTGAGCACAATTTCTGTATTTTTTTTACTAACCTGGTGTGTGAGACCGTGTGTCACCGTGTATGTGAATAAAATAACCAAGTATAAATTTTTCATCATTTTTTTAATATATTTTTTTTATTTATTTTGTAAAAGTTCCTAATGTCGAAAGATTAAAAAACATTATCTTCCTTTATAAATATGTGATTTTTTTATTTTTTTCTTAATTTTGAAAAATGTATTACTAAAATTGCTGTTGTTTTTAATGCTCTAATAAAACAATTTTTTTAATGTTAATATTGAAATAAAAGAGCTTAAATTGGTTAAACATCTTTGCTTTATTCTCAAAGAGCATAAATTAAAAAAAAAAACGAAATATTAATAACAAATTTGGAAAAATCTTCAGTTGAAAATTCCGGTGCGTGAGACCGGCGTCACCATTGATCAAAGTCAAATTTGCGTCACCATTGGCGGGTTAAGCTATTGCAGTTAGTTAAAAAGTATTCGTTTAACAGAAGGAGAATCAAACTATTTAGCCACAGAATACACAGAAGTGAAGACTGACAGGTAAAAAAAGCTCCAATCAGGTTTTTGTTAAAATTCGTGGAAAAAAGAGAAAAGCATAGTGTATTTGATACTCTAGTGTATTACTACTTACCAGTTAACACAGCTAATACAAATTTATTGCACTAGAAAGACGTAGCAAAACAAAAACGACGACAAATTTTGAGGGAAAACGAGACAAACATAAAAATACCCGTATCTTCCGTCTCGTGACACTTCTGTATGTTTTGTGATTTAGCGTCACCTTTTATTTAAAAGTAAAGAGCGGAGACAGTCCAGTAGTCGTCAAATTTAGCCGCCGTCAAGTTTCTTCATGTATCAAAGCCGTTGGTACTAGGGATGCCAATACCGAAATCCCGAATACCGAAAACCTGGGATTATTCTAAAAAACTAAATCCCGGGATTTTGGTAACATTAAAAATCTGAAATTTTTTTTATTAAATGCAACTATGTTTACGTTTGCAAATAAACATGAGTTTCCCAGTTAAAAATAATTTTGAATATTTGAAATTTAATCATAGTAGCCATGAATCAAATTCTTTTTACTGGTTATAAAAAGAAGTCGTAGGCGAAAAAATTATTAGTAATGAATTTTGTACCACACAAAACAAATTCGGAAGCTCGGTTTGGTGTTTTTTTTTAGTGGATTATAATGGAACTACGCACGCAAAAATCAAATTTTGCAAAAAGGTATTAAAAACTTATGGAGGTTCTAGGTTCAAAGGTCTTTTGACACATATTAATGTAAGTATACTTTGTCAGATAAATATTTGAAATAAAATGTTTTAAATAGTTTTATAGACCCATGATATTCAGCTAGAAAAACGACATGAGAAGGTTGCACCTCAACCAAAAATACTAAAAATTACTAACTTCCTTAGCCCACAAAAAGAGGTGTCGCTTGGCGCTATCAAATAAAACCCAAGGAAATAACGGCCAAATAGGAAAATGAAATAAAGCCCAACAAAATTTAGGAATTTCTAATTGGGCTTTATTTCATTTATATTGGGTGTTATTTCATAAATTTGCTCTTTGCCTCAATTAATTTTTTTGGGTTTTATTTTATTAGGCCTTATTTCATTTCTTATTTGGGCGTTATTTCCTTGGCCCTTATTTCATAGCGGAATTACAATACCAAACGAACGTTGACGAACGTTGTTTTTCGTCAGCAGCTTATGTTTGCACTAAAATAAGATCTCGATTGTCGGCTGCCACCCTAGATGCATTAATTTTTTTAAGAAGTTTCTTAAGAGATACGACTTAATATGCAAATATTACTTCCATATTACTTTAAATTATTCCTACCAATAATACATTAAAAATGTTTTATTTGGTTCTGTAATGAATTTAACTTTTTTTTCATGAATTAAGAATTTTTTTAATACTTATACTTAAATTAATAATAAATTATAATTCTAAAAGCTAATAAATGAGATTATCTAATATATTTTAGTTTATAAAATCCCGAAAAATCCCGATCCGTCCCGGGATCCCGTTTTTTTAAATTCAAAATCCCGAATCCCGGGTTTTAAAAAACCTAGTCCCTTTTGGCATCCCTAGTTGGTACATAATAATTGTATTTTTATGCAATTTGCACCTAGTAGATAAAAACTGACATCTTATGTTGAAACAAATCAAAACTAATTTAATTTGTTTTCACATTTATATATGTAATGATAACCATTACCAAACCAGGTGGCGAAATTTGAATGTTGCATTTTTGATGTGTAAACATCTATACGCTAGGGGGTAAAAATCTTTTGACTTTGATCTCTTTGCTGAGATTTCTTTGTATTGTCAAATCGGTGTGAGCTATGTATGAGTGTATTAGAGTTTGAAAGAAGCAATACCAAGCAGAGAAACAAGTCGACCGGCTCGAAGCCGACGGTGCGCCGCCGCCGATTATTTTTCTGTATATATCCGTACACCAAAGGTGAAAATGAACCGTAAGAGCTTCGGACTTGAAATTTGGACACAATGTGTAGACATTTGGCCACTACAACAACAAATACATGAGAGTTAAAAACTAAAGGGTATTCCAAAACGAGCAACGAAAAATGTTAAAATCCCATGTAATATACATACAATTGTATGTACATATAGTTAGTGTATTTTTATACAGACTACAACAATTAACACTAAATTTAAAAAATTTAAATCAATGGGTGTTCCATCAGTTAATGCAATTTTGACTTTGTAATTTTGACAACTTGCTGTATCTTGGAAACCGTAAGAGTAAAACTCTTGAAATTTTCAAAAACGGTAAAACTAAAAAATCAAAAAATATAAAATCGCCAAATATAAAAAAATCGCAAAAACGAAAAAAGCACCAAATTAAAAAAAATCTCTAGGACTAAAATAAATCGCGAAAAACCGCAAAAATCGCCAAAATTAAAAAAATCCTTAAACAAAAAAATCGCCAATATGAAAAAATCGCCAAAATTAAAAAATCGCCTAAATAAAAAAACCCCAAAAGCAGAAAAAATCGCCAAAATGAAAAAACCAAAAAAACAGAAAAAATCGCCAAAATGAAAAAATCGCCAAAATGAAAAAAACCGCCAAAATGAAAAAAAAAATTCCGAAAATAAAAAAAAAACCCAAAAAAAAAAACGCCAAAACGAGAAAAAAGCGATAATACTGAAAAAAATTCGTTTAAACTGAAAAAACTTAAAAAATTAAGAAAGCTAAATCAAAACAAAAAAAAGATCAAAACCGAATGTGCGCGAGTCAAAGTCGCACTTTACTGAATTTATTTTAATTGCAATGCGTACTCAACAACAAGAACAGCAACAACTAAACGATGAACAACAGGAATTAAAAATTAAAAAGTAAAAGTAAAGGCATTTACCATAGATGAGCACTGTAGTACCACTAAAGTTTCATTAAAAACAAAAAAAAATTTACTGATTACTAAAATTTTTTTCTACAATTTTTATAAATTGCCTCAATGATTTGTTATATGATGAGGTGCATTGAATTTTCAGTAATCAGTAATGCCCGTATTCATAATGAAATTCTACCAAGTGGCTAAATGTTTTTCATACAAAAGTTTCTAAATTTGAATGAAAAAACTTTGCCACTTGCTACGGCCCTACGATTTTACTAGTAATGCAAATTAAATCTCATTAGCAGTAAAAATTTACTGAATTTTTTTAGTAATCAGTAAATTTACTGCTTACAGCAATTTTGAATGCAGTACATATACATATACTGCAGTGTGCCCATTTACTAACCAAATAAGTTTAATAAAACAAACAAAAACCAACAAATTCATATGTATTTACAATATTGAAAGTTTTGATACTTTTAATTAATTAATTTAAAAAAAAGATACTAAAAGCATAAGTACTTCCAACTTAAAAAAAAATTTCATTACTAGATGTTTACACATCTCCTCTGTGATCGGACTCACATTGCTTTTTTTTATTACACAGTCGCCATCATTCCGTTTTTATTGGCTTTGATTTTTCTCTTTTAGTAGAGTGTTTTTGTCGATAGTATCGCTATCGAAAAAAATATATCGATAGTCCACTCAAAATAAAACCATCGATACTATCGATAGTACCATCGATAGTTTTGCAGCTCTATTGGTTCGACATGTTAGAATTTTGTAAAAATATCTTGACGTTGGCAGCATACGACAGTCAAATTTATTAAACTTAAGTATGCATACACGAAAATATGTATTGAACCACATACAATAATGCAACTGTATATGTTATGAAATATGCAATAAGCTTTTTGTTTTGATTCAATAATATTTTTTAATAAAAAAGCGTTTAAAAGGATGTGCAACTCTTATTTTCTCAGCCGACTTTTTTGTGTGACTTTATTTTTATAAAACGACCTTTTGTGCGACCTTTCAAAAATTCCCAGCGGTAACCTTGATTGTGCGGATGAAAATCACATACATGCTTATGCTCTTTCATTTAGTCGCCACTGAGAGCAAGCGACGAATTAACAGCCATCCCTAAACAAGGACGGAAAGCGGAACGTTTTTTTCCGCCGAGCTTTAACGCTGAAATGCCTTACCTAAACAAAAGCGGCAACGTTTTGTCAAAACGATAAAAACAGGGTTATGAAACAAATAAATAAAACAACCCTGATTATTTTAACAGCCGGACGGACGACATTGTTGTTTGTGATTTTGTTATTAATATTTGGTTACATAAACTTTGTTATTTAAATTAAAATAAAATAATAAATAATTTTGAAAAAATTAGTTATTTAGAAGATTTGGAAAACTTGCTTGTGTTAAGGATGATGGTCAGCGTTGCTATATTTTTTTTCTCAAAAACCTTCAAGTCGAACAAAAAATCTCTTTCTCATTAAAAATCTTTTTTAGTGATTTTACTCAAAATTGTTTTGAGTTTTTTTTTATATTAATATGCATTGATTTTACTGAACTTAAATTCAGGAAAAATTTATTTTGTTTCAAGTGAACTAACCCTACAAGAATAGTATCAGTCAATTGACCGGTCCTTTGATCTAAAGTCATGCAGGATATATTCATCATTGCGTAAAACAAAGTTTCTATAACATTATTAAGGGCCAAATGAAAAATGTGATAGAGTTAAAAAATAAATTATTGAGGGTACGACAACGTTTGCCGGGTTCAGCTAGTATATATGTATATATAAATATAATTTTATTTTTTGTTATTTTAAAAAGTGCATTCAAAATACACAAGTAAATAAAATATTTAAAATTAAAGATATAAATAAGCAAAAACAGATTAACCTAGGAGGTATCTAGCCCTCTTCACACATTTTCACGGCCAACGAATCTTGCTTTTAACAAATATCTACAACTTTGAAAAGAAATATGTACATATTAAATTAAATTTTGTGAATTTCCTTTATTCACTATTGTTTTTACTTATCTTTTTCAACACTTATAAATTTTAATTTTCACAGACAGAATGACGACCCTTTTCACAATGTACAATTTAAAGCTAACAGGGACTTTAACGGCAAGTTTTATATGAAGAACTGTCAGTTAAAGTTCACGTTAACACTAAATAATATACTAAATAATATACACTAAATAATAAGAGTTCCAAATATCATATCCATAAAAATCTAATTTTTAACAAAGAAATCTTTTAGTCTTTTTAACATCCCGAAAAACTTCGAAAATAAGATAAATCTTCACATATGGTAACGCTGATGATGGCAAACAAAAGGCAATTGGTTTCTTTTGCAACTAACTTCATTGTGAAACGCGATGTCAAAATCGGATTTTCCAATAGCAAAGCGTTGCCGTCGCGTTGCCGCCGCGTTATTTCGGTATACTCCATACAAAATGTATGGACATGAGAACTTTTGACAGCTATTTTCATATAACACATCCTAAAAAAGGGGACAAAAAGTGGCAAGGCAGTCGAAAAAGTGCCACTTTAGTCGGTCAAACGGTCACGCTGCGCATGCATTAATTTTTTCCTGGTTTTTTGTTTAGTTTTTTTGAGCACACGGAACAAAATTAAAGTTCAAATTTAATAAATTTCTGCAGACAAAAAATTTATAATATAATTGTGGAAGCTGGGAAATATTTCGTGATTAAAAATGCTTTTGGCAATATGCAATGCATTTTATGTCATGGAATATTTCAAAATAATAGGGAGAATAGTTTAAAAAGGTATTTTAATAGTTTTCACCGCGCTGTGAATAAATTTAATTTGGAACTTATACGCTTCATTGTTGAATGGATTATTACATTTTTACTTAAGTTTTTATTAAATTGCTTATTTACAAAAAAAAAAAAAAAAATCAAACAACTAATAATCAGATTATGTATTGTAAATTACAAAACTTTTCTTGAAGTGCAAGTTTATTTTACTCTCATTTTTCTCACCAATACAAACATATTTTATTTGGTGGGACACTGAATTTTAGGTTGTAATTAAGGCGAATTGATATAAGGTGGTCTTAATTTGCAACTCTGCGTATTCGCCTTGTATATTTGTTAGTGTAAAATTTCCTGCTGTCAAAATATTTCTTAACGTTTGGGTTCATTTGACAGCCGGGAATTTATGTCAGCTGGCGAATTAAGATCACCTTATGTGAATTCGCCTTGGTTGTAATAATTATGAAAAGAAAAAGGTAATTTAATGGGAATTGTTACAGCATCTGTATACCTCATACATCACATACACATACACGTACATACATACATATGTACATAATTACATATTTTGCACTGAAACTCACGAATCAAACTGGGAACACAACTGGGATGAACAACGAATTTTTTGTGCGAACTTTCGTCATGGAAAATAGCACGCATTTGTTTATATGAAAATTAACACAACACCACCGTCGAACGAAATCCGTCGTGAAAATCGAAATCTACGATATATTTGTGTATTTATTTCTACCAGAATTTCTTACGCCTATGAACGACAAAAACAATTTTATATCTCTCTTTGCACAAACAACAACCAATTATCCAATTATCAATCATAAGATCCGCTACTTCTTCGTCGTTGGTGTGCCGTGGACAAGATTTGTCGTTCGTTCCAGTTGTCTTCCTAGCATTAGCCGAAAACTATTTTTTTATTATCGGCCTGGCACACGATGTTGACAAGAAATTATCTGTCGCTTAGTTATATTGAAAACAAAAACAAAATAAGAAAATTTGAGTTAATTTTAATTATTATTCGAACTCCATTTGTTTCTATATTTGTGATTTGAACGGGCAAATTAACTAACATGTGCATAATTAGTAAAGAACAAACGACAATGGTAAGACTGTTGTAAATATAGAGATGGTAAAATTGAGCTTACAATACAAAAAAAGCTTTCAGCAAATTGAAATACGATGAATCAAAACAATTCACATATTCCATTTGCAATAATGCTAAGTATATAAAGCAGAAATCTACATCAACTGACACCACACACAGTGGACCAAACACAAAAGAACGCTGATGATGAAGGTTTAGTGGCCTTCGAAAACGGGTGGCTGTTCCGTTCAACTATGTGTTGTTAGTCAGAATATTTACAACAGACTTTGTTGTTATTTGTTCATTAATAATTATCACATGTAATTTAGCTTAAAAAGCAATACGAACCTTAGCCCGTTCAAATCACAAATATATAAGAAAATTTGTTTTTGTTTTCAATATAAGTAAGCGATAGATAGTTTCTTGTTGACATCGTGGGCCAGGCCGTATAATTTTTTATTTTAATTGAAATTTATTCAATAATTTTGTATGGAATATATACAATGACAGGAAAATAAATGGGGAAAATATTAAAAACTAAAACAAAACAACAGTTTTTATTTTATATTTCAAATTTTTTTTTTCGTAAAATTCACGAAACTTGTTTAAATTTAAGAATAATTTTTTATTGTAAACAAAATGTTAACAAAACTTGTTTATTTTACGAAATTTCCAATTTTATAAAAATGTTTTATTTTATACTAAATTCAATAAAATAAACGAAAAATATGGTACTACATATATACGAAAATAATTGTACGAAATAATTTTTGTAACTTAACGAAATTCGTAAAATTACAAAATATGTTTTCCTGCATAAGCCACAAATATTTTCGTAAAATGTACAACATTTTCTTTCTATATTTATGATTTGAATAGGCTAAAGTTCGTATCGCCTTTTAAGTCAAATTACATGAGATAATTATTAATGAACAAATAACACCAAAGTTAGTTGCCTTATATTGACAATTTTCTTTTGAAACCCCTACGAAAAGTCACACACATTTACATTAAGCCTTTTTTATTCATGCCTTTTTGGCATTTATATACATTTTTAATGCTGAGAATACGAAAGAGGCAAATAGAAATGTCATAAATCCCCTCGAATTTTCATTTTGTGCCTTTTGTTCTACACCGCAAGCTTCTCACCCCCTCTCACCAATAAACTAAAAAAGAAAAGGCATAGTGTAAATTGCATCTTATATTCTGACAACACATAGTTGAACGGAACAGCTAGCCGTTTTCGAAGGCCATTAAACCTTCATCATCAGCGTTCTTTTGTGTTTAGTCCACTGTGTGTGGTATCGAAAACGGCTAGCTGTTCCGTTCAACTTTGTGTTTTCAGAATATTTACAACTAGCTTTGGTGTTATTTGTTCATTAATAATTATCACATATAATTTGGCTTAAAAAGCGACGAACTTTAGCCTATTCAAATCATAAATATAAAAACAAATGAAGTTCGAAAAATAATAATTAAATTAAAAATAAAATATGTATTTTATTTGTATTTGTAACAATAAAAACATTTTTAAGTGTTCCTTGTTACAGTTAAATGTCGAAATGACATTTACATATGTATAATTTATATTATTCTACAACGAATAGGTCCCTATGGGATAGCTCAGTGGCAAGAAAGTACATACAAAGTATCAATTAACCCCATCCTTATTTTTCCTTTTTGATTATCACTACATACATATGTATTATTTATAACTATCACTAAGTTTATGTCCGACACTGGTCGGGCCTAATAATTATATTTTAGATTTAAGATTTCAATACTTATTGTTAGTTCACATATGAAGAAATAATAAATAAATACATGTATTTAAAAACAAAAACCCCATCCTAGGCCATCCCCATGTAAAAGTGACTGGTCCGCTTCATAGGAAGTTTTAAAACTCGGACTGGTCGCTATCACTTGGGGAACGATTACGTGACTAGTACGGATAATAACAAATACATACATATGTATTGTAAAAATACATGTAAATACTAATAAGTTTGTATAAAGATGACATTATACTTTTCTTCTGTAGAACATTTTAGCAGAATTTTTTTTTTACAGATTTAGCATTCTCTCATCATTATTTTCTGGCAACACCGGGTTTAATGCATTAAAGTTAGCAGCCCCTTTTATTTTTTGTTTTATTTATTTGTTTTTTTAATGGCGGCGGGTGCTGTCAGCACAACTATAATTTTTGCATGCAGTAATTATTAATTCCGATCTTTATAGATTTTAAATGACACCACCGTTATCTTAATGTTACGAAATGCCACGGAGCAGAATCGGTATTACATTTGTAAAAATGGTGCGAAGGCCATTGGCATAACACATGTATCAGTTGGTAAGTTTTCATTGGTTGTCACAAACCACTCACCCACACACTCACACACAATATAACATACTAAGTATTAAATATAGCACAATTACTTATGCCGAGTACACATCTGGCATTTCTTGTATTGTCATTTTCAAAATGTGTGCAATGCCGTTTCCATTATGCAATGCCACACAGCGAAAAATATTGCAAATGACAAACGTTGCCACCAGTACACACTATTGCGATGTTACAAAATGCCATAGTAAGTACTCGGCATTACAAAACTTTACAAATTTAATTTCAAAAAATTAAATTAATATATACATACATAGTTGATATTATACTTAAGCCGGGTTTCCATCTGTGTGCCATGTGCCACACAAGCGTAAAAAGCGCTAATTACTAATGAAAAACAGTTTGATTCAGACACGTATTTAAAGTTAAACATAACTAATAGGCAATTTTATAGAATCTAACAGTTTAAATCAATAAATACAGGGTGGGCCAAAAGAAACCAAGGGGTGTAAAAGTTTAATAACTTTTTTGTTTATTAATTTTTTTTTATTTTTTCTTTCAGATTATATAGACAACACTTGGAGAATTTATAATGAATGAACATAATAAATGAAAATCAGAAAATACGAAATGAATAAATGAAATCAACTTTATTGAAAATTTGATTATGAGTGATGAAGCTCATTTTCATTTGAATGGCTTTGTTAATAAGCAGAACTGTAGGTTCTGGGGTTCTCAAAATCCAAGAGCCATTCATCAACGCCAATTGCACCCCATCAGGTGTACAGTATGGTGTGGGATCACATCTGAAAATGTCATTGGGCCCTACTTCTTCGAGAATGAAGATGGAAGTGATGTAACCGTAAATGGAGAGCGGTATCGGTTTATGATAGAAAATTTTTTACGTCCTGCTCTTGAAAACAGACCTGGTATGTGGTTTCAGCAGGACGGAGCCACTGCCCATACTGCCCGAGACACAATGGCACTTTTAAGTCAAATTTTTGGAGAGCGACTATTTTCTTTGGGGTTTTTTGAAGGAGCGAGTGTATGTGAACAAGCCAGAGACAATCCTTGAACTCAAGGCAAACATTGTTGCAGAAATTCGAACGCTACAGCCACAAGTTTTGAAAGATGTTATGGAAAATGCTCTAAAAAGAGCCCATCAGTGCGAAGCTGAAAACGGTGGTCATTTAAGAGACATCATTTTTCATACATAGTGTAAAAAAATTTCCATTTTGTATATTATATAATCTGAAAGAAAAAATAAAAAAAGTTAATAAACAAAAAAGTTATTAAACTTTTACACCCCTTGGTTTCTTTTGGCAACCCTGTACATGTCTGAATCAAACAGTTTTTCATTAGAAATTAGTGGTTACGTTTTTTGGGCACATGGCGCACAATAAATGCCAGATGTAAACTTAGCCTTACAATAATAGTTATGACTCCTAGAACTTTACTAACAAGGAATTTAAATTAATTTCTTTCATTATTATTTTAATTTTTAACTTTTAGGTACTGCACCACTAGATATAACGGATTTCAAGTGTCATGGCTACGATTATACATATATGGTGTGCAATTTTACCAAGCCACATAATGTATTACTAACCCAATATATTTTAAGTTATACGGCACAATCACCGGTAAGTCTGCTTACATTAATGCCTCCAGCGTATACATGTGTACATAGATAGTCGTATTATAATTAGTTTTGTAATTTATAATATTTGCACTTTGAAGGGATTAAAATATAAATTATTTAGTAGTTTTATTATTAGTTTTATATGAGCACTTACATCCGGGCTTGGCAGTTTGATAAAACTGTGTGACAAAAATTAATTAATTGATTAATTAATTTCCATAAAAAATACTAAAAATTAATAAAGTTGAAATACGTGGGATGTGTTACCAATTTTCTGTTAGCTATAGTCGAGTATAACAACAACCCTGCAATAAATGGAACTGACACAAGGCTAGTCACGTGATCGGTTCCCAAGTGATAGGGATCAGTCCGAGTTCTAACACTACCTATGACGCGGACAATTCACTTTTACATGGAGATAGCCAAGGATGAGGTTAATATTTTGTATGCAACTTGTGACTTGTCACTGAATTATCTTATAGGAACTTATTTGGTATAGAATATGCACAAAACTTCAAACTTCATTAAAAATTTTATATTTTTTTGCAATTTTGCTGTTTTCAAGTTTTCTTTTTTTAACCAAACAATTAAAAATTTTAAGATTTTTTTTCATAGGGCATTAACTAATTTTAATACAAACATTTTGCGTTCTACGAGGTCCTGATTGGTGCAAAAATGACAAAGCTACAGAAAATTTAGTGAATTAACCCACTTTTCGGTTCTATTAAATCAAAAACCTAACATAGCGTCTACAACTGCGATTAACTCTGACATAATATTTGAGAGAACGTCGGCAGAATAACAAAAATAAAATGCAGATATTTCTCTTCATCTCATACAACAGGAACACGTAATTTCAGTTTTCTTATAACCTTTCATTTAATGCAAATTCTCATCGAGTTAACATGTTGTATTTTTGTTTAATTAGTTATTTTATTTTCACTTTTTCACACAAAATTTAATTTATGAATCAATTAAACACATTTAAACATATAAAATCCCAGAAATTTTGTCCAAAACATTGTTTTTCATTTATTTTAATAAACACTCACACATGCATACTAATTTACTTTCAAATACGTGTGTTTTTTGACACTTCATCTCATAGGATTGTTGTTATAGGATTTCTTATAACAACGCTCTTATAAAAAATCTTATAAGATTGAGATAACACTAATTTGAAGTCTACACGTAACATGATTCGCTCTGCGATTGAATTTGACACTCTTATCTTACATATTATGTTAGGTGTAGACCCTATGTAAAGGAAATAAATACGCAGCAAGTTGAGCTTAAAAGGAGTTTTTTTGCACAAAGGTAATAAAAGCCGTCGATTTCAGTGGCGTACGCAGTTAATGTTAAAGAATCATATGAGTCCATGTCTAAATTACTGGGTCTGATAAAGTACGAACAGCATAACTTGAAAATCTGTGCCGATCTAAAAGTTGCTGCCATGGTGACTGGTTTGCTGGTTTTTGAGCAAATGGGACAGCCGAGCGTGTCACGAACACTATGTTCGAAAAGATTGGACGAATAGAATTAATTTTACGCTTGGCCAAGATAATGTCAAACACAAAGCTCTGGTAAAAAAGGAAAATATTATTTTGCCGCCGCTACATATTAAACTTGGCTTAATCAAAAATGTTGTCAAAGCTTTGCTAAAAAGAGGAAACCGTGAAGCATTTGAATACCTGAAAACCTTTTTTCCCAACGTATCAGACGCCAAAATTAAAGAAGGTGTTTTTATAGGACCACAAATTACTAAGCTACTTAGGGCCAATTTCACCAACTTTATTTAAATATCAATTTAAATGTCGATTTTGATTAATTTCTGTATGGAAAATTATTTTTAAATATGAATTGATATTTAAATAAGTGGGTGAAATTGGCCCTTGAAGATTCCAAATTTGATTCGATTTTGTCAGAAGATAAATTAAAAGCATGTGTTTTTAATACAATTTTGTTTTTATTTAGGTTAACATTCATTTTTATGTCTTTCTTAAAAAAGGAGTTAATATATCTTTAAAAATACACCTTCTGCATTCACATTTAAATTTCTTCCCAAATAACCTTGGCGATGAAAGCGACGAGCATGGTGAGCGTTTCCACCAACAAATACAAGAAATGGAACGTCGGTATCAAGGGGCGTATGATGAGGCGATGTTGGGCGACTATTGTTGGTTCCTTGTGCGAGAGGTAGAAAATAATTACAACAGACAAAGCACCTCAACAGTTTTAAGCCATTTTTAATTTAATTGTTAAATATTTCTATATTTACTTGTTTTTTTTTTATTTGATAAAAGTGGGATAATTCAATTAATCTTCTGTAACTTTGTCATTTTTGCACCGATCTGTATTCTATTGAGTACATAATGTTACTATTAAAATAATCTAACGTGATAAGTGACAAAACTTAGCAAAAACTAGCTATTTAGTGTAAAAAACTAAGTTGAAATAACCAAAATTGCAGAAAATCATTAAATTTTTTGTGAAATTTGAACTTTGTTCCACTGTAGTTCAGTCATTTCTTGATTTTTACAAGCAATCCATTATTGTTTTAACAATTTTATTTTCTTTCAAGTAGAAAATAAATAAAAAAATTATTTAATACTTAAGCTATGTAAAGACGATTGTCAGATCTTACAATATTGTCATATCTGGCAATGTGCTGACAACGTACTGGCAATCGAAAATTGCCAGCACAATATTTCTTGTTAGTTCACACGGTTGTCAGAAAATCTTGCAATTTATTGTCAGACGGTTGTATGACAATAAATTCATCTGACAAAATTGTCAGTAGAAAAATTGTCAGTTCACACGGTTGTCATATGCACAAATTGTTAGATCTGTTGTTATGCGTTGCCAGAGTTAAAGCATTTGTTAGAAATTGTTAAATATTTATCGTTTGTGTTTGTGTTAAATGTAAAAAGTGAAAATGTAAATTATTATGGACCATGAAGAAGCAATTGCAATGATTTTGTCTGCATATATTTTATTTTAAATATTTTCTTTAAAATCAAGCGTGTGCAGTGTTGCCCATAGAAAGAATTCTCTTACAATGACGCCATTGTCAGATGCTTAAACTTCGCACATCTGACAATATTAAAATGTCTGACAAATATATGGCAATAATTTTACAATGTGTTCACACGATTGTAAGATGTCTGACAATTTGTTGTCAGCTCCTAGTCTTGCAATGGACTGACAATACTTTTTCTTGCAACGACGTCTGACAAAAATTGTCAGTTCACACGGTTGTAAGAAATTTTGAGCACATTTTACTGACAATATTGTAAGATCTGACAACCGTCTGTACATAGCTTTACCAAGATTCTTTTATTAAAGTGATATCATCTTTTTAAAAAAACCCAAATAACGGTAATTTTGCAATATCTTGAAATCTGTTCTATTTTTGACCATTCTGAATTCGGATTCGGATTTGGTGAAAAATTCTACATTCATGTGTCAAATTCATTTGGTCACGACTTTGTTGAAATTTTGTTTCACAGTGTTATCAATAGGGAGAAGATACTCCAGCCTCTATTTCGCGTTGAACTGAAGCCGAATGATATACAGTTGAAAAAAAAAACGAGAAACATCCAATTTATAGCCTAAAATACCTCTTGTACCGAAAAATCACAGCCACATAAGCGTTCAGGTCCCGTGCAGTACCATAAATGCCAAGAATATGGCCATACAAAAACTTACTGCAATTTACCTACTGTTTGTGCTGTGTGCGGAGAATTACACGGCACTGCTAGTTGCAATAAGCCAAAAAATCAAAGTGATAAAAAATGTAGTAACTGTGGAGTTAATCACACCACTAACTACATCCCAGCAAAAAATCTCAAAAAAGGTAATCGAGTTTGGAATTAAGCATTTTTTTGTGGAAGCTGTTCCTTACTGGATTACCAACTTAATGATTTTAACAAGGCGTGAGACTAAAATAATCGATTCTTGAGAAGTACTTATCTTTTTTTATTTGGAAACTTGCTCACGTAATCTATTTAATCTAAAAAAATCATTCTCTTCATTTAGCAACTTGTACATAATTTTTTTGCATTTTAGATAATGAGATTTGTAAGCGAGTAATGAAATTTGGCAATCAGAAAAGTAAGTCATTATATGGCAAGTAGTTCTGATGGTAATGTGTAATTTTTTGCTGGGATAAGATGTCCTGTATATTCTTTCGTTAACCCTGCACACATAACCCTCGAACGTATCCTTCTAAACCTAACCATTCGTCGTTTCGACGAGCACGTTTTGGGGCGTATAATATCGGTTCTAAACATATATATTTTTGTACTTGCAATACATACATACCTTTAGCAAGTACTTTGTTAATAAATACAACTATATATTTCTATTCTGTTACAAGGATATTTATTATAATCCATTTTTCCAAAAAGCACTTTTTTTTTGAGATCACATTGTTATAAAATTTATATAAATAAACAAAACAAAAAAGGCTTTTTCTCTTTGGCAAAACTTAACTATAACACTATTGTCATTTAAAAAAATATATAAAATTAATTTTTTGAAGCGCATTGTGTGCAGAAATCAACTTTATGCTCACCAACACTCGTCGAAGCGACGAACAAGTTTATCATATCTCAATAATTACGTGCTTACGCGCCGAGTTTGGTTGTCTCCTGCAAAAGCTCAGCGAAGACTAAGTTGGCAAGAAATTTAGCGGCGATCGGTGCACGTGTTAAAAAGAAATAGCTATTTTTTCGTCCGGTGTTCGTCGTTTCGACGAAGGTTATGTGTCTAGGGTTAAACAAACTATGGGACAAAAACCAAAATTAGCTCCAGCCCAATCAGTAAACGCTTACTCCGACAATCTTGCTGAAATGAGTCAACCAGTTACTTCCCGTGTATCGTATGCAGATGCTGCTAAGACAAATTCAATTCCCACACAAAATGTTTCACCGCAAAATAATTCAACAAATTCAAACTCAAACTTTAATTTTAATCGCCTTGAACCACTATTGAAAATCTTGTGCAATATATCAACAACTTTACAGCAAATATGACAACCATGATGCAAGAAATGCTAAGAATGCAGAATACACTGCTTCAAGCATTAATTAGTAAGCCATGAACACGTTAAAAATATGTTTCTGGAACGCAAACGGCATTCGCCAACATAAAAATGAACTTGAGCACTTCCTTACGGAAAAAAATATTGACATAATGTTGTTCTCTGAGACTCATTTGACTTCGAGAAGCTTTTTAAAAATTAATGGCTACTCTATATATGATACAAAGGACCCTAGAGGGAGAGCATGCGGTGGATCTGCAATTCTAATTAAGTCAAGACTCAAGCACTATATCCTTGACAACGTTAGTGAAGAACGTTAGTTAGAAAATTTTTGTTCGAATTTCGTGATATCATCAATTTACTCACCTCCCAGATTTTCAGTTATCGAAGATCAGTATGAAAAGTTCTACAAATCACTTGGATCTTGTTTCGTGGCAGCTGGAGACTACAATGCAAAACATACGTACTGGGGTCGCGCCTTGGACGTACTTTTTGAATAAATTCAATAGTATTATAGTTTCTTAATAAAATAATGTATAAAACCGTCACCAAAGTTTAAAAATTTTTGAAAAATCTAAAAAATTTGTGTTTGCTGGACAATAACACCCAAATTTCTCACGTTTTCTTAGATAAATTATTAGATAAATTGAAAATCGGATCATTATCAAGAAAGTTATAGGCTTATAAGTGCGCAAAGGTAAAAAACAGGTTTTTTAAACCGTAAATCCGGATTTTGGAGGTGTCCGGCATATTTCACTATTGGAATCTTCTTTAACTCGACAAGACCTCCAACAAAAGACATATCAGTCCCCAGGTTTTTCAATTTCATTCAATTTTGTACCGCTGTGTAATACGTATACTCTACTTGCAAGCAATTACTTACATGTGTAAATGTAAGCTAAAGTACTCATTGTGCCAACCTATTCAGTCGTTGCGTTAATATCAGTGGAAAAAGGCGAAGTTTAACGTAAGATGGATTCATTGTGCCCCGGCCTTAATTCAAGTGGTTGCACTACCGCCTTTGTAGTTGAGGTGATTTCTGCGCAATTGCGGAATACTGTATAAATACACTGAAAATAATAAGAACATAAATTCCGTTAATTTTTATATATGGAGCATGGACGGCATTGAGAATTCTAAAATTCTACCAAAAACGTTCAGAAATTGTACTTTTGAAAGTACAAAAGTTTTTTTAAGTTCAAATTACATATTTTTTATCGATTTTTATTAAAATAATCGACTTTGTTCTGGATACCAAATCGTTTTCACAAATTTTCTTGTAAGTTGGGATGTTAAAGCAAATGTTTACACCTGCTTAAGTTAAACTTTAAAATGTACAAATTAATGGCATGTTCACATTTCTTGATTTTCTCGCGGCATTTTGTATTCACAAGACTGTGAGGCAAGTGAGAAAAATATGAGTTTCATTGTTTAAGATTGAAAATTGACATATTCAAACCAGGGCTACCGATGAGAATTTTTGAAAAGTCGCACAAAAAAGTCGCGTGAGAAAATAAAAGTTGCACATGTTTTTAAACGCTTTTTTTATTAAAAAAGATTATTGAACCAAAACAAAAAGCTTATTGCATATTTCATAACATATACAGTTGCATTATTGTATGTGCTTCAATACATATTTTCTTGTATGCATACTGAAGAAATCTACTTAAGTAGGAATGGGATTAAAAAAACACAAGCTAAAATAAGTTAAAGATAAGATATTTTTTACAAAATTCTAATATTTCGAACCAAAACACCGTGAGCTTTTTACTTAAATTCTGTTCGTTTGATCTTGTCGCCATATATCCTATTTTTTGGGTGAATGTATTTATACTTCAACATACATAAATATTACTTTTTTGCAAGGTTGGGAACCGAAACAAATAACGGTATCGGTATTGATACCGGTACATTTATATTTTAAAAATTTCGGTATCGGTAACGGTATTTTTTTATTTCGGTATCGTTATTACCGGTACATACCGTTATCGAGTTTAAAATACCGGTATACCGCTATTACTGTGAAGTTTATTAATTCATACAGTGTATATAGCAAAAAACCTCTTTTTATTAAGTTAAAAGTAAGTAATTTTACATAAAGTCTTTAGTAAGCAGTAACATAAAAAAACTAAGTTTTATATCTTGTAAAGATTATTTACACAAGTGTAGTGTAAACTTGTATGTTTGTATAAACAAACATACATGCATAAGTATGTTTAGATCAGAGCTGCCCACAGAGAGAAAACCGAGAGTAATGTATAAGCATGTGTGTATTCATTTCTATAAAAAGATGTTTGATTTTCGGCACTCTGACGCTTCTCTGGGCAGCCTGGTTGTAAACGTTTATACTATTGTTTTTCAAACGGGATTTCCCGGAAAATATGCGGGAATTCCCGGGATTTTTTGATATTATGACAACTTGATGAGTGTCGTTATTCATTTTATGAATGCGATGGCGCAATAATAAGGTCATGGCACTAGCACAATAGCTAAAACTTTACAACAATTAAGGCCGAGCTTACATCTGGCACGCATGTGCTCTGAGACTAAAAGGCCTTTATTTGCCATAAGCAGAACGCGACGTTCAAAATTTAATTCTACAATTCATAAAAGTAAAAACAGAAATGTGCAAGGAAATAAAAGAAATATAAAAAAATAATTTCAGATTCTCTTTGGTAAAAAGAACGATTCTAATAATGCTTATTCTGTACTTGTGATGCACGAATATTCGTATTAGAATTGCCGAATATTCGGCCATTTTTATATATTCGTATTCGCATTCGTATTCGTCAAATTCAGGCGAATACGAATATTTTTCCAAAAAATTAAATAAATAAATGCAGAAATCCTAAAGCAAATTTAAATAAATGGATAAAAATATTAGTTTGTACGAATCCCTTGAATTTATATTATTATTATTAATATTATTTACTGACGATCATTGAAATTTTTGGGTAGTTTCATTAACTTTAAAGTGCGCCAAGAGGAGTATGAAGTTCTTTTTCATAACAATATTTTAATATTTAATATTGCAGGCGTAAATAGAACCCTAATTTAATGTCTATAAATTTCACATTAAATATTCGTATTCGCAAATATCGTTTTAAATATTCGTCTTCGCGAATATCAAAAATTGACATTCGTTGTATTACTGTTCTGTACTAAAGTCATATTTTCAAAGAAATATTTGTAATATTTATTTAATAATATATTTTTTTAAGTGCTTTCAGGCTTGTGTGTATTGTTTGGCCTTCAAGAGTTTTTCGTCCGCATAATCTTGCGGTTTTTTTGTGAAATTTCTTTAACAACCACGTTGCTACTTCCTGTGTGAAGGCATACGTCGTGTACAGTCAGTCACAAAACTTTTTTAAAATACTTGTAATAACATCCTGGGCGTATGGTCTTATTACTCCACACATGTTTGTTCAACACCATATTATGCAAATTTCCTTTGTATAATATGTATCAATAAATAAATAAATATTTTTTTTTTTGGCATTTACATATAATATTGGTATATACATATGCACTACTATTATTTAAAGAACTCAAATGATATTATTTTTTTTACTAATGTGCTTATAAAACGTTTTATTTAATCGATCTCATGAATTATATATTTTTTTGTTGAAATAATGAAATTAACAATATTTTGTATTGTTTTGCACTGAGAATTTTCCGGGAAGCCGAAAAGTCGTTCCTGCTTTCCCGGGAAATGAAAAAGTCCGGGAAAAGAAAAACTCTAGTTTATACATATGTACATATGTACATATTTGATTATGGTGTGCTTACACTTTGTTGTCGATAAAAAGTAGTAAGAATAGAGCTGAATAAGAACGTCCAAAGGGGGAAATTTTGTTTCTGTAATTAATTTCAAAAAAGTTAATTGAAATTAAGTTTTGTAATTTTTTCTTTACGGAAATCGGTATACCGGTACGTACCGGTATAGACATAAACGGTATTGTCGATACCGGTATTTTCTAACCGAAATGAGTTTCGGTATCGGTATTGATACCGGTACCTAATTTTAACGGTATTTGAATCGGTATCGATATTTTTACGATACCGTTTGCCAACCTTGCTTTTTTGGAATCCACTCTTCTATATCTTTGTCTATTAAATTTAAAGCTGAAAGGATTGAGTTGTATGTTTTTATTTGCAATTTATTTTTAAGCAAAGCTAATAATGTTAGTGTTGGGAAATTTTCTTAAATACATTGTACACATGACAAGGTTGCAAGAAAGTAATATAATATAAAATAATAAAAGTGCTTCCAAATCAACAATAATCTGTGAATTGCTTTTAAATTTGACTGCGTTATTTTATTTTATTTTTTTTATAAAACAATTTAATTTACTGCAATTTAAATGTTTTTATATGGGAATCTTTACAAAAAAGGGTAAAGAGTTCCAAGAAAATCAAAAAAGTCGCAAAAGTCGGTCATAAAAAAAGTCTCACAAAAAGTCGCATACCGCTAAAAAAAGGGTCAAATTGGGGCTTTGTCGGATGAACAGTAACTCTGATTCAAACGTTTTAAAAGAAATTCGGGGTGGAACTCGGGAGATTCCTAAAATGTACTAAATTAGTCATTGGTGTATTATTGTACTTTCCTAGTTTGAATAGTACCAAAACAATACAATTGTACCAAATTTGCCATCCCTGATGTGAAGTGAGAATTGAACAGAATATCTTGTAGTTTCATTAGTTATGAATTCACTTATCTAACCCTTTAAACACAAGTATTAACAATTATGATTTCTTTTGATTTACTTTTACTTTTAATTTAAGTGCATACATATTTTTAATGTAAATATATATTAGGTTTTATTGCGCATAACTTAGTCCTGATTCACACACGTCAGGTCTGAGTCGTCAAGTCTTGAGTTTTTAGGAGACCGTACCAATCAAGTTTGCTTTTTCGTTTTGTTGTGTCATTCGTAATACTCTACTACAACACAAATTGATGAGACTTGATGAAACAAACTTGACGGTGTGTATGAACGCAAATGCAGGTTCAAAAGAAAATTGAACAAAAACTGATCAGGTAAACCTGATGTGTGTGAATCAGGACTTAGTTTTTATAATGCATGAAAATAACAAGCCTGGTAATCAATACCCTAAAATAGAGATGTGCAAATGTCGTGATTTTATCTTGTCACGCGTGAATCATGCGTGTATGAATATGTAAAATATATTTACATACATTTGTGCGTACAAACATACATTCAAGCGTACAAAAAATATTTTTATTTAAAAATAATACCAATAAAAATAAAAATAGGTACGTATAATCATAAGAATTATAATGATAATAAAAATATAAATTTTTTTATAATTATTATACGTTGTAATGTAAGTATGTAGTGAAGCTTAAATTGTAATTTTACTAAATGTCAAAGTCATTACAATGTTTGTAAGTATAAGATAATGATTTTATATCATTTAAATAAGTTTGGTACTTTTTCCACATAATCAAAAATAATGTGAAGATGTTGAACTTTCATTAATGTTTGAAGCAGCTGTTTTGCATTTTATTTAATTTTTTATATCCTTCACCAAAAATGGTAAAGGGTATATATAGGTTTGTCCAGATTTTTGTAATTTCTACAATATTCATTTGCTGCCACATAAAGTTAGTTATTCTAGATCCTTATGAAGAGGAGATAAAAAAAGACATGTCCGTCTGTCCGTCTGCATGTACGGATAGCTTGAAAGAGATTTTCTGAAGCTCCCAAAAAAGTTAGAGAGCTCGGAGTTGGACTGAAACGACCGGAGTTGTCTTGGCTTGATTGGTATTGAAAATCAGCAAAAATAAAGAATCGGTTCTTGCATTTTCTATATATGTATATAGTTTTATCACCCATTTAAAAAAAAAAAATACAAAAAAATTACCGTGCATAGAACCAAGAACATTCAAATTTCTTATTAACATCACTAGCTACTCAGCTACTGAGGCTTGCTTACTTTTGGTTTATATTTACTGTATTTAAACATTTTCTTTTTAAACATTGTTTCCTATAAAACCCCTTTTTGTCACCACTACATAGATATTGTTTAATTCTCATTACATAAAGTTTACTTTTAAAACCATATACATATATACATAGGTACTTATGTATGTCCATATGTACTGTTGAGAATTTCTTTTCACTTTTTAGGATTGTTTTATTGAATTTATTAATTAGAAAATAAATGTTTAAAGCGCACTTTTTCACTTTTCGAAATTTATATTTATTTATTAAGAATTACAAATTATTTTTATAAATTTTTATTTTTTAATTAATGCAAAAAGGGATGTTTTAATATGCAAGAGCAAAAGATAAGTGAAATGTGTCTCTTTACTTAAGTTAGCAAAAACCAAAATTCGTTAAGTTAGTATAATTCATATGGTTTTAAAAAAAGGTAGGTATGCATTTATGTACATTATAAGGTAGGTATGCATTTACATAATAATATAAAAAGAGGTAAGTGATTTTAATTAGCATTATAATTTTTTCTTCTTATTATCAATTATTACAAGTCAGGTAAGTATAGGTTTTAGCAGTGTAACTACAAATAAGGTAAGTGTAGGTTTTTTGCAGTCTTATTCAATAATCAAAAAATGGATATACAGGGTGGGCCAAAAGAAACCAAGGGGTGTAAAAGTTTAATAACTTTTTTTGTTTATTAATTTTTTTTTATTTTTTCTTTCAGATTATATAGACAACACTTGGAGAATTTATAATGGAGAGGTTCACAACTGAACAGAGAACCAGAACAATAGAATTTTATTATTTAAACCAGAGATGAAAATTTGATTATGAGTGATGAAGCTCATTTTCATTTGAATGGCTTTGTTAATAAGCAGAACTGTAGGGTCTGGGGTTCTCAAAATCCAAGAGCCATTCATCAACGCCAATTGCACCCCATCAGGTGTACAGTATGGTGTGGGATCACATCTGAAAATGTCATTGGGCCCTACTTCTTCGAGAATGAAGATGGAAGTGCTGTAACCGTAAATGGAGAGCGGTATCGGTTTATGATAGAAAATTTTTTACGTCCTGCTTTGAAAAAAGACCTGGTATGTGGTTTCAGCAGGACGGAGCCACTGCCCATACTGCCCGAGACACAATGGCACTTTTAAGTCAAATTTTTGGAGAGCGAATAATTTCTCGAAATTCGGAAATTATTTGGCCAGCGCGATCGCCAGATTTGACAGCACCCGACTATTTTCTTTGGGGTTTTTTGAAGGAGCGAGTGTATGTGAACAAGCCAGAGACAATCCTTGAACTCAAGGCAAACATTGTTGCAGAAATTCGAACGCTATAGCCACAAGTTTTGAAAGATGTTATGGAAAATGCTCTAAAAAGAGCCCATCAGTGCGAAGCTGAAAACGGTGGTCATTTAAGAGACATCATTTTTCATACATAGTGTAAAAAAATTTCCATTTTGTATATTATATAATCTGAAAGAAAAAAATAAAAAAAAAGTTAATAAACAAAAAAGTTATTAAACTTTTACACCCCTTGGTTTCTTTTGGCCCACCCTGTACAATTCATTTAAACATATTGGACGCCTTGGCCAAAAGGGCCAAGATGAAATAATATAATGATAATTTTAAATGTTATAATATAATTCAATTTAATTAGATCATGGTTTTAGGTATAATAGTTCATAATTATAAGGATAATAGTTTACTTATCAATTCAATGGATAGTATGGATTCAAACAGGTAATCTCAGGTACTGGATTAAAGTACTTTATGCAAGCGTTTGAGGGCTCGTAAGGCACCAAGCAAAATCCATCGGGGGCTTGAGTTTCGTGTCCTGGCCCCACGTCGGTTTCTCTCCGATGGTTCTGTAGAGCTTGTACGGCCGGGCGAATTATGGTTAACTCGTTGACCTAATCGGTCCCGCACCCTTGTTGATCTTACTTCATCTCGGGAAGAACCATCTTCTGAGATTGACCCACGAGAAGCCTCTTGTGTTGGTTGTTGTCGCGAGGGATTGCTTCCCTTTGGCTGGTGCAGAAGGATGTGGTGCATCCAACCACACTTCTGGCAGACTTCGGTTGATGTACACTCTCTGGTTTTATGTGAAGTCGCCAGATAATTCCGGCAATAACCGAGCCTACCTACTGTACGTCTGCGTTCTTCCAAAGTCATATCCAGGAAACGCTTGCAGTATCTAAGGGGGTGATACCGTTTACAGACCCGACACTGATGAATTTTTGGATTCTTTGCAGGCCTGTGAATTAAAAAAATTATTAAAAATCATGCTTAAGGGTTAGCGAAAAATATTATATATATGTGCGTGTTTGTGGGATTAGGATGGTTGGAGGCAGAGATAGAAATGACCTGGAGTGAGTGCAAGAAGTTGATCGGAGTCATCTGACATGGGCGACAGCGGACGTGAGTTCAACACAGATTCAATTCGGGCTAGTAGAGTAGTGAACTCCTCAAACGTATACTTATTATTGTTAGTTACCTTTTTAAAGTGCATCTTAAATGACTTTACCCCGGCTTCCCAGAGACCTCCCATATGTGGTGCATGTGGTGGAATAAACGACCATTGAAGTCCCTGCGAAGCGTATTGTCCCGTCATATCATTAGAAACGCTTTTTAAAACGCTCTGCACCCACAAAATTCGTCCCGTTATCGGACATAACTCGTCTTGGTAAACCTCGACGTCCCACAAACCTGGTAAAAGCCGCTTGAAAACTAGCTGCAGTGAGTTCTGAGCATAGTTC
Organism: Tachina grossa; assembly: GCA_949987645.1. Classification (NCBI taxonomy): domain Eukaryota; kingdom Metazoa; phylum Arthropoda; class Insecta; order Diptera; family Tachinidae; genus Tachina; species Tachina grossa. The sequence goes on along the minus strand of OX465277.1, from coordinate 56,297,154 downwards.
CAAATGTATGGCTTTAGTACAAAAGCAAACGAAAACACATACATATCCTTTGTGATAAGGGGCGTTTCGAACAATTGACGTTTTTATTGAAAAAAAAAGCGAAATCTAAACCAGTGTAGGTGAAGGGTGCCGAAAACGTACTTCTTTCGATAGGGAGGGCCGCCATTATCTGCGATTTTACATTCCTTTTGTATCGGATGCAGGTGATACATTTCCGAATGCAATGTCTTAGGGCTTGTCTAAGGCGGGGAACGAAGTATTCTCCTCTGATTGCTCTTAACATTAGGTTAATCTCAGCGTGCATAAGGAGATTATGGACATACCTAATAAATAATTTACAATAAGTTGAATTCACCGGGAGAATTACTGGATGACGTTCATTAAAGGGGATTGCCACATTAGCAATTCTACAATTCGTTCTTATAACCTGCCTTTCATTAAGATACGGATTTAAGTTGAAAATAGGGCTTTTCTTATAGACCTTTTTCGCCTGTATTAGAGTGTGAAATTCTTTGTTGTAGTGTAACATTTGGGTTAAATGAATTAATTTATATTTAGTATCCGAAAATTCTTCACAGTTGATGAGTGAGATTTTATGGACCGCATTGGAGAGAGAATTAGGAGGAAATATAACATTAAAATGAGATTTTGTTGAGTCTCGTTGTTTATCTCGAATGGCATTGATAAATCTATAAACATATGTCATTATCCGAACAGCTTTATCCCATTTTGAAAATCGATCTAAGACATCTTCACTTATGTCTTCATTATCTTGCGTCTCCTGATCAGTGAATAGGTGGAAGGACAACGCCTTGCGCTTAACTTCAAGGGAATGTTCCTTGAATGTCATGGGCTTTTGCCATTAGTTTACCGATTTATGAAACCATTCTGGGCCATTCCAGCGCAGAGAATTGTTAATAAGGTGATCAGCATTGCAACCTCTAGAGCCAAGGTCCGCAGGGTTATCAGTAGACCGAATATGACGCCAGGGGGTGTTTCCTACATTTCTTATGATTTTTGCATTGCGATTTGCGATATAAGTTTTCCACGTGTTAGGGGGCTTTTCCAGCCATCCTAGGACGATAGAAAAATCCGTCCAGAGATAGCAATCATGATTGAGGAGTGGCAAGGAAATAATAATTCGTTTTATTAATTTGGATAACAAAACTGCTCCGCATAGTTCGAGACGAGCCAAAGTTACCGGGTCAATAGGGGCCACTTTCGTTTTTGCAACGAGCAAGTGTGAGGTTATCGTGCTTTCTGTTTGAACACGAACATAAATGGCGGCACAGTAGGCTTTTTCTGACGCGTCACAAAAACCATGAATTTGTACTATTTGGGAGGGAGCAAAACCCACCCAACGGTATTTGGTTTCACATTTTCATCCCAACCGGTGCCGTCAAGCCAGAGCTGCTGCAGGATAAATTTTGCCTGGACTATAAGAGGAGAAATCCAACCAGATGGGTCAAAAAGCTTTGCTACGACAGGAAGGATCTGTCTTTTCGTTATGGAGGTTTGAAGGGACATTGGTTTGATTGTGTACGAAAAACAATCAGCTAGTGCGTTCCATTGAATCCCAAGGGTTTTAGTCGCACTGGTTTCTTTGAATTTTAAGAAATTAGTGTCCAATATATCATTCTGCGAGACGGAAGCTAATATATCGGGACAGTTGGAAGTAATCTTCTTCAAGGGAAACCATGCTGATTTTAACACCGAAATGAGTTGCTGTAGGGAATAAATTGCTGATGCTTTATCGTGAGAGCCTGATAAAATGTCATCTACATAGGTTTCATTTGTTAGAATGTAGGCTGCTTGGGGATAAGATTCCACTGAGTCGCGGGCCAATTGAATTAGCGTTCTGATAGCTAACTATGGAGCGCAATTGACTCCGAAAGTGACCTTTTTAAAGCGAAATCTTTAATGGGACCATTGGGAGTTTGACGAAAGAGAATTCGTTGAAACTGTGTATCCTCGGTATGTACCAGATTTTGGTGATACATTTTTTCAATATCCCCATTAAATACATATCTGTACAATCTCCATTTTAGAATTAAGCTCATTAAATCGGATTGTAGAGTGGGACCTACATGAAGTACATCGTTAAGCGAATTTCCTGAGCTGGGTTTTTTGATGCATTAAAAACTACTCTCACTTTAGTTGTTCTCGTGGTACCTTCATAGCGAACAGTCGATAGCGGAATTTTTCTTACTTACAAAAAATTAAACAAACAAAAAATATTCGTAGTACATATTATTCGTAATAGGTACATACTGTCTTTAATAAATAAGCTTTATGCTTTGCTGATATTTTTACATAGTAAAAATAACAAAAACAAAAAAAACCGCAAACAAAAAAAATTAAACAAATTGATATTGAGGAATACTATATATATGTGTACCTCTAAACAAATAAACAATCATAAATAACAAAAACAAAAAAAGACCGCAAACATAAAAAAACACAAACAAATATCCCTTGAGGAATTCTTTGTATGAGTGCCTCAAATACAAAAAAAAATTGAAGTGAGTTCTAACGGCAGAAATGCTTATTTTACTGTGAGTTCTGAAACTCTTAATGAAAAAAATATAAATAATAAATCTGATGAAAGTCTTTTTTTAACGTCAAAGCCAATTTTTCGTCAGCGATCAACTTCGCTTTGTCCAATGCCAAATAGTAATGATGCATTAACATTACAGTTGCCTAGTATATACTTCTTCATATAAGCCAGTAATATCATCCCCTTCAGGCTCGTGTTCATCACTTAACAAAGTTATCACTACAGATAACAGCGGCTCGAAACTCAAGGTACAAGTCGGAATGGACAGATATATAACCGTGGTAAAGCGTGGGCGAAGCCCGAATTCTTCAAAAATTTCATCTGCTCCAAAAAATGTCTAGGGATAACAGCGCAGCCTCAACTAATCGCCAAAACCGCTTCGAAATTTTGCAAGATGACAACGACAAACCCGAGGTATCCTCGAATAAAATATCCAAGCCGCCACCAATCTATTTGAGACAAAAAAATTCAAATGCCCTTATTAAAAATTTAATTTCGGTCATTGGTGAGAATAAATTTCACATTGTTCCAATAAAACGTGGAAACATAGATGAAACTAAAGTCCAAATTTATGACGAAAAAGATTTCCGCAAAATGGTTGCTGAATTTGAAAAAAATAAAACAAGCTTCTACACATACCAGCTTAAGAGCGCTAAAGGCATGCAGATCGTATTGAAGGGCATAGATTCTTATGTTGTTCCCGAAGAAATAATAGATGCACTCGTCCTCCAGGGGTTTAAGGTAAAAAATGTGTCCAATATAATAAACAGAGAGAAGATTCCCCAACCCCTATTTCGTGTTGAACTTGAGCCTAATGATATAAAATTGAAAAAAAATGAGACGCATCCAATTTATAATTTGAAATACCTCTTGTACCGAAAAATCACAGTTGAAGAGCCACATAAGCGTTCAGGTCCTGTACAGTGCCATAACTGCCAAGAATATGGCCATACAAAAACATACTGCAATATACCCTCTGTTTGTGTTGTGTGCGGCGAATTACACGGCACTGCTAGTTGCAATAAGCCAAAAGATCAAAGTGATAAAAAATGCAGTAATCGTGGAGGTAATCACACCGCTAACTACAGAGGTTGTCCTGTGTACTCTTTCGTAAAGAAGACTATGGTGCAAAAACCTAAATTAGCTCCAGCTCAATCAGCAAACGCTTACTCTGCCACTTTTACGCAAATGAGCCAACCAGTTACTTCACGTGTATCGTATGCAAATGCTGCTAAGACAAATTCAATTCCCACACAAAATGTTTCCCCGCCAAATAATTCAAAAAATACTGACGCAAGCTTTAATTTTAATCGCCTTGAAGCTACTATTGAAAGTCTGGTGCAAACTATAAACAATTTTACAACAAATATGACTAGCATGATGCAAGAAATGCTGCGAATGCAGAATACTCTGCTTCAAGCATTAATTAATAAGCCATGAACACGTTAACAATATGTTTCTGGAACGCAAACGGCATTCGCCAACATAAAAATGAACTTGAGCACTTCCTCACGGAAAAAAATATTGATGTAATGTTAGTATCTGAGACTCATTTGACTGCGAGAAGTCTTTTTAAAATTTATGGCTACACTATATATGATACAAAGGACCCTAGAGGAAGGGCTTGCGGTGGATCAGCAATTCTAATAAAGTCAAGACTCAAGCACTATGTTCTTGATAACATTTGTGAAGAACACCTACAAGCAACAAATATTGGCATTGAAAGTTTTTGTACAAATTTTGTTATATCATCAATTTACTCCCCTCCCAGAATTTCAATCACTGAGAATCAATATGAGGATTTCTACAAATCTCTTGGACCTTGTTTTGTAGCAGCTGGCGACTACAATGCTAAGCATACGTTCTGGGGTTCGCGTCTTATTACCCCCAGAGGTCGAGCATTGTTCAACACTATTTCAAAAATGGGCTTGGATGTCATTTCGAGTGGGGAGCCCACTTATTGGCCTACTGACATACAAAAAATTCCGGATGTTATAGATTTTGGCGTCATAAAAAATATCTCTAGGGATTTAATTCAAGTTCAAGCTTCTCTTGATCTTTCGTCCGATCACTCTCCGACGATCATTACAATTTGTAGTCCCTTAAGAAGTAACTTACCTGACCCATATGTGAAGATGATCAATCGTGTTAATTGGCTGGGGTTCAAAAAATATCTCAGTAGTCATTGTACGGAAAACATTACGCTTAGAACATCCGATGATATTGAATCTAACATTGCCAATCTCAGCGAGAATATTAAACAGGCTGCTGAACATGCCATTATCTCCCATCCGCAGACTGGGTTTAATAAAATTTATTCTACAGACATTGAACGTCTCGTACGTGAAAAAGAAGAGCTGGAAGGGAATGACAACAGCACAGATCACCACAAAATAAAATCAGATTTAAAGAGTGCACTAAACGACTCCAAGAGTTGCTTGCGTCTGAAAAAACTGTATCTCTTAAAAATTATCTGGAAGGTCTTGATGTCACACCAGCGTCTAATTACTCTTTGTGGCGCGCTGCTAGAAAGCTTAAAACACCCATTGAGTATAAGCCACCTCTACGCACATCTACCGGAAGTTGGGCAAGAAGCGATACTGAAAAAGTAAAATATTTGCTGAGCACTTTAAATCCGTTTTTATGCCAAACATATGTACTGGTGTTGCTGATTTGCTGAATGTAGTCGCTCTACCCCCTCAACACATTAAGTTTAAGACGCGTGATTTACAAAAGTTAATTGCCGAACTCAACCCGAAGAAAGCTCCGGGTATCAATGGAATTAGTAACCAGATGCTGATGAACTTGCCTCGTATTAATGAGAATCCTGTTGTTCATTTTTAATGCCATTTTACGACTGAAGTATTATCCACACAGCTGGAAGCTTGCCAAGGTTAAAATGATTCCAAAGCCGTGCAAAGATCAAACCAAGGCTGAGTCATATAGGCCAATAAGTCTACTATCAACTATGTCAAAGCTTTTCGAAAAACTGCTCAAAACAAAATTGTCCTCAATTCTAATTAGTAGTGGGTGCATACCAGACCATCAATTTGGTTTTAGAAGTCAGCATAGAACCATTGAACAAACTCACAGACTGGTTCAATTTATAAGAAGAACTTTTGAGGAAAAAAAGTATTGTTCTGCGCTCTTTATTGACGTTTCCCAGGCATTTGATAAAGTGTGGCATGAAGGCCTAATTTTAAAATTGAAGACTTACTTACCAATAAACATTTTAAATATTACGAGTAGGCCTGAAACTATTTCATCCGGTGTGCCACAGGGGAGTATACTGGGACCAGTTTTATATTTGATTTATACTTGTGATATGCCTGTGAGCAGTAGTATCCATACTTCCACATTTGCCGACGATACAGTCTGCCTTAGTATGCACGAAAACCCTGCTGAGGCATCCCGCAAACTCCAGGAACACATTAGCCAGATGGAGCTTTGGTTAAACTTATGGAGAATTAAAGTCAATGAACAAAAGTGTGTCCATATAACGTTCACCCTAAGAAGAGATACTTGCTCCCCATGCGGATTAACAATCAAGTTGTTCCTCAACATTCACATGTGAAATATCTTGGTTTACACCTTGATCGACGACTTACATGGAAACATCACATTGACTCTAAGTTAACTCAAATGAAACTTAAATTAACTCAGGTACATTGGCTGATTGGTAGAAATTCAACACTTAGCCTAGACTGCAAACTTTTAATATACAAGTCGCTTTTAAAGCCAATATGGTGTTACGGAATTCAACTATGGGGCACTGCTTCAGCTTCAAATGTAGAGAAAATTCAACGAAGGCAAAATAAAATTTTACGCATGATAACATCGGCTCCATGGTACATCCAAAATTCTATTATACATCGCGATTTGAATATGCCACTAGTGACTGAAGAAATTGTAAAATACGCAGGCAAATATCTAACAAAACTCGAGTCACATCCTAATCGGCTTGCTCGTGATATTTTGAACTTTACTGGGCACATCCGCTTAAAAAAGAGAGATACACGGGCTCTAATATTCAACACTCTAGATGATGAAGCTGCTTGAAAACACTTTTTTCTTTTTGTTGCTTATCACTACTTATGTATTATTAATAACTATCACTAAGCTTATGTCCGACATTGGTCGGGCCTAATAATTTTTTTATAGATTTAAGATTTGAATACTTATTGTTAGTTCATATTTGAAGATACAATAAATAAAAAAAACATGCATTAAAAAAAAAAACTTTAGTTGTTTTGCTTTCGGGCTTAACGACTGCATGGTGTGGCAAGTAAAAGGAATTGTAGCCGTGTAGGCACATATTTTCTACTGAGGTTGTAGGCTTCATATGGTTTAATGTAATATATTCTTTTAACACATTTGTATATGTATCTGATAAATTGGGTTCCTTATTAAGAGATCGTTCCATACTGAAGTATTGTGATCTTGCTACGCTACGAGAGGGGCCGAGATGCATTTCTAGCGGGAATTCTGATTTGAAGGGTAATTTGACCACATAATGTCCATCTTGATTGCGGAACAAATATACAAATTATACAAATCTTCACAGTATGCATCCTCTTTGGAGGTCGGGCGTTGCATAGGCACTTCTTGTTCCCAGAATTTTTGTAATTGGTCGGTAAGGGGATCGTACTCGACTTCAGTTACTTCAAGTGAAAACACTGACACGGGTTCAAATTTTACCGGGCCACTGATGACCCACCCGAAAATGGTAGATTGAGCCATTAGGGAAGGAGTCAATCTTTTTGTTCCTTCAAGGAACACTCTTGGGAGTATATTACTACCCAGCAACAGGTCGACACGACTAGCCAAGTAGAAGTCGGGATCAGCAAGATCGATATATTTGATAGCAGCGTAGGGAATGTGCGAATCAGATAGAGAACGGCTGGGCAACATACGAGTAATCTTAGGAACAGCTATCGGCTGAATATCCACATATTGATTATATTTTTCAGAATACATCGTTAAGTGACATATAAAATTCGATTGAGCTATCACTTGGCCGCCGATGCCATGGATTTGGAAAGCTCGTGTTTCTGTGGGGAGCATGAGTTGTTGCTGCAGTCGTTTGGAGATCAAGATTTTCTCGAAACCTTGATCAAGAAAAGCACGCACTTTAAAATTTTCACCCTGGTGGGTAATGCTCACTATTGCCGTTGGAAGCAATGTGGTTTCGTTGGGACTTGTATTGTTAAGGTTAGCAACATGAGTATTTGTTGGTAGAGCTCCTCTTGCTCTACCTTGAGCAGAGGTTTCAGATCTCTGATCACGCTTGGCGAAATGCAATAACGTATGATGGGTTTTTTACAGTGGTAACAAACAAATTTACTGGGGCAATCACCCCGCATATGAGTATATGCTAGACAATTGAGGCATATTCTGTTTTCGGAGACGAATTTATGTCTATTTTGAGGAGTTAAGTTCATAAATTTAGACAAATTTTTCAATGAGTGGGTTGAGCTGCACAACAATTTGCACGGATGTTGAGGAATTTCTGGCTTGGAAGTATTTATTCTAACGTTGGCTAATGTCGATCTAGCTTTATAGGAGTCTTGTTCTTGGTTGCGCGATTCCAAGCGCTCGACTACTTCGCATCTGTGGGAGAGAAACTTATCTAGCTTTTCCCATTTAACTAATTTCCTGTGAGATGCTAGCGATTGCTCCCACAAGGATAGCGTTTCCATTGGAAGTTTGCTCGCGCAGAGAATAATAATAAATGGATCCCATTCCGCTATTGGGACATCTTGAGCTTTAATCGCTGCTAAGCAATCATTAATTATACTCTGGAGTTTTTGCAGAGCTTTGCTACTTTCAAATGAGATTGGGGACAAATTAAGCAAAATTTTGAGCTGGTTTTCGACCAAGAGTCTTTGGTTCTCATACCGATCCTTTAGTGCTTCCCAGGCAAGGGTGAAGTTATCAGAACATAACTTATATTTCCTTATGATAGCTCCTGCCTGTCCCTGTACCTTTAATCGGAGTTGATACAACTTTTGTACTGGTGGGATCCGGGGATTATCGATATATACTGCCGTGAACATGTCCCTGAACGACGGCCATTCCTCATAACCCCCGTAGAAAACGTCGGTATCACAGGGAGGGACACTGAAGTGTGAAAAACTATGATCGTTAGGGATTTGATCGCGTGTGTGTACCGTTGTATCTGCTATAAATGATATTTGTACATCAAGAATTTTGGCTTTGACCTGATGAAAATTTTTTGTGCAAGTTGCGTATTTTACCGCGGCTGCTTTGAGCACGGTTTTATCAATTTTAACGTCCCTATCTATGCGAAGGGATCGATAGGATCTTTGAACATTCCATAACGATCGTTAAGATCTTGAAGGTGGACTTCGAGGAGGGAATCTGTAAGATCGTCAATGGGAATGTCATTAAACCCAGAGCAGAAGGTGACGAAATCATCTGAATCAAATATGAATTCATCTGCCATTTTGAGAAGGGTTTGCGATCTTGTGTTGACAATCTTGGATAATAGGTAAAAACTTCAGATACCAGATATAAATTTTAGATTTTAATTTCTAAAGAGCAATTGGTCACTGGGAAGTTGTGAACTTTAAAATACTCACTAGACAATTGTGAATTTAGGTTTATATTATTTAATTTTTTTTATATATTTATTTTTTTTTTATTTTTATTTTTTTTAAGTTTACTCGGAGACAGTGACTTTAAACAAAAGAGGTTTTCAGTTTTACGAGAAAATTTGTTCACTGGAAGATATTGAATTTTAAGTACAAGATATAATTTTCAACTTTTTTACTTTTATGTTTTATTTTTATAGCGAAATTGTTCACAGAGAAATAGTGAATTTTAAATACGGGAGATAAGGTTTGACTTTTAGATTTTTTCAAAGAAATTGTTCACTGGGAAATATTGAAATGTAAAGAGGAAATACTACTTTTCAATTTTTGTTTCTGACTTATTCAGTCGAGAGCAGAGAATTGTAAAATAAAGTGTTTGTAAATTGAAATTGAATTGAAATTGTTCACTGGGAAACAGGGAACTATAAAGAGGAGAGTAATTTTAAAGTTTTAATTCTGATGGTCACTCGGGAGCAGAGAGTTTTAAAATAAAAGGGTTTGTAAGTGGAAATTGAAATTGTTCACTGGGAAATAGTGATATAAAAGGAGGAGAGTAATTTTCCAATTTTTAATTCTGATTTATTCAAGTTGAAATTGAATTGCAATTGTTCACTGGGAGATAGTGATATGTTAGGAGGGGAGTAAATTTTCAATTTTTAATTCTGATTTATTCAAGTCAAAATTGAATTGGAATTGTTCACTGGAAAATAGTGAAATATTTTCAATTTCTAACTCTGATTTATCCAGTAGATAGCAGAGAATTGTAAAATAAAAGGGTTTGTAAATTGATATTGAATTGCACTTGTTCACTGGGAAATAGTGAAATATAAAGAGGAGAGTAATTTTTACCTTTGAGTAAAGTACATACTTTTAAACAAGATGTTTTAGCCGTTTTTCAAGCACTTATTCACTTGTGTAAGTCATAAACCTTAAATTTATTTTTAAATATTCACTAAGAAATTCACTGAGTTTAAAACAGTAGATAAATTGTTCACTGGGGAGTAGTGACCTTTAATCCCAACATATAATTTCCAAAAATATAATTTTCAACCTATTCATCGGAAACAGTGAATATAATTAAAAAATGTTTTAAGTTTCACGGAAGAATTTAGTCACTGGGAGATAGTGGGTTTTAAACGACAGATGTAATTTTAATCTTTGAGATTAAAATCTCATATTTAATTTTAAAATATGAGATTTTTACAGCATAAGATTTTCTTTTATATTGGGATACCAATACTCTGGCAACTTTATTTTAACTAAATGAATGAATAAGAGTATTTTATTTCATTTTCGTTGTAATAATTATAAGAGGTCAAAAGAGACACATTAGAGCCGTGGTCGGCAACCCATACAATTGCATTTTACAATTGTGTGAGTTAAACTCTCACCACGATCCGGTGTTGCCAGTGTCTCATTTCACTAATTTGAAATCTCCAAAGGCAAACTTGATATTATTACTTTCAGAAGAAACACAAAATTTTTTTATGTAAAGAAATGCAACTTTTGTTGTAATATAATGGTGGATAAAAAGATGGGTTTTGTAGGATGGTTTCTTCAAATAATTTATATGTATTTGATTTTTCGATAAGTTTGAATGCCCAGCATATCAGTGCATTCATCTTTTTAAATATCAAGAAATAATAAGAAAGAAATAAACGAAGGCACTGATGTAAACGACATAACTCGGTTAATTATTTGTATAAGAACTGTCAATAAAATTTTGAGGTACACAAAGAATTTTTTCCCTATATGGCTTATACAACAATGCAAAATGAAAGCATATTTTCGATAAAAAAGAGGGTTTCGTAGGAAGTTTGCTAAAAATAACTTAAATATATTTGTTTTTCTCAATATTTGAAAAGATAAATGCGCTGATTTGCTCAGTACGTCGAACAATTGGACGAGGAGAGAGGGGAATGTCATTTATAAGCATGCGAATCTCTTCAGATTTGTCACCAAAGCATTTTAATACATCATTTCTCAGCTCTTTAAAAAACTCGCCTTCTTCAAAAGGACGGCAACGTTTAGCAAGAGATGCAGCAACAACAAAAGAGGCCTTTCTCTTCTTAGAAAACTCGACTGCTTCTGCGTCTGAATTTCTAGAATCAGCAATCATTTTTTCATAAAAAGCTTTCTTAAGCTGAACAATAAGGGCTTCTCTTGCATCACCAGTAATATATTCATATTCCTTGTGATATGCTTGAAAATGTCTTTGCATGTCATGTTTTTTCATGCGTGACAATGCCCGTTCACAAACCAGACATTCTGGTTTGCCAAAATAATTTTCTGAAAATAAAAATTTTAGTAAATTTTCATCACACATAATTTATTATTGTTGGGAAGAGTTTGTCTCTGGCAACACTGATTTTTAACAGTATGCGATGTACACGACCTGCCTGCTTGAATGTTTTAGCTAGACTGATTAATGTTATTTATTTCTCTCACGTGTGTACACATACGTAATAAAAGATAATAAGAAAAGGCGCGGCGCCCTTATTTTGCCTACCGCTGCATTAGAGGAATAGTTCTTATGCCGTTCTCTTAATATGTCTGGAAAGCAACCGTTGGTGGTTGCTATTTATCTTGAATAAAAACAAAATACGTTGTGCTTGCGGTAAAATTTTTGCAGGTATTTTGTTTTTGTATTTTTGCACAATTTTTCTGTTTTAAGCACTTTTAAATTTGCAATATGTATGTTCTAAGCAAATATGTATTGTATGTACATATGTATGAATGTATGTATGCATGTATATACATATGTATATTTGTGAATATTATCTAGGGATGCACGCACATCTGACTATGATCTTATTGCATTTATTATTTGCTTATGTATGGATGAATGTGGATGAATGTATTATGATGTGAATGCATGAAATTATTGGAGACATGTACATATGTATGTAAATATATTTGTACTTACATTTCTCCAATTCTATTGATTACCCTTTGCGTTTCGATGTGATGGGCTGAACGATAAAAATAAAAACCTTGAGTTCCAATTTATATACAGTGGCCTACAAAAGTCTACATACGATCATCATTTTATTCACTTTACGACAACAAAAGCATTTTGAAGAAAAGTAATGATGCAGGTTGGTTTGAAATCTGGTTTTATTAATAGAAACCAAGAAAAATAACTAGCTTCAACATACACTTCAAAAATATTTGCAAAAAACGAAAATATAGCATTGACAAAAGTCTACATACGGCTTGTAAGCAAACATAAAAAACTTCATTTAAACATTAAATAATATTTTTATTACTGAATTCAGTATTTGGTTGGGCCACCGTTGGCATCTATAACGGCCTGCAAGCGTCTTGGCATTGAATTAACTAAATTTTCCAATTCAATCGGCGTAATTCTTAGCCATTCGTCTTGCAAAATCTTTTTCAGCATTGGAGCACTATTAATAGGATGTTTTCTGATTTTACGTTCCAAAATCTCCCAAACGTGTTCAATGACATTTAAGTCCGGGCTTTGTAAAGTAAAGTAGTAAAGTCGTAAAGCAGCCATTCCTTTACAAATTGTGCGGTGTGTTTCGGGTTGTTATCTTGTTGGAAAATCCAACTCTGACCAAGATTTAATTTATTGGCCGATTCTCCCAGATTTTGTTCTAAAATAGACTTATATTGATAACGATCCATGTTACCTTCGATAAATGCTAGATTTCCTACACCAGATGCAGCGAGAGCACCCCAAACCATCACGTTGCCACCACCATACTTAACAGTAGGTACTAAGTGTTTCGAATTCATCGCTGTATTAGCTTTTCTCCAAACTTTTGCTCTCCCATCACTTCCAAAAATATTGTATTTTGACTCACCTGTAAAGAAAACTCGTTTCCAGAAGTCAAATCCTTTGTCAATATGCATTTTGGCGAATTCCAAGCGAAGGTTTCGGTTTTTTCACTTATAAGGGGTTTTTTGCGTGGAGTTCTGCTGTGAAAACCATTATTATTTAGGGATCTTTGAATTGTTCGTGGATGCACAACCGTATCTGATCTTATTGTTAGCTCTTGGGCCAGCGTTGTTGCACTCACTTTCGGATTTTTTCCACTTCTTTCATTATAAAGCTAACATCTCTGCGACTAAGCTTTCAACAGAACCAGTGCTTTTAAAATGATGAAACACAGTTTGAACTGTTGCTATACTTAAATTCAACAGCTTTGATATTTCCCCGAACGATTTATTTTCATTTCTGTATTTTACGACTAAGTTTCTCACATCAGTTGAAATCTCTTTCCGCGACGCCATAGTTACAATTGAATTATGCTCGAAACTACCCAAAATACAACTAAATGCAATTGATTTGAAATGTAAAACATTGCAGAAAAGTAAATTAAAAAATTACGGTACTTAGCCGTTATCATGCCGTATGTAGAATTTTGTCAATCATTTTTTTGGGTTTTTCGTAAATAATTTTTTGTTTGTATACTAAAAATATTTTTTTTATTAAATTAATAAAATAAGATTTCAAACAAATCTGCGTTATTACTTTTTTTTCATATTCGGCCACGTTCTGTAAACCGAATCCGAGTAAATTTCTCGTTTTCCAAAAATAAATAATGCCACCATTGATGTTTTTTAAATCATACATACTAAATTAATTTCAGATATGATATTTCAAGCTCTAAAAAATTAAAAACTATAAAAAAGTATGAAAAAAATTCGCTTTTAGTGGATTTAATTTTTCTAAATCGAGCGTTTTTAAATCGACTCGATTTACAGAACAGGCAGGATTGTTGTTGGAAGCGCCGTGTGTCAGAAATTAGGATCGTATGTAAACTTTTGTCGGCCACTGTATAAGTAGCGCCACTGGGTATGTATGAATGTGTATATGTGTGCACCTTGCTATGACAATCCTCACAAGAAGAAAACACCTTCGATTTTGTATGGACTATATGTAGGTATGTATACCAAAGCTTGCCACTGGTTTTTCCTTTTTTTTATTTTAGTGTTCTTTTTCTTATTTTTTTTTAATCACTTAATGGCTTCGAAAGGACCATGTTCAATTCTCATTACATAAAGTTTACTTTTAAAACCATATACATATATACATAGGTACTTATGTATGTCTATATGTACTGTTGAGAATTTCTTTTCACTTTTTAGGATTGTTTTATTGAATTGATTAATTAGAAAATAATCCCCTTATGCAAAAACGATTGTTAAACTTAAAGTTGGTTAACCAAACGAATTTTGTATGGCAAAACCGGTTTTAACACATGATTTAACTCTATCAAACGTTTTTGCATAAGGGGGTAAATGTTTAAAGCACACTTTTTCACTTTTCGAAATTTATATTTACTAGTGTTCGCCCAGTGGTTGAAATTCAACCATTATTGCAATAATACAAACCGCTCAGATAAAATGTCATATATTTCTTAATTTCTAATAAAATGTATTACCATACTTACTCCAGTCTTTAATAGTTGTATCTAGTAATGTGAGCTTTCCAAATAAATAATAGAAACGGTTTTGATGTTAATTTTTTCTCCGGTTTATGTTTTTCAACTTTTTTTTTCCAAAATGGATTCTATTTCATTTAACTTTTTGTCGTTTTTATTCTGTCAGCTGTTCAGAGATGCTACTTGCTTATTACTCATACCAAATTGCATGCAAAATTTTCAAGATTTTACTCATCACCCTCTTAAAGCTGATTCAACTTAAAACCGGTTCTAATTTTGACTATAGTTGAAAAAAAGCTAACAACAGATGTTAAAATTTAAGTTCTCTCTAAAAAGGACCGACTTTAATGTTTGTCTATGGTTATTGCCCATTATTTTTAAGCATCTAAAGAAAAATATTACAGTACCGTAATGTATTTAGCTTACTCGTTATTTAAATATCTAAATTTTATTAGTTTCAGCAATAATCGTTTAAGTACATACAAAAATGGAAATAAGAATAGAATAAACAAATAAAATAAGTATTTCCTTCTGAGCAGTGATGGACAAGTTGGTACAATCGTACCTTTTTTGATACTATTTGACGTGAAAAAGTACCGTAGTACTCCCGCAATACATTTGATACTCTCTCGGCCAACCAAGAATTCAATTTCTTTTTCGACAAATGGCACGAAACTTTATTAGTAAAGATATTTTAGAAAATTGTAACCCTTCACAATTAAATATATGTAAATAAAAATCATATTTCTTTCAATGATATTTTCTGTGGTACAGAAGTTGATCTATGTTTTAGATCAGTTTAAAAAATATTGTAAAAAGTTTATATTAAATTCTTTCAAGTTCTAAGGGCAAAAGTGGACTTTGACAATGAAATGTTAACTTAGCTTAGTAAGTTTCCCCTGAAAATGATTTATCTGTTAAAACCAATAGCATTATATTGCTTTGAATAAAAATGTTTCCCAGCGAAAAGCAAAATTTTGAAAATATTAACAATCAATATAGAGCATTGGCTGATTTGGAAGAATTAAAACTATTAACAACAGAAAATATCGGGCTTGTTCTAAAAATCATGGTGATTTAAATCACGGTGGTGTTAAAAGCAAACTACTAATTGCTGACTTGTTCGTGGGTATTTATCGTATTTTAAGTTATAGTCATGTATAAACCATAAATCGTGAAATTTACAAAAGCAATAATTTAGCTTTTATTAATTTTTTGAAATCACCGTGATTTGATATATCATGATTTGCAGAACAGGCCTGTATATGCAGTTTTTGGCCTACCGATGCTAAAACTAAAAACGCATTAGATGAATACATGTTTCCAGGTAAATCGACAGTAGCTTACCGAATTTTGTCTATACCTCACTCCTCTGTAAATGTCGAAAGGATTTTCTCTTACAAAATGTCATGAAAACGAAACAAAGGAACATAATTTATGTTCCAACAGTATCAAGTCTTATCCAGGCCTAAGATTTATTGAAATCTTTAAACACTTCTTGTTATAACTTTAGCACTTGTACCTATGAACGAGTACATACATACATATGTATGTGTGTATGCATATTAGGGTGGTTCTAAAAAAAATCAATTCAATTTTCTACAAAAGCGTACCAAGAAGTTTATTGTAGGACATTCCGTTCTTTACTTATGACAACCAGAATAAATAAAATCAATTTATACCATGTAAATCGTATGGGAAATCGAACGGACCATCTCACCATTAATATTATGAGCTGATATTTTAACAGGCCTATTTTTTACCTAACAAAAGTTTGAAACCTGGTTCTGAGAAAAACAAACGATTTTTTTAGAATCATTCTATCCATATGCTTTGTGTTTCATTTTTATTTCTTTGTAAATTAATTTTATATAATTTTTTGTTAAAAAAAGTACTCAAAAAATTGTTTTTGATACCGAAATGCAAATCTCATTTCCCATCACTGCTTCTGAGTTTTTACGGAGTTGCCAAGCCAAATTTAATTTAGTTAATTTTGAGTTCTTTGTTGTAATTTTTTAGCAAATTAAGAGAGAAAGATAGATCATGGCTTTATGATTGGCTAATATTCTTAACTGTTTTTAACTATCTTAGACACAAAAATGTAGAAGAAAAAATACATTCTGCACTGCTCCTATTGACAATCTATCAACAAAAAAAAATCCAGCGAATACGTTGCGTTTAAGTCAGTTAAAATGGTTCTTAACTTTTTTCACTTGCCTATTTATATACATATGTATATGTAGATTTATTAATTACAAATTATTTTTATAAATTTTTATTTTTTAATTAATGCTAAAAGGGATGTTTTAATATGCAAGAGCAAAAGATAAGTGAAATGTGTCTCTTTACTTAACTTAGCAAAAACCAAAATTCGTTAAGTTAGTATAATTCATATGGTTTTAAAAAAAGGTAGGTATGCATTTATGTACATTATAAGGTAGGTATGCATTTACATAATAATATAAAAAGAGGTAAGTGATTTTAATTAGCATTATAATTTTTTCTTCTTATTATCAATTATTACAAGTCAGGTAAGTATAGGTTTTAGCAGTGTAACTACAAATAAGGTAAGTGTAGGTTTTTTGCAGTCTTATTCAATAATCAAAAAATGGATATACAATTCATTTTTAACAGTAAGTATAGTTTTTTTTGCAGTAGTATTCAATAATCAAAAAAATGTATATACAATTCGTTTAAACATATTGGACGCCTTGGCCAAAAGGGCCAAGATGAAATAATATAATGATAATTTTAAATGTTATAATATAATTCAATTTAATTTCACTGTAGTGTTAAGAAAAAACTATAGGTATAAACATTCGCACATACATACTTACTTGTGTGTAAGTATACGCTTCCATAAGATTGTATGTATGCTGCGTTGAAACAACTACAAGAACAACAATATGCTACCAACTGTATTGAAAGAAGAATATTCAGTTGTTTGTTGTTGTTTTTGTCTACTTAAACAGCAACAATGTGCCAGCAAACGTATTGAAGGAAGAATATTAAGTTGGTTGTTCCAAGAACTCAGAATTATTTTGTATAGCTACATACGCACTACATAGATATTGTAAATACATACATATTTGTGTACTATGTAAGTAAATAAGCGCTTTTAAAGAGCATGGATTTGGTATAAATATGTACATATGTATTTATACCGGAACGGATTGTTTAATTTGATTTCTTATTATTGTTTTCTCAGTAGATTTTGTAAAAATGTGAAGAAATAGGGAAGAAAACATGGCTCGTTGATAAACACTCGGCATGTTAAAGTTTGGCGTCTTAGTTTGAGCGATGTTCTAAGCACTCATTTCAATAATTAGGAGTTTTGTTAAATGTGAACCCATGCTCATCAATGATACGCCTGCGTTAAAATCTAACGCTCTCCACCTAAATTGAACCAATTCATTTTCAGAAGAACCCATGCACTAACTATTTCTTTTGCATGTCTTTTTTGCTGGGTCCGAAAATAACTTAATTATTCGATTGCTAAATAAACTTATCTAAGGAGAAGTGTTGGTTTAAAAAAAAAATGGTAACTTTTATATCTAAAGCCATTTTGTGTTCCTGCATTTTATTGGTTCTTGTGCCAACTCATTGGTAGATCTGCAACCGTAATGTTGAAAAAGTTTTTCTTAGATCATACCTATCAGGTATTATAAGAACTTTCAACGGCACATAGTAGGCTAGTAGGTTATTTGCAACTTGACAAGCTACATAAGTACATATCGCCCATTTTTTTAAATAACGTCATATATCAAAAATTGGTTTTTTGAGTTAATGATGCAAAATTAATCCTCATATTGGTATTAGTATTGTGTAAAAATTTCATACAAATATCTTGTATACTTAACTATCGAGAGAAAAAAAATTATCGTTTTCCGTTAAGTTTTGTGTAAATTGAAAACCTTAAAGTTTAAAATAAACTTGTTTTTTTAATAAACGAGCAATTAGTATGACATTATATCTGTGGCAATAAGGAAAAAGTGTTTAAGTCGTATTTTACTGTTTTTCAGGAGAGCACTTTTAAGCGTTCAAGTCGATTTCCAGATTTTTTTCTTTTACAGTTAAATTGGGAAATTCTTTGTTCAACGTTATCTTTTTAAGCAACCGTCGTTCTACACACTATAGGTAATATGTACAATTAAGTTGAAATATACCAAAGTATAATCTGAATTAAGCCATTATTCCAAATTAGATTAGAAGTCTAAAAATGATAAGTCGCGCTATAACTTGCTGAAAAATTACACAAATTTATTGAGATTTTGACCAGAGGTACTTTCGAATATTCAGATTACGGAAACACCATTAACTCAAAAGTTAAAGCGGCGCGGCTGCGCCCATAAAACTAAAAATTAAAACTTGAGCTAAGGAGCTGAAATTTGATACACAAATAGGTCTAGATGAGAAACCAACTAGAAAAATCTGTAAACCCAAAAAAGTTTATCAGGATGGGCGGGGCCACGCTAATATTGTTTGGTACTAAAACCTTAATATACAGCTTTTAACTCAAACTAATTTAGTGAAACCTTGCATACGCGTTGCACGTATACAATACTTTAAACTATCACCTTAAAAAGTGGGCGTGATCACTCCTATAAAATGTTAGCCTTGTGTTTAATCTACTTTTGTCTAGCATATTTTACTAGAAAATTGGCATGAGTTGTATGCGCTGCTCACAACTAAATTGTGAGTTGAAAATAGTGGGAGAGATAGTGCTCATAAGATTTAATTCTCGCTAGAGAGCTGAAATTTTATACATAAGTAACTGCAGAGTAATCCAATAGGAAAATCTTAAAACCAAGAAGTTTTTTCCGGCATGCGGGGCTACACCTTTAAAACTCCAATTCGCACTAGAGAGCTCAAATTAGATACACAAATAAATCTAGATCAGAGATCACTAAGTTAAATCTAAAAAACCTGAAGTTTCAACCAGAAGCCGGTAACAAGCACTTTAAATTCAAAATTAAGATAAATTTTATTGAATGAAGCCTTTCATACACATTGCACTTATCCAAAATAAAAATTTCCTATTTTGAAAAATAGCCGTGACTTCACCCATAAATCTTAGCTTCTTCTTTCAGGTACTTTGGCTTAGCAGTTTTTAATTTAATACTCAGGTATTTCTTATTAACTTTTTAATACCAAACTTTGCATGAACCATAAGCACTAGAAGATATAAAAGTCAGCGAGGCCAGGCCCATAAAAATTTTACGTAATATTATACTATAGAGAGCTGACATTTTGTAGACAAATAGTAATTGATTTACTCAATCAGAAAATCCAAAAATTAAAGCACAAGCTACCCTATTGAAACTTTGAATGCACATTGGGCATATCCTTTTGAATTATGAGAGAATAATGCGTATTTGTTCTTTTCTTTGTATTGAAAAAAATGTTGTCAAGTAAGCGGACTATCTAGGAATTGTATGACACCCTTACGATTACAAATTTATATAACGCATAGCATATTTCTGTGTTAGGTATTGTGCCAAACAAGAACTTGGTCAAAAGTTATATCTCACTACTTTTAATGGCCGAAATTTTTTACAGGAACTTGGCCTTTTTTCACATTTATGTTTTTGTGAGGATTTTCTCTACATTTTATGATTTGTGATTTTATACCACCAAAGACTATAAATATATAAAGATGTTCCACGTAGAACAAGGGTGACCAAGTTAAATTTAAGGTTGTGTAAGTGAGCGAAAAAGATAAACACACAGGCAGAAAGAATTAATAAAAGTAATTCGTATATAATTTTTTTTATGAAAGAATTTTTTTCTAGAAAACCGTTTCAACGAAAAGTAATAAATAAACATTATTATTCACTTTAATTCTGAGTTTAAAACTACTAAAAACCAATTTGTAAGAGAAAATAATTTGTAACTTTCTTGTAGGCAAAAGCATTTTTTAACATAAACAGCATACATAATAAATTTCTCGCAGTGCGTTTGAGAAAAATGAGTGAAAAGATAAGCAAAAATTTATCTCAGATAAGACTAAATAAAAGAGAATAAGAATACGTGTGAATTCGATTTGCAAAAATTTGCTACATGATGTTCACCCATGACCAGCGTGACCGTTTGACCGACTAAAGTGGCAATTTGCCACTTTTTCGACTGCGTTTCCCCTTTTTCAACTGCCTTGCCACTTTTTGACCCCCTTTATTTAGGGTGAGTTATATGAAAATACATTAAAAATAAAAAGTTTAGTGCAGTTTTCTCGCTTTTTTTAAATTTTGCCCCCTTTTTTTGATAAATCCCCTATTTAGTGCCACTTTTTGAAAAATGTCATCGGTCACCCTGCCCATGACGTAGAACATTAAATGAAAACTAAAATTGTTTGCGTTTATTGATGCTGTGGGGAAAGTAACAAGGGAAAAATATATTGTTTGTTATTTGAACGAAACCACAAAGAGAGGCACAAAATTTTTGAGCATGCACACTTATATAAATATGTATATAGTAATGTTGTATGGCATACAATGTATGCACACACATAATTGAAGCTTATAGAGAAATTTAGTTGTGTGTGTGTTATATTTCTTGTTTAAAGAGCAGTCAAGTAGGAGCAAAAATATGAAATAACTAAAAGAAGTTTATTGTTTTGATATATTCATGTGAAAATAAATTCCGAAAATCAAATGCGACCGATTGTGTTATTGTAGGATAAAAATACGTGTTTTATTGTTATTGAACTATGATTATTTTATTTAGAAATTTCAGTTATATATACATATATATACTTATATATATATGTAGGTATATGTATAAAATAAATAAAACGTGAGCTTACTTACATAAGTTTGCAAACCATGATTATTTATTTTTGTTTACAAAAGAATAGGTTTTATTTATTGCTTTAAAATTTTGAGTTTTTCAGTGCTTGTTGATTTGAATTTATATGTTTCCCACGACGAACGTTTTCGTAGCAGTGAAAGAACTAATCAATTAAGCATCTCTATCCTGTGCTTAAAGCATACGTAGCTCTCGTCAAACCAAAAGGAATATATTGTATTTTTGGTACAATTTACGCATTGTTCAACAATAGTTTTTTTATGTTTTTTATTTCTTTAGAATTAGTAAAAACATTTTCGAAAACTTTTATGTGAATCTTACACACTACAAAAAATAAGTCTGATGGAGCACACAAACTTCCAAAATCTGTTTCTTTATCATAATTTTTAGCGTGAACAAACATTTCGGAAGGATATGACAAAACTTGTACTTGTTTAATTATATCCACACGACATTTAGCGCAAGTAATTCGATGAGCTATATAACCAACAAAATATCGGCTTGATGTTAACTCTATTGGAACATTATTAGAGTTAAAACAATCTGTATCTTCATTAAAATAATCTTCATTTTCATCGAATATGTTTGTTACATTAACGTCAGGTGTGCGACTACTTTCTGCTGTACTTCCACTTCTTTGAGTATCTTCTAAAATTGTTTGGAACTCAATAGGTAAAAATATCGCACCGTCGTTTGCACAATTTGAAGAGGTACTAAATTGTGTTATTTTAAGAGATAGCAGTTTAGCTACTGCGACATTTAATTCATAGACCGAAGGATTTTTGCAGTGTCCGCCCTTGGCACGTATATATGAAAACAAGTTTTCCAATGGATTTTGATTAAAATGGCTCGTTAAAATGCATATCAAATTTGAGTTTTCCGCAAACAATTCTGATGATAACGATAACATAGCTCTCGTAGTTTGAATTAGGCCATCGATTGAAAATATTTTATATATTTGCGATTTCACAGTTCTCGTTGAACCTTCATAGTGAAGACACATTAAAGCGGATTTTTTTTACATACATACATACGAAACAAATATAAAAAACAACAAAATCAAAAATCATACAAAAAATATTCGTAATACATATTCACCTTGATAAATAAGCTTATTGGCTTTACTAATATTTTTTACATAGCAAGAAATAGCAAAAACAAAAAAAAAACCGTAAACACAAACAAAGTTCCCTTGAGGAATAATACTCTGTATGAGTACCTCAAAGGAAAAAAATTTTGAAGTGAGTTCTAACGGCAGAAATGCTTATTTTACTGTGAGTTCTGAAACTCTTAATGAAAAAAATATAAATAATAAATCTGATGAAAATCTTTTTTTAACGGCAATGCCAATTTTTCGTCAGCGATCAACTTCGCTTTGTCCAATGCCAACTAGTGAATCGTTAACATTACCATTGCCTAGTACTTCTTCATTTAAGTCTGCGATATCATCCGCATCGGGCTCGCCTTCATCACTAAACCAAGTTATCACTACAGATAACAGTAGCTCAAAACCCAAGGTACAAGTGGGAATGAACAGATATATAACAGTGGTAAAGCGTGGGCGAAGCCCAAATTCTTCAAAAATTTCATCTGCTCCAAAGATGTCTAGGGATAACAGCGCATCATCTACCAATCGTCAAAATCGTTTTTCATTATTGCAAGACACCGACGACAAGCCCTCTACATCATCGCAAAAGTCTTTTAAGCCACCACCTATTTATCTGAGAGAAAAAAATTCTAACGCACTTATAAAAAAACTACTGTCGACCATTGGTGAAAATACTTTTCACATCATTCCAATTAAACGAGGTAATATTGATGAAACTAAAATGCAAATATATAATGAAAAAGATTTCCGAAAAATTGTTAGTGAATTCGAAAAAAATAAAACAAATTTTTACACATACCAACTTAAGAGTGCTAAAGGCCTACAGATAGTATTAAAGGGCATAGATTCATATGTTGAACCCGAAGAAGGAAAATGTGCACTTGTCGACCAAGGATTCAAGGTAAAAAATGTTACCAACATATTTAATAGAGAAAAGGTCCCCCAACCCCTATTTCGGGTTGAACTGGAGCCGAATGACATACAATTGAAAAAAAATGAAGCCCATCCAGTTTATAACGTAAAGTATCTCTTACATCGAAAAATCACAGTTGAAGAGCCACGTAAGCGTTCAGGTCCCGTGCCATAATTGCCAAGAATATGGCCACACGAAAACTTACTGCAAGTTACCTACAGTGTGTGTTATCTGCGGTGAATTGCATGGTACTGCTAGCTGCACTAAGCCAAAAGATCAAGCAGAAACAAAATGTAGTAATTGTGGAGGTAATCACACAGCTAACTATAGAGGGTGCCCTGTATTTTCTTTCGTTAAACAGGCTATGGGTCAAAAACCCAAGCTAACTCCAGCTCTACAAGTAAACGCGAACTCCGACACTTTTGCTCAAATCAGCCAACCAGTTACTTCACGTGTATCGTATGCTGATGCTGCTAAGACTAGTTCAATTCCCACGCAAAATGTTCCACCGCCAAATAATTCAACGAATTCAAACTCAAGCTTTAACTTTAGTCGCCTTGAAGCTACTATTGAGAATCTGGTGCTAACTATAAACAACTTTACTACAAATATGACAAGTATGATGCAAGAAATGCTGCGAATGCAGAATACACTGCTTCAAGCATTAGTTAATAAACCATGAACACGTTAAAAATATGTTTCTGGAACGCAAACGGCATTCGCCAACATAAAAATGAACTTGAGCACTTCCTCATGGAAAAAAATATTGATATAATGTTGGTTTCTGAGACTCATTTGACCTCAAGAAGCTTATTTAAAATAAATGGTTACACTTTATATGATACAAAGGACCCGAGAGAGAGAGAGAGCATGTGGTGGATCAGCAATTCTGATTAAGTCAAGACTCAAGCACTATGTCCTTGACAACGTTAGTGAAGAATATTTGCAAGCAACGAATATTTTCGTAGAAAATTTTTGTGCGAATTTCGTGATATCATCAATTTACTCACCTCCCAGATTTTCAGTTAGCGAAGATCAGTATGAGAAGTTTTACAAATCGCTTGGATCTTGTTTCGTGGCAGCTGGTGACTACAATGCAAAACATACCTACTGGGGATCGCGTCTTGTTACACCTAGAGGTCGAGCCTTGTTCAATACAATTTCAAAAATGGGCTTAGATGTCATTTCGAGTGGGGAGCCTACTTACTGGCCTACTGACGTAAGAAAAATTCCAGATGTTATAGATTTTGCCGTCACGAAAAATATTCATAGGGACTTAATTCATGTAGAGGCCTCTCTAGATCTGTCCTCCGATCACTCTCCAACAATAGTTACAATTTTCAACCACTAAGGAGTGATTTAACTAACTCATATGTGAAGATGATTAATGGAATCAACTGGCTGGTATTCAAAAAATATCTTAGTAGTCACTGCGTAGAAAACATTCAGCTTAGATCATGCGATGATATTGAATTTAATATTGCCAATCTTAACGAAAATATTAAACAGGCTGCTGAACACGCCACTACCTCCTATCCGCAGACCGGCTTTAACAGAATTTATTCTACGGAAATTGAACGTCTTGTATGTGAAAAAAGGAGAGCTAGAAGAGAATGGCAACAACACAGATCACCCCTAAATAAAATCAGACTTAAAGAATGTACTAAACGACTCAAAGAGCTGCTATCATCGGAAAAACCTGCACTACTGGAAAAGTATTTAGAAGGTCTTGATGTAACGTCCGCATCTAATTACTCTTTATGGCGCGCTACTAGAAATCTTAAACGACCCGTTGATCTTAAATCACCATTGCGTACTGCGACCGGAGGCTGGGCAAGAAGTGATAGTGAGAAAGGTAACTTATTTTCTGAGCATTTAAAATCTGTATTCACTCCCAATTCATGTACGGGTGCTGCTGATTTACCGAGTGTAGTTTCTCTACCCCCTCGTCCCTTAAGGTTTAAGATGCGTGAAGTACAAAAAGTAATTGCTGAACTCAACCCGAAGAAAGCTCCAGGTATTGATGGCATTAGTAACAAAATGCTCATGAACTTGCCTCATATTGCAATAAGAATCCTGCTATTTACTTTTAATGCTATTTTAATAATGCAGTATTTTCCACATAACTGGAAACTGGCCAAGATCAAAATGATTCCAAAGGCGGGCAAAGATCTTACCAAGACTGAGTCATATAGGCCTATAAGCTTACTATCTACAATCTCAAAGCTGCTCATGACTAAATTGTCCAAAATTTTAACTGATAATGGGTGCATCCCAGACCATCAATTTGGCTTTAGAAGTCAGGACAGCACGATTGAACAAACGCATAGACTGGTCCAAGTTGTAAGAAGAACATTTGAAGAAAAGAAGTATTGTTCTGCTCTCTTTATTGATGTTTCTCAGGCGTTTGATAAAGTATGGCACGAAGGCCTAGTTTTAAAATTGAAGACATATCTGCCAATAAACATTCAAAAGCTTTTGGAAAGTTATATTATTGATAGGAAGTTCACTGTTGTGGAAGGAGAGTTCACGAGTGTGCCCGAAACTATATCTTCTGGTGTGCCCCAGGGTAGTATTCTGGGTCCTGTCTTGTATTTAATATATACTTGTGATATGCCTGTGAGCAATAATATCCATATTTCTACTTTTGCCGATGATACAGTCTGTATGAGTGTGCACGAAAACCCTTATGATGCATCCCGCAATCTCCAGGAACATATCACCCAGCTGGAAATATGGCTGAACTTATGGAGAATTAAAGTCAATGAACAAAAGTGTGTCCATATAACGTTCACCCTAAGAAGAGATACTTGCTCCCCCATTCGAATCAACAATCAAAATATTCCTCAACATTCCCAAGTGAAATACCTTGGTATACACCTTGATCGAAGACTTACATGGAAACATCATATTGACTCTAAGTTAACTCAGATGAAACTTAAGTTAACTCAAATATATTGGTTGATTGGCAGAAACTCAACACTCAGCCTAGACTGCAAACTTTTACTATACAAGTCGCTTTTGAAGCCAATATGGCGCTACGGAATTCAGTTATGGGGCACTGCTTCAGCTTCCAATGTCGAGAGAATCCAACGAAGGCAAAACAAAATTTTACGGTTAATAACATCGGCTCCATGGTACATCCAAAATTCTATTATACATCGTGATTTAAATATGCCACTAGTGACTGAAGAAATTGAAAAATACGCAGGCAAATATTTAACAAAACTCGAATCACATCCTAATCCGCTTGCTCGTAATATTTTGAACTTTACTGGACACGTCCGCTTAAAAAAGAGGGACACACGGGCTCTTATACCTAACACTCCAGATGGGACTACTTGAAAATACTTTCCCGCCCCCCCTTTTTTTTTGATTATCACTACTAATGTAGTATTTATAACTACCACTAAGTTTATGTCCGACACTGGTCGGGCCTAATAATTTTTTTATAGATTTAAGATTTGAATACTTAGTGTTAGTTCATATATGAAGATACAATAAATAAATATTTACATGCATTAAAAAAAAAAAAAAATATTTGTGATTTGAACGGGCTAAATTTCGTATCGCTTTTTAAGCCAAATTACATGTGATAATTATTAATGAACAAATAACACCAAAGTCTGTTGTAAATATTCTGACTAACAACACATAGTTGAACGGAATAGCCAGCCGTTTTCGAAGGCCACTAAACCTTCATCATCAGCGATCTTTTGTGTTTGGTCCACTGTGTGTGGTGTCAGTTGATGTAGATTTCTGCTTTATATAATAGAAACAAATAGAGTTCGAATAATAATTAAAATTAACTAAAAAAATGAAAATATTTTATTTCCTGCGTATTCAACCTGTTTCATATAGGTAATTAGCTCTTCGAGTAATTGCCAAGTTGTGCTTTCCGGCTTCAGGCCAGGGTTCAGGGGCTTTGCATCGTTAAAATACATGCTTTTTAAGCAATCAAAATAGCTATCGAGTTTTTTTTTATAAAAGAGCACGTTGAAGTGGCTATTGCTGCGGAACTTCGTGTAAACTGGCGATTTTCATTTACGATGGTGATTCCGATCTTTTGCGCTTAAGAGGCGGACATCTAAACAAGGGTAAGGCAACATCCTCACTTAATAAACACTTTTCTATATCCAGTCATCAGTCAAATTGAAGGTACTGCGTCGCGCTTCAAGTATTTCTTTCCTATATTTTCCGATGAAAAGTGTCTTTCACATATATATATAATGTCCGCGATTTTTCCAAAAAGGTTTGGTCAAAGTTGCACTTTTCTATCCACGCTTTAAGTAATATGTCATTGCAATATGGGAAACGAAAGATTTTTAAGTTTGGAAAACTTCTTTTGGATCTGCCACAATGAGGGAAACAACCCTTATTGCCTGCTTTAAGCGATAACTTCTTTTGTTTTACTACGGAAGTAATTTCAATTAGTTCACTCATTATGATATTATTTATTTATATTATTATTAAAATTTTTTTAATTTCACACTAGATTATATTTTAAAGCACTTGTAACTGACAATGAAAGCGATACTGAAATAAAGTTAAATAAATACATATGTAGTTTCCAACGTAAACGCTAAATATATTAAATTCAAATAACGGTAAATTTATATTCGGTGCGAATCCATGTATTTGCAAAAGTACAACAATAAAATACATATTTTTGCCATACAAATAGACAATCGGTAACATTAAATTTTATGTAGCTTATGTCCATACACATATGCATATGTGCGAGAACACAAGTTCTTTTTCTTTGTGTAAATTTTTTCTTTGCTTTAAGTTAAATACACACATCCATTCATACTTACGCATGCAAGGGCACACACACATGCATGCGTATGCAGATGAATAGCGAAGACATGAGAATAATAAGTGCTCTGAAAAAATAAATTATTCTCTTTGAAACAAATGGATTTAGTAGAAAATCCACCAGCAAATTAAGCACTGGCAGTACAATCAGGGTGACCGCTGACATTTTTCAAAAAATGGCAGCAAATAGGGGATTTATCAAAAAAAAGGGGCAAAATTAAAAAAAAAAGAGAAAACTGCACTTAACTTTTTATTTTTAATGTATTTTCATATAACTCACCCTAAATAAAGGGGGTCAAAAAGTGGCAAGGCAGTCGAAAAAGGGGAAACGCAGTCGAAAAAGTGGCAAATTTCCACTTTGGTCGGTCAAACGGTCACGCTGAGTACAATGTATGGACGTAGAACATGGGTGACCAAGATAAAGTTAAGGTTGTATAAGTGAGCGAAAAAGATAATCACACAGGAGAAACAATTAATAAAAGTAATTCTTATATGAATTTTTTTATGAAACAATTTTTTTCTACAAAACCGTTTCAACAAAAAGTAATAAATAAACATTAATATTCACTTAAATTCTGACTAAAAACCAATTTTTAAGAGAAAATAATTTTTAATTTTCATGTAAGCAAAAGCATTTTTTTAACATAAACAGCATTCATAAAAAATTTCTCGCAGTGCGTTTGAGAAAAATGAGTAAAAAGATAAGCAAAAATTTTTCTCAGATAAGACTAAATGAAAGAGAATAAGAATAAGTGTGAATTCGATTTGCAAAAATTTGCTACATGATGTTCACCCATGACGTAGAACATCTTTATAGATTTATAGTCTTTGATACCACTCTTACTTGTTTATACTGATAAACACCCAGCAAACAAAAAGTTGTATATATGTACATACATATGTATGTGTTTTTGTTGAAACATGTACATGTGTATATTGTTTGTGAATAGAACTAATTTATTATGAGTAGGTACGAACATTAATAAGAAAGGGACAAAAGGAGAAAATGAAGATTTGATTGAGGTGCTACTGCAAGCAAACACATTCCTGGAAATTAAAGAGGTAAATGATGAAGTTGCTCAAAATCTGTTCTCGTAATGTACAATGACAAATATTACTCATGTTTTAGACTCGGCAGTTTTTCTTGAAGCAAGTCTGAGTTTATTGGAGAGAGAGGAAAGAAGAAAGAAGAGGGGTACTGACTTGCTTGTACGGAACAGTTACTCCAATTCTCTTTTGTTATTTGATTTGCAGCATTAAAACAATAGGAAAATTTAACCAGAAACCGTCTGAGTGTAAACAAACGAGCAGTTTTAAAAGAGAATTGAAGATAACTGCTTCAAGAAAAACTGCCAAGTCTAAAAAAAGACTTACGGTTGAGCGTTACAGCTGCTATTAAAATTATTATAATTGAGTTCATTTATATAAAATAATAATAATTTTCAATACCTCTAGGCGCATTTTCTTCCTAAAAGGTGTGTTATTTCAAAAACTCAATTAGCTTTTTCCAACAGGCTAAAACTTGAAAGTAAATTAGAATAGTTTAAGCGAAATTATTAAAAAAAATCTGGGATTAATTAAAATATTATTATTTTATATATTATTTACTTATAAGCTCAATGCTTTTACACAAGTCCTTATACATACATATGTATTTACATTTCAATCAAAATGAATTCCATGAATTTAAATATTATACATATCGCACATATAAAGGGTGTTTTTTATTGAGGTATAGAACTTTAAGTTGGCATCACTTTTTTAACTGGCGGCCATTTTGTCAACTGTCAAGTGATTAATATTTAGTTTGGTTTACCATTTTATCATGAATAGGTTGACAAAAGAACAACGCTTGCAAATCGTGCAAATTTATTTCGAAAATAATGGTTCAGTTCGCGAAGTTTACCGCAAGCTCAGTCCATTTTATGGTCGACATAATCGTCCATCAGAGCAATTAATTCGGTTAACCATGGATCGTTTTCGCACTACGTTTACTTTATGTGATAATACGCATCCGCAGAGACGTCGAACAGTGCGTACCGAAGAAACAATTGCCGCTGTAGAGCAAAGTGTTGAAGAGGACCCGAATGAATCGATTCGCCACCGTGCACAGCAATTGGAGCCGACTAACCGACTATTTTGTTCCCGAATTGGATGGCATGAATGTGGATGAGTTGTGGTTCCAACAAGACGGCGCTACATGCCACACAGCGCACGTCACAATCGATTTATTGAAGGAAACATTCGATGAGCGCATAATTTCGCGGAATGGACCTGTCAATTGGCCACCAAGATCGTGTGATTTGACACCATTGGATTATTTTCTTTGGGGATATGTGAAGTCGCTCGTCTACGCCAACAAACCAGAAACCTTAGGGGACTTGGGAGCCAACATTCGTGGCGTTATTGCCAACATACGGCCCCATATGCTCGAAAAAGTGGTTGAAAATTGGACCTGTAGAATTGGCTTTATTCGAGCCAGCCGCGGCGGCCACATGCCCGAAATCATATTTAAACATTAATGGCATAAAATTATCCTTCCAATAAAGCCAAATTGATGGACATTAAAACGATTTTCTTGTGTTTTATTTCAATTCAAAGTTCTATACCTCTTAAAAAAACACCCGATACTTCAATAGTGGCATAACTCAAAAAACCAGTTTTGCAGAAAACGCGTTTTAAGTTTTCAATTTGCATACAACTCGATGGAGAAATGAAAAAAAATTCTTCTCTCAGGAGGTGATGGTACAAGATATTTATATGAAATCTTTACACAAGATAAAATACGAAATGCCGCATCTTTCTGCATTATTAACTCAAAAAACTCATTTTTTGAGTTATGCCACTATTGAAGTATATGTGCGATATATGAACTTTCGCGTTTGACTTCAAATAACTCGCAATTTAACATCAAAATTGAGTGTTTTCTGGGCACAAAACAATTAGCATGTAGTTTTGTGTGCACTAAGAACTTTTTTTGTTTGTCCCTATTTACACTATGCAAGTCTTATTGCTAAGCTAATTAGTTTATTAGGGGAGAGAGACGGGGGGAAAAGAAACGTTGCTGTTCCCCTCGTCTCTCTCTCCCTGAAACTAATCAGCTTAGCAATAAGACTTGCACAGTGTGATTTGGGACTTTGTGTCGAAAACACATGACACGTTTTTAAGCATTCTATAAGCGCTCAAACGTTTACATTTACATTTACATTACATCAACGATTTCTACAGTCGGCTAACGAAGCCTTTAGCACAAAACATACAGAAGTGTCACGAGACGGAAGATACGGGTATTTTTCTGTTTGTCTCGTTTTCCCTCAAATTTTGTCGTCGTTTTTGTTTTGCTACGTCTTTCTAGTGCAATAAATTTTTATTAGCTGTGTTAATTGGTAAGTAGTAATACACTACAGTATCCAATACACTATGACGAAAACTACGCAACATTTGTTCTTTCAGCTTATGTATTTATGTATGTAGGCTAGGATTGCCAGTCGGACTTATTTTGGCTGGATTGCCTCGCTTTTTAAGTACCTGTCCAGTTTTCCACAAAATGTTCTTAATATTTATTGCTTTAAATTTCTAACGATAAACTATACATCGACTATTGCTGTCTTCGCGCATCCTATAACCAAATACCAAAAGATATGTAAAATGAAAAAATATGGTCCTATTTTTTTAATGAAAATTGAAAGCAATGAATTAGAAAATTTACGAAAAGTTGTATATTTCGTCCTTTCAATACCAGTTAGTAACGCATTTTGTGAAAAATTTTTAGTATCTTAAACAGTTTATACAAAAAAGAAAGAAATCGAATGTCTTTCGATCTTATTAGAGCGGAAATATTAATGAGAACTATCTTATAGGAATCTTGCAAAGCTTTTCAAAGTTTTCTTCAAAACCCTAGAGGTTTGGAATTATCAAAATCCGTAAGCGCAGTACAAAATATATGGGGCAGAAAAAATAAAATTGGGCGCATTCATAAGACGTTGCTCTTGAGCTCAACAGTTGTGAGACTGTTGGCAACCGCTGGCCTCAATAGTTACGTCTTAGAAACGGCTTGATGGATATAATTTAATTTTATATCTTTATTTCATTACTTTATCGCATTTGTAATCAAAATTTTAACAAATATTTTCTCCTGCCACCTAACAAAGCATATAAACGGTATAACTCTATTCGATCAGCTGTTCAGGCTGAGCACAACATGTTGACTATGGGTAGCGAAACAATTTTATGATGGAAAATTACTCAACTGTTGAGTAGAGCGGAATTACTCAACTGTTGAGTAGAGCGGAACCATTCAACTATGCGTTTCTAAGACAAATACTCATCGGTTGCGCAACAGCTACGTCTTATGCATGCATGCATTTTTATTAAATATTTTTAATTTTTTTCACCAATGTACGCACAAACGAAAACGTTTTTTTTTTTTGTTTTGTTTGTGTCTTTTTAGTATGATACAGCTACTATCAAAATAATATCAGCACGAAATAATATGGACACCTGACGTTAAAATTAAAAAATTCTTATCCTTAGAACTAAATCGAACATTACTAAAAAAATAAATTGTTTTGTAGACAATTTATGTAGTTTATACATACTATCATCTTTTCTATAACACGTTATATAAGTAATGAATGTGCTACGATGGTCGAACTGGAAAATCAAATTATTTTAATACATTTTTAAGATATCGGTCTGTCAATTTTTTTATATCTCGCTTTTTTAAAATAAATAATTATGTATTTTGGTACTAATATAGTTGATCACCCGTTTTTCAGTCCTTTTAATTTTCGACCTTCAATTTTTTATTAGCTAATGATATACTTTTTGCTTATTTTTATATTACTCTAAACAAATATATAAAAAAATTAATTAACAATGAAATACTTCCTTAGTTATCAAAAATATTGAAGTTCAAAACTAAAAGGACTGAAGAACGGGTTTCTCTAACAACACAAATCTAGTTATACAATCTGTTCTAGAGAGACGAAAACAAAAGTTAGATAAATTATCTACAAAACACTTTTTTTCGTAATGTTCGATTTACTTTTAAAGATAAAATAAAAAACAATTCAAACTTAAGTTTTTTAATAAAATTATTTTTATAACAAAAAAGTCACTATTCTTTCATGAAAATTTTATTTCAAAATGTCCACTGGACATTGTCCAGCTTTTTTTAATAATCCCGCTTTTTTGATTCAAATGTCCAGCTTTCTGTTGATCTCAATCTGGCATAATCCCGATTTTTTAATTCAAATGTCCAGCTTTCTGTTAATCTCAATCTGGCAAGCCTAATATAGGCCCAAAATGTTGTAGTCTCGTATTCGAAATACGCCAACCATGCTAAGGTAGATTAGTTTGTTAGATATTTATAGAACCAGTTAGTTTTAAAATATAAATAATAATACACATATGTTTTTACTTATTTAACTAATAATTAACATTTATTTTTTGTTTGTTTACAAATTTTTATTAACTAATTAATATTTTTTCTTTTTCTATATTTTTTGAAAATACCCGTATTTCACTTACGTAACAACTGTTTCCAAAAATTAACACAATACATATATACATACATATTTTTTATTAACAAACTGTATCTAAATCTACATTTTAATTTACTAACTAATGAACCAAATCACGTTTTGACTATTGCTCAAACTAATTTATCCATGAAATAATTGCAAATACATATTTTGCACTACAATGCATTGCAATTTAAATTTTCCTTTTTTTAACTTTTAACAATTTGATGAAAACAAAACACTTAAAACTAAAACATTCTTATAAATGACAATGGAATAACAAAACTAAAAAATTTTTTCTAAATGAACAAAAAATTTAAAATAATCATTTTATTTTTGGTGGCACGAGCAACTTTATTATTCCATTTAATTGTAAATTTGTACACGTGTACAATTAATTGCACGCAATCGCACGCTTAAAATTTCCACATGCATATACAAAAACCCAAATAGTTTCATACATTTATTGTGGACAAGAACGGAAAACGTCTTTACCGTACAATTTTTTCGCAGAATTATATACAATTATGTCATTTGGAGATCCAACAAACTCAAGGCATCTGCAATTTGACTAAGGATAAAAATAACTATAGGTCGAACTATGAGTTTTATAACTTCACACTAAAGGGACAGAATGAGGCTGGAGTGAACGTTCAGAGCTTTTGGATAAATCACTATGAAAGCGGTAAGTACTCGCAAAATTGTCTTTAGTATTAAATATTTATTAAAATGACACAAATAAAAATTGCTTTCTAAGAACTTGTATTGCTAATAAAATATAACTTTTTAGAAATCTCACAATAGCTAACTGGGACATACATATGTATGTACATATCTTGCGGCCCTAATGTAGTAGATATGTACATATCGCTCATTTACTCCAATAACGTCATAACTCAAAAAAACTAGTTTTCAATTTACACACAATATAATGATAAAAGTAAATTTTATTTTGCTTTCAAGAGTTACATAAGTAAACAAGATGTTTGTATTCAGCGAGTGCCAGACACACCAATCTTCAGCGTCAATATATGTGGTTGTGTGCGTTTGTTTACCAAAAATAGTCACACATACATATACCATTGATGTGGATATTTTTTATAAAAAAACGCATACAACCACACATATTGAATCTAAGTATTGATGTGTCTAGCACCCGCTTTAGAAATATGCATGAAACTTAATAATGATGTTCATGAAACTTTCGCTATAATATTTTTATTCGTTTCATTTCTATTTCATACAGATGAATAACTATGAAACAAGATCAATGAACACTCAATAGTTACGAACGCAGTAAAATGATGTTGATTTGTTTACTTATACAAGAGCATACTAACATTTACAAATGTAAAACAGAATATGTGTTGAGTAAATCTCGATTAAGTTCATGCAAAAACAATGTGCTTTTAAAGAACAGTGTTGCCAGTTGTAGGAAAAGGGAAAATACTAGAATAATCGCCAAAAAGGAAATTAAAAATTTTTAACGAGCTCTAAATTAAATTCAGTTTTTGTTATTGGGAGTGATCTGCAACTTAGGTAAAATATTTAATTTAGATAAAAGTATTTAATTTTATATTATCTTTTGCTTTCACGAAATAGACTAAATATTTATAAACAGAAGTTAAATGTACACATAGAGGTATGTGATGGAAATCGCTTCGATTTGAAATGAAATCGCAAGCTCAAAACGTAGAAAATTGTTTTTGGTGTGACAGAAAACGCATCGATTTCATATTTCAACTTTGTTTCATTTTCAGTTGGTTACAAAAAATCAATTTGTTCCTTTATATTTTTTGCTGCTAACTGAAATTGAAGCCAATAATGCAGAAGCCGGCTGCAGGTTGCCAAAGATATTTTCGGCGACTTCGAAACGAAAATCGTTGGATCGTGATTTGCTGAAGCAATTGTTGTAAGGAATGGCATATTTTTTCTTCATTTCAAACACCGGGTTTTATAATGAAATACTTTTATTTTAAAACCATAGAAAAGTCTTGGAAAAAAATGGTTATATCGACGGCGGCTAAGTAAAGGGTGTTTTTTATTGAGGTATAGAACTTTAAGTTGGCATCACTTTTTTAACTGGCGGCCATTTTGTCAGCTGTCAAGTGATTAATATTTAGTTTGGTTTGCCATTTCATCATCAACAGGTTGACAAAAGAACAACGCTTGCAAATCGTGCAAATTTATTTTGAAAATAATGGTTCAGTTCGCGAAGTTTACCGCAAGCTCCGTCCATTTTATGGTCGACATAATCGTCCATCAGAGCAATTAATTCGGTTATTCGGAATGGACCTGTCAATTGGCCACCAAGATCGTGTGATTTGACACCATTGGATTATTTTCTTTGGGGATATGTGAAGTCGCTCGTCTACGCCAACAAACCAGAAACGTTAGGGGACTTGGAAGCCAACATTCGTGGCGTTATTGCCAACATACGGCCCCATATGCTCGAAAAAGTGGTGGACCTGTAGAATTGGCTTTATTCGAGCCAGCCGCGGCGGCCACATGCCCGAAATCATATTTAAACATTAATGGCATAAAATTATCCTTCCAATAAAGCCAAATTGATGGACATTAAAACGATTTTCTTGTGTTTTATTTCAATTCGAAGCTCTATACCTCTAAAAAAAAAACACCCCTTATTTTCAATACATGATTCATGATTTTCAGATTTTTGCTGATCGGCTTCAACATATGTACATATGTACAATTAAATTGTTTCAAACAAAAATAAATTTAAATAAAAAATTCCTTTTATTGTAATATCATCTGCCTTTAATTATTTTAAAGCATTTTACTTACATTTTCACACAAGTTATTGCAGGAAAATTTTGTTTAAATATAAAATAATTTCTAAATCGTCAACTCATAAAACATAACCAGAATGAAATCGAAATAAATGTGTGCATCACAACTTTTTACGTTTTTGAGTCGATTTGAAATCGAAAACGATTTATATCACATACCTTATAATTATCTTTCTTTTAAATGCAATATTATTGTTGTTTAAAACTTCGTATTTTTACATAACGGTGATAATCAAATTTTTTGAGTTTGAAATATTAATTTCAAAAATAATTTTTAGTTATATTTTTGCTTGAAAGTATATAAATACTTATTTTCGCTTGGAAACGATTACTTTTGTTGTGTTTTATGTAATTTTTGTCAATTTAAAGTTTTTTGTATCATATATTTTTTTATTTTTTTTAATACATGTATTTATTTATTGTATCTTCAAATATGAACTAACAATAAGTATTCAAATCTTAAATCTATAAAAAAAAATTATTAGGCCCGACCAGTGTCGGACATAAACTTAGTGATAGTTATAAATAATACATGAGTAGTGATGATAAAAAAAATGGAAAAAAAGTATTTTCAAGTAGTTCCATCTGGAGTGTTGAGTATAAGATCCCGTGTGTCCCTCTTTTTTAGGCGGATATGTCCAGTAAAGTACAAAATATTACCAGCAAGCGGATTAGAATGTGATTCGAGTTTTGTTAAATATTTGCCTGCGTATTTTGCAATTTCTTCAATCATTAGTGGCATATTTAAATCACGATGTATATTAGAATTTTTTATGTACCATGGAGCCGATGTTATTAACCGTAAAATTTTGTTTTGCCTTCGTTGGATTCTCTCGACATTGGAAGCTAAAGTAGTGCCCCATAACTGAATTCCGTAGCACCATATTGGCTTCAAAAGCGAC
The DNA here is from genome assembly GCA_949987645.1 of Tachina grossa. Classification (NCBI taxonomy): domain Eukaryota; kingdom Metazoa; phylum Arthropoda; class Insecta; order Diptera; family Tachinidae; genus Tachina; species Tachina grossa. The sequence continues at coordinate 56,259,689 of OX465277.1, read as the reverse complement.
TTGTATAGTAAAAGTTTGCAGTCTAGGCTGAGTGTTCAATTTCTGCCAATCAACCATTATATTTGAGTTACGTTTCATCTCAGTTAACTTAGAGTCAATATGATGTTTCCATGTAAGCATTCGATCAAGGTGTATACCAAGGTATTTCACTTGGTAATGTTGAGGAATATTTTGATTGTTGATTCGAATGGGTGAGCAAGTATCTCTTCTTAGGGTAAACGTTATATGGACACACTTTTGTTCATTGATTTTAATTTTCCATAAGTTCAACCATATTTCCAGCTGGGTAATATCTTCCTGGAGATTGCGGGGTGCCTCATGAGGGTTTTCGTGCACACTCATACAGGCTGTATCATCGGCAAATGTAGAGGTGTGAATATTATTGCTCACTGGCATAACACAAGTATGTATATATTAAATACAAGACTGGCCCCAGAATACTACCCTGTGGTACACCGGACGATATAAATTCCGGCACACTTGTGAACTCTCCCTCCACGACAGCGAACTTCCTATCAATGACGTAACTTACTAAAAGCTTTTGTATGTTTATTGGCAGATATTTTTTTTAAAGACGTTTTTTATTTATTGTATCTTCAAATATGAACTAACAATAAGTATTCAAATCTTAAAGCCTGACCCACGATATCGACAACGTTCGACTTGTCGCGCACTTACATTTGAAACAACAACAAAATATTAAAATTTGTTTTTGTTTTGAATGTAAGTGTGCGACAAGTCGAACGTTGTCGATATCATGGGTTTGACCCTTAATCTAAAGTATAATTATTAGGCCCAACCAATGTCGGACATAAACTAAGTGATAGTTATTAATAATGCATAAGTAGTGAAAAGCACAAAAAAATATTTTAAGCAGCTGCATCTGGAGTGTTGTTTATTAGACCCTTGTATCTCTCTTTTTTAAGCGGATTTGTCCAGTAAAGTTCAATAATACAATACAATAATATTACAATATAATATAAAACAATAATATTTTTTTACATGTATTTATTTATTGTGTCTTCATATATAAACTAACAATAAGTATTCAAATCTTAAATCTATAAAAAAAATTATTATGCCCGACCAGTGTCGGACATAAACTTAGTGATAGTTGTATATAATACATTAGTAGTGATAATCAAGTAGTCCCATCTGGAGTGTTAGGCATAAGAGCCCGTGTGTCCCTCTTTTTTAGGCGGATGTGTCCAGTAAAGTTCAATATATTACGAACAAGCGGATTAGGATGTGACTCGAATTTTGTTAGGTATTTGCCTGCGTATTTTGCAATTTCTTCAGTCACTATTGTCATATTTAAATCACGATGTATATTTGAATTTTTGATGTACCATGGAGCCGACGTTATCAAGCGTAAAATTTTGTTATGCCTTCGTTGGATTTTGTCAACATTTGAAGCTGAAGCAGTGCCCCATAGCTGAATTCCGTAGCACCATATTGGCTTTAAAAGCGACTTGTCTATTAAAAGTTTGCAGTCTAGGCTGAGTGTTGAATTTCTACCAATCAGCCAATGTACCTGAGTTAATTTAAGTTTCATTTGTGATAGCTTAGAATCAATGTGCTGTTTCCATGTAATTCGTCGATCAAGGTGTATACCAAGATATTTCACATGTGAATGTTGAGGAACAACTTGATTGTTAATCCGAATGGGGGAACAAGTAGCTCTACGTAAGGTAAATGTTACTTGAACACACTTTTGTTCATTTACCTTAATTCTCCATAAGTTTTACCATAGCTCCATCTGGCTAATTTGTTCCTGCAGTTTGCGGGATGCCTCATCAGGGTTTTCGTGCATACTAAGGCAGGCTGTATCGTCGGCAAATGTGGAAGTATGGATACTACTCCTCACAGGCATATCACAAGTACAAATCAACTATAAAACTGGCGCCAGTATACTCCCCTGTGGCACACCGGATGAGATAGTTTCAGGCATACTCGTAAAGTCTCCTTCCACAACAGTGAACTTATGGGAATTAACGTTCAATGTCTATATAATAAATTTTATTAAACCCATTCTGCGGATGAGAGGTAGTGGTATGATCAGCAGCCTGTTTAATATTCTCGATGAGATTGGCAATGTTAGATTCAATATCATTGGGTGTTCTTTGCCTAATATTTTCTGTGCAATGACTACTGAGATATTTTTTGAACCCCAGCCAATTAACACGATTGATCATCTTCACATATGGGTCAGGTAAGTTACTTCTTAATGGGCTACAAATTGTAATGATCGTTGGGGAGTGATCGGACGAGAGATCAAGAGAAGCTTGAACTTGAATTAAATCCCTAGAGATATATTTTATGACGCCAAAATCTATAGGCCAATAATTGGGCTCCCCACTCGAAATGACGCCCAAGCCCATTTTTGAAATTGTGTTGAACAATGCTCGACCTCAGGGTGTAATAAGACGCGAACCCTAGAACGTATGTTTTGCATTGTAGTCGCCAGCTTCTACAAAACGAGGTCCAAGAGATTTGTAGAAATTTTCGTATTGATCTTCAGTGATTGCAAATCTGGGAGGGGAGTAAATTGATGATATCACGAAATTTTTACAAAAACATTCAATGCCAATATTTGTTACTTGTAGATGTTATTCACAAATGTTGTCAAGAATATAGTGATTGAGTCTTGACTTAATTAGAATTGCAGATCCACCGCATGCTCTCCCGCTAGGGTCCTTAGTATCATATAAAGTGTAACCATTTATTTTAAATAAGCTTCTTGAGGTCAAATGAGTCTCAGAAACCAACATTATATCTATAGTTTTTTCCATGAGGAAGTGCTCAAGTTCATTTTTTGTTGGTGAATGCCGTTTGCGTCCCAGAAACATATTTTTAACGTGTTCATGCCTTGTTAACTAATGCTTGAAGCAGTGTATTCTGCATTCGAAGCATTTCGTGCATCATGCTAGTCATATTTATTGGAAAATTATTTATAGTTTGCACCAAATTGTCAATAGTAGCTTGAAGGCGACTAAAGTTAAAGCTTGAGTTTGCATGCGTTGAATTATTTGGAGGTGGAACATTTTGTGTGGGAATAGAACTAGTCTTAGCTGCATCGGCATACGATACACGTTGGCTCATTTGTGCAAAAGTGGCGGAGTAAGCGTTTGCTGTTTGTGGTGGAACTAATTAAGATTTTTGTCCATAGTCTGTTTAACGAAAGAGTACACAAGGCATCCTCTGTAGTTAGCGGTGTGATTACCTCCACAATTACTACATTTTTTTCTGCTAGATCTTTAGGTTTAGCACAACCAGCAGTGCAATTCACCCCAGATAACAAAAACTGAAAGTAAATTGCAGTAAGTTTTTGTGTGGCCATATTCTTGACAATTATGGCACTGCACGGGTCCAGAACGCTTGTGTAGTTCTTCAACTGATATTTTTCGGTATAAGAGATATTTTAAATTATAAGTTGGATGAGTCTCATTTTTTTTTAATTTTGTATCGTTTGGCTCAAGTTCGACTCGAAATAGAGGTTGAGGAATCTTCTCCCTATTTATTATGTTAGATACTTTTTTATCTTAAATCCCTGGAGGACGAGTGCATCTTTTATTTGCTCGGGAACAACATAAGAATATATGCCATTCAATACGATCTGCAGGCCTCTAGCACTCTTAAGCTGATATATGTAGGAGCTTTTTTTACACTTTTCAAATTCAGTAATCATTTTGCGAAAATCTTTTTCTTCATAAATTTGAATTTTCGTTTCATAAATGTTACCACGTTTTGTTGAAACAAATTTATTCTCACCAAAGATCGATATTAAATTTTTAATAAGAGCGTTTGAATTTTTTCTATCAAATATATTGGTGGGGGCTTTGATGTTTTGTTCGTGGATACATTGGGCTTGTTGTTGTCATCTTGCAATATTTGATGGTTTTGACGGTTAGTAGAGGATGCGCTGTTATCCCTAGACATTTTTGGAGCAGATGAAATTTTAGAAGACTGGGTTTCGCCTGTGCTTTACCACAGTTATATATCTGTCCATTCCGACTTGGACCTTGCGTTTTGGGCTGCTCTTATCTTCAGTGAAAAATTGGTTAAGTGATGACCACGTGAGTTACATATGTAACTAATGATAGGTGCTGGTAAAGTGTAGGGAAACCTTAAAGTTTAGGATTACATTTTTATTTCCTTTCCCACACTTTGCCAGACAGCAACGTAAGCATAAAATTCTTGCGTTGCTCAGCTTAAGTTAGATTTAAGATATTTTTTAAATTTCAGTCTTAAGATTCACCTAAATAAATAAACACTTAAAATATATAAACGTAATTGGCGCAGTCGGTAAAGCCAAAAAAAAAATATTCTAAAAAATATTTCTTAAATTAAGATAAACAGTTACTAAAAAACACTGCTGTTATTCACATAATAAATAAAATAATAGCTAAGAAAAATTTTAAGTTTTCTAAGCAAACAAAATTTTTGCTGTAATAAACAAACAAACAAAAAGAAAAGAAGTGAATACAATTTTAAAATTTTTAATTTTTTGTGCTACTAAATAAAATTCAAATGAACAAATTTGGTAATAATCGTCCAATAAACATGGATGAAAATTTACAAAGGATAATAGAACTGGAAACGGTTCTCAAACAACAAGAGTCGAAAATAAGGCAACAACAACAACAGCAAGAGCAGCAGCTACAAGCTCAACAACAGCAACAAAGCGAACAATTGCAACAGCAACAATATCAACAACAAATACAATAAGAGCAGCCAACACAACAAAATTTTTTGTATGATAATTTTGGATTCAATATGACTGCCAAGGACATTATTGAGCAGTTTAGACGTTTAAAGTCTCTTGATGAAAAGCATAACCCAAGAGCATTTATACATGCCGTTGAGACCAATCTTAATCTTTGTGGTAACAATGAAATCCTCGCTCAATTTTGCATCAGGATAATTGCAAATGAAAAAATTCTGGGAGATGCTGGTAGAAGGGTGAGAGAATTACACATTAATGCTTTCTGGGAAGAAATAAAAGCCAAGATGTTGCAGGGATTTAGACCAAAAATGACTTATGCAGAAATCTTCAATTATTGCCGTACAATAAAAGTAAGAAATTTAAATGAATTATTTAGTTAAGTTGAAAAGTGTAAATACGAAATTAATGACATATATTTAGCAGATCAATCTAAACCTAATATATATAAACCTGAAAATGTTGATAGGGATTTAGTGGACATATTGTTGGAGAAGATAGATGGACCTATACGAGCACATATAGGAGAACAGGAAACTTTGAATGACATCATTTTGAAATACAGGAAGCTCAAATTATTAGACGATACAAGAGCCATTGCCTTTAATCATAGACGTAATACAAATTATAATAGGAATCAAAATCACAATTGCCCAAAGACAAAGTCGAACAATAATTTTCCTAATCATAATAGCAACCAACAATACTGTGAACCTAGCACTAGTTTTCAGAACCAATCAAATAATAGTTTTAAAAGACATAATTTTAAACAGTAAAGCCTACATTATAAAAATTATGGACAGGGTGTTCAGCAATCAACTCCTAATAATTTTTCAAGTCAAAGAAATAATAATCAAAACAGAAATTGTTGTGGACAGCAACGCCAAGCAAATTATTATAGCTAAGAACCAGAACCGATGGACATCGGAAATTTAAAGAAAGAAGAATACGTAAATTTTTATACAATGCCTCCTTCACAAAATTACCCATAATAGTTGTAACAATTGGTGATCACAAAATTAAATGTCTCATTGATACTGGTTCCGAAACAAGCATAATTCAGCCTAATGCACTTGGGAATTCATTTCCCATTCAAAAAATGGATAGACCGCTTTGTTACAAAACTATAAACGGAATAAATCAAGTGACATATAAAATTATTATACCCATACCTAGAGAATTCAATATCTCAGATACCTTCTTTTGGAAGGTTATTAATTTCAATAGTAAAAATTATTCAGCCATAATTGGCCAAAATTTTCTCATCGCGCTTAAAGCTAAGATTGATGTAGAGAATAGATTTATTACCATTTTTGGTAACAATGTACCGTTTGGATATTACAACCCATACAATAACCAGGAAATTTGTTCACTTGAATACAGCGACTTAAAAAATTGAATTTGGCACATTTGAACTCGGAAGAATACCAATTGCTTGCAAAACTATTGAGAGGTTATAGTGAATTATTTTATAGAGAAGGAGATCAGCTTTCTGCCACTCATGAGATTAAACATGAAATTAGAACAAACATAGATCGACCAATATATGCAAAAGTTTATAGATACCCTCAGGTGCATGAGAGAGAAATACAGCAACAGATAAAAGATATGCTGGCACAAAATATAATTAGGGAAAGCAATTCACCCTACAATAGCCCTTTATGGGTGGTACCCAAAAAGATTGACAATTCGGGCATTCAGAAATGGCGAATTGTAATCTATTACAGAAGGTTAAATTAAAATACAATAAATGATAAATTTCCAATTCCTAATATGGATGGAATTTTGGACAAGTTGGGAAAAGCCCAATATTTTTCTTCCATTGACCTTGCAAAAGGTTTCCACCAAATTCTGGTGCATGAAAGGGACATAGAGAAAACTGCATTCTCTACACACTTTGGCCACTATGAATTCATAAGGATGCCGTCTGGTCTTAAAAATACATCAGCGACCTTTCATGAATTCTGTTATCCGTCAATACATAAACAAAATCTGTGTCGTATATTTACATGACATCCTTATATTCAGCACATCATTAGCTGAACACATAGCAAACATAAAGTTATATTTCAAAAACTAAAAGAAGCAGGGCTTAAAATTCAAATTGATAAATGTAGTTTTTTAAAAAAAGAAACTGAATTTTTGGGACATATTCTTACGCCTCAAGGCGTAAAACCAAACCCAAAAAATATTTAAATTATTCAAAGATTGAAACTCCCGACGACCCAAAAGCAAATTAAATCGTTTCTGGGAATTACTGGATTTTTTCGAAAATTCATTAAAGACTATTCCAAAATAGCTTTCCCTATGATAAAGTACTTAAGGAAAAACATGAGAGTTAACATAGGTGACCCAAGTTATATTGTTGCTTTTGAAAAACTAAAGGAGATTATAACAAATCCTCCCATTCTGAGGTATCCTAATTTTAGCAAAAGGTTTAAACTTATTACTGACGTCAGTAATTACTCAATTGGTGCAGTTTTAACTCAGGAAGGTCATCCGATTTCTTTTGCATCGCGGACATTAAATAATCACGAACGAAATTACTCCACCATCGAAAGAGAATTGTTGGCGATGGTTTGGGGTGTGAAATATTATAGACCTTACATTTTTGGAAGAGAATTTGATTTGCAAACTGACCACCAGCCACTGAAGTGGTTGCAAGCAAAAAATTCTGGTAGAGATATTAATCCCCGACTGCAACGATGGTTAGTGCAGTTAGGAGAATACGATGTAAGGGTCGATTACATCCCAGGGAAAGAAAATAAAATAGCTGACTTCCTCAGCCGAATTAATTGTGAAAGTTGTGAAATTAATATATCTGATAGCGAGAATTTGGGAATCACTTTGAAAGAAATGTTCACGATAAAGAGTATTAATGCGGGAGAGGACCAGGAACAATCGGAAACATCTTTGATGGTTCATTCTGGTCATTCTAAGAAGGAAAATTTTTTCGAAACTGTAAGTAGTGGTGATCGCAATCGATCAGGGGATGCAGAAACTATGCATTCACAAGAAGAGAATTTTAACGATCATATTCTTGTTCTTGATTCAATTGTAAATCGTTTTAAATACCAAATAATTCTGACTGAAACAAAGGATATTGAAATGAAAATGATTTTTGATAGGAAACGATTTCTTGTCGATATATATGACCTTGACACTAATAATGTTATTAACGTAGTCCAAAGGCACATTAATAGAGGCAAAATTGCAATATTTTCTGAGCTCGACGATCGCCAGTTCAATAGATTGCAACGCATTTTGGTGGACTCATACTCTGATGTTGAAGCGGTGTCTTTTGTGAGATGTAGCTATTTTGCTAAGGACATCGAGAGCGACAGTGAGCTGCGGAAACAGATATCGCTTTTTTTATAAAAACGAAGTGGGTCATGCAGGAATTATCCCGACTTATGAGGGAATAAAACATAAAATCTATCATCCGCTTCTGAAAACAAAGACACATGAAATTATAAATAACTGTGAGATATGTTCCGGTGGAAAGTATGACCGTAATCCAATCAAACCAAAATTTCACATAACGGAAACACCATCTTCCGTAAATGAAATTGTGCATATTGACACTTATGTAAATAGTAAGCACTCATTTGTGATTTTCGTTGACAAATTCTCGAAACATGCTATAGGGTTCTATTTGCCAGATAGGAACAACCAAACGATTATAAGCAAAATGAATTTTTGGCAATAAAAGGACCAGTTAAAAAATTCATTTTTGACAACGAATTTAATACTAAAAATGTAAGGGATTTTTTGATAAAAGAATCAGAACACTTAACATAGAGGAAAAATTACCAATAGTTACTCAGATGACAAAAGCCATAAAATTTTACAATAACACGGTGCACAGCACTATAAAGTGTACTCCATTTGATGTTGTAAATGGTATTGTAGATCATAAAATTAGTGGAATTAGACTGGAGAATAAAAACATTATATTATCCAGAAACGTAACCGCAATAGGAAATCTTACACAGAAAGAAGGAAAACAGGGTTCATAAAAAATTATACAAGTGTGAGACATAAAGAGCAACCAAAATTTATAAAACGCAATCTAGAAAATGTACACTTGTCAAATATAAAAAGACCTTTTAAATTTGCAGATCCTTACGATCATAATGGTAATGATGATGTTATTGACAACGGAGATACAGGGAATACTGCAGATTAACCCAATCACCGAAGAATCAGGATAGGCACAAATTAGGTTAAGAAAACTTGAAGTAGTAAACCAAACTTCCACTATTTTGCATTTAATTGACACTAAAGAGTTGAATAGCATTGTAAATATTATTGAGAATAATATAAAAAATTTAGACTTGCATAATAGAGAAATAGTTGAAACAGAAATAAAAACAATAAAATTCAAATTAAAATCAATAACTCCGTTGGAAATTAGAAAGAAAAGAGGACTGTTTAACTTCGTAGGTCATGTTCACAAGTGGTTGGCTGGAGTCATGGACGATGACGATCGACAGGAAATTCTCGAACATCTTAATGTAATAGATAAAAATAGTCATAATATTATAGAAACTGTGAATAAGCAAATATATATAAGTACGCATTTTAACGAATCAATCCAAATACTAAAATCGGCTATTGAAGATGACAGAGAAAATATTACAAAAACATTAGCTGATTTTGGAAACAGACACAACGAAATAATTCGAAGACTTTTGTACACTGGCCAAATGTTTAAACTAGCTTACCTAAAGGGAAAAATAGATCATATTCAGGAAAATATAGCATCCGCTAAAGATCATATATTTCATCCAAGTTTACTAACATCTGATGAAATAGATAAATTTCAGATAGATTTCTTTAAATTAAAATTTATGAAAATTGATATTTTAAACTACGAAGATGGAATACTAATACTTGCAATAAAAATTCCAATTGATTATATTAAAACTGATTTGAAAATTATATTGGCTTTGCCCAATAAAAACTTTATGGAAATTAATGAGCCAAACGGCTATGTCATTGAAATTGGAAACAATGTTTTTGATTATAAAGAAAATGCTTATCTAAGAAACCTAAAAAAAGTAAACATTGTACTCTATTAAATAGATGTAATTTTAAGTATAATAACAAAACCGAAATCGAAACATTGAAGACGATGTGATTTTAGTAAAAAATGCTAACAATTTGGAAATTATACAGGATTGTGACAGTAGAAGGCTTAGAGTTAATAAAAATTACATCCTTATGTTCTATAATAACGAAATATATCAAAATCAAAAAACAATTGTACAGGATAAATACCTTTATCCTAGTAACGAACTACCAAATTCAGGTATTATACCAACACATTTTGAACCAATCGAATTAAAAAATTTTGAAAATACTAAGGAAATAGAGGAACTAAAATTCCATAAAAATGTTTCCTATGGTATTAATATATCATTAATAATCATTGTCATTGTAGCAATTATTGTAATATATTGTTTTACGAAAAGAAATAAGGTTAATATTAATTTTAAGGAACAAAAAATTACGGAAAATTATCCTATAGGAAATAATCCAACATCGGAAAAAATTTCATTGAATGAAATTATAAAAAAATATAAAAATACGACAAATTGATCAAAATTATTGTAATAAAAGAAAAAATATATACATACACATGTTTAAAATTATAATAACAATTAATATTTAGAAAAGGCAAAATTCAGGAGAATTTTAGTCAAAGGGTGGAGGAGTTACATGTGTAACTAATGATAGGTGCTGGTAAATTGTAGGGAAACCTTAAAGTTTAGGATTACATTTTTATTTCCTTTCCCACACTTTGCCAGATAGCAACGTAAACATAAAATTCTTGCGTTGCTTAGCTTAAGTTAGATTTAAGATATTTTTTAAATTTCAGTTTTAAGATTCACCTAAATAAATAAACACTTAAAATATATAAACGTAATTCGTGCCTGAAGCGGATGATATCGCTGAGTTAAATATAGAAGTACTAGTACATGTAACGAATCACTTGTTGGCATTGGACAAAGCGAAGTTGATCGCTGACGAAAAAGTGGCTTTGCCGTTAAAAAAAGTCTATTATCAGGTTTTTTATTTATTTTGTTTTCATTAAGAGCTTCAGAACTCACAGTAAGACTATCATCAGATTTTTTATTTTTATTATTTTCATTAAGAGTTTCAGAACTCGCAGTAAAATAGGCATTTCTGCCATTAGAACTGACTTCACAGTTATTTGTTTTTGAGGTACTCATATAGATTATTCCTCAAGGGCACTTTATTTGCGTTTTTTTGTTTTTGTTATTTATGACTATGCAAAAAATATTAGCAAAGCAAATAAAACTTATTTATCAATAACAATATGTATTCCGAATATTTTTTCGTATGATTTTTTTTGTTTATTATTATGTAATAAAAACTCCGTCTTAGACGTATATTCGCTATAGATGTACAACGAGAACTCACATACAAACTCATCGATATATTAATTTAATATCTGAATGTAAATACTGAATACTGAAGCTATGACAAATTTAAAAAGGTGACCCCTACGGTCGAAAACAATGAATATAAATTCAAAAAGCATTTTTTAAATAGTTGCGCTGTAATTATCGAAATACTTTCTTAGCAAAAGTTTAATGATTAGGGGTCACATTAGGGTGAGAGAAAATGAGATTTGGGGGGTAAGTACTAGAACGGTACACTTGAGATCAATGTACTTCAGAGCAAAAATATTAGCCTCCCTGAGTCAAAAAAATTCGCTATATCAAACTTTAAGATCGGACTGTAAATATGGAAAATATAACGAAAAAACTAAAAAGGCGACCCCTACGTTCGGCAAAAAAATAGATTTTTTTTTAAATGTCCTTGGAACAATACTTTATATTCGCTGGTATACTTTTTTTGTTGCCTGTTGGGCGAGACGCTCTAATGTAAATACTAAACAAAAAAAATCATACACAAAATATTCGTAATACATATATATGTAACTCACTTCACAATTATTTGTTTATGAGGTACTCATATAGAGTATTTCTCAATGTCACATTGTTTGTGTTTTTTTTGGTTGCGGTTTTGTATTTGTTATTTCTCACTATGTTAAAAATATTCGCAAAGCTTATTATATATATATATATATTGGTGACACTGAGGAATACTCTATATGAGTACCTCATAAACAAATAATTGGGAAGTGAGTTCTAACGGCAGACATGTCTATTTTATTGTGAGTATTGAAACTTTTAATGAAAACAATAAAAATAAAAAATCTGATGATAGTCTTTATCTAACGGCAAAGCCACTTTTTCGTCAGCGATCAACTTCGCTTTGTCCAATGCCAACTAGTGATTCCTTAAGATTACCGTTGTCAGGTAATTCTTTATTTAAGTCAGCGATATCATCTGCTTGGGGTTCGTGTTCGTCACTTAAACAAGTTATCCCTACAGGGGCCTAATTCTCGCATTCGATTGCGAGCGAGTTTTAATTGGAATGTTCGAGTTTCTTAACTTTTGGGATTTTCGCATTCGGTTTCGAATAATACATATCGAAATTTCTAATGACAGCATTCGATAACGTGCATACATTCGAATGCAACCGTTCGTGTTTTTACTCGCAAGCAAAAAGGCATTCGAAATCATGTTTAACATAGAAAAAGCGAAGAAAAGGAAAATGTATGTTCAATATTTGACTTATTTATTTATAAATGAATGAATGCACAAATGTACGTATAAAAATACAAATTAAAAAATTTCTAGTTGACTTCAAATATAACAAAACACACTGACTTGGCAAATAATAAAATAAAATGTAAAAAAAATCAACGAACTCTGGGAGCATCTAAATAACAAATTAACTGCTTCTGGTCAACCAATAAAAGAATCGAAAATGTATCTAGTGCTCTATTCTCTAACTTTACACTAATTTATTATTATTAAGTTATTAATTAAATCAAAATGAAAATAACATTATGTATATTCGTTTCTTTTTTCTGCATATACGTGTGTATGTACGTACATACATATGTTTTTGCACATATCCATATATACAAACATATGCTTTTGCTTACAATTTATTCAGCGTTGTGAAATGAATTTATATATAAATATATTTGCCTTTTTCCAACACTGAAACAAAAACTCGATTCGCTTGGTAACGATTGACATTATCCGAAAAGTTCTAGCCATCGAAATTAATTTCTATTCGAATGCAATTCCGATCACGAGTGCAGGAATTAGGCCCCAGATCACAGTAGTTGGTATAAGCTGAATGGACAGACAGAGACCTGCACCGAGACGGCTTAGCCTGCTCAAAGCGAGCCGCCGACGATTTTTTTCATTTTTTTTATTTTTACCCTTTTTTATGCTGAGTGTACTTTAAATACGCTTTTATATGGAAGATAAATCAAAATCAAATTCGTAAAAAATCTTGGCACTACAGTTCGGCTATAACGAACATCGACCAATATTTGCCGTAAATTTTTGTTTACGTTTTTTAGCTGATTTACTTTAACAAATTTTTATGTGAAAGATAAAATAAAATGAAATATCTTAGAAAATTATATACAATTCAGTTCGGTTATAACAAACATCGGTATTATGAATGATCGTCTACAACGAACAATTGAAAAATCGCATGAAAATATATTCGCTTAAATATTTCCAATTAGGTTCGGTTATAACGAGCAAGTTATAACATTCAAATTTATTTTCAGTTATTTTTCACGTACACATCACTCATTTATTTTCACAGCGTCACAACTCAAAAAATCCAGTTTTGCAGAAAACGTGTTTAAAGTTATCAATTTGCATACAACTCAATGAAGACATGAACAAATATTCTTCCCTCAGGAGGTGATGGTACAAGCTATTTATATGAAATTTTTACACAAGATAAACTACGAAATGCCGCGTTATTCTGCATTATTAACTCAAAAAACTAATTTTTTGAGTTATGACACTATTGATGTAAATGAGCGATATGTAATTGAATTCTCATTTTATTGGGTCACTGGACCAAATAAATTATTTTTTAAGTTTTATGTCTTTGTGAGGACCTGACTCCTTTTGAAAAATTGTTTTTATAAACTTTTTCGACTTTTTTTCTAGTCTTTTATATTTCTATTCATGATGATAATGTGCCATTTGAAAAGGGCAGAGTTACATAAAGTATTGTGTCACAAAAGCCCCAAGTATTTGCAAGATTTCTTAAAAGTCGTCTGGATAGGCGTGTCTCCGTCTAATTTTCTAAACACATTAATAAATTAAAGTCTGCTTAGCCGAAGTACATAAAACACTCACTCTTTCACTCTTGAAAACGCAATATCATTGCTTTGCGTAAGTGCAATGTGCACCCAAATTTGTTAAATTGGTAACTAACCTAAGACTATTTGTCCACAAAATTTCAGATTAAATGGTATATTTAAATATTCTGACCCTAGGTGATTACTAAATTAGGTCTAATTGTGTACCAAGTTTCAGCTCTTTACCTATAGCAGAAGTGCTTCGTTAATTTGCTGAATGAGTCAGTGAGTATGTCATATAATATGCAATTTTTGCATCCCAATATCTGAGGAAGCTTTCATTGTAAAACTTTAAAACTTTGCATATGAGTATTAATTCTAATTATAGTTTAAATTTTATAATTCTACGATTGAGGAGAACAAAGTTATGATGGAGTAAAAACAGATCGAATGGCTTCGTGTAAATGTACACACTGCGTGCAGAGGCCAGAACTTGGCCTGGCCCACTACCGTGTGCGTAGATAAAAATTTAAAATCAAGGAAATATTATTTAGTTAGAGGGCCTGCCCACGATGTCGACAGCGTTAGACTTGTCGCACACTTAGTCCTCGTCCAGACTTGCAATTTTTGTTGCTGCAATTTCTAAAAATTCTGCTTCCAAATTGCATAAGTGTCCATATTATGAAATTCTAATATTGCAATTATGCATTAAAAAAATTATTACAGCACAAATTTCCTTGAAAAATTAACAATTCTGTTTACTTTTTGTTATATTTTTTTTCATACAACTGAAGAAATAAAATTATAAAAAACGTCAAATACAACTAACAGCTTGAAATTAACAATTACGAATTTCAATTCAAAAGAGAATTGCCGAGCACATGAAACGGCGTACCCCTCCCCAATCTTCTCACCTCTCACCAATGAACTCAAGAATTGCTGCAACAAAAATTGCAAGTCTGGACAGGAACTTACATTCAAAACAAACAAAAAAATGTTTGTTGTTGCTTCGAATGTAACTGTGCGACAAGTCGAACGTTGTCGACATCGTGGTACAGGCCCTGGATGTCTTTGGGCGGATTGAACCTTTAACCTCAGGACTAATTAACCAACTTACTTACCTCTCAGCTAAAGAGCAACACTTTATTAGATACGAAAATAATGAATACACTCAAAACATGATTTCTTATCTTTCTTCTAAATGTGCGCATTCCTTTATGATATTTAACAAATAGTTTTGTTATGTAATTTAATTGACTACAAAATCTTAATTTTGTTATATCAACAATAATGATTGTTAATTTTTAAATTAAATATGAACAATTTGTTTTGTTGATTGCATTTCGATGATATTTTTTTTCTGTGTATCTACAAATGTTTAAAAATCTGTCATAGGTAACTGCCAAATTATAAACCACTATTTCATTTCGGTACTTCTTTCCCCATTTATGCTATGTATGTACATACTATATACAAGATGTTGCATACTATTTATCAACAAACGTATATTTTTAGTTAAAATAACCAAATAAATAAAGAGTACATTAGCCGGCTTAGCCATATTTTTGTACTAGCCGTGCAAAAGACGGCTAGCCGATGTAATTGTCGGCTGACAGCCGAATTTGAGACGCCGCCGATGATTTTCGTGCCAGCTGCCTCCACCGATGAAAACCCTTCGGTGCAGGTCTCTGTGGGCAGATATATAACCGTGGTAAAGCGTGGGCAAAGCCCAAATCATCTACTAATCGTCAAAGTCGTTTTTCATTATTGCAAGACAATAACGACAAGTCCGCTGCGTCATGGCAAAAGTATTTTAAGCCGCCTATCTATCTGAGAGAAATAAATTCTAACGCGCTTCTAAAAAAAACTACTGTCGACCATTGGTGAAAATACTTTTCACATCATTCCAATTAAATGAGGTAATATTGATGAAAGTAAAATCCAAATATAATTATGATGAAAAAGATACCCGAAGAATTGTTAGTGAATTGAAAAAAATTAAACAAATTTTTACACATAGAAACTTAAGAGCGCTAAAGGCCAACAGATAGTATTGAAGGGCATAGATTCTTATGTTGATCCCGAAGAAGAAAAATGTACACTTATCGACCACAGATTCAAAGTAACAAATTTTACTGATATAATTAACGGGTTGAACTGGAGCCGAATGACAAAATCGAAAAAAAATGAAACACATCCAATTTATAGCGTAAAGTTTCTCTTACTCCGAAAAATCATACTTGAAGAGCCACGTAAGCGTTCAGATCCCGTACAGTGCCATAATTACCAAGAATATGGCAATACTGCAATTTACCTACAGTTTGTGGCATCTGCCAGTGGTACAAAGCCAGAAGATCAAGCAGAAAAAAATGTAGTAATTGTGGAGGTAATCACAGCGCTAACTACAGAGGATGCCCTGTATATTCTTTCGTTTAGGAGGATATGGATTAAAAACTTAAATTAGTTTCAGCTCAGTCAGCGATCACTTACTCCGCCCCTTTTGCGCAAATGAGCCAGCCAGTGACTTCCCGTGTATCGTATGCCGATGCTTCTAAGACAAATTCTTTTCCATCACAAAATGTTTCACCACCAAATAACTCAACAAATGCAAACTCAAGCTTTAATTTCAGTCGCCTTGAAACCACTATTGATAATCTGGTGCAAACTATAAACAACTTTACAACAAATATGATTAGCATGATGCTGCAGGCAATGCTTCGAATGAAGAATACACTGCTTCAGGCATTAGTTAACAAACCATGAACATGTTAAAAATATGTTTCTGGAACGCAAACGGCATTCGCCAACATAAAAATGAACTTGAGCACTTCCTCACGGAAAAAAATATTGATATAATGTTAGTATCTGAGACTCATTTGAGTGCGAGAAGCCTTTTTAAAATGAATGGCAACACCTTACATGATTCAAAGCACCCGAGAGAAAGAGCATGTGGTGGATCAGCAATTCTAATAAAGTCAAGACTCAATTACTATATCCTTGGCAACATTTGTGAAGAACATCTACAAGCAACAAATATTTGTGTCGAAAATTTTTGTACAAATTTCGTTATTTCATCAATTTACTCCCTTTTGAGATTCTCAATCACTTAGGATCAATACCAACATTTCCACAAATCGCTTGAACCTTGTTTCGTAGCAGCTGGAACGACCTTGTTTCGTAGCAACTGGAGACTATTAGCAAAACACACGTTCTGGGGTTCGCGCCTTATTACACCTAGAGGTAGAGAATTCAACAAAATTTAAAAATGGGATTGGACGTCGTTTCGAGTGGGGAGCCCACTTACTGGCCTACGGACTTACATAAAATTCCAGAGAAAAATATCTCTAGGGATTTAATTTATGTTGAAGCTTCTCTAGATCTCTCCTCCGACCACTCTCGCACGATCGTTACAGTTTGTAGCCCACTAATTTACCTCCGCCATATGTGAAGTTGATTAATCGTGTTAATTGGCTGAAATTCAAGAAATATCCCAGTAGTCATTGTACGGAAAACATTAAGCTAAGAACATATTGAAAATAAAAATTTTGCCAATCTTAACGAAAATATTAAACAGGCTGCTGAATATGACGCTACCTCGTACCCCATAATAAAATCAGATTTAAAGTGTGCACTAAACGCCTACAACAGTTGCTTGGACATGAAAAAAAATGCATCTCTTAAAAACTACCTAGAAAATCTCGGTGTCACACCAGCTTCTAATTACTCATTGTGGCGCGCTGCAAAAGGCTTAAAATACCCATTGAGATTAAACCACCTCTGCGCACTTCTACTTGAGGTTGCTTAAAAAGTGATACTGAAAAAGGTAACTTGTTTGCAAAGCATTTAAGATATGTATTTACTCCAAACTTATGTACTGGTGCTGTTGATTTACCTAGTGTAGTTGCTCTGCCCCCTCGACCCTTCAAGTTTACGATGAGTGACGTACAGAAACTAATTACTGAACTCAACCCGAAAAAAGCTCCTGATTTGATGGAATTTCTAACATGATGCTGATGATGTAACGACATGTTTCCGCTGGTCGCCGGGATAGGTTTATAGGAGTCCAGGGAACGTGTGTGGTTGCATAAAAAAAGAACAGTGCGAGTTTCTTTCACTAAAACTGATTTTTTTTATTAATTAATTAATTTTTTGAAATTTTTCTCAAACGGTTCACCTTCCACGTGACTATAAAAAAAAGAGCCACTGGCGTAACGACCAGCAAGTAACCGGACAGTTGAAGGAATTGATAACTCCTTGCAAATACTCAGCCACCAAGAAGAGTACCTCTGAGGGATTGATAACCCCTTTCGAAGTATCTTGACGAAGTAGAGCCAACTGTCGCACCAACCTAGTAAGAATGTTGGTAGGGATTGAAAACCCCTACAAATTATTCCTCTAAGCCAAACGATACCACAAGCAAAATCCAGAACAAAATGTTATTTAAAGGAATTGATAACTCCTTTAATAAGATCTTACCTGCAGGTCGCCTGCACGCTAACTCACTGATCGCTTACGATGTTGGCCCTTTTATACTTGTTTTCAGGCACACAGTTGGCACACACAGCCAATAATTGTGAGCACACGTGTGCTTAGTTACTGAAGAGTTGTGTTTCATTTGCATGGACAGCTGATCATACGTGGTTTCTTATTACCAGATGTCGTTATTGGTCGGCGATCCGTTAAGTTTGTAAATTAATGGTAGTTAAATACAAACGATAATTTTTATAATTACTTAAGACCTATTTAATAATCAAAATAAACAATAAGTGTAATTTATGAGTATGTTAAAATAAACATAAGTATTCATAAGCATAATTCATAAGTATATTCGCAGAAAAAAATATAATTATATTAAAGAAATACAATAGTATCCATGAAGCTTAAAAGGCACTGACTTTAAGCGTTACATTTACCTCCTTCAATGGATGCAGACGCCGGAATATTAGCAGGTGGGTTATGCACCCAGATCACCCTAGGGTGACCGTTCTTATTAATTTGTTCTTGATACATCTGGCCCCGTATCGTCCGCAGAAAACTCAACCTCTGGTGGGGCCGTTTTCGTGACCGGGCTTCATCTATCTCCGCTCTTAGCTCCTCCGGTTGTTGTTCTAGTGGTATAACACAAGATGTTTCAGGGAAGGGCGGTGTCATAGGCTCGATAATCACCGTACTCCTAGAGACGGCGTTACTGGAGAAGCCTGCCTTCCCGAAATTGGTGTTGCTAACGGGCTGTCACAGAGTTCCAACCACGATCTTGCTGGTGATACCACCGGTACTTCTCCTACAGGTGTTCTGCCGAGTATTGGGCTCCCGGTGGCGGTCATCCAATTGGCTGGGGACATATATATCCATCCTCGACCTGGTGTTCTGATGCTACTATTGTCAGGACTATGTATTTGGAGAGCTTCTCTGACTGGTGAGTCCTCATGTTCACGTGTAGCAGTATCAACGGGTATTAATTTCTCTTCAGCTCCCTTAATTGCTTCCATTTCGGTGGAGTGCTGGGTAGTTGGAATGAGCACCCGCATCACAACCGTCTTCTCATAAAATTTGAAGCCTAACTGCTTGTAACTTCTGTCTTTCAGTCTTCAGTCTATGAAGGATGGTCACCTCGCGAAAAACGGTGAAGGTTGAGTTGGAGGACGGATGTCGATAGTTCTGTCCTGTAATCCAAAAAAAGTTCGTCATATTTCTTCCATCACGAAATCATCACAAATCCCCGTGTCCTCCAGCGTAGTAAATTCTTTCCCTGCGGTCTGTTCTTCACGTCGGACGGGAGATGACTCCTGGTCATTTATTTCTATTACCTAAGGGGCTGGTGGGTTCATTTTGAAGGCATCATCCTCTTCGCCTATTGTTTTACTGTGCTTTGCCATTGGTATGTGTGTATTGCTGTAATGCGATAATACCAGCCGGATTGAAGACGTTGTGAGAATGGATTCGGTGGGCTGACGCTTTCTGGTTGAGGGTTGCGTGAAGTGTGTGGTGAAGGCCCCTCGGCCGGAGTTGGGACTTTGGCGCGACGTCGTTTCCCTAACTGAGTTCCACGGGTTGGAGTGCTGCACTTTTCTATAGATTGACTTTTTGTGTTCCATTTCTCTTTCCATGGCTAGTACTAGGAAGCTCCTCTTCATCTAAGAAGATCGTCTTTCTCCCCCTGGTCTTTTCACGCTCCATGTTTTGGCGAAACCTTCTTCGTGAGTCTTAAAATTTTTTTCTCTTGGCACTCATGCTGTGATTTCGAGCAGAAATAAAACGACAGATTACAATCTGGAAGTATAAAAAAAATATTAAAAAAATGAGTTAAGCTTATTGATGGTATGGCTTAAGGTCGCTCAGATGGGCCATGCGTGTATCGTTTTTGAAATGAGCCTCGCTCTAACCGGAGATACGAATTCTTTAATGATAAAGGGGCCCTCGTATTTGGTGCGAGCTTAGTGGCGAAATTGTCGATGACCCTGGAGAGAGGATGTTTCGCCAAGGTTTCTTCTAATGATTTTGAATAGGTTCTGGAGCTCCTCTGCTTTGCGAGGAGGGTCTGCTAAGAAGAAGCCAGTTCCCACGGCCACTTCATAATATAGTGCCTTGGGGAGACGAGGTTCACGCCCGTGAGTAATATAGGCGGGTGTATACCCAGTAGACTCGCGCAGACACACTCGTGTTTATGGCCAGCATAATTTCTGGAACCAGTTCATCCCAGGTGTTGTGGTTACGTCCCGCAAATTGGGCGATGATGGTTTTCATCGTACGTTTAACCCTCCGTTGGGTTTTCTTGTGGTGTGTAGGGTGCTGTAAGTTGATGCTTCACCCCTACTTCACTTAAGTATTTCTTGAAAATTCGTGACGTTAACTGTGCTCCGTTATTGGTTATAGTTCTCTTGGGCACACCATACCGTGCTAGTATTCGTTCTCTAAAAGCTCTTACGAGCTCTTCGGCGGTAGCTTTTCGGAGTGGTATTAATTCACTCCACTTTGAAAAGGTGTCAAAAAAAACCAGCATCATGGCATTTCCATGCTTGGTGCGGGGTACTGGACCAACAAAATCGACACAGAGAGTTGCCCATGGCTCCTCGGGGATATGTGTGAGCATTCTTCCTGCTGGCTGTTGTTGTGATACTTTATATCTCTGACATGTTTCGCAGCGGCGTACATATATACATATATACTAGATACTTTGTTTATTGTTTTAGTGTGTCCCCCCCCCCCCCCCCCCGCAGCAGTGTCGTGATTTTCTCGTATGACCTGGTTTCTCAGTGATGTTGCTACGCATCGCTCTCATGGTGTGGTTCTTGTAGAGCTAATTATTTATGATAACATACTCGGGAAACTTCTGCGGGGATTGGCGTATCTCTGCTTTCTTCCGTTTTATCCAAGGACAGGCGGGGTCTGTAGTTGTTTGAAGAATGTTGACGGTCTCGACTGGTTGTCGTGATAACGCGTCCGCTACCACATTCTGCTCCCCTTTTCGATAATGTATCGTAAATTGGTACTGCTGTAGTTCCAGAGCCCAGCGAGCCAATCTGTCTGTGGGGTTGTCTATTGTGCTTAGCCATTTCAGTGCCAAGTGATCCGTTATAACCACAAAGGCATAGCCTTCCAAATATGGCCTCATTTTACGTATTCCCCAGACCATCAATGTTAAAAATTGCCAAAATCGCCAAAGCCTTTTTTTTAGTTTTTGTATATTTTTTTTTTTTTTTTTTTAAATGCATGTTTATTATTTATTGTATCTTCAAATATGAACTAACAATAAGTATTCAAATCTTAAATCTATAAAAAAAAATTATTAGGCCCGACCAATGTCGGACATAAGCTTAGTGATAGTTATTAATAATACATAAGTAGTGATAAGCAACAAAAAGAAAAAGGTGTTTTCAAGCAGCTTCATCATCTAGAGTGTTGAATATTAGAGCCCGTGTATCTCTCTTTTTTAAGCGGATGTGTCCAGTAAAGTTCAAAATATTACGAGCAAGCGGATTAGGATGTGACTCGAGTTTTGTTAGGTATTTGCCTGCGTATTTTGCAATTTCTTCAGTCACTAGTGGCATATTCAAATCGCGATGTATATTTGAATTTTTGATGTACCATGGAGCCGATGTTATCATGCGTAAAATTTTATTTTGCCTTCGTTGAATTTTCTCTACATTTGAAGCTGAAGCAGTGCCCCATAGTTGAATTCCGTAAAACACCATATTGGCTTTAAAAGCGACTTGTATATTAAAAGTTTGCAGTCTAGGCTAAGTGTTGAATTTCTACCAATCAGCCAATGTACCTGAGTTAATTTAAGTTTCATTTGAGTTAACTTAGAGTCAATGTGGTTTTTCCATGTAAGTCGTCGATCAAGGTGTATGCCAAGATATTTCACATGTGAATGTTGAGGAACAACTTGATTGTTAATCCGAATGGGGGAGCAAGTATCTCTTCTTAGGGTGAACGTTATATGGACACACTTTTGTTCATTGACTTTAATTCTCCATAAGTTTAACCAAAGCTCCATCTGGCTAATGTGTTCCTGGAGTTTGCGGGATGCCTCATCAGGGTTTTCGTGCATACTAAGGCAGGCTGTATCGTCGGCAAATGTGGAAGTATGGATACTACTGCTCACAGGCATATCACAAGTATAAATCAAATATAAAACTGGTCCCAGTATGCTCCCCTGTGGCACACCGGATGAAATAGTTTCAGGCCTACTCGTAAAGTCTCCTTCCACAACAGTGAACTTACGGGAAATAATGTAACTTTCCAAAAGATTTAAAATGTTTATTGGTAAGTAAGTCTTCAATTTTAAAATTAGGCCTTCATGCCACACTTTATCAAATGCCTGGGAAACGTCAATAAAGAGCGCAGAGCAATACTTTTTTTCCTCAAAAGTTCTTCTTATAAATTGAACCAGTCTGTGAGTTTGTTCAATGGTGCTATGCTGACTTCTAAAACCAAATTGATGGTCTGGTATGCACCCACTACTAATTAGAATTTGGGACAATTTTGTTTTGAGCAGTTTTTCGAAAAGCTTTGACATAGTTGATAGTAGACTTATTGGCCTATATGACTCAGCCTTGGTTAGATCTTTGCCCGGCTTTGGAATCATTTTAACCTTGGCAAGCTTCCAGCTGTGTGGATAATACTCCGGTCGTAAAATGGCATTAAATATGAATAATAGGATTCTCATTGCAATACGAGGCAAGTTCATAAGCATCTGGTTACTAATTCCATCAATACCCGGAGCTTTCTTCGGGTTGAGTTCGGCAATTAATTTTTGTAAATCACGCGTCTTAAACTTTATGTGTTGAGGGGGTAGAGCGACTACATTCGGCAAATCAGCAACACCAGTACATATGTTTGGCGTAAAAACGGATTTTAAGTGCTCAGCAAATATTTTACCTTTTTCAGTATCGCTTCTTGCCCAACTTCCGGTAGATGTGCGTAGAGGTGGCTTATACTCAACGGGTGTTTTAAGCTTTCTAGCAGCGCGCCACAAAGAGTAATTAGACGCTGGTGTGACATCAAGACCTTCCAGATAATTTTTAAGAGATGCAGTTTTTTCAGATGCAATCAACTCTTGGAGTCGTCTAGTGCACTCTTTAAATCTGATTTTATTTTGTGGTGATCTGTGCTGTTGTCATTCCCTTCTAGCTCTTCTTTTTTCACGTACGAGACGTTCAATGTCTGTAGAATAAATTTTATTAAACCCAGTCTGCGGATGGGAGTTAGTGGCATGTTCAGCAGCCTGTTTAATATTCTCGCTGAGATTGGCAATGTTAGATTCAATATCATCGGATGTTCTAAGCGTAATGTTTTCCGTACAATGACTACTGAGATATTTTTTGAACCCCAGCCAATTAACACGATTGATCATCTTCACATATGGGTCAGGTAAGTTACTTCTTAATGGACTACAAATTGTAATGATCGTCGGAGAGTGATCGGACGAAAGATCAATAGAAGCTTGAACTTGAATTAAATCCCTAGAGATATTTTTTATGACGCCAAAATCTATAACATCCGGAATTTTTTGTATGTCAGTAGGCCAATAAGTGGGCTCCCCACTCGAAATGACATCCAAGCCCATTTTTGAAATAGTGTTGAACAATGCTCGACCTCTGGGGGTAATAAGACGCGAACCCCAGAACGTATGCTTAGCATTGTAGTCGCCAGCTGCTACAAAACAAGGTCCAAGAGATTTGTACAAATCCTCATATTGATTCTCAGTGATTGAAAATCTGGGAGGGGAGTAAATTGATGATATAACAAAATTTGTACAAAAACTTTCAATGCCAATATTTGTTGCTTGTAGGTGTTCTTCACAAATGTTATCAAGAACATAGTGCTTTAGTCTTGACTTTATTAGAATTGCTGATCCACCGCAAGCCCTTCCTCTAGGGTCCTTTGTATCATATATAGTGTAGCCATAAATTTTAAAAAGACTTCTCGATGTCAAATGAGTCTCAGATACTAACATTACATCAATATTTTTTTCCATGAGGAAGTGCTCAAGTTCATTTTTATGTTGGCGAATGCCGTTTGCGTTCCAGAAACATATTGTTAACGTGTTCATGGCTTATTAATTAATGCTTGAAGCAGAGTATTCTGCATTCGCAGCATTTCTTGCATCATGCTAGTCATATTTGTTGTAAAATTGTTTATAGTTTGCACCAGATTTTCAATAGTAGCTTCAAGGCGATTAAAATTAAAGCTTGCGTCAGTATTTTTGAATTATTTGGCGGGGAAATATTTTGTGTGGGAATTGAATATGTCTTAGCAGCATCTGCATACGATACACGGGAAGTAACTGGTTGGCTCATTTGCGCAAAAGTGGCAGAGTAAGCGTTTGCTGATTGAGCTGGAGCTAATTTAGGTTTTTGCACCATAGTTTTCTTTACGAAAGAGTACACAGGACAACTTCTGTAGTTAGCGGTGTGATTACCTCAACAATTACTGCATTTTTTATCACTTTGATCTTTTGGCTTATTGCAACTAGCAGTGCCGTGTAATTCGCCGCACACAACACAAACAGAGGGTAAATTGCAGTATGTTTTTGTATGGCCATATTCTTGGCAATTATGGCACTGTACAGGACCTGAACGCTTATGTGGCTCTTCAACTGTGATTTTTCGGTACAAGAGGTATTTCAAATTATAAATTGGATGCGTCTCATTTTTTTCAATTTTATATCATTAGGCTCAAGTTCAACACGAAATAGGGGTTGGGGAATCTTCTCTCTGTTTATTATATTGGACACATTTTTTACCTTAAACCCCTGGAGGACGAGTGCATCTTTTATTTCTTCGGGAACAACATAAGAATCTATGCCCTTCAATACGATCTGCATGCCTTTAGCGCTCTTAAGCTGGTATGTGTAGAAGCTTGTTTTATTTTTTTCAAATTCAGCAACCATTTTGCGGAAATCTTTTTCGTCATAAATTTGGACTTTAGTTTCATCTATGTTTCCACGTTTTATTGGAACAATGCGAAATTTATTCTCACCAATGACCGAAATTAATTTTTTAATAAGGGCATTTGAATTTTTTTGTCTCAAATAGATTGGTGGCGGCTTGGATATATTATTCGAGGATACCTCGGGTTTGTCGTTGTCATCTTGCAAAATTTCGAAGCGGTTTTGGCGATTAGTTGAGGCTGCGCTGTTATCCCTAGACATTTTTGGAGCAGATGAAATTTTTGAAGAATTCGGGCTTCGCCCACGCTTTACCACGGTTATATATCTGTCCATTCCGACTTGTACCTTGAGTTTCGAGCCGCTGTTATCTGTAGTGATAACTTTGTTAAGTGATGAACACGAGCCTGAAGGGGATGATATTACTGGCTTATATGAAGAAGTACTAGGCAACTGTAATGTTAATGCATCATTACTATTTGGCATTGGACAAAGCGAAGTTGATCGCTGACGAAAAATTGGCTTTGACGTTAAAAAAAGACTTTCATCAGATTTATTATTTATATTTTTTCCATTAAGAGTTTCAGAACTCACAGTAAAATAAGCATTTCTGCCGTTAGAACTCACTTCAATTTTTTTTGTATTTGAGGCACTCATACAAAGAATTCCTCAAGGGATATTCGTTTGTGTTTTTTTTTTTTGTTTGCGGTCTTTTTTTGTTTTTGTTATTTATGATTGTTTATTTGTTTAGAGGTACACATATATAGCATTCCTCAATATCACTTTGTTTAATTTTTTTTGTTTGCGGTTTTTTTTTGTTTTTGTTATTTTTACTATGTAAAAATATTAGCAAAGCATAAAGCTTATTTATTAAAGACAGTATGTACCTATTACGAATAATATGTACTACGAATATTTTTTGTTTGTTTAATTTTTTGTAAGAAAAATTCCGCTAATCGACTGTTCGCAATGAAGGTACCACGAGAACTCAGTTTTTTTGTATATGAATGTATTTTATAAATTATTAAAAAATTATTTTATAAATTATAAAAAATTAATTTGTTCCGAATCGCTAAAATTCGCCAAAAATGGGAAAAAATCGCCATTATATATATTTTGTTTATTTTTATTTAGAACAATGTAAAAATGTTTATGAACATAAAAAGGTACAATGTTTGATATAAAGATTTTGCGGTTAGTATTAAATAAATATTGGATATATGTATGTACATTTGTATGTAGTTGCAGTTCTATTACATATGTAAAACGCAATATATTTCATCGTAAAGACATTCCACATTGTCTTCTTCTTTTGAATACATCGTATGGGAATTGAAGAAGTGCAACATGTGCTATTTACAATCATATACATAATTTATAATTTGTAATAACGCGTCAAGAAGTTCATATTGCATGGTATTTCGGAAGCGCGTATTAGTTGAGTTCATTATTGAAAATACCCTTTCAACGCAGGCATTACTAGTTGGAATTACCAGCATGTAAAGTACAGCCAAATCAAGTTCTTTAAAATGGTACATACCTGCCGTATCCTTATAATCATACACTTTTGGCCAAAAACTGTTTTAAGTTAGATGGAATATCACCATTAAAATAATCTTTCAAATCCAAAAACGGTAATTTTGTCCATTGTGTTTCATAAACACCTAGCGGTATGTTAGGATTCAAAACAACAACAAATTTTGTTTGTGATAATGGATTGCAACATTTTATAATGGAAAAATGTACGTAAACTTTAAATATATTCATGTTTTCAGGAATTATATCTGCCAATAAACATTCAAAAGCTTTTGGAAAGTTATATTATTGATAGGAAGTTCACTGTTGTGGAAGGAGAGTTCACGAGTGTGCCCGAAACTATATCTTCTGGTGTGCCCCAGGGTAGTATTCTGGGTCCTGTCTTGTATTTAATATATACTTGTGATATGCCTGTGAGCAATAATATCCATATTTCTACTTTTGCCGATGATACAGCCTGTATGAGTGTGCACGAAAACCCTTATGATGCATCCCGCAATCTCCAGGAACATATCACCCAGCTGGAAATATGGCTGAACTTATGGAGAATTAAAGTCAATGAACAAAAGTGTGTCCATATAACGTTCACCCTAAGAAGAGATACTTGCTCCTCCATTCGAATCAACAATCAAAATATTCCTCAACATTCCCAAGTGAAATACCTTGGTATACACCTTGATCGAAGACTTACATGGAAACATCATATTGACTCTAAGTTAACTCAGATGAAACTTAAGTTAACTCAAATATATTGGTTGATTGGCAGAAACTCAACACTCAGCCTAGACTGCAAACTTTTATTATACAAGTCGCTTTTGAAGCCAATATGGCGCTACGGAATTCAGTTATGGGGCACTGCTTCAGCTTCCAATGTCGAGAGAATCCAACGAAGGCAAAACAAAATTTTACGGTTAATAACATCGGCTCCATGGTACATCCAAAATTCTATTATACATCGTGATTTAAATATGCCACTAGTGACTGAAGAAATTGAAAAATACGCAGGCAAATATTTAACAAAACTTGAATCACATCCTAATACGCTTGCTCGTAATATTTTGAACTTTACTGGACACGTCCGCTTAAAAAAGAGGTACACACGGGCTCTTATACCTAACACTCCAGATGGGACTACTTGAAAATACTTTCCCCCCCCCCCCCACCCCCTTTTTTTTATTATCACTACTAATGTATTATTTATAACTATCACTAAGTTTATGTCCGACACTGGTCGGGCCTAATAATTTTTTTTATAGATTTAAGATTTGAATACTTATTGTTAGTTCATATATGAAGATACAATAAATAAATACATGCATTAAAAAAAAAAAATTCATTCACGTGCATCTTTAAATATGAAAAGCAAATTTCTCGACGTATTTCAATATCTTCATCAGCCATTTCAACATTGCTTCATTCAGTTTCAAATGCTGACCCAAAATCGATTGCATTTAGTGGGAGAAAAGTGTTTGGTATATCAATAGCTATAATAACATTGGTTATCAATTTTTCGCTATTATGAGTTTCATTCAAAATTGTTGGCTTGAAAATTTTTGAGGAAAATGAAAGAAGAGTAGAATATAGCATCTGATGCATGCTGTCTGCGTGCATGTTATCTAACTGAATCTCAAGATTTAAATGGTTCATTTCATTTACTATTGGATTTATAAATATCTAAAAAGTCTTGTCTTTTCGTAACATAATTCTTTGTATATATTTTGGGCAGTCTTATCATTTTCGGCTGTTGAAATAAGTGAAAAATGATATTTAACCTCCACCCATTGCTCCAAAATCCGTCTTAAAGCCGCTCCGTAAGACAACCAACGACTTGCAGACGGTTGCTGTCAATACAAGTATTAAATGTTCTTAGCACACCCTCTACACCATAAGAAAAATAATGTTTAACGATTTTCAAGCCCATTCATGGATCATCAAAAATAGCCAAAAAAATCGCGAACATTTTTATAAAACGCCAAAATATCGCCATGTCGCCAAATCGAATATTAGGACGCCAAACTAGTTTTAAAATCGCCACGTTTGGCGAGAAATCGCCACATCTGACAGCCCTGCAGACCATAGCTAAGCACTCTTTCTCGGTGGCCGAGTAATTTTTCTCTGCCCCTATGAGATGGCGACTAGCGTAGGCTATAACGCTCTCAACTCCTTCCAGGTTTTGGGTCAGTACGGCTCCCAGTCCATGTTCATTGGGGTCAGTCTGCAAAATAAAAGTATTAGAAAGATCTGGGCATGCCAGTATTGGCGCCTCTGTTAATTTGATCTTAAGAGATTCAGAGGAGTTTTGCTGGTCTTCACCCCACTTCCAGTGCTTTCCTTTCTTCAGTAACTGAGTTAGTGGTTTTGAAATGGTAGCAAAATCGGGGACAACCGGCGCACCAGGAGGTAATTCCTAAGAAACGACGGACTTCTTTTACTGACTTCGGGGTCGGCATTTTGGTAATAGCTGCTACTTTACTGGCCTAAGTATTTTGTTTCTGATTTGAAAATTTCACACTTTTCTGGGTTAATTCTTAAATTGGCTGCCCTCAATCGTCGGAAAACTTCTCTTAGCTTGGCAAAGTGTTGTTCGAATGTTTCGCTAATCACGATAATGTCGTCCAAGTATACAAACTCATAGGGTTCCATTTCAGGCCCAATGACATTTTCTGGTGCGCGTTCGAACGTCGCTGGGGCCGAGTGCAGACCAAAAGGCATTACCCGCCATTGATATATGACACGGCCGGCGCGCCGTGGCAACAGCAAATGCCGTATACTTTTTACTACCTCCCTCTACCTGTATTTGCCAGTATTCGTCTTTTAAGTCGAGACTACCTATAGATTTGGCGTTCCGTAGCCTGTTCAGAATGGTATCGATCCGAGGCAGCGGATATGCGTCTGGCACAGATCTAGCGTTTAGTTGTCTAAAGTCCATGCACGTGCGCCATTTGCCATTCTTTTTCTTCACCAACGTAATAGGAAAACTATATGGACTACAAGATGGCTCGATACAGCCGTTAGCAATAAGTTTGTTCACTTCTGCATCGATGATTGATTGCATTGCCGGATTACGTGGTGCGTAGCGAAGTTTTATTGGCCGGTCGTCTTTCATGGTTATTTTATGCTTGGCGATGTTAGAAAGTCCCTGTATTTTTTTTTAATTTTGGAAGTTCCTGCTCCAGGAACTTAGTAGTAGTAATCTCTTTCTGATAATCTGATGATATTATCGTCTTTTGGCTAGTCTTGTCATTCGTTTTTAGATTTATTTTTAAAGGAAAATTCGAATTACTGCTTACCCTTCAGGGACGGTTATTTCATAATCAAAAAATTTTTTGTAAGATTTCCCAAGGTCACCGTCAGTTTTACCGCTCTATTAATGAGCTTTCACGAACTATTAGCCAGAAATATTTCCTCATCGACGGTTGTGTAAGCTGGCGTATTGGGTAGTTGACAACATAAAACTGCTTGTGGCGCCCGTATCCACTAGTGCTGTTGTCATCTGCCCGTTTATTTGGATGCAGGCTTTTACCTTTCCCTTCTCCTACACAATGCATGTCTGATTGCTTTCGGCGCACAGTGGACCATTTCGCGAGATGGCGGTCAAAAATATATAACTTTTGACTGAATTGAAATTTTGTATTGCGGTTTTTTTGTTCACCAGGTGAGACCATAAGCTTTAAGTTTAAGATATAAAACTTTAAAATTGACCGGTTAGAGAAATAGTTATGATAGATTTAAAATGCATTTTAAGTTTTAGCTGATTTTTGGTACAAAAGCGAGGTATTAAAATTTGTTTTGCACAAAGTCTTATATTTTGTGTCACATTTACAACTTATACTTATTAAAAACTTAAATTCTTTCAGAAAGTGCCAAACTTTGGCCCCGTGAAATTTTTCGAACGAAGGGGCAAAGGTTGGTTTTTGAAGATGTTTGAGTTAAAAATTAGCTTGTCAAGAAGCGAACATCCAAAATGCAAACATTGTTATAAATTTTCCTTAGAGAAAGAGCTTTTAATGAAGAAGACGTAGGTTTCAATTTAAATCCAAAATAAAAAAAAACATTATAAATATTATACGCAATTTTTTAATAAATTTGTAAACTTAAAAATTAAAATTACTATTTAAACAATTTTAGTAAATATTTCTTCTAAAAAGCTTTGACTTTCATCTTCTAGAAGTAGTTTAGCTTCTAGGTCTAATTCAATAGAGTTAGTTTTCCGTTTTTGCCGAATATTGGATATATATGGATCTGATATGCATAATAAAATAGTAATCAAGTCTTCATTAGTACATCTGGAAATTGTTCGTGTGTTGGGCTCGCAAAAGAATCTGTAGTTTTGGTTTCTTTTTTCTTACGCTTCTTCAGACAAATCTCCTATTGGCATATTGTGTTGAATTATTTGTTCCTAATGGTACAAAATTTTGTGAACTGTGGATGGCATATATCTCTATATATCCAAGAGTATTTTTCGTTGTAAAGTATAGCTGTTTTTTTTTGTCGTACTCTTCAAATTTTTTTGCATTTATCTTTCTGCTGCATGCTAGAACTTGTAATATAATGTTGAATCGTTTTATTAGTTCCAAGTCTAAACCTGTAATAGATGCTGCAGTTCCTGGATCTGAAAAAAAACATTCTTGCTGTATTTCTATCATTTGTGTTTCCTTCTCCTTGCTTTGGCTGATCGATCATTGGGCCTAATTATAAATATTTTTCTTGAATTCGTTTTTTTTTCTTTGCTTTCTTTTTTCTTCATTTTCTTGATTTTTTCTCACTGTTTCGCCTAAAGGACCAAAATCCAAATCATAACCTAATTTAAGAATGTGCTCCATAAAACGAATTCTAGCAAGAAGAGGGGACAGTCCAAATTCGTATGTTGCCTTAAAACTATCATCTTCAGTAATGTGATGGCTTAATTGACGTGATGTCCGTTGGCATATAATGCAGCTGGACGGTGATTTTGTAGCAGTTAAAGCTTGTGCAACTTTTCCATCAATCATTGTGAGACACATTTTAAAACTTACTTCGATTTCCTGTTCATTCACTGTAAATATTACAGGTTGAAGGACTTTAATTTGATCGTTTATCTTTTTGACTTCTTCAGTTATGACATCTTTTGTTTCTTTTCTGAATGTAAATTTTATTGGTCTGCAATACTTTGTTGATAAGGGTATTTAATTTTTCCATATATCAATTTCTGTTGCTCTACTAGTTGAAGGCTTAAGGCCGGTATAACTTCATGTTAAGCGCAATGGAACGAAAGATATCATAAATAAATCAGCATCTGATGAATTTTCGGCATTACACTTCTTGTATTGTCTCTGACTAGAGGACCCATCACATCCCCATTTAGAAATTAAACTAATGCTGCCATTTCCAAGTTTTTTCCAACGATCAGTATCTAGTGTATTTAACAACTCTTTGGCAGTGTGTTCAAGATCTTGTAATTTTATTTCTTCTGAAGAGGAAGTGACAGTTATAGCAGTTTGTGGAGGTAAGCATTCTTTTTTGAGAGCAACTAAATCTCTATACCCTGGAAAAATCCCAGAATTCTTTTCATTGGTTCGCTTCCGCAATTCCTTATACTGATTTTTAGTTAATTTTAAATCCGAAAATAGTGATAACGCTTCTTCTGGAGTAAATTTCTTATCGTCATTTGGTGTAGGAATATTTTTCAAAGTCCTCTTTGTGCACCTTGGACTTGCTTTTATTATTGATTCAATTATCTCAATTTTTTTTATATATTTTATTGGTTGAATTTGGTGCAAAAATTAGTCTTTGATGATTATTGGAGAAATTTCCTCATTGATATTCTGAAGTTTGCGTCTTCGAGTTCGTTCACTACACTCTTCTTCAATATGCTTTGCTAGTCGACCCTGTTTTCTACATTCATTGGCACTTGAAGGTGAAATTTCGAAAACAAGTTCCTTTGACAACCATTCATGGTGACGTTCGTACATCCTTTGCTTGCTGTAAGAGCATTCAACGTACCGTTTTTTCAATGTTTTTCCAAAATTTATAATTTTTTTGTTTATGTATGTTTATGTTTCTTCTATATTCCATATGTTAAAAAATTGATTGTTAAGTATATGCAATTCCACATCGTGAAAGAAAATATCAGCGAGATCTTTATAAGCGTATTTAGCCATTGTTCAAATTGTAATGAATTACAATTATGAAGACTTTACTTTAAATACTCTTACTCGCAAATAAAAAATTTAAACAGGTAGACAGGCTACATCACAACCAAAAAACGAGCACAAGCACTTGCGCACACCACGAAGAGTTAGAAAGCCATAGCACAAACAACAGACGTGCACCCATGATACAATAATAGAGGTAGCCGCGAATCTACAACAAATGTACAACAATCAAACAACAGTGATTTTTATTGCTGTTTTGTGATGACAACTGTCAGAAAACCAAGAAAAAAGAAGAGACGTGTAATTGCGTTTTATCTTGGCTTTGTAAGGCTTGTTGGTATTAGTACAGCTTTAATAGGCACTGTGCGCTTGCCTATTTCGTAGATCACATCATGAAACAAGCAAAACAGCTGGCGCTTCGCGGTTACCTGTATTATTGTGTCATGCGTGCACCTATGAAGGTAGTCACAAAAATATTTTGCATACATTTTTTCCCGAATTTTAATTTAATAATCATAAAAAAACAAAAAAAAATTCCCTAATTGCGGTATCCTTTTTAAATTTATAGTTTTACCTGACGAGTGGTTGTTACATGCCTTTATAAACATGATCTAAAAACCGTCTTTCATAATAGCGGTTTGATAAAAAAAACTAAAATACTTCAAAAATAGCATTACAGAAAAAACATTTTTATAACTATTTTACTAAAATTTTGCAAAAAAATTTTGACCTTGTGTCAGAAAAATTATTCTGGTGGTCACGATTGGATCATCCCGGGTATACAATGGGGTATAGGCGTTTAGAAGAGAGTCTAGGCTACAAAAAAGTGCTAATCTTTTTGGTTCCCTTTTGACCTGTGGAAGTTATGATCTGTTAAGTGGAATAGTTTAGGAATATTTGGACCTTTTTAAAAGAACAAAAAAAATTAATTTCTAAAAATTATAAACACTTTACTTTTCTCGTACTGAAAGTTAACAAATAAGGTAATTATACAAAATTTATTTCGATTGAATATCTTATAAAACCAAAAAGTTATAGATGTTTGAAAATCAAAAGCTTACTAAGAAATTTCTCATTTTAGCAAAATACTGAAAATGTCCGTTTTCAGTCACCCTGTTCATTGTGATATAGTTGAAATAAAGTTTTAAGATTTTGGCTCTTGAGGTTCACTAGTGTCTACTTTCGAATGAACTTTAACATTTTCAATCAGTGACCATAAAAAATGACGTTTGGCCGCCATTTCGTAAAATGGTCCACAGTGCGGCGGCGGTCGCTGAGTCAGGTATACGCATTTTAGCTGCCAACATGCGGTGATGTTCTGATCGCTGTGGTTGTGCTGGGATCGGTATGCTTTCTAGATCGGCCACCAGTTGCATAAGTTCATCCTGAGTCGCGAAATCCCTGCATCGTATGTACCACCGGTAGTCTGGTAAGGCGTTGCGAAATATTCGTTCTAACTTTTGCTATTCAGTCAAGTTGGTGGGGCGCATTAAATTTTGAAGAACTAGTAGGTAGTCCTTAAAAGCTTCTCGCGGTCGCTGTACTCTCTTTCGCACCTCATCCTCTAACTTTTAAAAATATCGGGGAGGAAGAAAAAAGTGCAAAAGTCTCGTTTGAACTGTGGCCACGTGTCTCAACGTTTGTTGTTATTACGAAACCATACCAGTGCCTTTTCCCGCAGCACCTCCGGCATGATGTGAGGTAGTCGGTCCACATTAACCTGATACATGCTAGCCAGTTCCTCCATTCGCTCCACGAATCCTAACGGGTCCTTGTATCCATCATATTTTATTCCCCATTTTCGTATAGTGTCGACAATAGGTGCGCGTTTATCACTAAGTGGACGGGACACAACGTTCTGTCGTACTTCGTTGCTTTCTGCTTTCATTGGGAAAGTAGGTGTTACACTGAGGTCACGATTAGTGCCCATCGTCATCGGGTAAGTAGGGTTGGATTCGCCGATGCTTCATGCTTGGCTTGCAACTCGAGTAGTTGCCGCAGCTGGTTTTCCTCGTGCTCCATTGATATAAATTTAGCAAAACGTTTTCTTAAATGTTCAACTAGGCCGGAACAGGGGCCCTGTTGAAACTGCGTCAGATATTTTACTAGTTTTTCCTTTTTAAGCACATAAATCCAGGATGTTCTTAGCACACTACTCATTGCGACGGAGATGTTGTTTTAAAATTAATTCAGCTATTTTTATTATTATCTTTTTAATTTTTTATAATGGTTAATTATTTTATTATTGTTTTATTTTTTGGCCAGTTATTTTAATTGCCAAAAATTTTTAATAAAAGAAAATTTTAAGGACTTATCCAAAAATTCATGATTTTTGACATCCGGTAAGATATCATGATATACTCGTCAATGTGGCGCTACTCTAATGAAAGAAAATTTTATATAGATGAATAAACCAAAAAGAATTTTAATGTTTGGGGGACCAGTCGTGAAATATTAAGGGAATAATTCAAAAAGTGGTGCAAATTATGCAAATGCTAAAGCACATTATGTCCTTAAAACTATAGCTGCTGGAAAATAATTAATGATGCCATTGTAATCAGCAGATGAAATTACGTACGGATCGGCTATTTTTAACTTGCAGTATATACCAATGCGGCTAGCCGCGCTGCCGGTATATATTTCCTCAGCCGCGTTCGCCGAGAATTTTGTGTTGAATTGGACCTCTGAATACGGCTCTAATACTCAACATGCCAGATGAAACTGACTGAAAATATGTTTGTGTTTAATACGACATTTATGTTTGTATTATTGATTATTTTCACTAAGGCCCTTATTATGAGCAACTTTCGATCTTCGACTGTAGTCGAAAGTACTTACCGAACGAATTTTAATTTAGTATTATGACGAGCATTCGACAACGAACGTCGTTATTGTGAATAAAATCGACAAAAATCAGCTAAAAATTTGTGTTTGTGTACTTAAAAATAAAGATTGTTCTACACTTAGATTTCTTGAAAATTTTGCTCATTAAAATACTTCATCGAAAGCTAAATTCTGTTCGATAGAAAATTCGTTGCTCAGCGAAATTTTTGATGCTCATAATATGAATTCATAGCGAACAGTCGATTAGCGGAATTTTGCTTACATACTTACGAAACAAACAAAAAATTATACAAAAAAATATTCGTAGTACATATTATTCGTAATAGGTACATACTGACTTTAATAAATAAGCTTTATGCTTTGCAAATATTTTTTACATAGTAGAAATAATAGAAAGAAAAAAAACCGCAAACAAAAAAAAAACACAAACAAAGTGACATTGAGGAATACTCTATATCGGAACCTCAAAACAAACAAACAATCATAAAGAACAAAAACAAAAAAAGACCGCAAGGAAAAAAACACAAACAAAGTACTCGTATGAGTACCTCAAATACCAAAAATTTTGAAGTGAGTTCTAACGGCAGAAATGCCTATTTTACTGCGAGTTCTGAAACTCTTAATGAAAACAATATAAATAATAGACCTGATGAAAGTCTTTCTTTAACGGCAGAGCCAATTTTTTGTCAGCGATCAACTTCACTTTGTCCAATGTCAAATAGTAGTGATTCATTAACATTACAGTTGCCTAGTACTTTTTTATAAAGTCAGTAATATCGTCCCCTTAAGGCTCGTGTTCATCACTTAACAAAGTTATCACTACAGATAACAGCGGCTCGAAACTCAAGGTACAAGTCGGAATGGACAGATATATAACGGTGGTTAAGCGTGGGCGAAGCCCGACTTCTAAAAAAATTTCATCTGCTCCAAAAATTTCTAGGGATAATAGCGCAGCCTCAACTAATCGCCAAAACCGCTTTAAAATTTTGCAACATGACAACGACAAACCCGAGGTATCTTCGAATAAAAAATCATCCAAGCCGCCACCTATATATTTGAGAGAAAAAAATTCAAATACCCTTATTAAAAAATTAATTTCGGTCATTGGTGAGAATAAATTTCACATTGTTCCAATAAAACGTGGCAACATCGATGAAACTAAAATCCAAATTTATGACGAAAAATATTTCCGCAAAATGGTTGCTGAATTTGAAAAAAAAAATAAAACAAGCTTCTACACATACCAGCTTAAGAGCGCTAAAGGCATGCAGATCGTATTGAAGGGCATATATTCTTATGTTGTTCCCGAAGAAGGGGTTTAAGGTAAAAAATGTGTCCAATATAATAAATAGGGAGAAGATTCCCCAACCCCTATTTCGTGTTGAACTTGAGCCTAATGATATAAAATTGAAAAAATGAGACGCATCCAATTTATAGCTTAAAATACCTGTTATACCGACAAATAACAGTTGAAGAACCACACAAGCGTTCTGGACCCGTACAGTGCCATAATTGTCAAGAATATGGCCATACGAAAACTTACTGCAATTTACCTACTGTTTGTGTTGTGTGCGGCGAATTACACGGCACTGCTAGTTGCAATAAGCCAAAAGATCAAAGTGATAAAAAATGCAGTAATTGTGGAGGTAATCACACTGCTAACTACAGAGGTTGTCCTGTGTACTCTTTCGTAAAGAAGACTATGGTGCAAAAACCTAAATTAGCTCCAGCTCAATCAGCAAACGCTTACTCTGCCACTTTTACGCAAATGAGCCAACCAGTTACTTCACGTGTATCGTATGCAGATGCTGCTAAGGCTAGTTCTATTCCCACACAAAATTTTTCACCGGCAAATAATTCAACAAATACAAATTCAAGCTTTAATTTCAATCGCCTTGAAGCTAATATTGATAATCTGGTGCAAACTATAAATAATTTTACAACAAATATGACTAGCATGATGTAAGAAATGCTGCGAATGCAGAATACACTGCTTTATGCAGTGTAACAAGCCATGAAAACGTTAACAATATGTTTCTGGAACGCAAACGGCATTCGCCAATATAGAAATGATCTTGAACACTTCCTCATGGAAAATATATTGATATAATGTTGGTCTCTGAGACTCATTTGAGTTCGAGAAGCCTTTTGAAAATTTATGGCTACACTATATATGATACAAAGGACCCTTGAGGAAGAGCTTGCGGTGGATCAGCAATTCTAATAAAGTCAAGACTCAAGCACTATATTCTTGACAATATTTGTGAAGAACATCTACAAGCAACAAATGTTGGCATTGAAAGTTTTTGTACAAATTTTGTTATATCATCAATTTACTCCCCTCCCAGA
Organism: Tachina grossa; assembly: GCA_949987645.1. Classification (NCBI taxonomy): domain Eukaryota; kingdom Metazoa; phylum Arthropoda; class Insecta; order Diptera; family Tachinidae; genus Tachina; species Tachina grossa. Next base: position 56,221,488 of record OX465277.1, on the reverse strand, counting down.
TTTTCAATCACTGAGAATCAATATGAGGATTTGTACAAATCTCTTGGACCTTGTTTTGTAGCAGCTGGCGACTACAATGCTAAGCATACGTTCTGGGGTTCGCGTCTTATTACCCCCAGAGGTCGAGCATTGTTCAACACTATTTCAAAAATGGGCTTGGATGTCATTTCGAGTGGGGAGCCCACTTATTGGCCTACTGACATACAAAAAATTCCGGATGTTATAGATTTTGGCGTCATAAAAAATATCTCTAGGGATTTAATTCAAGTTCAAGCTTCTCTTGATCTCTCGTCCGATCACTCCCCAACGATCATTACAATTTGTAGCCCATTAAGAAGTAACTTACCTGACCCATATGTGAAGATGATCAATAGTGTTAATTGGCTGGGGTTCAAAAAATATCTCAGTAGTCATTGTACGGAAAACATTACGCTTAGAACACCCGATGATATTGAATCTAACATTGCCAATCTCAGCGAGAATATTAAACCGACTGTTGAACATGCCACTATCTCCTATCGGCAGACTGGGTTTAATAAAATTTATTCTAGAGACATTGAACGACTCGTACGTGAAAAAAGAAAAGCTAGAAGGGAATGGCAACAGCACAGATCACCACAAAATAAAATCAGATTTAAAGAGTGCACTAAACGACTCCAAGAGTTGCTTGCATCTGAAAAAACTGCATCTCTTAAAAATTATCTGGAAGGTCTTGATGTCACACCAGCGTCTAATTACTCTTTGTGGCGCGCTGCTAGAAAGCTTAAAACTCCCGTTGAGTATAAGCCACATCTACGCACATATACCGGAGGTTGGGCAAGAAGCGATACTGCAAAAGGTAACATATTTGCTGAGCACTTAAAATCCGTTTCTACGCCAAACATATGTACTGGTGTTGCTGATTTGCCGAGTGTAGTCGCTCTACCCCCTCAACACATTAAGTTTAAGACGCGTGATTTACAAAAGTTAATTGCCGAACTCAACCCGAAGAAAACTCCGGGTATCGATGGAATTAGTAAGCAGATGCTGATGAACTTGCCTCGTATTGCAATGAGAATCCTGTTGTTCATTTTTAATGCCATTATACGACTGAAGTATTATCCACACAGCTGGAAGCTTGCCAAGGTTAGAATGATTCCAAAGCCGGGCAAAGATCAAACCAAGACTAATTCATATAGGCCAATAAGTCTACTATCAACTATGTCAAAGAAAAACTGCTCAAAATAAAATTATCCCCAATTATAATTAGTAGTGGGTGCGTACCAGACCATCAATTTGGTTTTAGAAGCCATCATAGCACCATTGAACAAACTCACGGATTGGTTCAATTTATAAGAAGAACTTTTGAAGAAAAAAAGTATTGTTCTGCGCTGTTTATTGACATTTCCCATGCATTTGATAAAATGTGGCATGAAGGCCTAATTTTAAAATTGAAGACTTACTTACCAATAAACATTTTAAATCTTTTGGAAAGTTACGTTATTTCCCGTAAGTTCACTGTTGTGGAAGGAGACTTTACGAGTAGGCCTGAAACTATTTCATCCGGTGTGACACATGGGAGTATACTGGCACCAGTTTTATATTTGATTTATACTTTTGATATTCCTGTGAGCAGCAGTATCCATACTTCCGCATTTGCCGACGATACAGCCTGCCTTAGTATGCACGAAAACCCTGATGAGGCGGCATCCCGCAAACTCCAAGAACACATTAGCCAGATGGAGCTTTGGTTAAACTTATGGAGAATTAAGGTAAATGAACAAAAGTGTGTTCAAGTAACATTTACCTTACGAAGAGATACTTGTTACCCCATTCGGATTAACAATCAAGTTGTTTCTCAACATTCACATGTCAAATATCTTGGTATACACCTTGATGACGACTTACATGGAAACACCACATTGATTCTAAGCTAACACAAATGAAACTTAAATTAACTCAGGTACGTTGGCTGATTGGTAGAAATTCAATACTTAGCCTAGACTGTAAACTTTTAATATACAAGTCGCTTTTAAAGCCAATATGGTGCTACGAAATTCAACCATGGGGCACTGCTTCAGCTTCAAATGTAGAGAAAATTCAACGAAGGGAAAACAAAATTTTACGTATGATAACATCATCTCCATGGTGCATCAAAAATTCAAATATACATCGTGATTTGAATATGCCATTAGTGACTGAAGAAATTGCAAAATACGCAGGCAAATATATAGCAAAACTCGAGTCACATCCTAATCCTAATGCTCGTAATATTTTGAACTTTACTGGACGCATCCGCTTGAAAAAGAGAGATACACGGGCTTTAATATTCAACACTCCAGATAATGAAGCTGCTTGAGAACACTTTTTTTCTATTTGTTGCTTATCACTACGTATGTATTATTAACAACTATCACTAAGCTTATGTCCGATATTGGTTGGGCCTAATAATTATATTTTAGATTAGGATTTGAATACTTATTCTTAGTTCATATTTGAAGATACAATAAATAAGAAAAATGCATTAATAAAAATATGAATTTAACATTCGATTTTCTATGTTCGATGCCCAGCGAAGATCGAAAATCGAATGCAACTCATAATAGGGCCTTAAGTTTATGCCTGACACTGGTTGGGCCTTTTGATTATATGTATTTTAATTTCAGATTTGAATGCTTATTGTTAGTTAATTTTTTTTTTTTTTTTGAAGAAACAATAAATAAATATATGGATGTAAAAAAAATTATCAGCCAATAGAAATGCAGTGTGCGTGACGTCACATGTCTACTATGTTTTTTGCATTGGCGTAATCTTGTAGTTTATCTTTCTTGATTACCCCTATTGATTTATTTTTTTAAGAGTAAAAAAAACTTGTTTGAAGTTTATGAGATTATTTGTATAAATATTCAGCTTTTTCTATATTATTATTATTTTTATTATAATTTTAGTAATTCCACCGCGTCCTCAATACATCTTTGAACAGATCACAAATAATACCGTTGTCATAAAATGGAATAATCCAAAATATAGTTTTTATGCTGCCAAAGGCTTAGAATATGAAATACGTTTAAAACCCAAAGGATCACATTGGATATATCTTTCGAATTATGAAATTCGAAATAATAGATCAGAATACAAAATAATCGTCCGAAATTTACCATTCGCCTACTTTTGGTATGAAATCTCTGTCCGTTTACGTGTTAAGAAATTGTCCCGAAACGATGACAGTTATTGGAGTGAATCGTACATACAAAAATTTCAAACATTAGCTTGCCAACCAGACACAGCACCTTTAACCGATGTAGGCAGTTTTTATATAGATTCGAGTGAAACAAAAGTAAGACTTTATTGGCACCAGTTGCCGAATTATAAGGAGAATGGTCCAGATTTCAAGTATATAATTAAACAAGTAAAACGTGATGGAGTTGATGTGTAAGTCTTTTATAAATTTTGTTACATATGTGCGTGTGTATGTATTTCATAAACATATTTAATTTCCAGTTCGTTGAAACCTCTTAACATCGATCGTATTTCGGCTACATTTCCTTGGCATAGGCGTCATAATTATACATTTGTAATTAAAAGTCGCAACGCCGAGGGAGAATCTGCTAATAATAGTACAATTTGTGTACCAGCCTGGTCAAAGCACAATGAACGTTCCTTTTCTCCACAGTGGATACGAAACGTTTACCATGCAACAAATCATACATCCACGCTCTCATGGAGTCCACCTCCCAACCAGAAGCATTTAGTTAATTACACTGTGTTTTGGTGTCAGTCGAAACATGCCGTTGCAACGGAGTGTGACGTAGGTGTTATTAATGATGCATAACTTTTGAGACTCATTGACCACGCACAAAATATTTATTTGAATATTTTTAGGACACTATACTTTTTCAACACATACGCAAAGAGTTAACACTATTTTACACCTCCCCCCAAAAGCAGGACCAGATTCTCAATTGGGCCGTATCAGCCAATTATCGAGACTTTAATACTGGAATGCATTGGAGCATGTGTTCGGCAGATGTTACTGCTGAATTAGTTAAACTTGAGCCGGAAATAATTGATTTAAAAAATCGTTCTGTTACGCTGCAATGGAGTACAGATCGTGTATGTCCATCTCTTGTTGAGGGCTTTAGCCTTATCTATTGTCAAACCCAACATCAAGAACCAAATCATGTTTCCAGAGTGGAAGAATTTTCAGCTCCCAGCTGTTTGGAAGAAGCCATCAAGTTGACAATTCCGAATACGGCTAAAAAATATACTATGAAAAATTTAAAACCATACTCATCGTACAAAATACAAATGAATATGTTCTCTAAACTTGCATCAGGAAATTTGAGTGATGTCCAGGTTATAAATACTGCTGAAGATGGTAAGTTTAACTTATTAACGACAACTCTTATTTGAAATTAATTAAACGAAAAACATCGTTTCTTTAGCTCCTTCAAAACCACACTCGTTGAGGGCCCACAACGTTACAAGTAATTCGGTTGTTTTATCCTGGTGGCAGCCCGAGTATCATAATGGTTTGTTAAGAAAATATCGAATAACGTAAGTAAATGTAAAACTATAAACTATATAAATACATAAATAACATATTGCGTGGAATTTAGATACAACAATGAACACCACACAATCAATTGTGAAACGGATGGCGGATGTGCAACAAAGCAAATGATATACAAATTGGAAAATCTTAGCAGTTATACAATTTACAAAATCTATATTATTGCGTACACGACAGCACCATCTGATCATAGCAATGATATAACAATTAAAACACTTGTAGGAAGTAAGTCTTAAAATGAGTTTCATCTGAATTCAACAATAATATGTGTATCAATATATTTTGTTCTATAGTTCCTTCCAATCCGCGCAACGTAAAAACGAAAGATAATGCCCAAAATATATTGCAGTGGTCTAGGCCTGAAGTGCCATCTGGCCGTGTGGAATTCTATGAAGTCGCAATAACTTTATGGTATAAGGACAAAATACAACGACAACATATATCTGGAATTATAAATTCCAATGAATGCGAATTTCATTTGCCAGTTTGCATAGATTCAGATTACCGTTTCACCAAAGAAGTACGTGCTGTAAATGTTGTGAAAAGGGACACAGAAATTGATCACTACATTTTTGCTACAAAGAACTTATCAAATCATGATATTACACAGTATTATGTCGACAACAATGACTTGAGTTGCCTAAGTTCGCCCTTAAGTGGAGAACAACAATTGGGCTCTATAAACAAATATCAAGATACTCAAATGTATGTTCAATATAAATCTGTTTGGGAAAAAGGTCCAGTAACCAATTGCTCTGATCCCAAACTAAGTCGTATAACGATGTTGGCCTTGCTAATAATAGTTTCGTCATTGGGAGTTATGGCCGCCTTCTACGTGGCACGTAACAAATATCAAAAAATGGCAAATATATCTTGTGCACTCCCTCCTGGTCTAGAGGCTATGTCCTTCCCAATGAAAAATAATGGCGATGGAGGGGGTGATTTTCGCCGTAGTAAAGATTCATTTTACAATAATGAAAGCCGTCGCTTACTATCTTCAATAAGCCAAGATTCTGGATATACCTTCAATAATGGCGACCACAATCAAGGTGGGCTTAATGGCATTACATCTTGTTCGTTGGGCAAAAGTAGTGGTTACATCGGATCCAGTCATTCCACCGAATATTGTAATCAGGCGATAATTGTAGCATCGGACTCCGTTAGTAATGACAGTTGCGTCATTGATCATACTCGAGTAATTGACGATGCGTACATGGTTATGGAGCTTTTAAAACGTAACAACCATAACTTTTCAACACTTACGTCCTCAACACAGTCGGAAAACAATGGTAACGGCTATGTGCAACCAAGCTTCTCGTCTATACAACCATTATGTCACATGGAAAATACTTTGCCATTTACGTCGAATACAAAATTCCCTTTAACGTTTATGTTAGAAAATGGTTATATAAAACAAGGAACATCACAAAGTTTACCATCTGATAACGCTTACATTAAGCCTAACGATCTCTTTAATTGGCCCATAGAGAAAATGCCTCCGCCAACCACGAATAGAGTACAAGCTCAAAATAATATAACAGGTCTTGAATTAAACACTTCAGGTTATGTAGCGCCACAAATGCTTCAGAAGGTATGCCTTATAATAAATTCTTGTTTCTTTAAAATTTTCTTTGGATTGAAGTAGTTAACAAAAAAAAAACTAGTTTCTCGGATCGACTTGGACTGAATTGACATCATTATATATTTCATGCACTTTCTTTTACTTTATTTTCATCGCTCGTTGTTCTTCTGAAAATAAATATTTTCCAAACTCCTCCCAAAAGCAACTCATCCAGAAAAAAAACAAAACTAGAAATTTATAATTTTAGGAATTTGCTTTATTTGGTTGCGGAGTAAAAGTAAATATCTACATCTGCATATGCTACTAGTACACAGCATGTAGCAAATGTAGCTTCCTGACTACGTCAAAATTACATCATGCCGTGTACTATACAGATACCAAATTGTGAATTCAAGAGAGAGAGAGAGAGAGTGTGTGTTAAAAAAGATAGCTGTTCATGCCAGCGATTCCAACTTTTGTGGTAGATCTACCTCTTTTTGGGTATCTCTTCCAGCTCTACACTTTCCGAGGAATTCTACTACTTTTTTAGTTTTTCTATAATAATTATTCGAGTTTTCTTTTAATCTAATCCAAGCTAGAAGTTCAACTGAAATATATTTTTAGCACTTGATTACACTATTTAAAAGCTGTTAGATGACCAAATGTTTCATTTACTGGGCCAGTTTGTGAGAAAATTGTTCGTTCTTCCACATATAAAGTTCGAATATTGAAAATTAATTTCTAAAAAGTGTTTATAGAAATAAAACTTTGCTGATACTCTGCAAGTAGTGCTACACACTAAGGATGTATCGGCGTAAGCGCTTGGCAACATATACCCACAAAGGAGTATTAAAAATTATTAATGTAAATATTTGTTCCTAAATATGGGAGAAATAAAAAGTTATACTGCATATCTATGTATGTGTTTCTTCTACATACACAAAATATATCAAATAAATTAAATAACGGTGGCATTATTGAATTCTTAATTTTTTTAATAGTTTTAAATTCAAATTTCGAGTTTTCGAAATTAATATTGGTCATAAGCTTCTTTATATAATATTTCTTATCGAAACGAAAGTTTAATTAGCAGTCAAAAATTACACAACCCCACTATGGATTTCCCCTTAAGAAATTAATAAGCAATTCGGATCGGTATTACGTACTAAGCTTCAGAAAAAAATATTAAAAAAATTACATCCGGAATTTTTTGTATGCCAGTAGGCCAATAAGTGGGCTCCCCACTCGAAATGACGTCAAAGTCTAGTTTTGCAATTGTGTTGAACAGCGCTCGACCTCTGGGTGTAATAAGACGCGAACCCCAGAACGTATCTTTTGCATTGTAGTCGCCAGCCGCTACAAAACTAGGTCCAAGGGATTTGTAGAAATTCTCGTATTGATCCTTAGTGATTGAAAATCTGGGAGAGGAGTAAATCGATGATATCACTAAATTTTTACAAAAATTTTCAATGCCAATATTGGTTGCTTAAAGATGTTCTTCACATATGTTGGCAAGAATATAGTGCTTGAGTCTTGACTTTATTAGAATTGCTGATCATATAAGGTGTAGCCATAAATTTTAAAAAGACTTCTCGAAGTCAAATGAGTCTCAGATACTAACATTATATCAATATTTTTTTCCGTGAGGAAGTGCTCAAGTTCATTTTTATGTTGGCGAATGCCGTTTGCGTTCCAGAAACATATTTTTAACATGTTCATGGTTTGTTAACTAATGCTTGAAGCAGTGTATTCTGCATTCGAAGCATTTCCTGCATCATGCTAGTCATATTTGTTGTAAAGTTGTTTATAGTTTGCACCAGATTATCAATAGTGGTTTCAAGGCGACTGAAATTAAAGCTTGAGTTTGCATTTGTTGAATTATTTGGTGGTGAAACATTTTGTGATGGAATATAATTTGTCTTAGCAGCATCGGCATACGAAACACGGGAGTTGACTGGTTGGCTCATTTGCGCAAAAGTGGCAAAGTAAGCGTTTGCTGATTGAGCTGGAGCTAATTTAGGTTTTTGCACCATAGTCTGTTTGACGAAAGAGTACACAAGGCATCCTCTGTGGTTAGCGGTGTGATTACCTCCACAATTACTAAATTTTTTATCACTTAGAACTTTTGGCTTATTGCAACTAGCAGTACCGTGTAATTCGCCGCACACGACACAAACAGATGATAAATTGCAGCATGTTTTTGTATGGCCATATTCTTGGGAATTATGGCACTGTACAGGACCTGAACGCTTTTGTGGCTCTTCAACTGTGATTTTTCGGTACAAGAGGTATTTTAAATTATAAATTGGATGAGTCTCATTTTTTCTTAATTTTATATCATTTGGCTCAAGTTCAACTCGAAATAGAGGTTGGGGGATCTTCTCCCTATTTATTATGTTTGATACATTTTTTACCTCAAATCCCTGGAGGACAAGTGTATCTTTTATTTCTTCGGGAACAACATAAGATCTATGCCCTTCAATACGATCTGCATGCCCTTAGCGCTCTTAAGCTGGTATTTGTAGAAGCTTGTTTTATTATTTTCAAATTCAGCAACCATTTGTGGAAATCTTTTTCGTCATAAATTTGAACTTTCGTTTCATCGATGTTGTCAAGTTTTATTGGAACAATGTGAAATTTATTCTCACCAATGACCGAAATTAATTTTTTAATAAGAGCGTTTGAATTTTTTTTTTCTCTCAAATAGATTGGTGGCGGCTTAGATGTTTTGCTCGGGGATACATCGGATTTGTTGTTGTCATCTTGCAATATTTGAAAACGGTTTTGACGATTAGTAGAAGATGTGCTGTTATCCCTAGACATCTTTGGAGCAGATGAAATTTTTGAAGAATTCGGGCTTCGCCCACGCTTTACCACGGTTATATATCTGTCCATTCCGACTTGTACCTTTCGTTTTGAGCTACTGTTATCAGTAGTGATAACTTTGTTAAGTGATGAACTCGAGCCTGAAGGGGATGATATTACTGACTTATATGAAGAAGTACTGGGGAAATGTAATGTTAATGAATCATTACTATTTGGCATTGATCGCTGACGAAAAAGACTTTCATCAGATTTATTATTTATATTGTTTTCATTAAGAGTTTCAGAACTCACAGTAAAATAAGCATTTCTGCCGTTAGAACTCATTTCAAAATTTTTTGTATTTGAGGTACTCATTAGAGTATTCCTCAAGGGCACTTTATTTGTGTTTTTTTGTTTGGGTTTTTTTTATTTTTGTTTTTTCCACTATGTAAAAAAAAATATTAGCAAATCAATAAAGCTTATTTTTCAAAGTCAGTATGTACCTATTACGAATAATATGTACTACGAATATTTTTTTGTATAATTTTTTGTTTGTTTAGTAAGTATGTAAGAAAAATTCCGCTAATCGACTGTTCGCTATGAAGGTACAACGAGAACTGAAGATGTAATTTTCATTTGTTTTTGATGTTTCCACTATTCTTCGTCAACAAAGTCTTCACAACGATTAAGAAGGGAAAAAATATCTTTTACGGTTATATTTTCTGTGACTAATTTGATGCAAAATTTCGATTGCTAAAAACTTCGCAATAGAGAGATTATTTAGTGTGAAAAATTCTATTTAGGTCTTAAAAAATTGTACGTTATAGCGAAGTTCGTTATAGGGAGATCAAAATAATACTCACAAAAATATTGTATTCACGATTTTTATTTGTTATAGAGAAGATTTCGTTATAGAGAATTTTGACTGTATTATTAGTAACTATTACTTAGCTTATGTCCGAAATTGGTTGGGCATAATAATTATATTTTAGATTTAAGATTTGAATACTTATTGTTAGTTCATATTTGAAGATACAATAAATTAAACACATGCATTAAAAAAATCTACTACAGATTTTAGTATAGTAGATGGTGTAGGCACAGTTAATTAAAACTATATGCACTTTGTTGTTGCTGTGTTTTAAATTTACCACGATTTATCTAAGCTACAATATGTAAAAGATCTACAGTAGCCATCCGTGAATAGCGCTACTATTTCATATTGAACGCGTTCATTTATTTTTTGCTGTGTATGCAAACAAATTACATTGAATGAATGTCGTACTGCGAGGTGAATACCACTAATAGCAGGTTTCATGTTGCATTAAATTTTTTATATTCTATTTTTTATCCTGTTTATTTGTAAAACGCGCACGCGGTGTTGCATTTCAATAATTTTTTATTTTTAACCACCGACTAAAAAATGGGTGTTATAAGTTTGTAGTGTGTGTCTGTGTATCTGCGTTTCTGTCCGTGTCCATGTACAGACCAAACAGCTGGACCGATTTTGATTCAGTTTTTTCTGTTTGAAATGTGACTTGATCGAGAAGGTTCTTAGCTATATTTTAAGAAAAACGGTTCAGCCGTTTACAAGATATCACATCTTTTCTAGATATATTCGGTGGGTTTTAAAATGTCTAATTTTTGTTATTGTATTCCATTATATTTGCTTACTTTGCTTTAGAGAAACATTAAAGTTTCTGATTGGACTTTAAATATTTGAACTATGGTGCAGACGCTAAGTCAGCATATTTAGATTAAATAAAATTGTACTTGTTAAATAATGAAAATAATGACTCTTAACAGAGTCAGTAAAGAACAAATTTGATAACTTTTTGATTTTAATGTAAGCTCTTGATTAGTGCAGTGAAACCTTTTTTATGCGGTTTTCGAATCCGATTTTTAAATTTCATGAAAATGGCATTACCAAACTACATTTTTATAAAAAATTGCTTTATTTTTTGCTTTAATTGTATTTCGGGTATTTTTTATGTGTGCATTCAAAAGTCATATTTTAGACACAGCAGTTTTTATTGAAGCAAGTCTGAGTTTATGGGATAGAGAGGAGAGAAGAAGAAGAGTACAGACTTGCTTGTACCGAATATTTATTAGTTACATATTTACAAGAAGAAATAAAAGATGCACTCGTCCTCCAGGGATTTAAGGTAAAAAATGTATCAAATATAATTAATAGGGAGAAGATCCCCAACCTCTATTTCGAGTTGATCTTGAGCCAAATGATATCAAATTAAGTAAATATAGGGTTGTTATTCGTTCTCTCTTTACCCTAGTAAATAAAGAGTCATTCTTAGCCCTATTTAATACACTGGGGTCTTTTATTCATTTGCTAATCTTCGAGACAACAGAAAAAGCGTAAAAACGTAACAGTACGAGTATTTTGAATTAATATATTCTACTTGATTCCTCACTGAATATTTTGAGATATATTTTTACTTTTATTCTAAAGGAGTAAATACATATGTATGTATACAAAATAACAAATTTTAATTATTTTTGTCATATTATATTTTAGTCGCTTATACCAACAGCAAATGGATATACTTCTCCAGAAACTTTGGGCAAGTCTTTGAAATTAGCAGAATCAAAGTGCCAAACATTTATTAATCCTGATGGTGACGGTGGCGTAAGCGGAGTCCTGGGTACAAGCTTACCTCCTATATCGGGCTATGTAACGCAGAAGGAACTATCGACCTTTGGTAAACAACAGAAGTTTAATTAAATAGTTAAAAGTTAAATTGTTTGTACAAATTGAGATTCTAGAACGACAAAATGCTATTACTATATTAAGTTACTAAAATAAGCAAAACATACCATTGCCCATATCCATTGTACAATCTAATCATTGATAAGACTTAACATATCTTTATTTAATACACCATTTGCCTTTTACCTGCAATTACAATAACATTATCTTATTCAATGTTTATAACGAAAAAGAGCAATATGTATATCATACATACAAACATATGTATATCATTAAGTATTATTTATTTTAATGTATAACATTTAATCGAAAAGTGCCTTCTTATGTACACACATAAATATACTATGTATAGTATTGCAAGTATTTAGTACACTTTTATTTAATTTATAATTTTAAGCCTGATTTTTACATTGATAATACATTATTGATAGAATTGTTTTAATTGTATTGACGCTATTTAAATAGATATCTGTAGCTCCTTTCTATATTTCTCGCATCGTAAAATATCTCAGAATGCGAGAACACACAACACTGATTCTTTTTTAACCCCCGACCAAAAAAAAAAGGGGTGTTATAATCCGTTCTGAGAATGTGTTGTTGACTACAAAAATAGTTAACTTTTCTTAGACTGACTTAAAGCTAACTTCAATGTCATCCAGAACAAACCCAAAATTAATTCTCAAGTTGAGTACGTAATCGAATTTGATGAGAGCCAACAAATTTATTGTCAGCTACTTTGAAACTCATTCCATTTTTATATTAACATTTTGCTGTTGTTATTTTAGATGGTACCTTAGCTTAGTACACAACGTGTGATGATACATGTTCGAACCCCAGAAAATTGTTTTTTATTTACTGACTACCAGGTGATTTAAAATAATCAACTTTAAGTTAGCTGAAAGTAATGCAGAGTGAGACTATTGACCAGGGTTACCGTTAAGAATTTTTGAAAAGTCGGAAAAAAGGTCGTTTGATAAAAATAAAGTCGCACAAAAAAGTCGTTTGAGAAAATAAAAGTTGCACATATTTTTTAGCGTTTCTTTTTATTAATAAAAAGCGTAATACAACAAAAAAATAAGTTGAAGGAATGCATATTCCATAACATATACAGTTCCATTATATGTGCTTCTATAGTTAAATAAATTTGGCTGTCGTATGCTGCCGAGGTCAGAGGAGTAGGATTCATTAAGAAGAGTTAAACTTAAGATATTTTTGACAAACATTTTCAAATAAAGTCCCCTGTACTTTTTAGTTTAATTCTTTTCGTTTGATCTTGGCGCCATATATTTTGGGTGAATGTATGTGTACTTCGACAATATTTTCTGAACATCAATATTACTTTTTTGCATTTTCGTATCTGTATTTAAAAATAAGTTTATCAAAAGAATCCAGTCTTCCATATCTTTGTCTATTAAATTTAAGGCTAACAGCATTGAGTTGCATGTTTTTAAATTATTAGTTAATTTATTATTAAGCAAAGCTAATTTCAAAATGTTCACATGTTCGCATACACCTGTATATATTTTACGATAAAATCTTTCATTGACTCGGTGAGTAAAAACAACCCAGCAAAAAATTACACATTACCATTAGAACTACTTGCCATATAACGACTTACTTTTCTGCTTACCAAATTTCATTACTCGCTTACAAATTACATTACCTAAAACTTAAAAAAATTGTGTACATGTCGCTAAATGAGGGGAATGATTTTTTTAGATTAAATGGATTACGTAAATAAATTTCCAAACAGAAGAGTAAGTACTTCTCAAGAATCGATTATTTTAGTCTAACTCCTTGTTAAAATCATTAAGCTGGTAATCCAGTAAGGAACTGCTTCTACCAAAAATACTTAATTCGAAACCCGATTGCCTTTTTTGAAATTTTTTTGCTGGGAATTTTGTAAAATAAGCACTCCAAAAACCACAATTTTTATTTATTTAAAAAATTTATTTTGCTAAAACTATTCTTTGAAACTTCTACTGAAAACTTGCTAAAAATTTCTTAAATACTTTGTACATGTGACAAGGTTGCAATTAATAAAAGTGCTGCCAAATGAACAATAATCTGTGAATTGCTTTAAAATTTTGACGATTTTTTTTTTTTTTTTTGATAAAAATAAGGAAATTTTTAATTTATTGCAATTTAAATGTTTTCTGTGAGAATCTTTACAACAAATCTTTGTCCCAACAAAATTTAAAAAAAAAATCGCAAAAGTCGGTGATCAAAAAAAGTCGCACACAGCTTAAAAAAAGGGTCAAATTGCGATTTTAGTCGGATGAACGGTAACCCTGCTATTGACTACCGCCTGGGACATCGCAATGTTAAAATAGTCAGTTGATTACATTAAAAGTAATCCAAGTGTCAGTCAGTACTAGTCGCGAAATGTTAGCTTAAATTTAGTTTAAAGTTAACGTAATTTCCGACAGGGAAGTTTGTAGTGTGTGTCTGTGTGTCTGTACAAGTACAAGTTTGAAAGGTGACTTGATCGAGAGTGTTCTATGTTTAAAGAAAATCGGTCTAGCCGTTTAGAAGATATAACATCTTTTCTGAATAAATCGAGGGGTTTTAAAATTTTTAATTTTTGTTATTACTGGAATATTTCCCGTTATCGAGTGTCAAATGAAAACAAAATGTCACAAAAGTATTATTTCAATAACTAAAAAAGTAATAATTTACAAAAATAACAAAAATTAAAAATTTTAAAAACTCCCGAATATTTCTAGAAAAGATGCAATATCTTCTAAGCAGCTGGACCGATTTTATTAAAACATTGCTAAAGCCCATATGACACTTCATTTTTCTTTCATTTATCAAGTTTTAGTGAAAAGTGCAAACATATTGTCATTGGAAAATTAAACAGGTGCGAAGGGTTCAGCTATATTAAGAAAAATTAAATAATGTCACTAAAGTTATCGATGAAAAATGAAGATCTGTCAAAAAAAAATTTAAAATTTTTTATCTTAAAATTGACATTTACCGTTTGAAACATAAAAGTGTTCGTTGATTAGCGGTTTATGGTCAAACATAGCGATTTTTAGTTTGTTTTTTGTTAATACTAGCTGTTTCTAATTACGAAAATTTGACAACAGGTCCGTTCAATTACTTTCAGAAACTAGCAACGAGAGAGTAAAGCAGAAATTTACAAAATTACTCTAATAAGTCCCTATTTACACTATGCAAGTCTTATTGCTAAGCTGATTAGTTTATTAGGAGAGAGAGAGAGAGACGGGGGGAAAAGAAGTGTTTCTATTCCCCTCGTCTCTCTCTCTCTCCTAATAAACTAATCAGCTTAGCAATAAGACTTGCATAGTGTGATTTGGGACAAAATATGAAAAGGTAAATGAACGCTTTATGCTAGGAACACAATTGGGACGAACGACGAATTTCGTCCACGTCGACGAATTCGTCGATATGAATTAGCTGCGTGAACTCGTCGTGTGAAGCACAATAACGACGAATTTACTCAGCGAATTCAGCTCTTATAATTGATGAAGTTGGTTATTGTCAGTATGACCATATTAGCTAATTTTGGGCTAAGTATAGTTTATTTCTTTTGGATTTAGCTTTAAAATTTTTATTAAGCTCTTAGCTTCTTGTTTTTAGCTTTTTTAAAAACGGATTTAGCTTTTTTTAATCCAAATTGCGTATTCTCTAAAAATATATTAAAGACATACGTGATATAGGTTAATTTTACTTTAAAATCTGGTCACACTGTTTATTGTGTATGTAAAGAGAGTGAGAGAAAATAGTTTTTTTCGTCGTTCGTCGGTGTACAAAAGAGAAATAAATCTACCTCAGAGTTCGTCACGCACGACGAATTTCGTTCTACGGCGGTGTTGTGTTCATTTTCATATGAACAAATGTGTTTTATTTTTTATGACGAAAGTTTGCACCGAAAAATTCGTCGTTCGTCCCGGTTGTGTTCCTAGCATTACTTGTAAAAACTTGCAAATAAATTTTATTCATATCAGAACCATGGATGGAAATCATGATACAATGTACTTTTTCTGATGGATTTTCGTTGATAATATATTAAATTTCAATTTTTTTAGAAATTGACATTTAATATGAAATTCTTTAATCATTTTCATGCATTTTTACTACTTTTATGCATTTTTCATAATTTTTTAATTTTATTCATTAACAAATTCAAAATTGCCATTTTCCATCTCGGATCATATATGAGAAACATACAAAAATATTTGCCATTAAAATTGAATTTATATGGCTTAGGGCGACTTTTTGCGTCCGAGATCAAGATTAGTTTATTTCTCTAATTAGCTAATCCGAAAATTAACTTAATCTCAAAATAATTTAGTTTGATATTTTTGAGTGGTATTTTAAACTTCTTATTATGTGTAGCATACTGAGGAACAAAATAGTGGCAACATTATCTGTGTAAAAATAATACATGTTATCAACACACTTTGATTTTTTGTGGGAAGAAGAGGAAACTGCCATGTTTTATTATTTACAAGTAAAATATTGCCCGTGTTAAAGGAAATCGATAAATAATATAAAATATATATATTTATTTATGTGTTTTTAAATTATTTTATCATATAATTTTTACAAAAAGTTATATATTTCACAAGTATATGTTGTCAATATTAATGCATGGTTAAACCACCACGATTGCGCGCTTAAACTAGCAAGTAAAACCATATAATCGACTACCCAAAAATCACAAATGAAGATTAAGGTTAATTTAATCTCTAATCTTGAATTCAAAAAGTCGCCCTTAATGAAATAAAAACAATAAATTAAGATAATATGATTTCTTTTTACATACGTGTACATGTTTTTTTTTAACAAAGAAATGCACATTTTTCCGTTTTCCTTTTTCAGAAATTTTTGAAATAATTATTTTGACAACAAAACACACAACAGGTGGTTTGATAATTCTTGCAAGTAAAAATTTTACTAGTAATAATTTGTAGGAATTTTTTTGTCCCTCAATTTTTCTCTCTCTTTTGACGCTCTCTCTTTGCAAACTTTTTGAGTTAATGAACACTTTCCAGTAATAATTGTTACAAATTCGTAATAATTTTTAGTAAATGAACAACCCTAACATTTAAACATTATGTTTCCGTTTTATATAGTTTGTTCTTTCTAACATTTATTGTTTCTTTCTATCAATTCAATATCAAATCAATGAAGAAAAAATTAAGTGTCATAAGGGCTTAAAAACCTTCTCGATCAAGTCACCTTTCAATCAGAAAAAAACTAGTTTTTTCTGTTTGAAAGGTGATTTGATCGAGAAGGTTCTTAACTATGTTTTAATAAAATCGGTCCAGCCGCTTAGAAGATATCACATCTAAAATAAAAGTATGAACATGATATATGAATATGAAAATACTGAACATGAATATAAAGTGAATGTAAAATGCTTGAAATAAGTTTTTTCTATCAACTGTTTCTATATAAGAAAATTACACAAAAAAATTCTAAATAAACATAATCATATCCACTCGTTAATAACAATTTTAGTTCAACAATTCGTTGCATATCTTTCCAACTAATTTATCTTCTTTTGGTTGTTCTCTAACCAATTTAAAACGTGAGTTGTTTTGACATTTCTTGCGAGAAACTTTTCACAAAATATTGTTACAGAAACACTTTCTCACATCCATCCAATAATTGCTGGAAATTTATTTACATAAATGACATAGTTCTCGCAAAGTAAAAAGAAAAAGAAACACTTATTTGAGAAAAGCCATTTTTCAATTTATAATGTCTTTGTTATGATTCCCTCGTTTCATGCGGGAAATTTTACGATGCGAGAAATACAGAAACGAGCTACTGGCTGCTATACGCAATTACTTATTCATACTTATATCAAATATATCGGCCACATTGTGTACAGTATTTTACAATATAATAATTTTACTCTTATTAGTTAAAAGCTTGTTTATATTGTTTTGCGTTCATCACAGTAACTACTTTTCACTATTATTATGTAATTTTAAGTTTAAGATACAATTAGCAAATTAACTAGTATGTAATAAGTTTGGCAAATGCAGACGTACACACCCAGCAAAAAATAATCATGGTTTTGGAAGCCGAACATATGTACTTCTTCTGCCCTAAGAACGTGCTTCAAAGTAAGCACATAGTATTACCTTACCAAATGCAGAAATATGTATGTATATGAAATAAAATGTAAAATTCTTTGATACTCGTAACTTTGTTGAAGCACTGAAAAAACAAAAACAAATAGTGATCACTAACGCAAATAATCTTTACACACATTCCCTACTAATAGTGCATAATAGAAAGCTCTAATGTAAGGCGATGATTAAAATTTTAATTTTACGAAGTGTAATGAACATAAAACGACGACAGTACGAATACTGCATACTACATACTAACAGCCGTATTCATAAAAAAAAGTTGATTGAGGTTTAAAATTCATATTAGTTAAAAAACGTTTTAAGGCTAAATAACGTTTTTTAAATATTGGTATTCATAATCAGTTTTTTAACTAAAAATCAATTAACTAGATTTTATTAAAATATCGTGGCAACACTGTATTCTTTATTTGTCACTTGCATATTAGTTCTGCAAAACAACGATTGTTAACTCACAAAGTACTCGTGTCTATTTTGTTTATTTGTCGGTTTTCAGAGAAATATTGTTTCTATAAAATAAAAGATATGTTCCAACTTGTATTTAATAAAATAATAAACAAAGTTCACAACAAATCTTTGCTAAAAGTGCTTTTCATATTATTTATTTTATTGCAGATAAAGAAGCACTTGAATAACGAGCTTTATTTTGTTTGTTTTGAGTGTTTATACATCACTAGTTAATTTTCTACAATTATACTATTTTTGTTAACACATAAAATGAGAAAACAATGACTGGGAATGGAAACTGGATCGCTTCTTTTCTTTTAAATATTCTTTAGAGTATATTTGTTATTTCGGCAATAGTTCCTATAAAAAAAATTACATTGTTTTCTTCTAAATAACACTGGCATATGCATACATACATGCATACATAAGTACATACATACATACACACATATGTACATACAGGTAAAGTTCAAAATGTAAACAAAAACGAAGCAAAATTACAACAACGTCACCTTAAAATTGGTTTAAACATGGGGGCAGTCAATTTTAAAATTTGCTGATTTACGCAAGGTTTAAAAACCGTTTTTTAAGCTAAAATTCTATTATGAATACAATTTTACCGAATTTTGCTTAAACAATAATTGAAACTCGGGGTAAAAAAGGGTAAAATTGGTATTTTTATATTTCAGAAGCTACGATAGATAGACGCCAAATTTCAAAAGTATACGAATACTACTAAAAAATAAGCCGACACGTGTTTGGTATTTTTTTCGATATATGTACTTTTAGGGGTTAAAAGGGGGTAAAAACGGAATTTTGGTACCTTTTTGCACTCGACATATCTTCTAAATTATTGACCTAGCAGAAAGCTTATTAGAGCGTTCTTTTCTTCAAGAAAGGATCTCGAATGGATTTTGGTACTTTCCAAAAATTCGCACTAATAAGGGATAAAATCGAGCCCGTTTTCGGGACTTTTTTGTTAATGATTAGGTACATATGACTTACATATAAAAATAATTTACTATGACTTCCTACCGCTCAGTAGAACTTAAAATAATAAAATGTATGAATTTTCGAAGGGCCCAAAGCGTGCCAAGGGGGTAAAAAAGGGAAAAATCGGTATCTTTATATCTAAGAAACTACATTAGATAGACTGAAAATTCTAAAAGCATACGAATGCTGCTAAAAAAATAAGCCTATACGTGTTTGGTACTTTTTCAATGTGTGTACTGTTAGGGGTTAAAAGGGGTAAAAACAGAATTTTGGTACGTTTTTTGCACTCCACATATCTCCTAAACTATTGAACGTAGCCGAAAGTTTTTGGCACGTTCTTTTCTTCTGGAAACAATCTCCAATAAGTTTTGGCAATTTCTAAAAATTATAATTTAAAAAAGCAACATCGTACCCGTTTTCCATACTTTTTTGTTAATGATAAGGTACATCTATCTATATCAGTAACCCGCAAACCATACCACAATTGTGGGGATGAAAATCACATACATGCTTATGCTCTTTCATTTAGTCGTCACTGAGAAAGCGACGAATGAAGTTGTGCACGCATGTACGAAGTTTTTCCTGGTTTTTTGTTTAGTTTTTTTTGAGCACACCGAACGAAATTAAAGTTAAAATTTAATAAATTTGTACATCAAAAAAAAAAAAAAAAAAAAAAATTAAATAATTATGGAAGCTAAACAATTTTGCGGTAAAAAATCCTTTTCGCAATATGCAATGCATTTTATGTCATGAAACATTAAAAAAAATAAAAAGGCATTGTAATAGTTTCCACAGCGGTGTGAATAAATTTAATTTGGAATTTATACAATACATTGTTGAATGGATTATTAGATTTTTACTTTTTATTTAAGTTTTTATTAAATTTCTTATTTACAAAAAAAAATTCAAACAACTAATAACCACATCATGTATCTTAAATTACAAAACTTTTCTTCATGTGCCAGTTTGTTTTAATCTCATTTTTCTCACCAATACATATTTTATTTTGCGGGACACTGATCTATATACATATGTATATAAAAGAGTAACGTTATTGCGTGACTGACTGACTGATTCATCATCGCCCAGCCCACACTACTATAGCTAGAGAGCTGAAACTTGGTGTGTAGGGTTCCTCTGACAATGTTTAGATCCATTAAGAAGGCATTTTTGGAAATTCGAATGCAAAGGGGGTAAAAAGGGTAAAATCGGTATCTTTATATCTTGGAAGCTACGATAGATAGCCTCTAAGTTCTGAAAGCACACAAACGCTGCTAAAAAATAAGCCGACAAATATTTGGTACTTTTTCGTTGTGTACTTTTAGGAGTTACAAGGCGTAAAAACTGAATTTTGGTACCTTTTTTTGCACTTCTAAATACCTGAACGTAGCAAAATGCTTTTTGACGAGTTCTTTTTTTTTGAGCAAGATCTCAAATAAGTTTTAGTACTTTTCGAAAATTCGAACTTATAAGGGATAAAATCGTACCCATTTTTGGTACTGTTTTTGTTAATGATAAGGTACATATGACATACATGTAAAAATTATTTAATATACTTCCTACCGCTCAGTAAAAGCCGAAATAGTAACATATATGATTTTTCGAAGGGTCCAAAGCGTGCTCAGAGGGTAAAAAGGGGTAAAAACGGTATCTTTATATATTAGAAACTACATTAGATAGATTAAAAATTCAAAAGCATACGAATAATGATAAAAACAAGCCGACACGTGTTTGGTACTTTTTCGATATGTGTACTTTTAAGGGTTAAAAGGGGGTAGAAACTGAATTTCGGTACCTTTTTTGCACTCGACATATCTTTTAAACTATTGACCGTAGCTAAAAGTTTTTTGGCGCGTTCTTTTCTTCTGGATACAATCTCGAATAAGTTTTGGCAATTTCTGAAAATTATAATTTAAAAAAGCAACATTGTACCCGTTTTCCATACTTTTTTTGTTAATGATAAGGTACAAGGTACTTGTAAAAATAATTTAATATAACTTCCGCCTGACTGACAGCTCAGTAGAAGCTGAGATAATAAAATGTATGTTTTTTCGAAGGGCCCAAAAAGGTACAGAAAAGGGTAAGTACGAGAAATTATGCTAAAATTTGTATATTCGAGAATATTCTTGAACACTACCATCAAAGGGGTAATTTGAATATTAATTTGGTACTTTTCAAAAGAGTATTTTCGGAACAGGTACATTTGGGAAATGGCACATTTTTGAAAACCTAATTTTTGAAAATTAGTAAGCTTAAAAGTAAGTTTAAAAAAAACTTATTTACACTTAAAAAGCTGTTTTAAGAAAAATAAATATTTTAAAAGGTACTTTTTGGCAAAAGTAGTTATTTAAGAAAATTACTTTTAAGCAAACAAATACTTTTTAGGTGAGATACTTTTTGGAAGTGATGCTTTATTAAAAAAAATACTTTAAAAAAAAGTGGTATTTGAAAAAGATGCTTTTTGGAAAAGGTACTTCTTGAAAAAGGGTACTTTTTAGACAAATTACTTTTTGTTGAGGTACTTTTTCAAACAAGGCATTTTTTGGAAAGAGTACTTTTTGAGAAAGGTACTTTTTGGGAAAAGTACTTTTTGGAAAAATATTTTTTGAAAAAAGTCCTTTTTTTAATAAGAATGTTCTGAAAAAAAGTATGTTTTGAATAATGTATTTTGATATAGATACTTTTTTAAAATTATTTTTTGACAAAGGTACTATTTGGAAAAAGTACTTTTTGAAAGAAGTATTTCTTGGAAAAAGTACTTTTTGAATGATTAAATTAACATATAAAAAAATAAACCAAATCTAAATACGTAATTATTATTATTATTATTGTTATCATTACTTCTTTGTTTATATAAAAGAGTAACCTGACTGACTGGGTGCTCATCGAATAGCCCAAGCCAGTGGATATAGAGCATGGGTGCACTCGCATTTTTATAAAATATATATCTGACAGTTGCTTTGATAATTGTACATTTAGATGTCAAAAACGATTTTCATACTTTTATTTTGTAAAATTATATTTTATGAATTACAGAATAAAAAAAAAGTTTATTTATGTTAAACTTTCCACGTTTTTAGGCTACCGTACACCAAAGGAACCCTATTGTTTTCGCTACGCTGTCCGTCTGTCCGTCACAGGCTATTTTCTCAGGAACCGTAAGAGCTACGGACCTGAAATTTGGACAGAGTATGTAGAACCTTGGTCGCTACAACAAGAAATGCACGAGAATTCAAAATTAAAGGGTGTTCCAAAACGAGCAACGATAAATGTTAAAATCCCATGTAATATGCATACAATTGTATGTACATATTAGTGTCCTGCACAAGATATCATATAAGAACTTTCAAGACATGAGGGATTTTTCAAATGCTTTACTACAGCGAAATCTTATAAAACAAACGTTAAAAACACTGTTTGCAAGAAATTTGTTTCAGTATTGTAGGTATAAGAGTAAAGAAGAAAACACTTCGTGACGGAAGAATTTGTGTTACTTGCTTCTTTCTACGCATGAGCGCGTGTACAAACGTCATGCATGTATGTGTGTATGATCTTTTATTTTTCTGCGCACATGCAAAGGCACACACATGCATTAACATTAGTTGTATGCGGTTAATCACATAATAGCTTACCATCTACATATTACACCCACACACTCAATCGTACAATATGAAAAATAACAAGCATACACTAATCAACAGTACTTCTTTTGAGTGCTTGTTACAAACAATCTGTCTTGGCGACATCGCTTGTTAACACTGATATACACGTACAGCAATACATCCATCGTGCTTCGCTTGTAGTACGGCAGCATTATTATTTGTTTAGTATAATACATGCGACGTGAATACATTTAAAAATCATGACGTATTTACATCTAAAGACTGTTTACGCAGCTCTCTACTACATACATAAAATCAATTTGTAAATATGTATGTAACATATTATCAAATTTCTTATTAATGCTCGAGTATTTAAAGCCGTTCAGTCAAAGCACATGTCAAAGATTATTATGGACAGAGAAACTCTATGAATTCCCATGATCGTAGGAGTATGAAAATTCGTTCAGTCAAAGAAGGCGGATGTAGTTAAAAAAACAAAATCTGTAATATAAACAAATTTCTCACTGGCAGACTTTAACGTTGAGAAATTTAAGCATGATAAAATATACAA
Organism: Tachina grossa; assembly: GCA_949987645.1. Classification (NCBI taxonomy): domain Eukaryota; kingdom Metazoa; phylum Arthropoda; class Insecta; order Diptera; family Tachinidae; genus Tachina; species Tachina grossa. The sequence continues at coordinate 56,198,098 of OX465277.1, read as the reverse complement.
CAATCGTAAGTATAAAAACATACTAGGATTAGGGAAGTTCAGATATATTATAATATTTTATAGCACCAAATGTCGATATTGAAAACAATTTATTTTTACGTACATATAAATACTAGCGTGAAAAAATCATACACACGCACACACACACACATACCAGAATTCATCTAAGAAAAATTCATATTATTTCAACAACACCCCTCCCCTCACAAATCTCGACCAGCCTTAATTCCCACAGATATACATATGTGACAGCGCATAGAGAAAGGGACCTAAGGGTAAAAAATCAATTTTCACTTTTTTTGATGTGGACAACATCTGAGCATCGAATGATACCGATCCCATGCCGCAATAGTGTTCCCTCCCAGAGATATGCGCGTTTTATGGTGATGGTACACCAAATATTTAAATCTTTAAAATGGCTCTCCTGAACAAAACCGGTTTTTAACCTTAGGTCCCTTTCTATTTTGCGCGTCACATATACAAATCCCATGACCATGCATACATACACATATAATCGATCAATCTCAACAACACAAAACACGTTCAGCCTTAAACTCCTACAGACATACATACATACAGATTCCCCACGGATACATATTAAAACAACACCCTCACCTACCCCCAAATCACAGACAGCTGTAAACTCCTACAAACATACGTATACACAAATTCCCACGGTTACATATTACAAGAACATCTCGCCCCTCATAAATCACGATCAGCCTTAAATTCTCACAGACATACAATACATACATACTTCCAATCGATATACATCAACTACACCCCGTCCCCTGCCAATCAGAAGATACATCCACAAATTCTCACGGTTAAATATTAAAACAGCAACAAACACTCACCCACCCAAATCACAGTCTACCAACACCCGCAGTCTAGCGATACCTATATTAGCATTAGAAAAAATAACTCACGTTTTCCCGTCGGCATTAGGAAAAATCATTTCCCCGTCGGCATTTGAAAAAAAAGAAAAAATAATAATAATCATGTTTTCCCGTCGGCATTAGAAATAATTAATTTTCACGTTTTCCCGTCGGCATTACGAAAAATCATTTTCATGATTTTCCATAGGCATTAGACAATCATACACATATAAAAACCTCCAACCATCAAATAAGTTCATTTCTCATAAATTACATACATATTTTATTCATCTCTTCAAACTCTTTAAACATAAAAAACTAAAAATCAAACTAAAATAAAACTAACAACAAAAACATTCATAGATTCCCACAAGCATACATAATTTCTTTCTAAAATAACATTCCATGTCCACCAGCTAAAAAACCAGGTGTCTGATAACCTGATCTGATACCTGATAAGCTGATCTGAAAACCAGACAAGCTACCTAACGAATTACGTTCAAGCCATATGCACAATGTAAGAGCTTTTACAGAAGAGCTATCACAAAATGCCTTTACATAAGAGCTTGAGCTTTTACAAAAGGGCTTTTGTGCTTTCACACCGACGAGATTAACACAAAACAAAATTTAATCGTTACGTTCAAACCATCTAAGAAATGCATATTTACTTTAGCAGGAAAATAACTAAAAATGTATTTAATATTATATTCTTACATTGTTACAACATACATATATTTACGAATTTTTTTTTAAATAAACGTAGATTAAAAAATATACAAAACTGCTTTTCATTAATTTATTTGCATATATTTATGTATGTAAGTATGTACAATTTTACAGAGACAAATGTCAGCCTCTTTGCACATAAAACAAAAAATATGTAAATAAAAACAAAACTAAATAAAACCAACAAAAAAAACATTGATCTCACCAGCATACATAATTTCTTTCTAAAATTCCCTTCCATGTCCACCAGCTCAAAAAAATATTATAAAAAACTAATGCCGAGTATACACTTTGACATTTTGTGACATTACAACAATGTACCAGTGACAGCCTTTGTCATTTCCGTTATTTTTTGTTGTGTGACATTGCTTTCCATATAAAAAAACATAATGTGAAAGACGAACAGATTTTAAAAATGACACCACAAAATGAGATCGCAAGAAATGCCAGATGTATACTGAGCATTACACGCCTGCTTTTTTATATCTACCCATCTTGCAACGCTCAAGTTATTGTAAAAACATACGCATGAATATAACATTGTCTCCCATGATCACACATCTCTAATTCCCTTTGACAATCCTAAATATATTACGCTTCAATTTCTCCAACCTTCAAATATTTCTATTGCTCATAAATTACATATTTTATTCATCTCTTCAAACTCTTTAAACATAAAAAACTAAAAATCAAACTAAAATAAAACCAACAACAAAAGCATTCATAGATATCCCACAAGCATACATAATTTCTTTCTTTTTAAAATACCCGTCCATGTCCACCAGCTAAAAAAGAATATTACAAAAAAACTAAGGCAACATTTTCTCTATGCACACTCTCACTTGAAAAACTTTGCACTCTAAAGGTTAATTCACCCATTTCACAGAGGAGTATTTGACCCAAAAAGCTGGCCAAAAAGGCAAAAATTAATTTGATGAAATCCTAAGAAGTAATTACGCAGATCGATAGAGAACAAAGTTAAGATTTGTGGTTGTGGGACACTGTTAAAGTCAGGAAAGTGAAGAAAATTGCATGCGTTTTTATTGAATTTTTTCGATTTCAAGATATTTATATGATATTTTTTGTGGCTAAACGAATAAAGGTATTACATTGATTTTTTTTACGTGAAATATTTCATCAGCAGTTATTTTCAATATTTAAAAAGAAAAAATTATCTCAAATATTTATTTCAAAAATATTAATTATAAAAAAAACTATATATATATGTATATATAAATTCTTACCAAAACAAAAAAGGAAAAGTTTTTTGAAAGTGAAGGTAGCTGTTGTACAAATAATGTTATATACCACAATAAAATACGAGATCTCTAATTTAAGAAAAAAGAAAAAAAGTTTGCGCAAGTTTGCGCCATTATTTTTGGTGATTTCTTGAAAATTTTATATTTTTTCTAGTTTTGCTCATAATGCACTTTTACTTATACTTTATTGTCGTCATAAACTGTTATGTTTTTCGAATTATTGATGTGAAATATAATTTACATCACTTTTAACAACTACCAATGTGATGGATTGCCTGCCCTTAAAAAAGGAATTTCCTAAAATTCAGTTCTTAGTTCATAAATTCAAATTTTCTACCTGCCTTATCAGGAATATTTATAAGTCATCCACACGCATACACACCTATTAAACTGTTTTTGTTTACCTGCGGTCTATATATGACTTGATCGTCTCCAGGACACTTTTGTATTTTTCGAATTATTGATGTGAAATATTATTTACAAGCTGCAATACACAAAAAACACGAAAGATAAGAAGCCTTTTTCATCAGATACTATCAAACTACTTCTTCCTGATACGGATGATGCCGCCCATGATGAAATATGTATGACATGATCATAATTTTGAGCTTTTTAATTAGTTTAATTTTTTCATGTGATGAGTATTTAATAATATAAAATAAATAATAAATAAAAGTGAATATGTTTTGTTTATTTAATATTGGATAGATTACAATTTTGACAAAGGGGACATTGTAACATCCATAATAAGCTATGTTTTATTTCCCTGTATTTACACAACAACAATAGTTCGACTATCTATCGACTAATGAGTTGCTCTTAGAATAAAGTACAGTTGCAAACCAAATTTTGGCGGAATGCGAGCGGGAGACCGGCACACGTAATAATAAATAATTTTTCTAAAAATACACAACAATCGTATAGCGAGACATACCGTGTACGGATAATAAATTAAAATATATATGTATATATATATATAATATATATATAAAATTAAATTCTCTTCAAAATGAAAAAAAAGGTGGAATGGTTGGTGGCTGGGGCGTTGTCAAAAATAACACTAACCCAATAATAATCTGCCACTAAATTTTTTCTATCAAACTAAAGCTAAAACTATCAAAAAAGTTAAACTTTTGAAACAAAACACACACTTAATAATTTTGGCCACCTTTTTGGGTCAAATACTCCTCTGTGCATTGTTTTGGAACAAAATTTTTGTCTGAAGAAAATTTTTTTTACTGAGAGTTTTTTGCAAGACGATTCATTCATTTCGAACATTTTGTCTAGAAAATCAAAGCTACCATATGAAATACTTGTGTAAACGATGCGTATTAACTTTATAAGTGGCAGCACAGCGGCAATTGATTACAACTTTCTGTGTCACACACATCATCATACAATTATAACAGGTACATGCACAAGCCCAGCCTGTTAATGTATACAATACCTACAGTTGTCAAACTTTGTTTACAAGCTGCAAAAATGTTAGTGTATGTGTGTACATAAAATGATTACAGTGTTGCCAATGAAATTACACATGGCTGTGTTTCCAATTATATGTTGAAGAAAATTACACTACACATCTTTTGTGTAGGTTAAAATTAAAACAAAAATAAATAAAAATACAAGCCAAAGTAGAATTACACACAGATTATACATGAATGTAATTACATGGCCTACAAATGAGAGTAATTGCACACTTTGTGTAATTACACACCTATTGGCAACACTGAATGACTATAATCATTCATGAATGCCGCGTCTGCAATCGTACTTTAGTTACCCTGTAATTGTTATTTTTAACAAAAGGCATGTGTTTCTCACAATTATTCGTTTGTTTATACCAACAAAATGAATGTGTTTTTTGGTGTTGTAATTTTGTTGTAGTCGTGCATGTACCTAGTATAATTATACCATGACACACATCTTTTTAATTGTTTACTGCAATCAGGGATGATAAATGAGAAAACCCATTTCGTAGCAATTAGTACTAAACTCGTTTTTTGTGCTTTTAATTTTTTTTATTATATTTTTAGAACATGTCGCTCATTTACTCAGATAACGTCATAAGTCACAAAAAATAGTTTGCCAGAACACAAATTGAAAGTTATCAATTTACACACGACTTGATGAAAAATGAAAATTTTGTGTTATTAAAAAAAGACCGAAATGAATATTAATCTGCATAATTAACTCAAAAATGAAAATTTATTAGAATTCGAGATACTAGTCTCCTTTCGCAGGGGTTTTCTTTCGACATAGTGGAAGTTTCAGTAAATACATATCGTTGGTCTCATGTAGAAATGCTCTAACTAAAATAATTGATATTTTACAGGGGAAGGTAAAAACACAATATAAACTATAATATTCGTTCTGTAATATTTTTGTACAACTAATTGTAAAAGCATTATTTTTTAAACTATTGCAATAAATTTTTGTGGCGAGGTGTATTTGTGTGATATGTATTAGAATCACTGAAAAACTAAATTTCGTAAAAAAAATTACGATTATCACCTTTCAATAAGTCTTTTAATTGTATTAGACTTTCGAGTCTTCGTTTTGATTATGATGAGTGTGGAATTGACAATATTCCTCTGATAACTTTTGAAAGCTACGGAAACATTAACTCATCCAATTAATTTTTCAAAGCTCAGATTTCGTTATTTATACTATCAGAATTTCCATTTTCTGTAGAAATATATTTTAATAAGGTACAATACTACTAACATTTTCGAGAGTGAATTTTGTTGGCCAGGTTAAAATTTCTGCTGGAAAACTAACTTTATTTAGTTTCGAAAAAGTTTATATAGAGCTGTTTAAAACTTCTTTTAAAATTCATAACTATACAATTTTTAATTTTATTTCTAGACATACATATGTATGTAGCATACCTAGCTTCAATTAATTTCATCACTTAAACGATTGATATGATATTAATATAGCAAGTTTTTCATTTCTGAAAAATTTTATAATAATACAATAGATAAAATAAATGAAGACGACGCTATAATATTGAAAATGAAACACCGGTGAAGTTAGATGTAGTTCTTTATAATCAACCAAAAAAAGTGTTATGCATATCTAACAAGGTAATCGCTCTCAACAACAAATCAAATTTGCCACTTTTCTTTCAAATTGGATATACTTTAAATGTTCGCGATTTATTTTTTGTGTGTAAAAATAAACAAGGAATAGTCTCGCAAATTTTTCAAATAGTACTAAATGAGTCACGGGGGTACGAACGTACTTTTAGGGTTTGAATTGTACCAAAACAAGTACAATTATACCAACTTTATCATCCCTAACTGCAATGGTTTCGTTCAACTCCATACATATGGATATGTTTTTCTTAATTTTTTTTATTTCTATTGTAATAAATACAAGTATACTCTGTTCTTTTATGATTCATATAATATGATGTGGCAACTCAGTTCAACTTTGGCTGAAAAATTAAAATAGTTGGCAGCTCAGTTCGATTTTGTCCGGAGAAAAATTGAAATTAAAGTAATTCAAGTAGAAAATGTTCAGAACAAATTTTGTTCTCTTTTTCTCTCTCTCTCAGAAAGAGAAACGTCAAACTCCATATAAAAACAATTTGTCCGGACAAAAAATTTGTTCCAGCTTAAAACCATAAACCTCCTGCAACCACTTGACAAACCAAAAAAAAAAAAAAATCACACTTCAATTCAAAATTAAAACAAAAACAAAAACATACGTACAAAGCATGCGTGCCAACATAAACTACGAGTATGTACATCGACGGGCCGACATCTAACAATTCTTATCTCACACTTAACCTCACACAACAAAACAAAACATCATCATCACATACATATACATGTACAAACCATCGGTAACCCTCGTCACTTCACACCATTGGCTTTAATTACCCAAATTTTCCCATAAATTACAAAATTTCAATTTTAATTACCCAAATTTGACAATTTTAATTGTTGTAGAACCGCCAGTATCTAACTACTCAAATAAATGAACTCAAAACATCAAATGAAATTCACAGTAGAGAGTTACGTCTTCCAATCAAGAGAAAATCGCCAAAGCAAAAAAACGCACCTAAACGAAAAAGAAAGAAATCGTTTCTATGTGATTACAACAAAAAATTATGGAGAGAAATAATTATTTTTTTGAGAAAAAACATTCCTATCAATATGGGTCTCAAACAAAAGGTATTGGTTAGTTCATTATTAAAAAGGGTATAAAAAATTCTGAGACGACCTTAAGAAGAAAATGGATAGTGAAAGTTAATATGTTTGGGCAAAAAACAATCGTAACAATACGATTGTGAAATAAAGGGGGTTGACGAGTAAATTTAATGAATTAACATCAAAAGTATCCCAGGTACATAATAGTGTGTATACCTCACAAACGATTTCAAATAAAAGGACTCTTGGTTGGCACATTATAAAAAAATATTATAACGAATTTCTCAAATGACTAGATCAAAATGGCTTTTCAAAACAGATTTCTTTCGGACAAGAGACACATCTATCAATATGGGTCACAATTGAAAGAGCTTTATGACTAGGTTTAATGAATAAACATAAAGAAGGTCCCGATTGAACAAAATATCAACATGAGGAGTTTCGCGTACTTTTATATTTGAACCCTATCTATTTGGATCTCAAATGCAAGAGCTTGGTTAGTACGTATAAAATATCCGCTAACAAAGTAGCGGGCGATATGCAAGAAGCAAGCAACACAAATTCTTCCGCCGCGAAGTGTTTTCTTCTTTACTCTTATACCTACAATATTGAAACAAATTTCTTGCAAACAGTGTTTTTAACGTTTGTTTTATAAGATTTCGCTGTAGTAAAGCATTTGATAAATCCCTCATGTCTTGAAAGTTCTTATAAGATATCTTGTGCAGGATACTAATACATACATACCCAGCAAAAAATTACACATTTCCATTAGAACTACTTGCCATATCGAGTCATAACCGCACAAAAAGCTTAAGTAACAAAAACAAAACTTTACAGGAGAAGGTTTTTTTTTTAATTATCTTCGCTGTTATTTCAGTTAATTCATTGAATTTTAGTATTTAGGTGTTATTATGCTAAATATAAGTAACGCAAAGAAATTTAACTAAATATTACTATGATAACGGTATTTCTTGTCCTTTAAGCTTTTTTTGCTGCTTCCCTGACAACCTAATGTGTATATTTTTGTGTTGGTTAAGCTAAAAAAAACATTTTTTAAGAAGAAGTAAATATCAGTTTTTTAAGTAAACTTGTCTCCAAATTGCTTAATTATTGGCTTCTTGATCGGCTCCATGTAGTGAATCTTCTACAGACTTATTACTTTTCAAATTAAAGAGTTCGCTATTAAATTTTTTGTGTATAGTTTTACTGATGGAGAGAATTTTTAAGTCCATATACTCTGTGTAGCATATAACGGGTGTTTAATAACATGAATTGTTTTATAGAAGCGATCGCAAGCGGGTTGCATGCATATTAGCCAGCCTTATTGCTCGTCGGAGGGGTGGTTCGTTCCCTGCTGCTTCAAATCGAATTCACTACAGCTAAATTTTAATATTTGCATGCAACAAGATTCAACTTAATGACATTTTAATCCAAAGTTTATTAAAAGGTGATAGGAATGAAAAATACCAAAATACATATTAAGAAGCATTCTAAAAGAGAAGTATTAGGTTGAGTCTGGGGTGTAATTGACCCAATATGTTGCCCACCCTGCCATGATTACTACACGAAGAAAACCTAACTAAATAAAAATCTTTTAGTAATCCCATCTTCAATCACAACGAAACTGTTACCAAAAGTCAAAAAAAAAAGTCATTCTATTCAATGATTTTAACGGATGTTAATGAAACTTGTAACAATATATGTAGGTAACCTAAATAAAATTAAAAGGAATTTAAAGTAAAAATCTAACTAACTATATGAAAATTTCGAAACTACAATATGAAGAGAAAAAAAAAACGAATCCAGTTAATTATTAATTTGTGTTTCATAGCGCAATGCTGAGGCTACCATAATTGAATTTCAAAATTAATTTACTGCCGATTTAATCCATTAAAAATTGCAGTGATTATCAAATATCAAATTTATAATTTATTTACCATGAAAAAAAAAATTTAAGTATGGTCACCCTAGAAGCTGAACAGAGATTTTATATCTCAGATTGATTTTGCACATATAATAATAAAAAAAATTATAGGGAGTAAAGAAAAATATAAAAATAAAAAAAAAATGTATAAGAGTGACTTGTTGCTCCCACGACGAAAGATCTTTCGAAGAGTGCAGCAGGCATATTGCTAAGAGAAAGAGGCTATAATCTGTTTCACTGTAATTTTAAAAGTTATTTTATGTTTAAAAGGGAACCTTCACGCACACTATGAATCACAATTACATTAATTGGAAAAAATTACATGTTTTAAGTAAAAAAAAATTTTTTTTTTATACTTTATATATTATTTTTACTAATTTTGTTACTTTTTTTTACAATTTAGTTAAATTCCAATGAAACTAGCACAAGCATGTAATCCAATTGCATTTTTCAGTATATACACCAAGTAAAGGCTTAAGGCCCAACTATAATATGAATAAGCTGGCTTAAGCTAATGTCAGAATTGAGCGATAAGTCTGTCAAATGCTTAAACAATTCAGATGTGACTTTTAGGTGGCCATAATGTACTTACATGCACTTAAGTATTCTTTAGCCACTGCTGCACATCTAGGTATTGTCAATAATTTTGTTTCTTCTCATATCTCCTAAATGAATGCAATTCAATCAAACTAACTGGAAAGAATGTCCTAATCGATTAGAAATTTACATATAAATATATCCATCACCTTATCACTTGTTTTATTTGTTTTGCCTACTAAAAAGTACAACAGTGAACATACATAAGTAAATACATGTGTATGTGTGTATATGTGTATTGTAAAACAAACAATGAAAATAAAAGTTTTGCTTTATTTTCTGAGTTTAAAATAAGAAACAATAAAAAAATATTTAAAATCAATGAATATTTTCTGCTGATGCTTGTTTGAGTTTAAAAAATGTACAAACAGTTGTTTCCTTACGGAATGTGCGTTCAGTTTGGCACTTTACTTAAGCAAATGACATTTGACGAAACTTGACGAAAAGTTTGTTAAGTACATTATAGTTTGCCACATGCGTTTTATATGTAACCGCAAAGTTGCTTAAGCTAGCTTATTCATATTATAGTTGGGCCTTTATATTTTATAAAATGTTAACATTACAGCGCTGCCGAACCACAACTCAGATCACTTTACTGAGAGCCTCTCTTGTTTTTTTCTTTTAATTATAATTTAACATATGTAAATATATTTGTGTATAACACTTTTACTAAAATGCAATTGCATTACATGCAGGTTTTTTCAGATTTTTTTCTTTTTAATATTGTTGTTTTTTTCCTATTCTTTTAATGTATTTACGGTTGTTTTTTGTTTTGTTTCTCAAATTAAACATTTAATTAAATAAAAAAATTTTGTATGTGAGCAAAATATGTACGCTTTCTTTAGAGATTTATCTTCTTTTTGAATAATTTCATTTTGCGCACTTTGCAAAACGATAAAAAAAATTATAATTTTTTTCTTGTTTTTCTTTTTTTTTCAAAATTTTCAGTTTTTTTCTCGTTATACAAAATAATTCTTACTATTTTCCGATATGGTTTTTTTTTTTGTTAATAAAAATTTTTTCCGTCTCACACTTCTCCATGCACTTCACCGATTATGCTTTAGACATGACTAAACATGATTTTAATATACATACATACATCCGTCAGCAATATCGCAGTAAAAGCCTCTCTTCTCTTCTTCGTTGGCAAGCATACAAAATATGGAGGTAAGTCAAATTATGGCAGGTATTTTTTTCTAAGTCATTAAAAAATTTAATGGTATCACATAAAACAATGAGAGCCATTTTCAGTGATCAGAAACATACAATAAGCCAATGATTTTTTTTAATTTTAGCTTTCAGCCGAAATATTTCCAAATTTTATTCGTAGAAATTCCTTTAAGGGAACTAAAATCTTTTTGGCTTTTCCCAGTAATTTGATGTGCCTAATAAAAAACAAAAGATTTATTACCAAACATATATAATATCGTAATGATATCAATAAAAAATTTAAATTTTCTTCATAAAAAAAAATAATTATAATTCATTACCTTCATGCACAGCGGATCCTTTTACTTTTATTTTTTTATTATTGTAACTTATATGTTAGGAAGTCGAACCAACTTTAAACTTTATCACAGGCCACTCAAGAAGAAAATGCCAGAAGTATACTTTTAATAATTTTACAAAACCTTTGGTAAAGTCCGCAAGCTAGCGGTTGGAAAAAAAAAATAACATTTTCTTTCCAAAATTTAATTTGCGTTTTGCATGAACAAATATTAGTATAAACGTCAAGTGCATGATAGGAGTAAAACTGTTAACTTTATTGGTTGTCAACAGATGGCGTTTATCTCTCACGGATAAGAGATGTGTAACTGAATTAAGTTTAAATGTACAGATAGATTAAATTAGCATGTGTTAGATAACTATTACATTATTTACCATACGTTTATTTAAGTCTGTTAAATTTATTTATTTTTTATATTGTTTATTAATTTTTATGTATCGACCAGATACAAACTGCCTTCCATATAAATACGTTTCTACTTTTCTATTGAACTGCCATGTGTATTGTTAAAAATGTTGCAGGTACAAAAATAAAATGCAAGCGCCATTACATCTGTGAATAAATTTTTAATAAATTGCTACGTAACTAAACTGAACTGGCGACTATCTCAGTTTTTTTTTGCCTGGATCGCGTAATCAAATTTAAATCATAATAAACTGTTTCAGAGTTATCAAAATAACCATATTTAAGACTTATAGATGATTTTTCTTTTCAAGTTGGGAAACATAGCCTTTAAAACAGTGGTAACTCACTTCAATACAATCATATGTTTTGGATTAGCTAAGAGTTGAATAATGGGCTTTATCGTGATTAGCGTATTTCGACTTCGACTAAAAAAATTTGGTTCTAGATTAAAAAATAAATAAAATTAAAAAACCTCTTTTATTTACATTTTGAAGAAATTTAATGACCTTGAAAACCTGAATAGATACAATATCTATAAAACTACATTAATTAATAAAAAATACTTTATTTATTTACTTTTATTTTTTTGTAGAAAGAATTCTAATGAGATGTTCGTGGATTCACATAATATTTGTATACCAGTATATACTCAAATTTTTTTTGCACGAAAATATGTTTTCCTCTATCGTCTATATATGTATACAAATCTTACCTTATAAAATAATGAAAACGAATTATAGTTATCGCTATCCAAATTTTAACGGGAGCCGTAGAAAAAAGTCTGTCCAAAAAAACTTAGTTTCATCCCATTAAAGGACTATGACAGGCCATATTTAGGGGAAAATTATGTAGAAGAAAGATGTTGCGGTATTTATTCTAAACAAAAATTGTTATAAAAAAATTTTACGAAAATCGCCGCATTTAAAAGTTATGGTGCCAAAAGTGTTTATAGCCAGGATATGTTATTTTTTAGTTGAAAAGTGCAATGCAAAACAACTATGTATGTCTGTAACATTGTATGTATGCATATACGTCGTCCGTTGTCGGTGAAGGGTATATAATATTCGGCTTATCCGAATATTGCACTCTTACTTGCTTTGTTTTCAAAAGGAAATTTAAGCTTAGTAACATGTTGCTGTTACAAAAAATTTAAACAAAAAATATTGTGTACTTAAGCTTAAATTGTTTTTGCTACAAAATTGAAACGGTATATCCTATGATTGTAAAATTTTGACATGTAATGGCAATGATAGCAAGTTAATGATTTTTATAAAAAACGCCACAGCAAAAAATTTCAAAAAAGGTAATCGAGTTTGGAATTAAGCATTTTTGGTGGAAGCTGTTCCTTACTGGATTACCAACTTAATGATTTTAACAAGGCGTGAGACTAAAATAATCGATTCTTGAGAAGTACTTACCTTTTTTGGAAACTTGCTCACGTTATCTATTTAATCTAAAAAAAATCATTCTCTTCATTTAGCAACTTGTACATAATTTTTTTACATTTTAGGTAATGAGATTTGTAAGCGAGTAATGAAATTTGGCAATCAGAAAAGTAAGTCATTATATGGTAAGTAGTTTTGATGGTAATGTGTAATTTTTTGCTTGGTCATTTCGAAAATCATGTTGATTAAGCTTCTTTGGCGGTAATTGCTCGATATAATGACTTACTTTTCTGCTTACTAAATGCCATTACTCGCTTACAAACCACATTACCTAAAATTTAAAAATATGACGTACAAGTTGCTAATTGAACAAGTTGCCAAATAAAAAAAGTAAGTACTTCTCAAGAATCGATAATTTTAGTCTCGCCTTGTTAAAATCATTAAGTTGGTAATCCAGTAAGGAAGAGCTTCCACCAAAAATGTTTAATTCTAAACACGATTACCTTTTGAAATTTTTTGCTGGATACGCATTAGTGACGTGAGAATATTCGGCCGTTCTTAGATATTCGTATTCGCCAAATTCAGACAAATACGAATATTTTTATTTTCGAAATAAATGGCATAAAAATATTAGTTTGAAATAATTTGAAAAAATTTTTCTATTTCAATTCAAAAAATAAACAATATTCTTGTAGTCCACTCGAAAACAATCTAAACAAACTTCTTGTACTTTTTTCTTCATCTTAAGAGAGGAACGTTTAACTTCAAAAATAAAAGTTGAGAAGCTTTTTCTCTATCAAACTTATTATTTAAAATGTGTAAACAAGACCAAAATTACCAAACTTTTTTTTTTGCTCGTAACACTTCTCGGGAGTGTGAATAAATATAGCCTAGCTGTGGATATAAATCTGTGGTTTTCATTTATAGCAACTAGGGTGATCGATTATTCGACTTTTTCCAGAAACCGGTTTTCGAATAGTTCGATTATTTGAAATTATGAAAAACCCGGTTTCGGTTTTACAATTTAGGAAAAACAAGTCAACCGGTTTTTTAAGTAAGAATATTATACAAAAGTTTTGATTTTAAATTGCTTTATTAAAAAAAAAGTTAATAGTTCATGTAAATACTATAAAACAATATAAAAATTAAAGGTATTACATAAAAATTAACTTCATATACTTATGTATAGTACATAAATATTTATATATAATATACAGTTGAGGAATAAAATCTACAAACAACCATCATCCTTAGGGTTTGTGGAAACTTGGGAAGAAACTCAAAAAATTAAATTACAAAAAAATAAATAAATTTAATAACGCCTACAGTAGCAAAAATATTCAAAATACATAGGAAAAAAGTCTAAACACAGGCATAAAATACATGAAATAAATATGTGCAAAATGTTTGATGTCGTCAAATTGTTTGAAAATTCATTGATTTCTGGTACCAAGCCGTTAACAAATGGCATCCAAGTATGGTGTGTTATGTTGTTGTTATTACAACTATTTTTAATTTTTTTATTTTTTGTGTAAACATATTTATTAGCAGTCTAAATATTGGCATAATCAATTTTTTGAATTTCTTCCCAAGTTTCCTCAAACCCCAAAAATGATGGGTGTATGTAGAGTTTATTCCTTAATGGTATATACATATGAATGTATTCACAAGGTGGATATCTACCTCTATATAAAATATGAAGCAAAATGGCAGCAAAACTAAAAAACACTTTTTGCAACTGTATTTTGACATCTATTGCACACCATAAGGCTAATTAAATTCGCCTCTGCTATTACCTCATAAAATAATTTATCTTAAATTTCATGTTTCAGTAAATGTTGCCATCTCAAAAAAAGCTTAGAGCTTTTACACTAAAAAAAAATACTTACGAAAATCAACAAAAGACGCAAAGTGTACAAATCGAAAAGTATTCGACTCAGCCGGTTTTAAAATTGTGAAAAAACCGGACTATTCGACATTCGAAAAATCAACATTTTGAAAAAACCGACAACCGAATTGTGAAAAAACCGGGTTTTAAAACTGGTTGAAAACCCGAGTCGATCACCCTAATAACGACGTATGTTAAATTTTTCTCATTTCGAGGTTTATGATGTCAAATTGTTATATTTCAAAAGTTTTTTATAAAGGTCTAAATTTTTTTTTAATGTGGATCTACATACATACATATGTATACAGGTCTATAATTTGTTTTTTAAATGTGGACCTACATACATATGTAAATATATAATTTTTTTTCTAACACATCAAAACTTCTACGTTTTATCAAATAAGTTTCAACACTAATGTAATATGTTGGCAAACATTGATTTGCAAAAGAATTATTTTCTTACAAAGAAACACAGTGCCCAGCAAAAAATTACGCATTACCATCAGAACAACTTGCTATGTATATAATGACATACTTTTCTGATTGTCAAATTTCATTACTCGCTTACAAATCACATTACATAAAATTTAAAAAAATTATCTAAAAGTTAATAAATGAGGAGAATGATTCTTTTAGATTTAATAGATTACGTGAACATGTTGCCAAATAAAAAAAGTAAGTAATTCTCAAGGATCGATTATCTTAGTCTCACGCCTTGTTAAAATCATTAAGTTGGTAATCCAGTAGGGAAGTGCTTCCAAGAAAAATTCTTAATTCCAAACCCGATTACTTATTTTGAAATTTTTTGCTGGGTATAAGCACAAAAGAAAATGAAACAAAAATTACAGATCATTTGAAGTTGCTGCCGGAGATTTTACTATGGGTTTTGTTAATTTGACAGCAATTTTTCCGGAAGTTGGGGACTTATTCTGTTTAATCATTTATTTTTACATATTTTTTTTAAGTTGGTGAATTTTGATCATTTTGTTTACTCTCTCACTCAAAAAAAAAAAAAGGAGAAACAAGATGTCAACAAACAATGGAATATCCATAATTGGGCTGAATATTTGCCCGAAAATTATTTCTCCATATTAAGATGTACCCTGAAGGAAATGCGAATAGTGAAATTGTAGTGATTTACCAGTGACATTGTCAGTAGTACTACTGACTAGGTGTACCCCAGGCAATGCAATCTTTAGATTGACCGCAAAAAATCGATGTCGGAATTTTATTCGTTAGTTTAAAGCAGTCATAGCCAGTCCATAGCCTCGCGAGGCAGTCAATAATCGTATTTTTCACACAGAACCGGTCGGAAATTCACATGTATCAAGGCCTATTTGTCAGGTCAACGCAATCGTCCTGATGATATTCTGTGTTTTCGTGTTTTAACTGTCAAAAGCTGTTTGCACCATACACTTTAGTTCATGTTTGTGTGTTTCTGACAACTGAAACACAAAGTTGTTTTTTGTGTTGCTGTGTTTTTCTAGAGTTGCATAGACCTAATAAATAGGCCTTGACATGTATGCAAAAACTTTGTTCGTTTCAAAACATCAGTCTATCATCAGTCTCTGCTCAAGCTTTGTGAAAACAACACCACGCACGCTTGCTTGGCTTTGTTTTTGTTTTTTTTTGGTAATCAACACAAAAGCACACAGAGCAACAATGTTCAATAATTCTTGGGAACTGGTTTATTTTTTTGAAAATCGTGAAAGGAAGCCGCAATGTTATATTTGTTTGAAGCAAGTAGCAAAATGCGACAAATTTAATATAAGGCGGCATTACTTGTCATGCCATATTATTTATGAAAAATACAAAGATGATGCAAGGCAAAAATTGCTTGATGATGATTAAAAGCCCCTTACGTTGTTGCACTTGCGGTGGCAAAGCAATGTCGCCCGTATGAAGACGGCATTTTTATAAAACATGTTTTGCAATACGTTTTAAAATGCTTTGCCAAAGTTGGGGAAGATACGGCTGGGCTTGTAGAAGCGATTCCATTATCTGGCAGAACTATTATGCGCCGTACTATAAAAATAAGTAGTTTTTTATTTATGGCTGTGCAGAAACGCCTTAAAGAGTCATTGTTTTTTTCTATTGGCTTAGATGAGAGTACTAACATAAGTGATACTAGTCAATTAATAGTTTATTTAAAAACAGTACATGAAAATTTGGTTATGAGGATTTTTTTGGATTAGTTCCTATGAATAAACATGTAAATGGGCAAACATTGTGGGAAGCTATTAACAAAAAGGTTTTTTCAATTTGGGGATCAAAGTAAATTAATTGCTGTCTGTACTGACGGAGCAAAGGTAATGGTGGGGAAGAAGAAGAGCTTTATTGGGTATTTAACGCAACATATTGACGTGCCATCTTTTCATTGCATAATACATCAGCAAGCCCTATTTGCTAAAAATTTATGCTTGAATGATGTAATGAAAATATGTGTACATATTATAAATAAAATCAGAGGAGGCCACAATGCGTTAAGTCATAGAAAATTTAAAGCATTTCTTGAGGAGGTTGAAGCCGACTACGCTGATATATTGTTGTATACAGAAATTAGGTGGCTTAGCCGAGGAAGGAGTCTGGAAAGGTTTTTTGAACTTCGCGAGGAAATTTTAGAGTTCTTAAAACTGGATAAGTCTCCAGATTGTAAAAAAAGTCAGGGCCAAAAATTAAAAAAAAAAATTTTTCAAGTCAAATAACTTGGAAACTGTAAGAGATAAAATGGTGCTCTAGGCTTGTTTTATTTTTGTTTCTTAACGTTGATTGCCCCGCTGAAAAACATTATTAAGATCGGTCGATATTTACAGAAGTTACGAGCTCCGAAAGAATTTCGACAACCGCAGTTTCCCACTTTGAGGCTCTTTAGAGCTACCCTGTCTTACAACATGGGCCTCCAAATATACTTTCTGAAAAGTTCAACACTTCTTCTTTCCAAAACAGTTAGTCTCATCGAAATCGCTTCACTAGTTCAAAAGTTGCGGACTTTTTACCACTTTTTTTTATTTCACGCCACTGTGAGGCGTTACAAGGGATCTAATGATTTCATTAAAAAAAATTATAATAACAAAAATTACAAATTTTAAAAACCCCCGACTTTTTCCAGAAAAGATGTTATATCTTCTAAACGGCTGGACCGATTTTCTTCAAACATAGCTAAGAACCCTCTCGATCAAGTCATCTTTCAAACAGAAAAAACTAAATGAAAATCTTTCCAGCCGTTTGGCCTGTACGTGGACACGGAAAGACAAACAAATACACAGATACACAGACACACACTACAAACTTATAACACCCCTTTTTTTAGTCGGGGTTTAAAAAAAACCATTTTGAGTTTAAAATTTTTTAAACGCACTAATAATCCCAAATTAATATTTTACTTATTAAGTAAAATATTTTTTCATTAAAAATACATTGAAATTGATTATTGAGGGGTTTAGCTGGATCCTATGCGCATTTCACTGTTGCTAATGCAGATAATCAGGGAACCTTTACCCAAAGCTTCTTAGAACAACTAGAGTTATTATATTATAAACTTTCATTTAAACAAATGAGAAGCTCAATAACAAATAACAAAATTGAAACAAGAACTCAATAATCAACATGTTTTTTATTTTCTTACTTTACTATTGCTACATTGGCTGACTTTTTTTCAGCTTCAAATTGTAGTCGTAAGAGTATGTAAAAGAAAATAAATGTAAATAACAACAGCTATTTAAGAATAGAGTGTTGCCACACAAGTATTTTTTTTTGACCGGGTGCAGTCAAGTTAATAATTAGTGTTTTTTATGGGAATTGTTACAATTTAAGTTTAAAATTTTTTAAACGCACTAATAATCCCAAATTAATATTTTACTTATTAAGTAAAATATTTTTTTATTAAAAATACATTGAAATTGATTATTGAGGGGTTTAGCTGGATCCTATGCTCGTTTCACTGTTGCTAATGCAGATCATCAGGGAACCTTTACCCAAAGTTTCTTAGAACAACTAGAGTTATTATGTTATAAAATATGCTCTTAAAAATAAAATAAATTGATTTATTTGTCAACGAAAATATAATTTTCATTTAAAAATTTGACAACATTTGCATATAACATAAGACAGAAATAAAATAAACAAAAACAATAAAATAATTAACAAAGAATAACTGCCGTATTAAAAACAATAATTTGGGTTTGAAGTGCACGTTAAAACAAAGTTGAGATACAAATTTTGACTAATGCTAGGAACACAATTGGGACGAACTACGAATTTTTCGGTGCGAACTTTCGTCATAAAAAATAAAACACATTTGTTCATATGAAAATGAACACAACACCGCCGTAGAACGAAATTCGTCATGCGTGACGAACTCTGAGATAGATTTATTTCTATTTTGTACGCTGACGAACGACGAAAAAAACAATTTTCTCTCACTCTCTTTACATACACAATAAACAGTGTGACCAGATTTTAAAATAAAATTAAGGTAAATCACGTATGTCTTTAATATATTGTTAGAGAATACGCAATTTGGATTAAAAAAGACTAAAAAAGCTAAATAAGTTTAAAAAAAACTAAAAAATAAGCTAAGAGCTAAATAAAAATTGTAAAGCTGAATCCAGAAGGAATGAGCTAAATTTAGCCCAAAATTAGCTAATATGGTCACACTGAAAATAACCAACTTTATCAATTATAAGAGCTGAGTTCGCTGAGTAAATTCGTCGTTATTGTGCTTCACACGACGAATTTACGCAGCGAATTCTTATCGACGAATTCGTCGATGTGGACGAAGTTCGTCGTTCGTCCCAATTGTGTTCCTAGCATAAGGCAAATAATAAAAATTATTTTTTTATACTCTCGCAACAATTTAACTTATTTTACAAAAGAGATCACGATATTAGATATTCAGTTCTCGTTGTACCTTCTTAGTGAATAGTCGATTAGCGGAATTTTTCTTACATACCTACTAAACAAACAAAACATTATCCAAAAAAATATTCGTAGTACATATTATTCGTAATAGGTACATACTGACTTTAATAAATAAGCTTTATTGCTTTGCTAATATTTTTACATAGTAGAAATAACAAAAACAAAAAAACCGCGAAAACAAAAAAACACAAATAAAGTGCCCTTGAGGAATACTCTAAAATTTTGTCATACAACAGTCTGGCAATAAATTGTAAGATTTTCTGACAACCGTGTGAACTGACAAGGAATATTGTGTTGGCAATTTTCGATTGCCAGTACATTGTCAGCACATTGCCAGATCTGACAATATTGTAAGATCTGACAATCGTCTGTACATAGCTTAACGTAACGCCAAATTGTGAGTTTTTTTTTCATAGTACAATGTTTATTTAAAATTTACTTAAAATTTTGGAAGGTGTAGATGGAATCTTCGATGGAGAGTAAAAATTACTCAAAGCGGTACAGGGAAAAATTAAAATCGGTTGCGCGTAGGCTTGAGATAAGCCGTGAAAAAGCTAGGGAAAGAGTGTCCAGACACATGAAGAAGCTTGTAGAAACAAATAACAATACCACAGCAAAACAAAAAGAACAAGAGCGTGCAAGGCAACAAAATATCAACTTGAAAAAGAAAAATGTAGTTGAAAAAAATATTTTTCTTACATACTTACTAAACAAACAAAACATTATACAAAAAAATATTCGTAGTACATATTATTCGTAATAGGTACATACTGACTTTAATAAATAAGCTTTATTGCTTTGCTAATATTTTTACATAGTAGAAATAAAAAAACAAAAAAAACCGCAAACAAAAAAAAAACAAATAAAGTGCCCTTGAGGAATACATACTCTATATGAGTACCTCAAATGCAAAAATCTTTGAAGTGAGTTCTAACGGCAGAAATGCTTATTTTACTGTGAGTTCTGAAACTCTTAATGAAATCTATAAAAACAAAAAATCTGATGATAGTAGTACTGTGAGTTCTGGAGCTCTTAATAAAAACAAAAAAAAAAAAATAAAAAATCTGGTGATAGTATTTTTCTAGCGACAAATCCAATTTTTCGTCAGCGATCAACTTCGCTTTGCCCAATGCCAACTAGTGATTTATTAACATTTGAATTGCCTAGTACTTCTTCATTTAAGTCAGCGATATCATCCGCTTCTGGCTCGTATTCATCACTTAATCAAGTTATCACTTAGTATTGCAGGCTAATAATGACCAACCCGCTGTATCTTCGACAAAAACCTCCAAACCACCACCAATATATTTGAGAGAAAAAATTCTAACTCCCTTATTAAAAAATTAGTCTCGGGAATTGGTGAGAACGCATTTCACGTTATTCCAATAAAACGTGGTAATATTGACAAAACTAAAATTCAAATATACGAAGAAAAAGATTTCCGCAAAATAGTAACAGAATTTGAGAAAAATAAAACAAGTTTTTATACGTACCAGCTTAAGAGTGCTAAAGGTATGCAAATCGTATTGAAGGGCATTGATTCTTATGTTAATCCCGAATCACACACACAAAAAAATTCATAGGTTATATTTCCTAAAATAATGGTATAATTTTAACTAAGTGAAAGGGTAGAATGGCATTTACAAAGTTTTTTAGGTAATTTAACAAAAACTTTATCTGATTCCTATGTTCGAAAAATCAACTAAAATTTTAGTTGAAACTCCTTAACGACTAGGTAAAGTCATACTTTTGTTTTCTGTGAACTATCTAAATAGCAAAGTAAATTTATACACATATAATGCGGCAAATTATCATGGGTTTTAAGGCAGAATTAGTTTGTACGTGCTGTTCTGTTTTGAATCAGCTGTTTTGTTTCTGTTGAGTTGAAAATATGTGTGTGTGGTTAGTTTTTACTTTTTCGTTCTGTTCTGCTGCGGACAAATCTGTAGAAAATAGAATTCAACGTTAAGTGACAGCCAAAAGTGTATATGTATTAGTGTGTTGTAATATTTTGTGTACAAGTGTAATCAATTCTATAGGTTGCCAGCTGATTTTTTTCACAGACAAAGTAATTGCAAAATATTTTATACAGAAAGGAACGGCACAGAACAGCAACAGTAAGTAAAGACTAAGGAAGCCTTTAGTTATATTAACTATTTATAATTCGACAACTGTCATGGATTTAAAGAATTTATGAATTTTTAAAAAAATTTGTTATTTATTTAATAATTTATTTATCTACATACATATAAATAAAATAGAAAAAAACACCACGAAAATAAAACATCTAAAGGTAATGCTAGTAACACAACTGGGACGAACGACGAATTTTTTCATAAAAAATAAAACACATTCATGCATATGCAAATTAACAGAACACTGCCGTAGAACGAAAGTCGTCGTGCGTGACGAACTCTCTCATATATTTATTTTTATTCTCTAAGCCGACGAGTTTTCTCTCTCTTCGCACAAACAATAAGCAACTTTATCAGTTATAAGAGCTCTTATTTATTCGTCGTTGTTGTGCTTCACACGATGAATTTACTCAGCGAATTATTATAGACGAATTCGTCACCGTCCACGAAATTGATCGCTCGTCCCAGTTGTGTTACTGGCATAAGACAACGTTTGCCAGCAATCGTAAAGCAGCTCTGAGTTGGTGGAGACCATTAAAACTTGGGATGGGGATCTTCCTATGCGAAGGTATAGGTCGTCTGCAGTTTCCGAAGGAAACACCTATGTATATGCAGGATACACTGGCAATTTGCGTACTTGCTTTTATACCATTAAAAAGTAAAAACGGACATCAAGGAAGAGAGAGGACTTTTGTCGGGCTCAGCTAGTTGATCTATAATAACTAAAAAAGAATTATTTTACATAAATTAAAATATTTTAAAAATTTAATACATTCAAACCTTCTTGCTCAAAAATTTACTTTTGACAATAAAATATAAAACATTTCAATAAAAATAATTTCGAAAAATATATGTATATATGTACCTTATTGTAATAGTTTATATTAACTTGGACTTTAGGTAATGTGTAATGTACAAATTACCTAACTGCATAGTTAATAACAGCCAATTTTTTACTTTCATATAAAAAAAGTTACCTATGTAAGCTTAGTTAATATTACCTCTTATATTTTTTTGTGTGCATACAAGGATTTAAGGTAAAAATGTTACTAATATAATCAATAGGGAGAAAATCCCCCAACCTCTTTTTGTGTTGAACTGAAGCCGAATGATATAAAGTTAAAAAACGAGACATCCAATTTATAACCTAAAATACCTCTTATATCGAAAAATCACAGTTGAAGAGCCACATAAGCGATCAGGTCCCGTACAGTGCCATAATTGCCAAGAATATGGTCATTGTTGCGGCTGCAACTTATTGTGTATTGTCACGGCTGTGACACTCTAGGGCAGAATTTAATAAAACAATTTGGTCAAAACTTTCAGTAAAAATTATGTTTTATTACAGATGTGAAAGTATATGTGTTTTTTGTGTGCGTGTTTTATTATCTGGATAAAACGTCAAATATCGAATTAAATTAAATTATAAAGATAAGTATTTCTACTTACACAATTCTACCTTGCTGGCGCGCTTCTAGAAAATTTCTTATTTCTTTTTATGTACTCTTCTTCTTATACACGCGGTTGACAGTGTTGCCAACGTTAATAAAAGTATAATTTAAAGCGAACCAGCGGTAACATTATACACTTAAACATTACGATTTTTTTAATGCATGTTTTTTATTTATTGTATCTTCAAATATGAACTAACAATAAGTATTCAAATCTTAAATCTATAAAAAAATTATTAGGCCCGACCAATGTCGGACATAAGCTTAGTGATAGTTATTAATAATACATAAGTAGTGCTAAGCAACAAAAAGAAAAAAGTGTCTTCAAGCAGCTTCATCATCTAGAGTGTTGAATATTAGAGCCCGTGTATCTCTCTTTTTTAAGCGGAGGTGTCCAGTAAAGTTTAAAATATTACGAGCAAGCGGATTAGGATGTGACTCGAGTTTTGTTAGATATTTGCCTGCGTGTTTTACAATTTCTTCAGTCACTAGTGGCATATTCAAATCGCGATGTATATTTGAATTTTTGATGTACCATGGAGCCGATGTTATCATGCGTAAAATTTTATTTTGCCTTCGTTGAATTTTCTCTACATTTGAAGCTGAAGCAGTGCCCCATAGTTGAATTCCGTAACACCATATTGGCTTTAAAAGCGACTTGTATATTAAAAGTTTGCAGTCTAGGCTAAGTGTTGAATTTCTACCAATCAGCCAATGTACCTGAGTTAATTTAAGTTTGATTTGAGTTAACTTAGAGTCAATGTGGTGTTTCCATGTAAGTCGTCGTTCAAGGTGTATACCAAGATATTTCACATGTGAATGTTGAGGAACAACTTGATTGTTAATCCGAATGGGGGAGCAAGTATCTCTTCTTAGGGTGAACGTTATATGGACACACTTTTGTTCATTGACTTTAATTCTCCATAAGTTTAACCAAAGCTCCATCTGGCTAATGTGTTCCTGGAGTTTGCGGGATGCCGCCTCATCAGGGTTTTCGTGCATACTAAGGCAGGCTGTATCGTCGGCAAATGTGGAAGTATGGATACTACTGCTCACAGGCATATCACAAGTAAAAATCAAATATAAAACTGGTGCCAGTATGCTCCCCTGTGGCACACCGGATGAAATAGTTTCAGGCCTACTCGTAAAGTCTCCTTCCACAACAGTGAACTTACGGGAAATAATGTAACTTTCCAAAAGATTTAAAATGTTTATTGGTAAGTAAGTCGTCAATTTTAAAATTAGGCCTTCATGCCACACTTTATCAAATGCCTGGGAAACGTCAATAAAGAGCGCAGAGCAATACTTTTTTACCTCAAAAGTTCTTCTTATAAATTGAACCAGTCTGTGAGTTTGTTCAATGGTGCTATGCTGACTTCTAAAACCAAATTGATGGTCTGGTATGCACCCAATACTAATTAGAATTGGGGAAAATTTTGTTTTGAGCAGTTTTTCGGAAAGCTTTGACATAGTTGATAGTAGACTTATTGGCCTATATGACTCAGCCTTGGTTAGATCTTTGCCCGGCTTTGGAATAATTTTAACCTTGGCAAGCTTCCAACTTTGTGGATAATACTCCAGTCGTAAAATGGCATTAGATATGAATAATAGGATTCTCATTGCAATACGAGGCAAGTTCATCAGCATCTGGTTACTAATTCCATCAATAGCCGGAGCTTTCTTCGGGTTGAGTTCGGCAATTAATTTTTGTAAATCAGGCGTCTTAAACTTTATGTGTTGAGGGGCTAGAGCGACTACATTCGGCAAATCAGCAACACCAGCACATATGTTTGGCGTAAAAACGGATTTTAAGTGCTCAGCAAATATGTTACCTTTTTCAGTATCGCTGCTTGCCCAACTTCCGGTAGATGTGCGTAGAGGTGGCTTATACTCAATGGGTGTTTTAAGCTTTCTAGCAGCGCGCCACAAAGAGTAATTAGACGCTGGTGTGACATCAAGACCTTCCAGATAATTTTTAAGAGATGCAGTTTTTTCAGATGCAAGCAACTCTTGGAGTCGTTTAGTGCACTCTTTAAATCTGATTTTATTTTGTGGTGATCTGTGCTGTTGCCATTCCCTTCTAGCTCTTCTTTTTTCACGTACGAGACGTTCAATGTCTGTAGAATAAATTTTATTAAACCAGTCTGCGGATGGGAGATAGTGGCATGTTCAGCAGCCTGTTTAATATTCTCGCTGAGATTGGCAATGTTAGATTCAATATCATCGGATGTTCTAAGCGTAATGTTTTCGGTACAATGACTACTGAGATATTTTTTGAACCCCAGCCAATTAACACGATTGATCATCTTCACATATGGGTCAGGTAAGTTACTTCTTAATGGACTACAAATTGTAATGATCGTCGGAGAGTGATCGGACGAGAGATCAAGAGAAGCTTGAGCTTGAATTAAATCCCTAGAGATATTTTTTATGACGCCAAAATCTATAACATCCGGAATTTTTTGTATGTCAGTAGGCCAATAAGTAGGCTCCCCACTCGAAATGACATCCAAGCCCATTTTTGAAATAGTGTTGAACAATGCTCGACCTCTGGGGGTAATAAGACGCGAACCCCAGAACGTATGCTTAGCATTGTAGTCGCCAGCTGCTACAAAACAAGGTCCAAGAGATTTGTAGAAATCCTCATATTGATTCTCAGTGATTGAAAATCTGGGAGGGGAGTAAATTGATGATATAACAAAATTTGTACAAAAACTTTCAATGCCAATATTTGTTGCTTGTAGGTGTTCTTCACAAATGTTATCAAGAACATAGTGCTTGAGTCTTAACTTTATTAGAATTGCTGATCCATCGCAAGCCCTTCCTCTAGGGTCCTTTGTATCATATATAGTGTAGCCATAAATTTTAAAAAGACTTCTCGAAGTCAACATTACGAATAATTACGAATAAAGCAAACAATTCAAGGTTTACATTACTAGTATAAAATTCAAATTAAGTTCAAACAAATGTAACGGTCATACATCAAACTCAAAAAAGACGTATTAAAATAAATATTTCAAATCCGCTTCACAACATTCCACCGCCCGTGAGTCGATCAGGGAGACCCACTAACTAAATCAAGCACCGCTAGCTTTGATGCAGGACGTCGTAATCTTCCAAGTGCAGTTCTTACCGTTGCCGAGCGAACGTGCCCATCCGCTGCTGCAAAGATCTCCTCCACCACACCACGTTTCCATTTGCCTCGTTCCTCTGTTTCGTCGCATATAATTACAACATCGCCTACGCATAATGGTTTTACCGGCTGGTACCACTTCGAACGTCTCGTTAAATCAGGTAGATATTCAAGCACCCACCGTTTCCAAAATTTCTGTTTAAACTGTTGTAAAATGTGCCATTGCTTCCGGAGACAAACCTTTTCATTAACAGCAGGAGTTTGTACAATGTTTGGACACCCCAGTAGGAAGTGGTTGGGTGTAAGCGGTTAACAGTCTAAACTGTCAATTGGTAGATGCGTCAAAGGACGGGAATTTACTAAATTTTCCGCTTCAATCAGAAGACTATTCAGCGTATCAACTTGTGGGGATTTTTCTTTTAGAGTGAATGCCAACACATTTTTTATAACACGGACCATCCTTTCCCAAACACCACCTGCTGAAGGGTCTGCCGGGGTATTAAATACCCATTCTATGCCTCGTTGAGTACACTCATCAGCCAATTTTGTCTCAATCCTCACGAACTCCTCTTTATTTGCCCCAACAAAACTCGTACCTTTATCACTCCATATCCGAATCGGCACACCTCTCCTATTTATGAAATTTCTTATGCATAAAATTACTGCATCGGTCGATAAGTCCCTGGCTAGTTTGAGGTGCACTGCCCTCGTAGTCATGCATGTCAAAAGCGACACCCACCTTTTTTCACATCTCCGGCCGACTAAAACTGTATATGGCCCAAGGTAGTCGATGCCAGTATAAGTGAAAGGCCTCACAAACGGAGTAATACGGTCTACCGGCAGTTGTCCCATTAATGGTACTCTAGGGACTGCGCTTCTATTTCTGCAAATCTGGCAGTTTTTCTTGGAGCTTCTTACCAATTGCCTCAAACTGGGAATCCAAAACTTAGTCCGAATTGCAGCACATATTGCTTCTTGGTTTCATTGGCGTAGCTAGACATTTTTTCCGGGGGGGGGGGCCAAACGCAATTTTTTTAATTAGTATTTTTTATGGGAATTGTTAAAATTTAAGCTTAAAATTTTTTAAACGCACTAATAATCCCAAATTAATATTTTACTTATTAAGTTAAATATATATTTTTTAATAAAAATACCTTGAAATCGGAAATTAAAAAAATATATTTTACTTAATAAGTAAAATATTAATAAGTAAAATATTGGTTTGGGATTATTAGTGCGTTTAAAAAATTTTCTACAGATTTTTTTTATTTAACATTTTTTTTATTTAAGTTAAAACATAAATTAACAGTCCAGTTTAAATAACAAAAATTAAGTTATAATTAAAACTAGAAAAACAAAACATTCAAAACAAAAACAATGTATAGACAAAAAGTAAAGTATGTATTAGAAAAAAAACTAAATAATAATAATAATAATCTAATAATAATAAACTAAATAATAATAAAATTAATATTCGTTTCCAAAAAGTTTATATGTTCATATGGAAAAATTATTTATGTATATACTATATTTGAATACAATATTTTGAAAAGATACAAGCAAGAAATGATTTCATTCATCATTCATGATTTCATTTCTTAATAATTTATTATATAATTTAAAAAAAATTTATCTGTTGGTGCATAAATAAAAATAGAAAATTGCCATTTATTATTTAGTTTCCCATCCAATATTGAAGTTCTGAATCAATACTATATTGTTGCGATGAATGAACATACATACATAAATAAGTACAAACATGTATGCAAGTATGTATGTATACGTGTTCAATTGAAAAAAATTTTATGTGCATATATATGTACATGCATACATATCGATAGTTGAGTTTTTCAGTGATTTCAATAAATTTCACACTAATACACCTCATCACAAAAATTTATTGCAATAGTGTAAAAAATAGCGCTTTTACAAGCAGTTGTACAAAAAAGTTACATTTTGAATATGAAAATTTCTATTATGTTTTACCTTCTCCTGTAAAGTTACAATTATTTGCGTTAGGGCCTTTCCATTTGAAACCAACGATATATTGACCTGTGTAAGTTGATATCCTATCAAAAATTTCGGTCATCAAAAGTACTAATACCAAAATTTGGACCTAGGAATATTTTTCACAAGTTTTCCACTAGTCTAACAAAGTTGTATATGAACATGAATTGTTTTGTTTTGTTTTCTAATAAAAATAAAACATACATATGTATACATGTTTAAAGAGGAAATTTTGATTTGTTCGATTTTCTGACGATTTTTCGGACATGAAATGACGATTATTTTATATTTTATCGGGATTTCGGTGATTTTTCCATCATTTTATCTGGCAGCCCTCGATTGAACCATAAATATGCATACATACATACATACATGTGTGTGTACGAGTATATATAGTATATGAATATATACAAGGTATTTGCAGATCATAATTTTTCGCTATTTTTTTAATTTTACTCTAAATAAAAATTGGTGGCTATTGTTACAAACAATTTGACAGTAGAAAATCTTAAGAACACCTTAAAACAACTTGTCTTGCTACTAACTACGTACACTAATACAATTTTATTAAGAATTTGTTGAAAGCTACATACACACATACATATCTGCACACATGCATTTTAAATTTACATGTAGTTTACTATTTGTGATGTTTTGAAGTGCTGTAAACTTATAGTTTTTTGGGTATTTGTTATCTAATAAAAGTATGCATATTTAGCGATTGTTCGAAAAGTTTGTATAAAAATTACTGGTGATTTTCTTGAGTAATTTTAAAATAAATAAAAAATAGAATTTTTTAATATTACAGACAAAAGAATATGTTTTAAAAAGAATTTGTAATAAATCCTGGGGGGGGCAAAATCAAGTCTGGGGGTGGCATTGCCCCCCGGAAAGGCCTAGCTACGCCTATGGTTTCATCACACACTATCTTATTAGTCCTTTCTTTAAGTGTCTTATTAATTTTTACAGTAACAAAGGGATTCTTTTGAACTCTCTCTCAGCTTTTTTCCTTTACCTAGGCGACTTTTATTTGCAATCGAAAGGTCATTTTTATATCTTTTAATAATATATTGCACGGTGGAATGAGCTCTTTTAACAAGATCTGCAATTTCTCTATACGTTTTTCCTGCTGTAAATGATACTTTGAAGAAATTAAATTGACTGCTTTTATTTTTAATTAAGCTAATTTTTCCCTGAAAATATTTACTAACGTTTATCGTTGAGTATGTACGATTACGTTTGAACCACTGTATATGTTTTATTTTCCAATTTTCTTTTATTTCTGTTGTAATTAATACAAGTATAATCTGTGTTTTTATTATTCATATAACATGATGTGGCAGCTCAGTTCAACTTTGGCTGAAAAAATAAAATATTTACAACTAACTTTGGTGTTATTTGTTCATTAATAATTATCACATGTAATTTGGCTTAAAAAGCGATACGAAATTTAGCCTGTTCAAATCATAAATATAGAACAAATGAAGTTCGAAAAATAATTAAATTAACAGAATTTATTTTCATTATCACTACTCTGACGACAGAAATTGCGTGAAATTTTGCATTTTAACAAAGTGTTCTTAGCTTAAGTGATAGCAATAAAAAACTCGCTAATTAAAAAAATATTTAATATAATACTTATTTTCAAAAGTGTGTAAAGTTATGTACAGACGGTTGTCAGATCTTACAATATTGCCACTAAAATGTGCTCAAAATTTCTTACAACCGTGTGAACTGACAATTTTTGTCAGACGTCGTTGACAGAAAAAATATTTTCATTCCATTGCAAGACTACAAATTGTCAGACATCTTACAATCGTGTGAACACATTGTAAAATTATTGCCAGATATTTGTCAGACATTTTAATATTGTCAGATGTGCGAAGTTTATGCGTCTGACAATGGCGTCATTTTAAGAGAATCTTTCTATGGGCACACTGCACACGCTTGATTTAAAAGAAAAAATTTATAATAAAATATATGCAGACAAAATCATTGCAATTGCTTCTTTATGGTCCATAATAATTTATGCTTTCACTTTTTACATTTAACACAAACACAAACTATAAATATTTAACAATTTCTAACAAATGCTTTAAGTCTGGCAACGCATAACAAGAGATCTAACAATTTGTGCATATGACAACCGTGTGAACTGACAATTTTTCTACTGACGAGTTGGTCAGATGAATTTATTGTCATACAACAGTCTGGCAATAAATTGTAAGATTTTCTGACAACCGTGTGAACTGACAAGGAATATTGTGTTGGCAATTTTCGATTGCCAGTACATTGTCAGCACATTGCCAGATCTGACAATATTGTAAGATCTCACAATCGTCTGTACATAGCTTAACGTAACGCCAAATTGTGAGTTTTTTTTCATAGTACAATGTTTATTTAAAATTTACTTAAAATTTTGGAAGGTGTAGATGGAATCTTCGATGGCTTGTGTTGGCGACGGATGTGGCGTGTAATTAGACGCTATATATTCAGAATTAAAATAAGAAATAGGCATACTTATCTTTTGATTCGTAGACGAGTAGAACGATGTTGTGGAAGACACTGTGTTTGGCGGCGGCATGTTGGTAAGTGGTGGATGTAATAGAGCTGCAGCGGTTGGCGGCGGAGCAGCAGAATTTTTCATTAAATTGTGCATGCATGTTTTCAACATTTTGACTTCTTCCTGTAACTCGGCAACGGTATCACGTTCCATTATAGTTTTCTCATTGTCACTTTCGCTATGTATTGACTCGGCAGTGTCTACACTTGCTCCTGGCAGAGCAGTATCATGACGTGTTTCGGCTATGTCTTTTTCGGCTATGTCTTTTTCTTCCATGGTATTTTTGTTCTTCAATCTTTCGCTTTGTCGGTACATCAATTATTCGTTCAGAAACTTCTAAAGGCTTATACAATCGTAATTGTATAATAAAAAAATGTTGCGGCTGCAACTTATTGTGTATTGTCACGGCTGTGACACTCTAGGGCAGAATTTAATAAAACAATTTGGTCGAAACTTTCAGTAAAAATTATGTTTTATTACAGATGTGAAAGTATATGTGTTTTTTGTGTCCGTGTATTTTTCACAAGTTTTCCACTAGTCTAACAAAGTTGTATATGAACATGAATTGTTTTGTTTTGTTTTCTAATAAAAATAAAACATATGTATACATGTTTAAAGAGGAAATTTTGATTTGTTCGATTTTCTGACGATTTTTCGGACATGAAATGACGATTATTTTATATTTTATCGGGATTTCGGTGATTTTTCCATCATTTTATCTGGCAGCCCTCGATTGAACCATAAATATGCATACATACATACATACATGTGTGTGTACGAGTATATATAGTATATGAATATATACAAGGTATTTGCAGATCATAATTTTTCGCTATTTTTTTAATTTTACTCTAAATAAAAATTGGTGGCTATTGTTACAAACAATTTGACAGTAGAAAATCTTAAGAACACCTTAAAACAACTTGTCTTGCTACTAACTACGTACACTAATACAATTTTATTAAGAATTTGTTGAAAGCTACATACACACATACATATCTGCACACATGCATTTTAAATTCACATGTAGTTTACTATTTGTGATGTTTTGAAGTGCTGTAAACTTATAGTTTTTTGGGTATTTGTTATCTAATAAAAGTATGCATATTTAGCGATTGTTCGAAAAGTTTGTATAAAAATTACTGGTGATTTTCTTGAGTAATTTTAAAATAAATAAAAAATAGAATTTTTTAATATTACAGACAAAAGAATATGTTTTAAAAAGAATTTGTAATAAATCCTGGGGGGGGGGGGGCAAAATCAAGTCTGGGGGTGGCATTGCCCCCCGGAAAGGCCTAGCTACGCCTATGGTTTCATCACACACTATCTTATTAGTCCTTTCTTTAAGTGTCTTATTAATTTTTACAGTAACAAAGGGATTCTTTTGAACTCTCTCTCAGCTTTTTTCCTTGACCTAGGCGACTTTTATTTGCAATCGAAAGGTCATTTTTATATCTTTTAATAATATATTGCACGGTGGAATGAGCTCTTTTAACAAGATCTGCAATTTCTCTATACGTTTTTCCTGCTGTAAATGATACTTTGAAGAAATTAAATTGACTGCTTTTATTTTTAATTAAGCTAATTTTTCCCTGAAAATATTTACTAAAGTTTATCGTTGAGTATGTACGATTAGGCGTTTGAACCACTGTATATGTTTTATTTTCCAATTTTCTTTTATTTCTGTTGTAATTAATACAAGTATAATCTGTGTTTTTATTATTCATATAACATGATGTGGCAGCTCAGTTCAACTTTGGCTGAAAAAATAAAATATTTACAACTAACTTTGGTGTTATTTGTTCATTAATAATTATCACATGTAATTTGGCTTAAAAAGCGATACGAAATTTAGCCTGTTCAAATCATAAATATAGAACAAATGAAGTTCGAAAAATAATTAAATTAACAGAATTTATTTTCATTATCACTACTCTGACGACAGAAATTGCGTGAAATTTTGCATTTTAACAAAGTGTTCTTAGCTTAAGTGATAGCAATAAAAAACTCGCTAATTAAAAAAATATTTAATATAATACTTATTTTCAAAAGTGTGTAAAGTTATGTACAGACGGTTGTCAGATCTTACAATATTGCCACTAAAATGTGCTCAAAATTTCTTACAACCGTGTGAACTGACAATTTTTGTCAGACGTCGTTGACAGAAAAAATATTTTCATTCCATTGCAAGACTACAAATTGTCAGACATCTTACAATCGTGTGAACACATTGTAAAATTATTGCCAGATATTTGTCAGACATTTTAATATTGTCAGATGTGCGAAGTTTATGCGTCTGACAATGGCGTCATTTTAAGAGAATCTTTCTATGGGCACACTGCACACGCTTGATTTAAAAGAAAAAATTTATAATAAAATATATGCAGACAAAATCATTGCAATTGCTTCTTTATGGTCCATAATAATTTATGCTTTCACTTTTTACATTTAACACAAACACAAACTATAAATATTTAACAATTTCTAACAAATGCTTTAAGTCTGGCAACGCATAACAAGAGATCTAACAATTTGTGCATATGACAACCGTGTGAACTGACAATTTTTCTACTGACGATTTGGTCAGATGAATTTATTGTCATACAACAGTCTGGCAATAAATTGTAAGATTTTCTGACAACCGTGTGAACTGACAAGGAATATTGTGTTGGCAATTTTCGATTGCCAGTACATTGTCAGCACATTGCCAGATCTGACAATATTGTAAGATCTGACAATCGTCTGTACATAGCTTAACGTAACGCCAAATTGTGAGTTTTTTTTCATAGTACAATGTTTATTTAAAATTTACTTAAAATTTTGGAAGGTGTAGATGGAATCTTCGATGGAGAGTAAAAATTACTCAAAGCGGTACAGGGAAAAATTAAAATCGGTTGCGTGTAGGCTTGATATAAGCCGTGAAAAAGCTAGGGAAAGAGTGTCCAGACACATGAAGAAGCTTGTAGAAACAAATAACAATACCACAGCAAAACAAAAAGAACAAGAGCGTGCAAGGCAACAAAATTTCCACTTGAAAAAGAAAAATGTAGTTGAAAAAAATATTTTTCTTACATACTTACTAAACAAACAAAACATTATACAAAAAAATATTCGTAGTACATATTATTCGTAATAGGTGCACACTGACCTTAATAAATAAGCTTTATTGCTTTGCTAATATTTTTACTTAGTAGAAATAAAAAAAAAACAAAAAAAAACCGCAAACAAAAAAAAAAACAAATAAAGTGCCCTAGGGGAATACATACTCTATATGAGTACCTCAAAAGCAAAAATCTTTGAAGTGAGTTCTAACGGCAGAAATGCTTATTTTACTGTGAGTTCTGAAACTCTTAATGAAATCAATAAAAATAAAAAATCTGATGATAGGAGTACTGTGAGTTCTGGAGCTCATAATGAAAACAATAAAAATAAAAAATCTGGTGATAGTATTTTTCTAACGGCAAATCCAATTTTTCGTCAGCGTTCAACTTCGCTTTGCCCAATGCCAACTAGTGATTTGTTAACATTTGAGTTGCCTGGTACTTCTTCATTTAAGTCAGCGATATCATCCGCTTCTGGCTCGTGTTCATCACTTAATCAAGTTATCACTTTAGATAACACTAGTCAAACGTCTAAAGTTCAAGTTGGAATGGACAGATATATTACAGTTGTAAAGCGTGGGCGAAGCCGAAATTCTTCAAAAATCTCATCGCTTCCCAAGATATCCAGGGATAACGACGCTGCATCAATTAATCGTAGTAATCGTTTTTCAGTATTGCTGGCTAATAATGACCAACCCGCTGTATCTTCGACAAAAACCTCCAAACCACCACCAATATATTTGAGAGAAAAAATTCTAGCTCCCTTATTAAAAAATTAGTCTCGGCAATTGGTGAGAACGAATTTCACGTTATTCCAATAAAACATGGTAACATTGACGAAACTAAAATTCAAATATACGAAGAAAAAGATTTCCGCAAAATTGTAACAGAATTCGAAAAAAATAAAACAAGTTTTTATACGTACTAGCTTAAGAGCGTTAAAGGTATGCAAATTGTATTGAAGGGCATTGATTCTTATGTTAATACCGAAGAAGTAAAAGATGCACTCATCATACAGGGATTTAAGGTAAAAAATGTTACTAATATAATCAAAAGGGAGAAAATCCGCCAGCCTCCATTTCATGTTGACTGGAGCCGAATGATATAAAGTTAAAAAAACGAGACATATCCAATTTATAACCTAAAATACCTCTTATATCGAAAAATCACAGTTGAAGAGCCACACAAGCGATCAGGTCCCGTACAGTGCCATAATTGCCAAGAATATGGTCACACAAAAACTTACTGCAAAATACCTACAGTTTGTGTTATCTGTTTTAAAAAGAATTTGTAATAAATCCTGGGGGGGGGGCAAAATCAAGAAAGGCTCAGCTACGCCTATGCTTGGTTTTCATGTACGTATTTCTCATGATGATGTTTTACTATGAGCCTGGTTATTATATGGTTTTTTGGCATAATAATTGGTTCCTTTGTACACTGACTAACACATGTGGCCTTACTAATTCTACCTGAAATTCGAATCAGCCCATCTGATTTGAGGCATGGGCTTAAATTATAAATACTGCTCTTTTTGGTCACTGGTTTACCAAGTCTCTAAACCTTATATTCTTTTTCAAAACTTTCTCTTTGGGCTATTTGGCACCAAAATATCTCAGCCTCTTGGATTTCCTGCGGTGTTAGATATGGCTTTAAATTCAAAGTAGATTTCTTTCGGTGTGCAGCAAAACATTTAAAAATTTTAATCGCTCGAGTAAACCAACACCTAATTCTCAACAACTTATAATACTTCGAATTTTCCCCGTACGGTATTAGGGAGTGATTTTCCGTTATAGAAAATAGGAATTTAGAACGTACTTCGGCTTTCCATAATTGCTTATTAGCTTCCTCACTCAACTTCAGCCAATTATTTTCATCACATTTTAAGAACGACGGACCGTTCAATCAACGAGATTCTTGAGCATTTCCTGAAATGTGCTGCGCCCTTGTCGCGTCATCAGCTGGGTTTTGAGATCCAGGTACCCATCGCCATTGTTTCACCTCTGAATGTTCCAAAATGTCTGCAATTCGGTGTGATACAAATTCTTTATAGATGCGGCAATCAGACTGAATCCATTTTACCACTGTTCTCGAATCTGACCAAAATATTATTTTCATCGGCTGTATGGCGTGGCTTGAAACTATAGCGTCTTTCAATCTCACTCCAAGTACGGCAGCTTGTAGTTCCAGTCTTGGTATGGAGAGGGGCTTTAATGGAGCACACTTGGATTTGCCAGCAACAAATATCGTTTCAATAGTATTTTTCAAACGTACTCTCCAATAGCCAACAGCAGCAAACGCCACCTCGCTTGCGTCCACAAAAATGTGTAATTCAACCATAGAGGACGGATCTGTAAAACTTACTCCATAGCATCTGGAAATTTTTATATGTCGAGCGTTCTGGAGTTCTCCGTACCAATGTTGCCACTTTTCATATATTTTGTCTGGAATTGGTGCGCTCCCTTCGATGTTAAAGAGCCAGAGTTCCTGAAGTATTGTCTTAGAGCGTATAACGATATTGGCCAAAAATCCAAATGGGTCGAATATTGACATAACCAAGCTTAAAACTGCGCTTTTTGTGGGCTTTCGACTGCCACTTAAAACCGCTTCAGGAACTCTGGAAAATTAAAAAAAAAAGTAGAATGAATCGTCTGTAGGCGCCCAATAAAGGCCGAGAACCCTTTCCGTCATCGATTCACTAATACTGAGATTTTTCATGTCCGATCTATCTTCACATTCCGGCAATTCAATTGCATTGCAAAATTCAGATGAATTTGAAACGAATCCACGCAGCTCGAATCCGGCGTGTTTATGAATGCTAATTACATTTCTAGTTACGTTAATAGCGTCCTTAATTGTATCGAAACTATCTACGTAGTCATCTACCTAATGACAGTCCACAATTGCCCTATAGGCTCTGGCATCATAGTCTTTAAATAATTTGGCGTTTAAATTTTTGACGTATTGCGCAGAACACGGCGAGCTAGTGGACCCAAATATCATTGCGCGCATTACGTATATATCCGGCTCATTAGAACTTACACCTGACCGCCATAAAAACCTCTGGGCCGTTTGGTCCTCTTCTCGAATACGTACTCGGTGGAACATCTCTCGTATATCCCCTACACACTGCTACTTGTCGCTGCCGAAATTTGAATAAAATTGAAAGAAGTGGCTTCGGTTGATATCTGGCAGGGCCCCTAAGCAGTCTCGTATTAAAAGATTCACCATTTACTGTCGCAGCTGCATCGAACACAAGTCGCTTTTTGTTACCCTTGTTAGTGTTTGTAACAACGAAGTGCGGCAGGTACCATGTACGCGCAGTCTCAACGGCTGCCTCTTTAGCCGACAGTTTTCTTGCATACCCTTTCTCAACATACTCATCAATTTTATTTTTATACCATATGGCGAAGACTTCATCTTTTCTCATTTTACATTCTGCTATTTGTAACCGTTTATAGGCCAATGAATAAGTTTTCGTAATATCATATTCATCATGTTTCCACAGAAGACCTGTCTCATATTGTTGGCCGTTTTTAATTGTGGTGTCTTTCAATATTTTCTTGGCTCTTATATCGTCCTCAGAAACTATAGGATTCATTGCAAAATCCTCCAATGAAAAATAGTCGGACATTTGTTTGATGTCGTCCATGACATTAAATTCAATTACAAAAACGTTGGGTTCTAAGTTTTCTTCGTTTGACCCAAACAGTACATTTCCCAAGGCTGTCTTATGTACAGAAAAACTATCGTCCAAATTCATAATCTGGTGTGGGCGAACCAGTCTCACATGTGGCAAACCGATCAACAACTTCGGCGTGACTTCAAAATATTCATCAACGGCAACATCTTTTAATATGAGAAACTTTTCTCTAAATGCTTTTAATTGTAAACTTTGTGCTGGCAACCTTAAATGCCCTGTTGTTCTTACATTCTTCATCTGAAAACTACAATTGTCCCTATTACCAATTTCCAATTCTATTTTCATCGATATCTCATTGGATTTCTTTCCGCCTATCCATCCAAGCGATAAGTTACTTTTAGGCCCTTTTAATCCTATTTGATTGTCAATATCTTCTTCTAAAAGAGAAACTTTTGATCCATCATCGATAAACGCTATAATATCAATGGTACTATTTGGCCCCTTCAAACGTACTGGCAGATATTTATATAAGCTTTTCCTATCTAAACAGTTTTCTACAATCGTGGTTACTGAACTACTACCGATTTCATTTTGTGC
The DNA here is from genome assembly GCA_949987645.1 of Tachina grossa. NCBI lineage: Eukaryota > Metazoa > Arthropoda > Insecta > Diptera > Tachinidae > Tachina > Tachina grossa. The sequence continues at coordinate 56,159,822 of OX465277.1, read as the reverse complement.
CCCCTCATGAGATGTGCCATCACTGTCAAATGTTCCATCTCTGACGTTTGCATTTGTTTGTTTACCTTTTGCATTTTCATTATTTTTATTACATAATTGGTTTTTCATGGAGCAAACGATTATGGTATCTAATAGGCTTTTCACACTTGCCCACATTTTCGTGGAATGTGTGGAAGTTGTTGAAAATGTGAAACATACGTTCACATTACAACATCTAACATCAACCATCATATATATGTAGCTGTCAAAATAAATAAGTCCACGTTTTGTGTAAAAAATAATAAATATTAAAAAAAAATGGATAATGAAGAGAAATTAATAATAGGACTAGTTGTTAATTTGCAAGAGCAATCTCTACTATTAATGCAGTGTGTAGAATCCATAATATGCTTACTGGAGGAAGAAGATGATGAAGATATAGTTTTGTACAATCTTATCCAGCAACATAGCTTCTATTTCTTCCGTCCAACAAATTCGGAGACTGGTTTTCTTTTTTACTGCAAGAAAATAGATATATATGTAAGAATGTACATACAACAAAATGTTTGTATATACAAGGAATAATTATGTACAAATATTTAAAAATAAAAATACTTAGATGTTTCGCTCATTTTTAATAACTTTGTAAATATTTTGTTATGTCATTAAATGTCAAAAATTCCAGTGATGCCACTACAATTTTTTGTCATTTATCAGTGATGTCACTAAAATAATCAAAAGATGTTGAGTGGAACAAAATGAGTTAGGAACATTTTACAAAGATGTTGAAATATGTTGTTTTTTAGCCCAGTAAATTTCTTATGGGAAATTTTCAACATCATCGCAAACCGATGGTAGATGTTAATGTTGATAAGTGTGAAAAGGCTATAACACAATTTAAAATACCACACGGGCGGCGACTATTACATTGAAGGGAATTATGACCGGCACCCAAGCAACAAAAACATAAACGATTGTTTTTTACCACTTTCCACCTTTGATCAGTTGAGCTGTTTCTAAATTTGGTGCACTGGGTAAGACTATGATTGTTGCGGCACAGCACACATTTTAATTGCTTGCGATCGTCAATTGTAATAGCAAATTATGGTTTGTATTTGCTTCCTTTACCTTTTGCGGCTTCTTCATTGTTGGAATCTGTTACGGTTGCCAGTGATATATATGTAGCAACACTTTGTAGCCACTCGCTAAACTGGCGCACTGTTGGATATTCTCTCAGGTTTGTTAGTGAATATTTTATCCATTCCTCACGTTTTGTAAGAGGCAACTTGCCAACGACCTCATCTAATAGAGTCGGGTTTGAAAGGTGTGGTGTTGCTCCAGCATTTTCCAAAAATACAGTGAGGTTTGAAACCATAGTGGCGAAATTTACAATTTCAGAAATGTTTCTTCCCAAGATGGCGGGAAAGGCTCTTGCTCTAGTAATCTGGCTACGGATCATGACATGCGGACGACCGTAATGAAACTCGAGAGTGTTCATTACTTGCTCAACACTTTCCGGATGAATAAGGTAAGCTTCTACCTTTTTTTGGCATTCCCTTTCAAGGCCTTTTGTAAACGAAATAAATTTTCCAAGTTCGTATAATTATAGTGTTGAGTTGTCTCTTTGTATTGGACGGCAAACATTGGCCATTGTTCCGGCTGCCCACTAAACTCTGGCAAGTCGTATAACTTACGAAAGGGGTTTAAAGTTTGTTGGTGTTGTTGATAAGAAACTCCTGTGGTACTAAGAGGGTGTAAGGAGTGTTGAAGCGTTGTTGGCTGTGCTGGTTGAGACGACAAAAATGTTGACAGCTGAGGCTGTGTATACATAGGCTGAGAAGCTGAAAGGTTAAAATTAGGTAATGTGTACGTCGGCTGAGACAACGAAGGCATGTGTATGGCTTATGTTGGCGACGGATGTGGCGTGTAATTAGACGCTATATATTCAGAATTAAAATAAGAAATAGGCATACTTATCTTTTGATTCGTAGACGAGTAGAACGATGTTGTGGAAGACACTGTGTTTGGCGGCGGCATGTTGGTAAGTGGTGGATGTAATAGAGCTGCAGCGGTTGGCGGCGGAGCAGCAGAATTTTTCATTAAATTGTGCATGCATGTTTTCAACATTTTGACTTCTTCCTGTAACTCGGCAACGGTATCACGTTCCATTATAGTTTTCTCATTGTCACTTTCGCTATGTATTGACTCGGCAGTGTCTACACTTGCTCCTGGCAGAGCAGTATCATGACGTGTTTCGGCTATGTCTTTTTCGGCTATGTCTTTTTCTTCTATGGTATTTTTGTTCTTCAATCTTTCGCTTTGGCGGTACATCAATTATTCGTTCAGAAACTTCTAAAGGCTTATACAATCGTAATTGTATAATAAAAAAATGTTGCGGCTGCAACTTATTGTGTATTGTCACGGCTGTGACACTCTAGGGCAGAATTTAATAAAACAATTTGGTCGAAACTTTCAGTAAAAATTATGTTTTATTACAGATGTGAAAGTATATGTGTTTTTTGTGTCCGTGTTTTATTATCTGGATAAAACGTCAAATATCAAATTAAATTAAATTATAAAGATAAGTATTTCTACTTACGCAATTCTACCTTGCTGGCGCGCTTCTAGAAGATTTCTGATTTCTTTTTATGCACCCTTCTTCTTATACAGGCGGTTGACAGTGTTGCCAAGGTTAATCAAAGTATAATTTAAAGCGAACCAGCGGTAACACTAGACATTTAAACATTACGAATAAAGCAAACAATTCAAGGTTTACATTACTAGTATAAAATTCATATTAAGTTCAAATAAATGTAACGGTCATACATCAAACTCGAAAAATTACGTATTTAAATAAATAATTCAAATCCGCTGCACAACAGTCACATAAAAGCTTACTGCAAATTACCTACAGTTTGTGTTATCCGTTTGTGTACATTGCTTCAAACATTACAAAGGAACACTAATGCACATCAGAAAAATGCGTGGTATTGTTATTTAATAACTGTCAGATACATGGATTGAACCCAGGATCTTCAGTTTTCAGTCAACGTGCTAACTACTTCACCCAACGCCACCCCCAAGTCAGTGTGTTTTGTTATATTTAAAGTCTACTAGAAATTATTTACATTTTTATTTATTTTTAACCCCCGACTAAAAAAAGGGGTGTTATAAGTTTGTAGTGTGTGTCTGTGTATCTGTGTGTCTGTCCGTGTCCACGTACAGGCCAAACGGCTGGACCGATTTTCATTTAGTTTTTTCTGTTTGAAAGATAACTTGATCGGGAGGGTTCTTAGCTATGTTTGAAGAAATCGGTCCAGCCGTTTATAAGATATAACATCTTTTATGAAAAAAGTCGGGGGTTTTTAATATTTTTAATTTTTGTTATATACGACATTTATGCGCATATTCATATATAAATAAAGAAGTAAAATATTGAACATACATGTATGTACGTTAAGGCCGTGATACACTGTCATACAAAGTCGTGCGATCTATGAAAAACTACAATGCTGGTATGATGGATTTTATGAAAATTTTCAAAAGACAATAACAATTCATCACACCAGGGTTGTATATTTTCGTAGATCGCTCGACTTTGTATGATAGTGTATCACTGCCTTTATCAAATGCTGTCATTAGAAATTTCGATATGTGTTATTCGAAACCGAATGTCAAAATCCCAAAAGTTAAAAAACTCACATTCGAGTAATAACTGGCTGGCAATCGAATGCGGAAATTAGGAATATATTTTTAAGCGATTTTTGCGAAAATAACATTTTTGAACCGTTTTGAAAAAGGAAATATTAGTAAAAACAACGTAATGCTTGCATTTATTTCATAAATAATGCGACATGACAAACAAATCCATACATTTTGGAGAATATAAAATATCCGTCCAATTTTCCCTACGTTTCTATTTTAGTATCAAAAATACCTACATGTAGGGGGTTTCTGCTACTGCTGGAAACACTGGCAACAGATATGTCATGAATGCACCCATTTTTATTAATTTTTATAATTTTTTTCACCAATGTACAAACAAACGAAAACTTTTTTGTTTTGTTTGTGACTTTTTAGTATGATATCAGCACGAAATAATATGGACACCTAACGTTAAAATTCAAAAAGCCTTATCTTTAATGGCCTATTTCCCACCTGCGAAAGAAAACGTTCGACTTACAATTTATATTGAAAACAACAATAAAATATGAAAATTTGTTTTTGTTTTCAATATAAATTGTAAGTCGAACGTTTTCTTTCGCAGGTGGGAAATAGGCCATTAAACTAAATTGAACATTACCAAAAAATAAATTGTTTTGTAGACAATTTATGTAGTTTATACTATCTAGGCGCACGGCAGTGCGCCAGGCCAAGTTCTGGCCAGTGCACGCAGTGTGTATATTTACACGAAGCCATTCGAGCTGTTTTTACCCCCCTCATAACTTTGTTCCCCGCATTCGTAAAATTATAGAATTTAAACCATAATTAGAATAAATTCATATATCTCACATGCGAAGTTTTAAAGTTTTACAATGAAAGGTTCCAGAGATATAGAGGTGCAAAAAGTGCATATTTTAAGACATACTCACTGACCACTGGTACACTCATCAAATTGATGAAGCACTTCCGCTATCGCTAGAGAGCTAAAAGTTGGTACACGAGTAGATCTAGTTGAGAAATGAACCAAAAAAATCTGAAAACATGGAAATTTTAGCCAGGGGGGCGGGGCTACGCCCATAAAAATTTAAATTTGTGTTAGTAAGCTGAAATTCGATACAGAGCTAGGTCTAGATGAGAAATAAAATAAAAATATCTGAAAACTCGGAAATTTTGTCCAGGAGGGCGGGGCTACGCCCATAAAGGTCAAAATTAAAAATGCTAATCTAAGGCGCTTCATGAAAGCTATTTTATTGAAATTCGGCATATATACTGCGGTAATGTAAGGCTATAAATTTTTCATTAAAAAAATGGGCGTTGACACTCCCATACAATTTAAACCTCATTTTAATGCCCTGCGGTTCAGCATATTAGATACACTATTTATGTGGGTATTATTATCCGTTTGCAACGAAACTTGACACGAATAATAAGCACTGGTCGCAAAAAAATCGTAAGTTTGAAAAAGTGGGCGGAGTTACGCCCATAAAAACTAAAAATTAAAAGTTGTTCCAAGGAGCTGAAATTTGATACACAAATAGGTCTAGGTGAGAAACCAACTAGAAAAATCTTAAAACCAAAAAAAGTTTATCAGAATGGGCGGGCCACGCTAATATTGTTTGGTATTAAAAGCTTAATATACAGCTTTTGACTCAAATTAATTTAGTGAAACCTTGCACACGCGTTGCACATATACAATACTTTAAACTATTCCTTAAAAAGTGTGCGTGATCACTCCTATAAAATGTTAGCCTTGTGTTTAATCTACTTCAGTATAGCATATTTTACTAGAAAATTAGCATGAGTTGTAAGCGCTGCTTACAGCAAAATTGTGAGTTGAAAATAGTGGGAGGGATAGTGCTCATAAAATTTAATTCTCGCTAGAGAGCTGAAATTTTATACATGAGTAAGTGTAGAGCAATCCAATAGGAAAATCTTAAAACCAAGGTTTTTCCGGTATGCGGGGCCACGCCCTTAAAACTCCAATTCGCACTACACAAATAAATCTAGATCAGAGATCACTAAGAGAAAACCTGAAGTTTCAACCAGAGGGCGGTAACAAGAACTTTAAATTCAAAATTAAAATAAATTTTATTGAATGAAGCCTTTCATACACATTGCACTTATCCAAAATAAAAATTTCCTATTTTGAAAAGTAGCCGTGACTTCACCCATAAATCTTAGCTTTTTCTTTCAGATACTTTGGGCTAGCAGTTTTTAATTTAATACTCAGGTATTTCTTATTAACTTTTTAATACCAAACTTTGCATGAACCATGAGCACTAGAAGATATAAAAGTCAGTTAGGCCAGGCCCATAAGAATTTTACGTAATATTATACTGTAGAAAGCTGACATTTTGTGGACAAATAGTCCTAATTGATTTACTCAATCGGAAAATCCAAAAATTAAAGCACCACCTACCCTATTAAAACTTTGCATGCACATTGGGCATATCCTTTTGATATATGTATGTATTTACTTTGGCTAATCAGACTTTAATATATTAATTTATTGAGAAAAAAAGACGGGATCACGTCCACTAAAATTTACGCTGTATTTAACATGTTTCTTTCCAGAGGACTTTTACCAAATTGCGTACACACTAGCGACCCGTTGTAATAACACAATAGTGTATTTTTAAGGTCAACAATCCAATACCCATCACGCTCTAACCTTTTCCTTTATCAAGCTTTAAACACATTCACCACAGCAAGCTACCGGCTACAAAATGTCAAAAATATAATACACTTGTTTATATGATAATGATTATTTTGAAGGCAACAGGCTACAGGTTATTGTCTGTGCTACATTTGTCGTTGTAGTCAAATTAAACTAATTTCTATTTCTGTGGCTACAAACCAAAAACATTGTTGACAGTATAGCAAAATGTGTTAAACAAATTATTGCCAACAAATATTTTTTATTGCAAAATAAAAGAGAAATTTACAAGATTTTAATGTTACATATTTACAACAGTAATTATAATTTTGCAAAGCGAAAAAACGACAATTTGCGAAAAATTGCAAAATATTAAAAAAGCCATAATATTGATTAAGAATCGCTAAAACTGTAAGGAATGCAAAAAATTCGCACAAGTTACGAAAATTTGCAAAAGTTATTAACAGCGGAATAACACAAAGTCTAAAAATTTGTAAATACCTTTAAAACTGTTAAGCGTATTATTCACGGTCAAAATGCATGACCTGCATTATGATAATATTAGTTAAATTTTGTTTGTATGAGTCACACCGACGATGCTTGAAGCAAAATCTAAATTTTTTGATTTTTGCAGATGCATGTATACAATACAAACATATCAAGATAAACTACTCAAAGCAGTGAGGTTTCAAAGAACTGTCAAATTCTATACGTAAAAAGTTTTTGTACGTAGTTTGACAATTGCCTTGCAATTAGCTTGTAACAAGATGCTATCAATTTATCGTGCAATGCATGCACGTGTATACTGAGTTCTTCATCCACACATATACAATTCTTGTGTCATGCATTTTGACCGTGAATACTGCGCTTTAGGAAGCTAAAAGATATGCAAAAAGCCGCTTTTATCGCGAACTTTGCAAAAAATCGCGAGAATTTGCAAAATTCTAAATGAGTCAAAATATTGATTAGAAATCACTAAAACTTTCAGGAATGGAAAAAAATTCTGCAAAAATCTCGAAAATTGCGAAAATTTGAAAAAACATATTAACAGCGGAACGATAACATATTCTAATATTGTTTAAAAATTGGCAAAACTGTTAGGAGTCTGAAAGTATGCAAAAAGTCGCATTTATCGCGAAGTTTGCTAAAAATCGCGAAAACGGCGGAAATTTCCAAAAACTTATTAACAGCGGTATGATAACAAAATCTAATATTTAAGTTTAAAATTTGTAAACGCACTAATAATACCAAATTAATATTTTACTTATTAAGTAAAATATTTTTTTTATTAAAAATACATTGAAATTGATTATTGAGGGGTTTAGCTGGATCCTATGCGCATTTCACTGTTGCTAATGCAGATCATCAGGGAACCTTTACCCAAAGCTTCTTAGAACAACTAGAGTTATTATATTATAAACTATCATTTAAACAAATGAGAAGCTCAATAACAAATAACAAAGTTGAAACAAGAACTCAATAGTCAACATGTTTTTTATTTTCTTACTTTACTATTGCTACATTGGCTGACTTTTTTCAGCTTCAAATTGTAGTCGTAAGAGTATGTAAAAGAAAATAAATGTAAATAACAACAACAGCTATTTAAGAATAGAGTGTTGCCACACAAGTATTTTTTTTTTGACCGGGTGCAGTCAAGTTAATAATTAGTGTTTTTTATGGGAATTGTTACAATTTAAGTTTAAAATTTTTAAACGCACTAATAATCCCAAATTAATATTTTACTTATTAAGTAAAATATTTTTTTTATTAAAAATACATTGAAATTGATTATTGAGGGGTTTAGCTGGATCCTATGCGCATTTCACTGTTGCTAATGCAGATCACCAGGGAACCTTTACCCAAAGCTTCTTAGAACAACTAGAGTTATTATATTATAAACTTTCATTTAAACAAATGAGAAGCTCAATAACAAATAACAAAGTTGAAACAATAACTCAATAGTCAACATGTTTTTTTATTTTCTTACTTTACTATTGCTACATTGGCTGACTTTTTTTCAGCTTCAAATTGTAGTCGTAAGAGTATGTAAAAGAAAATAAATGTAAATAACAACAACAGCTATTTAAGAATAGAGTGTTGCCACACAAGTATTTTTTTGACCGGGTGCAGTCAAGTTAATAATTAGTGTTTTTTATGGGAATTGTTACAATTTAAGTTTAAAATTTTTAAACGCACTAATAATCCCAAATTAATATTTTACTTATTAAGTAAAATATTTTTTTATTAAAAATACATTGAAATTGATTATTGAGGGGTTTAGCTGGATCCTATGCGCATTTCACTGTTGCTAATGCAGATCATCAGGGAACCTTTACCCAAAGCTTCTTAGAACAACTAGAGTTATTATATTATAAACTTTCATTTAAACAAATGAGAAGCTCAATAACAAATAACAAAGTTGAAACAAGAACTCAATAATCAACATGTTTTTTATTTTCTTACTTTACTATTGCTACATTGGCTGACTTTTTTCAGCTTCAAATTGTAGTCGTAAGAGTATGTAAAAGAAAATAAATGTAAATAACAACAACAGCTATTTAAGAATAGAGTGTTGCCACACAAGTATTTTTTTTTTGACCGGGTGCAGTCAAGTTAATAATTAGTGTTTTTTATGGGACTTGTTACAATTTAAGTTTAAAATTTTTAAACGCACTAATAATATCAAATTAATATTTTACTTATTAAGTAAAATATTTTTTTATTAAAAATACATTGAAATTGATTATTGAGGGGTTTAGCTGGATCCTATGCGCATATCACTGTTGCTAATGCAGATCATCAGGGAACCTTTACCCAAAGCTTCTTAGAACAACTAGAGTTATTATATTATAAACTTTCATTTAAACAAATGAGAAGCTCAATAACAAATAACAAAGTTGAAACAAGAACTCAATAATCAACATGTTTTTTATTTTCTTACTTTACTATTGCTACATTGGCTGACTTTTTTTCAGCTTCAAATTGTAGTCGTAAGAGTATGTAAAAGAAAATAAATGTAAATAACAACAACAGCTATTTAAGAATAGAGTGTTGCCACACAAGTATTTTTTTTTTGACCGGGTGCAGTCAAGTTAATAATTAGTGTTTTTTATGGGAATTGTTACAATTTAAGTTTAAAATTTTTAAACGCACTAATAATCCCAAATTAATATTTTACTTATTAAGTAAAATATTTTTTATTAAAAATACATTGAAATTGATTATTGAAGGGTTTAGCTGGATCCTATGCGCATTTCACTGTTGCTAATGCAGATCATCAGGGAACCTTTACCTAAAGCTTCTTAGAACAACTAGAGTTATTATATTATAAACTTTCATTTAAACAAATGAGAAGCTCAATAACAAATAACAAAGTTGAAACAAGAACTCAATAATCAACATGGTTTTTATTTTCTTACTTTACTATTGCTACATTGGCTGACTTTTTTTCAGCTTCAAATTGTAGTCGTAAGAGTATGTAAAAGAAAATAAATGTAAATAACAACAACAGCTATTTAAGAATAGAGTGTTGCCACACAAGTATTATTTTTTTGACTGGGTGCAGTCAAGTTAATAATTAGTGTTTTTTATGGGAATTGTTACAATTTAAGTTTAAAGTTTTTAAACGCACTAATAATCCCAAATTAATATTTTACTTATTAAGTAAAATATTTTTTTATTAAAAATACATTGAAATTGATTATTGAGGGGCTTAGCTGGATCCTATGCGCATTTCACTGTTGCTAATACAGATCATCAGGGAACCTTTACCCAAAGCTTCTTAGAACAACTAGAGTTATTATATTATAGACTTTCATTTAAACAAATGAGAAGCTCAATAACAAATAACAAAGTTGAAACAAGAACTCAATAATCAACATGTTTTTTATTTTCTTACTTTACTATTGCTACATTGGCTGACTTTTTTCAGCTTCAAATTGTAGTCGTTAGAGTATGTAAAAGAAAATAAATGTAAATAACAACAACAGCTATTTAAGAATAGAGTGTTGCCACACAAGTATTTTTTTTGACTGGGTGCAGTCAAGTTAATAATTAGTGTTTTTTATGGGAATTGTTACAATTTAAGTTTAAAGTTTTTAAACGCACTAATAATCCCAAATTAATATTTTACTTATTAAGTAAAATATTTTTTTTATTAAAAATACATTGAAATTGATTATTGAGGGGCTTAGCTGGATCCTATGCGCATTTCACTGTTGCTAATACAGATCATCAGGGAACCTTTACCCAAAGCTTCTTAGAACAACTAGATTTATTATATTATAAACTCTCATGTAAACAAATGAGAAGCTCAATAATAAATAACAAAGTTGAAACAAGAACTCAATAATCAACATGTTTTTTATTTTCTTACTTTACTATTGCTACATGGGCTGACTTTTTTTCAGCTTCAAATTGTAGTCGTAAGAGTATGTAAAAGAAAATAAATGTAAATAACAACAACAGCTATTTAAGAATAGAGTGTTGCCACACAAGAATTTTTTTGACCGGGTGCAGTCAAGTTAATAATTAGTGTTTTTTATGGGAATTGTTATAATTTAAGTTTAAAATTTTTAAACGCACTAATAATCCCAAATTAATATTTTACTTATTAAGTAAAATATTTTTTTATTAAAAATACATTGAAATTGATTATTGAGGGGTTTAGCTGGATCCTATGCACATATCACTGTTGCTAATGCAGATCATCAGGGAACCTTTACCCAAAGCTTCTTAGAACAACTAGAGTTATTATATTATAAACTTTCATTTAAACAAATGAGAAGCTCAATAACAAATAACAAAGTTGAAACAAGAACTCAATAGTCAACATGTTTTTTATTTTCTTACTTTACTATTGCTACATTGGCTGACTTTTTTTCAGCTTCAAATTGTAGTCGTAAGAGTATGTAAAAGAAAATAAATGTAAATAACAACAACAGCTATTTAAGAATAGAGTGTTGCCACACAAGTATTTTTTTGACCGGGTGCAGTCAAGTTAATAATTAGTGTTTTTTATGGGAATTGTTACAATTTAAGTTTAAAATATTTAAACGCACTAATAATCCCAAATTAATATTTTACTTATTAAGTAAAATATTTTTTTTATTAAAAATACATTGAAATTGATTATTGAGGGGTTTAGCTGGATCCTATGCGCATTTCACTGTTGCTAATGCAGATCACCAGGGAACCTTTACCCAAAGCTTCTTAGAACAACTAGAGTTATTATATTATAAACTTTCATTTAAACAAATGAGAAGCTCAATAACAAATAACAAAGTTGAAACAATAACTGAATAGTCAACATGTTTTTTTATTTTCTTACTTTACTATTGCTACATTGGCTGACTTTTTTTCAGCTTCAAATTGTAGTCGTAAGAGTATGTAAAAGAAAATAAATGTAAATAACAACAACAGCTATTTAAGAATAGAGTGTTGCCACACAAGTATTTTTTTGACCGGGTGCAGTCAAGTTAATAATTAGTGTTTTTTATGGGAATTGTTACAATTTAAGTTTAAAGTTTTTAAACGCACTAATAATCCCAAATTAATATTTTACTTATTAAGTAAAATATTTTTTTATTAAAAATACATTGAAATTGATTATTGAGGGGCTTAGCTGGATCCTATGCGCATTTCACTGTTGCTAATACAGATCATCAGGGAACCTTTACCCAAAGCTTCTTAGAACAACTAGATTTATTATATTATAAACTCTCATGTAAACAAATGAGAAGCTCAATAATAAATAACAAAGTTGAAACAAGAACTCAATAATCAACATGTTTTTTATTTTCTTACTTTACTATTGCTACATGGGCTGACTTTTTTTCAGCTTCAAATTGTAGTCGTAAGAGTATGTAAAAGAAAATAAATGTAAATAACAACAACAGCTATTTAAGAATAGAGTGTTGCCACACAAGAATTTTTTTGACCGGGTGCAGTCAAGTTAATAATTAGTGTTTTTTATGGGAATTGTTATAATTTAAGTTTAAAATTTTTAAACGCACTAATAATCCCAAATTAATATTTTACTTATTAAGTAAAATATTTTTTTATTAAAAATACATTGAAATTGATTATTGAGGGGTTTAGCTGGATCCTATGCACATATCACTGTTGCTAATGCAGATCATCAGGGAACCTTTACCCAAAGCTTCTTAGAACAACTAGAGTTATTATATTATAAACTTTCATTTAAACAAATGAGAAGCTCAATAACAAATAACAAAGTTGAAACAAGAACTCAATAGTCAACATGTTTTTTATTTTCTTACTTTACTATTGCTACATTGGCTGACTTTTTTTCAGCTTCAAATTGTAGTCGTAAGAGTATGTAAAAGAAAATAAATGTAAATAACAACAACAGCTATTTAAGAATAGAGTGTTGCCACACAAGTATTTTTTTGACCGGGTGCAGTCAAGTTAATAATTAGTGTTTTTTATAAGAATTGTTACAATTTAAGTTTAAAATATTTAAACGCACTAATAATCCCAAATTAATATTTTACTTATTAAGTAAAATATTTTTTTTATTAAAAATACATTGAAATTGATTATTGAGGGGTTTAGCTGGATCCTATGCGCATTTCACTGTTGCTAATGCAGATCACCAGGGAACCTTTACCCAAAGCTTCTTAGAACAACTAGAGTTATTATATTATAAACTTTCATTTAAACAAATGAGAAGCTCAATAACAAATAACAAAGTTGAAACAATAACTCAATAGTCAACATGTTTTTTTATTTTCTTACTTTACTATTGCTACATTGGCTGACTTTTTTTCAGCTTCAAATTGTAGTCGTAAGAGTATGTAAAAGAAAATAAATGTAAATAACAACAACAGCTATTTAAGAATAGAGTGTTGCCACACAAGTATTTTTTTGACCGGGTGCAGTCAAGTTAATAATTAGTGTTTTTTATGGGAATTGTTACAATTTAAGTTTAAAATTTTTAAACGCACTAATAATCCCAAATTAATATTTTACTTATTAAGTAAAATATTTTTTTATTAAAAATACATTGAAATTGATTATTGAGGGGTTTAGCTGGATCCTATGCGCATTTCACTGTTGCTAATGCAGATCATCAGGGAACCTTTACCCAAAGCTTCTTAGAACAACTAGAGTTATTATATTATAAACTTTCATTTAAACAAATGAGAAGCTCAATAACAAATAACAAAGTTGAAACAAGAACTCAATAATCAACATGTTTTTTATTTTCTTACTTTACTATTGCTACATTGGCTGACTTTTTTCAGCTTCAAATTGTAGTCGTAAGAGTATGTAAAAGAAAATAAATGTAAATAACAACAACAGCTATTTAAGAATAGAGTGTTGCCACACAAGTATTTTTTTTTTGACCGGGTGCAGTCAAGTTAATAATTAGTGTTTTTTATGGGAATTGTTACAATTTAAGTTTAAAATTTTTAAACGCACTAATAATATCAAATTAATATTTTACTTATTAAGTAAAATATTTTTTTATTAAAAATACATTGAAATTGATTATTGAGGGGTTTAGCTGGATCCTATGCGCATATCACTGTTGCTAATGCAGATCATCAGGGAACCTTTACCCAAAGCTTCTTAGAACAACTAGAGTTATTATATTATAAACTTTCATTTAAACAAATGAGAAGCTCAATAACAAATAACAAAGTTGAAACAAGAACTCAATAATCAACATGTTTTTTATTTTCTTACTTTACTATTGCTACATTGGCTGACTTTTTTTCAGCTTCAAATTGTAGTCGTAAGAGTATGTAAAAGAAAATAAATGTAAATAACAACAACAGCTATTTAAGAATAGAGTGTTGCCACACAAGTATTTTTTTTTTGACCGGGTGCAGTCAAGTTAATAATTAGTGTTTTTTATGGGAATTGTTACAATTTAAGTTTAAAATTTTTAAACGCACTAATAATCCCAAATTAATATTTTACTTATTAAGTAAAATATTTTTTTATTAAAAATACATTGAAATTGATTATTGAAGGGTTTAGCTGGATCCTATGCGCATTTCACTGTTGCTAATGCAGATCATCAGGGAACCTTTACCTAAAGCTTCTTAGAACAACTAGAGTTATTATATTATAAACTTTCATGTAAACAAATGAGAAGCTCAATAACAAATAACAAAGTTGAAACAAGAACTCAATAATCAACATGTTTTTTATTTTCTTACTTTACTATTGCTACATTGGCTGACTTTTTTCAGCTTCAAATTGTAGTCGTTAGAGTATGTAAAAGAAAATAAATGTAAATAACAACAACAGCTATTTAAGAATAGAGTGTTGCCACACAAGTATTATTTTTTTGACTGGGTGCAGTCAAGTTAATAATTAGTGTTTTTTATGGGAATTGTTACAATTTAAGTTTAAAGTTTTTAAACGCACTAATAATCCCAAATTAATATTTTACTTATTAAGTAAAATATTTTTTTATTAAAAATACATTGAAATTGATTATTGAGGGGCTTAGCTGGATCCTATGCGAATTTCACTGTTGCTAATACAGATCATCAGGGAACCTTTACCCAAAGCTTCTTAGAACAACTAGAGTTATTATATTATAGACTTTCATTTAAACAAATGAGAAGCTCAATAACAAATAACAAAGTTGAAACAAGAACTCAATAATCAACATGTTTTTTATTTTCTTACTTTACTATTGCTACATTGGCTGACTTTTTTCAGCTTCAAATTGTAGTCGTTAGAGTATGTAAAAGAAAATAAATGTAAATAACAACAACAGCTATTTAAGAATAGAGTGTTGCCACACAAGTATTTTTTTTTGACTGGGTGCAGTCAAGTTAATAATTAGTGTTTTTTATGGGAATTGTTACAATTTAAGTTTAAAGTTTTTAAACGCACTAATAATCCCAAATTAATATTTTACTTATTAAGCAAAATATTTTTTTATTAAAAATACATTGAAATTGATTATTGAGGGGCTTAGCTGGATCCTATGCGCATTTCACTGTTGCTAATACAGATCATCAGGGAACCTTTACCCAAAGCTTCTTAGAACAACTAGATTTATTATATTATAAACTTTCATTTAAACAAATGAGAAGCTCAATAATAAATAACAAAGTTGAAACAAGAACTCAATAATCAACATGTTTTTTATTTTCTTACTTTACTATTGCTACATGGGCTGACTTTTTTTCAGCTTCAAATTGTAGTCGTAAGAGTATGTAAAAGAAAATAAATGTAAATAACAACAACAGCTATTTAAGAATAGAGTGTTGCCACACAAGAATTTTTTTGACCGGGTGCAGTCAAGTTAATAATTAGTGTTTTTTATGGGAATTGTTATAATTTAAGTTTAAAATTTTTAAACGCACTAATAATCCCAAATTAATATTTTACTTATTAAGTAAAATATTTTTTTATTAAAAATACATTGAAATTGATTATTGAGGGGTTTAGCTGGATCCTATGCACATATCACTGTTGCTAATGCAGATCATCAGGGAACCTTTACCCAAAGCTTCTTAGAACAACTAGAGTTATTATATTATAAACTTTCATTTAAACAAATGAGAAGCTCAATAACAAATAACAAAGTTGAAACAAGAACTCAATAGTCAACATGTTTTTTATTTTCTTACTTTACTATTGCTACATTGGCTGACTTTTTTTCAGCTTCAAATTGTAGTCGTAAGAGTATGTAAAAGAAAATAAATGTAAATAACAACAACAGCTATTTAAGAATAGAGTGTTGCCACACAAGTATTTTTTTGACCGGGTGCAGTCAAGTTAATAATTAGTGTTTTTTATGGGAATTGTTACAATTTAAGTTTAAAATATTTAAACGCACTAATAATCCCAAATTAATATTTTACTTATTAAGTAAAATATTTTTTTATTAAAAATACATTGAAATTGATTATTGAAGGGTTTAGCTGGATCCTATGCGCATTTCACTGTTGCTAATGCAGATCATCAGGGAACCTTTACCTAAAGCTTCTTAGAACAACTAGAGTTATTATATTATAAACTTTCATTTAAACAAATGAGAAGCTCAATAACAAATAACAAAGTTGAAACAAGAACTCAATAATCAACATGGTTTTTATTTTCTTACTTTACTATTGCTACATTGGCTGACTTTTTTTCAGCTTCAAATTGTAGTCGTAAGAGTATGTAAAAGAAAATAAATGTAAATAACAACAACAGCTATTTAAGAATAGAGTGTTGCCACACAAGTATTATTTTTTTTCTGACCGGGTGCAGTCAAGTTAATAATTAGGTATTTTTATGGGAATTGTTACAACTTAAGTTTAAAATTTTTAAACGCACTAATTATATCAAATTAATATTTTACTTATTAAGTAAAATATTTTTTTATTAAAAATACATTGAAATTGATTATTGAGGGGTTTAGCTGGATCCTATGCGCATTTCACTGTTGCTAATGCAGATCATCAGGGAACCTTTACCCAAAGCTTCTTAGAACAACTAGAGTTATTATATTATAAACTTTCATTTAAACAAATGAGAAGCTCAATAACAAATAACAAAGTTGAAACAAGAACTCAATAATCATGTTTTTTATTTTCTTACTTTACTATTGCTACATTGGCTGACTTTTTTTCAGCTTCAAATTGTAGTCGTAAGAGTATGTAAAAGAAAATAAATGTAAATAACAACAACAGCTATTTAAGAATAGAGTGTTGCCACACAAGTATTTTTTTTTGACCGGGTGCAGTCAAGTTAATAATTAGTGTTTTTTATGGGAATTGTTACAATTTAAGTTTAAAATTTTTAAACGCACTAATAATATCAAATTAATATTTTACTTATTAAGTAAAATATTTTTTTATTAAAAATACATTGAAATTGATTATTGAGGGGTTTAGCTGGATCCTATGCGCATTTCACTGTTGCTAATGCAGATCATCAGGGAACCTTTACCCAAAGCTTCTTAGAACAACTAGAGTTATTATATTATAAACTTTCATTTAAACAAATGAGAAGCTCAATAACAAATAACAAAGTTGAAACAAGAACTCAATAATCAACATGTTTTTTATTTTCTTACTTTACTATTGCTACATTGGCTGACTTTTTTTCAGCTTCAAATTGTAGTCGTAGGAGTATGTAAAAGAAAATAAATGTAAATAACAACAACAGCTATTTAAGAATAGAGTGTTGCCACACAAGTATTTTTTTTTTGACCGGGTGCAGTCAAGTTAATAATTAGTGTTTTTTATGGGAATTGTTACAATTTAAGTTTAAAATCTTTAAACGCACTAATAATCCCAAATTAATATTTTACTTATTAAGTAAAATATTTTTTTATTAAAAATACATTGAAATTGATTATTGAGGGGTTTAGCTGGATCCTATGCGCATTTCACTGTTGCTAATGCAGATCATCAGGGAACCTTTACCCAAAGCTTCTTAGAACAACTAGAGTTATTATATTATAAACTTTCATTTAAACAAATGAGAAGCTCAATAACAAATAACAAAGTTGAAACAAGAACTCAATAATCAACATGTTTTTTATTTTCTTACTTTACTATTGCTACATTGGCTGACTTTTTTTCAGCTTCAAATTGTAGTCGTAAGAGTATGTAAAAGAAAATAAATGTAAATAACAACACAGCTATTTAAGAATAGAGTGTTGCCACACAAGTATTTTTTTTTTGACCGGGTGCAGTCAAGTTAATAATTAGTGTTTTTTATGTGAATTGTTACAATTTAAGTTTAAAATTTTTAAACGCACTAATAATCCCAAATTAATATTTTACTTATTAAGTAAAATATTTTTTTATTAAAAATACATTGAAATTGATTATTGAGGGGTTTAGCTGGATCCTATGCGCATTTCACTGTTGCTAATGCAGATCATCAGGGAACCTTTACCCAAAGCTTCTTAGAACAACTAGAGTTATTATATTATAAACTTTCATTTAAACAAATGAGAAGCTCAATAACAAATAACAAAGTTGAAACAAGAACTCAATAATCAACATGGTTTTTATTTTCTTACTTTACTATTGCTACATTGGCTGACTTTTTTCAGCTTCAAATTGTAGTCGTAAGAGTATGTAAAAGAAAATAAATGTAAATAACAACACCAGCTATTTAAGAATAGAGTGTTGCCACACAAGTATTTTTTTTTGACCGGGTGCAGTCAAGTTAATAATTAGTGTTTTTTATGGGAATTGTTACAATTTAAGTTTAAAATTTTTAAACGCACTAATAATATCAAATTAATATTTTACTTATTAAGTAAAATATTTTTTTATTAAAAATACATTGAAATTGATTATTGAGGGGTTTAGCTGGATCCTATGCGCATTTCACTGTTGCTAATGCAGATCATCAGGGAACCTTTACCCAAAGCTTCTTAGAACAACTAGAGTTATTATATTATAAACTTTCATTTAAACAAATGAGAAGCTCAATAACAAATAACAAAGTTGAAACAAGAACTCAATAATCAACATGTTTTTTATTTTCTTACTTTACTATTGCTACATTGGCTGACTTTTTTTCAGCTTCAAATTGTAGTCGTAGGAGTATGTAAAAGAAAATAAATGTAAATAACAACAACAGCTATTTAAGAATAGAGTGTTGCCACACAAGTATTTTTTTTTTGACCGGGTGCAGTCAAGTTAATAATTAGTGTTTTTTATGGGAATTGTTACAATTTAAGTTTAAAATCTTTAAACGCACTAATAATCCCAAATTAATATTTTACTTATTAAGTAAAATATTTTTTTATTAAAAATACATTGAAATTGATTATTGAGGGGTTTAGCTGGATCCTATGCGCATTTCACTGTTGCTAATGCAGATCATCAGGTAACCTTTACCCAAAGCTTCTTAGAACAACTAGAGTTATTATATTATAAACTTTCATTTAAACAAATGAGAAGCTCAATAACAAATAACAAAGTTGAAACAAGAACTCAATAATCAACATGTTTTTTATTTTCTTACTTTACTATTGCTACATTGGCTGACTTTTTTTCAGCTTCAAATTGTAGTCGTAAGAGTATGTAAAAGAAAATAAATGTAAATAACAACAACAGCTATTTAAGAATAGAGTGTTGCCACACAAGTATTTTTTTGACCGGGTGCAGTCAAGTTAATAATTAGTGTTTTTTATGGGAATTGTTACAATTTAAGTTTAAAATATTTAAACGCACTAATAATCCCAAATTAATATTTTACTTATTAAGTAAAATATTTTTTTATTAAAAATACATTGAAATTGATTATTGAAGGGTTTAGCTGGATCCTATGCGCATTTCACTGTTGCTAATGCAGATCATCAGGGAACCTTTACCTAAAGCTTCTTAGAACACCTAGAGTTATTATATTATAAACTTTCATTTAAACAAATGAGAAGCTCAATAACAAATAACAAAGTTGAAACAAGAACTCAATAATCAACATGGTTTTTATTTTCTTACTTTACTATTGCTACATTGGCTGACTTTTTTTCAGCTTCAAATTGTAGTCGTAAGAGTATGTAAAAGAAAATAAATGTAAATAACAACAACAGCTATTTAAGAATAGAGTGTTGCCACACAAGTATTATTTTTTTTCTGACCGGGTGCAGTCAAGTTAATAATTAGGTATTTTTATGGGAATTGTTACAACTTAAGTTTAAAATTTTTAAACGCACTAATTATATCAAATTAATATTTTACTTATTAAGTAAAATATTTTTTTATTAAAAATACATTGAAATTGATTATTGAGGGGTTTAGCTGGATCCTATGCGCATTTCACTGTTGCTAATGCAGATCATCAGGGAACCTTTACCCAAAGCTTCTTAGAACAACTAGAGTTATTATATTATAAACTTTCATTTAAACAAATGAGAAGCTCAATAACAAATAACAAAGTTGAAACAAGAACTCAATAATCAACATGTTTTTTATTTTCTTACTTTACTATTGCTACATTGGCTGACTTTTTTTCAGCTTCAAATTGTAGTCGTAAGAGTATGTAAAAGAAAATAAATGTAAATAACAACAACAGCTATTTAAGAATAGAGTGTTGCCACACAAGTATTTTTTTTTTGACCGGGTGCAGTCAAGTTAATAATTAGTGTTTTTTATAGGAATTGTTACAATTTAAATTTAAAATTTTTAAACGCACTTATAATCCCAAATTAATATTTTACTTATTAAGTAAAATATTTTTTTATTAAAAATACATTGAAATTGATTATTGAGGGGTTTAGCTGGATCCTATGCGCATTTCACTGTTGCTAATGCAGATCATCAGGGAACCTTTACCCAAAGCTTCTTAGAACAACTAGAGTTATTATATTATAAACTTTCATTTAAACAAATGAGAAGCTCAATAACAAATAACAAAGTTGAAACAAGAACTCAATAATCAACATGGTTTTTATTTTCTTACTTTACTATTGCTACATTGGCTGACTTTTTTCAGCTTCAAATTGTAGTCGTAAGAGTATGTAAAAGAAAATAAATGTAAATAACAACACCAGCTATTTAAGAATAGAATGTTGCCACACAAGTATTTTTTTTTGACCGGGTGCAGTCAAGTTAATAATTAGTGTTTTTTATGGGAATTGTTACAATTTAAGTTTAAAATTTTTAAACGCACTAATAATATCAAATTAATATTTTACTTATTAAGTAAAATATTTTTTTATTAAAAATACATTGAAATTGATTATTGAGGGGTTTAGCTGGATCCTATGCGCATTTCACTGTTGCTAATGCAGATCATCAGGGAACCTTTACCCAAAGCTTCTTAGAACAACTAGAGTTATTATATTATAAACTTTCATTTAAACAAATGAGAAGCTCAATAACAAATAACAAAGTTGAAACAAGAACTCAATAATCAACATGTTTTTTATTTTCTTACTTTACTATTGCTACATTGGCTGACTTTTTTTCAGCTTCAAATTGTAGTCGTAGGAGTATGTAAAAGAAAATAAATGTAAATAACAACAACAGCTATTTAAGAATAGAGTGTTGCCACATAAGTATTTTTTTTTTGACCGGGTGCAGTCAAGTTAATAATTAGTGTTTTTTATGGGAATTGTTACAATTTAAGTTTAAAATCTTTAAACGCACTAATAATCCCAAATTAATATTTTACTTATTAAGTAAAATATTTTTTTATTAAAAATACATTGAAATTGATTATTGAGGGGTTTAGCTGGATCCTATGCGCATTTCACTGTTGCTAATGCAGATCATCAGGGAACCTTTACCCAAAGCTTCTTAGAACAACTAGAGTTATTATATTATAAACTTTCATTTAAACAAATGAGAAGCTCAATAACAAATAACAAAGTTGAAACAAGAACTCAATAATCAACATGTTTTTTATTTTCTTACTTTACTATTGCTACATTGGCTGACTTTTTTTCAGCTTCAAATTGTAGTCGTAAGAGTATGTAAAAGAAAATAAATGTAAATAACAACAACAGCTATTTAAGAATAGAGTGTTGCCACACAAGTATTTTTTTTTTTGACCGGGTGCAGTCAAGTTAATAATTAGTGTTTTTTATGGGAATTGTTACAATTTAAGTTTAAAATTTTTAAACGCACTAATAATCCCAAATTAATATTTTACTTATTAAGTAAAATATTTTTTTATTAAAAATACATTGAAATTGATTATTGAGGGGTTTAGCTGGATCCTATGCGCATTTCACTGTTGCTAATGCAGATCATCAGGGAACCTTTACCCAAAGCTTCTTAGAACAACTAGAGTTATTATATTATAAACTTTCATTTAAACAAATGAGAAGCTCAATAACAAATAACAAAGTTGAAACAAGAACTCAATAATCAACATGTTTTTTATTTTCTTACTTTACTATTGCTACATTGGCTGACTTTTTTTCAGCTTCAAATTGTAGTCGTAAGAGTATGTAAAAGAAAATAAATGTAAATAACAACAACAGCTATTTAAGAATAGAGTGTTGCCACACAAGTATTTTTTTTTTTGACCGGGTGCAATCAAGTTAATAATTAGTGTTTTTTATAGGAATTGTTACAATTTAAGTTTAAAATTTTTAAACGCACTTATAATCCCAAATTAATATTTTACTTATTAAGTAAAATATTTTTTTATTAAAAATACATTGAAATTGATTATTGAGGGGTTTAGCTGGATCCTATGCGCATTTCACTGTTGCTAATGCAGATCATCAGGGAACCTTTACCCAAAGCTTCTTAGAACAACTAGAGTTATTATATTATAAACTTTCATTTAAACAAATGAGAAGCTCAATAACAAATAACAAAGTTGAAACAAGAACTCAATAATCAACATGGTTTTTATTTTCTTACTTTACTATTGCTACATTGGCTGACTTTTTTCAGCTTCAAATTGTAGTCGTAAGAGTATGTAAAAGAAAATAAATGTAAATAACAACACCAGCTATTTAAGAATAGAGTGTTGCCACACAAGTATTTTTTTTTGACCGGGTGCAGTCAAGTTAATAATTAGTGTTTTTTATGGGAATTGTTACAATTTAAGTTTAAAATTTTTAAACGCACTAATAATATCAACTTAATATTTTACTTATTAAGTAAAATATTTTTTTATTAAAAATACATTGAAATTGATTATTGAGGGGTTTAGCTGGATCCTATGCGCATTTCACTGTTGCTAATGCAGATCATCAGGGAACCTTTACCCAAAGCTTCTTAGAACAACTAGAGTTATTATATTATAAACTTTCATTTAAACAAATGAGAAGCTCAATAACAAATAACAAAGTTGAAACAAGAACTCAATAATCAACATGTTTTTTATTTTCTTACTTTACTATTGCTACATTGGCTGACTTTTTTTCAGCTTCAAATTGTAGTCGTAGGAGTATGTAAAAGAAAATAAATGTAAATAACAACAACAGCTATTTAAGAATAGAGTGTTGCCACACAAGTATTTTTTTTTTGACCGGGTGCAGTCAAGTTAATAATTAGTGTTTTTTATGGGAATTGTTACAATTTAAGTTTAAAATCTTTAAACGCACTAATAATCCCAAATTAATATTTTACTTATTAAGTAAAATATTTTTTTATTAAAAATACATTGAAATTGATTATTGAGGGGTTTAGCTGGATCCTATGCGCATTTCACTGTTGCTAATGCAGATCATCAGGGAACCTTTACCCAAAGCTTCTTAGAACAACTAGAGTTATTATATTATAAACTTTCATTTAAACAAATGAGAAGCTCAATAACAAATAACAAAGTTGAAACAAGAACTCAATAATCAACATGTTTTTTATTTTCTTACTTTACTATTGCTACATTGGCTGACTTTTTTTCAGCTTCAAATTGTAGTCGTAAGAGTATGTAAAAGAAAATAAATGTAAATAACAACAACAGCTATTTAAGAATAGAGTGTTGCCACACAAGTATTTTTTTTTGACCGGGTGCAGTCAAGTTAATAATTAGTGTTTTTTATGGGAATTGTTACAATTTAAGTTTAAAATTTTTAAACGCACTAATAATCCCAAATTAATATTTTACTAGTAGTAGGGAACTGGCGGTTCTGGATCAATTAAAATTGTTAAATTGTTGCTGAAATTGTTAAATTGTGGGCTGAAATTGTTAAATTGTGGCTGAAATTGTTAAATTGTTGCTGAAATTTTAAAATTCTTGGAAATTTGTGTTTTCGGCGGCGCTTTGATGTTTTTTGTTTACATTAGGAGTTTTTTTGTTTACATTAGGAGTTTTTTGTTTACATTAACTTTGTGTGAACGGGTGATTTTTTTGGGTTACATTAATTGTGATAACGGGTGATTTTTTTTTTTGAGGTTTCATATGAGTGTATATGCCGACGGCAATACATCATTATTATTTTTTTTCAAATGCCGACGGCAAAACATGTTTATTAATTTTTCCTAATGACGACGGGAAAACGTGAAAGTTATTTTTTCTAATGCTAATGTAGGTGTTGCTAGACTGTGGGAATTTTAGGCTGACCGTGATTTGAGTGGGTGGCGTTGTTGGCGTAATATGTAACCATAGGAATTTGTGGATGTGTCTGTCTGTCTGTGAAAATTTAGGTGATGGTTTGATTGGCAGGGGGCGGGGTGTAGTTGAGGTAGATCGATTGCGTGTGTGTGTGTGTGTGTGTGTGTGTGTATGTTTGTAGGAATTTCAATGTGTGTATTTCTGTAGGAGCTTAAGGCTGACTGTGATTTATGAGGAGTGAGGTGTTTTAGTAATAAGCAACCGCGGGAATCTGTGTGTTTGTATGTCTGTAGGAGTTTAAGGCTGACCATGATTTGGGTGGGCAGGGTTGTTGACGTAATATGTATCCATGGGGATTTGTGGATGTGTCTGTCTATAGTATTTAGTTTAAGGCTGATCGTGATTTGAGGTGGGTGAGGATGTTGTTGAGGTAAATTGGTTATGTGTATGTACGTATGTATGTATTTTTGTAAGAATTTAAGATGATTGTGATTTATTAGGGCCGAGGTGTTCTTGTAATATGTAGCCGTGAGAATCTATGTGTATAGACGTCTGTAGAAGTTTAAGACTATCTGTAATTTCAGGTAGGTGAGAGTGTTATGTTGTTGAGATTAATCTTGTATATTGTATATGTACCTATGTATGATCATGAGAATTTGTGTATGTATATCTGAGGGAGAATTTAAGGCTCGTCATGATTTGCAAAAGGTGGGGTGTTGTTGAAATTTTCTTGGATATTTCTTATATGAATTCTGCTATGTGTGTGTATTTTAGCTGGTATTTATATGTAGGTAGAAATAAATTGTTTTCAATATCGACATATGGTACTATAAAATACTATCATATATCTGGATGCTTAAATTTGTCTCGCGTTAAAGTCTGTCTGTGTGAAATTTGTTTATATTACAGATTTTTTTTATTTAACTACATCCGTCTTCTTTGACTGAAAGAGTTTTCTGCACACAGAGAAAAACCAACTTGAAATCAGTAAAAACCATGCTGAATTAATAAGAACTATTAACAAAGGTTTAGTCATATTGAAATTTCTTATTTCAATATGGACAAAATATTAATTTACAGTATTCATTTATTAAACTCATTAGTTTGTAGATATCTCAATATACATTTTCTATTATATTAAAAATTATTGAATTAATGTGATGAATTCTTATTTTTAAGCTGCAAATTTTCCCTGAGTGTATGGATTGTTTATATTTGCATTTTGCTTTAACTAAACGACGCTTCATATATTTTCATGATGTAGATCTAATAAATACTTAAGCATTGATAAGAAATTTGATATGTATACATACATATCTACAAATTGATTTTATGTATGTATGTATGTATGTATGTACATATATATGTACATACAAATAAGTGTTCAACTCAATCTTTGAATCCATTTTTTATTTTATTTTTTGTCATGTGATGTCTGTTGTTGGTGAAATTAAAAACATTTTAATTTTTATCTGCGTTTACTTAAAAGTTTGTGAGGATTTTCTGTTTTAAGTAAAACTGAATTCCTGAAGATATGTACATACATACTCTATAGTAATAGTAACTATAATAGAAATATTTCTTATACTTAATTTACAGTTTTTTAAAGTTGATGCAATGTTAGTTAGTCAACGTTTGACATTTTTAGGGTATAAAATTTTTGCTAGCTATAGCCTTCTACATTTATTTTGGAAAGCTTGCTTTGCTTTTTAAAAATGTATAAACATTTTTAAATGAAACTGATCCGGCACTCCAGCTTAGGTACTGATAGTTTTTTTGTTGTTAGTTAACTTACTTATTTTTTATTGATAAACATTGGAAATCAAAAGGGAGTTTTATATTGTAATTATTATTTTCATAATTGTTGAAAACAATCGTTGCTTTTTGTTTGTTTTTTGCGATGAAATCATTTGAATTACTTTTGCAACTTTACGCGTTTATAAAAATTATGTTATTTTCTATATTTCTTAATTTATAAGACGTTTAGACTTTGTCCTTTAGGGGCTATATATTCTATTATTCGATTATGAATAAGAATGCAGTAAGCTGATGTATTTGCTTACTGCTTCAAATTAAAATTTTATTAAATTGAATAAAAGGAGTTTTTTTTTTCTTAAACTCTGATGCAGTTAGAAGCGCTGGAGATTCTTTCATATAACAGCTTTTTTGAAATTTTTGATACATAGTATAATATAGAATTGGATAACATTTATTTTTAATTTTTATGTTAAGAAGTACGGGTATGAGACTGAATTTAAATGTACTTTTAAATTAGTTAAATCATAATGAACAAACATATTTTCTTCAGACTCCTTCGTTCCAGCATAACTTCGCATGATCATCAGATCCTAATATGCAACACCTGCCTATATCATACACATGATGATTATATGTATAATCATCATAAAAACGTTTGCGGGCAAAAAATCATCAGAATGCCAGAAGATGGATCTATTATCAAGTTTACGAAGCACTACAAACAGTTAGATGTACCATTTGTAATCTACGCAGACTTTGAGTCCATTTTAGAAAAAGTCAATGATTCTGTAAGTAAAAGCACTACAAATGTACAGAAACACCATGCGTGTGCATTCGGGTATTTTATTAATTGTAGTTTTAAGAGAGAAAATAATTTATATAGGAATTATTTTGGTGAAGATTCGGCAAATGTATTTATTAAAAAAATAGTTGAAGATTGTACCGATATTTATCTAAATTATTTAATTAAAGTTAAGAAAATGTTCATAACCCCAATTGAAATAGCTCAATATAATAATGCAAAAAATTGTTATATATGTAAGAAAATATTAAATAACGATAAAGTTAGAGATCATTGTCATCTTACGGGCAATTATCGTGGGGCAACTCATAGCGAATGTAATTTGAATTATAAAACACCTCAGTTTATACCGATTATCCTGCATAATCTTTCTGCATATGATATACACCTATTTTTCAAAGAACTTTCTACTATAAAATACTCCACAATAAAAGTGATTCCCCAGAACACAGAGCGTTATATTTCTCTTTCAATTTTCATCAGATTAGATGAAAAATATGGATTCGAAATAAGATTTATAGACTCGTTTAGATTTATGGCTTCGAGTTTAGATACGTTAGCGAAAAATCTTGATATCAATGATTTCAATACTATTCGATCATGTTTCGTTGATGAAGATCATTTCAACCTGATTAGAAGAAAGGGTGTATTTCCGTACTCTTACATGGATTCCATGACTAAGTTTAAGGAAACTAAGCTCCCTAGTAGAGACGAGTTCTTCAATATTCTAACGAATGAAGAATGTGATGTATTCGAGTATGAACATGCTCAAAAAATATGGAGGGTGTTTAACTGTAAAACCCTCCTTGACTATACTGAGCTCTACTTAAAGACAGATGTTCTACTTCTAGCCGATGTGTTTGAAAATTTTAGGAAAATTTGTAGAGATATATACGATTTGGACCCCTGCCACTATTATACAGCACCAGGCTTATCCTGGGATGCAATGTTGAAAACCACAGAAGTTTCACTGGAACAGTTCACTGATTCCGAAATGTATATGTTTATGCAAAACGGAATTAGAGGTGGACTAGTTCAATGCTCGCAAAGATATTCCAAAGCAAATAACAAATATTTGGAAGATTTTGATCCATCAAAGCCATCAGAATTTCTTGTATATTTAGACGCTAACAATTTGTATGGTTGGGCGATGTCGGAATATCTTCCTTGCGGTGAATTTGAGTGGGTATGTGATACTGATTTTGATGTTAAAAAAATTTCTGATACTGCAGAGTATGGGTACATTTTGGAAGTGGATATAGATTATCCGGATTCAGTGCATGATCTTCATAATGATTTGCCATTTTGTCCCCAAAATAAGACCGTGGGAGGATCCAAAATCAAAAAATTAGTTGCAGACTTACACTCAAAAACAAATTACACCATACACTATAGAGTTTTAAAACAAGCCATTTCAAATGGCCTCATTTTAAAACAAATTCATAGAATACTCAGATTTAAGCAATCCCCATGGCTTAAAAAATATATTGACTTAAACACATTTCATAGGACAAATGCTAAAAATAATTTTGAAAAAGATTTCTTCAAACTTTTAAACAATGCTGTTTACGGGAAGACAATGGAAAACATTGAAAAACGTAGGGACATTAGAATTACTTCATCTTGGGAAACAACAAATAGGAATCATTTAGGTCTCAGAGCATTAATTGCGAAACCAAATTTTAAGCAGTTGACAAAATTTTCTGATGATATGTATGCGGTAGAGTTAGAAAAAATGGAACCACTATATGATAAACCCATATATGTTGGTTTTACAGTACTGGAGTTATCCAAGTGGAGAATGTATGACTTCCATTATGGCTTCATGAAGCCTAAATTTGGAGACAACATTTCTCTCAACTATATGGATACTGACTCATTTATTTATTCAATTAAAACTGATGATTTTTACGATGACATCCGTAATGACATTAGTTTGAATTTTGATACGTCAGAATATCCTATAGATAATCAATTTCGTTTGCCGCTACTAAATAAGAAGGTTTTAGGAATGATGAAAGATGAAAACCATGGGGATATAATGACAGAGTTTGTTGGTTTAAGAGCAAAAATGTATTCTCTGTCGACTCTTCGCTCGGAAGCTGTTAAAAAATCAAAAGGGATCAAAAAGTCTGTAATTAAAAAGTTGTCCATTAATGATTACAAAAGTTGCTTATTCGAATCCAAAATCATCTCGGATGAAATGTTTTTGTTTAGATCTAAAACACATCAACTATATACACAAAAACTGCATAAAATAGCACTTAGCTTTTCTGATGATAAAAGAAATATAATGAAAGATAAAATAAAAACGCGTGCTTGGGGACATTACATAGACCGAAATAATGATGCAATGGATGTAGAATAGAATGATTCCTACTAAATTGCATGTAAGATGTCAATGAAAATTTAATTTTGTATTAATTGTATTTATTTATTAATGTATTTCTTTAATTATTTATTAATTTATTTATTATTCACTTATTTGTTTATTAATAAATTTATGTATTTATTATTTATTTGTTTATTAATTTATTAATTAGTTTATTCCTTTATTTCTTTATTAATTTACTTATCTATTAATTTATTTATTGTTTATATATTTGTTTATGAATTTATCTATTAATTTTAGTATTTTATTCACACAAAAGTATGTAAAAATTTAATGCTTTAAAGCTTTTATCTTTTTACCTATACCTAAGTTACCTTTAAATAAAAATTAAATATTAGATTAATGATCTTTTTTCTTTTTATATCTGTATATTTTTATTTATAAATAGAGTTAAATTTGTATTGGTACTAAGATTTTTAAGAAAAAATGTTAAATAAAATATTGAAAAAATAATAATATATATAAATGGTTTTTATTTCAACTTAAATTTACTTAATAGAAATTTTAACTACAAATGTTCACATTTTTATACTTTGTTTCTTTATGGGCTTTACTTCGCTAGATCAAAAAATTTTTCTTTTTGCTTATTTACAAATTCTTGTTTTTTCTTTTCATATCACTTAAACATGAACAGTCTTGGTATCTTTGAAAGGTTCTACACAAGAGGAATTGAGTTTCACAATATTATGAAATTCCATTATATTTCATTAGGTATTTTCTTATCGACACCAACTGCTTTAACACCATCTCATTTACGTTTGCTAACAGCAAATAATACAATAGGTGTCAGCTATTAGATCAGCTTATCAGCTATTAGATCAGCTTATTAGCACCTGGTCTGTTTTTCAGATCAGCTTTTCAGGAGCTGGTCTGGTTTTCAGATCAGCTTTTCAGGACCTGGTCTGGTTTTCAGATCAGCTTATCAGGACCTGGTCTGGTTTTCAGATCAGCTTATCAGGACCTGGTCTGGTTTTCAGATCAGCTTTTCAGGACCTGGTCTGGTTTTCAGATCAGGCTATCAGGACCTGGTCTGGTTTTCAGATCAGCTTATCAGGAGCTGGTCTGATTTTCAGGTCAGCTTATTAGGAGCTGATCTGATTTTCAAGTCAGCTTATTAGGAGCTGGTCTGGTTTTCAGGTCAGATGAAATAACTAAAGTCTATCTTTTATTAGCAGTATTTTTTTTTTTTTTCTATAACGAAAATCGTTTAATTCAATATATTTGCTTATAATCAAAAATCCATATTTATCCTTCCAACACTCTACAAATTTTTTAAAACTTGTCAAATTTCATATTACTGCCAACATGAACCTTGTAAACATGCTTCATATTTTTCTCATCTTACTTAAACATTATAATTACATTTGCATTGTCTCTTATTAAATGCTTATAGCCATATTCATAAAAATTTTAAACAGCATTTCAAATGTTGTTTGAGCAAAATTCGCTAAAATTGTATTCATAATAGAATATTAGCTTAAAAAACGCTTTTTAACTTGCGTAAATCACCAAATCTTATAAATTAAATGCACCCATATCTAAAATAATTTTGAGTTGACGTCGTTGTAGTTTTGCTTCATGTTTATTTGTATTTTTAACTTTGCCTGTATGTATGTATGTATGTATGTATGCATATATTAAAAATTATGCTTATGTTTGGCACAAGTAGAATGAGTCATCATTATTCTGTCGCCCCGTAAAAAAAAAAAAAAAATATACACGTACACGTACATATGTATGTATATTATTCTGCTTTCCACATGCAACATCAGCAAATATCATAATTGAAATGTATTAAGCTTCATTACCAGAAAAAAATAAATGTATAATAACCCATTCTTTTAATTATGAAATTATGTAATTTCTTTAACTATTCATATTTGTAGTAGTATATAGATAATTTTAGTATAAATATATGTTTTTAAACGTGATATAGTAGTAGGGAACTGGGCATCTGGCTTAGATTAAAATTTTAAAGTTTCATTACCCATAACTCCGACAAAGGACACCCAGAAATTATTACACAACTCAAATCACTGACAGACTCAAATTTCCACGGTCAGGCAGACAGACAGACAGACATACACTTAATGTAAACATAAACTACTTATGTTAAAAAAAAAATAAGAGTGACTTATTGAACCACCCTCGAAAAATATTTAAATGACTTATCGAACCACCCTCGTAGGTATCAAATTTCAAGAATTTTAAAATTTTCAAATTTTAATTACCCAAATTTAACAATTTCAGCCACAATTTAACAATTTCAGCAACAATTTAACAATTTTAATTGGTCCAGGAGCGATAGTTCCCTACTACTATATCACGTTTAAAAACATATATTTATACTAAAATTATCTATATACTACTACAAATATGAATAGTTAAAGAAATTACATAATTTCATAATTAAAAGAATGGGTTATTATACATTTATTTTTTTCTGGTAATGAAGCTTAATACATTTCAATTATGATATTTGCTGATGTTGCATGTGGAAAGCAGAATAATATACATACATATGTACGTGTACGTGTATATTTTTTTTTTTTTTTACGGGGCGACAGAATAATGATGACTCATTCTACTTGTGCCAAACATAAGCATAATTTTTAATATATGCATACATACATACATACATACATACAGGCAAAGTTAAAAATACAAATAAACATGAAGCAAAACTACAACGACGTCAACTCAAAATTATTTTAGATATGGGTGCATTTAATTTATAAGATTTGGTGATTTACGCAAGTTAAAAAGCGTTTTTTAAGCTAATATTCTATTATGAATACAATTTTAGCGAATTTTGCTCAAACAACATTTGAAATGCTGTTTAAAATTTTTATGAATATGGCTATAAGCATTTAATAAGAGACAATGCAAATGTAATTATAATGTTTAAGTAAGATGAGAAAAATATGAAGCATGTTTACAAGGTTCATGTTGGCAGTAATATGAAATTTGACAAGTTTTAAAAAATTTGTAGAGTGTTGGAAGGATAAATATGGATTTTTGATTATAAGCAAATATATTGAATTAAACGATTTTCGTTATAGAAAAAAAAAAAATACTGCTAATAAAAGATAGACTTTAGTTATTTCATCTGACCTGAAAACCAGACCAGCTCCTAATAAGCTGACTTGAAAATCAGATCAGCTCCTAATAAGCTGACCTGAAAATCAGACCAGCTCCTGATAAGCTGATCTGAAAACCAGACCAGGTCCTGATAGCCTGATCTGAAAACCAGACCAGGTCCTGAAAAGCTGATCTGAAAACCAGACCAGGTCCTGATAAGCTGATCTGAAAACCAGACCAGGTCCTGATAAGCTGATCTGAAAACCAGACCAGGTCCTGAAAAGCTGATCTGAAAACCAGACCAGCTCCTGAAAAGCTGATCTGAAAAACAGACCAGGTGCTAATAAGCTGATCTAATAGCTGATAAGCTGATCTAATAGCTGACACCTATTGTACTATTTGCTGTTAGCAAACGTAAATGAGATGGTGTTAAAGCAGTTGGTGTCGATAAGAAAATACCTAATGAAATATAATGGAATTTCATAATATTGTGAAACTCAATTCCTCTTGTGTAGAACCTTTCAAAGATACCAAGACTGTTCATGTTTAAGTGATATGAAAAGAAAAAACAAGAATTTGTAAATAAGCAAAAAGAAAAATTTTTTGATCTAGCGAAGTAAAGCCCATAAAGAAACAAAGTATAAAAATGTGAACATTTGTAGTTAAAATTTCTATTAAGTAAATTTAAGTTGAAATAAAAACCATTTATATATATTATTATTTTTTCAATATTTTATTTAACATTTTTTCTTAAAAATCTTAGTACCAATACAAATTTAACTCTATTTATAAATAAAAATATACAGATATAAAAAGAAAAAAGATCATTAATCTAATATTTAATTTTTATTTAAAGGTAACTTAGGTATAGGTAAAAAGATAAAAGCTTTAAAGCATTAAATTTTTACATACTTTTGTGTGAATAAAATACTAAAATTAATAGATAAATTCATAAACAAATATATAAACAATAAATAAATTAATAGATAAGTAAATTAATAAAGAAATAAAGGAATAAACTAATTAATAAATTAATAAACAAATAAATAATAAATACATAAATTTATTAATAAACAAATAAGTGAATAATAAATAAATTAATAAATAATTAAAGAAATACATTAATAAATAAATACAATTAATACAAAATTAAATTTTCATTGACATCTTACATGCAATTTAGTAGGAATCATTCTATTCTACATCCATTGCATCATTATTTCGGTCTATGTAATGTCCCCAAGCACGCGTTTTTATTTTATCTTTCATTATATTTCTTTTATCATCAGAAAAGCTAAGTGCTATTTTATACAGTTTTTGTGTATATAGTTGATGTGTTTTAGATCTAAACAAAAACATTTCATCCGAGATGATTTTGGATTCGAATAAGCAACTTTTGTAATCATTAATGGACAACTTTTTAATTACAGACTTTTTGATCCCTTTTGATTTTTTAACAGCTTCCGAGCGAAGAGTCGACAGAGAATACATTTTTGCTCTTAAACCAACAAACTCTGTCATTATATCCCCATGGTTTTCATCTTTCATCATTCCTAAAACCTTCTTATTTAGTAGCGGCAAACGAAATTGATTATCTATAGGATATTCTGACGTATCAAAATTCAAACTAATGTCATTACGGATGTCATCGTAAAAATCATCAGTTTTAATTGAATAAATAAATGAGTCAGTATCCATATAGTTGAGAGAAATGTTGTCTCCAAATTTAGGCTTCATGAAGCCATAATGGAAGTCATACATTCTCCACTTGGATAACTCCAGTACTGTAAAACCAACATATATGGGTTTATCATATAGTGGTTCCATTTTTTCTAACTCTACCGCATACATATCATCAGAAAATTTTGTCAACTGCTTAAAATTTGGTTTCGCAATTAATGCTCTGAGACCTAAATGATTCCTATTTGTTGTTTCCCAAGATGAAGTAATTCTAATGTCCCTACGTTTTTCAATGTTTTCCATTGTCTTCCCGTAAACAGCATTGTTTAAAAGTTTGAAGAAATCTTTTTCAAAATTATTTTTAGCATTTGTCCTATGAAATGTGTTTAAGTCAATATATTTTTTAAGCCATGGGGATTGCTTAAATCTGAGTATTCTATGGATTTGTTTTAAAATGAGGCCATTTGAAATGGCTTGTTTTAAAACTCTATAGTGTATGGTGTAATTTGTTTTTGAGTGTAAGTCTGCAACTAATTTTTTGATTTTGGATCCTCCCACGGTCTTATTTTGGGGACAAAATGGCAAATCATTATGAAGATCATGCACTGAATCCGGATAATCTATATCCACTTCCAAAATGTACCCATACTCTGCAGTATCAGAAATTTTTTTAACATCAAAATCAGTATCACATACCCACTCAAATTCACCGCAAGGAAGATATTCCGACATCGCCCAACCATACAAATTGTTAGCGTCTAAATATACAAGAAATTCTGATGGCTTTGATGGATCAAAATCTTCCAAATATTTGTTATTTGCTTTGGAATATCTTTGCGAGCATTGAACTAGTCCACCTCTAATTCCGTTTTGCATAAACATATACATTTCGGAATCAGTGAACTGTTCCAGTGAAACTTCTGTGGTTTTCAA
The DNA here is from genome assembly GCA_949987645.1 of Tachina grossa. Lineage (NCBI taxonomy): Eukaryota > Metazoa > Arthropoda > Insecta > Diptera > Tachinidae > Tachina > Tachina grossa. Next base: position 56,124,917 of record OX465277.1, on the reverse strand, counting down.
CATTGCATCCCAGGATAAGCCTGGTGCTGTATAATAGTGGCAGGGGTCCAAATCGTATATATCTCTACAAATTTTCCTAAAATTTTCAAACACATCGGCTAGAAGTAGAACATCTGTCTTTAAGTAGAGCTCAGTATAGTCAAGGAGGGTTTTACAGTTAAACACCCTCCATATTTTTTGAGCATGTTCATACTCGAATACATCACATTCTTCATTCGTTAGAATATTGAAGAACTCGTCTCTACTAGGGAGCTTAGTTTCCTTAAACTTAGTCATGGAATCCATGTAAGAGTACGGAAATACACCCTTTCTTCTAATCAGGTTGAAATGATCTTCATCAACGAAACATGATCGAATAGTATTGAAATCATTGCTATCAAGATTTTTCGCTAACGTATCTAAACTCGAAGCCATAAATCTAAACGAGTCTATAAATCTTATTTCGAATCCATATTTTTCATCTAATCTGATGAAAATTGAAAGAGAAATATAACGCTCTGTGTTCTGGGGAATCACTTTTATTGTGGAGTATTTTATAGTAGAAAGTTCTTTGAAAAATAGGTGTATATCATATGCAGAAAGATTATGCAGGATAATCGGTATAAACTGAGGTGTTTTATAATTCAAATTACATTCGCTATGAGTTGCCCCACGATAATTGCCCGTAAGATGACAATGATCTCTAACTTTATCGTTATTTAATATTTTCTTACATATATAACAATTTTTTGCATTATTATATTGAGCTATTTCAATTGGGGTTATGAACATTTTCTTAACTTTAATTAAATAATTTAGATAAATATCGGTACAATCTTCAACTATTTTTTTAATAAATACATTTGCCGAATCTTCACCAAAATAATTCCTATATAAATTATTTTCTCTCTTAAAACTACAATTAATAAAATACCCGAATGCACACGCATGGTGTTTCTGTACATTTGTAGTGCTTTTACTTACAGAATCATTGACTTTTTCTAAAATGGACTCAAAGTCTGCGTAGATTACAAATGGTACATCTAACTGTTTGTAGTGCTTCGTAAACTTGATAATAGATCCATCTTCTGGCATTCTGATGATTTTTTGCCCGCAAACGTTTTTATGATGATTATACATATAATCATCATGTGTATGATATAGGCAGGTGTTGCATATTAGGATCTGATGATCATGCGAAGTTATGCTGGAACGAAGGAGTCTGAAGAAAATATGTTTGTTCATTATGATTTAACTAATTTAAAAGTACATTTAAATTCAGTCTCATACCCGTACTTCTTAACATAAAAATTAAAAATAAATGTTATCCAATTCTATATTATACTATGTATCAAAAATTTCAAAAAAGCTGTTATATGAAAGAATCTCCAGCGCTTCTAACTGCATCAGAGTTTAAGAAAAAAAAAACTCCTTTTATTCAATTTAATAAAATTTTAATTTGAAGCAGTAAGCAAATACATCAGCTTACTGCATTCTTATTCATAATCGAATAATAGAATATATAGCCCCTAAAGGACAAAGTCTAAACGTCTTATAAATTAAGAAATATAGAAAATAACATAATTTTTATAAACGCGTAAAGTTGCAAAAGTAATTCAAATGATTTCATCGCAAAAAACAAACAAAAAGCAGCGATTGTTTTCAACAATTATGAAAATAATAATTACAATATAAAACTCCCTTTTGATTTCCAATGTTTATCAATAAAAAATAAGTAAGTTAACTAACAACAAAAAAACTATCAGTACCTAAGCTGGAGTGCCGGATCAGTTTCATTTAAAAATGTTTATACATTTTTAAAAAGCAAAGCAAGCTTTCCAAAATAAATGTAGAAGGCTATAGCTAGCAAAAATTTTATACCCTAAAAATGTCAAACGTTGACTAACTAACATTGCATCAACTTTAAGAAACTGTAAATTAAGTATAAGAAATATTTCTATTATAGTTACTATTACTATAGAGTATGTATGTACATATCTTCAGGAATTCAGTTTTACTTAAAACAGAAAATCCTCACAAACTTTTAAGTAAACGCAGATAAAAATTAAAATGTTTTTAATTTCACCAACAACAGACATCACATGACAAAAAATAAAATAAAAAATGGATTCAAAGATTGAGTTGAACACTTATTTGTATGTACATATATATGTACATACATACATACATACATACATAAAATCAATTTGTAGATATGTATGTATACATATCAAATTTCTTATCAATGCTTAAGTATTTATTAGATCTACATCATGAAAATATATGAAGCGTCGTTTAGTTAAAGCAAAATGCAAATATAAACAATCCATACACTCAGGGAAAATTTGCAGCTTAAAAATAAGAATTCATCACATTAATTCAATAATTTTTAATATAATAGAAAATGTATATTGAGATATCTACAAACTAATGAGTTTAATAAATGAATACTGTAAATTAATATTTTGTCCATATTGAAATAAGAAATTTCAATATGACTAAACCTTTGTTAATGGTTCTTATTAATTCAGCATGGTTTTTACTGATTTCAAGTTGGTTTTTCTCTGTGTGCAGAAAACTCTTTCAGTCAAAGAAGACGGATGTAGTTAAATAAAAAAAATCTGTAATATAAACAAATTTCACACAGACAGACTTTAACGCGAGACAAATTTAAGCATCCAGATATATGATAGTATTTTATAGTACCATATGTCGATATTGAAAACAATTTATTTCTACCTACATATAAATACCAGCTAAAATACACACACATAGCAGAATTCATATAAGAAATATCCAAGAAAATTTCAACAACACCCCACCTTTTGCAAATCATGACGAGCCTTAAATTCTCCCTCAGATATACATACACAAATTCTCATGATCATACATAGGTACATATACAATATACAAGATTAATCTCAACAACATAACACTCTCACCTACCTGAAATTACAGATAGTCTTAAACTTCTACAGACGTCTATACACATAGATTCTCACGGCTACATATTACAAGAACACCTCGGCCCTAATAAATCACAATCATCTTAAATTCTTACAAAAATACATACATACGTACATACACATAACCAATTTACCTCAACAACATCCTCAACCACCTCAAATCACGATCAGCCTTAAACTAAATACTATAGACAGACACATCCACAAATCCCCATGGATACATATTACGTCAACAACCCTGCCCACCCAAATCATGGTCAGCCTTAAACTCCTACAGACATACAAACACACAGATTCCCGCGGTTGCTTATTACTAAAACACCTCACTCCTCATAAATCACAGTCAGCCTTAAGCTCCTACAGAAATACACACATTGAAATTCCTACAAACATACACACACACACACACACACACACACACGCAATCGATCTACCTCAACTACACCCCGCCCCCTGCCAATCAAACCATCACCTAAATTTTCACAGACAGACAGACACATCCACAAATTCCTATGGTTACATATTACGCCAACAACGCCACCCACTCAAATCACGGTCAGCCTAAAATTCCCACAGTCTAGCAACACCTACATTAGCATTAGAAAAAATAACTTTCACGTTTTCCCGTCGTCATTAGGAAAAATTAATAAACATGTTTTGCCGTCGGCATTTGAAAAAAAATAATAATGATGTATTGCCGTCGGCATATACACTCATATGAAACCTCAAAAAAAAAATCACCCGTTATCACAATTAATGTAACCCAAAAAAATCACCCGTTCACACAAAGTTAATGTAAACAAAAAACTCCTAATGTAAACAAAAAAACTCCTAATGTAAACAAAAAACATCAAAGCGCCGCCGAAAACACAAATTTCCAAGAATTTTAAAATTTCAGCAACAATTTAACAATTTCAGCCACAATTTAACAATTTCAGCCCACAATTTAACAATTTCAGCAACAATTTAACAATTTTAATTGATCCAGAACCGCCAGTTCCCTACTACTTTTACTTATTAAGTAAAATATTTTTTTATTAAAAATACATTGAAATTGATTATTGAGGGGTTTAGCTGGATCCTATGCGCATTTCACTGTTGCTAATGCAGATCATCAGGGAACCTTTACCCAAAGCTTCTTAGAACAACTAGAGTTATTATATTATAAACTTTCATTTAAACAAATGAGAAGCTCAATAACAAATAACAAAGTTGAAACAAGAACTCAATAATCAACATGTTTTTTATTTTCTTACTTTACTATTGCTACATTGGCTGACTTTTTTTCAGCTTCAAATTGTAGTCGTAAGAGTATGTAAAAGAAAATAAATGTAAATAACAACAACAGCTATTTAAGAATAGAGTGTTGCCACACAAGTATTTTTTTTGACCGGGTGCAGTCAAGTTAATAATTAGTGTTTTTATGGGAATTGTTACAATTTAAGTTTAAAATTTTTAAACGCACTAATAATCCCAAATTAATATTTTACTTATTAAGTAAAATATTTTTTTATTAAAAATACATTGAAATTGATTATTGAGGGGTTTAGCTGGATCCTATGCGCATTTCACTGTTGCTAATGCAGATCATCAGGGAACCTTTACCCAAAGCTTCTTAGAACAACTAGAGTTATTATATTATAAACTTTCATTTAAACAAATGAGAAGCTCAATAACAAATAACAAGGTTGAAACAAGAACTCAATAATCAACATGTTTTTTATTTTCTTACTTTACTATTGCTACATTGGCTGACTTTTTTTCAGCTTCAAATTGTAGTCGTAAGAGTATGTAAAAGAAAATAAATGTAAATAACAACAACAGCTATTTAAGAATAGAGTGTTGCCACACAAGTATTTTTTTTGACCGGGTGCAGTCAAGTTAATAATTAGTGTTTTTTATGGGAATTGTTACAATTTAAGTTTAAAATTTTTAAACGCACTAATAATCCCAAATTAATATTTTACTTATTAAGTAAAATATTTTTTTATTAAAAATACATTGAAATTGGTTATTGAGGGGTTTAGCTGGATCCTATGCGCATTTCACTGTTGCTAATGCAGATCATCAGGGAACCTTTACCCAAAGCTTCTTAGAACAACTAGAGTTATTATATTATAAACTTTCATTTAAACAAATGAGAAGCTCAATAACAAATAACAAAGTTGAAACAAGAACTCAATAATCAACATGTTTTTTATTTTCTTACTTTACTATTGCTACATTGGCTGACTTTTTTTCAGCTTCAAATTGTAGTCGTAAGAGTATGTAAAAGAAAATAAATGTAAATAACAACAACAGCTATTTAAGAATAGAGTGTTGCCACACAAGTATTTTTTTTTTGACTGGGTGCAGTCAAGTTAATAATTAGTGTTTTTTATGGGAATTGTTACAATTTAAGTTTAAAGTTTTTAAACGCACTAATAATCCCAAATTAATATTTTACTTATTAAGTAAAATATTTTTTTATTAAAAATACATTGAAATTGATTATTGAGGGGCATAGCTGGATCCTATGCGCATTTCACTGTTGCTAATACAGATCATCAGGGAACCTTTACCCAAAGCTTCTTAGAACAACTAGATTTACTATATTATAATCTTTCATTTAAACAAATGAGAAGCTCAATAATAAATAACAAAGTTGAAACAAGAACTCAATAATCAACATGTTTTTTATTTTCTTACTTTACTATTGCTACATTGGCTGACTTTTTTTCAGCTTCAAATTGTAGTCGTAAGAGTATGTAAAAGAAAATAAATGTAAATAACAACAACAGCTATTTAAGAATAGAGTGTTGCCACACAAGAATTTTTTTGGCCGGGTGCAGTCAAGTTAATAATTAGTGTTTTTTATGGGAATTGTTACAATTTAAGTTTAAAATTTTTAAACGCACTAATAATCCCAAATTAATATTTTACTTATTAAGTAAAATATTTTTTTATTAAAAATACATTGAAATTGATTATTGAGGGGTTTAGCTGGATCCTATGCGCATATCACTGTTGCTAATGCAGATCATCAGGGAACCTTTACCCAAAGCTTCTTAGAACAACTAGAGTTATTATATTATAAACTTTCATTTAAACAAATGAGAAGCTCAATAACAAATAACAAAGTTGAAACAAGAACTCAATAGTCAACATGTTTTTTATTTTCTTACTTTACTATTGCTACATTGGCTGACTTTTTTTCAGCTTCAAATTGTAGTCGTAAGAGTATGTAAAAGAAAATAAATGTAAATAACAACAACAGCTATTTAAGAATAGAGTGTTGCCACACAAGTATTTTTTTGACCGGGTGCAGTCAAGTTAATAATTAGTGTTTTTTATGGGAATTGTTACAATTTAAGTTTAAAATATTTAAACGCACTAATAATCCCAAATTAATATTTTACTTATTAAGTAAAATATTTTTTTATTAAAAATACATTGAAATTGATTATTGAGGGGTTTAGCTGGATCCTATGCGCATTTCACTGTTGCTAATGCAGATCATCAGGGAACCTTTACCCAAAGCTTCTTAGAACAACTAGAGTTATTATATTATAAACTTTCATTTAAACAAATGAGAAGCTCAATAACAAATAACAAAGTTGAAACAAGAACTCAATAATCAACATGGTTTTTATTTTCTTACTTTACTATTGCTACATTGGCTGACTTTTTTTCAGCTTCAAATTGTAGTCGTAAGAGTATGTAAAAGAAAATAAATGTAAATAACAACAACAGCTATTTAAGAATAGAGTGTTGCCACACAAGTATTTTTTTTTTTTTTGACCGGGTGCAGTCAAGTTAATAATTAGGTATTTTTATGGGAATTGTTACAATTTAAGTTTAAAATTTTTAAACGCACTAATAATATCAAATTAATATTTTACTTATTAAGTAAAATATTTTTTTATTAAAAATACATTGAAATTGATTATTGAGGGGTTTAGCTGGATCCTATGCGCATTTCACTGTTGCTAATGCAGATCATCAGGGAACCTTTACCCAAAGCTTCTTAGAACAACTAGAGTTATTATATTATAAACTTTCATTTAAACAAATGAGAAGCTCAATAACAAATAACAAAGTTGAAACAAGAACTCAATAATCGACATGTTTTTTATTTTCTTACTTTACTATTGCTACATTGGCTGACTTTTTTCAGCTTCAAATTGTAGTCGTAAGAGTATGTAAAAGAAAATAAATGTAAATAACAACAACAGCTATTTAAGAATAGAGTGTTGCCACACAAGTATTTTTTTATTTTGACCGGGTGCAGTCAAGTTAATAATTAGTGTTTTTTATGGGAATTGTTACAATTTAAGTTTAAAATCTTTAAACGCACTAATAATCCCAAATTAATATTTTACTTATTAAGTAAAATATTTTTTTATTAAAAATACATTGAAATTGATTATTGAGGGGTTTAGCTGGATCCTATGCGCATTTCACTGTTGCTAATGCAGATCATCAGGGAACCTTTACCCAAAGCTTCTTAGAACAACTAGAGTTATTATATTATAAACTTTCATTTAAACAAATGAGAAGCTCAATAACAAATAACAAAGTTGAAACAAGAACTCAATAATCAACATGTTTTTTATTTTCTTACTTTACTATTGCTACATTGGCTGACTTTTTTTCAGCTTCAAATTGTAGTCGTAAGAGTATGTAAAAGAAAATAAATGTAAATAACAACAACAGCTATTTAAGAATAGAGTGTTGCCACACAAGTATTTTTTTTTTGACCGGGTGCAGTCAAGTTAATAATTAGTGTTTTTTATGGGAATTGTTACAATTTAAGTTTAAAATCATCAGGGAACCTTTACCCAAAGCTTCTTAGAACAACTAGATTTATTATATTATAAACTTTCATTTAAACAAATGAGAAGCTCAATAATAAATAACAAAGTTGAAACAAGAACTCAATAATCAACATGTTTTTTATTTTCTTACTTTACTATTGCTACATTGGCTGACTTTTTTTCAGCTTCAAATTGTAGTCGTAAGAGTATGTAAAAGAAAATAAATGTAAATAACAACAACAGCTATTTAAGAATAGAGTGTTGCCACACAAGAATTTTTTTGGCCGGGTGCAGTCAAGTTAATAATTAGTGTTTTTTATGGGAATTGTTACAATTTAAGTTTAAAGTTTTTAAACGCACTAATAATCCCAAATTAATATTTTACTTATTAAGTAAAATATTTTTTTATTAAAAATACATTGAAATTGATTATTGAGGGGCTTAGCTGGATCCTATGCGCATTTCACTGTTGCTAATACAGATCATCAGGGAACCTTTACCCAAAGCTTCTTAGAACAACTAGAGTTATTATATTATAAACTTTCATTTAAACAAATGAGAAGCTCAATAACAAATAACAAAGTTGAAACAAGAACTCAATAGTCAACATGTTTTTTATTTTCTTACTTTACTATTGCTACATTGGCTGACTTTTTTTCAGCTTCAAATTGTAGTCGTAAGAGTATGTAAAAGAAAATAAATGTAAATAACAACAACAGCTATTTAAGAATAGAGTGTTGCCACACAAGTATTTTTTTGACCGGGTGCAGTCAAGTTAATAATTAGTGTTTTTTATGGGAATTGTTACAATTTAAGTTTAAAATATTTAAACGCACTAATAATCCCAAATTAATATTTTACTTATTAAGTAAAATATTTTTTTATTAAAAATACATTGAAATTGATTATTGAGGGGTTTAGCTGGATCCTATGCGCATTTCACTGTTGCTAATGCAGATCATCAGGGAACCTTTACCCAAAGCTTCTTAGAACAACTAGAGTTATTATATTATAAACTTTCATTTAAACAAATGAGAAGCTCAATAACAAATAACAAAGTTGAAACAAGAACTCAATAATCAACATGGTTTTTATTTTCTTACTTTACTATTGCTACATTGGCTGACTTTTTTTCAGCTTCAAATTGTAGTCGTAAGAGTATGTAAAAGAAAATAAATGTAAATAACAACAAAAGCTATTTAAAAATAGAGTGTTGCCACACAAGTATTATTTTTTTTTTGACCGGGTGCAGTCAAGTTAATAATTAGGTATTTTTATGGGAATTGTTACAATTTAAGTTTAAAATTTTTAAACGCACTAATAATATCAAATTAATATTTTACTTATTAAGTAAAATATTTTTTTATTAAAAATACATTGAAATTGATTATTGAGGGGTTTAGCTGGATCCTATGCGCATTTCACTGTTGCTAATGCAGATCATCAGGGAACCTTTACCCAAAGCTTCTTAGAACAACTAGAGTTATTATATTATAAACTTTCATTTAAACAAATGAGAAGCTCAATAACAAATAACAAAGTTGAAACAAGAACTCAATAATCGAAATGTTTTTTATTTTCTTACTTTACTATTGCTACATTGGCTGACTTTTTTCAGCTTCAAATTGTAGTCGTAAGAGTATGTAAAAGAAAATAAATGTAAATAACAACAACAGCTATTTAAGAATAGAGTGTTGCCACACAAGTATTTTTTTATTTTGACCGGGTGCAGTCAAGTTAATAATTAGTGTTTTTTATGGGAATTGTTACAATTTAAGTTTAAAATCTTTAAACGCACTAATAATCCCAAATTAATATTTTACTTATTAAGTAAAATATTTTTTTATTAAAAATACATTGAAATTGATTATTGAGGGGTTTAGCTGGATCCTATGCGCATTTCACTGTTGCTAATGCAGATCATCAGGGAACCTTTACCCAAAGCTTCTTAGAACAACTAGAGTTATTATATTATAAACTTTCATTTAAACAAATGAGAAGCTCAATAACAAATAACAAAGTTGAAACAAGAACTCAATAATCAACATGTTTTTTATTTTCTTACTTTACTATTGCTACATTGGCTGACTTTTTTTCAGCTTCAAATTGTAGTCGTAAGAGTATGTAAAAGAAAATAAATGTAAATAACAACAACAGCTATTTAAGAATAGAGTGTTGCCACACAAGTATTTTTTTTTTTTGACCGGGTGCAGTCAAGTTAATAATTAGTGTTTTTTATGGGAATTGTTACAATTTAAGTTTAAAATTTTTAAACGCACTAATAATCCCAAATTAATATTTTACTTATTAAGTAAAATATTTTTTTATTAAAAATACATTGAAATTGATTATTGAGGGGTTTAGCTGGATCCTATGCGCATTTCACTGTTGCTAATGCAGATCATCAGGGAACCTTTACCCAAAGCTTCTTAGAACAACTAGAGTTATTATATTATAAACTTTCATTTAAACAAATGAGAAGCTCAATAACAAATAACAAAGTTGAAACAAGAACTCAATAATCAACATGTTTTTTATTTTCTTACTTTACTATTGCTACATTGGCTGACTTTTTTTCAGCTTCAAATTGTAGTCGTAAGAGTATGTAAAAGAAAATAAATGTAAATAACAACAACAGCTATTTAAGAATAGAGTGTTGCCACACAAGTACTTTTTTTGACCGGGTGCAGTCAAGTTAATAATTAGTGTTTTTTATGGGAATTGTTACAATTTAAGTTTAAAATTTTTAAACGCACTAATAATCCCAAATTAATATTTTACTTATTAAGTAAAATATTTTTTTATTAAAAATACATTGAAATTGGTTATTGAGGGGTTTAGCTGGATCCTATGCGCATTTCACTGTTGCTAATGCAGATCATCAGGGAACCTTTACCCAAAGCTTCTTAGAACAACTAGAGTTATTATATTATAAACTTTCATTTAAACAAATGAGAAGCTCAATAACAAATAACAAAGTTGAAACAAGAACTCAATAATCAACATGTTTTTTATTTTCTTACTTTACTATTGCTACATTGGCTGACTTTTTTTCAGCTTCAAATTGTAGTCGTAAGAGTATGTAAAAGAAAATAAATGTAAATAACAACAACAGCTATTTAAGAATAGAGTGTTGCCACACAAGTATTTTTTTTTTGACTGGGTGCAGTCAAGTTAATAATTAGTGTTTTTTATGGGAATTGTTACAATTTAAGTTTAAAGTTTTTAAACGCACTAATAATCCCAAATTAATATTTTACTTATTAAGTAAAATATTTTTTTATTAAAAATACATTGAAATTGATTATTGAGGGGCATAGCTGGATCCTATGCGCATTTCACTATTGCTAATACAGATCATCAGGGAACCTTTACCCAAAGCTTCTTAGAACAACTAGATTTATTATATTATAAACTTTCATTTAAACAAATGAGAAGCTCAATAATAAATAACAAAGTTGAAACAAGAACTCAATAATCAACATGTTTTTTATTTTCTTACTTTACTATTGCTACATTGGCTGACTTTTTTTCAGCTTCAAATTGTAGTCGTAAGAGTATGTAAAAGAAAATAAATGTAAATAACAACAACAGCTATTTAAGAATAGAGTGTTGCCACACAAGAATTTTTTTGGCCGGGTGCAGTCAAGTTAATAATTAGTGTTTTTTATGGGAATTGTTACAATTTAAGTTTAAAATTTTTAAACGCACTAATAATCCCAAATTAATATTTTACTTATTAAGTAAAATATTTTTTTATTAAAAATACATTGAAATTGATTATTGAGGGGTTTAGCTGGATCCTATGCGCATATCACTGTTGCTAATGCAGATCATCAGGGAACCTTTACCCAAAGCTTCTTAGAACAACTAGAGTTATTATATTATAAACTTTCATTTAAACAAATGAGAAGCTCAATAACAAATAACCAAGTTGAAACAAGAACTCAATAGTCAACATGTTTTTTATTTTCTTACTTTACTATTGCTACATTGGCTGACTTTTTTTCAGCTTCAAATTGTAGTCGTAAGAGTATGTAAAAGAAAATAAATGTAAATAACAACAACAGCTATTTAAGAATAGAGTGTTGCCACACAAGTATTTTTTTATTTTGACCGGGTGCAGTCAAGTTAATAATTAGTGTTTTTTATGGGAATTGTTACAATTTAAGTTTAAAATATTTAAACGCACTAATAATCCCAAATTAATATTTTACTTATTAAGTAAAATATTTTTTTATTAAAAATACATTGAAATTGATTATTGAGGGGTTTAGCTGGATCCTATGCGCATTTCACTGTTGCTAATGCAGATCATCAGGGAACCTTTACCCAAAGCTTCTTAGAACAACTAGAGTTATTATATTATAAACTTTCATTTAAACAAATGAGAAGCTCAATAACAAATAACAAAGTTGAAACAAGAACTCAATAATCAACATGGTTTTTATTTTCTTACTTTACTATTGCTACATTGGCTGACTTTTTTTCAGCTTCAAATTGTAGTCGTAAGAGTATGTAAAAGAAAATAAATGTAAATAACAACAACAGCTATTTAAGAATAGAGTGTTGCCACACAAGTATTTTTTTTTTTTGACCGGGTGCAGTCAATTAGGTATTTTTATGGGAATTGTTACAATTTAAGTTTAAAATTTTTAAACGCACTAATAATATCAAATTAATATTTTACTTATTAAGTAAAATATTTTTTTATTAAAAATACATTGAAATTGATTATTGAGGGGTTTAGCTGGATCCTATGCGCATTTCACTGTTGCTAATGCAGATCATCAGGGAACCTTTACCCAAAGCTTCTTAGAATAACTAGAGTTATTATATTATAAACTTTCATTTAAACAAATGAGAAGCTCAATAACAAATAACAAAGTTGAAACAAGAACTCAATAATCAACATGTTTTTTATTTTCTTACTTTACTATTGCTACATTGGCTGACTTTTTTTCAGCTTCAAATTGTAGTCGTAAGAGTATGTAAAAGAAAATAAATGTAAATAACAACAACAGCTATTTAAGAATAGAGTGTTGCCACACAAGTATTTTTTTATTTTGACCGGGTGCAGTCAAGTTAATAATTAGTGTTTTTTATGGGAATTGTTACAATTTAAGTTTAAAATCTTTAAACGCACTAATAATCCCAAATTAATATTTTACTTATTAAGTAAAATATTTTTTTATTAAAAATACATTGAAATTGATTATTGAGGGGTTTAGCTGGATCCTATGCGCATTTCACTGTTGCTAATGCAGATCATAAGGGAACCTTTACCCAAAGCTTCTTAGAACAACTAGAGTTATTATATTATAAACTTTCATTTAAACAAATGAGAAGCTCAATAACAAATAACAAAGTTGAAACAAGAACTCAATAATCAACATGTTTTTTATTTTCTTACTTTACTATTGCTACATTGGCTGACTTTTTTTCAGCTTCAAATTGTAGTCGTAAGAGTATGTAAAAGAAAATAAATGTAAATAACAACAACAGCTATTTAAGAATAGAGTGTTGCCACACAAGTATTTTTTTTGACCGGGTGCAGTCAAGTTAATAATTAGTGTTTTTTATGGGAATTGTTACAATTTAAGTTTAAAATTTTTAAACGCACTAATAATCCCAAATTAATATTTTACTTATTAAGTAAAATATTTTTTTATTAAAAATACATTGAAATTGGTTATTGAGGGGTTTAGCTGGATCCTATGCGCATTTCACTGTTGCTAATGCAGATCATCAGGGAACCTTTACCCAAAGCTTCTTAGAACAACTAGAGTTATTATATTATAAACTTTCATTTAAACAAATGAGAAGCTCAGTAACAAATAACAAAGTTGAAACAAGAACTCAATAATCAACAAGTTTTTTATTTTCTTACTTTACTATTGCTACATTGGCTGACTTTTTTTCAGCTTCAAATTGTAGTCGTAAGAGTATGTAAAAGAAAATAAATGTAAATAACAACAACAGCTATTTAAGAATAGAGTGTTGCCACACAAGTATTTTTTTTTGACTGGGTGCAGTCAAGTTAATAATTAGTGTTTTTTATGGGAATTGTTACAATTTAAGTTTAAAGTTTTTAAACGCACTAATAATCCCAAATTAATATTTTACTTATTAAGTAAAATATTTTTTTATTAAAAATACATTGAAATTGATTATTGAGGGGCATAGCTGGATCCTATGCGCATTTCACTGTTGCTAATACAGATCATCAGGGAACCTTTACCCAAAGCTTCTTAGAACAACTAGATTTATTATATTATAAACTTTCATTTAAACAAATGAGAAGCTCAATAATAAATAACAAAGTTGAAACAAGAACTCAATAATCAACATGTTTTTTATTTTCTTACTTTACTATTGCTACATTGGCTGACTTTTTTTCAGCTTCAAATTGTAGTCGTAAGAGTATGTAAAAGAAAATAAATGTAAATAACAACAACAGCTATTTAAGAATAGAGTGTTGCCACACAAGAATTTTTTTGGCCGGGTGCAGTCAAGTTAATAATTAGTGTTTTTTATGGGAATTGTTACAATTTAAGTTTAAAATTTTTAAACGCACTAATAATCCCAAATTAATATTTTACTTATTAAGTAAAATATTTTTTTATTAAAAATACATTGAAATTGATTATTGAGGGGTTTAGCTGGATCCTATGCGCATATCACTGTTGCTAATGCAGATCATCAGGGAACCTTTACCCAAAGCTTCTTAGAACAACTAGAGTTATTATATTATAAACTTTCATTTAAGCAAATGAGAAGCTCAATAACAAATAACAAAGTTGAAACAAGAACTCAATAGTCAACATGTTTTTTATTTTCTTACTTTACTATTGCTACATTGGCTGACTTTTTTTCAGCTTCAAATTGTAGTCGTAAGAGTATGTAAAAGAAAATAAATGTAAATAACAACAACAGAATAGAGTGTTGCCACACAAGTATTTTTTTTTTGACCGGGTGCAGTCAAGTTAATAATTAGGTATTTTTATGGGAATTGTTACAATTTAAGTTTAAAATTTTTAAACGCACTAATAATATCAAATTAATATTTTACTTATTAAGTAAAATATTTTTTTATTAAAAATACATTGAAATTGATTATTGAGGGGTTTAGCTGGATCCTATGCGCATTTCACTGTTGCTAATGCAGATCATCAGGGAACCTTTACCCAAAGCTTCTTAGAACAACTAGAGTTATTATATTATAAACTTTCATTTAAACAAATGAGAAGCTCAACAACAAATAACAAAGTTGAAACAAGAACTCAATAATCAACATGTTTTTTATTTTCTTACTTTACTATTGCTACATTGGCTGACTTTTTTTCAGCTTCAAATTGTAGTCGTAAGAGTATGTAAAAGAAAATAAATGTAAATAACAACAACAGCTATTTAAGAATAGAGTGTTGCCACACAAGTATTTTTTTTTACTGGGTGCAGTCAAGTTAATAATTAGTGTTTTTTATGGGAATTGTTACAATTTAAGTTTAAAGTTTTTAAACGCACTAATAATCCCAAATTATTATTTTACTTATTAAGTAAAATATTTTTTTATTAAAAATACATTGAAATTGATTATTGAGGGGCATAGCTGGATCCTATGCGCATTTCACTGTTGCTAATACAGATCATCAGGGAACCTTTACCCAAAGCTTCTTAGAACAACTAGATTTATTATATTATAAACTTTCATTTAAACAAATGAGAAGCTCAATAATAAATAACAAAGTTGAAACAAGAACTCAATAATCAACATGTTTTTTATTTTCTTACTTTACTATTGCTATATTGGCTGACTTTTTTTCAGCTTCAAATTGTAGTCGTAAGAGTATGTAAAAGAAAATAAATGTAAATAACAACAACAGCTATTTAAGAATAGAGTGTTGCCACACAAGAATTTTTTTGGCCGGGTGCAGTCAAGTTAATAATTAGTGTTTTTTATGGGAATTGTTACAATTTAAGTTTAAAATTTTTAAACGCACTAATAATCCCAAATTAATATTTTACTTATTAAGTAAAATATTTTTTTATTAAAAATACATTGAAATTGATTATTGAGGGGTTTAGCTGGATCCTATGCGCATATCACTGTTGCTAATGCAGATCATCAGGGAACCTTTACCCAAAGCTTCTTAGAACAACTAGAGTTATTATATTATAAACTTTCATTTAAGCAAATGAGAAGCTCAATAACAAATAACAAAGTTGAAACAAGAACTCAATAGTCAACATGTTTTTTATTTTCTTACTTTACTATTGCTACATTGGCTGACTTTTTTCAGCTTCAAATTGTAGTCGTAAGAGTATGTAAAAGAAAATAAATGTAAATAACAACAACAGCTATTTAAGAATAGAGTGTTGCCACACAAGTATTTTTTTGACCGGGTGCAGTCAAGTTAATAATTAGTGTTTTTTATGGGAATTGTTACAATTTAAGTTTAAAATATTTAAACGCACTAATAATCCCAAATTAATATTTTACTTATTAAGTAAAATATTTTTTTATTAAAAATACATTGAAATTGATTATTGAGGGGTTTAGCTGGATCCTATGCGCATTTCACTGTTGCTAATGCAGATCATCAGGGAACCTTTACCCAAAGCTTCTTAGAACAACTAGAGTTATTATATTATAAACTTTCATTTAAACAAATGAGAAGCTCAATAACAAATAACAAAGTTGAAACAAGAACTCAATAATCAACATGGTTTTTATTTTCTTACTTTACTATTGCTACATTGGCTGACTTTTTTTCAGCTTCAAATTGTAGTCGTAAGAGTATGTAAAAGAAAATAAATGTAAATAACAACAACAGCTATTTAAGAATAGAGTGTTGCCACACAAGTATTTTTTTTTTTTGACCGGGTGCAGTCAAGTTAATAATTAGGTATTTTTATGGGAATTGTTACAATTTAAGTTTAAAATTTTTAAACGCACTAATAATATCAAATTAATATTTTACTTATTAAGTAAAATATTTTTTTATTAAAAATACATTGAAATTGATTATTGAGGGGTTTAGCTGGATCCTATGCGCATTTCACTGTTGCTAATGCAGATCATCAGGGAACCTTTACCCAAAGCTTCTTAGAACAACTAGAGTTATTATATTATAAACTTTCATTTAAACAAATGAGAAGCTCAATAACAAATAACAAAGTTGAAACAAGAACTCAATAATCAACATGTTTTTTATTTTCTTACTTTACTATTGCTACATTGGCTGACTTTTTTTCAGCTTCAAATTGTAGTCGTAAGAGTATGTAAAAGAAAATAAATGTAAATAACAACAACAGCTATTTAAGAATAGAGTGTTGCCACACAAGTATTTTTTTTGACCGGGTGCAATCAAGTTAATAATTAGTGTTTTTTATGGGAATTGTTACAATTTAAGTTTAAAATTTTTAAACGCACTAATAATCCCAAATTAATATTTTACTTATTAAGTAAAATATTTTTTTATTAAAAATACATTGAAATTGATTATTGAGGGGTTTAGCTGGATCCTATGCGCATTTCACTGTTGCTAATGCAGATCATCAGGGAACCTTTACCCAAAGCTTCTTAGAACAACTAGAGTTATTATATTATAAACTTTCATTTAAACAAATGAGAAGCTCAATAACAAATAACAAAGTTGAAACAAGAACTCAATAATCAACATGTTTTTTATTTTCTTACTTTACTATTGCTACATTGGCTGACTTTTTTTCAGCTTCAAATTGTAGTCGTAAGAGTATGTAAAAGAAAACAAATGTAAATAACACCAGCTATTTAAGAATAGAGTGTTGCCACACAAGTATTTTTTTTGACCGGGTGCAGTCAAGTTAATAATTAGTGTTTTTTATGGGAATTGTTACAATTTAAGTTTAAAATTTTTAAACGCACTAATAATATCAAATTAATATTTTACTTATTAAGTAAAATATTTTTTTATTAAAAATACATTGAAATTGATTATTGAGGGGCTTAGCTGGATCCTATGCGCATTTCACTGTTGCTAATGCAGATCATCAGGAAACCTTTACCCAAAGCTTCTTAGAACAACTAGATTTATTATATTATAAACTTTCATTTAAACAAATGAGAAGCTCAATAACAAATAACAAAGTTGAAACAAGAACTCAATAATCAACATGTTTTTTATTTTCTTACTTTACTATTGCTACATTGGCTGACTTTTTTTCAGCTTCAAATTGTAGTCGTAAGAGTATGTAAAAGAAAATAAATGTAAATAACAACAACAGCTATTTAAGAATAGAGTGTTGCCACACAAGTATTTTTTTATTTTGACCGGGTGCAGTCAAGTTAATAATTAGTGTTTTTTATGGGAATTGTTAATATTTTACTTATTAAGTAAAATATTTTTTTATTAAAAATACATTGAAATTGATTATTGAGGGGTTTAGCTGGATCCTATGCGCATTTCACTGTTGCTAATGCAGATCATCAGGGAACCTTTACCCAAAGCTTCTTAGAACAACTAGAGTTATTATATTATAAACTTTCATTTAAACAAATGAGAAGCTCAATAACAAATAACAAAGTTGAAACAAGAACTCAATAATCAACATGTTTTTTATTTTCTTACTTTACTATTGCTACATTGGCTGACTTTTTTTCAGCTTCAAATTGTAGTCGTAAGAGTATGTAAAAGAAAATAAATGTAAATAACAACAACAGCTATTTAAGAATAGAGTGTTGCCACACAAGTATTTTTTTTTTGACCGGGTGCAGTCAAGTTAATAATTAGTGTTTTTTATGGGAATTGTTACAATTTAAGTTTAAAATTTTTAAACGCACTAATAATCCCAAATTAATATTTTACTTATTAAGTAAAATACTTTTTTATTAAAAATACATTGAAATTGATTATTGAGGGGCTTAGCTGGATCCTATGCGCATTTCACTGTTGCTAATGCAGATCATCAGGGAACCTTTACCCAAAGCTTCTTAGAACAACTAGAGTTATTATATTATAAACTTTCATTTAAACAAATGAGAAGCTCAATAACAAATAACAAAGTTGAAACAAGAACTCAATAATCAACATGTTTTTTATTTTCTTACTTTACTATTGCTACATTGGCTGACTTTTTTTCAGCTTCAAATTGTAGTCGTAAGAGTATGTAAAAGAAAATAAATGTAAATAACAACAACAGCTATTTAAGAATAGAGTGTTGCCACACAAGTATTTTTTTTTTTGACCGGGTGCAGTCAAGTTAATAATTAGTGTTTTTTATGGGAATTGTTACAATTTAAGTTTAAAATTTTTAAACGCACTAATAATCCCAAATTAATATTTTACTTATTAAGTAAAATATTTTTTTATTAAAAATACATTGAAATTGATTATTGAGGGGTTTAGCTGGATCCTATGCGCATTTCACTGTTGCTAATGCAGATCATCAGGGAACCTTTACCCAAAGCTTCTTAGAACAACTAGAGTTATTATATTATAAACTTTCATTTAAACAAATGAGAAGCTCAATAACAAATAACAAAGTTGAAACAAGAACTCAATAATCAACATGTTTTTTATTTTCTTACTTTACTATTGCTACATTGGCTGACTTTTTTTCAGCTTCAAATTGTAGTCGTAAGAGTATGTAAAAGAAAACAAATGCAAATAACAACAACAGCTATTTAAGAATAGAGTGTTGCCACACAAGTATTTTTTTTTACCGGGTGCAGTCAAGTTAATAATTAGTGTTTTTTATGGGAATTGTTACAATTTAAGTTTAAAATTTTTAAACGCACTAATAATCCCAAATTAATATTTTACTTATTAAGAAAAATATTTTTTTATTAAAAATACATTGAAATTGGTTATTGAGGGGTTTAGCTGGATCCTATGCGCATTTCACTGTTGCTAATGCAGATCATCAGGGAACCTTTACCCAAAGCTTCTTAGAACAACTAGAGTTATTATATTATAAACTTTCATTTAAACAAATGAGAAGCTCAATAACAAATAACAAAGTTGAAACAAGAACTCAATAATCGACATGTTTTTTATTTTCTTACTTTACTATTGCTACATTGGCTGACTTTTTTCAGCTTCAAATTGTAGTCGTAAGAGTATGTAAAAGAAAATAAATGTAAATAACAACAACAGCTATTTAAGAATAGAGTGTTGCCACACAAGTATTTTTTTTTTGACTGGGTGCAGTCAAGTTAATAATTAGTGTTTTTTATGGGAATTGTTACAATTTAAGTTTAAAGTTTTTAAACGCTCTAATAATCCCAAATTAATATTTTACTTATTAAGTAAAATATTTTTTTATTAAAAATACATTGAAATTGATTATTGAGGGGCATAGCTGGATCCTATGCGCATTTCACTGTTGCTAATACAGATCATCAGGGAACCTTTACCCAAAGCTTCTTAGAACAACTAGATTTATTATATTATAAACTTTCATTTAAACAAATGAGAAGCTCAATAATAAATAACAAAGTTGAAACAAGAACTCAATAATCAACATGTTTTTTATTTTCTTACTTTACTATTGCTACATTGGCTGACTTTTTTTCAGCTTCAAATTGTAGTCGTAAGAGTATGTAAAAGAAAATAAATGTAAATAACAACAACAGCTATTTAAGAATAGAGTGTTGCCACACAAGAATTTTTTTGGCCGGGTGCAGTCAAGTTAACAATTAGTGTTTTTTATGGGAATAGTTACAATTTAAGTTTAAAATTTTTAAACGCACTAATAATCCCAAATTAATATTTTACTTATTAAGTAAAATATTTTTTTATTAAAAATACATTGAAATTGATTATTGAGGGGTTTAGCTGGATCCTATGCGCATATCACTGTTGCTAATGCAGATCATCAGGGAACCTTTACCCAAAGCTTCTTAGAACAACTAGAGTTATTATATTATAAACTTTCATTTAAACAAATGAGAAGCTCAATAACAAATAACAAAGTTGAAACAAGAACTCAATAGTCAACATGTTTTTTATTTTCTTACTTTACTATTGCTACATTGGCTGACTTTTTTTCAGCTTCAAATTGTAGTCGTAAGAGTATGTAAAAGAAAATAAATGTAAATAACAACAACAGCTATTTAAGAATAGAGTGTTGCCACACAAGTATTTTTTTGACCGGGTGCAGTCAAGTTAATAATTAGTGTTTTTTATGGGAATTGTTACAATTTAAGTTTAAAATATTTAAACGCACTAATAATCCCAAATTAATATTTTACTTATTAAGTAAAATATTTTTTTATTAAAAATACATTGAAATTGATTATTGAGGGGTTTAGCTGGATCCTATGCGCATTTCACTGTTGCTAATGCAGATCATCAGGGAACCTTTACCCAAAGCTTCTTAGAACAACTAGAGTTATTATATTATAAACTTTCATTTAAACAAATGAGAAGCTCAATAACAAATAACAAAGTTGAAACAAGAACTCAATAATCAACATGGTTTTTATTTTCTTACTTTACTATTGCTACATTGGCTGACTTTTTTTCAGCTTCAAATTGTAGTCGTAAGAGTATGTAAAAGAAAATAAATGTAAATAACAACAACAGCTATTTAAGAATAGAGTGTTGCCACACAAGTATTTTTTTTTTGACCGGGTGCAGTCAAGTTAATAATTAGGTATTTTTATGGGAATTGTTACAATTTAAGTTTAAAATTTTTAAACGCACTAATAATATCAAATTAATATTTTACTTATTAAGTAAAATATTTTTTTATTAAAAATACATTGAAATTGATTATTGAGGGGTTTAGCTGGATCCTATGCGCATTTCACTGTTGCTAATGCAGATCATCAGGGAACCTTTACCCAAAGCTTCTTAGAACAACTAGAGTTATTATATTATAAACTTTCATTTAAACAAATGAGAAGCTCAATAACAAATAACAAAGTTGAAACAAGAACTCAATAATCAACATGTTTTTTATTTTCTTACTTTACTATTGCTACATTGGCTGACTTTTTTTCAGCTTCAAATTGTAGTCGTAAGAGTATGTAAAAGAAAATAAATGTAAATAACAACAACAGCTATTTAAGAATAGAGTGTTGCCACACAAGTATTTTTTTTTTTGACCGGGTGCAATCAAGTTAATAATTAGTGTTTTTTATGGGAATTGTTACAATTTAAGTTTAAAATTTTTAAACGCACTAATAATCCCAAATTAATATTTTACTTATTAAGTAAAATATTTTTTTATTAAAAATACATTGAAATTGATTATTGAGGGATGCTGGATGCTATGCTCATTTCACTGTTGCTAATGCAGATCATCAGGGAACCTTTACCCAAAGCTTCTTAGAACAACTAGAGTTATTATATTATAAACTTTCATTTAAACAAATGAGAAGCTCAATAACAAATAACAAAGTTGAAACAAGAACTCAATAATCAACATGTTTTTTATTTTCTTACTTTACTATTGCTACATTGACTGACTTTTTTCAGCTTCAAATTGTAGTCGTAAGAGTATGTAAAAGAAAATAAATGTAAATAACACCAGCTATTTAAGAATAGAGTGTTGCCACACAAGTATTTTTTTTTTGACCGGGTGCAGTCAAGTTAATAATTAGTGTTTTTTATGGGAATTGTTACAATTTAAGTTTAAAATTTTTAAACGCACTAATAATATCAAATTAATATTTTACTTATTAAGTAAAATATTTTTTTATTAAAAATACATTGAAATTGATTATTGAGGGGTTTAGCTGGATCCTATGCGCATTTCACTGTTGCTAATGCAGATCATCAGGGAACCTTTACCCAAAGCTTCTTAGAACAACTAGATTTATTATATTATAAACTTTCATTTAAACAAATGAGAAGCTCAATAACAAATAACAAAGTTGAAACAAGAACTCAATAATCAACATGTTTTTTATTTTCTTACTTTACTATTGCTACATTGGCTGACTTTTTTTCAGCTTCAAATTGTAGTCGTAAGAGTACGTAAAAGAAAATAAATGTAAATAACAACAACAGCTATTTAAGAATAGAGTGTTGCCACACAAGTATTTTTTTTTTGACCGGGTGCAGTCAAGTTAATAATTAGTGTTTTTTATGGGAATTGTTACAATTTAAGTTTAAAATTTTTAAGCGCACTAATAATCCCAAATTAATATTTTACTTATTAAGTAAAATATTTTTTTATTAAAAATACATTGAAATTGATTATTGAGGGGTTTAGCTGGATCCTATGCGCATTTCACTGTTGCTAATGCAGATCATCAGGGAACCTTTACCCAAAGCTTCTTAGAATAACTAGAGTTATTATATTATAAACTTTCATTTAAACAAATGAGAAGTTCAAAAACAAATAACAAAGTTGAAACAAGAACTCAATAATCAACATGTTTTTTATTTTCTTACTTTACTATTGCTACATTGGCTGACTTTTTTCAGCTTCAAATTGTAGTCGTAAGAGTATGTAAAAGAAAATAAATGTAAATAACAACAACAGCTATTTAAGAATAGAGTGTTGCCACACAAGTATTTTTTTTTTGACCGGGTGCAGTCAACTTAATAATTAGTGTTTTTTATGGGAATTGTTACAATTTAAGTTTAAAATTTTTAAACGCACTAATAATCCCAAATTAATATTTTACTTATTAAGTAAAATATTTTTTTATTAAAAATACATTGAAATTGATTATTGAGGGGTTTAGCTGGATCCTATGCGCATTTCACTGTTGCTAATGCAGATCATCAGGGAACCTTTACCCAAAGCTTCTTAGAACAACTACAGTTATTATATTATAAACTTTCATTTAAACAAATGAGAAGCTCAATAACAAATAACAAAGTTGAAACAAGAACTCAATAATCAACATGTTTTTTATTTTCTTACTTTACTATTGCTACATTGGCTGACTTTTTTTCAGCTTCAAATTGTAGTCGTAAGAGTATGTAAAAGAAAATAAATGTAAATAACAACAACAGCTATTTAAGAATAGAGTGTTGCCACACAAGTATTTTTTTTTTTGACCGGGTGAAGTCAAGTTAATAATTAGTGTTTTTTATGGGAATTGTTACAATTTAAGTTTAAAATTTTTAAACGCACTAATAATCCCAAATTAATATTTTACTTATTAAGTAAAATATTTTTTTATTAAAAATACATTGAAATTGATTATTGAGGGTTTTAGCTGGATCCTATGCGCATTTCACTGTTGCTAATGCAGATCATCAGGGAACCTTTACCCAAAGCTTCTTAGAACAACTAGAGTTATTATATTATAAACTTTCATTTAAACAAATGAGAAGCTCAATAACAAATAACAAAGTTGAAACAAGAACTCAATAATCATCATGTTTTTTATTTTCTTACTTTACTATTGCTACATTGGCTGACTTTTTTCAGCTTCAAATTGTAGTCGTAAGAGTATGTAAAAGAAAATAAATGTAAATAACAACAACAGCTATTTAAGAATAGAGTGTTGCCACACAAGTATTTTTTTTTTTGACCGGGTGCAGTCAAGTTAATAATTAGTGTTTTTATGGGAATTGTTACAATTTAAGTTTAAAATTTTTAAACGCACTAATAATCCCAAATTAATATTTTACTTATTAAGTAAAATATTTTTTTATTAAAAATACATTGAAATTGATTATTGAGGGGTTTAGCTGGATCCTATGCGCATTTCACTGTTGCTAATGCAGATCATCAGGGAACCTTTACCCAAAGCTTCTTAGAACAACTACAGTTATTATATTATAAACTTTCATTTAAACAAATGAGAAGCTCAATAACAAATAACAAAGTTGAAACAAGAACTCAATAATCAACATGTTTTTTATTTTCTTACTTTACTATTGCTACATTGGCTGACTTTTTTTCAGCTTCAAATTGTAGTCGTAAGAGTATGTAAAAGAAAATAAATGTAAATAACAACAACAGCTATTTAAGAATAGAGTGTTGCCACACGAGTATTTTTTTTTTTTTTTGACCGGGTGCAGTCAAGTTAATAATTAGTGTTTTGTATGGGAATTGTTACAATTTAAGTTTAAAATTTTAAAACGTACTAATAATCCCAAATTAATATTTTACTTATTAAGTAAAATATTTTTTTATTAAAAATACATTGAAATTGATTATTGAGGGGCTTAGCTGGATCCTATGCGCATTTCACTGTTGCTAATGCAGATCATCAGGGAACCTTTACCCAAAGCTTCTTAGAACAACTAGAGTTATTATATTATAAACTTTCATTTAAACAAATGAGAAGCTCAATAACAAATAACAAAGTTGAAACAAGAACTCAATAATCAACATGTTTTTTATTTTCTTACTTTACTATTGCTACATTGGCTGACTTTTTTTCAGCTTCAAATTGTAGTCGTAAGAAAATAAAAAAAGAAAATAAATGTAAATAACAACAACAGCTATTTAAGAATAGAGTGTTGCCACACAAGTATTTTTTTTTGACCGGGTGCAGTCAAGTTAATAATTAGTGTTTTTTATGGGAATTGTTACAATTTAAGTTTAAAATTTTTAAACGCACTAATAATCCCAAATTAATATTTTACTTATTAAGTAAAATATTTTTTTATTAAAAATACATTGAAATTGATTATTGAGGGGTTTAGCTGGATCCTATGCGCATTTCACTGTTGCTATTGCAGATCATCAGTGAACCTTTACCCAAAGCTTCTTAGAACAACTAGAGTTATTATATTATAAACTTTCATTTAAACAAATGAGAAGCTCAATAACAAATAACAAAGTTGAAACAAGAACTCAATAATCAACATGTTTTTTATTTTCTTACTTTACTATTGCTACATTGGCTGACTTTTTTTCAGCTTCAAATTGTAGTCGTAAGAGTATGTAAAAGAAAATAAATGTAAATAACAACAACAGCTATTTAAGAATAGAGTGTTGCCACACGAGTATTTTTTTTTTGACCGGGTGCAGTCAAGTTAATAATTAGTGTTTTTTATGGGAATTGTTACAATTTAAGTTTAAAATTTTTAAACGCACTAATAATCCCAAATTAATATTTTACTTATTAAGTAAAATATTTTTTTATTAAAAATACATTGAAATTGATTATTGAGGGGTTTAGCTGGATCCTATGCGCATTTCACTGTTGCTAATGCAGATCATCAGGGAACCTTTACCCAAAGCTTCTTAGAACAACTAGAGTTATTATATTATAAACTTTCATTTAAACAAATGAGAAAGCTCAATAACAAATAACAAAGTTGAAACAAGAACTCAATAATCATGTTTTTTATTTTCTTACTTTACTATTGCTACATTGGCTGACTTTTTTCAGCTTCAAATTGTAGTCGTAAGAGTATGTAAAAGAAAATAAATGTAAATAACAACAACAGCTATTTAAGAATAGAGTGTTGCCACACAAGTATTTTTTTTGACCGGGTGCAGTCAAGTTAATAATTAGTGTTTTTTATGGGAATTGTTACAATTTAAGTTTAAAATTTTTAAACGCACTAATAATCCCAAATTAATATTTTACTTATTAAGTAAAATATTTTTTTATTAAAAATACATTGAAATTGATTATTGAGGGGTTTAGCTGGATCCTATGCGCATTTCACTGTTGCTAATGCAGATCATCAGGGAACCTTTACCCAAAGCTTCTTAGAACAACTAGAGTTATTATATTATAAACTTTCATTTAAACAAATGAGAAGCTCAATAACAAATAACAAAGTTGAAACAAGAACTCAATAATCAACATTTTTTTTATTTTCTTACTTTACTATTGCTACATTGGCTGACTTTTTTTCAGCTTCAAATTGTAGTCGTAAGAGTATGTAAAAGAAAATAAATGTAAATAACAACAACAGCTATTTAAGAATAGAGTGTTGCCACACAAGTATTTTTTTTTGACCGGGTGAAGTCAAGTTAATAATTAGTGTTTTTTATGGGAATTGTTACAATTTAAGTTTAAAATTTTTAAACGCACTAATAATCCCAAATTAATATTTTACTTATTAAGTAAAATATTTTTTTATTAAAAATACATTGAAATTGATTATTGAGGGTTTTAGCTGGATCCTATGCGCATTTCACTGTTGCTAATGCAGATCATCAGGGAACCTTTACCCAAAGCTTCTTAGAACAACTAGAGTTATTATATTATAAACTTTCATTTAAACAAATGAGAAGCTCAATAACAAATAACAAAGTTGAAACAAGAACTCAATAATCAACATGTTTTTTATTTTCTTACTTTACTATTGCTACATTGGCTGACTTTTTTTCAGCTTCAAATTGTAGTCGTAAGAGTATGTAAAAGAAAATAAATGTAAATAACAACAACAGCTATTTAAGAATAGAGTGTTGCCACACAAGTATTTTTTTTTTTTGACCGGGTGCAGTCAAGTTAATAATTAGTGTTTTTTATGGGAATTGTTACAATTTAAGTTTAAAATTTTTAAACGCACTAATAATCCCAAATTAATATTTTACTTATTAAGTAAAATATTTTTTTATTAAAAATACATTGAAATTGATTATTGAGGGGTTTAGCTGGATCCTATGCGCATTTCACTGTTGCTAATGCAGATCATCAGGGAACCTTTACCCAAAGCTTCTTAGAACAACTACAGTTATTATATTATAAACTTTCATTTAAACAAATGAGAAGCTCAATAACAAATAACAAAGTTGAAACAAGAACTCAATAATCAACATGTTTTTTATTTTCTTACTTTACTATTGCTACATTGGCTGACTTTTTTTCAGCTTCAAATTGTAGTCGTAAGAGTATGTAAAAGAAAATAAATGTAAATAACAACAACAGCTATTTAAGAATAGAGTGTTGCCACACAAGTATTTTTTTTTTGACCGGGTGCAGTCAAGTTAATAATTAGTGTTTTGTATGGGAATTGTTACAATTTAAGTTTAAAATTTTTAAACGCACTAATAATCCCAAATTAATATTTTACTTATTAAGTAAAATATTTTTTTATTAAAAATACATTGAAATTGATTATTGAGGGGCTTAGCTGGATCCTATGCGCATTTCACTGTTGCTAATGCAGATCATCAGGGAACCTTTACCCAAAGCTTCTTAGAACAACTAGAGTTATTATATTATAAACTTTCATTTAAACAAATGAGAAGCTCAATAACAAATAACAAAGTTGAAACAAGAACTCAATAATCAACATGTTTTTTATTTTCTTACTTTACTATTGCTACATTGGCTGACTTTTTTTCAGCTTCAAATTGTAGTCGTAAGAGTATGTAAAAGAAAATAAATGTAAATAACAACAACAGCTATTTAAGAATAGAGTGTTGCCACACAAGTATTTTTTTTTGACCGGGTGCAGTCAAGTTAATAATTAGTGTTTTTTATGGGAATTGTTACAATTTAAGTTTAAAATTTTTAAACGCACTAATAATCCCAAATTAATATTTTACTTATTAAGTAAAATATTTTTTTATTAAAAATACATTGAAATTGATTATTGAGGGGTTTAGCTGGATCCTATGCGCATTTCACTGTTGCTAATGCAGATCATCAGGGAACCTTTACCCAAAGCTTCTTAGAACAACTAGAGTTATTATATTATAAACTTTCATTTAAACAAATGAGAAGCTCAATAACAAATAACAAAGTTGAAACAAGAACTCAATAATCAACATGTTTTTTATTTTCTTACTTTACTATTGCTACATTGGCTGACTTTTTTTCAGCTTCAAATTGTAGTCGTAAGAGTATGTAAAAGAAAATAAATGTAAATAACAACAACAGCTATTTAAGAATAGAGTGTTGCCACACGAGTATTTTTTTTTTGACCGGGTGCAGTCAAGTTAATAATTAGTGTTTTTTATGTGAATTGTTACAATTTAAGTTTAAAATTTTTAAACGCACTAATAACCCCAAATTAATATTTTACTTATTAAGTAAAATATTTTTTTATTAAAAATACATTGAAATTGATTATTGAGGGGTTTAGCTGGATCCTATGCGCATTTCACTGTTGCTAATGCAGATCATCAGGGAACCTTTACCCAAAGCTTCTTAGAACAACTAGAGTTATTATATTATAAACTTTCATTTAAACAAATGAGAAAGCTCAATAACAAATAACAAAGTTGAAACAAGAACTCAATAATCAACATGTTTTTTATTTTCTTACTTTACTATTGCTACATTGGCTGACTTTTTTTCAGCTTCAAATTGTAGTCGTAAGAGTATGTAAAAGAAAATAAATGTAAATAACAACAACAGCTATTTAAGAATAGAGTGTTGCCACACAAGAATTTTTTTGACCGGGTGCAGTCAAGTTAATAATTAGTGTTTTTTATGGGAATTGTTACAATTTAAGTTTAAAATTTTTAAACGCACTAATAATCCCAAATTAATATTTTACTTATTAAGTAAAATATTTTTTTATTAAAAATACATTGAAATTGATTATTGAGGGGTTTAGCTGGATCCTATGCGCATTTCACTGTTGCTAATGCAGATCATCAGGGAACCTTTACCCAAAGCTTCTTAGAACAACTAGAGTTATTATATTATAAACTTTCATTTAAACAAATGAGAAGCTCAATAACAAATAACAAAGTTGAAACAAGAACTCAATAATCAACATGTTTTTTATTTTCTTACTTTACTATTGCTACATTGGCTGACTTTTTTTCAGCTTCAAATTGTAGTCGTAAGAGTATGTAAAAGAAAATAAATGTAAATAACAACAACAGCTATTTAAGAATAGAGTGTTGCCACACAAGTATTTTTTTTGACCGGGTGCAGTCAAGTTAATAATTAGTGTTTTTTATGGGAATTGTTACAATTTAAGTTTAAAATTTTTAAACGCACTAATAATCCCAAATTAATATTTTACTTATTAAGTAAAATATTTTTTTATTAAAAATACATTGAAATTGATTATTGAGGGGTTTAGCTGGATCCTATGCGCATTTCACTGTTGCTAATGCAGATCATCTGGAAACCTTTACCCAAAGCTTCTTAGAACAACTAGAGTTATTATATTATAAACTTTCATTTAAACAAATGAGAAGCTCAATAACAAATAACAAAGTTGAAACAAGAACTCAATAATCAACATGTTTTTTATTTTCTTACTTTACTATTGCTACATTGGCTGACTTTTTTTCAGCTTCAAATTGTAGTCGTAAGAGTATGTAAAAGAAAATAAATGTAAATAACAACAACAGCTATTTAAGAATAGAGTGTTGCCACACAAGTATTTTTTTTGACTGGGTGCAGTCAAGTTAATAATTAGTGTTTTTTATGGAAATTGTTACAATTTAAGTTTAAAATTTTTAAACGCACTAATAATCCCAAATTAATATTTTACTTATTAAGTAAAATATTTTTTTATTAAAAATACATTGAAATTGATTATTGAGGGGCTTAGCTGGATGCTATGCGCATTTCACTGTTGCTAATGCAGATCATCAGGAAACCTTTACCCAAAGCTTCTTAGAACAACTAGAGTTATTATATTATAAACTTTCATTTAAACAAATGAGAAGCTCAATAACAAATAACAAAGTTGAAACAAGAACTCAATAATCAACATGTTTTTTATTTTCTTACTTTACTATTGCTACATTGGCTGACTTTTTTTCAGCTTCAAATTGTAGTCGTAAGAGTATGTAAAAGAAAATAAATGTAAATAACAACAACAGCTATTTAAGAATAGAGTGTTGCCACACAAGTATTTTTTTGACTGGGTGCAGTCAAGTTAATAATTAGTGTTTTTTATGGAAATTGTTACAATTTAAGTTTAAAATTTTTAAACGCACTAATAATCCCAAATTAATATTTTACTTATTAAGTAAAATATTTTTTTATTAAAAATACATTGAAATTGATTATTGAGGGGTTTAGCTGGATGCTATGCGCATTTCACTGTTGCTAATGCAGATCATCAGGGAACCTTTACCTAAAGCTTCTTAGAACAACTAGATTTATTATATTATAAACTTTCATTTAAACAAATGAGAAGCTCAATAACAAATAACAAAGTTGAAACAAGAACTCAATAATCAACATGTTTTTTATTTTCTTACTTTACTATTGCTACATTGGCTGACTTTTTTTCAGCTTCAAATTGTAGTCGTAAAGCTACGGTCACATATATAAAATATTTTCCTGAAACATGTTTGCTCATATTTGCCTTAAAATTTTCTATGTTTGTTTAATGGTCACATTAGCACAAAATATTTCACAAAATTTGTTTTCTCAAACAGCTATGAAACAGTTTTAAACAAAATAGGAGCAAACATGTTTTCCTTGCGGTCACACTTGAACAAATATTTTCTGTAATAATTTGTTTGAGCAAACAGTCAATATATATAATTTTGTTTTCTTAAAAAAAAAAACATTAAAAACTACAAATTTCTGTCAAAAAAAAATAAGTTTGTGTTATAATAAAAAATCGATATGGAGGATTGTGAAACCTTATTTGTATTGAGTTGTGGAGCAGCTGCTTTATTATTTCTGGAGGAAGACGAAAAAAATAAGAGAGAGAAAAGGCAATGGGTGCGTAAGTGGGTTCAACGCCGAAAAGAGGAGGGATGTTGTGCAAAATTACTGTTGGAGCTACGTTCTGAAACTCCAGAGTTGTACAAAAACTTTTTAAGGATGAACTCAACTGATTTTGATTACTTGGTAAGTACAAGATAGCTTAAGTAAAAAATATTGAAATATAAAACATACATATGTATATATTTATTGATGTTTCCCTAAAGCTACAATTAGTTGCCCCGCTTATACAGAAGAAAGAAACAAAGTTTCGTAAGCCAATATCCCCCACTGACCGCTTAATTGTTACTCTTCGTTACCTAGCCACTGGAGAGAGTTTTAGATCTCTCCAATATGTTTTTCGCATTCCCCATAATACTATTTCAGGAATTATTCCTGATGTTTGCGATGCCTTGTATAAAGTGTTACAACCGAATTATTTAAAGGTTTAAACATTAATTGGACTTTCGTGTTAAATTTGTAAACATATGTAATTTAATTTCAGGTTCCATCAAGCTGCGAAGAGTGGCAAGCTATTTTAGAAGAATTTTTGCAACTGTGGAATTTTCCCAATTGCATTGGTGCTTTAGATGGAAAGCATGTTGTGATGAATGCACCACCTCATGCCGGAAGTATTTATTATAACTACAAAGGTAGATAAATAAATATGTTGAAAATTATTTATTTAAAATTTCCTTAATTGTACATTTTTGTAGGAACACATAGTATTGTGCTCATGGCTATCGCAGACGCATCGTATAAGTTTTTATACATCGACGTGGGTTCAAACGGCCGTATATCTGATGGTGGTGTCTTCAAAAAATGTAGCTTTTATGAAGCTCTCACAAATAATAAATTATATTTGCCTATTCCAAAACCACTTTCAACCAGGACTGTACCAGTGCCGTATGTTCTTGTTGCGGATGATGCCTTTGCATTAAGTACTAATATATTGAAGCCTTATAGTACTCGAAATTTTAATGCCATTCAAAGAGTTTTCAATTATCGCCTCTCAAGAGCAAGGCGAGTAATAGAAAACGCTTTTGGAATTTTGTCTGCACGTTTTCGCGTAATGCGCAGCCCAATTAAGCTGAATCCATTAAAACCAAGGCAGGTGACACTTGCATGCTGCGTGCTGCACAATTATTTAATGAGCCGCAAAAGTTCTTTATATTATAGCAAAAACTTAGTTGACCACTACACTGCAGACGGCACATTAGTTCCAGGCGAGTGGCGCAATGCCAATAACGCACAAGGCTTAGAAAATCTACAAAAGTATCGTTCCTACACATCAAATGACACATCAGAAATAAGAAATGAATTTTCAAAATATTTTGTAGAAGAAGGGGAAGTTAATTTTCAATATAAACATATATAATTAAATATTCTTCAGATCAAATGTAACAGTGTAAAAATTTCAATATATGTATGTACATATGTATGTACATATTTAAACATTTTTTAATTTGAAATAAAAATAATGCAATCAAATATTAACTTTGAAATTTTTTTATTAATTCATTTACATCAACAAAAATAATAACAAAGCAAAAAATTAAAAACTTGCTTACATAAATAAAAACATAACGATAACATAAAAGTAATAAGTGAAAAAAATCAACAAGTCAAAAACTAAAAGACCAAGCCGCACAAACATTTTCTTGGAGAAGATTTTCAAAGGAAATCGAAAGTTAATAAATATAATAAAAAGGAATGCAGAACAATAAATTGTGTGAAAAAATATTTTCTATGCCTTTGAAAATTATTCGAAAGACAACGGGGAGCATTCAACCCCTAAGCCAATAAAAAAAATTAGAAAGCTTATTGCGTTTGCCGTAGCAGAAAGGTGTTTGTGCGCATAGAGAATTATTAAAGGTTATTTTAAGGAAAGGGTTGCTCTTTCATACGTTCTTCTTCCAAACGTTCTAAAAAGAAAATTGTGACGCGCTTTCGCACTGCTGCCACAGACTCCGGTTTAAGGGTCTGTAGCTCACTAACAATGTAATTCGCGAAAGCAACATTGGGATCTGAAGCCCTTTCCTTTTGCTGCTTCATTGCGTTGACAGCCTCGCGCATAATTTCAGCTATCTGTGTGGCCGCTGTTGTAGGCTGCTTCCCTTTGGATGCTGATTTAGTATCACTTTCTGATGATTTTGATGCTTTTAAATGATACGAGTATTAAAAAAAGTTAAAAAGCATTAATAAATACATATATTTATCAATATACTTACAAGTATTTTCCTCATCCACATTGAAGACAATATTTGAAACAGTCTGCTGTGTCTGCTTGTGTTCAGCACGTCCCACAAAAGTCATGGCGTTATAAAACCTCCACTTAGGAGTGTCCACAACGCCCTGCCCAGATTTTGTTTTGGCCCTGCCCGCATATCCACGGTATTGAATTCGTAGGTTTGTCCATTTGGCATTTAAATCTGCAACCGTAAATTTTTCCTTAAAATGATCTTTAATACCTCTCCATGCGCAATCTCTTGAAGTTTTGTTGTGATATGCTTCATCTGAAGCAACCCACAAACACCTTTCTGCTTCGACAAGTGCAACAAGCTTGTAAATTTCCTCATCTTCCCAATCCTTCACAATTTTTGATTTTTTGTTTAAAGGCCTAGGGGTAGAATGTTCGCTGTTGTTTTCAAAATTGTCAAATGCCTAGAAAATATTTTGTCACACAATCTATTGTTCTGCATTCGTTTTTATTATTTTTATTTATTAACTTACCTCTATAGTTATATCCATGATATCAGCATCTACGGTGTAATCAATATTCTAAAATATATATATTTGTAAAAATATAGTTTTTTTTATTAAATTTTTATATTTACATACCTCCATTCTGTTCGGCAACAAATTAATTTCTATAACACAGCTGTTTGATTGTTTTTATTTTACATATTAGTGTTGACGATTATTGCGCTTTTTATCAGTAGTTTGTCTGGTCTAGACGTCGAAAAACAGCTTGTATTTTTTGTTAACTTTCAAATACATTTGCTGCCTATGAATTAAACTAAAATTATTTTATAAATTATATTATATTCAAATACATATATGTATTTGTATATATATATATATATATATATATATATATATACATATATGTATATATATATACACAAGTAAACGTATTTGAAACAAAAAAAATTCTTTAAAATATTATTACTATTGCTTTTACCACAGATAAACCGGCAAATTGTTTTGTATTTGCATTATATTGTTGCTCATATACATATATTTGTTTTTGGCAATTTTCATTTATAATTTATTTTTAAATGTTTCAACACTCTTGCAGCAGATGTTATTTGCCACTGTTTGTTCTTACAAAAACTTTGTAAGATCAAACAATTATTTGCCCAAAAAAGTGGAAAATATTTGACACAGGGTGGTCACATTATGGTCACATTAGAGAAACTTTTATTTGCTACCAAATAAATTTGTTTTCTCAAAATCTTGTTTTCACCCTAAAAATATTTGATGGTCACATTACAGCAAAGAAATATTTGATATTTTCGAGCAAATGTTTCATAAGTGTGACCGCAGCTTAAGAGTATGTAAAAGAAAATAAATGTAAATAACAACAACAGCTATTTAAGAATAGAGTGTTGCCACACAAGAATTTTTTTGACCGGGTGCAGTCAAGTTAATAATTAGTGTTTTTTATGGGAATTGTTACAATTTAAGTTTAAAATTTTTAAACGCACTAATAATCCCAAATTAATATTTTACTTATTAAGTAAAATATTTTTTTATTAAAAATACATTGAAATTGATTATTGAGGGGTTTAGCTGGATCCTATGCGCATTTCACTGTTGCTAATGCAGATCATCAGGGAACCTTTACCCAAAGCTTCTTAGAACAACTAGAGTTATTATATTATAAACTTTCATTTAAACAAATGAGAAGCTCAATAACAAATAACAAAGTTGAAACAAGAACTCAATAATTAACATGTTTTTTATTTTCTTACTTTACTATTGCTACATTGGCTGACTTTTTTTCAGCTTCAAATTGTAGTCGTAAGAGTATGTAAAAGAAAATAAATGTAAATAACAACAACAGCTATTTAAGAATAGGATGTTGCCACACAAGTATTTTTTTTGACCGGGTGCAGTCAAGTTAATAATTAGTTTTTTTTATGGGAATTGTTACAATTTAAGTTTAAAATTTTTAAACGCACTAATAATCCCAAATTAATATTTTACTTATTAAGTAAAATATTTTTTTATTAAAAATACATTGAAATTGATTATTGAGGGGTTTAGCTGGATCCTATGCGCATTTCACTGTTGCTAATGCAGATCATCAGGGAACCTTTACCCAAAGCTTCTTAGAACAACTAGAGTTATTATATTATAAACTTTCATTTAAACAAATGAGAAGCTCAATAACAAATAACAAAGTTGAAACAAGAACTCAATAATTAACATGTTTTTTATTTTCTTACTTTACTATTGCTACATTGGCTGACTTTTTTTCAGCTTCAAATTGTAGTCGTAAGAGTATGTAAAAGAAAATAAATGTAAATAACAACAACAGCTATTTAAGAATAGAGTGTTGCCACACAAGTATTTTTTTTGACCGGGTGCAGTCAAGTTAATAATTAGTGTTTTTTATGGGAATTGTTACAATTTAAGTTTAAAATTTTTAAACGCACTAATAATCCCAAATTAATATTTTACTTATTAAGTAAAATATCTTTTTATTAAAAATACATTGAAATTGATTATTGGGGGGTTTAGCTGGATCCTATGCGCATTTCACTGTTGCTAATGCAGGTCATCAGGGAACCTTTACCCAAAGCTTCTTAGAACAACTAGAGTTATTATATTATAAACTTTCATTTAAACAAATGAGAAGCTCAATAACAAATAACAAAGTTGAAACAAGAACTCAATAATCAACATGTTTTCTATTTTCTTACTTTACTATTGCTACATTGGCTGACTTTTTTTCAGCTTCAAATTGTAGTCGTAAGAGTATGTAAAAGAAAATAAATGTAAATAACAACAACAGCTATTTAAGAATAGAGTGTTGCCACACAAGTATTTTTTTTTTTTTTGACCAGGTGCAGTCAAGTTAATAATTAGTGTTTTTTATGGGAATTGTTACAATTTAAGTTTAAAATTTTTAAACGCACTAATAATCCCAAATTAATATTTTACTTATTAAGTAAAATATCTTTTTATTAAAAATACATTGAAATTGATTATTGAGGGGTTTAGCTGGATCCTATGCGCATTTCACTGTTGCTAATGCAGATCATCAGGGAACCTTTACCCAAAGCTTCTTAGAAACACTAGAGTTATTATATTATAAACTTTCATTTAAACAAATGAGAAGCTCAATATCAATAACAAAGTTGAAACAAGAACTCAATAATCAACATGTTTTTTATTTTCTTACTTTACTATTGCTACATTGGCTGACTTTTTTTCAGCTTCAAATTGTAGTCGTAAGAGTATGTAAAAGAAAATAAATGTAAATAACAACAACAGCTATTTAAGAATAGAGTGTTGCCACACAAGTATTTTTTTGACCGGGTGCAGTCAAGTTAATAATTAGTGTTTTTTATGGGAATTGTTACAATTTAAGTTTAAAATTTTTAAACGCACTAATAATCCCAAATTAATATTTTACTTATTAAGTAAAATATTTTTTCATTAAAAATACATTGAAATTGATTATTGAGGGGTTTAGCTGGATCCTATGCTCATTTCACTGTTGCTAATGCAGATCATCAGGGAACCTTTACCCAAAGCTTCTTAGAACAACTAGAGTTATTATATTATAAACTTTCATTTAAACAAATGAGAAGCTCAATAACAAATAACAAAGTTGAAACAAGAACTCAATAATTAACATGTTTTTTATTTTCTTACTTTACTATTGCTACATTGGCTGACTTTTTTTCAGCTTCAAATTGTAGTCGTAAGAGTATGTAAAAGAAAATAAATGTAAATAACAACAACAGCTATTTAAGAATAGGATGTTGCCACACAAGTATTTTTTTTGACCGGGTGCAGTCAAGTTAATAATTAGTGTTTTTTATGGGAATTGTTACAATTTAAGTTTAAAATTTTTAAACGCACTAATAATCCCAAATTAATATTTTACTTATTAAGTAAAATATTTTTTTATTAAAAATACATTGAAATTGATTATTGAGGGGTTTAGCTGGATCCTATGCGCATTTCACTGTTGCTAATGCAGATCATCAGGGAACCTTTACCCAAAGCTTCTTAGAACAACTAGAGTTATTATATTATAAACTTTCATTTAAACAAATGAGAAGCTCAATAACAAATAACAAAGTTGAAACAAGAACTCAATAATTAACATGTTTTTTATTTTCTTACTTTACTATTGCTACATTGGCTGACTTTTTTTCAGCTTCAAATTGTAGTCGTAAGAGTATGTAAAAGAAAATAAATGTAAATAACAACAACAGCTATTTAAGAATAGAGTGTTGCCACACAAGTATTTTTTTTGACCGGGTGCAGTCAAGTTAATAATTAGTATTTTTTATGGGAATTGTTACAATTTAAGTTTAAAATTTTTAAACGCACTAATAATCCCAAATTAATATTTTACTTATTAAGTAAAATATCTTTTTATTAAAAATACATTGAAATTGATTATTGGGGGGTTTAGCTGGATCCTATGCGCATTTCACTGTTGCTAATGCAGGTCATCAGGGAACCTTTACCCAAAGCTTCTTAGAACAACTAGAGTTATTATATTATAAACTTTCATTTAAACAAATGAGAAGCTCAATAACAAATAACAAAGTTGAAACAAGAACTCAATAATCAACATGTTTTCTATTTTCTTACTTTACTATTGCTACATTGGCTGACTTTTTTTCAGCTTCAAATTGTAGTCGTAAGAGTATGTAAAAGAAAATAAATGTAAATAACAACAACAGCTATTTAAGAATAGAGTGTTGCCACACAAGTATTTTTTTTTTTTTTGACCGGGTGCAGTCAAGTTAATAATTAGTGTTTTTTATGGGAATTGTTACAATTTAAGTTTAAAATTTTTAAACGCACTAATAATCCCAAATTAATATTTTACTTATTAAGTAAAATATCTTCTTATTAAAAATACATTGAAATTGATTATTGAGGGGTTTAGCTGGATCCTATGCGCATTTCACTGTTGCTAATGCAGATCATCAGGGAACCTTTACCCAAAGCTTCTTAGAAACACTAGAGTTATTATATTATAAACTTTCATTTAAACAAATGAGAAGCTCAATATCAATAACAAAGTTGAAACAAGAACTCAATAATCAACATGTTTTTTATTTTCTTACTTTACTATTGCTACATTGGCTGACTTTTTTTCAGCTTCAAATTGTAGTCGTAAGAGTATGTAAAAGAAAATAAATGTAAATAACAACAACAGCTATTTAAGAATAGAGTGTTGCCACACAAGTATTTTTTTGACCGGGTGCAGTCAAGTTAATAATTAGTGTTTTTTATGGGAATTGTTACAATTTAAGTTTAAAATTTTTAAACGCACTAATAATCCCAAATTAATATTTTACTTATTAAGTAAAATATTTTTTCATTAAAAATACATTGAAATTGATTATTGAGGGGTTTAGCTGGATCCTATGCTCATTTCACTGTTGCTAATGCAGATCATCAGGGAACCTTTACCCAAAGCTTCTTAGAACAACTAGAGTTATTATATTATAAACTTTCATTTAAACAAATGAGAAGCTCAATAACAAATAACAAAGTTGAAACAAGAACTCAATAATCAACATGTTTTCTATTTTCTTACTTTACTATTGCTACATTGGCTGACTTTTTTTCAGCTTCAAATTGTAGTCGTAAGAGTATGTAAAAGAAAATAAATGTAAATAACAACAACAGCTATTTAAGAATAGAGTGTTGCCACACAAGTATTTTTTTTGACCGGGTGCAGTCAAGTTAATAATTAGTGTTTTTTATGGGAATTGTTACAATTTAAGTTTAAAATTTTTAAACGCACTAATAATCCCAAATTAATATTTTACTTATTAAGTAAAATATCTTTTTATTAAAAATACATTGAAATTGATGATTGAGGGGTTTAGCTGGATCCTATGCTCATTTCACTGTTGCTAATGCAGATCATCAGGGAACCTTTACCCAAAGCTTCTTAGAACAACTAGAGTTATTATATTATAAACTTTCATTTAAACAAATGAGAAGCTCAATAACAAATTACAAAGTTGAAACAAGAACTGAATAATCAACATGTTTTCTATTTTCTTACTTTACTATTGCTACATTGGCTGACTTTTTTTCAGCTTCAAATTGTAGTCGTAAGAGTATGTAAAAGAAAATAAATGTAAATAACAACAACAGCTATTTAAGAATAGAGTGTTGCCACACAAGTATTTTTTTTGACCGGGTGCAGTCAAGTTAATAATTAGTGTTTTTTATGGGAATTGTTACAATTTAAGTTTAAAATTTTTAAACGCACTAATAATCCCAAATTAATATTTTACTTATTAAGTAAAATATCTTTTTATTAAAAATACATTGAAATTGATGATTGAGGGGTTTAGCTGGATCCTATGCTCATTTCACTGTTGCTAATGCAGATCATCAGGGAACCTTTACCCAAAGCTTCTTAGAACAACTAGAGTTATTATATTATAAACTTTCATTTAAACAAATGAGAAGCTCAATAACAAATAACAAAGTTGAAACAAGAACTCAATAATCAACATGTTTTTTATTTTCTTACTTTACTATTGCTACATTGGCTGACTTTTTTTCAGCTTCAAATTGTAGTCGTAAGAGTATGTAAAAGAAAATACATGTAAATAACAACAACAGCTATTTAAGAATAGAGTGTTGCCACACAAGTATTTTTTTTTTGGTCGGGTGCAGTCAAGTTAATAATTAGTGTTTTTTATGGGAATTGTTACAATTTAAGTTTAAAATTTTTAAACGCCCTAATAATCCCAAATTAATATTTTACTTATTAAGTAAAATATTTTTTTATTAAAAATACATTGAAATTGATTATTGAGGGGTTTAGCTGGATCCTATGCGCATTTCACTGTTGCTAATGCAGATCATCAGGGAACCTTTACCCAAAGCTTCTTAGAACAACTAGAGTTATTATATTATAAACTTTCATTTAAACAAATGAGAAGCTTAATAACAAATAACAAAGTTGAAACAAGAACTCAATAATCAACATGTTTTTTATTTTCTTACTTTACTATTGCTACATTGGCTGACTTTTTTTCAGCTTCAAATTGTAGTCGTAAGAGTATGTAAAAGAAAATACATGTAAATAACAACAACAGCTATTTAAGAATAGAGTGTTGCCATACAAGTATTTTTTTTTGGCCGGGTGCAGTCAAGTTAATAATTAGTGTTTTTTATGGGAATTGTTACAATTTAAGTTTAAAATTTTTAAACGCACTAATAATCCCAAATTAATATTTTACTTATTAAGTAAAATATTTTTTTATTAAAAACACATTAAAATTGATTATTGAGGGGTTTAGCTGGATCCTATGCGCATTTCACTGTTGCTAATGCAGATCATCAGGGAACCTTTACCCAAAGCTTCTTAGAACAACTAGAGTTATTATATTATAAACTTTCATTTAAACAAATGAGAAGCTCAATAACAAATAACAAAGTTGAAACAAGAACTCAATAATCAACATGTTTTTTATTTTCTTACTTTACTATTGCTACATTGGCTGATTTTTTTTCAGATTCAAATTGTAGTCGTAAGAGTATGTAAAAGAAAATAAATGTAAATAACAACAACAGCTATTTAAGAATAGAGTGTTGCAACACAAGTATTTTTTTGACCGGGTGCAGTCAAGTTAATAATTAGTGTTTTTTATGGGAATTGTTACAATTTAAGTTTAAAATTTTTAAACGCCCTAATAATCCCAAATTAATATTTTACTTATTAAGTAAAATATTTTT
The DNA here is from genome assembly GCA_949987645.1 of Tachina grossa. NCBI lineage: Eukaryota > Metazoa > Arthropoda > Insecta > Diptera > Tachinidae > Tachina > Tachina grossa. Next base: position 56,083,716 of record OX465277.1, on the reverse strand, counting down.
TTATTAAAAATACATTGAAATTGATTATTGAGGGGTTTAGCTGGATCCTATGCGCATTTCACTGTTGCTAATGCAGATCATCAGGGAACCTTTACCCAAAGCTTCTTAGAACAACTAGAGTTATTATATTATAAACTTTCATTTAAACAAATGAGAAGCTCAATAACAAATATCAAAGTTAAAACAAGAACTCAATAGTCAACATGTTTTTTATTTTCTTACTTTACTATTGCTACATTGGCTGACTTTTTTTCAGCTTCAAATTGTAGTCGTAAGAGTATGTAAAAGAAAATAAATGTAAATAACAACAACAGCTATTTAAGATTAGAGTGTTGCCACACAAGTATTTTTTGACCGGGTGCAGTCAAGTTAATAATTAGTGTTTTTTATGGGAATTGTTACAATTTAAGTTTAAAATTTTTAAACGCACTAATAATCCCAAATTAATATTTTACTTATTAAGTAAAATATTTTTTCATTAAAAATACATTGAAATTGATTATTGAGGGGCTTAGCTGGATCCTATACGCATTTCACTGTTGCTAATGCAGATCATCAGGGAACCTTTACCCAAAGCTTCTTAGAACAACTAGAGTTATTATATTATAAACTTTCATTTAAACAAATGAGAAGCTCAATATCAATAACAAAGTTGAAACAAGAACTCAATAATCAACATGTTTTTTATTTTCTTACCTTACTATTGCTACATTGGCTGACTTTTTTTCAGCTTCAAATTGTAGTCGTAAGAGTATGTAAAAGAAAATAAATGTAAATAACAACAACAGCTATTTAAGAATAAAGTGTTGCCACACAAGTATTTTTTTGACCGGGTGCAGTCAAGTTAATAATTAGTTTTTTTATGGGAATTGTTACAATTTAAGTTTAAAATTTTTAAACGCACTAGTAATCCCAAATTAATATTTTACTTACTAAGTAAAATATTTTTTTTATTAAAAATACATTGAAATTGATGATTGAGGGGTTTAGCTGGATCCTATGCTCATTTCACTGTTGCTAATGCAGATCATCAGGGAACCTTTACCCAAAGCTTCTTAGAACAACTAGAGTTATTATATTATAAACTTTCATTTAAACAAATGAGAGGCTTAATAACAAATAACAAAGTTGAAACAAGAACTCAATAATCAACATGTTTTTTATTTTCTTACTTTACTATTGCTACATTGGCTGATTTTTTTTCAGATTCAAATTGTAGTCGTAAGAGTATGTAAAAGAAAATAAATGTAAATAACAACAACAGCTATTTAAGAATAGAGTGTTGCCACACAAGTATTTTTTGACCGGGTGCAGTCAAGTTAATAATTAGTGTTTTTTATGGGAATTGTTACAATTTAAGTTTAAAATTTTTAAACGCACTAATAATCCCAAATTAATATTTTACTTATTAAGTAAAATATCTTTTTATTAAAAATACATTGAAATTGATTATTGAGGGGTTTAGCTGGATCCTATGCGCATTTCACTGTTGCTAATGCAGATCATCAGGGAACCTTTACCCAAAGCTTCTTAGAACAACTAGAGTTATTATATTATAAACTTTCATTTAAACAAATGAGAAGCTCAATAACAAATAACAAAGTTGAAACAAGAACTCAATAATCAACATGTTTTTTATTTTCTTACTTTACTATTGCTACATTGGCTGATTTTTTTTCAGATTCAAATTGTAGTCGTAAGAGTATGTAAAAGAAAATAAATGTAAATAACAACAACAGCTATTTAAGAATAGAGTGTTGCAACACAAGTATTTTTTTGACCGGGTGCAGTCAAGTTAATAATTAGTGTTTTTTATGGGAATTGTTACAATTTAAGTTTAAAATTTTTAAACGCACTAATAATCCCAAATTAATATTTTACTTATTAAGTAAAATATTTTTTTATTAAAAATACATTGAAATTGATTATTGAGGGGTTTAGCTGGATCCTATGCGCATTTCACTGTTGCTAATGCAGATCATCAGGGAACCTTTACCCAAAGCTTCTTAGAACAACTAGAGTTATTATATTATAAACTTTCATTTAAACAAATGAGAAGCTCAATAACAAATATCAAAGTTAAAACAAGAACTCAATAGTCAACATGTTTTTTATTTTCTTACTTTACTATTGCTACATTGGCTGACTTTTTTTCAGCTTCAAATTGTAGTCGTAAGGGTATGTAAAAGAAAATAAATGTAAATAACAACAACAGCTATTTAAGAATAGAGTGTTGCCACACAAGTATTTTTTGACCGGGTGCAGTCAAGTTAATAATTAGTGTTTTTTATGGGAATTGTTACAATTTAAGTTTAAAATTTTTAAACGCACTAATAATCCCAAATTAATATTTTACTTATTAAGTAAAATATTTTTTCATTAAAAATACATTGAAATTGATTATTGAGGGGTTTAGCTGGATCCTATGCGCATTTCACTGTTGCTAATGCAGATCATCAGGGAACCTTTACCCAAAGCTTCTTAGAACAACTAGAGTTATTATATTATAAACTTTCATTTAAACAAATGAGAAGCTCAATAACAAATAACAAAGTTGAAACAAGAACTCAATAATCAACATGTTTTTTATTTTCTTACTTTACTATTGCTACATTGGCTGACTTTTTTTCAGCTTCAAATTATAGTCGTAAGAGTATGTAAAAGAAAATAAATGTAAATAACAACAACAGCTATTTAAGATTAGAGTGTTGCCACACAAGTATTTTTTTTTTGACCGGGTGCAGTCAAGTTAATAATTAGTGTTTTTTATGGGAATTGTTACAATTTAAGTTTAAAATTTTTAAACGCACTAATAATCCCAAATTAATATTTTACTTATTAAGTAAAATATTTTTTTATTAAAAATACATTGAAATTGATTATTGAGGGGTTTAGCTGGATCCTATGCGCATTTCACTGTTGCTAATGCAGATCATCAGGGAACCTTTACCCAAAGCTTCTTAGAACAACTAGAGTTATTATATTATAAACTTTCATTTAAGCAAATGAGAAGCTCAATAACAAATAAAAAAGTTGAAACAAGAACTCAATTATGTTTTTTATTTTCTTACTTTACTATTGTTACATTGGCTGACTTTTTTTCAGCTTCAAATTTTTTTCCCTGTTAGATTTTGTAGTTTAACGTCTGCTTGAATTATTGTTGCGGTTGTGATGACCATGATTAGTGATGTTAGGAATGTTATCCTCAGTTTTTGTAAGTACATAATTTTTTATATTATTTTTATGTATGATCTGCCCTCCTTGAGTTAAGATAGTGTCCTCACGATCTTCCTGAACTATGTGTTTTTTGTATCTGCTATCGCCCTTACTTCTGATGTTAGTTCTAGCTACCAACACTTGATCTCCTTGTTGAAATGTCCTATGCTTTGATCCTTGATTTAACCTTTGTAGTGTCTTCTGCGAAGCATTTCTTAATTTATTTTGTATATCCTCCTTAGAGAATTTTATTAAATTAAAATGAATATCTTTGGGTTTATATCCTGTAACTGAATGTGTAGAGTTGTTTATTTCTTTTACCGCTAGGAATAACTCAGCCGTTGCTGATGTTTCTTTATGTATCTTAAAAATTCGAGATAGTTCCGATATTGAATTATGTGCTCGTTCGACTTGTCCGTTTGCTTTAGACCTGTGTACTGGGGTTTGTATCTTTTTAATGTTATGTTTTATACACATTTGGTTCACCATGATCGTATTCAAACATTTTTCATTATCTGTCATTAATCGTTTGCAGTTCGGAAAATTATTAATGAGAATTTCTTCTAGTTTACTGTCCATATCAGCCTTTGAGTCGATGTCTCTGATAACTATGTATTTAGAGAATTTATCTATACCTACAAGATACTGTTTATGCTCGTTGAAATAAATGTCTATATGTATGTATTCCCCTGGATGTTCGGGAATATCCGAGTGTTGTAATGGTTCTTTTGTTGGGTTGCGTTCGTATTTACCATACAAACATGCAGTGTATTTCTTATTAAATGCCTTACAGTGTTTTCTCATGTCCGGCCAGTAATATTGTTCTAATAGTTCGTGTATATTATTTTTATAGCCTCTATGTGCTCTCTCGTGTGTTTCTTGTACTAATAGAATTTGTTCCTCTCTTTTCGTTATATCTCTCAATCTTATTGGTGTGTGTACGAGTTTGGTGGTATTGAATGTATTCTTTATGATTCTTCCGTATTTAAATAAATCTTCAGCTGTAGCATATATGGCGGTGATTTTTTGGGGTTGAATACACTTTTTTAGTTCGGTAATTAAGTTTTTTTCGTTACTAAATCTAATAATATGACGTAATTTACTCTGAAATATTATTTGTGTATGTATTTCATTAGATACTTCATTTGGTATGAGTTCAATTTGTACTCCATACGCATTAAATGGTTGTGATACAGTTTTTATTATTTGTTCACTTGAGCTATCACTTGAATGAACTGTGCCTACTGATGATGTATTTATAGCTTGTCGTGATAATGCGTCCGCCACAACATTTTGTGTACCAGGTTTATAGGTTAATTTAGCACCATAGTCTTCGATGATGGCTTTCCATCGTTTTAGCTTGGGGTTAGGATTTTTGTCTGAGATTGCATATGTCAATGACTGATGGTCAGTAAAGATGGTCAAGTCAGCTATGCCGTATATGTAATTACGTAATTTCTTTAAGGCCCAAATTATAGCCAGTAATTCTTTTTCGTTAGTACTATAATTTTGTTCGGTGGTGCTCAGTGTACGAGATAAAAAATAAATTGGGTTCCTATTTTGACTTAGAACAGCTCCAATAGCTATGTTGGAAGCATCTGTTGTAAGTTCAAATGGTTTATTAAAGTTGGGTTGGTATAATTCCACTTGCTCTTTTAGACTATTTTTTAATTTGTTTACAGCTTCTATGGCTGGTTGTTTCAGTTTAACCTCTGTATTTTTACTTTTATTTTTACCAATGTGAGCGTTTTCTCCTTTTAGGTGCAAAGTTAAGGGTTTTGAGATATTCTACTTCTTCCATGAAGAACTTTGATTTCTCATTGGACACTTTTAAGTTCGCCTTATTTAGGGCATTAAAAATAGTATGGATATGTTGTATGTGTTCCTCTGGCGAGGAAGAATATATAATTACGTCGTCTATGTATACGTAAGCAAATTTTCCTATAAATTCTCGTAAAATATCATCCACACATCTTTGGAAAATGGAAGGAGCGTTCTTTAAGCCGAAAGGCATACGTAAAAACTCATATTTTCCGCCATTTACACAGAAAGCAGTCTTCTCTCTATCCTTTTCCTTTATCCTAATTTGGTGGAATCCTGATTCCAAGTCGAGTGTGGTAAAGTATCTAGCTTTTCCTAGATTCTGTAAAGTTATATTTATAAAGGGTGTTTTTTATTGAGGTATAGAACTTTAAGTTGGCATCACTTTTTTAACTGGCGGCCATTTTGTCAGCTGTCAAGTTATTATTATTTAGTTTGGTTTGCCATTTCATCATGAACAGGTTGACAAAAAAACAACGCTTGAAAATCGTGCAAATTTATTTCGAAAATAATGGTTCAGTTCGCGAAGTTTACCGCAAGCTCCGTCCATTTTATGGTCGACATAATCGTCCATCAGAGCAATTAATTCGGTTAACCATGGATCGTTTTCGCACTACGTTTACTCTATGTGATGATACGCATCCGCAGAGACGTCGAACAGTGCGCACCGAAGAAACAATTGCCGCTGTAGAGCAAAGTGTTGAAGAGGACCCGAATGAATCGATTCGCCACCGTGCACAGCAATTGGAGCCGACTAACCGACTATTTTGTTCCCGAATTGGATGGCATGAATGTGGATGAGTTGTGGTTCCAACAAGACGGCGCTACATGCCACACAGCGCACGTCACGATCGATTTATTGAAGGAAACATTCGATGAGCGCATAATTTCGCGGAATGGACCTGTCAATTGGCCACCAAGATCGTGTGATTTGACACCATTGGATTATTTTCTTTGGGGATATGTGAAGTCGCTCGTCTACTCCAACAAACCAGAAACGTTAGGGGACTTGGAAGCCAACATTCGTGGCGTTATTGCCAACATACGGCCCCATATGCTCGAAAAGTGGTTGAAAATTGGACCTGTAGAATTGGCTTTATTCGAGCCAGCCGCGGCGGCCACATGCCCGAAATCATATTTAAACATTAATGGCATAAGATTATCCTTCCAATAAAGCCAAATTGATGGACATTAAAACGATTTTTTTGTGTTTTATTTCAATTCAAAGTTCTATACCTCTTAAAAAAACACCCTGGAATTATATATCTGTCAGTAACTGTATGTTCGTTTAGTTTTCTGAAGTCTATCACCATCCTACGTTTCGGTTTACCATTCTCATCAGTTCCTTTTTTGTGAACTGTTAACATAGGTGAATTATAAGGACTAAAGCTTTTTTGAATAATACAATCTTCTAGTAATTTTTGTATTTCTTTATTTACAAATTCTACGTCATTCATATTGCCCGGGTACTGTTTTGTCCTAATTGGGTCATCTGTAGTTGTTTTAATGCTTGCCTCAATAGTTGTAGTAAAAGGTAGGGGACCTATTTTATTATTACCTATCATTAATTCTTCAATCTCTTTTCTATATTCTTCCTGCAATTCAAATCTTATTTCGTTACTGTTTATTATTGCGCCTAGATTTCTTATTCCGTCCCATCCTAATATTAAGTCAAAATTATCTATCGAATCTATTTCGAAGAAATCTATGTCTTTTCCCATAAATTTAATAGTTTGTTTGGTATTGACTATTGATTTACCATGCATACTTATAATTTGTAAAGGCTTGATTTTTTCTGAATGGTTAAACTTTAAAGATTTTTTTATATAATTGTGGGTTGCGCCTGTATCTATTAACACTTCAAAATTTTTTTCTCCATCATTCATTATAATAAAGGGCAACCCATTTTTTAGTTTAAAGACTTAGTAACTATTTTATTTATGGTACCTGTTTCTACAATAATACTTTGGTTATCATCTTCCGCTGCAAGGTTATTGCTTCTCAGAAATTTAGATTGGTGAAATTGTGTGCTGGGTTCTCGGTGTCTCTTCCAAGGATGATGTTGTTGATTATGAAAATTCGTTCTGCGATGTTGATTGGTGTTACCTGATGATGTGTCCATTGGTTCTGGACGTGGTTGATACTGATGTTGGGTAGGCACTTCTCTTTGTTGATGGATATACGATGGACGTCTGTGATGATGATGATGGTTGTTATTGGGTCTTTGTATTGGCTGTACATAATTCCTCTGTTCATTGCTGGAGTATGATAATCGTAATTTTCTATGCTCGTCATCGTGTTCTATGGTGTGTGCTACCGCAAAAGCATGTTCCAAATCCTTTATTGGATTTCCATATAGTGTGGAACGTATGTACGAGTTACTAATTCCGTCTTTGAAGACTCGTACAGCTTCTTGAGTGGCTTCATTTGTCATTACATCTATTACCTCTTGTGAATGATCGGACATGGCAATTTTGGAAGTGGTTAAGGTGAGAGCTTTATTAATTTCATCATGAAATTCTGATAAGTTGCGTCTACCTTGTGTTAATTTCTTCATTTCATCCTGAAGTACATATAATGGTCTCTGATCGGCATAAGTATAATCTAATCTGTTTCGTATAGCATCGAAATTGAATATTGTATTGTGATTTGTTAATACGTCTGCGGCTGCGCCTTGTATCTTCGTTTTTATTATTGACAAGGCTTCCACGTATCTATTTGAGTTTTGGTGAATTCTGATACCTTCCATAAGCCTTGACACATCTTCCCTCCAAATTCGGTATCTTGCGATATTGCCGTCGAATACTGGCAATGCTTTGAATACGTCCAGATTAATTTCCTCGGGTGTGGTGTATGAGACGTTCACTGGTTGTAATCTAGCCGTTGCTGGTGGTGCTATGCCTGGGTTGATTGGTATTTGATCGAGTCTTTCTTTCAGCGTTCTATTCTCTTCCTGAATGTTTTGTAGCATGATCTGCAAACTAGCCATTTGTTGGATCATTGTACTTAGGTCGGCTTGTGTCATTTCTTCCTTAGTAACTAGATTTCTTTGTTCGTCAAAGATGTTAAATTTTTTAATTCTTTTCATAAAAAAAATTTTTTTTCTTTTTTTTCACCACACTTTTTCTTTACTATGTGCAATAATTTTACTTATGTGGAAAAGTTCTATATATATATATTTTTCCTTTAATGATCCTTTTCTTATGAAGGATTCTTCCTTGCTGCGACAAGGATGCTTTGGTCCGCTCGTTAGAAGGATAAAAATATATTATCCTCCTGGCAGGATCGCCAGTTAAAGATTTCTCTTTTAAGATTTTAAAAAAATTAATTTATTAAGCGGCTATGCGCTTTCTTTATTTATTTATTTAAAAAATGAATCTAAACTACACTTATGTTTATACTTAATACTGATGTTCGATTCAGACTCGTGTTAAATTTAGACTGCCTTCATGTCAAAAAACAATCTTTTTATATAATGTTGAGTTTTAGTTTGTAAATTGTGTTTACTAAAAATGTGTTTGATATTTTCTTATCTCTAGAATATGTTTACATTTGATATTTCCCTGAAATGAATGTCTTTGTCCTAAAGTGTTTGTATCTTCATTTCGATTACAATTTAGCATGTTATTACAAATAACCTTTCACATGCTTGGTTTTATTACAAATAATCTTTAGTAAATTTGACATGTTTGATTTATTACAAATAATCTTTGTTTTAGTATGTTTTGTATCTTTGTTTTAGTTTAACATGCTTGATCTTGCTTTAGCTTAAATTATGTTTGTATCTTTGTTTTAACAACCTTGAGGTTGTAGTGTTCCTTAACTAGCTTTGGGTAAAGGTTCCCTGATGACCTGCATTAGCATCAGTGAAATGCGCATATGATCCAGCTAAACCCCTCAATAATCAATTTCAATGTATTTTTAATAAAAAAAATATTTTACTTAATAAGTAAAATATTAATTTGGGATTATTAGTGCGTTTAAAAATTTTAAACTTAAATTGTAACAATTCCCATAAAAAACACTAATTAGTAACTTGACTGCGCCCGGTCAAAAAAATACTTGTGTGGCAACACTCTATTCTTAAACAGCTGTTGTTGTTATTTACATTTATTTTTTTTACATACTCTTACGACACAATTTGAAGCTGAACAAAAGTCAGCCAATGTAGCAATAGTAAAGTAAGAAAATAAAAAACATGTTGATTATTGAGTTCTTGTTTCAACTTTGTTATTTGTTATTGAGCTTCTCATTTGTTTAAATGAAAGTTTATAATATAATAACTCTAGTTGTTCTAAAAAGCTTTGGGTAAAGGTTCCCTGATGATCTGCATTAGCAACAGTGAAATGCGCATAGGATCCAGCTAAACCCCTTAATAATCAATTTCAATGTATTTTTAATAAAAATTATTAATTTGGGATTATTAGTATGTTTAAAAATTTTAAACTTAAATTGTAACAATTCCCATTAAAACACTAATTATTAACTTGACTGCACCCGGTCAAAAAAATACTTGTGTGGCAACACTCTATTCTTAAATAGCTGTTGTTGTTATTTATATTTATTTTCTTTTACATACTCTTACGACTACAATTTGAAGCTGAAAAAAAGTCAGCCAATGTAGCAATAGTAAAGTAAGAAAATAAAAAAACATGTTGATTATTGAGTTCTTGTTTCAACTTTGTTATTTGTTATTGAGCTTCTCATTTGTTTAAATGAAAGTTTATAATATAATAACTCTAGTTGTTCTAAGAAGCTTTGGGTAAAGGTTCCCTGATGGTCTGCATTATCAACAGTGAAATGCGCATAGGATCCAGCTAAACCCCTCAATAATCAATTTCAATGTATTTTTAATAAAAAAATATTTTACTTAATAAGTAAAATATTAATTTGGGATTATTAGTGCGTTTAAAAATTTTAAACTTAAGTTGTAACAATGCCCATAAAAAGCACTAATTATTAACTTGACTGCACCCGGTGAAAAAAATACTTGTGTGGCAACACTCCATTCTTAAATAGCTGTTGTTGTTATTTACATTTATTTTCTTTTACATACTCTTACGACTACAATTTAAAGCTGAAAAAAAGTCAGCCAATGTAGCAATAATAAAGTAAGAAAATAAAAAACATGTTGATTATTGAGTTCTTGTTTCAACTTTGTTATTTGTTATTGAGCTTCTCATTTGTTTAAATGAAAGTTTATAATATAGCAACTCTAGTTGTTCTAAGAAGCTTTGGGTAAAGGTTCCCTGATGATCTGCATTAGCAACAGTGAAATGCGCATAGGATCCAGCTAAACTCCTCAATAATCAATTTCAATGTATTTTTAATAAAAAAATATTTTACTTAATAAGTAAAATATTAATTTGGGATTATTAGTGCGTTTAAAAATTTTAAACTCAAATTGTAACAATTCCCATAAAAACACTAATTATTAACTTGACTGCACCCGGTCAAAAAAATACTTGTGTGGCAACACTCTATTCTTAAATAGCTGTTGTTGTTATTTACATTTATTTTCTTTTACATACTCTTGCGACTACAATTTGAAGCTGAAAAAAAGTCAGCCAATGTAGCAATAGTAAAGTAAGAAAATAAAAAACATGTTGATTATTGAGTTCTTGTTTCAACTTTGTTATTTATTTATTGAGCTTCTCATTTGTTTAAATGAAAGTTTATAATATAATAACTCTAGTTGTTCTAAGAAGCTTTGGGTAAAGGTTCCCTGATGATCTGCATTAGCAACAGTGAAATGCGCATAGGATCCAGCTAAACCCCTCAATAATCAATTTCAATGTATTTTTAATAAAAAAATATTTTACTTAATAAGTAAAATATTAATTTGGGATTATTAGTGCGTTTGAAAATTTTAAACTTAAATTGTAACAATTCCCATAAAAAACACTAATTATTAAATTGACTGCACCCGGTCAAAAAAATACTTGTGTGGCAACACTCTATTCTTAAATAGCTGTTGTTGTTATTTTCATTTATTTTCTTTTGCATACTCTTACGACTACAATTTGAAGCTGAAAAAAAGTCAGCCAATGTAGCAATAGTAAAGTAAGAAAATAAAAAACATGTTGATTATTGAGTTCTTGTTTCAACTTTCTTATTTGTTATTGAGCTTCTCATTTGTTTAAATGAAAGTTTATAATATAATAACTCTAGTTGTTCTAAAAAGCTTTGGGTAAAGGTTCCCTGATGATCTGCATTAGCAACAGTGAAATGCGCATAGGATCCAGCTAAACCCCTCAATAATCAATTTCAATGTATTTTTAATAAAAAAATATTTTACTTAATAAGTAAAATATTAATTTGGGATTGTTAGTGCGTTTAAAAATTTTAAACTTAAATTGTAACAATTCCCATAAAAAACACTAATTATTAACTTGACTGCACCCGGTCAAAAAAATACTTGTGTGGCAACACTCTATTCTTAAATAGCTGTTGTTGTTATTTACATTTATTTTCTTTTATATACTCTTACGACTACAATTTGAAGCTGAAAAAAGTCAGCCAATGTAGCAATAGTAAAGTAAGAAAATAAAAAACATGTTGATTATTGAGTTCTTGTTTCAACTTTCTTATTTGTTATTGAGCTTCTCATTTGTTTAAATGAAAGTTTATAATATAATAACTCTAGTTGTTCTAAAAAGCTTTGGGTAAAGGTTCCCTATGATCTGCATTAGCAACAGTGAAATGCGCATAGGATCCAGCTAAAGCCCTCAATAATCAATTTCAATGTATTTTTAATAAAAAAATATTTTACTTAATAAGTAAAATATTAATTTGGGATTATTAGTGCGTTTAAAAATTTTAAACTTAAATTATAACAATTTCCATAAAAAACACTAAAAATATAATATTGTTTAAAAAATCGGCAAAACTTAGGAAACTAAACACTTGCAAAAAGTCGCTTTTATTGTGAACTTTGCAAAAAAAATTGCAAAAATTTGCAAAATCGGAAACAAACGCTAAAATTGATTAGAAATCACAAAAGCCATTAAAAATATAAAAAGTTTGGAAAAAACGCGAAAAATACGAAAAAATCGCAAGATAACGAAAAATTGCTAAATGTATTGAAGAAATTACTAAGGCTATAAATAGTGAAATTCGCAAAAAAAAAATATAAAGAAATAAACCTATTTGTTTTCATATTTTTGAACCAACTATTTTATTTTTATAAATGTGAAATATTTGAAAGCGGCACTACTGAAACATATACATATATATATATGGTGCTGCTGCAGTCTTCAAAATGATTAAGTAGCTGGCTACCAGGCAACATTTGCTGCCAGTGGCACTTGTAGTCCTGTAGCCATGTGTTTAATGCTTAACTATTATTTTTAAGGGAAGATAATTTGACATGAAAATTTTGTTGAGCGGAATTTTTTAAATATTTCGTATCTTTATTTTATTTTTTCTATTTTATTCTCTTACAAGTGATAAATTTCTATTGGTTATTGTGTTTGTGTGCGTTAGGTAATTGTATTATATTGTTGCGTTTTTCTCTCTATAAAACGCTTTTCCATGGACTCGAGGATTTGCAAATGAATACAACAGCCGAGTGTAGTAATTAGGGTTAAGAATGATACAAGTTTTATTTACAAATACACTTAAACTAAATTAATCAAGAGCTTAAATAAACTAATACAACTTAAACTACTGAATTACACACAAATATTCACAACTGGTTACCACTACGCCTCCCTCGCTGTAGCTTACGCACGTCTCTTAGCTGGCTGCGCAAGTATTTACGTGACACCTCTTTGTCTGCTACTCATCACTTACGAGACTCACTCTGCCGTCACTCACAGTTGATACACCAATTCCTCTTTGTCTGCTGCTTGTCACACACGGCACTCACTCTGCCGACACTCACAGTTGATACACCAATAAAGACTCACTGGCTTTACTTACACCTTTACACACGTCTATTCGCTGCGCTGTTCCCTTTACTCCAGTCGACACGATAGACTTTACAATAATCTCAATTCCATGACAGACTTTGCTGTCACAATAGACTGTCCTATAGTTTCTCCTTTACTCCAACTCACGTGAAAAGCACAGACTGCTCTTAACTATCAACTCACCACTGTATCGCAGACTATTATTAATTCACAACTTAATTATCAACTGACTTGTTCACTCGCAACTGATTGACTTGTTCGCAACTGACTTGTTCGCAGCTGACTCACAACTGCAACTAACTAACTCATTGGCTGTGTCACCTCTTTTTATATTCCACACAAATACCACTAGAAGTTTCAAGCAATGTCTAGACGATCATTATCATCTTAAATGTTGTTTACAATGCCTAATTAATTTCATGTGGTAATTATGTACATACATGTGTATATGCATACGTGTGTACAGCATTAACTAAGCAATACATGGTGGTTGTTTATCTTTTGGTTTTCCTTTGAATTAGCATGTAGGTACGTAGGTAAATATGTGAATCTTCTTAATAAGCAGACGCTTTTTGTTGTTGCTTTTGCTTGTTTACGTTTAATGCTGCGCATACTTATTTAGTTGTTTGCTACTATTGTAGACTATTCCTTGCTTTGACCCTGTAGGAATATTTTCGCATAACACTTACATTAACCCTGTTGGAATATTTTTGTGTAGTGCTGCTTAACCTTGTCGACGGCCATTTTCGTAACAATATTACGATGAAAATTTTATTGAGGGGATTTTTTTTAAATATTTTGTATCTTTATTTTCAGCCCAATTATGAATAGCAATTCCCCGGGAGATTTTTCATTTTCCCATTCCTTCTATTATGAATTAAAATTTCCCCGGGAAAAAACTCCCTGGGAAAAAAGTAGGTATTCTAAATATGAGGGAGAGGGAGAATTTGTTGAGAGTTTTCACCCCAAACATTTTGAAGCGAACTAATGCAAAAATTTAAAAATCATATTAATAAATGTTGAAAAACAATAGTATAAGCATTTATTTAGAACAAAAAGTTTAAATAAATACCGAATTATTATATTTCCCTTTTGTATTTTGTAGTTTTGCATTTTTATCTAAACACTGCGCACATGCACTTCAAAAACATAAACTACTTCTGTATTCAGAACAAATACTAAAACAATCAATTTTGCAGTTCACATAATAGGTAAATGGAAGATTTATTTCCTTCTAATATTATCAAGACCGATAAGAAAAACTTTATAAAATGTACAAATTTCCTTTGTACACACGCAGTTTTCACTCCACTTTCTCAGCACAAATTTATTCCGAATGTCTGAATGGATGCACTGTTTATTTAATTTTCATTTAAACAAAAACAAATGTTATATTAAATGGAAATATTGTTACGTTTAAATTTTATTAAACGTGTGAGTTCTTTTGATTGCTCAAAAATAAAAAATAAATAATACACAATTTTTATTTGCTACTGTATTTCCTTTTATTTTTAACGAAGCAAATTACAACTTGTCTTTTCTTAACTACTTCTTATCGTTATTATCCACTTTCAACGAGGTCTTAACTTGACTACTTTCTGATTAGTACTGCTCTGTTCTCGCACATGCTGCCACTTTTTATAGTACAGGAACCGGTTCTCGAATGTTCGCCCGATAGGTGCATGATGCCATCTGTATTGTCATTTACTAGCCAGATGTTCAAACAGTCCTCTAGCACAATCGGGAAAATTCATGTTGCTGCTTCTAGGCGTTTGTAGATAATTCGATTGGTCGTTATTTTTGAATTTCAAAGTAACGACTCTTATGTTGGCAATGCGGTTTGCTACTGGTAGTACAGTGCTCGCACTTTTATTTGCATGTGTGTGTGTCTGTAGCTATGTATACAATTATTGTTGTTGCTATAGTATTTGCACGTAAATATGTGTGTACGTTTAGTGCTTTAGTTAAATACTTCCAGATAGTTCTTTGCTTTAACCCTGTAGGAATATTTTTACGTAACACTGCCGCCCACTTAAGCCTATTCGTCCCGAATAGGCACATTATCCGGCTTTCCATAGTTTGCGAGTCGTTCTAAATGTACAACTTTCATTTTTGACCTTGGGCTATTGTGTTTTTGTATTCTGTAGACGACATCGTTTAACCTTTTTACCACCGTATATGGTCCCTCCCAGTGAGTCTGTAGTTTTGGAGACAATCCTATTTTCCGCTGTGGGTTGAAAAGTAGAACCAATTGACCTTCATTAAAGCCTTTAGAATTTGCAGCACGGTCATATCTAACTTTCATCTTATTACTGACCATTTTAATTCGGCTACGGATAAATTCATGTAGCTCATTTAAATTTTCTTGCCTTTGGAAAGGGCCAGTATCTGCTTCATTTGTTAGTGTAGGCTTGACGCCGAACTCTAAATCTCCAGGCAACTTTAACTCAGCTCCAAAAATAATTTTTGCAGGTGTTCGCGATGTTGTGTTATGCACAGCTGACCTGTATGCTAATAGAAACTCCGGAATGTGTTCGTCCCAGTCCTTTTGATGCGTGCTCACCACTTTTCGCAAATATTCTTCTAATGTACGGTTGAACCTCTCTACCATGCCATCAGACTGTGGGTGAAGTGGTGTGGTTCTGGTTTTCTTTATCCCATATCGCTCACACATGTCTTTAAATATGGCAGACTCAAAATTTCTACCTTGGTCAGAGTGCAGTTCAATAGGAACTCCATAGCGACATACCCAGTTGTTTACAAACGCGTCCACAACCGTTCTGGCTTCCTGGTTAGGTATGGCATAAACTTCTGGCCATTTGCTGAAATAGTCCATCACTACAAGAATATAACGATTCCCAGCGTTGCTGACCGGAAAAGGTCTTGCTACATCCATTGCTATCCTCTCAAAGGGTGCTCCCGAGTTATATTTTTGCAGCAGACCCCGACTTCGTTTTGCTGGACCTTTAGCCTTCATACACTGTGTGCAATTCGCTATCCATTCGGCTACGGCTTGTTGACATCCAATCCAATAAAAACGCTGTTTTAACTTTTCGAGCGTTTTTGTTACGCCCAGGTGACCACCGCTGGGTCCATTATGGAACTCCTTCAACACCTCGCTCCTCTTGGATGTTGGGACCACGATCAGATTGGAAACCGTCTTACCGTCTACACTTTCCCAGACATGATACAAACAACCATTTATCAAATTCAGGCTGTCCCACTGGGCCCAATACGATTTTACCAGTGGACTTTCAGCTGATATCTCATTACGGGTGGGTCTTCTATCCTCCTCTTTAGCTGCTATAATTTTTCCCAGTGCTGGATCTGCCCTTTGCGCCTCTGACCAGTCTTCTTCCGTACCAATTTTTGTAAGCCTGACATCAATGACACATTCTTTCGCCTCGACTTTTGAACAATGTCTGCACTCTAAGCTACAGGGGCGTCGTGACAGAGCATCAGCATTATTATGCCTTGCACCCTTTCTGTGCTCAATGCTGAAGTTGTAGCTCTGAAGACTTTCAATCCAGCGTGCTAGCTGCCCTTCAGGATTTTTAAACTGCAGTAGCCACCTGAGCGCAGAATGGTCAGTTCTTAAAGTAAAGTGTTGGCCATACAAGTATTTATGAAAATGCTTAATGCACTCCAACACTGCCAGAAGCTCCCGTCGTGTCACACAGTAGTTCCTCTCAGGTTTCGAAAGTATTCGGCTGTAATAGCCCACTACTTTTTCTGTTCCATTAATCACCTGTGATAACACACCTCCTATTCCATATCCACTTGCATCGCTATCTAGCACAAATTTTTCCCCAGCAACTGGATATGATAAGACTGGTGATGTGCACAATAAATCTTTTAGTGTCTGGAAAGCATTCTCCTGCAATTCACCACAATCGTATGGTTGCGACTTCTTTGTTAGCTCATGCAAGCTTGCAGCTACGCTGGCAAAATTTGGCACAAAGCGTCTGTAGTATGTGCAAAGGCCCAAAAAGCTGCGCAATTCGTGAAGATTTCTTGGACGAGGCCAGTCCTTTACTGCTCGTATCTTATCTTCATCTGTTGAAATACCATCTGCTGTAACTTTATGTCCCAGATACTTCACCTCTTTCTGGAATAGTGCACACTTTTTGATGCTGAGTTTGAGTCCAGCCGATGATATGCGCTGAAAGACTTCAGTCAGATTTTTAAGGTGTTCATCAAAAGTCTTCCCCATTACAATTATGTCGTCAAGATACACCAAGCATGTTTTCCAGTGCAGTCCTTTTAACACTTGCTCCATGAGCCGCTCGAAAGTAGCCGGAGCATTGCAGAGCCCAAATGGCATAACATTAAACTGCCACAGACCATCGCATGCGCTGAAAGCAGTTTTCTCCTTGTCTTTCTCTGCAATCTCCACCTGCCAATAGCCGCTTTGTAGATCCAATGTGGATCTATTTCGTTCCAGCAAGCGTGTCTAAGGTGTCGTCAATTCTTGGTAGCGGGTAACTGTCCTTTTTGGTCACGTCGTTAAGTTTCCTATAATCGACGCAAAATCGAGTACTGCCGTCCTTTTTCTTTACTAACACTACCGGTGAGCTCCAGGGACTTGAAGATGGTTCGATTACACCACACCGCTCCATTTCATTGACGAGCTCTTTTACCTCAGTTCGCTTAGCCAGTGGTATACTTCTGGGTGCCAGTTTTATTGGCCTTGCTTCGCCAGTATTTATTTCGTGTTTCACTATTGCCGTTCTCCCTTGGCTTTTATTCTGCCCGGCAAAAATGCAGGCGTGCCTTTTTAGCAGTTGCTTGGCTTTATTTCTGTCAGGAGGTGATATCCCTGATACCCATCGCTCCACATATGCCTGAAATTCTGCACGCTCCTTTGCAGACAAATTGGCAGGTTCTGGCTTTTTATCGCAGTTTATTATTGCCTCTGCTTGAGCACATTGACCTATTTCGGAATTCTTGTTGTTGACTTTTTCCTTTCTTCCATTGCAAGTTCTTACGAGGGCTTTTGCTGTTAATAGCTCGCTCTTAATTTCTGCTGGTTCTACTACCCACAACCGATTGTCCTCACAATCTCCCTCCATTTGTGCCCATATTACTGATTCAGACCGTGGTGGTAATGTCTGATTTTCAATAGCAAGCAGTTTCTTGATGTGCATCTGATTGTCATATCCAACATCAAGCGGTATTTCAACATTACGCCAAATCATTACTTGTTGCCCCATATGCAAGTTGATTCCGTGGTTTATCATAAAATTGGCTCCAATAATAACCTCGTCTACAATATCGGCAACAATAAATACGTGTTTCACACTGATATTGGTAATAGTCACCTTCGCCTCAGTTTTACCATCGACAGTGGCAGGTTCCCCAGTAGCTGTACGTAGTCGTATATTACTTATAGTTTCACATTTCCCCTTCACTACATTGGGCCTGATTATTGACTGGGACGCTCCTGTGTCTATGGTAAGGATGTGCTTTTCACCGTTGATGTATCCGCATGCTATTTTTCTGTTGCATCACTGATATGGAGATTGTGGGGCCGTCGTTTGTGGGAGCTAGCTCTTGCCCCTTAGTGCTAGCTCGTTTTAGTTTAACGGGGACTCTTGTGTTGTTCGTTGGTACACCCGTTTACTGTTCCTTGATGGCGAAACAGATCTGGCTCTCTTTCTTGGCGCCTTGCAGTTGCACTGGTAATGACCAACTTTGCCGCAGTTATAGCACTTATTATTAACTTTTTGCTCTTTCTCCGCCAATGCTTGTCTCACGGCCTCCTTAATGCTAGAGACTAGACTATTATCATTTTCGGCAAGTACTTCCACGTTCCGTACCTTGCACACCTGTGGCTTCAAAATCAGTCTAGCAGTCTCCTGAGTTAGTGCAAATGAAACCATTTCTGCGAAGGTTGCCTTTTGCAAGTTTGATATCAGGGTCGCGGATGCCATTAACAAACGCGTCCGTTTTGACATGATCCAGGAATGGATGGTTTTCGCCCGGATACGTAAGCTGCACCAACCGCTCGATTTCCATTGCGAAATCTTGTAGAGACTCATTGGGTTTTTGTCCTCTACATCGCAATTCCATGCGGTATATGCCACGCTTGTGCTCACCGCCATATTTGCGTTGCAGTGCCGCCATTATGTCATCAAAACTGTTTCTGCAGCCTACTGGCACAGTTTCGAGAACTTCTGCTGCCGCACCTTTTAAGGCCAAAACTAGCTCTATGGCCTTTTCTTCACTGTCCCATCCATTTCTGTTAGCCACTGTTTCGAACTGAAATTGGAAGATGTTCAGTGGTGCACTGCCATCGAAACAAGGCGTCTTTATCCTGCTGGAAACCTCTGGAACAAATCGCACTGGTCCGCCTTGGCACTGGAGATTGACGATTTTTGCTTCCAGCTCGTGCAATTTCTCGTCTACATCTTTCACTTGTACTGCCACGCCACCAATTTCTAAGCTATGGACTTTATTCTCCAGCTCCGATATTTTCTCGTCAAACTTGCTGACTTGTACTTCAATGCCATCTACTCTTCTATATAAGGCCTCAGAAATTTCTTGAAGTTTCTCGTTTGTGGCCTTAACTTCAGCTAAAACTCTCTCGTTGTTAGCTTTAGAAGTTTCTTGAAAATCAGCCTTCATAGCTCTAGAAGACTCCTGAATTTCAGCCTTCATTGCTCTAGAAGACTCCTGAAGTCTCCCATCCATTTGGCCTAGAAGTTTGTCGTTGTTTGCCTTCATTTCGCTCATCATGGCAGCAAACATTGCGCTGATGTCTGTACTGGTTGCCATTGCACGAGTACATACCTCAATTTCTTCTTTTTCATCGAACTCATAGGTTTCTATGTCGATGTTGCGCCGCTGAAATTCGTCTATTAACCTCTTTTGAAGTTCGACCTTGTTACCAAATGTTGACAAGTCCAGATTGTTCAACTCTTTCTTGAGTTGCTCCACCTTAAGGTTTTGAAATTTCATTCTTCCTCGTATTACTAATTAATTATGTGTTTTTATATTTATTAAGCTTGAGATCTTATTTTTATTATTATTTTTTTATAAAAGAATTAACAAATTTTATTTATTTTCCAATATTTCGTTGCCACAATGGGTAACTTCTTCAGGGAAATATGTTTGTATAATAATTGACAATGAAAAAATATTTTTTATAAAAAGGCGGTAAATCAAAAAACTCAAAAAATTATAATATGAAGTTTGTTATACATTGAAAAAATATTATTTTAACTCAAATAAACACATAACAAAAATTATTTTAAATGTTGGTGTCTGTTACAGTTTGAAAAATGTTTTACATTCTGTTATCTATTAACTAAATGTCTATATCATTGTGCAACATTTAGTGTATCTGTTCTGTAGTTTATTCGTTATGTTGATGGTACTTTTATAATATGTAACATTTCTAACATATATCTACGTCTGAAATTATTTTCTTTATCTAAAATCAATGTATTATTAAAATCTGGATAATGATTTTTGTCCCTGCAATGTAATGTTAATGCTGTTTTTGGTGTGGGAGTAATGTGCATGTATTTTTGATCGGACTTGTGTCCAGATATCCTAGTTTTTAATTTATTTTTTGTAGTACCTACATATACCTTATTACAATTTTCTCTATCATTACCTCCACATGGTATTTTATATACTAAATTTGACATTTCTGATTTGTCTATTCTATCTTTTGTTTTGCTAAATAATCTATTTAATGTGTTATGCATTTTATGTGCTATTATATATTTTTTACTGTCATAAATATTTGAATTTTGAATTCTTTCAGACAAAAGAGGAACATAAGTTAGTGATTTGTAAATCTTTGGTTCAGTAACTGTTCTTCTGTTCAAATTATTGCAGTTTTTATATTGCCTTATTAATCCATATATCAAAGAAATAGGGTAATTATTATTCACTAAAATTTCTTTTATCTTTTCTATGTTAATCCTATGAAATTCTATATCACTAATCGTCAAAACTCTTTGAATTAGATTTTTTGCTGTATTGATTATTATCCTCTTTGGGTGTTTAGAGTAATAATTGATAATCCTACCTGATGAAGTTGGTTTCTGATACCAATCTATACATAATCTATTTCCCTTTCTCATTACTAGTGTGTCTAAATAAGGAATTCTAGAATTACATTCCTTTTCAATTGTAAATTTTATATCATCATGAAATGAGTTTCGTGTGGCCAACATATTGTCAATGGATTGATCTGAGATTATACAAAACAAATCATCAACGTATTTTGTAACAATCCTTGGTTTTATATTTAACTTATCAATACAACAATCCAATAACTTCTCCATAACAATGTCAGCTATAATTGGAGATGCTGGAGACCCCATAGGAAGTCCTTTTTGTTGGATATATATTTTATTATTATACTTAAAATATCTATTATCTGTTATACAAAATTTAACAATGCGTAGAAATAAATCTTTCTCAATCTTCGTATAATCCTTAATTATTTCCCATTTTTCTTCAATAATGTCTAGAGCTATATCTATTGGTATACTGGGAAATAAAGACACAACATCTAATGAAATTAATTGTTCATCATTCTGAATCCTTAAATCTTTTATCTTTTCTTTAAACTGCAAAGAATCTTTTACATTATATATAGAATTTTCTGTCAATCTCTTTTTTTATTTGGAAGGTCTTGATGTAACGTCCGCATCTAATTACTCTTTATGGCGCGCTACTAGAAATCTTAAACGACCCGTTGATCTTAAATCACCATTGCGTACTGCGACCGGAGGCTGGGCAAGAAGTGATAGTGAGAAAGGTAACTTATTTTCTGAGCATTTAAAATCTGTATTCACTCCCAATTCATGTACGGGTGCTGCTGATTTACCGAGTGTAGTTTCTCTACCCCCTCGTCCCTTAAGGTTTAAGATGCGTGAAGTACAAAAAGTAATTGCTGAACTCAACCCGAAGAAAGCTCCAGGTATTGATGGCATTAGTAACAAAATGCTCATGAACTTGCCTCATATTGCAATAAGAATCCTGCTATTTACTTTTAATGCTATTTTAAGAATGCAGTATTTTCCACATAACTGGAAACTGGCCAAGATCAAAATGATTCCAAAGGCGGGCAAAGATCTTACCAAGACTGAGTTATATAGGCCTATAAGCTTACTATCTACAATCTCAAAGCTTTTCGAAAAGCTGCTCATGACTAAATTGTCCAAAATTTTAACTGATAATGGCTGCATCCCGGACCATCAATTTGGCTTTAGAAGTCAGCACAGTACGATTGAACAAACACATAGACTGGTCCAAGTTGTAAGAAGAACATTTGAAGAAAAGAAGTATTGTTCTGCTCTCTTTATTGATGTTTCTCAGGCATTTGATAAAGTATGGCACGAAGGCCTAGTTTTAAAATTAAAGACATATCTGCCAATAAACATTCAAAAGCCTTTGGAAAGTTATATTATTGATAGGAAGTTCACTGCTGTGGAAGGAGAGTTCACGAGTGTGCCCGAATCTATATCTTCTGGTGTGCCCAAGGGTAGTATTCTGGGCCCTGTCTTGTATTTAATATATACTTGTGATATGCCTGTGAGCAATAATATCCATATTTCTACTTTTGACGATGATACAGCCTGTATGAGTGTGCACGAAAACCCTTATGAGGCATCCCGCAATCTCCAGGAACATATCACTCAGCTGGAAATATGGTTGAACTTATGGAGAATTAAAGTCAATGAACAAAAGTGTGTCCATATAACGTTCACCCTAAGAAGAGATACTTGCTCCCCCATTCGAATCAACAATCAAAATATTCCTCAACATTCCCAAGTGAAATACCTTGGTGTACACCTTGATCGAAGACTTACATGGAAACATCATATTGACTCTAAGTTAACTCAGATGAAACTTAAGTTAACTCAAATATATTGGTTGATTGGCAGAAACTCAACACTCAGCCTAGACTGCAAACTTTTACTGTACAAGTCGCTTTTGAAGCCAATATGGTGCTACGGAATTCAGTTATGGGGCACTGCTTCAGCTTCCAATGTCGAGAGAATCCAACGAAGGCAAAACAAAATTTTACGGTTAATAACATCGGCTCCATGGTACATCCCTAATTCTATTATACATCGTGATTTAAATATGCCACTAGTGACTGAAGAAATTGCAAAATACGCAGGCAAATATTTAACAAAACTCGAATCACATCCTAATCCGCTTGCTCGTAATATTTTGAACTTTACTGGACACATCCGCTTAAAAAAGAGGGACACACGGGCTCTTATACCTAATACTCCAGATGGGACTACTTCAAAATACTTTCCCCCCCCCCTTTTTTTATTATCACTACTAATGTATTATTTATAACTACCACTAAGTTTATGTCCGACACTGGTCGGGCCTAATAATTTTTTTTATAGATTTAAGATTTGAATACTTATTGTTAGTTCACATATGAAGATACAATAAATAAATACATGCACTACAAAAAAAAAAAATCTCTTTAGAATATTTGTAATATATTTGCAAAGTCCATAGGATGGAGAATTCACAAAAGAGCATATTGGTCTCAAATCGAATTGGTCTTTATGGATTTTTGGTACTCAATATAATCTTGGTGCCATAGACACATTAGACTTAAGACTGTTCTTTTCTAAAGATGTAATAATTTTTAATTTAAAAAGATTCTCAACTAAACTATTATTCATAGTCTGTAATCTTGTTGTTGGATCTCTATTCGATACCTTATATATGGTGGTATCACCTACAATGTTATCCATCCTAGAATTATAGTCACACTTGTTCATTGCTACAGTTGTATTGCCTTTGTCAGCATCTAAAATAAGTAAGTTCCTATTGTTTCTCAGAAACCTTTCTGTCATATTAACCTTGTCTAGTATGAATCTATCTGTGTTTGTCAATCTTTCTTTATTTAAGTAGTTGTCAATAATATTTGTGAATCTATTCCTTGCAATCTCCTGTTCTTCTTTTCCTGTCGTCGTTTGTATAAAATCCTCACCGTCTGCTATAAATTTTAAAGTCGGGAAATTATTCTTTTTTACTGGAGGTACATGCTTTCGTCCCAATGAAAGAACCCATTCTACTTCTGTTGGAATGTTAAAATCTGATTTATTCACAAACCACTTTTTGTTTCTCTTAATACCCATATCTCTATTTTGTGAACTAATAAGGCAATTAAACTTTTTAATATGTACCTTTTTTGTCTGCAAACTTAAAATGTTGGCTAATCTATCTTGATGTTCAATAAATGAGTTGAATTCTTGTCTTGAGAGATAGTAACTTAAACTATTTTTAATCCATTCCAATTCTCTAGAAACTTGCTTCAGTATTTCATGTTGTTTTTTAATGGCCAAATTCAGGATCTTGTTTTGGAAAAATTGGACATGTTTTGATATTGATTGTTGAAAACTTGGAATCCAATTTACCTCGAAAAGATTAAAAATATTTTTAGTAGAATTCCTAATAAATTTTGGAATTATACCTGCGTTTCGGCATCTTATTAAAAACGTTATAGATGCCTTCAGTTTCACAATCTTGCCTCTAATACTCTTGTATCTATTAACCCTCCTCCTAATTTCCTGATGTCTCTTGAAAATGTTGTAGTTTTCCATTAAAAAACTTTAATTATTCTGATGTGCTCTCAGTCTTTAGATATTTGCTTAAATTTCTTCGATCTTTTTGTTTTTAATGTGTTTTTATATTTATTAAGCTTGAGATCTTATTTTTATTATTATTTTTTTATAAAAGAATTAACAAATTTTATTTATTTTCCAATATTTCGTTGCCACAATGGGTAACTTCTTCAGGGAAATACGTTTGTATAATAATTGACAATGAAAAAATATTTTTTATAAAAGGGCGGTAAATCAAAAAACTCAAAAAATTATAATATGAAGTTTGTTATACAGAACAGATACACTAAATTTTGCACAATCTTATAGACATTTAGTTAATAGATAACAGAATGTAAAACATTTTTCAAACTGTAACAGACACCAACATTTAAAATAATTTTTGTTATGTGTTTATTTGAGTTAAAATACTATTTTTTCAATGTATAACAAACTTCATATTATAATTTTTTGAGTTTTTTGATTTACCGCCTTTTTATAAAAAATATTTTTTCATTGTCAATTATTATATAAACATATTTCCCTGAAGAAGTTACCCATTGTGGCAACGAAATATTGGAAAATAAATAAAATTTGATAATTCTTTTATAAAAAAATAATAATAAAAATAAGATCTCAAGCTTAATAAATATAAAAACACATTAAAAACAAAAAGATCGAAGAAATTTAAGCAAATACACAAATTAATTATTTTTAATTAATTTATTATTTTTATTTTAATTTTGCAATCCCACTTCTGACACCAAATGTTACGTTTAAATTTTATTAAACGTGTGAGTTCTTTTGATTGCTCAAAAATAAAAATAAATAATACACAATTTTTATTTGCTACTGTTTTGCCTTTTATTCTTAACGAAGCAAATTACAACTTGTCTTTTCTTAACTACTTCTTATCGTTATTATCCACTTTCAACGAGGTCTTCTTAACTTGACTACTTTCTGATTAGTACTGCTCTGTTCTCGCACATGCTGCCACTTTTTATAGTACAGGAACCGGTTCTCGAATGTTCGCCCGATAGGTGCATGATGCCATCTGTATTGTCATTCCAGATGTTCAAACAGTCCTCTAGCACAATCGGAAAAATTCATGTTGCTGCTTCTAGGCGTTTGTAGATAATTCGATTGGTCGTTATTTTTGAATTTCAAAGTAACGACTCTTATGTTGGCAATGCGGTTTGCTACTGGTAGTACAGTGCTCGCACTTTTATTTGCATGTGTGTGTGTCTGTAGCTATGTATACAATTATTGTTGTTGCTATAGTATTTGTACGTAAATATGTGTGTACGTTTAGTGCTTTAGTTAAATACTTCCAGATAGTTCTTTGCTTTAACCCTGTAGGAATATTTTTACGTAACAATATTATTGACAATGAAAACATCACATTTTTAATAAATTTATATTGCTGAACTTTGCGTTAGTGCAGAAAAATATGTAAACATTAAAAAGCTGATCCAGATTTTACTCTCTCCCGTATTTGCTTATTCCCCGGCTAATAATAGGAGGATTATTCCCTGGGAATAAATGATAGGGAAAGGAAAAAACTCTCCGGGAATATTCATAATTGGGCTGTTTATCTTTTTCTATTTTATTATATTGTGCTGCACAAATGCTTCTGGGAATCACTTTCTTGTGCTGCACAACTGCTTCAGGTACAATAGGCTGAACCTTTCAGTGTTTGTAAAGGTAAAAAACTCAAGACGTCTTAAGAACTTCTACTGCTCTATTAAATACAAAAGTTCCAAGTCAGCCGGCATGAGTTCCACAATTTTGTTCTTCTATTTTGTATTTTCGAAAAGTTTAATAATTCACAAAGACGAACACCGCCCGTTTTAATTAGTTTACATTATCGCGAGTGCACTGTATATCTATATACAAGAAATCGTAGCGTGTGTTTGTTGCTAAAGCGTGATCTTTGGAACTATAAGAGCTGCGGGGCCGAAATTTTCAACACAGGTTCGGGTCGATTTTTGTTTTGTTTCTGACCCAAGAAGTGACCACTGTGTGGAGAAATTTGTAGTTAAAAAATATAACATGATTGAGGGTAATACAATGTTTACTGAGCTCAGCTGGTATATTAATAAAAAAAAACAAAAACCAATCCCACAATACATACCTTTTGTATACAAGAAGAAACGATTATATGTTTTATGAGAAATATATTGAAATTCTACAACAAATATTAAATTTTTATATTTATGATTTGAACAGGCACTTTTTAAGCCAAATTACATGTGATAATTATTAATAAACAAATAACACCAAAGTTAGTTGTAAATATTCTGACAACACTTATGTCGTTGAACGTAACAGCTAGCCGTTTTAGAAAGCCACTAAACCTTCATCATCAGCGTTCTTCTGTGTTTGGTCCAGTGTGCGTGACAGTGATGAGAATTGGAAATCTTGATTTCGTGCCAAATCTGCTTTTAAATAGTGCCAAAATCACTTGCATAGTGCCAAACCACTTTTTATGTAATTTTAATGCTGGCACTTGATGTTCATTTAAATTATGGTTCTTGAATGATAATTTATTTATTGTTTATAACTAGAAAAATTTACCAATATCACAAAAAACACGGTCTAAAATTATTTGTATATATACATTGATACATTTCAAGCCCTATTTTCGATATAATAGTGAAGGATATGTGGTAAAAAATTAACTTTTTTATTATCAAAATTGCAAAATTGTTGATAACTTTTAAAATACAGGCTGTAAAGTTTATCGTGAGCGACAATTTACGTATGTACTCGTCCAGTTGTCGACATCGACTTCACTTTAATACAATATCAATTTATTTTTATGGTTAATATACTGCCGAGTTGTACAAATTCGTGCACGATAAAAATATTAATAATTGTTCTCTAGAAATGACGAAATAAAAAAGCCTCTTTAAAATTAAATGTAGTCTCATATTTTTAGATTGCATTTCAATAATTTACTATTTCAAGGACATAAGCTAAAAATAAAAATACATTTTGCTTATATTATCCATTAAGCTATTCAATATGAATATAGTTTTGTCATTGCATTATGACTAAAAATTTTATAATGTGAAGAAATATTTCAAAGACTCCCAATGCTCAAAGACTCTACCTGCAGCAACTTGACGAAACAACCAACGGTTTGGGGAATACTAAAGAATTTTATAAATTTCAGAGTTGAAATATTTCCAAAAATTTATAAAATCATCTCTACGACATGAGCTGTTACAAACAAATTTATATATTCATTGTAATAGATCGTCAATGTCTCTGAGCGAACCGTTACTTTTAACTATCAGAACCGAAGAGTTGTCAGCATAGACTACTAAGTTTTCATTACTTAAAAACGTAAAAAGTAATAAGAAAAGTTTCCATATATGTATGTAATGGACAAAAAGTGCCAGAAACGGAGCGAGAGTGCCACAGTGCCAGGCAACAACCAATGATGCCAAAAATGGCACAATTGTGCCACATCTCCCATCACTGGTGCGTGGTGTCACTTGATGTAGATGTCAGCTTTATATACGAAACTTTTTTGCAAATGGAATATGAGAATTGTTTTGATTCATCGTATTTCAATTTGCTGAAAGATTTGTTGTAATGAATGCCCCTATCACGGTTCTCAACTAAATTCAGTTTGGTTGTCTATGAGTAGACCAAACTTACACACGACCAAACTGTGTTTTAGTATTATGAACCACAACTGTTTTTCAGTTGAAATTATCATCGCGTTGCCAACTTGAAATATCAAGTTTGACTTTAAAAAATATGGCAACCCTGCCTGTGTAAACGTGTTTTTTGGCAGCTGGTCTTGATTTTATTATACTTTATACCTAAAATAAAAGAAACTTGATGAAATTTGTGAAACATATCCAAAAATAAGTTAATTATGAACATTGTGATTTAATATACCTAAAGTTTTAACTGATTTTTTTCTTGTTGTTTTCATAAACGTGTTCTCTGTGCTTATACATACATATGTACTATAGCATTGCACAGATGCATCTGTTTGCACCAGTTTTGCGTGTTTTTTGGTTCTTGTATGAAAAAATATTTTATTTAGCGTTTCTTTTACTAGTTGTAAATGTTGATTTTTAAAGCAGTTATTGTATCGTTGTGCAATGACCAAATGAGAAAAACACGTTTGTATGCATTTGTTTTTCTATAACAAATAAGATACATAAAACTGGGTTTAACATAAGTATCACATGGTGTGTTGAAAAAAATCCATGGTTGATGAATGAATGAATGAAAGTAAAATTTCACATACACATGTAAGTAAATGATACATGTACATGAAACACATGCATTTGTAATTACTCTCAGAGCAAAATTGTCTCTTTCTCTCTCTATACTTTGGCTGCGCCACAAAATAACATAACGAACGTCCGCACATACATCTGCACATCATGTATTTGTTTCAATAGTGGTTTTTTCATATATTTGTATTACAATTGGGGTATTCAAATGCTACTCATAAATTAACACGTTTTAAAGTTATAAAACGAAAATATATGACTGCTGTGAGCAACCCCTTATAATTTACAATTATAAATATTGTACTTATTTGTATTTTGGTTTCAACACCTTGTACATTTCTTACTCTCTCTCTCTCAATTCCTTTGGTAAACTCTCACGCATTTCTACATGTAGTTATGACAAACAATAAACATAGCTGAGAAAGTCTTATTACTTTATGACCTTTTTGTTTGAGCCACAACAACAATTTTTTTAAACTATGATAAAATGTTAACACATTATGACACCTAAGACACTTAAGACACCCTTGTGAATACCCCAAATATGTGTTTTTGGGCAAAAACAGACCAAACAGTTGCTCAGCAGCAATACAATAAGCAATTGTTATTTGTTTTAATTGTATTTTAATTTGGAAAAGCACGCACACACAATAACTCTTATACTAGTTCTGTCGCTCACACTACAATTATATGGTATATACCATGGTATATTTGTTTTGGCTATACAAACGAGTATACCAATGCAAGCCTATAATATGTACATAGTACATAGTACATAAATATATATACATACTGTTTTTTCTTTACTGTACATCTGCACAAGCCTACAACTTATATACAGTTCTTAACTAAATATACAGTTTTTAACTAAATATACCAGTTTAAACTGATACTTAATGGCTCCTAACAAAGTTTATAAATGTGGATCGTGTGACCTTGCGATTGGTAAATCTCAGGCAAGTATCTTATGCAAATCCTGCGACCGGTGGCATCATGCTGAATGTGCCAATATTAATGCTGATGCGCTTAAGACGCTTAAGGAGCTAAAGTCTATTGTCTTCCTTTGCGGTGAGTGCTCTGAAAATAGTAATCTGCCAACCCTAAGCGATATGGAGAAAAGACTGCGCGGTGAAATTGTTAATATTGATAAGAAAATTGAAACCTTTATGAACCGCAACGTATTTAGATGACCTGGAAAACTTAAAAAAGGCATTTACTGAAGGCATATCTGTGTTCAAATCAGAAATGCTGTCGTTCCGCAACGAACTTCAGGCTGACATTTCGAATTGCAAGGAACTTATTAAGCAGGTAGATGATTCCACAGTTATCGCCAAACTTTGCTCCCACTACAACGTTGAAATCTCCCGCAGTGATATCTACCATGTCGATTATTTGTATAATCGTAAGACTGTTCTTGTAAAGTTTAACAATGTATTCTTGCGGGATACTGTTATGAAGGAGTATTTCAAAACCCGTCAATTAAAAATTTGTGATATAGTGGACTGTGACATCGAAAGCCGTGTCTACTTGAATGATCACTTCTCACCTGCCGCAAGTAAACTCAAATTCATCTGTCGTCGTCTCGTTCGACTTAAAAAGATAACTAAATTTAAAGTTATAAATTCAACCAGGCTTAAGGCAAATATAACACTCGCCAATGGTGTACATGTAGCATATAGTGCTCAGGAATGTGCTGCTTTGCTACGTGATGTTGAAGCTGAAAACACTGGTGAATGATGATACATATTGTATATTTAAGAAATTTATTATTTAACTTATTGTCATTAGTTTATTTTATCTGAAATTTATTTGCTGGTGGTTGGGCATTTTCTATATATTACGTTAGTGTTTTGCCGGATCGTTGGTGGTCTTCAGCAGCATATTTTGGATGGTCGCAGGCCTGTTGTCTTGTGCTGGGGTTTTTTCGGAAACTTTCTGAGGGTTCACAAATAATAATATAAAGGTATTCTTTTTTTCTCTCTCTCTTGTGATTTTCAAAAATATTTGTGAACTCTCATATGGTTTTTGGGGGTCTTTGTATGGGATTTGATGTTTGTGGCTGCTCGGAATGTGTAGTGGGTTTACTGATGAGCTTGCGGGGCACCGGTGGGGTGTATGGATGGAGCTTGGACACCAACAAATGAATTTCATTTTGTATACTATAAATTTCATATTGTATACTATTATCTCACAAATTTTTTTCTTTTTTATTATCCTCTTTTATAACTCTGATTTCATATTTGCTTAAGACTGGCTTAAGCCAATATCGATATGTGTATAAATGAATTACAAACTAGTAATATATGCGATTAATGAATTATTATTTATTAACGTAATCTTGTTCCCCCCTCCCCCCCCCCCCTGCATAATGTTTTTCAAATTTTTTAATGAGTTCTAATAATAATATCGGTCCGTTGATTAATAGTAGTGCTGAACTTAAGACTATTTTGCGATCCTATAAAGGAGCGTTTAAACTTGCACACCTAAATTGTCAGAGTATTAGACCTTCGTCATACTCTTCTAAGTTTGATGAACTTAAAATTCTTCTGAGTGGATCTTTATTAGATGTTTTTGCTATATCTGAAACATGGTTGAAACCCTATATTCCAAGCAAATCTGTTAGTATTCAAGGTTATACTCTCTGTAGGAACGATAGGTGCGGTGCTAGAGGTGGAGGAGTTGGTATTTATGTCTCAAATAGTTTAAAGTATGAGGTTGTATTTAGTAGTAGTATTGCTGGCTCTTGCGAAAGTCTGTTTTTAGAAATTTATTGTAATAGCTTAAAAGTTCTACTTGGCGTAGTTTATCTCCCCTATGGCTATATTTCTGCCGTTGTCGGTGACTTTAACTACAACTTAATTAATGTCTCCAAATCCATAGCTTTTCGTTCCTTGTGCAAGAGATTAAATCTAAGCATTGTTCATAACTATAAGCCTACTCACTTTGACGTTTCTCATTGCTCTTCATCCTTAATTGATTTTATGCTATTGGGTGGTTCTTCTTCCTTAATTTTTTCTGATCAGTATCAATATACTGCAATGTCACATCATGCCTTGATCTGTGCGTGCTTCAGAATAGAAACTGTGCAAGTACCAGTATATATTGAATATCGCAATTATAGTGCAATTAATTGGGATGGAATAATGAGCTTTTTGTCTGATTTTGATACTACCATCATCTATAGAACTTCCGATGTGGATTTATTATGCTCTAACATATTGTAACACAGTTTATTTTTCAGCTGGGGTATGACTCAGTCTGCCCAGGGTCTGATCAAAGGTCTGCTTCCTTTGGATAGTAGGTAGATGTTGTTGTACTAACACAATCAGTTTTATATACGAACTCACGACTTCTAACGTCAACACTACTAAAAAGTGAAGAGCATGAAGTATATCCGAGAGGCGAAGTTAGGTTTAATTACTTTACGAAATATGATTAATACGAATATAAAGTAAATTCGGCGTTCGGCTAATTTACGAAACAATATTAATACGAAATATAAAGTAAATTCGGGAGACTTTATATTCGGCTACCGTGCAGCTAACTACAACGAGCACGAAGTAAATTCGGAGGACTTCGTGTTCGGCTAATCTGCGAAATAATATTACTACGAAATATAAAGTAAATTCGGGAGACTTTATATTCGGTTACAGTGCAGCTAACTACAATGACCACGAAGTAAATTCGGAGGACTTCGTGTTCGGCTAGTCTACAAAATAATATTACTACGAAATATAAAGTAAATTCGGAAGACTTTATATTCGGCTACCGTGCAGCTAACTACAACGAGCACGAAGTAAATTCGGAGGACTTCGTGTTCGGCTAATCTACGAAATAATATTACTACGAAATATAAAGTAAATTCGGGAGACTTTATATTCGGCTACAGTGCAGCTAACTACAACGAGCACGAAGTAAATTCGGAGGACTTCGCGTTCGGCTAGTCTACGAAATAATATTACTACGAAATATAAAGTAAATTCGGGAGACTTAATATTCGGCTACTGTACAGCTAACTATAATGAGCAAGAAGTAAATTCAGAGGACTTCGTGTTCGGCTATTCTACAAAATAATATTACTACGAAATATAAAGTAAATTCGGAAGACTTTATATTCGGCTACTGTGCAGCTAACTACAACGAGCACGAAGTAAATTCGGAGGACTTCGTGTTCGGCTAATCTACGAAATAATATTACTACGAAATATAAAGTAAATTCGGGAGACTTTATATTCGTCTACAGTGCAGCTAACTACAACGAGCACGAAGTAAATTCGGAGGACTTCGTGTTCGGCTAGTCTACGAAATAATATTACTACGAAATATAAAGTAAATTCGGGAGACTTTATATTCGGCTACAGTGCAGCTAACTATAACGAGCACGAAGTAAATTCGGAGGACTTCGTGTTCGGCTAGTCTACGAAATAATATTACTACGAAATATAAAGTAAATTCGGAAGACTTGATATTCGGCTACTGTGCAGCTAACTTCAACAAGCACGAAGTAAATTCGGAGCACTTCGCGTTTGGCTAATCTACGAAATAATATTACTACGAAATATAAAGTAAATTCGGGAGACTTTATATTTGGCTACAGTGCAGCTAACTACAACGAGCACGAAGTAGATTCGGAGAACTTCGTGTTCGGCTAGTGTACGAAATAATATTACTACGAAATATAAAGTAAATTCGGGAGACTTTATATTCGGCTACAGTGCAGCTAACTACAACGAGCACGAAGTAAATTCGGAGGACTTCGTGTTCGGCTAGTCTACGAAATAATATTACTACGAAATATAAAGTAAATTCGGGAGACTTTATATTCGGTTAAAATACGGTTTATCTACTTGCTAACTATTTAGGACAAGAGTCGGTAAATCTTTCGGACGACACTTTCAAGTGGCCTACTTATAATTGTCGTTCGTACGATCTCGGCACTTGTTGTGAATTGTGTACAAACGTTGATTACTTATGCCAACTAAAATATGACCTGAGTGAGAATCATACCTTGCATTGGCATTTGTGGTTCGGTTTCAACCAGTGGTGGTGTCTGGATGTATGTGTATGTCGTGCTTTGTACAGGTATACGGTAAAAGGTAGGTGCAATTTCACTACGGTATACGGTAAAAGATGCGTGATTTGCACTTTTTATTGAATAATAATAAAAAAGGTGTATGCAATTGTAACGTCACGTTACATTCCCCTCTTAATTTATATATAAAAAAAAAGAAAAAGAGAAAAGAAAAAAAATAGTTTTTGTAGCACACGGATAGTTTTGACCAGGTGGTCTGCACTACCTTGCCGGTAAGAAGATTTCGGATCGTGCTTTTTTTTTTGAATTCATTTCATTTTCATTATTTTTTTTTTTTTTTTAGAAAGCTAACTACTAAAAAATGTACCCTCTACATACATATTTCAAAAATTTATAAAAAAACAAAATAAAATAAATGTATATTCTATACATGGTTTTGAGAAAGAAAAAGAAATAATATAACAAATAATATGTACCCTCGATTATGTACGTGCTCCAAGGAAAAAAACTGGGGTATTCAATGTAATTTTTTTTAATGCATGTTGTTTATTTATTGTATCTTCAAATATGAACTAACAATAAGTATTCAAATCTTAAATCTATAAAAAAAATTATTAGGCCCGACCAATGTCGGACATAAGCTTAGTGATAGTTATTAATAATACATAAGTAGTGATAAGCAACAAAAAGAAAAAAGTGTTTTCAAGCAGCTGCATCATCTAGAGTGTTGAATATTAGAGCCCGTGTATCTCTCTTTTTTAAGCGGATGTGCCCAGTAAAGTTCAAAATATTACGAGCAAGCGGATTAGGATGTGACTCGAGTTTTGTTAGATATTTGCCTGCGTATTTTACAATTTCTTCAGTCACTAGTGGCATATTCAAATCGCGATGTATATTTGAATTTTTGATATACCATGGAGCCGATGTTATCATGCGTAAAATTTTATTTTGCCTTCGTTGAATTTTCTCTACATTTGAAGCTGAAGCAGTGCCCCATAGTTGAATTCCGTAACACCATATTGGCTTTAAAAGCGACTTATATATTAAAAGTTTGCAGTCTAGGCTAAGTGTTGAATTTCTACCAATCAGCCAATGTACCTGAGTTAATTTAAGTTTC
This sequence comes from Tachina grossa, assembly GCA_949987645.1. NCBI lineage: Eukaryota > Metazoa > Arthropoda > Insecta > Diptera > Tachinidae > Tachina > Tachina grossa. The sequence continues at coordinate 56,048,755 of OX465277.1, read as the reverse complement.
ATTTGAGTTAACTTAGAGTCAATGTGGTGTTTCCATGTAAGTCGTCGTTCAAGGTGTATACCAAGATATTTCACATGTGAATGTTGAGGAACAACTTGATTGTTAATCCGAATGGGGGAGCAAGTATCTCTTCTTAGGGTGAACGTTATATGGACACACTTTTGTTCATTGACTTTAATTCTCCATAAGTTTAACCAAAGCTCCATCTGGCTAATGTGTTCCTGGAGTTTGCGGGATGCCGCCTCATCAGGGTTTTCGTGCATACTAAGGCAGGCTGTATCGTCGGCAAATGTGGAAGTATGGATACTGCTGCTCACAGGCATATCACAAGTAAAAATCAAATATTAAACTGGTGCCAGTATGCTCCCCTGTGGCACACCGGATGAAATAGTTTCAGGCCTACTCGTAAAGTCTCCTTCCACAACAGTGAACTTACGGGAAATAATGTAACTTTCCAAAAGATTTAAAATGTTTATTGGTAAGTAAGTCGTCAATTTTAAAATTAGGCCTTCATGCCACACTTTATCAAATGCCTGGGAAACGTCAATAAAGAGCGCAGAGCAATACTTTTTTTCCTCAAAAGTTCTTCTTATAAATTGAACCAGTCTGTGAGTTTGTTCAATGGTGCTATGCTGACTTCTAAAACCAAATTGATGGTCTGGTATGTACCCACAACTAATCAGAATTGTGGACAATTTTGTTTTGAGCAGTTTTTCGAAAAGCTTTGACATAGTTGATAGTAGACTTATTGGCCTATATGACCCAGCCTTGGTTAGATCTTTGCCCGGCTTTGGAATCATTTTAACCTTGGCAAGCTTCCAGCTGTGTGGATAATACTCTAGTCGTAAAATGGCATTAAATATGAATAATAGGATTCTCATTGTAATACGAGGCAAGTTCATCAGCATCTGGTTACTAATTCCATCAATACCCGGAGCTTTCTTCGGGTTGAGTTCGGCAATTAATTTTTGTAAATCACGCGTCTTAAACTTTATGTGTTGAGGGGGTAGAGCGACTACATTCGGCAAATCAGCAACACCAGTACATATGTTTGGCGTAAAACCGGATTTTAAGTGCTCAGCAAATATTTTACCTTTTTCAGCATCGCTTCTTGCCCAACTTCCGGTAGATGTGCGTAGAGGTGGCTTATACTCAATGGGTGTTTTAAGCTTTCTAGCAGCGCGCCACAAAGAGTAATTAGACGCTGGTGTGACATCAAGACCTTCCAGATAATTTTTAAGAGATGCAGTTTTTTCAGATACAAGCAACTCTTGGAGTCGTTTAGTGCACTCTTTAAATCTCATTTTATTTTATGGTGATCTGTGCTGTTGCCATTCCCTTCTAGCTCTTCTTTTTTCACGTACGAGACGTTCAATATCTGTAGAATAAATTTTATTAAACCCAGTCTGCGGATGGGAGATAGTGGCATGTTCAGCAGCCTGTTTAATATTCTCGCTGAGATTGGCAATGTTAGATTCAATATCATCGGATGTTCTAAGCGTAATGTTTTCCGTACAATGACTACTGAGATATTTTTTGAACCCCAGCCAATTAACACGATTAATCATCTTCACATATGGGTCAGGTAAGTTACTTTTTAATAGACTACAAATTGAAATGATCGTTGGAGATTGATCGGACGAAAGATCAAGAGAAGCTTGAACTTGAATTAAATCCCTAGAGATATTTTTTATGACGACAAAATCTATAACATCCGGAATTTTTTGTATGTCAGTAGGCCAATAAGTGGGCTCCCCACTCGAAATGACATCCAAGCCCATTTTTGAAATAGTGTTGAACAATGCTCGACCTCTGGGGGTAATAAGACGCGAACCCCAGAACGTATGCTTAGATTGTAGTCGCCAGCTGCTACAAAACAAGGTCCAAGAGATTTGTAGAAATCTTCATATTGATTCTCAGTGATTGAAAATCTGGGAGGGGAGTAAATTGATGATATAACAAAATTTGTACAAAAACTTTCAATGCCAATATTTGTTGCTTGTAGGTGTTCTTCACAAATGTTATCAAGAACATAGTGCTTGAGTCTTGACTTTATTAGAATTGCTGATCCACCGCAAGCCCTTCCTCTAGGGTATCATATATATCATATATCATATATGTATCATATATAGTGTAGCCATAAATTTTAAAAAGACTTCTCGAAGTCAAATGAGTCTCAGATACTAACATTACATCAATATTTTTTTCCGTGAGGAAGTGCTCAAGTTCATTTTTATGTTGGCGAATGCCGTTTGCGTTCCAGAAACATATTGTTAACGTGTTCATGGCTTATTAATTAATGCTTGAAGCAGAGTATTCTGTATTCATAGCATTTCCTGCATCATGCTAGTCATATTTGTTGTAAAATTGTTTATAGTTTGCACCAGATTTTCAATAGTAGCTTCAAGGCGATTAAAATTAAAGCTTGCGTCAGTATTTTTTGAATTATTTGGCGGGGAAACATTTTGTGTGGGAATTGAATTTGTCTTAGCAGCATCTGCATACGATACACGGGAAGTAACTGGTTGGCTCATTTGCGTAAAAGTGGCAGAGTAAGCGTTTGCTGATTGAGCTGGAGCTAATTTAGGTTTTTGCACCATAGTCTTCTTTATGAAAGAGTACACAGGACAACCAAAAAATAAGCTTTATGCTTTGCTAATATTTTTACATAGTAAAAATAACAAAAGCAAAAAAAAACCGCAAACAAAAAAATATTAAACAAAGTGATATTGAGGAATACTGTATATGTGTACCTCTAAACAAATAAACAATCATAAATAACAAAAACAAAAAAAGACCGCAAACATAAAAAAAACACAAACAAATATCCCTTGAGGAATTCTTTGTATGAGTGCCTCAAATACAAAAAAAAATTGAAGTGAGTTCTAACGGCAGAAATGCTTATTTTACTGTGAGTTCTGAAACTCTTAATGAAAAAAATATAAATAATAAATCTGATGAAAGTCTTTTTTTAACGTCAAAGCCAATTTTTCGTCAGCGATCAACTTCGCTTTGTCCAATGCCAAATAGTAATGATGCATTAACATTACAATTGCCTAGTACTTCTTCATATAAGCCAGTAATATCATCCCCTTCAGGCTCGTGTTCATCACTTAACAAAGTTATCACTACAGATAACAGCGGCTCGAAACTCAAGGTACAAGTCGGAGTGGACAGATATATAACCGTGGTAAAGCGTGGGCGAAGCCCGAATTCTTCAAAAATTTCATCTGCTCCAAAAATTGTCTAGGGATAACAGCGCAGCATCAACTAATCGCTAAAACCTCTTCGAAATTTTGCAAGATGACAACGACAAACCCGAGGTATCCTCGAATAAAATATCCAAGCCGCCACCAATCTATTTGAGACAAAAAAATTCAAATGCCCTTATTAAAAAATTAATTTCGGTCATTGGTGAGAATAAATTTCACATTGTTCCAATAAAACGTGGAAACATAGATGAAACTAAAGTCCAAATTTATGACAAAAAAGCTTTCCGCAAAATGGTTGCTGAATTTGCAAAAAATAAAACAAGCTTCTACACATACCAGCTTAAGAGCGCTAAAAGCATGCAGATCGTATTGAAGGGCATAGATTCTTATGTTGTTCCCGAAGAAATAAAAGATGCACTCGTCCTCCAGGGGTTTAAGGTAAAAAATGTGTCCAATATAATAAACAGAGAGAAGATTCCCCAACCCCTATTTCGTGCTGAACTTGAGCCTAATGATATAAAATTGAAAAAAAATGAGACGCATCCAATTTATAATTTGAAATACCTCTTGTACCGAAAAATCACAGTTGAAGAGCCACATAAGCGTTCAGGTCCTGTACAGTGCCATAATTGCCAAGAATATGGCCATACAAAAACATACTGCAATTTACCCTCTGTTTGTGTTGTGTGCGGCGAATTACACGGCACTGCTAGTTGCAATAAGCCAAAAGATCAAAGTGATAAAAAAACAGTAATTGTGGAGGTAATCACACCGCTAACTACAGAGGTTGTCCTGTGTACTCTTTCGTCAAACAGACTATGGTGCAAAAACCTAAATTAGCTCCAGCTCAATCAGCAAACGCTTACTCTGCCACTTTTGCGCAAATGAGCCAACCAGTTACTTCCCGTGTATCGTATGCAGATGCTGCTAAGACAAATTCAATTCCCACACAAAATGTTTCCCCGCCAAATAATTCAAAAAATACTGACGCAACCTCTAATTTTAATCGCCTTGAAGCTACTTTTGAAAATCTGGTGCAAACTATAAACAATTTTACAACAAATATGACTAGCATGATGCAAGAAATGCTGCGAATGCAGAATACTCTGCTTCAAGCATTAATTAATAAGCCATGAACACGTTAACAATATGTTTCTGGAACGCAAACGGTATTCGCCTACATAAAAATGAACTTGAGCACTTCCTCACGGAAAAAAATATTGATGTAATGTTAGTATCTGAGACTCATTTGACTTCGAGAAGTCTTTTTAAAATTTATGGCTACACTATATATGATACAAAGGACCCTAGAGAAAGGGCTTGCGGTGGATCAGCAATTCTAATAAAGTCAAGACTCAAGCACTATGTTCTTGATAACATTTGTGAAGAACACCTACAAGCAACAAATATTGGCATTGAAAGTTTTTGTAAAAATTTTGTTATATCATCAATTTACTCCCCTCCCAGATTTTCAATCACTGAGAATCAATATGAGGATTTCTACAAATCTCTTGGACCTTGTTTTGTAGCAACTGGCGACTACAATGCTAAGCATACGTTCTGGGGTTCGCGTCTTATTACCCCCAGAGGTCGAGCATTGTTCAACACTATTTCAAAAATGGGATTGGATGTCATTTCGAGTGGGGAGCCCACTTATTGGCCTACTGACATACAAAAAATTCCGGATGTTATAGATTTTGGCGTCATAAAAAATATCTCTAGGGATTTAATTCAAGTTCAAGCTTCTCTTGATCTTTCGTCCGATCACTCTCCGACGATCATTACAATTTGTAGTCCCTTAAGAAGTAACTTACCTGACCCATATGTGAAGATGATTAATCGTGTTAATTGGCTGGGGTTCAAAAAATATCTCAGTAGTCATTGTACGGAAAACATTACGCTTAGAACATCCGATGATATTGAATCTAACATTGCCAATCTCAGCGAGAATATTAAACAGGCTGCTGAACATGCCATTATCTCCCATCCGCAGACTGGGTTTAATAAAATTTATTCTACAGACATTGAACGTCTCGTACGTGAAAAAAGAAGAGCTAGAAGGGAATGGCAACAGCACAGATCACCACAAAATAAAATCAGATTTAAAGAGTGCACTAAACGACTCCAAGAGTTGCTTGTATCTGAAAAAACTGCATCTCTTAAAAATTATCTGGAAGGTCTTGATGTCACACCAGCGTCTAATTACTCTTTGTGGCGCGCTGCTAGAAAGCTTAAAACACCCATTGAGTATAAGCCACCTCTACGCACATCTACCGGAAGTTGGGCAAGAAGCGATACTGAAAAAGGTAAAATATTTGCTGAGCACTTAAAATCCGGTTTTACGCCAAACATATGTACTGGTGTTGCTGATTTGCCGAATGTAGTCGCTCTACCCCCTCAACACATAAAGTTTAAGACGCGTGATTTACAAAAGTTAATTGCCGAACTCAACCCGAAGAAAACTCCGGGTATTGATGGAATTAGTAACCAGATGCTGATGAACTTGCCTCGTATTACAATGAGAATCCTATTATTCATATTTAATGCCATTTTACGACTGGAGTATTATCCACACAGCTGGAAGCTTGCCAAGGTTAAAATGATTCCAAAGCCGGGCAAAGATCTAACCAAGGCTGAGTCATATAGGCCAATAAGTCTACTATCAACTATGTCAAAGCTTTCCGAAAAACTGCTCAAAACAAAATTTTCCCCAATTCTAATTAGTAGTGGGTGCATACCAGACCATCAATTTGGTTTTAGAAGTCAGCATGGCACCATTGAACAAACTCACAGACTGGTTCAATTTATAAGAAGAACTTTTGAGGAAAAAAAGTATTGTTCTGCGCTCTTTATTGACGTTTCCCAGGCATTTGATAAAGTGTGGCATGAAGGCCTAATTTTAAAATTGAAGACTTACCTACCAATAAACATTTTAAATCTTTTGGAAAGTTACATTATTTCCCGTAAGTTCACTGTTGTGGAAGGAGGCTTTACGAGTAGGCCTGAAACTATTTCATCCGGTGTGCCACAGGGGAGCATACTGGGACCAGTTTTATATTTGATTTATACTTGTGATATGCCTGTGAGCAGTAGTATCCATACTTCCACATTTGCCGACGATACAGCCTGCCTTAGTATGCACGAAAACCCTGATGAGGCGGCATCCCGCAAACTCCAGGAACACATTAGCCAGATGGAGCTTTGGTTAAACTTATGGAGAATTAAAGTCAATGAACAAAAGTGTGTCCATATAACGTTCACCCTAAGAAGAGATACTTGCTCCCCCATTCGGATTAACAATCAAGTTGTTCCTCAACATTCACATGTGAAATATCTTGGTATACACCTTGAACGACGACTTACATGGAAACACCACATTGACTCTAAGTTAACTCAAATGAAACTTAAATTAACTCAGGTACATTGGCTGATTGGTAGAAATTCAACACTTAGCCTAGACTGCAAACTTTTAATATATAAGTCGCTTTTAAAGCCAATATGGTGTTACGGAATTCAACTATGGGGCACTGCTTCAGCTTCAAATGTAGAGAAAATTCAACAAAGGCAAAATAAAATTTTACGCATGATAACATCGGCTCCATGGTACATCAAAAATCCAAATATACATCGCGATTTGAATATGCCACTAGTGACTGAAAAAATTGTAAAATACGCAGGCAAATATCTAACAAAACTCGAGTCACATCCTAATCCGCTTGCTCGTAATATTTTGAACTTTACTGGGCACATCCGCTTAAAAAAGAGAGATACACGGGCTCTAATATTCAACACTCTAGATGATGCAGCTGCTTGAAAACACTTTTTTCTTTTTGTTGCTTATCACTACTTATGTATTATTAATAACTATCACTAAGCTTATGTCCGACATTGGTCGGGCCTAATAATTTTTTTTATAGATTTAATATTTGAATACTTATTGTTAGTTCATATTTGAAGATACAATAAATAAAAAAACATGCATTAAAAAAAAAATAGGGAAGCCTCGGTGACGGTTTTTTGGATGTGCGACCACTCAGTTGGTCCTGGTGGATTTGTTCGTCTATAAGTCGGCTGTTCTCCTTGATCTATATGTTTCCTGGGTGGTTTGAGGTTACGGCCAAATATTACTTCGGCGGGTGTCTGCTTCGTGGACTCATGCGTGGCTGTTTTGATAGCGAAGGCAATTTCACCTAATGTTTTATCCCAATTTCGACGGTTTCCTTCGGTATTTTGTGAGATGAGGGTTTTTATGACCCTGTTAGCTCGCTCTGTTGGATTCTCCTGTGGTGTGTAGGGTGCCGTAGTACGATGTTCAATACAACAGCTTGTTAGAAAGGTCTGCACCACTTTGCTACAAAACTGGGGCCCATTATCTGATATTACGATCTTTGGGCAGCCGAACCGATAGATTACTCGCTCTTTTAGTGCTGTCACAACAGTATTGGCGGTAGCGTTCCGCAAGGGAATCAGCTCTACCCATCGGCTGAACTTGTCTACTATGACCAAAAGCCATTTTCTCCCGCTAGAGGAACGGGGCAGAGGACCGATGAAGTCCATACAGAATACCTCCCAGGGTTGGGAATTTGCCATCGTGGTCATTAAGCCGGCTTTACAGTTTTGTTTTATCTTGTGGCGTCCACAAGTCGGACACGAACGCTCGTAACGTCGTATATCGCGAGACATTCCTGGCCAATAGTAGTTTTCCTGGGCTCTCTATTAAGGGTTTTGTGTGTTCCTAAATGTCCAGCAGTGACAGCATCATGTACTTCGGTTAATATGCAACTGACCTCGTCTGGGGGAATACATAACTTCTATGGTGAGGCTGTGACCAATGCCATTCTTGGCGTTATATGACGAAATAGTCGTCCATCCAGTTCCTGACAGTCGGGGATGGATTCGCTATGATTTCGTACTTGCCGAAGCTTTTTCTGGTACCAATTCTCTTTGTGTGTCCCTATAGCGGCGAGACCCACAGCATGCGTCTCGGCTGGTAATGGGCTTCGTGACAAAGCATCCGCGACTACGTTCAGCTTTCCCCGTCGGTACTCTATGTCAAAACTGTACTGCTGAATTTCTAATGCCCAGCGAGCCAGGCGCCCTGATGGGTTTTGTATTGTATGCAACCATTTTAAGGATTGATGATCTGTGATAACTGTAAAATGTTAACCTTCTAGATAGGATCTCATTTTCCGTATTTCCCATAGTACCGCCAGACATTCTTGTTCAGTAGCAGAATATTTTCGTTCTAATTCGGTTAAGGTTCGGCTGGCATAGGCAACTACTCTTTCCTGGTCTCCTTGTCGTTGAAAGAGTACGGCTCCTAGGCCCTCTTTACTGGCGTCGGTCTGTAAGAAAAACGGTAGGTCATAGTTCGGACAGCTCAAAATCGGGGCTGAATCTAGTCGCATTTTTATACTTTTGAATGCCTTTTCTTGTTCTGGCCCCCATTGTCAGTTGCTCTTCTTCTTTAGTAGCCGAGTCATGGGTTCTACTATTTTCGAGAAATCGGGAATGAAACGACGATACCACGACGCGATACCCAGTATACGCCGTAATTCGCGAATTGTTTCTGGTGCTTTTAACTATTGCACCGCTTCAACTTTGTCTGGATCGGTGTGAATTCCTTTCGAACAGACTACGTGTCCGAGGTATCGTAAACTGGTTTGGACGAATTCACATTTGTCGTAATTGATTTGGAGGTTTGCCGCTAATAAACGCGAAAATACGTCCTGAAGCGTGTTCATGTGCTCCTAAAAGGTCTGCCCTAATATAATAATATCATCTAAATAGGCAAAAACCCGGGGGTGTAATTCTGGCCCGATAATGGTATCTAGGGTTCGTTGGAAGGTGGCGGGTGCAAAGGGCATAACTTTCCACTGGTACAGACCTCGCCCGGGAACAGTAAATGCAGTGTATTGGCGCGATTGCCTATCAAGAGGGATCTGCCAGTACCCAGTTTTCAAATCGATGGTTGAAATTAATTTTGCTTCACGGAGTTGGTCTAAAATTGAGTTTATCTGTGGTAAAGGGTATGCGTCAGGTTCGGCTGCAGCATTAATTTGGCGGAAATCGATACACATTCGCCAAGTACCCTGTTTCTTCCTCACTAGTACAACGGGTGAGCTGTAGGGGCTCCTGGAGGGTTCTATACGGTCCGTTTCTAGCAGTTCGGTTACTTCTTGATCCATTATGGCTTGCATAGCGGGGTTACGGGGATAATACCATTGCTTGATAGGGCAATCGTGTTTCATTCTGATGACATGATTACCTACTTGACAGGACTCCTTTAATGGAACTGAAGGATTGTCTCGCTGTTTCCAAAATTGCTTGTAGTTTTTGTTCTTCTTCGGGAGTTAAAAATTCCCTCTCGGTAATTGAAAATAGGGTGTTTAGATGATTATAATTCTGAATGCTGTGATTGGGTTGAGGTCGGTTCTGCTTTGCTTCTTTTTTCCGTAACAGCTCATATTCATCGGTGAGCCTAATCAGTTCATCCAACGAGGTGAAATCACTTTTACGAACGTACAGTCGATAGTCATATCGTAGACCATCACAGATTCGGTCAGTATGATCCAAACCATAGAGATTGGGATGTTGTCGGATGAGTGTCTGCAATGATAACACATAATCCCTAGCCTTTTCTCGGGAACCCTGTTTTCTTTGGTATATGGCTTCTTCGAGGTGAGCTAGATGTCGCTTTGGTAAGAAATACTGAGATGCTTTGGCCTTGAAATCTTCCCACATCAGTATTTCTCTTCTTTGTACCCGTTACCATTGAAGAGCCTTACCCGTTAGTACTTCCAATAATGACAGTACTAAACGAGACCGATCAAAACCGTAGCACTCGGCTAGTTCCTCCATTCGTTCTATGAAGTCTGCCAAATCATACCCCCCTTCATATGAGAGCTCCCAACGTCGGACTGTGGTCATGACTTCAGAGTCGCTTAATTGGGATGCTCTCCTGTGGCTATGTGCCTTTGGTATTTCGGGCATAGATTGTCTAGTAGGGCTACTTACGATCGGAGTCTTATCTTCCGTGAGAACTTCCTCCTCTAATGCCCGTAATAGATTCTCAGATGAGCCTCTTTGACGTTTACTTCATATGAGCTCTCCTAATTGTCAACGCAGCTGTTCAACAGTTCCCCGTTATGGGAATCCCATGTTGTCGACAAACTTAAATCAAGTTATCTTTCCGCAAGAGATATATCCAACTCAATGAGTCAGTGTGTAATATGTTTCGGTTAGGTCGTGTTTCGTTATTATGTTCTTCACCCGATCCAAGCTCGTTGGTGGTTTTAGTTTCGGTTTTACCACAAGCCGTAAGATTGGAATCGGGTCCCTGCTCGGGCGCCATTGTAACCCAGTTTATTTTTCAGCTGGGGTATGACTTAGGCTGCCCAGGGTCTGACCAAAGGTCTGCTTCCCTTGGATAGTAGGTAGATGTTGTTGTACTAACACAATCAGTTTTATATACGAACTCACGACTTCTAACGTCAACACTACTAAAAAGTGAAGAGTATGAAGTATATCCGAGAGGCGAAGTTAGGTTTAATTACTTTACGAAATATGATTAATACGAATATAAAGTAAATTTGGCGTTCGGCTAATTTACGAAACAATATTAATACGAAATATAAAGTAAATTCGGGAGACTTTATATTCGGCTACCGTGCAGCTAACTACAACGATCACGAAGTAAGTTCGGAGCACTTCGTGTTCGGTTAATCTACGAAGTAATTTTACTACGAAATATAAAGTAAATTCGGGAGACTTTAGATTCGGCTACGGTGCAGCTAACTACAACGAGCATGAAGTAAATTCGGAGGACTTCGTGTTCGGCTAGTCTACGAAATAATATTACTACGAAATATAAAGTAAATTCGGAAGACTTTATATTCGGCTACTGTGCAGCTAACTAAAACGAGCACGAAGAAAATTCCGAGGACTTCGTGTTCGGCTAATCTACGAAATATAAAGTAACTTCGGGAGAATTTATATTCGGCTACAGTGCAGCTAACTACAACGAGCACGAAGTAAATTCGGAGGACTTCGTGTTCGGCTAGTCTACGAAATAATATTACTACGAAATATAAAGTAAATTCGGAAGACTTGATATTCGGCTACTGTGCAGCTAACTACAACGAGCACGAAGTAAGTTCGGAGGACTTCGTGTTCGGTTAATCTACGAAATAATTTTACTACGAAATATAAAGTAAATTCGGGAGACTTTATATTCGGCTACGGTGCAGCTAACTTCAACGAGCACGAAGTAAATTCGGAGGACTTCGTGTTCGGCTAGTCTACAAAATAATATTACTACGAAATATAAAGTAAATTCGGGAGACTTTATATTCGGCTATGGTGCAGCTAACTACAACGAGCACGAAGTAAATTCGGAGGACTTCGTGTTCGGCTAATCTACGAAATAATATTACTACGAAATATAAAGTAAATTCGGGAGAATTTATATTCGGCTACAGTGCAGCTAACTACAACGAGCACGAAGTAAATTCGGAGGACTTCGTGTCGGCTAGTCTACGAAATAATATTATTACGAAATATAAAGTAAATTCGGGAGATTTTATATTCGGCTATGGTGCAGCTAACTACAACGGGCACGAAGTAAATTCGGAGGACTTCGTGTTCGGCTAGTCTACGAAATAATATTACTACGAAATATAAAGTAAATTCGGAAGACTTGATATTCGGCTACTGTGCAGCTAACTACAACGAGCACGAAGTAAATTCGGAGGACTTCGTGTTCGGCTAATCTACGAAATAATATTACTACGAAATATAAAGTAAATTCGGGAGACTTTATATTCGGCTACAGTGCAGCTAACTACAACGAGCACGAAGTGAATTCGGAGGACTTCGTGTTCGGCTAGTCTACGAAATAATATTACTACGAAATATAAAGTAAATTCGGGAGACTTTATATTCGGCTACAGTGCAGCTAACTACAACGAGCACGAAGTAAATTCGGAGGACTTCGTGTTCGGCTAGTCTACGAAATAATATTACTACGAAATATAAAGTAAATTCGGGAGACTTCTTGCCAACTACTTAGGACAAGAGTCGGTAAAGCTTTCGGACGACACTTTCAAGTGGCCTACTTATAATTGTCGTTCGTACAATCTCGGCACTTGTTGTTAATTGTGTACAAACGTTGATTACTTATGCCAACTAAAATATGACCTGGGTGAGAATCATACCTTGCATTGGCATATTGTGGTTCGGTTTCAACCAGTGGTGGTGTCTGGCTGTATGTGTATGTCGTGCTTTGTACAGGTATACGGTAAAAGGTAGGTGAAATTTCACTACGGTAACGGTAAAATAATAATAAAAAAAAGTGTATGTAATTGTAACGTCACGTTACAATATGTTCTTTATTACTTTCATTGTTAACGTTTGTCCCTATTGATGAGAAGAGGCTTGAGGCTAGTACTGATAAATGGATGAAGTCTAGGTGTATTACGTTAGCTCTAACCCTAAGAGACTTGTCTTATTCGTTCTACAAGTCTAATAAATCGCCTCGTAATTGGAGAATATTTTGTAAATACCGCAATAGAGCGAAAAAATCATACGCAAGCAGAAAAGGAGACACTTTTCTGACTTGTTCCATGGCCTTGATAACGTTGGCATTTGGAGAGTACTAAGAAACTCTGGCTGTCTAGGTGATGATGATGGTTTTAATGGTATGGATGTTAACATGATTAATGATTACTTTGTTGATAATGGAGGCGTGGGTGGGAGTGACAATTTCGAGATTGACCAACTTTCTTTTTCTGATGCTCATACATCTTTCCGATGTGTAAATGATGTTGATATTTTTCTGGCCTTGAATAGAGTTAAATCAAATGCTATTGGGACTGATAATATTTCGATAAAATTTATTAAGGTGATGTTTCCACACATATCTAGTTTTTTAGTTCACTTATTCAACTCTATTTTGATGACATCTAGGTTTCCTGCTGCATGGAAAACTGCTAGAGTTGTGCCGATACCTAAATCAAAAATTGTCAATGGTCCTGAGGATTTAAGGCCTATATCAATTCTTCCTGCACTTTCGAAAATTTTTGAACACCTCTTGAAAGATCAGATTTTAGAAACTACCTCGATACGCATTTATCATGCTCAATACGCTTTTCGCAAGGGTTATAGCACTACCACACTCCTACTTGACTTAACTGATTTAATTAGAGAAGATATAAATAATGAAAAATTTAGTCTATTTGTTTCACTTGACCTCTCCAAAGCATTTAATTCAATCGAACATGGAAGAATGATTAGTAAACTTCATGATAAATTTGGTTTTTCTATACCTGCTTAGCAAGCTTATTTTCTCATATCTTCACGGAAGATCTCAATTTACTGCACTTAATGGTGTGAACTCCGTTATATCTGGGCTTCATTCGGGTGTTCCACAGGGGTCAATTATTGGCCCATTACTATTCATTCTATATATTAATGAACTTCCTTCCCTAATGAATTCATCAATATGTAAATCTTTCAGTTTTGCAGATGATGTTGCCTTACTGTTTAGTTGTGACCGTAATTTTCCTGATGTTTTAATAAGTAATATTGAATATTCTATTAAAATTGTGTCTGACTGGGCTGCCTATAATTATCTAACGATAAATGCAATCAAGACTAAAGGTATTGTTTTTAGCCCATATGATCGTTTTGCTATTAATCTCAATATTTATATTAACAATGTTAAAATTGAATTTCTAAATCGTTTTAAGTTCTTTGGAGTTTTCTTCGATAGAAGCTTAAATTTCTAGCCACATTTTGATGTAGTTGTTGGCAGAATTCTACAAAAAATACGAAGATTATTTTCTATTAATGCACATCTACCTATTACTATTAAATACCGGTTGGCTTAATCTCTAATGATGTCTCAAGTGCTATATGGATTGGAGGTTGTGTCTGGGACGTTCTCAAATGCTTTATCCAAAATTAATAGGATTGTTAATACTATTGTTCTATATGTTTACAATATTGGCCGCAGGGAGCATATTACTGACTATATAATAAAATTTCTAGGGTGCACCTTTCCTAGTTTTTTGAGATTACGTTTCTTGATTCTTTTTCATAGGGTTATTAAAACTAGTTGTCCATTATTATTATCCAAAAAATTTATATTTAGTCGGTCGACGAGGAATCCACAGATTTCTATTCCTAGAATTGTAAATTCCTTTTATGAGAAATCATTTTTAATAAGAGTAGCTCGCTATTGGAATCATTTACTATTGAACTTCGCATCTTCTCGCAGTCTAACAATGTCTTCCGTTTCAAACTTTTAAATTTCCTTCAATCTACATAATTTGTACTTATACTGATATGGTGTATATTTGTATATATCCTTATACTATATATTAACATGTTATGTGAATTAAACATAAATATATTTTTTAATTTCACAAATATTATAGGATTTGTTAACATACTTTACTGAGTTGTTCTTAATTAAATTGATTATATTACTAGTATTGCTATTGATCTGGACTATCAGAATACTTACTGCTTTTTAAAATTCCTATGATTGTAATTACTTTTTTGAACACTATGGTTGGGGGACCAATGAAAGATCTCTTTTTTATAATTAAAAAATTTTTATTTTTTATAATGAAAAAAAAAATAAATCAATATATATTTTTATAATGAAAAATTCTATTTTTATAGTTAAAATTTCTATTTTTCTAATTAATATATTTTAATTTTATATACATGGGCATTATTAACACTAAGTAATATATGTGTAAGTTTGGCCTTTTACACACACAAAAATATAAGAGGCAATGTTAACTAAGCTTGCATAGGTAATATTTTTTATATGAAAGTAAAAAACTTGGGTTTTATTAACTATGCAGTTAGGTAATTTACACTTTAATTACACTTTACCTAAAATCCAAGTTAATATAACTATTGTCATCAGGTATCTTCTTCGAAATTATTTCTATTGACTATTTTATTTATTTTATTTTATTTTATTTTATTTTATTGTCAAAAGAAAATTTTTGAGCAGTGGTTTGTGTATATGAAATTTTAAAAATGTTTAAATGTTTGTGAAACATTTTTTTTTAATATTATAATGGGTGTTTTTTATGGAGGTATAGAACTTTAAGTTGGCATCACTTTTTTAACTGGCGGCCATTTTGTCAGCTGTCAAGTGATTAATATTTAGTTTGGTTTGCCATTTCATCATGAACAGGTTGACAAAAGAACAACGCTTGCAAATCGTGCAAATTTATTTCGAAAATAATGGTTCAGTTCGCGAAGTTTACCGCAAGCTCCGTCCATTTTATGGTCGACATAATCGTCCATCAGAGCAATTAATTCGGTTAACCATGGATCGTTTTCGCACTACGTTTACTCTATGTGATAATACGCATCCGCAGAGACGTCGAACAGTGCGCACCGAAGAAACAATTGCCGCTGTAGAGCAAAGTGTTGAAGAGGACCCGAATGAATCGATTCGCCACCGTGCACAGCAATTGGAGCCGACTAACCGACTATTTTGTTCCCGAATCGGATGGCATGAATGTGGATGAGTTGTGGTTCCAACAAAACGGCGCTACATGCCACACAGCGCACGTCACAATCGATTTATTGAAGGAAACATTCGATGAGCGCATAATTTCGCGGAATGGACCTGTCAATTGGCCACCAAGATCGTGTGATTTGACACCATTGGATTATTTTCTTTGGGATATGTGAAGTCGCTCGTCTACGCCAACAAACCAGAAACGTTAGGGGACTTGGAAGCCAACATTCGTGGCGTTATTGCCAACATACGGCCCCATATGCTCGAAAAAGTGGTTGAAAATTGGACCTGTAGAATTGGCTTTATTCGAGCCAGCCGCGGCGGCCACATGCCCAAAATCATATTTAAGCATTAATGGCATAAAATTATCCTTCCAACAAAGCTAAATTGATGGACATTAAAACGATTTTCTTGTATTTTATCTCAATTCGAAGTTATATAGCTCTAAAAAAAACACCCTATAGTTAAACTATCTGAACCCCCCAAACATTGTCTTATCTTCAAATGTTAGATAATATTATGGTTTCGATGAAACGATTTGTGGTATTGAAGAATTTGCAGGTGAGAAAACACAATTTTAAGATGTTTTTTTAATAAAAAAATTTTAATATGTTTTAGCTTAAAAAGGTCAATTCTACTCAAGTGCAAGATTTCGAAGATGCTGTCATGTCAGTCAGTCATGCTGGGGCTAACAAGGAAACTGAAAATTTTATTCCAAACGCCAGCAGCGACGAACAAATTGCCATTTCATACATACGCAAACTAAAACACAGACCGAGAGCTTTGAATTTAGAGAAGTGTTTATAACGCAGTGTGCCACACGGGCCTTTATTAGCTCTTCTTAAAAACGGCTTTGATGTGAATTTAGATAATGTGTGCAACAGTTTCAATATAAA
The DNA here is from genome assembly GCA_949987645.1 of Tachina grossa. Taxonomy (NCBI): domain Eukaryota; kingdom Metazoa; phylum Arthropoda; class Insecta; order Diptera; family Tachinidae; genus Tachina; species Tachina grossa. The sequence goes on along the minus strand of OX465277.1, from coordinate 56,032,097 downwards.
ACTCAGCATAGTTATTTAAATTGTAAACAAACTATATTTTCGGGTTACATAGCAGCACATCGTATACAATACAAATTGAATTTATTAAATCCAACAGCATTTGCTTTGCTCACAGAAGCCTCCATTTTAACAGCTCTTATAATTCCGAAGATCATCCGTTACTAGCAAATAACTACATACAACAATTATATATGTGTATATATGTAGACATATAAATAAATTAATAAATAATAAATTATTAATAAATGCAAAAATTATCTTATTATTTTTACTTAATTTTAATTATTATTCGAACTCCATTTGTTTCTATATTTGTGATTTGAACGGGCTAAGGTTCGTATTGCTTTTTAAGCCAAATTACATGTGATAATTATTAATGAACAAAGAACAACAAAGTCTGTTGTAAATATTCTGACTAACAACACATAGTTGAACGGAACAGCCAGCCGTTTTCGAAGGCCACTAAACCTTCATCATCAGCGTTCTTGTGTGTTTGGTCCACTGTGTGTGGTGTCAGTAGATGTAGATTTCTGCTTTATACATATACTTAGCATTATTGCAAATGGAATGTGTGAATTGTTTGGATTCATCTTATTTCAATTTGCTGAAATTTTTTTTTTGTAATGAAAGCTCAATTTTACCATCTCTATATTTACAACAGTCTTACCATTGTCGTTTGTTCTTTACTAACTATGCACATGTTAGTTAATTTGCTTATTTTTGTTCTACTTAAGACAAACTTTTTTGGTTTGTTACTATGAAGTATATTTTTATTTTTATTTTTAATTTTTGCCATTTTATTGTTTGATAACGCGAGGATAGCTAAATCTACTAAAATCCATGACATCTATCGAATTTTAAACAGTTAATTTAACTAAAATCCATGATAATTTGCCACATTATATATTTATAAATTTACTTTGCTACTTAGACAATTCACAGAAAAAAAATATGAATTTACCTTGTGGTTAAGGAGTTTCAACTAAAATTTTAGTTGATTTTTCGAACATAGAAATCAACTAAAATTTTTGTTAAATTGCCTAAAAAACTTTGTAAATGCCATTCTTTCTACCCTTTCACTTAGTTAAAATTATACCATAATTTTAGGAAATATAACCTATGAATTTTTTTGTGTGTAGGCTTTATATTACTTTGAATGAACAATAAAAAAAATAAAAAAAAACAACGTTTTAGAAAAAGTATCGTTTTTAGTGTTTTAGTTCAAAGAAATCATACCAAATGGACACATGTGTAGATTTATTTAATGACGACGGAGACGAAGTCGCAATTATAGATTTGCTACGTATCAGAAGAAAAATTCGTGATGATTAATAATGAAAATAGCGAACGAATTCTTTAAAAAATAATTTTTGAAGGTTTTTAGTTATTCCGGCAGAATAAAGAAACGTTTCGTTATTTGTTGGATCACCTAAAAACATATTTAAATAAATCTTTGTATGTGGCCGCTATACCGCAGATACTGAAATTGTTAAAAAGATTTGTTATTAAGGATAAATATTTCTAATTACGATTTTTCCACTTTTTCTGCTTTTTATATCGCACCAACCTGTAACTAGAAAAACCCAACCACAGACCCAACTACTAAAAAGTAGTTGTGTATACTCAACGCTTTTCTCAACCAAACTTACGCAGGGTGGTAAATGACAGTACCAAAACACAACTGAAAAGTCAACTGTTAATTTAGTGGAGAATGGCAATGCAAATTTATCAATCCCAACCAAACTAATTTAAAAGTTGAAAACCGTGATAGGGGCAGAAAGCTCACTTTACCATCTCTAAATTTACAACAGTCTTACCATTGTCGTTTGTTCTTTACTAATTATACACATGTTAGTTAGTTTGCTTATTTTTGTTCTACTTTTCGTATATAAAGCAGAAATCTACATCAACTGACACCACACACAGTGGACCAAACACAGAAGAACGCTGATGATGAAGATTTAGTGGCCTTCGAAAACGGCTGGCTGTTCCGTTCAACTACATATGTGTTGTCAGAATATTTACAACTAACTTTGGTGTTATTTGTTCATTAATAATTATCACATGTAATTTGGCTTAAAAAGCGATACGAACTTTAATAAATAAATCATAAATATAGAAACAAACGAAGTTCGAAAAATAATAATTCAATTAACTAAATATTAAATTTTGTTTAAACGGTTAATCGGTTAACCGACTGAAATTGACCAGTTTAACCGTTAACCGAAAATATCAAATACTTAGTTAATCGAACAGTTAATCGGATTGCAATTAACCGATTAACGGTTAATGTCGTGGCGTATTTCAAATACGACCACGACTGTTTGGTAATATATTAAAGAAAAACTGCTGAAGTCTTCTTTAATCTATTACCAAACAGTCGTAATCGTATTTGAAATACGCCAACAACGATAAGGCAGAATATTCGTAATACATATATGTATATTGACTTTGATAAAAAAAAAAGTTTTATTTGCTTTGCTCATATTTTTTACTCAAACAGAAATAACAAAAACAAACCAAAACCGAAAACAAACAAAAAACACAAACAAAATGACATTGAGGAATACTTTTAATAAGTACCTCAAATACAAAAAATTAGTGAGGAGAGATCTAACAGCATATATGTACTTATATTTTGCTGTGACTTCTTAATCTCTTAATGAAAACAATAAAAATACAAAATCTGATAGTATTTTTCTAACGGCAAAGCCACTTTTTAGTCAGCGATCAAGTTTGCTTTGTCCAATGCCAACTAGCGATTCGTTAACTTTACCGCTGCCTAGTACTTCTACATTTAAGTCAGCGATATCATCCGCTTCGGGATCGTGGTCATCAATTAACCAAGTTATCACTATATAACAGTAGCCCAAAACCAAAGGTCCAAGTCGGAATGGACAGATATATAAGTGTGGTAAAACGTGGGCGAAGCCTAAATTCTTCTGAAATTTCATCTGCCCCAAAGATATCTATATATAACAGCACATCCTCTACTAATCGTCAAAACCGCTTTAAAATATTGCAAGCTGACAACGACAAACCCGATGTATCCTCGAACAAAACCTCTAAGGCGCCACCAATCTACTTGAGAGAAAAAAAGCAATGTGAGTCCGATCACAGAGGAGATGTGTAAACATCTAGTAATGAAAATTTTTTTTTAAGTTGGAAGTACTTATGCTTTTAGTATCTTTTTTTAAATTAATTAATTAAAAGTATCAAAACTTTCAATATTGTAAATACATATGAATTTGTTGGTTTTTGTTTGTTTTATTAAACTTATTTGGTTAGTAAATGGGCACACTGCAGTATATGTATATGTACTGCATTCAAAATTGCAGTAAGCAGTAAATTTACTGATTACTAAAAAAATCCAGTAAATTTTTACTGCTAATGAAATTTAATTTACATTACCAGTAAAATCGTAGGGCAAGTGGCAAAGTTTTTTCATTCAAATTTTGAAACTTTTGTATGAAAAATATTTAGCCACTTGGTAGAATTGCATTATGAATACGGGCATTACTGATTACTGAAAATTCAATGCACCTCATCATATAACAAATCATTTAGGCAATTTATAAAAATTGTAGAAAAAAATTTTAGTAATCAGTAAAAATTTACTTGTTAAACATTTTTTATTGTTTTTACTGAAACTTTAGTAGTACTGCAGTGCTCATCTATGGTAAATGCCTTTACTTTTACTTTTTAATTTTTAATTCCTGTTGTTCATCGTTTAGTTGTTGCTGTTCTTGTTGTTGTGTACGCATTGCAATTAAAATAAATTCAGTAAAGTGCGACTTTGACTCGCGCACATTCGGTTTTGATAATTTTTTTTGATTTAGCTTTCTTCCTTTTTTAACTTCTTTCAGTTTAAACGATAGTAGTAGGGAACTGGGGTTTCTGGGCCAATTAGATTTGTGAAATTGTGGCTGAAATTGTTAAATTGTGGGCTGAAATTGTTAAATTGATGCTGAAATTGTTAAATTTGGGTAATTAAAATTTGAAAATTGTTAAATTCTTGGAAATTTGTGTTTTTGGCGGCGCTTTGATGTTTTTTGTTTACATTAGGAGTTTTGTTTACATTAAGTGTATGTCTGTCTGTCGGTCTGTCTGTCTGTCTGTCTGTCTGCCTGACCGTGGATGTTTGTGTGTGGAATATTTTGTGTGAATGCATTAAGGCGGTTCATAGTTTGGCGGTTTTTTATGAGTGTATATATAGACGAGGAAAATAATGAAAATGATTTTTCCTAATACCAATGGTGAAATAGTGATTATTAATATTTCCTAATGCCTACGGCAATGCATGATAATTTTTCCTAATGCCCGGCAAATGATTTTTCCTAATGACGACGGGAAAACGTGAATGTTATTTTTTCTAATGCTAATGTAGGTGTTGCTAGACTGTGGGAATTTTAGGCTGACCGTGATTTGAGTGGGTGGCGTTGTTGGCGTAATATGTAACCATAGGAATTTGTGGATGTGTCTGTCTGTCTGTGAGAATTTAGGTGAAGGTTTGATTGGCAGGGGGCGGGGTGTTGTTGAGGTAGATCGATTGCATGTATGTATATATGTGTGTGTGTGTTTATGTTTGTAGGAATTTCAATGTATATATTTCTGTAGGAGCTTAAGGCTGATTGTGATTTATGAGGGGCGAGGTGTTCTAGTAATATGCAACCGGGGGAATCTGTGTGTTTGTATGTCTATAGGAGTTTAAGGCTGACCATGAGTTGGGTGGGCAGGGTTGTTGACGTAATATGTAGCCATGGGGATTTGTGTATAGACGTCTGTAGAAGTTTAAGACTATCTGTAATTTCAGGTAGGTGAGAGTGTTGTGTTGTTGAGATTTATGAGGGGTGAGGTGTTCTAGTAATATGCAACCAGGGGAATCTGTGTGTTTGTGTGTCTATAGAAGTTTAAGGCTGACCATGATTTAGGTGGGCAGGGTTGTTGACGTAATATGTAGCCATGGATATTTGTGGATGTGTCTGTCTATAGTAGTTTAAGGCTGATCGTGATTTGAGGTGGGTGAGGATGTTGTTGAGGTAAATTGGCTATGTGTATGTATGTATGTATTTCTGTAAGAATTTAAGATGATTGTGATTTATTAGGGGCGAGGTGTTCTTGTTCTGTTGTGTTGTTGAGATTAATCTCGTATATTGTATATGTATGTATGTGTGTATGTATATCTGGGGAGAATTTAAGGCTGGTCATGATTTGTAAAAGGTGGGGTGTTGTTGAAATTTTCTTGGATATTTCTTTTATGAATTCTGCTATGTGTGTTTATTTGCGCTGGTATTTATATGTAGCTAAAAATAAATTGTTTTCAATATCGACATTTGGTACTATAAAATACTATCATATATGTGGACTTCCCTAATCCTAGTATGCTTTTATACTTACGATTGCTTTATATTTTCTCATGCTTAAATTTGTCTCACGTTAAAGCCTGCCTGTGTGAAATTTGTTTATATTACAGATTTTGTTTATTTAACTACATCCGTCTTCTTTGGCTGAAAGGGTTTTCTGCACACAGAGAAAAACCAACTCGAAATCAGTAAAAACCGTGCTGAATTAATAAGAACCATTAACGAAGGTTTAGTCATAGTGAAATTTCTTAGTTCAATATGGAAAAAATATTAATTTACAGTATTCATTTATTAAACTCATTAGTTTGTAGATATCTCAATATACATTTTCTATTATATTAAAAATTATTGAATTAATGTGACGAATTCTTATTTTTAACCTGCAGATTTTCCTTGAGTGTATGGATTGTTTATATTTGCATTGTGCTTTAACTAACGACGCTTCATATATTTTCATGATGTAGATCTAATAAATACTTAATTGATAAGAAATTTGATATGTATACATACATATCTACAAATTGATTTTATGTATGTATGTACATATATGTGTACATACAAATAAGTGTTTAACTCAATCTTTGAATACATTTTTTATTTTATTTTTTGTCATGTGATGTCTGTTGTTGGAATTAAAAACATTTTAATTTTTATCTGCGTTTACTTAAAAGTTTGTGAGGATTTTCTGTTTTAAGTAAAACTGAATTCCTGAAGATATGTACATACTCTATAGTAATAGTAACTATAATAGAAATATTTCTTATACTTAATTAACATTTTTTGAAAGTTGATGCAATGTTAGTTAGTCAACGCTTGACATTTTTAGGGTATAAAATTTTTTCTAGCTATAGCCTTCTACATTTATTTTGGAAAGCTTGCTTTGCTTTTTAAAAATGTATAAACATTTTTAAATGAAACTGATCCGGCACTCCAGCTTAGCTACTGATAGTTTTTTGTTGTTAGTTAACTTACTTCTTTTTTATTTTTTATTGATAAACATTTAAAATCAAAAGGGAGTTTGATATTGTAATTATTATTTTCATAATTGTTGAAAACAATCGCTGCTTTTATTTTTTGTTTTTTTGCGATGAAATTATTTGAATTACTTTTAAAACCTTACGCGTTTATAAAAATTATGTTATTTTCCATATTACTCAATTTATAAGACTTTTAGAATTTGTCCTTTAGTGATTATATATTCTATTATGTGATCATGAATACGAGTGCAGTAAGCTGATGTCTTTGCTTACTGTTTCAAATTAAAATTTTATTCAATTGAATAAAAGGAGCTTTTTTCTTAAACTGTGATGTAGTTAGAAGCGCTGGAGATTTTTTCATATAACAGCTTTCTTGGAATTTTAGATACATATAATATAGAATTGGATAACATTTATGTACTTTTAATTTTTATATTAAGAAGTACGAATATGAGACTGAATTTAAATGTACTTTTAAATTAGTTAAATCATAATGAACAAACATGATTTCATATAATTTAGGTATACCCTATCGACGGCTCTTCTAGGATACAAGATGACTTTGTATGACGAAATTTCTGTTGCTTTATACTGATAATATGTTTACATTAATAAGGTACATATACATATGTTTATTTTATGAAGGGTGAGCACCTATGGCTTTTATTTAATGTTCTATATGATTTTTTTCATTTTATTAAAGTTCAGCATATTTTATATATATTTCTGAAATGTTTAAGTGTGTTTTGTGTGCCCATCGGACAGAGTGTACGTATTAGTTGGTCAGTCAGTCTCTATTTTTATTTATTTTTTTTTCTTCTAATGTGCCACTCCTTTTTTCAGATTTTACTACTTGGAATAGAGAATTTTTGTCTAATTTTTTGCTGGGTATATACATTAGGTATGTAGAAATTAGTTTACATACAAAGAAATGCATGTTCAATAAACAACTATTGTATCAAATCGATCTCAAATAACTCAGTTACCTCTACCAGCAATTCACCGTTGGTGTTTTCATAAAGTGTTAGAAACAATGAAATATCTATGTTTTGAGAGAATTTTTCCCCTCAAGTATTTCTACATGAGGTTTGAGGGGTCAACCACTGTCGCATTTATATGTAATGATTACACACTTAAAAAAATGGTCATCATCACCATCAATCATCTCCGTATACAATACATTCATGAGTTGGGTTGATCCAGACACAATTGCTGTCTCATCACATTCTAATAGGCTTTTTACACTGACGCACATCTAACATCTACCATCAATTTGCGAAAATGTTAACATCTTCCCATAAGAAATACACAGTACTAAAAACCAACATCTTTCTACATCTTTAAAAGATGTTCCTATCTCATTTTGTTTCATCTAACATCTTTCTTTAATTTTAGTGCCATCACTAGCAAAATTACATTGTTGTGTCAAAAACAACGTTGCCACTTTCTGTGTAATATTGCAAAATTTGTACTATTTACATATTTTTGCAGTATTTTTGCACCATAAATTTTTTGTGTAATTTTGCACTATTTGACTTTAATGGCATTTATATTTATATGTTATAAAGCGATAACAGCATTAGTTGACTAAAGACAAAATCGAGTTATGCTTATGGGTATTTATATTAATTTAGCTGCTTAAAATACTGTTCCGTATGACCATTATAATTTTTATTGATGTAGTATAATCAGAATTTGCACAATCATTGAAATAAAAATCGATTTCCATTTGTTAAGCTAGATTATCAAAAATTAGACAATAGCCCAATTAACAATCTTATGCAAATGGTCTTGCATCGTTGCATGTGCAAAATAGTATAGCATATTGATATTCACCACTTAACAATTCTTAGTGGTGAGTATCAATATACTATACCACTTTGCACATGCAACGATGCAAGACCATTTGCACAAGATTGTGAATTGGGCTAATGAGTATCGTGAATATGAACTTTTAAGGATAAAGTCGATGTTTTGAAATTTATTGGTCTAAAATTTCTCAAAGTTAAAACTCTGCTGGCGATATTTTCTTTCCAAATTTATAAGTTGTGATATTACCATTCTTAAACGCTTCTGTTGAAAGAGTTTTTTTTAAAGTAAACTGGTCTTAATTAAAACCGATACCCCAAGAATGAGTTATCAGCTAATACATAGCGTCAATTTTAAAATTGTGGTGCAAATTTTTAGCTTAAAATTATAAAAAGAAATTGGAAAAAATAGTCTAGTGTAAATATGTACATATGCTTAAAGAACCAAAGAATGTATAAGTATCGCTCAGTACGTCTAGTTAAATGAGTTTAAATTAAGAAAATAAAAGGTTGATAACCCTCTTCTCAAACGCCTAGTTCAAAATATATTTTATTAAATTTAGACAAAATGTTAAGAGGGAAGTGGTAAATTATTCTTCGTTGAAGTAAATATTTACGAATTAGTGAATTTTTTATTTTCAATTGTACGTTTTTTATATATAAAAAAATTAGCTCGTATTAAATTTCAATGTACTAAAAAAACTAATAAGAAAATAAAAATATTTTCTTAGATTTTTTTTGCACTATTTTGTTCGGTTTTGCATTATTTTAGACTTGCGGCTTTGTAATTTCTTTTTTCACTAGTGGCAACGCTGATCAAAAACTAAGAAAAAACGACATACGTATATACATAGTATATATACATATGTACCTTTTAAAAAATCTTCATTTTATTCTTGCAAATCTTTTATAATTTTCATGTACTGCACTTTAATTGGTTTTGTTCTTGCAAAGCAACAACTACTCCAATAATTAATTTTACATCAAAATCTATTTTTTATAATTTCCTTAACAAAACCTATGCAGAACGTGTTGTCTTTTTGACAAGTGAGATGATGGTAGATGTTAGATGTTGTCAATGTAAACGCATGTTTCACATTTTTTACATCTTCCATGCGTTTCACTGAAATGTGTGTCAATGTAAAAAGCCTATAACAGTTTTATATATTTTGCTAGTATGCATGCCTTAGCATGCTTCTATCGATAGTGACGTAAGAGTCCGAGATGTAGAGTGTTACAATTAAAAATCTTTACTATTAGAATTTACCAGTTCGCTCTTTTGAATTTTTACAAAGTAGATACATATGTATGTATTTCATTGACCACAAAATCATAAAATTTCTTTGCTTACAAAATTGTATGACGTGAGGATTCTGTTTTTAAATTATACATGCTTCGGCATGCTTTCATTTTTTTTTTCTATAAATTTATTTAATACTCATACAGATACAGATATAAAGTAAGATCTGTTTACTGTACATTTTAAAATTTATGCTTCAGCATGTTTCTAGTTGAAGCGTATGTGTATGTATTCATTCACTAAGTTTGTTTGATACTTATTCATACACATGTACATTCTTAAAGATTGGATATCAAATCCAATTTCCGTAGTTTATCTATATTTTCTAAAGATCTGATAGCTAAAGAAATAAATAGAGTGAAGATCTACTACAATAATAATCCCATTTCCATATTGTAAAATTTTGCGTGCTAGCGCTTTCGATGGGAAAATGTACATACAACTTTATAAAAAGTGATAATATGATGTGCTGCTGAATATTACACTATGTTATAGTTCATTTTAAACACTGAAGTCTTACCAATATTTCATTCAGACCATCAAATTTAGAGAATTCCACTACATTTAGTTAATTACCTTTCTTAAGACCCATCATTCCTAATCAATCCTACAAAAAACTAGATTTTTCGTTTTAATTTTATTTTTATTTTTATTAAATTCAACATTCATTCTTCAAATTACTTTATACTATATTAAGCAGCTTTTTCTCATTTGTGGAATGTTTAATCGTAAACATTTTAATGGTGAGATGAATTTTTCTATTTTATACACTAAGTAAATCTTTATATATACCAATACACTTATATGAACCATTAAAGCTAATTCTTTTCACATCATTCCTTTCAATGATCTACTAAATCATTCTAGTATTGATGCTTTCATATTAATTAATGTTTAATCTTCTATTTATGTATGAGTTTTCCAAATTATTTATTAAAAAATTCTTTAGAATCATCTGTTTGTAAGTTTTTTGGTACCCGTACCACTTCAAAAATATTTTCCATTCCCTTGGTTTTTAGAGTGCAGCTTTTATTTTCAGCTGTACTAAACTTTGAGAATGTGTCAATTACAGTCTTCAAAAATCAACAATTTCTATTTTCTGTAGAATAGTTCTCAATTTCACCTAACTTAGCTCCATAAAACTTCATATATTCTTGTCATTGCATCTCTACAAGCACAAACAATTGTTGAGATTTAATATGGAGTTCGTTTACTAAATTTCTTTTTAAAGACATTGAGTTGTTTCACAGATTTTTTCGAAAGTGTTGTGATCTACATGTTGCACTTTCAGCTATTTATACTAATATACTAACATGAAGTTAATTTTCTAATCTGTATATTTAATCGTAAGCTCGTCAATTTGTTTGTAATTATTTAATTTTTAGAATTGCGTTTACAATTTTATAACTGTCCTCTTTCTCTAAATTTATTTCACGTTGTAGTTCCTCAATTGGCATTTAAATATATTCTTAAATAATTATGCTTTAAGCTATATTATTAATTTGTCTTGTATTTTCCAATACTGATAAGTCAGTATAAATGTCTTCAGAATTGGAAGTCTATGAGTAAAAATCATCGTCATCATCATTTTCAGTATTAGCATCATTAAATAAGAAGGTATTATCAAATATTGTTTCTTTTGCTAGTTTCTTTGGGGTACTTGTCTATATCTTGAGTGAAGGTTTCTCAGGCTTTAAACTTGTATATTTTCAACTTCTGTCTTGATTTTACTTTCTTCTTTCATAAGAATTCTTTTAATATTTTTAGAACTATTTTTTAATTCTTCTGTTATAGGTTTAAATGTATCTCTTAGTTGTTAACTTGTATCTATATCACCAGTTTTATACTACGAAGCTTTTTCTTCATCACATTTCTTGTCAACACCAAATGCTTTAAATCTTTGTCATCCATGTTCACTAACAGCAAATAACAGGTATCAGCTACTAGATCAGCTTATCAGGAGCTGATCTGGTTTTCAGATCAGCTTATCAGGAGCTGGTCTGGTTTTCAGATCAGCTTATCAGGAGCTGGTCTGGTTATCAGATCAGCTTATCAGGAGCTGGTCTGGTTATCAGATCAGCTTATCAGGACCTGATCTGATTTTCAGATCAGCTTATCAGGAGGTGGTCTGGTTTTCAGATCAGCTTATCAGGTAACAGATCAGGCTATCAGGAGCTGTTCAGATTTTCATTTCAAGATATCTGAGTCAGATTTAGTTATCAGTGTACAAGTAGCTAGCCATTTATAACATTTATATACATGAAGTTTAAAGTCAGATGAAATACGAAAAAGTAAAGTTGTATGTAGTAAAATTATTTTCTATAACGATCATCGTTTAATTCACTATCTTTGCTTATAATCAAAAATCCATATTTATCCTTTCAACATACTTTTTATTTTTCTCACCTTACTTAAACATTAAATATACATTATCATGATCTCGTATTAAATGTTTGGTGATTCTGGTGTAAGTTTTACAGAAGTAGAATGAATCAACATTCTTATCTCTCCCCATACAAAAATATGCTTCCCATACGCATCATCGTTAAATATAATATTGGAATTACTTTGGACTGAAATAACAGATTCACTATCTGTAAATTTTGTAATATCTTATTGTTTTAATTGATGAAATTAATTTATTCAGGTATTTATATTTGGATGGATAAAAAGATTTTAAGTATAAATAAATGTTCTCAAATTTAAGTCCATTAGGACTTTCTAGCAAGCCAATCATAGCTTTTTTTCGCAATTTGACAGGTCAACTATTGTTGCACGAATAGAATTTCGTATAAGGGAACTATGATTTATTTTTGAACTATCGTTCGATGAATCATCAAAATTTCGTACCAAGGTATTTTAGGTTGTTTTACTAACCGCATTTATGTAGCTAAATACATTTAATAAATTTTATCTCTTATTATAAAAAAATTAACTAATGCAACTATACCATATCAGAAAATATTTTCTGAAATCGTATAGCTGCATTAGTTTATTTTTTCTATAATAAGAGGTAATGATCCACACTCATAATCAAAACAGCATAAAAATATCCTTTGTTTTGACTATGAGTATGCATCAATATTTATGAAATGCGTTTAGTTACAAAAATGTGGTTAGTAAAACAAAGTATATTTTAACAGCCTTATTTATAACACTTATTAGGGCTTTATAAAGACTTTTTAAGAAAAAATTTTTATAAAAAATTTCTTTTAAAAAGCCTTTACAAAGCCTTAATAAGTTTTATAAATAAGGCTGTAAGAGTTTAAAATCAGTATTTTGTATGATAATACTGATTTGAAACTCTTAAAATATTCTTTGTTTTGACTATGGGTAGGGGCCATTATCTCTTATTACAGGACAAATAAAATAATATAGCTATACGATTTCAGAAAATATTTTCTGATATCGTATAGCTACATTATTTAATTTTTCTATAATAAGAGATAATATTTATGAAATACATTTCATAAATATTGGCGCATACTCATAGTAAAAACAACCTAAAAATACCTTGGTACGAAATATTGATGAATCATCAAAATTTCATACCATCATATATTTATGTTGTTTTACTAATCGCATTTTGTAAATAAATGCATTTCATAAATATTATCTATTATTATAGAAAGAATCAAATAGTATGGTTATATGATATTAGAAAACATGGTTTCTGATATCATATAATCATACTATTTTATTTTTCTATAATAAGAGATAATGACTCATACTCATAGTCAAAACAAAGGATATTTATATGCTGTTTTGATTATGAGTATGCGTCAATATTTATGAAATGCATTTAGTTATAAAATGCGGTTAGTAAAACAAAGTATATTTTAAGTGTTTAAAACCACCATTTTTATGGTAATACCGGTTTTAAACACTTAAAGCATACTTTGTTTTGACTATGAGCATGAGCTGATATTTATGAAATGAATTTTATAAATATAGACTTATACCCTTAGTCAAAACAACATAAATATAGCATGGTACGAAATTTTGATGATTCATCGAACGATAGTTCAAAAATAAATCATAGTTTCCTTATACGAAGTTCTATTCGTGCAACAATAGTTGACCTGTCAAATTGCGAAAAAAAAAAGCTATGATTGGCTTGCTAGAAAGTCCTAATGGACTTAAATTTGAGAACATTTAACTATTTATACTCAAAATCTTTTTATCCATCCAAATATGAATACCTGAATAAATTAATTTCATCAATTAAAACAATAAGATATTACAAAATTTACAGATAGTGAATCTGTTATTTCAGTCCAAAGTAATTCCAATATGATATTTAACGATGATGCGTATGGGAAGCATATTTTTGTTTGGGGAGAGATAAGAATGTTGATTCATTCTACTTCTGTAAAACTTACACCAGAATCATCAAACATTTAATACGAGATCATGATAATGTATATTTAATGTTTAAGTAAGGTGAGAAAAATAAAAAGCATGTTGAAAGGATAAATATGGATTTTTGATTATAAGCAAAGATAGTGAATTAAACGATGATCGTTATAGAAAATAATTTTACTACATAAAACTTTACTTTTTCGTATTTCATCTGACTTTAAACTTCATGTATATAAATGTTATAAATGGCTAGCTACTTGTACACTGATAACTGAATCTGACTCAGATATTTTGAAATGAAAATCTGAACAGGTCCTGATAGCCTGATCTGTTACCTGATAAGCTGATCTGAAAATCAGATCAGCTCCTGATAAGCTGATCTGAAAACCAGACCAGCTCCTGATAAACTGATCTGATAACCAGACCAGCTCCTGATAAACTGATCTGATAACCAGACCAGCTCCTGATAAGCTGATCTGAAAACCAGACCAGCTACTGATAAGCTGATCTGATAACCAGACCAGCTCCTGATAAGCTGATCTGAAAACCAGACCAGCTCCTGATAAGCTGATCTGAAAACCAGATCAGCTCCTGATAAGCTGATCTGAAAACCAGATCAGGTCCTGATAAGCTGATCTGATAACCAGACCAGCTCCTGATAAGCTGATCTTATAACCAGACCAGCTCCTGATAAGCTGATCTGAAAACCAGACCAGCTCTTGATAAGCTGATCTGATAGCTAGACCAGCTCCTGATAAGCTGATCTGATAACCAGACCAGCTCCTGATAAGCTGATCTGAAAACCAGGCCAGCTCCTGATAAGCTGATCTGAAAACCAGACCAGCTCCTGATAAGCTGATCTGAAAACCAGACCAGCTCCTGATAAGCTGATCTGAAAACCAGATCAGCTCCTGATAAGCTGATCTAGTAGCTGATACCTGTTATTTGCTGTTAGCGAACATGGATGACAAAGATTTAAAGCATTTGGTGTTGACAAGAAATGTGATGAAGAAAAAGCTTCGTAGTATAAAACTGGTGATATAGATACAAGTTAACAACTAAGAGATACATTTAAACCTATAACAGAATAATTAAAAAATAGTTCTAAAAATATTAAAAGAATTCTTATGAAAGAAGAAAGTAAAATCAAGACAGAAGTTGAAAATATACAAGTTTAAAGCCTGAGAAACCTTCACTCAAGATATAGACAAGTACCCCAAAGAAACTAGCAAAAGAAACAATATTTGATAATACCATCTTATTTAATGATGCTAATACTGAAAATGATGATGACGATGATTTTTACTCATAGACTTCAAATTCTGAAGACATTTATACTGACTTATCAGTATTGGAAAATACAAGACAAATTAATAATATAGCTTAAAGCATAATTATTTAAGAATATATTTAAATGCCAATTGAGGAACTACAACGTGAAATAAATTTAGAGAAAGAAGACAGTTATAAAATTGCAAAAGCAATTCTAAAAATTAAATAATTACAAACAAATTGACGAGCTTACGATTAAATATACAGATTAGAAAATTAACTTCATGTTAGTATATTAGTATAAATAGCTGAAAGTGCAACATGTAGATCACAACACTTTCGAAAAAATCTGTGAAACAACTCAATGTCTTTAAAAAGAAATTTAGTAAACGAACTCCATATTAAATCTCAACAATTGTTTGTGCTTGTAGAGATGCAATGACAAGAATATATGAAGTTTTATGGAGCTAAGTTAGGTGAAATTGAGAACTATTCTACAGAAAATAGAAATTGTTGATTTTTGAAGACTGTAATTGACACATTCTCAAAGTTTAGTACAGCTGAAAATAAAAGCTGCACTCTAAAAACCAAGGGAATGGAAAATATTTTTGAAGTGGTACGGGTACCAAAAAACTTACAAACAGATGATTCTAAAGAATTTTTTAATAAATAATTTGGAAAACTCATACATAAATAGAAGATTAAACATTAATTAATATGAAAGCATCAATACTAGAATGATTTAGTAGATCATTGAAAGGAATGGTGTGAAAAGAATTAGCTTTAATGGTTCATATAAGTGTATTGGTATATATAAAGATTTACTTAGTGTATAAAATAGAAAAATTCATCTCACCATTAAAATGTTTACGATTAAACATTCCACAAATGAGAAAAAGCTGCTTAATATAGTATAAAGTAATTTGAAGAATGAATGTTGAATTTAATAAAAATAAAAATAAAATTAAAACGAAAAATCTAGTTTTTTGTAGGATTGATTAGGAATGATGGGTCTTAAGAAAGGTAATTAACTAAATGTAGTGGAATTCTCTAAATTTGATGGTCTGAATGAAATATTGGTAAGACTTCAGTGTTTAAAATGAACTATAACATAGTGTAATATTCAGCAGCACATCATATTATCACTTTTTATAAAGTTGTATGTACATTTTCCCATCGAAAGCGCTAGCACGCAAAATTTTACAATATGGAAATGGGATTATTATTGTAGAAGATCTTCACTCTATTTATTTCTTTAGCTATCAGATCTTTAGAAAATATAGATAAACTACGGAAATTGGATTTGATATCCAATCTTTAAGAATGTACATGTGTATGAATAAGTATCAAACAAACTTAGTGAATGAATATAGGCTTCAACTAGAATCATGCTGAAGCATGCATAAATTTTAAAATGTACAGTAAACAGATCTTACTTTATATCTGTATCTGTATGAGTATTAAATAAATTTATAGAAAAAAGAAAAAAAAATGAAAGCATGCCGAAGCATGTATAATTTAAAAACAGAATCCTCACGTCATACAATTTTGTAAGCAAAGAAATTTTATGATTTTGTGGTCAATAAAATACATACATATGTATCTACTTTGTAAAAATTCAAAAGAGCGAACTGGTAAATTCTAATAGTAAAGATTTTTAATTGTAACACTCTACATCTCGGACTCTTACGTCACTATCGATAGAAGCATGCTAAGGCATGCATACTAGCAAAATATATAAAACTGTTAGAATGTGATGAGACAGCAATTGTATCTGGATCAACCTAACTCATGAATGTATTGTATACGGAGATGATTGATGGTGATGATGACCATTTTTTTAAGTGTATAATCATTACATATGAATACGACAGTGGTCGACCCCTCAAACCTCATGTAGAAATACTTGAGGGGAAAAATTCTCTCAAAACATAGATATTTCATTGTTTCTAATACTTTATGAAAACACCAACGGTGAATTGCTGGCAGAGGTAACTGAGTTATTTGAGATCGATTTGATACAATAGTTGTTTATTGAACATGCATTTCTTTGTATGTAAACTAATTTCTACATACCTAATGTATATACCCAGCAAAAAATTAGACAAAAATTCTCTATTCCAAGTAGTAAAATCTGAAAAAAGGAGTGGCACATTAGAAGAAAAAAAAAATAAATAAAAATAGAGACTGACTGACCAACTAATACGTACACTCTGTCCGATGGGCACACAAAACACACTTAAACATTTCAGAAATATATATACAATATGCTGAACTTTAATAAAATGAAAAAAATCATATAGAACATTAAATAAAAGCCATAGGTGCTCACCCTTCATAAAATAAACATATGTATATATATGTACCTTATTAATGTAAACATATTATCAGTATAAAGCAACAGAAATTTCGTCATACAAAGTCATCTTGTATCCTAGAAGAGCCGTCGATAGGGTATACCTAAATTATATGAAAACATGTTTGTTCATTATGATTTAACTAATTTAAAAGTACATTTAAATTCAGTCTCATATTCGTACTTCTTAATATAAAAATTAAAAGTACATAAATGTTATCCAATTCTATATTATATGTATCTAAAATTCCAAGAAAGCTGTTATATGAAAGAATCTCCAGCGCTTCTAACTACATCACAGTTTAAGAAAAAAGCTCATTTTATTCAACTGAATAAAATTTTAATTTGAAACAGTAAGCAAAGACATCAGCTTACTGCATTCGTATTCATGATCACATAATAGAATATAAGTTAACATCATGTTAACACATCATGCTAAAATAATAATTATAGAATTATCTTAACATATTTTTGCATTTATCTGGCATCGCCAATTGAGAATAAAATGTTCATTTGTCTGGCATCGCCAATTAGAAGTAAGAGTTGTAAAGGCAAATTCATATTAATTCGCCTCGAGAGTTGTAAAGAACAATACAAAAAAAAATAGAAATAAAATAAAAGAGTCAGTCACATTTTGACATTTAAGCACGGCGTTTCATTTTTTTTACACGGCCATATCCTTGGTTAAACACGTGGAACGTCGTCCAACATGGAATTGACAAACTCCTTATAATTGGCGCCCAACAAAATACTCAAAATTATTATAAAATACCACACACTTACATTTTTTGCTTGGTTAACAATAATTTTAAAAAAAACGCATACATAATACTTTTATTGTTTGATGAAAACGTATGAAACTGATGTACGAAAATCAATGTTGTAACATTTAAAACTTTAATACATAGAATAAGAATTCTTCATAAAAGTGTCTATTAATAAATTAAAATAACGTCCTAATAAAAGTTGAAGTAAGACTTACTTATATTTTTTATAGAAGAATTTACATAATGTGTATGTAAAACAACACGTGCAAATTTGCAGAAACAATAAGTACATACATATGTACACATATATTTTTTACGAAAAGAAAGACATAAAAAGGGCAAAATTGCAATCAAGATAGGATCTCCTTTTGCTAATTGTAAAGTAAAAAGGCAAAAGTAATTGTTAAATAAATAAATTTGACCATCCGCTAAAGAGAAAGCAGAAGATATTTGTACTAAACGATTTACAACAACAACAACAAGAGAGCCGTACAAAACTCCAGTGGAATCAAGGTCTATTGGTCAGCATTGGCATCAAGGTCTATTTATCACATTGGAATCTTTATGATCATTAATTATTAATCATATTTTTTTGTGCTATCACTCATATTCATATCATTATTTTATTTTTAAAGCCCGGCGCGGAGTTCTTAAATAATTCCAGATTCGTAAATTTACACTTATCTCTACACGAAAAATAATAGTGCAGCCTTTTATGTAGAATTGTGTCTGCTTGCAAAACTAATATATTTTTCCAATTTACACAAAACACAAAATTAATT
The DNA here is from genome assembly GCA_949987645.1 of Tachina grossa. Classification (NCBI taxonomy): domain Eukaryota; kingdom Metazoa; phylum Arthropoda; class Insecta; order Diptera; family Tachinidae; genus Tachina; species Tachina grossa. The sequence continues at coordinate 56,013,110 of OX465277.1, read as the reverse complement.
ACAATTTTCGAAAATAAGAAATGCCAAGAATTTTGTGGCCAAATAATTGAATGAACATAAATTTTTTTCAGCTGACTGAAAAGTCTCCACTTATAGTTATAACATACCTGTAAAAGGCAATAGATTTCAAAATTACGCGTTTTTTTTTTTTTTTTGGAAGTCCGTACCAGCACATTTGGTGCATTCTATGATATTCTTACATATTTTCTTTTTTTACATTTAAGTATATCCAGGTACATTTATATTTGTCTACAAAATCTGTTTATATTTCTGAGCACTCTTTTGATTGGATTTTGGTTTCTAATTTTCAATTTCACAATTTTTGCTACACTTATTAACTTACAATCCAATTTTTTTTAGTTTTTTGGTGAGTTATTAGCTATAACTTTCTTATTCTCCTTTACCAAAATAATATAAATTTAAAAAAAAAAATATTAAAATGAATAGAAACGACGTATTGGATCTTGTTGAGGCAGCAGTGGATGCAACTAAATCAGAAATTTTAGAACAAATTCAAAGTTTGACAGCCGCTGTCCAACAATTGCAACCAAGCCGAGTCGAACCTTTCACACCAGTAAGTATTCAGCCCGGTATTGGCACCGGTAACACGAATTTAGACCTCGTTAAATCTCTTCCACAGTTTGGTGGAGACTCAAAAGAGTATCCAGCTTGGAGAGAAGCTGCAAAATTCGCTATGAATTACTACTTAAAAGGTTCTGAAACATATTATGTTGCCATGGGAATCTTAAGAAATAAAATAGTGGGCGAAGCGAATTCGACCTTAAGCGCGTTCAATACAATGTTTAGTTTTGAAGCAGTCATTTCACGTTTGGACCAATCCTATTCGGATAAAAGACCACTATACTTACTAGAAAATGAATTAAGCGTTTTAAGACAGGGCAAGTTATCGATCACAGAATATTACGATAAGGTGAACAGACAATTGACTCTCATTGTTAATAAGATTATAATGACTAACTCCGGTAGGGAAGAGGTAATTGAAGCTCTAAACGATCGTGCACGTTCAAACACATTGCGAGTTTTTATATCTGGCCTTCGAAAACCCCTATGTGACATTTGTTTTTCGGCGAATCCGCCAGATTTACCCTCAGCCTTAGCAACGGCTCAGGAATTAGAACAAAATCATGAAAGGTATAAATTTGCAAATGCATTTGCTAATTCCAAAAACGTTTTGCAATCAAACGCACACAGTTCGAACAATATATCCGGCCATGCAAATGTTTACCAAAATTCTCCGAACTTCAAGCAAATTCCACAATATTATACTCCCATTCCAATGGAAATTGACAAAGGCACATCATATTTTCGAAAACCCAACGCTTTTAGAAATAGCGCAGGTATCGATCATCACAAATTCAGCCCTGATTATAGTAATCAAAAAGTCATTGTTCATGAAAATCAGTCAAAAAGACCGCACAGCACCAACAATTCAGGCCAATCTCCTGTTCAAAAGCTACAACGAATCAATTACGTTGAAAATTATCAATCGAATGATAGCACCCATGAAAGCGAAGATTTCTCTGAAATTGAATCTGAGAATGATGCAGTAGATGAATTGAATTTTTTATTGTAAAGTCGCTCTTGCCATATATTGTAAAAAAATCAATTAATGGTCAAGAGCTTAAAATTTTGGTTGACACAGGAACATGTAAAAACTATATCCGAAATTTTTATTTTCTCAAAGGTGTTAAGTCAGTAAAATCTCCATTTCGTATAAAATCAATAAATGGCTCCACCTGTATTAAACAAAAATGTGAGATAAGTCTACTTAATCACAAAACAACATTTTTTTTATTACCGTCTTTGACATCCTTTGACGCAATAGTAGGATATGATTTTTTGAAAGAAGTTGAAGGTACCATTGATACCAAAAATGGAACTCTTTTTCACAAATTCGGAAAAAAATCAATTAACCATTTTTCTTGCAACCAAGTAAACTCAATAGAATTTGACAAAAAGAACGTTCCGTCGAATTTACTAAGTGAATTTGAAATCCTTATTCAAAATAATTTAAACGCATTTGCAGACCCAAATAGAGCACTGCCAGCCAACACGCAAGTCGAAGCTACAATAAATTTAACGAAACAGAGCCCATCTACTCTCGCAGTTATCCATACCCCATTTCCGCATCCGAATTCATAAATAAAGAAATAGAAAGCCTCCTCAAGGACGGAATCGTCATCGCCTTATAATTCGCCAATTAATGTGGTTAACAAAAAGGGAGTCGACTGTCATGGTAGACAGAACTTGCGTATGGTGATTGATTTTCGCAAAATTAATAGTTTTACAATCCCGGACAGATATCCAATGCCGCATATTAGCGTAATTTTATCGAATTTAGGTAAGTCAGAATATTTCACAACGATAGATTTAAAATCAGGATTTTACCAAATCACATTGGCCGAAAAAGACAGACACAAAACAGCGTTCAACGTCAATAACGGCAAATATGAGTTCTGTCGCCTACCCTTTGGTCTTAAAAATGCCCCCAGCATTTTTCAGCGGGCCATTGACGACATTCTGCGCGACGACATAGGGAAGACTTGTTTTGTTTATATGGACGATGTGATTATATTTTCAGCAAATGCAAATAGCCATATTCGCGATGTAGACGGGGTACTGAAAAAATTGGCAAACGCTGGAATGCGAGTTTCAACAGAGAAATCAAGGTTTTTTAAAAACGAACTTGAGTTTCTTGGATTTCTTATTTCACGAAATGGTATAAAAACATGCCCTAAAAAGGTTAACGATATTCTGAACTTTCAAAAACCTAAAACGTTAAGAGCATTGAGGTCCTTTATTGGGTTAGCAAGTTACTACCGTAAATTTATTAGAAATTATGCTGACATCATAAAACCACTTACAACGTATCTTCGAGGAGACAATGGCAATATTGGCTCGAAAACATCAAGAAACGTTAAAATTCATTTGTCTCAAGAAGCAATCGATGCCTTTGATAAGGTAAAACGTATTTTAGCCTCAGAGGATGTGCTTCTTCAGCACCCGGACTTTGACAAGCCCTTCGAGCTTACTACAGACGCTAGCTCTAATGCGATAGGTGCCGTTCTTTCGCAAAGCGGCAAACCAATTACAATGATTTCACGCACGCTTTCCTCCACGGAACAAAACTACGCCACAAATGAGCGCGAATTGCTCTCCTTTGTTTGGTCATTGCAAAAATTGCGGCATTATTTATATGGTGTTAAAAATATTCATATATTTACCGATCACCAACCTCTCACTTTTGCTACCTCAGATAAAAACCCGAATCAGAAAATAAAAAGATGGCAAGCGTTTGTAGCCGATTTTTCCCCAATTTTTTTTACAAACCCGGCAAAGAAAATGTGGTTGCTGACGCACTGTCTCGCCAATACATGAACAACTTTACTCAAACTCGGAAACAGAACATAGCGAGTTGTCTTTATCGAAAACTATAAAATCTATAGATGGTCCTGTTAACCAATTCTTAAATCAACTGATTATATCCAAAGCTGGAAGTAACAGTAAGACCACAAAGTATTTGTTCCAAAAATACAAAAGGCATACAATTAATTTTAATAACATTCAAAACCTCTTGCTAACTTTACAAATCTGTGTCAATCCTCATGTTGTGAATGCAATATATTGCGATTTAAGCACTTTAGCGGAAATCCAAAACGAAGTACTTGACCACTTTCCACTGACAAGATTCATTCATACAAAACAATTTGTAATTGACTTAACGAATAAAAACGATCAATTAGAAACATTAAACCTAGAGCACAATCGCGCTCATAGATCTCTGCAGGAAAACTACAAACAGATTATATCCGAATATTTCTTCCCTAAAATAAAGCAGATGCTCCGTTTGGTCATAAAAAATTGCAAAATATGCTTAGAGAATAAATACAATAGGAAACCTCCACAGCCTTTAATTGGTGCATCACCAATACCAGATTTTCCCGGTCAGATACTTCACATAGATATATTTTCCACAAGTAAAATGCATTTTCTCACTTGCCTTGACAAATTTTCTAAGTTTGCAGTGGCCTTACCCATTGCTTCTAGGGCGTTAGTCGATGTCAAAATTGCACTCTTGCAAATTTTGAACAACTTTAAAAACACGAAATTGTTAGTTTCAGATAATGAAAAATCTTTTCAGTCAAACACTATCAAGAATATGCTAAGAGATGTCTTTGATATAGATCAATTCTTTGTGCCTCCTCTACATAGCGAAAGTAATGGCCAAGTAGAAAGGTTCCACTCGACTCTGCTTGAAATTGCAAGATGTGTCAAAGCACAATGCGCTACAACCGATGTTTGTGATTTAGTACTAGTTTCCACTTACAAATACAATAGAACTATCCACTCTGTTACCGAAGCAAGACCAATAGATGTTATTCAACACTCAAATGCAGACATCTTAAAAAAAGTAAATGAAAAAATTGTAGCTGCACAGGCAAAAATTGAAACGAAATTGGAAATCGAAAAACGATCATTCAACGAGGGAGATATAGTATTTGTTCGAAAGAACAAACGATTGGGGAACAAATTTGAAAAAGTTTATTTAGAGAAAATTGTTGAAAAAGATTTAGGAACAGAACTTTTGATAGATGGCAAGAGAATGCATAAGAATAATATAAGATAAAACAATAACTTAAATTTGTAAACATGATTGATTTGAATTGTTAATGTCAACTCACTTTGTAAAATAAAACGCATCAATGTAATTACCATACTGTTTTGTTAATGACTAACTACATTTTCTTTGGCCCTTTTATGTATTGTACTTATTGTTTTATTGTTATATTTCTTACTGAGAAAATTATTATGGTATCACCCCCAAAAAAAAAAAAAAAACATAGTTATCGTAACGGGACGTTACGATTTTAAGAAGGGGGGAAGTTAACATCATGTTAACACATCATGCTAAAATAATAATTATAGAATTATCTTAACATATTTTTGCATTTATCTGGCATCGCCAATTGAGAATAAAATGTTCATTTGTCTGGCATCGCCAATTAGAAGTAAGAGTTGTAAAGGCGAATTCATATTAATAGAAATAAAATAAAAGAGTCAGTCACATTTTGACATTTAAGCACGGCGTTTCATTTTTTTTACACGACCATATCCTTGGTTAAACACGTGGAACGTCGTCCAACATGGAATTGACAAACTCCTTATAATTTATATAATCACTAAAGGACAAATTCTAAAAGTCTTATAAATTGAGTAATATGGAAAATAACATAATTTTTATAAACGCGTAAGGTTTTAAAAGTAATTCAAATAATTTCATCGCAAAAAAAAAACAAAAAAAAAAGCAGCGATTGTTTTCAACAATTATGAAAATAATAATTACAATATCAAACTCCCTTTTGATTTTAAATGTTTATCAATAAAAAATAAAAAAGAAGTAAATTAACTAACAACAAAAAACTATCAGTACCTAAGCTGGAGTGCCGGATCAGTTTCATTTAAAAATGTTTATACATTTTTAAAAAGCAAAGCAAGCTTTCCAAAATAAATGTAGAAGGTTATAGTTAGAAAATATTTTATACCCCAAAAATGTCAAACGTTGACTAACTAACGCTGCATCAACTTTCAAAAAATGTAAATTAAGTATAAGAAATATTTCTATTATAGTTACTATTACTATAGCGTATGTATATATCTTCACGAATTCAGTTTTACTTAAAACAGAAAATCCTCACAAACTTTTAAGTAAACGCAGATAAAAATTAAAATGTTTTTAATTTCAACAACAACAGACATCACATGACAAAAAATAAAATAAAAAATGTATTCAAAGATTGAGTTAAACACTTATTTGTATGTACACATATATGTACATACATACATAAAATCAATTTGTAGATATGTATGTATACATATCAAATTTCTTATCAATGCTTAAGTATTTATTAGATCTACATCATGAAAATATATGAAGCGTCGTTAGTTAAAGCACAATGCAAATATAAACAATCCATACACTCAAGGAAAATCTGCAGGTTAAAAATAAGAATTCGTCACATTAATTCAATAATTTTTAATATAATAGAAAATGTATATTGAGATATCTACAAACTAATGAGTTTAATAAATGAATACTGTAAATTAATATTTTGTCCATATTGAACTAAGAAATTTCACTATGACTAAACCTTCGTTAATGTTTCCTATTAATTCAGCATGGTTTTTACTGATTTTAAGTTGGTTTTTCTCTGTGTGTATAAAATTCTTTCAGTCAAAAAAGACGGATGTAGTTAAATAAACAAAATCTGTAATATAAACAAATTTCACACAAGCAGGCTTTAACGCGAGACAAATTTAAGCATGAGAAAATATAAAGCAATCGTAAGTATAAAAGCATACTAGGATTAGGGAAGTCCACATATATGATAGTATTTTATAGTACCAAATGTCGATATTGAAAACAATTTATTTTTAGCTACATATAAATACCAGCGCAAATAAACACACATAGCAGAATTCATAAAAGAAATATCCAAGAAAATTTCAACAACACCCCACCTTTTACAAATCATGACCAGCCTTAAATTCTCCCCAGATATACATACACACATACATACATATACAATATACGAGATTAATCTCAACAACACAACACTCTCACCTACCCGAAATTACAGATAGTCTTAAACTTCTACAGACATCTATACACACAGATTCTCACGGCTACATATTACAAGAACACCTCGCCCCTAATAAATCACAATCATCTTAAATTCTTACAGCAATACATACATACATACACATAGCCAATTTACCTCAACAACATCCTCACCCACCTCAAATCACGATCAGCCTTAAACTACTATAGACAGACACATTCACAAATATCCATGGCTACATATTACGTCAACAATTCTGCCCACCTAAATCATGGTCAGCCTTAAACTCCTATAGACATACAAACACACAGATTCCCCCGGTTGCATATTACTAGAACACCTCACCCCTCATAAATCTCAACAACACAACACTCTCACCTACCTGAAATTACAGATAGTCTTAAACTTCTACAGACGTCTATACACAAATCCCCATGGCTACATATTACGTCAACAACCCTGCCCACCCAACTCATGGTTAGTTTTAAACTCCTACAGACATACAAACACACAGATTCCCCCGGTTGCATATTACTAGAACACCTCATAAATCACAATCAGCCTTAAGCTCCTACAGAAATATATACATTGAAATTCCTACAAACATACACACACACACACATACATATATACACGCCATCGATCTACCTCAACTACACCCCGCCCCCTGCCAATCAAACCTTCACCTAAATTCTCACAGACAGACAGACACATCCACAAATTCCTATGGTTACATATTACGCCAACAACGCCACCCACTCAAATCACGGTCAGCCTAAAATTCCCACAGTCTAGCAACACCTACATTAGCATTAGAAACAATAACTTTCACGTTTTCCCGTCGTCATTAGGAAAAATAATTTTTCCGTCGGCATTTGAAAAAAACAATATTCATGTATTGCCCGGCATTAGGAAAAATTATCATGCATTGCCGTAGGCATTAGGAAAAATTATCATGCATGCCGTAGGCATTAGGAAAAATAATAATCACTATTTCACCATTGGTATTAGGAAAAATCATTTTCATGATTTTCCTCGTCTGTATATACACTCATAAAAAACCGCCAAACTATGAACCGCCTTAATACATTCACACACAATATTCCACACACAAACATCCACGGTCAGGCAGACAGACAGACAGACGGACAGACAGACATACACTTAATGTAAACAAAAACTCCTAATGTAAACAAAAAACATCAACGCGCCGCCGAAAACACAAATTTCCAAGAATCTAACAATTTTCAAATTTTAATTACCCAAATTTAACAATTTCAGCAACAATTTAACAATTTCAGCCCACAATTAAACAATTTCAGCCACAATTTCACAATTTTAATTGGTCCAGAAACCCCAGTTCTCTACTACCAACGATTTTTTTTAGATTTATCGCTTTTTCTCGTTTTTGCGTTTTTTCTCTTTCTGGGTTTTTTTAATTTTCGCAATTTTTATCATTTTGGCGATTTTTTCATTTTGGCGGTCTCTTTCTGTTTTTTTGTGTTTTTTTTTCATTTTCGTTTTGGTGATTTTTTTTTTGTTTTTGGCGATTTTTTTATATTTGGCGATTTTGTATTTTTTGATTTTTTAGTTTTACCGTTTTTGAAAATTTCAATAGTTTTGCTCTTACGGTTTCCAAGATACAGCAAGTTGTCAAAATTACAAAGTCAAAATTGCATTAACTGATGGAACACCCATTGATTTAAATTTTTTAAATTTAGTGTTAATTGTTATAGTCTGTATAAAAATACACAAACGTTTAAAATTTCAAGTGTATATATGTACATACAATTGTATGTATATAACATGGGATTTTAACATTTTTCGTTGCTAGTTTTGGAACACCCTTTAGTTTTTAACTCTCATGTATTTGTTGTTATAGTGACCAAATGTCTACATATTGTGTCCAAATTTCAAGTCCGTAGCTCTTACGGTTCATTTTCACCTTTGGTGTACGGAAATATACAGAAAAATAACCGGCGGCGCCGCACCGTCGGCTTCGAGCCGGTCGACTTGTTTCTCTGCTTGGTATTGCTTCTTTCAAACACTAATACACTCATACATAGCTCACACCGATTTGACAATGCAAAGAAATCTCAGCAAAGAAATCAAACTCATAAGATTTTTACCCCCTAGCGTATAGATGTTTACACATCAAAAATTTAAACGGTCTTATTAAAAAATTAATCTCGGTCATAGGTGATTTCACATTGTTCTAAAAAAACGTGGTAACATTGAAGAAACAAACATTTAAATTTATGAAGGAAAAATATTTCCGCAAAATAGTTACTGAATTTGAAAAACATAAAACAACTTTCTACACGTACACATTCTACACATACTTAAGAGTGTTACACGTAATTCACACGTTGATTTTTCAATGATTTTTTGAAACACGATTTTTGGAGTTTGTTGGCGAACGGTATAGAAAAGCAAAAGGTGAAGAAAAAAATCATATTTTCCGTTCTACGAGTTTTTTTTCAAACTTTCTTTACACATATTTTAATTTTTTTTATGTTGCTTTATTTTATTTTTTCATTCAATGTGGCAACAGCTTTTTTTAATACAAAAAAGTGTTACCTGTAGGTATTTTTTGATGTGTAAACATCTATACGCTAAGGGGTAAAAATCTTTTGACTTTGATTTCTTTGCTTTTCTTTCACAGCATTGTCATTAGTGTTTGAAAGAAGCAATACCAAGCAGAGAAACAAGTCGACCGGCTCGAAGCCGACTGTGCGCCGCCGCCGGTTATTTTTCTGTATATTTCCGTAGACCAAAGGTGAAAATGAACCGTAAGAGCTACGGACTTGAAATTTGGACACAATGTGTAGACATTTGGCCACTACAACAACAAATACATGAGAGTTAAAAACTAAAGGGTGTTCCAAAACGAGCAACGAAAAATGTTAAAATCCCATGTAATATACATACATACAATTGTATGTACATATATACACTTGAAATTTTAAAAGTTAGTGTATTTTTATACAGACAATAACAATTAACACTAAATTTAAAAAATTTAAATCAATTAATGCAATTTTGACTTTGTAATTTTGACAACTTGCTGTATCTTGGAAACCGTAAGAGCAAAACTCTTGAAATTTTCAAAAACGGTAAAACTAAAAAATAAAATATATTTAAAATCGCCAAATATAAAAAAATCGCCAAAAACAAACAAAAATCGCCAAAACGAAAAAAGCATCAAATTAAAAAAAATCTTTAGGACTTAAATAAATCGCAAAAAACCGGAAAAATCGCAAAAATGAAAACAAATCCTTAAACAAAAAATCGCCAATATGAAAAAATCGCTAAAATGAAAAAATCGCCTAAATAAAAAAACCCCAAAAACAGAAAAACGCCAAAATGAAAAAAACCCCAAAAAAACAGAAAAAAATCGCCAAAATGAAAAAAATTGCGAAAATTAAAAACACCCAAAAAGAGAAAAAAACGCCAAAACGAGAAAAAAGCGATAAAAATGAAAAAAAAATCGTTTAAACTGAAAAAACTTAAAAAAGGAAGAAAGCTAAATCAAAAAAAAAAAATTATCAAAACCGAATGTGCGCGAGTCAAAGTCGCACTTTACTGAATTTATTTTAATTGCAATGCGTACACAGCAACAAAACAGAAACAACTAAATGATGAACAACAGGAATTAAAAATTAAAAAGTAAACGTAAGGGCATTTACCATAGATGAGCAATGTAGTACTACTAAAGTTTCAGTAAAAACAATAAAAAATATTTAACAAGCAAATTTTTACTGATTACTAAAATTATTTTCTACAATTTTTACAAATTGCCTAAATGATTTGTTATATGATGAGGTGCATTGAATTTTCATAATGAAATTCTACCAAGTGGCTAAATGTTTTTCATACAAAAGTTTCAAAATTTGAATGAAAACACTTTGCCAATTGCTACAATTTTATTATGATTACGGCCCTACGATTTTAATGGTAATGCAAATTAAATTTAATTAGCAGTAAAAATTTACTGAATTTTTTTGGTAATCAGTAAATTTACTGCTTACTGCAATTTTGAATGCAGTACATATACATATACTGCAGTGTGCCCATTTACTAACCAAATAAGTTTAATAAAACAAACAAAAACCAACAAATTCATATGTATTTACAATATTGAAAGTTTTGATACTTTTAATTAATTAATTTAAAAAAAGATACTAAAAGCATAAGTACTTCCAACTTAAATAAAAATTTTCATTACTAGATGTTTGCACATCTCCTCTGTGATCGGACTCACATTGCTTTTTTTGTCACTAATATATGAGTATAGGGAATATCGGAAAAATATTTTATTTTGGACAAAATGTAGGTATTTGTTATTCTCATATTGCATTTTGTGTGCATAAATGTAAAAATAACTATATTAAATATATATTTCTTCTCATAAACCGTTTCAAAATTAGTTTTTTCTCGAAATTACATATACTTTTATCTAATTATTTTGGTGTCACAGTGCCTGTCTTTGGTAGCGTTGCTGAGAGAATATTTATTTATATTTGAGAGGATAAGAAAAAGCGCTGTCAAAATAAAATAGATTCTACCTCGACTGCTTCTGGCGCTACTTTTTTGTGTCAATTTGTATGGATAATGTGTTTATGCCGCAATTCTGTTTGGTCATTAAGGCCTTAAATATTTTTAATTTATAAATTAATTAATTAAATTAAATTAATTAAATTAATTTAATTTAATTAAATTACTAAAATTTGTAGATTTTCATATGGGGTAAATTTTTTAACATGTAGGGAAAGGAAAAAAACGGATTTTTTTAAAATCTGCTGGTAACACTGATATAATTTTTGGAAGAAAAATAAATAAAAACTAGAAACATGGAAAAAATCATCGTATGAATGAAAAATGTTTTTGGAAGCAACTTTTAAAGAGAATTTAAAATAAAACAAGATTTTTAAATCATCGTATGAATTGGGCTTTAAAGGTCTGCAGATCGTATTGAAGGGCATATATTCTTATGTTGTTCCCGAAAAAATAAAAGATGCACTCGTCGTCCAGGGATTTAAGGTAAAAAATTCATCTAATATGATCAAAAGGAAAATTTCCCCCAACCTCTATTTCGAGTTGAACTTGAGCCAAATGATATAAAATTAAAAAAAAAATGAGACCCATCCCATATACAAATTTAAAAAATCTCTTATACCTCACCCAAACATAAAATCAGATATAAAGAGTGCACTAAACCACTTCAACAGTTGCTTGCATCTAAAAAAACTGCATCTCTTAAAAATTATCTGAAAGGTCTTGATGTTACACCAGCATGTTATTACTCTTTGGTTGGGCAAGAAGCAATACTGAAAAAGGTAACATGTTTGCTGATCATTTAAAATCCGTATTTATCACAAACACATGTACTGGTGTTGCTGATTTTCGGAATGTAGTTGGTCTACCCCGTCGACCCTTAAATTTTTAGATATGTGATGTATAAAAAATAATTGGTGAACTCAACACGAAGAGAGCTTTGAGCATTCATGGAATTAGTAAACAGATGCTGATGAAGTTGCCTCGTATTGCAATTTGAATTTTGTTATTCATTTCTAATGCCATTTTACGACTGGAGTATTATCCACACAGCTGGAAGCTTGCCAAGGTTAAAATGATTCCAAAGCCAGGCAAAGATCTTACTAAGGCTGAGTCATATAGGCCAATAATTTTACTGTCAACAATGTCAATGCCCTTTGAAAAGCTACACATGACAAAATTGTCTTCAATTCTAACTGATAATGGGTGCATATGGGACCATCAATTTTATTTTAGAAGTCAGCATAGCACCATTGAACAAACTCATAGATTGGTTCAATTTATAAAAAAAAAATTTGAAGAAAAGAAGTATTGTTCTGCGCTGTTTATTGATGTTTTTTCAGGCATTTGATAAAGTGTGGCATGAAGGCCTAGTTTTAAAATTAAAGACATACCTACCTATAAACACTCTTAATCTTTTTAAAAGTTACATTCTTGTCCAGAAATTTACTGTTGTTGAGGGAGGCTTTATGAGTATGTCTAAAACTATCGCATCCGGTGTGGAGTATACAGGGAGTATACTGGGGCCAGTTTTATATTTGATTTATACTTGTGATATGCCTGTGAACAGTAGTATCCACACTTATACATTTGCAGACGATACAGCCTACCTTAGTATGTATAAAAACCTTTACGAGGCGTCTCGATATCTTCAGAAACACATTATATATCTGGAACGATGCTTAAACTTATGGAGAATCAAGGTAAATGAATAAAAGTGTGTTCAAGTAACATTTACCTTACGAAGAGATACTTGTTCCGCCATTCGGATTAACAATCAAATTGTTTCTCAACATCCACATGTGAAATATCTTGGTATACACCCTGATCGGTTGCTTACATGGTAACACCACATTCATTCTAAGTTAACACAAATGAAACTAAAATTAACTCAGGTACATTGGCTGATTGGCAGAAATTGGACACTGCAAACTTTTAATATACAAGTCCCTTTAAAGCCAATATGGTGCTACGGAATTCAGCTATGAAGCACTGCTTCAGCTTCAAATGTTGAGAAAATCCAACGAAGGCAAAACAAAATTTTACGGTTAACAACATCGGATTTAAATATGCCACTAGTCACTGAAGAAATTGCAAAATACGCAATCAAAAATTTTCGTGATGTATCATCTTGTTTTTTATTACAAATGTATATTTATTTATTGTATCTTCAAAAATGAAATAACAATAAATATTAAAATTTTAAATCTAATTATAATAATGAGGCTCGACCAGTATCTGGCATAAACTTAGTGACAGTAATTAAAAATACATAAATGTCGTATTAAGCCCAAAAACTATTTTCAAGAAGTATCATTTGGATTGCTGAGTATCAGAGCCCTTGTTACCCTCTTTTTTAAGCGGATGTGTCCAGTAAAGTTCAAGATATTACGAGCAAGCGGATTAAGATGTGACTCGAGTTTTGTTAAATATTTGCATTCGTATTTTGCAATTTCTTCAGTCACTAGTGGCATATTTGGCATATTTAAATCACGATGCATATTTGAGTTTTTGATGTACCATGGAGCCGATGTTTTCAAACGTAAAATTTTGTTTTGCCTTCGTTGGATTTTCTCAACATTTGAAGCTGAAGCATATATCAAAAGTTTGCAGTCTAGGCTGAGTGTTGACATCGAGACTTTCTAAATATTTTTTCAGTAATAAAGTTTTTTCCGACGCACAGTGGCGTGAAATAAAAAAAGTGGTAAAAAGTCCGCAACTTTTGAAGTAGTGAACCGATTTCTATCAAGCTAACTGTTTTGGAAAGAAGAAGTGTTGAACTTTTCAGAAAGTATATTTGGAGGCACCCTTTTGTAAGACAGGATAGCTGCAAAGAGCCTCAAAGTGGGAAACTGCGGTTGTCGAAATTCTTTCGGAGCTTGTAACTTCTGTAAATATCGACCGATCTTAATAATTTATTCAGCTGGACAATCAACGTTAAGAAATAAAAGATTATTTTATAGTATTCTTCTTTTTTAAATTAAAGCAAACTAGCAAAATTAAATGAGCATTAAAAGTCGATATTATTCGATTAAAGGAAGAAAAAGTTCACAAAGACACTAACTTATATACATATTGGACAAAAAGTAAAAAAAGTTCTAAAAGATAATTATAAAAAATACCAACTCGCGTGTTTTTTGGGACCAAATTTTTTTTCGCGTTTTGAGTGACTGAATTCGGTTAAATCTAGACCGGTTAAATCTAGCCCATATTTTGAGTTGGTAACCAAATTGTAATTACTTTTAAGTTATATTTAAACACGAATTTGTGTTTTTTAGTGCATATTTAAATAATATTTGAATTACCAACCTTGTGCAATATAATACTAATATTTAAGTTTTATGAGCATGCCATGTGTTTTTGTGCGTGTGTGTGTTTATTGAAAACATACACATTAACATCATGTGGTCGTGTTGAAAACATCATGTGCTCGTATTAAAAAGAATTTCGTTACAATTTCGTAAATATATAGGACAATATATAGTTTCATATTAGTGTTTTCACACTGACATGGTTTTAATAAAAGTTGATTTTAACGTTAAAAGCAACTGTTAAAACCTGGTTTTACCATACAAATTGTTTTTGTTAAAACCAAATTAAGTTGGTTTTATGAAATGCAACCTTGTTTCTGCTGTGATAAATTCTGTGCTGCCAAGTTGAACTGACCGACAGCAGCTGGTAATGGTATGCCAGTGATTAACAATAGATGGCGCCTGAAAAATTTTCAACTTAAAAATTAATGCAGCAGCAACAATAATCAAAAAATTATGGAAAAAATTGTTTTTTGGAAGGAAAACAACGAAAATATTTTAAATTGAACTGTGGAAAGTGAAAAAAGACAATATGACTGACATTCATCTGCCTGTAAAAAAGGTTTATCTTATAATGTATTTGTGAATTTTTATATTATTAACAATATTTCCAAGCACTTCTCCATTCTGTATAAGAAGGTCCATAATTTAAAAAAATTTTATTTACAAAATATAAAATAATTTCTATTTTAGAGCGCATTGTTAAATATCTCAGTTTTTCATACAAACAAAAACAGTTGAACAGTATGTCCAACAAGTGTTATTAAAAAGCAGAAAAAATCAACAACAAATACACGCATTTCGGCAGGAGATTTATTTTATTTTGAGCAAAGTTATTAGACAGCCTGTGAGTTAAAAACTGAATTTAACAAACTTACAGTGTGAAAGCAAAATCAGCTGTTTATGGCTTTAACATTAAAATCAGGTTTTAACTTTCAGTGTGAAAACACTATATCATGGAATAAATAAATAGAAAAATGCATTATGACGTTCATTTGGTTTAATAAAATTTATTTTATGCAATTATAATTTTCTACATGTTTTGTTTATGTTCTTTGGAAAGTCCTCGTGCAGACTTGCAATTTTTCTTGCTAGAATTTCTTAAAATTTCGCTTTGAAATTGCATAAGTGTCCACATTATGAAATTCTAATTTTGCAATTATGCATTACAAAATTCTATTACACCACAAATTTCTTGAAAAATTAACAATTATAGTTACTTTTTCTAATATTATTTGAAAAAACAAAATCATAAAAAATTTGTATTTATATTTAGCAACTTGAAATTAACAATTACGAATTTCAAATCAAAAGAGAATTGCAGAGCACATGAAACTGTGTACCCCTCCCTAATCTTCTCACCCCTCTCACCAATAAACTCAGGAATTGCTGCAACAAAAAATGCAAGTCTAGACAGAGACAAATCCTTCAATAATATTTGCAAATTTTCTAGTGCTGTCGTACTTTCAACGTAATTTAATAACAAATTTAATTAACCATTGAAAAACAAAATTGTATTTAAAAAAATTTTATTTTAAGTAAAAATTAACTAATTACGTACTTAAATATTAAGTTAGAAACTATGGGTAGGTTGGCATCACTGCATCAAAAAGACTTGTCAAAACGAACCACGAATGTGTCGTTTGAACGGCATGGTTCGCAATCGTGGTTCAGAGAGCGAATCAAGTGGTTCATGTTGCCGTCTGAACATAGCATTACCCTCTAGTCAGCCTAGAACCATATGTCTCTATGTCAATACTCTTTCTCCAGCGACAATTGCACTAGTTAAAATGTCGACAACTTTGCTTTTATGCGTGAGTAGAGAAACGTTAGAGACGACAGTTCTAGTGTATTTCTGGTGATATTGTCAATGAACGCGTCAATAGTTTGTTTTTCTTTTTTATTATGTTGTGCAATAATATTAAATAAATATATGTACACGAGGGTCACTAAAATCTACGAGTGAATCTTCGGTTCAAATATCTCCATATGGTCGTAAAAGAACTACGTTCTCAATAGTGATAAAGTCTACTGATAGAATTTGAATGACAACCCTATGTTATTTGTCAATAGGCATTTTTACATTGGTTGGTTTACACCTAGTTAGTAGCACTATTGACAATGTCACTAGAAAATCACTATAAGTTTACTCTTGACAACGAGAGAGGATATATCGATATTGTGGACCAGAGCCCCTAAAATTTACTAGTGAATCTTTGGTGCCAATGTCTCCACGTGGTCCCAAAAGAAGTACTTAGTCAGTATTGCTATAGTATAGTGGTGGATTTTCAATGGCAAGCTAATGTTAAATGTCAATAGATAATACCATTGGCTGGGGTACAATTGGTCACTAGTACTACTGACAATGTCACTACTAAATCACTACAATTTCGCTATTCGCACTTTCTACAGGGTAATGTGCAACATCTTGTATATAGTACATACACAGCATAAATGGAGAAAGAAGTAACGAAATGAAATAGTCGAAGTGAATGAAATAACCCCTTTCTATTATTGTTTATAATTTGGCAGTTACTTATGACAGATTTTAAAACATTTTTAGATACACAAAAAAAACTATCATCGAAATGCAACCAACAAAACAAATTGTTCATATTTAATTTAAAAATTAACAATCATCATTATTGATATAACAAAATCAAGATTTTGTAGTCAATTAAATTACTTAACAAAATTATTTGTTAAATATCATAAAGGAATGCGCACATGTAGAAGAAAGATAAGAAATCATGTTTTGAGTGTATTCATTATTTGCGTATCTAGTAAAGTTTTGCTCTTTAGTTGAGAGGTAAGTAAGTTGGTTTATTAGTCGTGAGGTTACCGGTTCAACTCCACCATCCAGGGCCTGTCCCACGATGTCGACAACGTTCGACTTGTCGCACAGGTACATTGTAAACAACACCAAAATTAATTTGTTTGTTTGTTTTGAATGTAAGTGTGCGAGAAGTCGATATCGTGGGACAGTCCCTAAGTGTTTTTCGCAGACAAGCAAAAAATCGTTTCGAGGATTGTCTTTTGTATAAAAATGTCGAAAAAATAAATAAACTTCAACAAACTATTTATTGATATATTTAATTAAAATAGTTTTCAGATTTTCCTTTAATTTACAATTTCGTTAATTGTATTTCCAAAAATCGTTGTAGGTTCAAAATCAATTAATTATTTAATTGATATAACACATAGTTTAATTGTATTACCAAATCATTTTTCTCTGTGTAATTTACGTCTAAATGTAAACACTTAGAAATATGCTTATATTGAATTGGACAAGGACACAAAACATTATTAAAGCTGAACTTCTTTTCATTCGACTTAACCGGTTGTTCCACTCTGCTTCAAATAAAAATAATATTTTTTTAACATTACGAATGAGAAAGCAAAACGTATTGACAGTACATGAGTACTCGTTTCTTTCCCTTGTCTCCCTCCGTTAAACTAACCAGCTTTGCAACAAGACTTACATAGTGCAAACGGGGACTAAATAATATTTCGTTGATTATAAATTTTTATCTACGCACACGGTAGTGGGCCAGGCAAAGTTCTGGCCTTACACGAAACCATTTGATCTACTTTTACCAAATCATAAGTTTGTTCTCCTCAATCGTAAAATTATAAAATTGAGTGATTGTATCAGTGGGTTTGAGGAAAAGACAATTAAAAAACTCTCTCAAAACAATAACTTTTCCTGAATAATTTGTTTTACATTAGAGACTTTTTTATTAAATTTTTGAAACACAACTGCAAGCAAATGTGAATTGAGCCATAGAGTTTATTTTATCCACACTATTTTTTTTTATTTCAGATAGACAGGAAATTTTAACAAAAATAAATAGCTTCATATTTCAAGGAAAACGATATAGATATTCCATACGTTTAGAATAATTAAGGTCTGTCGCAGAAAATATTAAAAAGATACTGAATCAGCATAAACATATTAATATTATAAGATGGAATATTCCCTTTGATTGTACTTTTTTCTGGTTCGAAGCTCGATTATGGGGACACTGAAGGAAATAAAATATTCAAAGAGTTCCCTGAGTTTTGCTTACAAATATTACCGAACTATGAGATTCCGACATATATGAATGCATATGTTTATAAAATTTATCTCGTTCTATTTTTTTTTAACAATAAACCATGAAAAAGGAAATAAGTTCTATTTTTACTCAGGTAGCGGGTTTTCATGGGCTATATTGCGGGAAATGCATCCAACATTTTGGTAACATTGTCAACAGCTATGAAACTGTTGGCAACCGTTGGCCCCAATAGTTTTTTTTTAATGCATGTATTTATTTATTGTAACTTCAAATATGAATTAACAATAAGTATTCCTATCTTAAATCTAGAATATAATTATTAGGCCCGACCACTGTTGGACATAAACTTAGTGATAGTTATAAATAATACATAAGTAGTGATAATCAAAAAGGAAAATAAAGTATTTTCAAGTAGTCCCATCTGGAGTGTTGAGTATAAGAGCCCTTGTGTCCCTCTTTTTTAGGCGGATGTGTCCAGTAAAGTTCAAAATATTACGACCAAGCAGATTAGAATGTGATTCGAGCTTTGTTAAATATTTGCCTGCGTATTTTGCAATTTCTTCAATCACTAGTGGCATATTCAAATCACGATGTATATTTGAATTTTTGATGTACCATGGAGCCGATGTTATCATACGTAAAATTTTGTTTTGCCTTCGTTGGATTCTCTTGACATTGGAAGCTGAAGCAGTGCCCCATAGTTGAATTCCGTAGCACCATATAGGTTTCAAAAGTGACTTGTATATCAAAAGTTTGCAATCTAGACTGAGAGTTGAATTTCTACCAATCAGCCAATGTACCTGAGCTAATTTTAGTTTCATTTGTGTTAGTTTAGAATCAATGCGTTGTTGCCGTCGATCAAGGTGTATACCAAGGTATTTTACATGTGAATGTTGAGGAACAATGTGATTATTGATTCTAATGGGGGAACAAGTATCTTTTCGTAGAGTAAATGTTACCTGCGCACACTTCTGTTCATTTACTTTAATTCTCCATAACTTTAACCATAGTTCCAGTTGGGTAATATGTTCCTGTAGATATCGGGATGCCTCGTGAGGGTTTTCGTGCATGCTAAAGAAGGCTGTATGGATTTTAGTGCTAACAGGCATATCACAAGTATAAATCAAATACAAAACTGGTCCGAGTATACTCCCCTGTGGCACACCGGCAGATATAGATTCGGGAACACTCATGAAGTCTCCTTCCACAACAATGAATTTCCGGGATAGAATATAACTTTCCAATAGCTTTAGAAAATTTATTGGTAGATATGTCTTCAATTTTAAAAATTAGGCCTTCATGCCATACTTTATCAAATGCCTGAGAAACATCAATAAAGAGAGTAGAACAATACTTCTTTTCTTCAAATGTTCTTCTTATAACTTGAACCAATCTATGCGTTTGTTCAATGGTACTACGCTGACTTTTAAAACCAAATTGATGGTCCGGTATGCACCCACTATCACTTAGAATTGGGGATAATTTTGTCGTGAGCAGCTTTTCGAAAATCTTTGATATTGTTGATAGTAAGCTTATTGGCCTGTAAGAATCAGCTTTAGTAAGATCTTTGGCCGGCTTTGGAATCATTTTGTCCTTGGCAAGCTTCCAGCTGTGTGGATAATACTCTAGTCGTAATATGGCGTTAAAAATAAATAGTAAGATTCTAGTTGCAGTGCGAGGCAGATTCATCAGCATCTTGTTACTAATACCATCAATACCTGGAGCTTTCTTCGGGTTGAGCTCAGCAATTAGTTTATGTAGATCACGCAACTACACTCGGTAAATCAGCAACACCAGCACATGTATTTGGGCTAAATACGGATTTTAAATGCTCGGCAAATATTTTACCTTTTTCAGTATCGCTTCTTGCCCAATCACCGTTCGAAGTCCGCAGAGGTGCTTTAAACTCAACGGGTCTTTTAAGCTTTTTAGCAGCGCGCCAGAAAGAGAAATTAGATGCTGGTGTGACATCAAGACCTTCCAGATAATTTTTAAAAGATGCAGTTTTCTCAGATGCAAGCAACTCTTGGAGTCGTTTCGTGCACTCTTTAAATCAAATTTTATTTTGGGGTGATCTGTGCTGTTGCCATTCTCTTCTAGCTCTTCTTTCTTCACGTACGAGACGTTCAATGTCTGAAGAATAAACTTTATTAAACCCAGTCTGCGGATGAGAGGTAGTGGCATGTTCAGCAGCCTGTTTAATACTCTCGTTTAGATTGGCAATGTTAGATTCAATATCATTTGGTGTTCTTAGCTTAATATTTTCCGTACAATGACTATTAAGGTATTTTTTGAACCCCAGCCAATTAACACGATTTATCATCTTCATATATGGATGAGGTAAGTCACTTTGTAGTGGGCTACAGATTGTAACGATCGTGGGAGAGTGAGCGGACGAGAGATCTAGGGAAGCCCCAAATAGTTACGTCTTAGAAACGTCTTGATGGATATAATTTAATTTTATATCCTTGTTTCGTTACTTTATCGCATTTGTAATGTAAAATTTAACAAATATTTGCTCCTGCCACCTAACAAAGCATATAAAGGGTATAACTCTATTTGATCAGGCTGAGCACAACAGGCATAGGTAGCGAAAAAAATTTATGATGGAAAATTACTCAACTGTTGAGTGGAGCGGAACTACTCAACTATGCGTTTGTAAGAGAAACACTCAACGGTTGCGCAACAGATACGTCTTATGAATGCACCCATTTTTATTAAATTTTTATAATTTTTTTTCACCAACGTACAGACAAATAAAATCGTTTTTTGTTTGTTTTGTTTTTGTCCTTTTAGTATGATTTTTCTCGTTATTTAATTTGAATACGTACAGCTACGATCAAAATAATATCAGCACGAAATAATATGGACACCTAACGTTAAAATTCAAAAAGGCTTATCTTCCAAACTTAATCGAACATTACTAAAAAATAAATTGTTTTGTAGACAATTTATCTAGTTTATACACACATACAGGTATCAGCATGAATTTTCTCAATACCCATTCTCATTCCAAATTGTTCATAATTTTCAATTGTGATCTTTTATTCTGTGTGATGCGAGTGGTTTTGTCAATAAATCGGCTTGCATTTCTTTTGTAGGACAATATTGACATTTGATATTTTTGGAAACATAATCTTTAACGAAGTGATACTCTATATCGATGTGTTTTATTCTATTGTTCAATTTGAAACCTTCAACTATTTTTATACAACTTTGATTATCTTCGTTTATGGTTATGGGTTCGTTGATCTTTTCGCCAAAAACTGCCAAGAGTTCTTTTAGCCATAGTGCTTCTTTTGACGATTCAGCAAGAGCGATGAATTCTGCTTCGGTGGAGGATAAAGCTACACATATCGGTTTGCGATATGCCCATGATATGACAGCACCATAAGCTTTGAACAAAAAACCGCTGTTTGATTTTCTATTTTGTCTTTTCTCTCCCCAATTTACATCCGAATATCCAATTAAAATTTTTTCATTATCAGGAACGATGTGTAGTTTCATGTTAATGGTGCCTTTTAAATATCTAACAACTCGTTTTAAATCCGCCCAGTTTTCTTCATTTGGATTGTTGGTTTTTTTGGCTTAGAATACTGATTGCTGCCGTAATGTCGGGTCTTGTATTTAGGGCTACATACAATAGATTTCCCATAAGCTTTTGATAGTCTTTAGTTGTAACTCAAAATATTTGGTTCTATGTCAGATTTTCCATAAGAGACATCAATAGGGACAGCTGATACTTTAGAATCCTTGAGTCTGCTCTCTGTTACAATTTTTTCAATATATTTTGATTGAGAAATAGAGTAAAAACCATCGTTTAATCGGTGTATTTCCAAACCAAGATAATGAATGTTTTACCGAACTCAAATCACTAATTGTGAATACATTTTTGAATACATTTTTTACCAATCAATATTTACAATCATTTCTCATATTCCGTTTCATTAGAATTTACGTTAAATAGCTGATGTTAATAACAATCTCTACCCAGTAGATAGACTAGGGTGCTGATGAAGTGCTTTGCTGCACAGAAAAATATCGGTATTTCCCCCAGCTAAAAAGTCTAGTTTAATTTTTCTTCTCTTCTTTAGAAACTCACATTAATTAATAAAAATATTTCATTCAATAAGAATTGAAATTACTGTACTTAAGCCCGAATAAGAAATTATTTCTGATTAAAAATTCACTACAGTTCAACTAAATCTAAAAATGTCTCTTTTAAATCATCATGGGCATGGAAAGTAAAATCAACTGTTGAAAGCAAAAACA
Organism: Tachina grossa; assembly: GCA_949987645.1. NCBI lineage: Eukaryota > Metazoa > Arthropoda > Insecta > Diptera > Tachinidae > Tachina > Tachina grossa. The sequence continues at coordinate 55,990,271 of OX465277.1, read as the reverse complement.
ATGTAACGAATAGCCACTACTATAATACTTACAGGTATGTACCGACGGTACATCGAATAAGTAAAAATAATTAATGTGATGATCGTAAAAGATAAGCAAGAATAGTTAAACATACTTAGGTAGAGTAATATAACTTCGTGCTAACCTAAATAGAAAAATGAAAATATGGAAAAACAGGGGAAATGAATAGTGATACTTACATATGTATTTACCAAAGGTAAATCAATAATTGTACAAAACAATCATTTCTCATATTCCGTTTGATTAGAATTTGACATAAGCTATTTATTACGTTAACAACAATCTCTACCCAGTAGATAGACTATTGTGCTGATGAAGTGCTAAAAAGTCTAGTTTAACTTTTCTTCTTTTCTTTAGAAACTCACATTAATTAATAAAAATATTTCATTGAATAAGAATTGAAATTACTGAACTTAAGCTGAATAAGAAATTATTTCTGATTAAAAATTCACTACAGTTCAACTAAATCTAAAAATGTCTCAAATGATGATGTCATCGACGTAGATTAACACACATGTTAGATCTACCCGTTCTGAACTTATATACGAACATGGATCCATACTGCTTTGTCGGAAAAAAGATTTAATCAAAATGTTATGAATTGTTTGATTCCATGATCTAGCAGACTGTTTGAGTCCATAAACAGATTTCTTTAGTAGACATACATTATTTTCACCTTTGTTTTCTGTAAAGACTTTTGGTTGCTCCATTAAAAATTTTTCATTCAGACTAGTATTTAAGAAAGCTGTTTTGCAGTCAATATGATGTATTTTGAAATTCCGTTTTCCACTTATAGCGAACAATGTTCTTAATGTTGTGTGTGAAACGACTGGTGCAAATATTTCTTCGTAATCGATGCCGTATTGCTGTGAAAATCTCCTTGCAATCAGCCTTGCTTTGAATTGTGTTTCTTTATCATTCTGTTTCTTTTTAAACACCCACCTGCATCCGATTATATTATTATCTTTTGGTCTTTCAACAAGTATCCATGTGTTATTTGCTTTCATTGAATCAATTTCGTTTTTCATAGCGGCAATCCACTTTTTTTTCGTCACAGGATATTGCTTCATCATATGTTGTAGGAACGTAATCTTTCAAAAGATTTAAATATCGTTCTGGAACCTTGCCTTTTGTTGCACGCTCTGACCTTCTTATATCTCGGCTACTAAGTTTACCATCTTGGACTTCTATACTAGATTCTTCTAAATTTGTGATTTCATCATCGTTGTTATTAGGCTGCTCTGCTATATCATTTATTTTAAACGTTATTTTAACTTCATTACTGGAATCAGAACTATTCTCTCCACTGATCACGCCATACATTTTTCTGGTGAATTTGACATCCCTGAATATGTGAATTTTATAATTTTCATCAAGCATACGATACGTCTTGGCATTATGGTCGTATCCAACGAAAATCAATTTTTTCCGATTTTTTTACTCAATTTGCTTCTTTTTACTTTAGGAATATGTACAAAACCAGACTCACCGAATATTTTTAAATGTTGTAAATCAGGAATTTCACCGTAAAATCTTTCATATGGTGTAAAACCAGTTGTTCTTGTTAGAACTCTGTTTTGGAGATAATTTGCTGTAGATATTGCTTTGCCCCGTAGTTGTTGTGGTAATTTAGCCTCCGCGAGCATACACCGGACCATTTGAATGAGAGAACGGTTTTTGCGTTCTGCAACGGCATTTTACTGTGGGCTGTAGCAGGCTGTGTACTGCATAAGAATTCCTTCTTGCTCTAAGAACGTAATTATCTTCTTATTGATATATTCTTTGCCACAGTCCGACCTAATTATTTTAGGTTTTTTCCAAAATTGTTATATACTAATGAAACGTACTTTTTTAATCTGTCAGCAGCTTCATATTTGTTTTTCATTAAGTATATGTGACAATAAAGTTAATATTTATTTGTTACCACTAGGTATACATGTCTCCAACGGACCACAAAGGTCTGAATGAATTAATTCAAACGTTTCTTTCGTACTTACACCAGTCTTTTTGGGAAATTTTATTCTAGACGATTTTCCAAGTGGACAAATTTCGCAGCAGTCATTCTCATTACACGATTTTATATTTATGCCTTTTGCTAGTTGTTTTGAATTCATAGCTTTAATGGCGTCCATATTTCTGTGACTTTAAACTCCGTGCCAGTAATGTATACAACTATTTCCGCACCCATTCGAAAATTTTAAGCATTCTTCAATTTTACAAATATATAAATTTGATTCTGTTTTTGCAAAGAACAAAACTTTGTTATTTTTAGATACCACACATTTTCTATTATAAAGTAAGAGGTTTGTGACTGTTTAAAATTTGTGGTTAAAGTTTACTGATGATTTGATGATTTGACATGCTAAACTACCAGCAAATAAATTTCAATTATTTTATGTACACTTCTGACAATATGTCAAATAATGGATTTTCTTTAATTTTCTATTATAAAAATCTACACGGCAACCCTTTTCAGTCAATCGTTTTACAGATAAAATATTTGTACTTACAACTGGGGTGTACAAAACGTTCTCTAAGATTACGCTAGTGTATTAATTTTCATTCCGCCTGAGGTTGATTTTCATTGTCCCTTCATTACTTGATAATACAGTTTCATTATTTGCGAGAATTATGGTTTTCTTTATATTTGTATTTAGGTTGTAACGACGTTTTCTGCCGGGCTTACTCAGCCTGAAAATGCCAAGGTCGTTACAAGAAATAACACGTTTTTTTATCCTTAATTATTAGTATTCTTTATTTAATAGTCAATAAATTTAGCTTTTTTCTTAAATACAGTTCGCTTGATTTAAAGTTCGTAGTTTTATACCATCTGTTTCGCTTATGGCTTCTGAGCTTCCGGATTAGTTTTGACTTGGCTTCCTGCGAGTTATCTTCTATGATTCCATGTTCAACCTTTACATTACTCCTGGGGTCCCATATGGTGACTTATGTTTCCGCACACTTGAATGTACCAGCTACCGTCCTACTACTTCCCGTTTCAGTGGTGACGTTGTATTGTTTTAGTGGCGAGAACAATCGTGCAATACTATCGAGATTACCCTTTATTGCCTTGCGACAATATTTATAAATATTTGCTTACTGATGCGCTGCTGTATTGTTTCGCGACTAGGTAATCGCTGACAATGTTTCTTAATATATATTTATCGGTGTTTTACTGTATTGTTTCGCGACTAGGGAATCGCTAACAATATGTACTAAAATCTACTTATCGATGTTCTACTTTATTGATTCGCGACTAGGCAATCGCTAACAATGTTTATTAATATTTACTTATCCAGGTTCTACTGTATTATTTCGCTTACAATGTTTATTAAAATCTACTTATATAGGTTCTACTGTATTGCTTCGTGACTAGGCAACCGCTAACAATGTTTATTAATATATATTTATCCGTGGTCTACTGTATTGTTTCGCGACTAGTAAATCGCTAACAATGTTTATTAATATTTACTTGCTTATCTTGATTAATTCTGATCCACTGATGACTACCATGCGACTGAAGGATTCTTTGCAAAATCTTCGGCCTTTTATACTCTTTTTCCCCTTTACGTTATTGTTGTAATATTTAAAAAAGATTTCTGTATACTTATGTCTTGTTGTTGCTATTGTCCCTAACTTATTTAAATATACATGTTAGTATGTATATTTTTATTAGTGACCGTTAATCCCTTTGCCCGTAAATTATTTTGTTGGATGTTTTTGTTGTTGGATGTTTTTGTTGTTGCATGTTTTATTTTTTCTATTTCTTTAGTATATTTCGTTGGCCTTGAAAGTCATACCGTTGTACCTATGTTTTTGTTAGTGTCCCTTAATACATTTGTTTTATAAATTGTTTTCCTGATTATATTTGTAATTTTATGTTTTACTTCTTTACAGGATGTAACATCAGTTTGTGTGCAAACAATTCGTCACAAAGTTTATGAAATCATTTTTGTCGTTGAACATATTTCATGGCGCTCCGGAGTCAACTATTTATTTGTCAAAACTACCTGTTGTAATGAAGCAAGAATTACTATTTGTTGCCACTAAACATACATCACCACTCTTTATTGCGTTAACATTTGGTTGTTTCTTTTTCCATTCAATGTAAGGAATACAGTTCTTTTTTAAATGACCTTTCTTGTGACAGAAGAAACATTCAATGTTGGATTTGAGCTTTTTGTTCGTCACTATCATAGCCTTTTGTATGTCACCTTTATCCCCATTACGTGTGGTGTATTCTTCTATGAGTTTTCCACATACACAAGGGTTAAGGTAGAATTAGTAAAATCGTATCGTGATGTTGCGTATCAGCTGACAAAAACCGTACCATATACAATTCATGTTACTAGTTATAAAATGTGTGGTGGTAGCACTGCCGACGTAGAAATCTGCAGAAAACAGATTTTTCTGTAGCGAACGTCAAAAACGCTACATTTAATGCCAGACAAAAAAATGTGCTGTGCAAACTGTAACATTTTCTATAACTTGTGCACAAAGTTGAACGCTACGGCAAGCTGAAAAGTAGAATGATACGATTTTACTAATTCTACCTTTAGATGTTCTTCATTGCGAGACTCAAGTGCAGTAATTAAATAATTATAGCTGTTTGGTAGACTGCTTAAAAGCATTGCTATGTTCCATTTTTCATCAAAAGCATTTTCCCCTAATTTGTGTAATTTTAAAAATAGATCTCTCATTAAACCAACATTTGCTTTCACATCGTCGTTTTCATCTAATTTCATGCTGCAAATTTGCCTCATCACGCTAACCCTGTTGCTCAATGTTTTTTTATCGTGATAATTTTGCAGACTTCGCCACATTTTAGCTGCCGTATCACACTGCCTAATAAGATGCAATTGGTCATCCTCTACAGAGAGTGATATTGTTGCCTTAACATTATTATCATTTTTTATCCATGTTTCTGCTTTTGATTCCGGTTTTGGCATACTTAAAATATCCTAAACTCCCTCTTTAACCAGCAGCATCTCAAGCTTGAACTTCCAAGTAAAATAATTTTCATTATTAATAGGCAGATTTTGTAAAAAATTTCGTTTCTAAACGTTTCAAATTTGTATGAAACTAAAGGTAGAGGTCCATAGCTCGCTTTTTGCGCGTTATTCTTTACACGCGTTTCATCCTCTTGTTTCATTCTATACTTTGTTCGCGTTGAGTTACATGCACTGCTTTTCATGCGCCATTTTATTTTTGTTTTGATTAGCTGTGTGCGTTTGTTTATCAACACATATAAAAAAAAATGGAGAGTGAAATCGAGTTTTTAAAAGAATTTGTGGAGCTAGTCGAGTTTGTATATTTAATTTATTAAATTTTCTTCCATTTTATTGTTTAAAAATAAACGCTTACTTCGTTTTTGTTTAACTTTTTTTTTCATATTTTTGCCAAGTCTCAAGTGCACTTAAATTCTTTCCCAAAATTTAATTAAAATAAAATTAATTTATTTCTCACACATTTGTCAAGCCAGGTATGAGAACCATCATGTCAGCATAATTGACGAAATAAATATAACATTTTATTTTCCACGTGTGTTTCAAATTACCAGCCAGACAGTAGTGAAATTGAATATCTGTTTTGCTTAGCTTACGATGGGAATGAATTTTGCAAGATAATTTTTTTTAAATGTATTTATTTATTGTATCTTCATATATGAACTAACAATAAGTATTCAAATCTTAAATCTATAAAAAAACAATTATTGGGCCCGACCAGTGTCGGACATAAACTTAGTGATAGTTATAAATGATACATTAGTAGTGATAATCAAAAAAGGGAAAAAAGTATTTTCAAGTAGTAACATCTGGAGTGTTAAGCACCCCATACACATTTCAATTCAATCGTCAAATGAGTCTTTCAATTAAATTGATCCTTGGCCACACTTCATAAACTGAATTGAAAAATTTTCATTCAACTTTCAAATTTATATTTTTTTAACAATTACAAATTTAAGAATTTTAAATTTCTATTGCATTCATTCATTAATTTTTATATTTTTTATTTAAAATTCAATGAAATTAAATATAATTTTAAAAATGCATAACTATTTCTATACAAAATAAAGCTAAAAACGTAAATTTTGACAGTTAATCAAGAGACTCGAACACACACAGCACAATCGAATTGAAAGATTTACTAGTCAACATGAAAAATCAAAATCTTTTGATTTTTTTCAACCAACTCTACAACTGCCAAACAAATCGATTTACAAACCCATACACGCTTTGATTTGGACAACAACCGATTCAATTGAAAATTGAATTGAATCGTGTATGGGGTATTTTAGGTATAAGAGCCCGTGTGTCCCTCTTTTTTAGGCGGATATGTCCAGTAAAGTTCAAAATATTACCAGCAAGCGGATTAGGATGTAATTCGAGTTTTGTAAAATATTTGTCTGCGTATTTTGCAATCTCTTCAGTCACTAGTGGCATATTTAAATCACGATGTATAATAGAATTTTGGATGTACCATGGAGCCGATGTTACTAACCGTAAAATTTTGTGTTGCCTTCGTTGGATTCTCTCGACATTGGAAGCTGAAGCAGTGCCCCATAACTAAATTCCGTAGCACCATATTGGCTTCAAAAGCGACTTGTATAGTAAAAGTTTGCAGTCTAGGCTGAGTGTTGAGTTTCTGCCAATCAACCAATATATTTTAGTTAACTTAAGTTTCATCTGAGTTAACTTAGAGTCAATATGATGTTTCCATGTAAGCCTTCGATCAAGGTGTATACCAAGGTATTTCACTTGGGAATGTTGAGGAATATTTTGTTCGTTGATTCGAATGGGGGAGCAAGTATATCTTCTTAGGGTAAACATTATATGGTCACACTTTTGTTCATTTACTTTAATTCTGGGTAATATGTTCCTGGAGATTGCGGGATGCCTCATAAGGGTTTTCGTGCACACTCACAGGCATATCACAAGTATATATTAAATACAAGACAGGACCCAGAATACTACCCTGCGGCACACCAGAAGATATAGATTCGGGCACACTCGTGAACTCTCCTTCCATAGCAGTGAACTTCCTATCAATAACTTTCCAAAAGGTTTTGAATGTTTATTGGTAGATATGTCTTCAATTTTAAAACTAGACCTTCGTGCCATATTTTTTCAAACGCCTGAGAAACATCAATAAAGAGAGCAGGGGCCTAATTCCCGCATTCGATTGCGAGCGAGTTATTACTCGAATGTGCGAGTGTTTTAACTTTTGGGATTTTCGCACTCGGTTTCGAATAACACATATCGAAATTTCTAATGACAACATTCAATAACGTGCATACATTCGAATGCAACCGTTCGTGTTTTTACTCGCAAGCAAAAAGGCATTCGAAATCATGTTTAACATAGAAAAAGCGAAGAAAAAGAAAATGCATGTTCAATATTTGACTTATTTATTTATAAGTGAATGAGTGCACAAATGTAAGTATAAAAAAATACAAATCAAAGAATATAATGATGGTAAAATTGAGCTTTCATTACAAAAAAGCTTTCAGCAAATTGAAATAAGATGAATCAAAAACAATTCACACATTCCATTTGCAATAATGCTAAGTATATAAAGCAGAAATCTACATCTACTGACGCCACACACAGTGGACCAAACATAAAAGAACGCTGATGATGAAGGTTTAGTGGCCTTCGAAAACGGCTGGATGTTCCGTTCAACTATGTGTTGTTAGTCAGAATATTTACAACAGAATTTGGTGTTGTTTGTTCAAATCACAAATATTAAAGAATTTCTAGTTGACTTTAAATATAACAAAACACACTGACATGGCAAATAATGTTTTGCCTAAGAGTTGTCTGAGAAAATAAAAAAAAATCAACCAACTCTGGGAGCATCTAAATAACAAATTAACTGCTTCTGGTCAACCAATAAAAGAATCTAAAATGTGGCTAGTGCTCTATTCTCTAACTACACTAATTTTTTATTAAGTTGTTAATAAATTAAAATGAAAATAACATTTACATATGTATATTCGTTTCTTTTTTCTGCATATAAGTACGTGTGTATGTACCTACATACATATGTGTTTGCACACATACACATATACAAACATATGCTTTTGCTTACAATTTATTCAGTGTTGTGAAATGAATTTATATATAAATATATTTGCCTTTTTCCAACACTGAAACAAAAACTCGATTCGCTTGGTAACGAGTGACATTATCCGAAAAGTTCTAGCCATCGAAATTAATTTCTATTCGAATGCAATTCCGATCACGAGTGCAGGAATTAGGCCCCAGAACAATACTTCTTTTCTTCAAATGTTCTTCTTACAACTTGGACCAGTCTATGCGTTTGTTCAATGGTGCTATGCTGACTTCTGAAGCCAAAATGATGGTCCGGGATGCACCCATTATCAGTTAAAATTTTGGACAATTTAGTCATGCGCAGCTTTTCGAAAAGCTTTGAGATTGTAGATAGTAAGCTTATAGGCCTATATGACTCAGTCTTGGTAAGATCTTTGCCCGCCTTTGGAATCATTTTGATCTTGGCCAGTTTCCAGTTATGTGGAAAATACTGCATTCTTAAAATAGCATTAAAAGTAAATAGCAGGATTCTTATTGCAATATGAGGCAAGTTCATGAGCATTTTGTTACTAATGCCATTAATACCTGGAGCTTTCTTCGGGTTGAGTTCCGCAATTACTTTTTGTACTTCACGCATCTTAAACCTTAAGGGACGAGGGGGTAGAGAAACTATACTCGGTAAATCAGCAGCACCCGTACATGAATTGGGAGTGAATACAGATTTTAAATGCTCAGAAAATAAGTTACCTTTCTCACTATCGTTTCTTGCCCAGCCTCCGGTCGTAGTACGTAGTGGTGATTTAAGATCAATGGCTCTTTTAAGATTTCTAGTAGCGCGCCATAAAGAGTAATTAGATGCGGACGTTACATCAAGACCTTCTAAATACTTTTCCAGTAGTGCAGTTTTTTCCGACTATAGCAGCTTTTTGAGTCGTTTAGTACATTCTTTAAGTCTGATCTGTGTTGTTTCCATTCTCTTCTAGCTCTCCTTTTTTCACATACAAGACGTTCAATTTTCGTAGAATAAATTCTGTTAAAGCCGGTCTGCGGATAGGAGGTAATGGCGAGCTCAGCAGCCTGTTTAATATTTTCGTTAAGATTGGCAATGTTAAATTCAATATCATCGCATGATCTAAGCTGAATGTTTTCTGCGCAGTGACTACTAAGATATTTTTGAATGCCAGCCAGTTGATTTCATTAATCATCTTCACCTATGAGTTAGTTAAATAACTCTTTAGTGGGTTGAAAATTGTAACTATTGTTGGAGAGTGATCGGAGGACAGATCTAGAGAGGCCTCTACGTGAATTAATCCCCTATGAATATTTTTCGTGACGGCAAAATCTATAACATCTGGAATTTTTCTTACGTCAGTAGGCCAGTAAGTATGCTCCCCACTCGAAATGACATCTAAGCCCATTTTTGAAATTGTATTAAACAACGCTCTACATCTAGGTGTAACAATACGCGAGCCCTAGTATGTATGTTTTGCATTGTAGTCACCAGCTGCCACGAAACAAGATCCAAGCGATTTGGAGAACTTCTCATACTGATCATCGGTAACTGAAAATCTGGGAGGTGAGTAAATTGATGATATCACGAAGTTCGCACAAAAATTTTCTACGAAAATATTCGTTGCTTGCAAATATTCTTCACTAACGTTGTCAAGGACATAGTGCTTGAGTCTTGACTTAATTAGAATTGCTGATCCACCGCATGCTCTCGCTCTCGGGTCCTTTGTATCATATAAAGTGTAACCATTTATTTTAAATAAGCTTCTTGAAGTCAAATGAGTCTCAGAAACCAATATTATATCAATATTTTTTTCCATGAGGAAATGCTCAAGTTCATTTTTATGTTGGCGAATGACGTTTGCGTTCCAGAAACATATTTTTAACGTGTTCATGGTTTATTAATCAATGCTTGAAGCAGTGTATTCTGCATATGCAGCATTTCTTGCATCATACCTGTCATATTTGTAGTAAAGGTGTTTATAATTAGCACCAGATTCTCAATAGTAGCTTCAAGGCGACTAAAATTAAAGCTTGAGTTTGAATTCGTTGAATTATTTGGCGGTGGAACATTTTGTGTGGGAATTGAACTAGTCTTAGCAGCATCAGCATACGATACACGTGAAGTAACTGGTTGGCTCATTTGAGCAAAACTGGCGGAGTTTGCGTTTACTGGTTGAGCTGGAGTTAATTTGGGTTTTTGACCCAAACGAAAAGAATATATAGGGCACCCTCTATAGTTAGCTGTGTGATTACCTCCACAATTACTACATTTTTCTTCTGCGTGATCTTTTGGCTTAGTGCAGCTAGCAGTACCATGCAATTCACCGCAGATAACACACACTGTAGGTAACTTGCAGTAAGTTTTCGTATGGCCATATTCTTGGCAGTTATGGCATGTGTACGGCACCTGAACGCTTACGTGGCTCTTCAACTGTGATTTTTCGATGGAAGAGATACTTTACGCTATAAATTGGATGGGTTTCACTTTGTTTTCAATCGTATGTCATTCGGCTCCAGTTCAACCCGAAATAGAGATTGGGGGACCTTTTCTCTATTAATTATGCTGGTAACATTTTTTACCTTAAATCCTTGGTTGATAATTGCACATCTTACTTCTTCGGGTTCAACATATGAATCTATGCCCTTCAATACTATATGTAGGCCTTTAGCACTCTTAAGTTGGTATGTGTAAAAATTTGTTTTATTTTTTTCGAATTCACTAACAATTTTTCGGAAATCTTTTTCATTATATATTTATATAATGACCCCGACTAAAAAAAGGGGTGTTATAAGTTTGTAGTGTGTGTGTGTGTGTGTCTGTGTATCTGTGTGTCTGCCCGTGTCCACGTGCTGGCCAAACTGCTGGACCGATTTTCATTTAGTTTTTTTCTGTTTGAAAGATGACTTGATCGAGAGGGTTCTTAGCTATGTTTGAAGAAAATCGGTCCAGCTGTTTAGAAGATATAACATCTTTTCTGAAAAAAGTCGGGGGTTTTTTAAATTTTTCATTTTTGTTATTGTATTAGTATTAAGTTATTTTTTACATTTTGTATAAATATTAAATTTATTGAATAAAGTTTATGATTGCAACTTAAATCGTCATCCACTTCACTTCTTTGAGTCAATTAGATTACCCTGGTGTACTACCTGAATAACTAATTGATTCCTCCTCAACTTGATTTATCCTTGTGTATCACTTGGATAAAAAACACCAATATTTTTTAAATTGCTTATCCTTGTGTACCACTTGGATAAGCCCCACCACTTACATCTCAGTTAAGCCAGGCAAACGAGTCTAGTATTAACAGTTTTGGCGACCGCGACAGGGCCTGCAATCTTCGAATTAACTAATAGTGCCATCACTACCCTGCTTTTCACAACAACTAATCCACCATGAAAATAACTTCAACAAAACTGCTCCGCCAACTAAAGGAAACGGTAGAACATATTGAAACCATTGTTCGAAATTTAACCAAGGATTCAGCCAACCGGAAAACCGCAACCTATTACCAGGAACGACTATCTCGTCTAAAGGCAGCTTGGACAGAGTTTGACATAGCTGATATGAATTACGAGAGTTGAAGGACGTAGACACAGCTGATGAATGTTTTACATCTGACTACAATACTCGAATTGAAGCCATGGCTACGAAATACATAGCGATAATGGAACGTGAACTCGATAATCAAGGTAATGAATCCGGGAAAAAGGAACTTCCTAATCCCAAACCTGTAAATACAGGTCAACCGCAAGCCGGGGCAGATGTGCAATAGCTTTCCATGAGCACCTGTCATTACGGCCTTATCTCAGGGGTGCCAAAGCACCGGGTGCAGGTAAGACGCCAGACCATCGCCCCTTTCAGAATGAACCTAAGGCCCACTCCATAAGGAACATAGGTTGCAATCTTTGAATATAGTTATCCCTGTACTATATTCAATTACCTTGCTGAGGTAATTTGAGCTATCTAAACTCTGCTGCTATGTCCGTGCCCATAGCAGCTTCTGTTGAATGGCAACAGGACCTAGAATAGTGTCTGGCTGGCCGCGTCAGACCAATCACTAGCATTGATTTCACACTGGGAAGCCAAGACTATTCTCCCAGCGATTTTGGTAGCAACCACAGCCACCACGATAATTCTCCGGCTTCCACGCTAAGGTGTTGTGTATACACCCATAGCGAGGTCCCCAAGAGAATTCCTCAACCATTGCCGGCACAGCTCAACCACTCATCCATAATGAACGCATGCCTGTGTCGCCAAATAACCAGTGCCTACTCCACACATACCAAAATCATCCCTTTAACCCCTTGGGGTATACCCCATTGGAGTAGGACGAACTCGGCATTTTAGCAAAGGAAACTGACGACCGCTACATGCACTCAAAACTTAAAAGCAGCTCGGCTGTCGGGCAACCGGCACCCGTGGCACCAGAAGTAGCCTCTGGTTAGACCTCGAAGTTCCACCACAAGGGCTTCACCTCTATCGTCTTTTGAACTCAGGGGCAGTTCTAGGTGACGCTGCACCTAACTGACATCAACAGGACCTGTCTTCCTTTTGTTATAAATATGTGCACATCCGTTACTCTGTTTATATTCAGAGATTGGGTAGTAACACATAAGTTCTATGGGTAATGTACCAAAGGTACGTCAATGGAAAAAGCCACATCACCCCAGCTGGGGCCCCGGGGTTGCCACACCCGTAGTCCATAATAGACTCCCCTGGGGGGACACAAGCCGGGCAACTGTGGGCCACGATCCCAATCCCAAACCTGCAAATATAGGTCAAGCGCAAGCCGGCGCAACTGGGGGCCACGATAGATTAATCAGCCGGTCACTTGGAAAAATGGCAGCGTTTACTCGACAGCTAGAAGGCCTTCAGTTGCAACCAGGTCAAGATCAATCTTACTACGATGTAAAAAATGCCACTATTTTACAGTTATGGCTTCAATTAGAAAGGCTTAATGATGAATTACTGGACAAATATCCCGACCCAGACATCGCTGGTTACGATTCAAGCTGATATGTTCACCTCGACCAAACTGCACAATCAGCAAACATACAGCTCACCACTGTCAATAGGAGCCACCACCACTCAACCACAGAAACTACGGCCAGACCATCAACCTTACCTTTGCCTACGATCACCATTACAAAATTTGATGGTGACTACATAAAATGGACATCGTTCTCCGATTTATTTACAAGGATCGTACATGAGCAACAGATGTCTGACGCTCACAAAATGTGGTATTTAAAAACCAACGTCATTGGTGAAGCAGCGAACCTCATTAATCACCTTGCGGTTACTGCAGAAAATTATCAGGTGGTGTGGCAATTACTGCAAGACCGATACAACAACAAAAGGGTAATGGTAGCCACAGCAGTTTAGAGACTACTTGACCAGCCATCTGGGGCATCTACATTAGGTGCTATTAAGCGATTGCACAATACAACGAAGGAATGCTTCTCGGCACTCTCCAACATGGGGCTTCAAATATTATCGTGTGATCCACTCCTTATCCACATCCTGGTAAAAAAGTTAGATAAAACAGTGCATGCTCAATATGAGCAATCAATTTCTCACTCAAAGGAACTACAAACAATCAACCAATTTCTGACATTCCTTGAGAACTATTTTCATACTCTGGAGGCAATGGGACACAAGGAAAAACCTTCGTTTTCCACTAGCAAAAAATATGCGGGCTTACAGCACAGCCCCGACACGACAACCGCCCAGCAAAAAAGTTTGCCTACTAGAATGCAAAAAAGTGTATGTGCTCTCCAGTCGTGAGTACTTACAATTTGACTGAATAACCTATTATTTTTGTTTGAGAAGTTCAAAAAGTATGCGGTACCCTATACTTTTTGCCTACAAATATCCAAATTTTAATAGATTACTGATTGCCTAAAAGTATTCAAAATTTAATGGGTTGTTTTTTGCTCACAAAAATATAAAATTTAATAGAATAGCCTAAAATTATGAACAAATAGAATTTTCTCACATAAAACTTGTACCTTTTTTGGGATTGTTAAAAATCATAATTTTACAAAGCAAATATATGAGTACGTATATTGAAGAACATGCGAAAATACTTAGATTTTGTAATAAATATTGTAGTGAACCAAAGTTATTTTAATGTTTTCGAAGCTGACTTTCACGATCAATAAATATTTTTTAGATAGATTTCATGATTAACTAGGAAGTACTACAATAAGTACCTTCATGTAATGATTTAAATAAGTTGTTATTTTATTCATTACAAGACAGTCATTATTATACACATAAAATAATTAAATAAATAAGTACCACTCATTACTTTGTAAGCTATTAAAAGAGTACTACCCATTACAAAATCTTAAAATTTTTTTGCTGAGCGGTTATGCATAGCCTGCAAGCGAGATTCTCATCAATTTTATCGTTGCAAGAAGTTCATCGATGTAAGCTGGTCAAACAGACTCAACATGATACAAAAACATAAATTATGTGTCAACTGCTTTAGTACTATCCACAGTACCAAACAATGGACCATTTCAGGCTGCTGCCAGAAATGTGGGAAAAAGCACCATACCTTGGTACATCTGGAACCAACCCCACAAAGTAATTCATCATGAAGAAAAGTTACTCCTCCTAAAAAAGAAATTGACTCCGACAGAGAATCAACCATACTTAACAACACCTCCACAACAAACGTAACATCTCTCGTTAGCACACCACAGGAAGAAGCTGAAAGCATGACGGCTAGTTCCATAGGCAGAAGACCATATGTCATACTAGGAACAGCGTTGGTAAAGGTCAAGGCAAATGGCTTAGGAACGGAATGTAAGGCAATTCTCGATTTGGGCTCATAAGTCAACCTCATAACAGAGAGATTAGTAACAAGTCTAGGGCTCCCAGCAAGAACCACCTCAATTTCAATCAATGGAATTGGTAAAAATCGCACCAAGGTTCAACACCGTGTCAACATATCACTTCAATCCAGACTCAATAACTTTTCAACACATCTTGAGGCATTTGTGTTGCCACAAAACATTTCTCCTCAACCTGCTCAACAGCTTACCATCGATAAGTGGGCGATTCCTAACAATGTAACATTGGCGGACCCAACTTTTAACTGACCAGAAAAAATTAACATTTTGTTAGGAGCAGAATATTACCATCAACTCCTTGCCTTAGGACAAATTAAACTCGGTGATGACCTCCGAATAGGGATGCAAAACGGGAAATCCTGAACCCGGAAGTCCCGGGATTTTCGGGATTTGGCAAATCCCGAATCCCGGGATATGTAAAATTCAATCCCGGGATTTCATTTTCGGGATTTTTTAGCAATTTTTATATAAAAACTTTATAAATTAAAATTTTCGTTGATTTTAAGGTATTTTTTATAATATTTAAAAGTCCCATACAATTTTTATATGTACAGTTTTAACAATTTAATGACTATTCGTGACATATTTCTTATAAATTAACAACAAGAGCAAAATAAATAAACTACTTTCTTACGGTTATTTTCATCAAAGGTGAAAACAAAAGAAACATATTACCCTTGGAAGGGAAATAACATTTGAAAAATTCATAAGTTTGACAAATTTATTCCGTCTTATTCTATATTATGAGGGCAATTATAATTCAAATTCCACGAGAAATTTTTACCGGGGAATAATTTCAAACAGTAGCAAATAATAGGGAAAACAAAAAAACCTAATTGGAAAAGGGAGAAATTTCTTGCGGAAATTTATTCATAATTGCAGTGTATAACTATCTGTATGTCGACTCCTCAACGCTAAAAAAAATTAGCACTTATCTACTTGTCTGTAACAATTGAGTACTATTGACATCTCCTTACAATTGGAGTAGAATACAATACGGGTTGATGTAAAAGCGAGAAAAATTTACAGAATAATGCGGAGTATTTTGTCTAAAAAAACTGCTCGAGTGTGTATGTATGTTTTTTACATTGCAGTTCAAAATTATTTTGTTTTTTTATTTAGACCGTTTAGGTCGTTTTTGATACAAACCTAAGATCAAACCATTTAAATTACATAGATTTGATAAATAGTTTTAGTCCAAAACGACCGACTGAATGAGTTCGACTCAATTATAGTTGCATTCGAGTTGCAGAGTAGAAGGCCAGGACACTAATAAACCATACTCCTCTTAGCGAACGTATGAATACATACATATGTATCTGTTGAACTTGTAGAAAAAACTTATGTATGAATTTAAAATATATCAATAGAGCAAAAATACTGTTCAAGTGCTCATGCAAACTTTTAATGTATGTGCCTATAAAAATGTGATCTTTAGACGTAATTAATCTAATTTGATTAGAATAGTGTATACATTTCTTTTAATTTTTCGACATGTTCAGCCTTATTAGTCGTAACGAAATCGTTAAAAAATTAGATAATGCTTGGTATACATACATAAGTATGTAACAACCGTTATACTTGTTGTTGATCAATCGCAATTAAGAAAAACGTTAGTAGATATATTTTTAACAAAACAATTATTGTTTTTGCAACTTATTTGTATGAAAGTGAATCTAAAAATTTTCGTAAGTCAACTTAAGCAGTAGTGCTAAAGGTCCACCGATATATATATTCGTTTTGGTTTAGATAATAGAAAAACATTTATATTGAAAACAAAAACAAGTTTTCATATTTAGTTATTGTTTTCACTATAAATTCTCTAACATCAAATGTGATTAATCAACTTAAAAATAGATGAGAAAAATTCTTTTGATTTTTATTTCATACTCGTATTAGAAAATTGTTCACTTTAAAGACAATTGTGCAATGATAAATTATGAACATAAAACCTTTTAAAATGCATTAAATTGTTATTAAAGTAATATTTATTTAAAAAAATAATTTATTTCGCGAAAAATATTTAGATCCCGAAATCTCGAAAATCCCGTGATCACGAAAAATCCCGGTATCCCGAAAGTTCAGGGATGCCAAAAATACCGGGATTTTCCAAAAATCAATCCCGATTAGCATCCCTACCTCCCAATATTACAAAATACCACCTTTGGCTGGATAGTATCGGGAAAGGTATCTGGCGAACAACTCAGATCAGCAATATGTGGTGCTTTAATTGAAGAGGATAAAATGAATACGGCTATTGAACGATTTTGGAAACTTGAGGAAGTTGAGAGCACTGAGCACTATGACGCACAATGTGAGGCACACTTCAATCAACACACTACTCGTAACAAAGAAGGACGGTTTGTAGTGCGACTTCCATTCTGCACTGCAACATCTTCTTTAGGCGCCTCACATAATACTGCCTTTAACCACTTCCTCAGCTTGGAGCGTCGATTATCAAAAGATGATTTCCTAAAGAATCAATATATGCAATTTATGAAAGATTACGAAACAATGGGACATATGTCGAAAATCAATATAGATGAAGTTGAAGGGTCTAAATAATTTATTCCTCACCACTACATTTTACGACCTGACAGCAGCACCACTAAACTTCGGATGGAATTTGATGCTTCAGCGAAAACCTCGTCAGAAAAATCTTTGAATGATATTTTGCACATCGGGCCACCACTACAAAATGAGCTGTGTACGGTTCTTTTGCGATTTCGGATTCCACGTTTCGTGTTCACGGCATAGAAAAAATGTACCGACAAATATTGGTCCATGCTAAAGACCAACAGTACCAGATAATTCTATGGAGAAGTAATGTTTCTGAACTCATCAGTTACTTCAAATTGAACACAGTGACATATGGAACCAGGCCTGCACCATACTTCGCAATCAAATTTCTAAAGGAAATAAACCATGATAACAAGATGCAGTTTCCGTTAGCAGCCAATTTTTTGGAAAATAACTTATATGTGGTTGATGGCTTGGGGCCGATAGCTTGAACACAGCCCTAGAAACTCAGCGTCAACTACAACACGTCATGTCACGGTACGGATTTCATTTACTAAAATGGTGCGCTAATAATACCCAATTACTCCGCAATATCCCCAATAGTGATCAAGAAGTTAGTCTTGATTTCTCCACAGACGAAACCGAGTATACAAAAACTTTGGGATTAGTATGGCTACCCAAGGATGATCTACTTAAAATTAAAGTCAACATACAACCAATGAAGGCTGTGACAAAAAGGACAGTCACCTTAGATTTTGCGCGCATATTTGACCCACTCGGACTACTGTCTCCAGTAGTCGTCAAAGCAAAAATATTCATCCAAGAATTATGGAATTTGAATCTTTTATGGGATGAGGCGGTGCCTTCAGAATTTGACTCACGCTGGCGAAGTTTTTGAAGTAATCTCAGTGAACTCAAAACCTTTCAAGCTCATCGACATATATATAAAGGATCGATTCCACGTAATATTCAACTTCATGTTTTTACAGATGCCTCCGAAAAGGCATATGGTGCCGCAGTATAAATCAGAACATTCTTACCAAACAAAACAGTTATTGTATACTTGCTTTGTGTGAAATCCCGTATAGCCCCTCTCAAGCAACAAACGCTGCCTAGGCTAGAACTATGTGCTGCCCAGTTGGGCGCCAACTTAGCTGCAAAAGTTAAACACGATACAACGCCAACATTCTACTGGTCCGATTCAAAAATAGTGTTAACATGAATAAATTCACGATCATCTTTGTTACATACATTTGTAGCAAACCGAATAGCTTCAATTCAAGAAAACTCCACACCTAATCAGTGGCGTCATGTGAGTTCCAAAGACAACCCAGCACAAATAATATCTAGAGGCTTGAATCCACCGCAGTTGCAGCATACACCCCAATGGATGTATGAGCCATTCTTTCTTCATGGAGATAAGAAACATTGGCCTCCGTTGTTCTGTCCAAACCCTGACACACCCATACCTGAACAGAAGAAAAATTCGTATAACATGCTGGTTTCATTACCGACTGAAAATTTTTTGCATTGTATCAACTACAGAAATTCCTTTAAAACCCTTCAACGTATATAAGATACATCTTTAGATTCATAAAAAATGCTAGAACCCCCAATGCCAACCGACAAACTCAAAGAGCTCTGACACCTTTCAAGCTCCACGATTCACTTCTTTTAATTATTAGAGAAACTCAAAAATTTGCATTCGCAGAAGACATTACGCAGCTGCAAAAACGCAAAGAACTAAGGGTGTCAAGTCCGATCAAAAGTCTAACACCATTTTTAGATGAAAATTGCATTTTAAGAGTAGGAGGCCGACTAGAAGAATCCACATTGCCATTCGATACAAGGCATCCAATGCATCCAATGCTCCTCCCTTATAATGATCTAATCAGCAAACTAATATTTGAGTCAATATATAAAGAAAATAAGCATTGTGGAGCTCAGGGTCTCCTTGCAAATGTCAACGTTTTTGGCCCATCAAGGGAAAATACTTAGCACGAGAAACCATCCATAAGTGTTTAAGTTGCGCCAAATCAAAACCAAAACTTCCTCAGCAGATCATGGGAAATTCACCTGCAACGAGGGTTACCCCAGCAAGACCATTTATAAATGCCGGGGTTGACTATTGTAGTCCAATTTGGGTTCACTTTAAAACTCGAGGAAAACGACCTCAAAAGGCGTATATTACATATTCTGTTGCTTCGCCACGAAAGCAGTGCATCTCGAATTAGTTACAAGCCTAACAACAGAAGCGTTCCTGGGAGCACTGAAACGATTCACCAGTCGCAGAGGTTACTGCCAACAGCTTTACTGAAACAACGCAACAAACTTTGTCGGAGCACGAAACCAACTAGCGGAATTATCATCAGCCCTTTTTACCCCCACAGCTCAAGAAGCCATTCAACGAGAATGTGCAAACAAAAACATTTCTTTTCATTTCATTCCTCCTCGAGCACCTCATTTTGGGGGATTATGGGAGGCCGCCGATTAAGCCGATTAAGCTGCAATACCGAGGTACTAGCCAATAGTAATGTGTGGTACCAACTTCATAAGAAGAACCAGTGGCTACACGCAACTCAGCATCCACTCAAATTAAGTATGGTGTGCAACGGCATCAGGTCTTACAAGGAACTGGATTACTTGCCTTACCAGCAGGATGTACAATGAAAAATGAGTTGGGCACCAAACTATCACCTCGACTTTGTATCCCTCCTATACAAGCTCAGGAGTTTCATTGCCCCATTTACAACAAAAGGTCGTCAATATAACCGAAACTTTACCAGACCTAAGAATCATTGGAAACTTAACCCGACTGCAAGAGGAGATAAGAGAACAGATGCGGAATATACCCACCCCAACCATCAATCATATCGTGCATAGCTTGACAGTCAGCTATGTAGGATTATCTCTGATTTTGACGTTGCTAACCATCCCGTTAATCAAAATATTATTAAAAAGAAGACTCAATACGCGTCGAATAGAACCACAGCCATCACCGAGGTCAAACTGGAACATTTCGTTGGACCCTGGCGCGTAATTACTTCAGCATAAATTGCCGGAAATTGTTCAGTTAAATTGCCTATTGATATTAATGATACCCCTGGGGCCGCAATATGTTAATTCTTTTGATTCTTTTTATTTTAGTATCAAAATAAAAAGAACCACTAGTCGAATTAAACTTTAAACAAAACGCTTACTTCGTCTCAAGTGCACTTAAATTCTTTCCCACAATTTAATTAAAATAAAATAAATTTATTTCTCACACATTTGTCAAGCCAGGTATGAAAACCATCATATCAGCATGATTGACGAAATAAATAAAACATTTTATTTTCCACGTGTGTTTCAAATTAACAGCCAGACAGTAGTGAAATTGAATATCTGTTTTGCTTAGCTTACGATGGGAATGAATTTGGCAAGATAATAATGAACAATTTCTGGCCGTTTTAAATTATGTTTGTATTCTTATTTTTTATTTTTTATTTTATTAATTCTACTTTTTGTTATTGTATTAGTTTTAAGTTATTTTTTACATTTTGTATAAATATTAAAGTTATTGAATAAAGTTTATGATTTCAACTTAAATCGTCATCCTCTTCACTTCTTTGAGTCAATTAGATTATCCTGGTGTACTACCTGAATAACTAATTGATTCCTCCACAACTTGATTTGTCCTTGTGTATCACTTGGATAAAAAAACACCAACATTTTTTAAATTGCTTATCCTTGTGTACCACTTGGATAAGCCCCACCACTTGCATCTCAGTTAAGCCAGGTAAACGAGTCTGGTATTAACACACACAAAGTAAATAATACAGCTTTAGCGGAGATGACACTCAGTAAATACAAGTAATCGATAACTAATATGCAAAATTTTTTACTGAGAAAAGTGTGGTGAAAAGTTAATTAAAATACATCGCATTAATGAAAATATTCTCATATTTTATTAAACAAGTTTTTTTTTACTAAGAAATTTTTTTTATTGAAAAAAAAAAACTATCCACGGCGAAATAATATTTATCGATAACGTAAGAAATAAAGTATTATTTAACATCTTTAGCTTTCAAGAACATCTGACTTTCTTTCATGGTGCTTGTAACGCGTACAAAATTAGAAAGTATACCTAATTTTTGCTTTGAACGCGCCTACGCGTTCGGCACTTTTTGCAATGATACTTGTCGCATACTATTACATTGATTCTATTTTTTGACAGATGCATAGAAAGTGTAACGCGCAAAAAGCGAGCTATGGACCTCTACCTTTATGGCTTTCATAAAAAGCCATAAAGTTTAAGACGCGAGATTTACAAAAATTAATTGCCGAACTCAGCACGAAGAAAGCTCCGGGTTTTGATGGAATTAGTAACCAGATGCTAATGAAGTTGCCTCGTATTGCAATGAGAATCCTGTTATTCATTTTTAATACCATTTGACAACTGGAGTATTATCCACACAGCTGGAAGCTTGCCAAGGTTAAAATTATTCCAAAGCCGGGCAAAGATCTAACCAAGGCTGAGTCAATAAGTCTACTATCAACAATGTCAATGCTTTTCGAAAAATTTCTCAAAACAAACTTGACCCCGATTCTAATTAGTAGTGGGTGCATACCAGACCATCAATTTGCTTTTAGAAGTCAGCATAGCATCATTGAACAAACTCATAGATTGTTCAATTTATAAGAAGAACATTTGAAGAAAAGAAGTATTGTTCTTCTCTCTTTATTGATGTTTCCCAGGCATTTGATAAAGTGTGGCATTAAGGTCTAATTTTAAAATTGAGTACTTACTTACCAATAAACATTTAAAATCTTTTGGAAAGTTACATTATTTCCCGTAAGTTCATTGTTGTGAAAGGAGATTTTACGACTATGCCTGAAACTATCTCATCCGGTGTGCCACAGGGGAGTATACTGGGGCCAGTTTTATATTTGATTTATACTTGTGATATGCCTGTGAGCAGTAGTATCCATTCTTCCACATTTGCCGACGATACGGCCTGCCTTAGTATGCACGAAAACCCTGATGAGGCGGCATCCCGCAAACTCCAAGAACACATTAGCCAGATGGAGCTTTGGTTAAACTTATGGAGAATTAAGGTAAATGAACAAAAGTGTGTTCAAGTAACACTTACCTTACGAAGAGATACTTGTTCCCCCATTCGGATTAACAATCAAGTTGTTCCTCAAACTTCACATGTGAAATATCTTGGTATACACCTTGATCGATGACTTACATGGAAACACCACATTGATTCTAAGCTATCACAAATTAAACTTAAATTAACTCCGGTAAATTGTCTGATTGGTAGAAATTCAACACTCAGCGTAGACTGCAAACTTTTAATATATAAGTCGCTTTTAAAGCCAATATGGTGCTACGGAATTCAGCTATGGGGCACTGCTTCAGCTTCAAATGTTGAGAAAATCCAACGAAGGCAAAACAAAATTTTACGCTTGATAACGTCGGCTGAAGAAATTGCAAAATACGCAGGCAAATATTTAAAAAAACTCGATTCACATCCTAATCCGCTTGCTCGTAATATATTGACCTTTACTGGACACAGCCGCTTAAAATAGAGGGACACAATGGCTCTAATACTCAGCAATCCAAATTATACTTCTTAAAAATAATTTGGAAAACCGCATGGAAATATATTCGCTTAAATATTTACAGTTAGGTTCAGTTATAACGAGCAAGTTATAACATTCAAGTTTATTTCCACTTATTTTTCAAGAACACATCACTTATTTATTTTAAAAGCGTCACAACTCAAAAAAACCAGTTTTGCGGAAAGCACGTTTTAAGTTTTCAATTTGCATGCAACTCGATGAAGACATGAAAAAATATTCTTCTCCCAGGAGGTGATGGTACAATCTATTTATATGAAATTTTTACACAAGATAAACTACGAAATATTCTGTATTATTAACGCAAAAAACAAATTTTTTGAGTTGTGACACTATTGATGTAAATGAGCGATATGTAATTGAATTCTAATTTTATCGTGTCACTGGACCAAGTTTAATGTCTTTGTGAGGACCTGACTACTTTTCAAAAATTGTTTTTATAAACTTTGTAGACTAAAAATTTCTAGTCTTAAATTTCTATTCATGATGATAATGTGCCAGTTGAACAGGGCAGAGTTACATAAAGTAATGAAATCGACAGTACACTATTGTGTCACAAAAGCCCCAAGTATTTGCAAGATTTCGTAAAAGTCGTCTGGATAGTCGTATCTTCGTCTAATTTGCTAAATATGTTAAAAAATTAAAGTCTGCTTAGCCGAAGTACATAAAACAGAAGGTTGGAATTTTATAAACGTATGCATGCTCACTCTTGAAAACGCAAAATCATTGTTTTGCGTAAGTGCAATGTGCACCCAAATTTGTTAAATTAGTAACTCACTTAAGACTATTTGTCCACAAAATTTCAGCTCTCTACCGTATAATACTATGTTCAATTCATATGAGTGTAATCCCTCCAACTTTTTACACTTAAGATATTTTTAGCCAGTGTTTATCATTCGTATCAAATTTCGTTGGAAACTGATAATAATGAATACTTAAATGGTATATTTAAATATTCTTACCCTAGATGATTACTTAATTAGGTATAATTGTGTACCAAATTTCCGCTCTTTACCTATAGCAGAAGTGCTTCGTTAATTTGCTGAATGAGTCAGTGAGTATGTCATATAATACGCAATTTTTGCATCTCAATATCTGAGGAAGCTTTCATTGTAAAACTTTCAAACTTTGCATATGAGTATTAATTCTAACTAGATATACCAAACGGACGACACACTCGTCCGTATTCTAGAATCAAAATGTAAATAATTTAAGATTCAAAGAAAATGTATCTAAACGTCATAAAAAAATTCATTAAAACACATCCACACACAAACTTACATACATATGCAAGCATAATTAAATAATACATGAAATTAAAAAAACCTAAACACAATTCAACTTATTCAACTCTCTTCCTTTAAGTATTATGGCTTCAATACAACAACAAATAAGAGAAAAACAATTGTAAAGTAAAGAGAAATACTACAAACACACACGCACACTCATGTTTTGTTTCTTTTTTTACTTGTAAGCTAATAAATGCGTGTGTAATATGTGTGCATGTAGTAGTAGCAACTTTAAACGCTTATGGCTCCCAAAATACTAAACCGATTTCAATAAAATATAGATTCTGCACATCTGTATAAAAAATCCTTTAAAACCATATAAATCTTTTTAAAATCGGTGCAGTGGTACCAGCGTAAAAGGGATTACAAAAAACATGTTTGCCTATTAATTATATAGATTATGGTTTAAATTTTATAATTTTACGATTGAGGAGAACAAACTTATGATTTGGTAAAAGTAGATCAAATGGCTTCGTGTAAGGCCAGAACTTTGCCTGGCCCACTACCGTGTGCGTAGATAAAAATTAATAATCAACGAAATATTATTTAGTCCCTGTTTGCACTATGTAAGTCTTGTTGCAAAGCTGGTTAGTTTAACGGAGGGTGACGAAGGAAAGAAATGAGTACTCATGTACTGTCAATACGTTTTGCTTTCTCATTCGTAATGTTAAAAAAATATTATTTTTATTTGAAGCAGAGTGGAACAACCGCTTAAGTCGAATGAAAAGAAGTTCAGTTTTAATCATGTTTTGTGTCCTTTTCCAATTCAATATAAGCATATTTCTAAGTCTTTACATTTAGACGTAAATTACACAGAGAAAAATGATTTGTAAATACAATTAAACTAAGTGTTATATCAATTAAATAATTAATTGATTTTGAACCTGCAACGATTTTTGGAAATACAATTAACGAAATTGTAAATTAAAGGAAAATCTGAAAAATATTTTCAATTAAATATATCAATAAATAGTTTGTTGAAGTTTATTTATTTTTTCAACATTTATTTTTGTTAGACTTCAAAGTTATTTCAATTAAAGTTATTGTTATGTTAACAACGCAAATTTTTGAATTTCCGTACAAATTTTGATTATCATAATTGTTATATTAGCAATGTTTTTATACAAAACACAATCCTCGAAACGATTTTTTGCTTGTCTGCGAAAAACACTTAGGGACTGCCCCACGATATCGACTTCTCGCACACTTACATTCAAAACAAACAAACAAATTAATTTTGGTATTGTTTCCAATGTACCTGTGCGACAAGTCGAACGTTGTCGACATCGTGGGACAGGCCCTGGATGGTGGAGTTGAACCGGTAACCTCACGACTAATAAACCAACTTACTTACCTCTCAACTAAAGAGCAAAACTTTACTAGATACGCAAATAATGAATACACTCAAAACATAATTTCTTATCTTTCTACTTAAATGTGCGCATTCATTTATGATATTTAACAAATAATTTTGTTAAGTAATTTAATTGACTACAAAATCTTGATTTTGTTATATCAACAATGATGATTGTTAATTTTTAAATTAAATATGAACAATTTGTTTTGTTGGTTACATTTCGATGATATTTTTTTCTGTGTATCTACAAATGTTTTAAAATCGGTCATAAGTAACTGCCAAATTATAAACAATAATAGAACTATAGAACTATAGACTATTTCATTTCGTTACTTCTTTCTCCATTTATGCTGTGTATGTCTATAGGGTTGCATTTGTATACTCGTTTGTATAGCCATATAATTGTAGTGTGAGCGACAGAACTAGTATAAGAATTATTGTGTGTGCGTGCTTTTCCAAATTAAAATACAATTAAAACAAATAACAATTGCATATTGTATTGCTGCTGAGCAATTGTTTGATCTGTTTTTGCCCAAAAATACATATTGTAATACAAATATATGAAAAAAACCACTATTGGAACAAATACATGATGTGCAGATGTATGTGCGGACGTTCGTTATGTTATTTTGTGGCGCAGCCAAAGTATAGAGAGAGAAAGAGACAATTTTGCTCTGAGAGTAATTACAAATACATGTGTTTCATGTACATGTATCATTTACTTACATGTGTATGTGAAATTTTACTTTTCTTCATTCATTCATCAACCATGGATTTTTTTCAACACACCATGTGGTACTTATGTTAAAACCAGTTTTATGTATCTTATTTGTTATAGAAAAACAAATACATACAAACGTGTTTTTCTCATTTGGTCATTGCACAACCATACAATAACTGCTTTAAAAATCAACATTTACAACTAGTAAAAGAAACGCTAAATAACATATTTTTTCATACAAGAACCAAAAAACACGCAAAACTGGTGCAAACAGATGCATCTGTGCAATGCTATAGTATGTACTATATATACAATATGTTGCATATTATTTATCATGATACAATTATACAGGTAACCGCGAAACGCCAGCTGTTTTGCTTGTTTCGTGGTGCCATCTGCCAAATGTTGTTTATGTTTTACAAACACACACATACTATTAAGCAACCACATTGCATATTTTATTAGAAATGAGCAAATTTTACGCTGAGATTTTACGTGTTTTAAATATTTAATCTGTGTTTTAAATTGTTTTGTGAAAAAGTTTAATATTCATAAATTAGTGATATATATATTTGCGAACAAAATTGCTTATTTTATCAAAAAAATAAACTTAAAATGAAAAAGTGTTGTGTCTGCCAAAAAAAAACAAATACCTGGAAATGGAGCCTTTTTTGCTGTGCCAAAAGGTGACCGCAGGACGAAGTGGAGCCAAATATGTGAATTGAACTTTATATTAATATTGGAATGCATGCACAATAATATTTTATTAATTTTCTTCTCAATAGAAAATACAAATGTGCTTTGCTGTTTGTTTATATTTCATTTCAATTACTTGCTCTATGACAGTTGGCACCATAAACTAGCAACAAAAAGCCCTGTTGTTTTATTTGCTGTAAATTTGTTGTCGATTCGCGGTTACCTGTATAATTGTATCATGTTATTTATCAACATACATTAAAAAAAATTTTTTTTGTGTCACCGATTTAATTTTTTTTTATATATAAAAGTAAACACAAAGGAACCTCGAAATCCAGAAATTTAAGTTTTTATTTCGATTATTTCTCTTCGAATAGGGTGATCAAAAACGCGCTTTTTTAAGAGAAGCTGAAATTCAAAATATTTTAGAAAATTTTTGAACTTCAAGTGGGCATAACTTTTTTGGTTTTATATATTTTTGGAAAAAAAATTTCTTCACACAATATCATTTCTTAACTTATAAAATAAATTAAAAAAATCGTGCCTTACTTTGCTCGAGTCCCAGATTTGGGGATTGTAATAAAGGTCTAAAATATACCCAAATCTCGATGTTCAGTGGAACGCAACATTTTTTCTGCGAAAAACTTCGTAAAATGACTTATAACGTGTTATAGTACGTACTTTGAGCTGTTATTATATGCTAATTTTTTAAATTTATATTTGCATCTCTAGGAACTACAATGATTTTACTGCTTGCATGTCGGATATTTTAGGTATGGGAGTGAGGTATATCTACATGTGTTTGTGTGTGTATTGTGTGTATGTTTTTATTTTTTTTTTTCGAAGAAGTTTTATTAATGAAAAGGGTATAATAAAAGACTGTTATTATAATGCATTAAATGCATTTTTGTAATTTAGGCCATTAAAAAATGTATAGTTACATATAAGCGGGGTTAGGTACATGAGATGTTGTATTTGGACTGATATATTCTTCCTTTTGTTATAACTTTATTGTGTACCCAGGTAGCTGCTGCTCATATAAAGGTTAAAATACGATAGACACATCAGGTTTTCTTGAAGCAGGTCTCTTTAATTCTCTTTTAAACGTGTCCGGTTGCTTAGACACACAATTTGTGTTCAAGTTTTTAATGAGTTTTGAATATGAGAATGACATAACAAAAGAGAATTAAAGTAACTTGTCGGTACAAGCATGTCTGTACTCCTCTTCTTTCTTCTTTCCTCTCTCTCGTTGAAACACATACCTGCTTCAAGAAAACTTGATGTGTATAAAAACAGACAAAATTAATAAAGACGATCAGTATTGTCAAAATGACGGCTAAGTTATAATGATCCTGCTAAAATTTATTTTGAACAAAAAAAAGCAAAAACCATGTTATATTACACATTTTAAAAGACCCTTATTTTGAGTTGTGCGACCATTTAAAAATAATTAATAATTTTTTAACGCCATTAAATAAACGGTATAATGAATATAATAGAAATAAGGAAAAAATGTTTAACTGCAACAAACAATGGCTTACAAGCGAACTTTTATTTGAAAGCCAAACAAAACCAGCAAATTTGGGCCGGCCTGCCAGGCCAGTTGAGGAGTGTAGTGAAAGGTCCCGAAGACGAAAGCTGCAAAGCATGAATGAAGAATTTTCTCAAGAAATAATTAAAGATACGTTTTTCCATCAGCTAGGACCAACAAAAAATAAAACTAAAAAAATTGATATAATAGAAAATGTAATGAAAGCGAGCCCCAAGCGTGTAAAAAGGATTTTAAAGAGCATTCCAACACCAACCGATGATAAAAAATTTACATCTGAAGAAGCATTTTCAATATTTCTGGACTTAAAGCTAACAAAATATCAAACTAAAATAATTGATATAATAGAAAATGTAATGAAAGCGAGCCCCAAGCGTGTAAAAAGGATTTTAAAGAGCATTCCAACACCAACCGATGATAAAAAATTTACATCTGAAGAAGCATTTTCAATATTTCTGGACTTAAAGCGATGGAATTAAAGTATATGGAATTGCGAAAGCGGGCAGTTGGAAAACATTGCTCCATTTATCCAGAATATAGAAATTTGGTTTTAATTAAAAAAGATTGTTTACCACCACAAAATTCTATAAACATTACAGAAAGTTCAGCAGAGGTGGTATTGCAAGACATATTAAATCATACTGCGGAAAGATTGTTGAATACATTGGACGCAGATAATATTAAAAAGCTTGATGACTGTATCCTAACATTAATTTCTAAATGGCGATATAAGCAGTATAATGCAGAAAAATATATCAGATTCTGACTTATTTATGATATCTTTTGTTCCGTTAAGACTAAAAACAAATAACATTAATTTTGAGCCAACTACTAGCAAAGAAACCGATATTGACATATGGAAAAATGAAATACCTTCCTCAACAAAATATTGCAGACCAATTAAATTTGCTTTTAAGAAGGAAACGAAGGATATAATATTAGAAGAAGTATCTAAACTTAAACAACAAATAGATAAACTTCAACCGATAGCTTTGTTACTTAACGATTAAGAGATTCAAATAAATTATCAAATGTTACTTACAATGATTGATGGAAAAGTTGCAAAGGCCATAACTGAAACAAAATCATCTTCGAGCTGTGTTATTTGCAAAAAAAAAACTGCAAGCCAATTAAGTCAACTTCCAATAGAAGACACCACTTTCCAAGAAGCCTATGAGTTTGGCTTGTCCCCACTCCATGCTAAAATTCGATTTATGGAACACTTATTAAAGCTAAGCTATGATTTAGATTTTAAAGGAATAGTACGAAATAGTGACGAAAATAAAGCCAAAAGAGATGCAAAAAAGAAACACGTACAAGATAAATATTTAGAATTGGGTTTACTGATCGATCAGCCAAAGCAAGGAGAAGGAAACACAAATGATGACAACACAGCAAGAAAATTTTTTTCTGATCCTCAAACTGCTGCAGCTATTACAGGAGTAGATTTTGAATTAATAAAACGCTACAAAATCATACTGCAAGTAATATCATGCAATAAAAAGGTAAATGCAAGAAAATTTGGTCAGTATGCTAATGAAACAGCGAAACTATACAACGAAAAATATGATTGGAGGAATATGCCATCGATAGTCCATAAAATACTATATCATGGGGAAAACATTATTCAACACAATATGCTTCCGATTGGAGATCTTTCTGAAGAAGCGCAAGAAAAAAGGAACAAAGATTATAGATATTTTCGCGAGCACAATACAAGAAAGATATCTAGATATAGTACCAATGAAGACCTCTTTAATATTTTACTGTGCACTTCTGATCCATATATCTCCAGCATTCGACAAAAATGGAATTCCACCCCCATGGAATTGGACAAAAACGCCAAGCAGCTCCTTGAAGATGAACAGGAGCCATACTTAGATGAAATTTTCACTAAGACAGTTAAATGAAAAATGTATTCTATGCAAATAAACATAAAAATTAGAGCAAAAGAGCCCAATAAATATTGAAAATTTATAAAAGAAATTTTATTTTATTTGGAATAAAGGGATTTTCTTAGAATTCATGGTAAAACCTTTTTTCGGATATGGATCTCCTACATATCTGGTATGGATTCACGTTTAAATTAAATTGTTATTTAAATTGTTCATATAATAACAACATTTAAAGCTGTCGAACTTACATTTGTTAGTGAATTATGATCACCAAGGCTATTTTACGAAATTTGACTTGCAAGGGCCCTATGAGTAAATGTGGACCAATTTTCCTAAAATTTCACAGGGATATCAACGACCAAAATAAAATTAGTTTTATTAAATATTATATCAATATTAATATATTTAAAACAATTATGAGCTTCAAAACCGTATTCTAAGTGGTCCATTGGAGAAGAGGGCTAAAGGTCAAAATAAAATGGACCCGGGTCGACGGCTTAATTAAGAATGTAATTTTTTAGTTCAATTAACGTTACTATTTATAAAATGCAATGTTAAATCACTACATTCACAAATTTATTTTTTCTAAGGCCGATAATACCTATATTTTTAAGTCATTTTTCAATCATATATAAGTGTACTTTAATACGGCTCGATTTTAAAGTTAATACATTAAATTGAAGCTTAAGATGTCTGCTATCCAACAAAAAAATTTTCAACCCAGTCAAAAGTTATAGAATTTTGGCCGCCAACTCACACAATGTGCCACTGTGCGCCGCCGCCGATGAAAACCCTTCGGCGCAGGTCTCTGAGGACGGTCTATATCCAGGCTGCCCAGAAAAGCACAAGAGTGCCGAACATCAATCGGCTTTTTATACAAACGAATACACATACAAGTGTGCACACTTCTACCGATATTCGGTAAATTCTACCGAACATGTTTGGGAATTTAACAATCTACCAACTCTACCGAACAAGGCCTGAAATCTACCGAATATTGTTATTTAGTCATTTAAGTCGATATACGTGCAAATTGCCTATTTTGTCATCGGTTAAATCGGTTAAAAACTGAAACTATAAGTAACCTAATATTTGCCAAAGAATTGTGCCTTGGGGATCAAATATTTATTCCTACCAACGATTTAATAATTTTTGCACAAAAGTTTAAATTCTTAAATGGATCTTACATATAATCTTTGTGGTTACAAATGTTTGTCAAATAAAAGTTATTTTAGTGGCTATATAAAACCTATGTACAAAAACTGAATTCCTGTTATTTATGTATATTCAGGTCTATTCGGGAAGTCACTTTCACTACAAATACGCGCATCTTTCATTTTTGCTATTATAAAATACTACGTTGGAGATGAGGGATAGAAAACATATGTTTTCTTTCACTTTGGAGGTATTCTAAAATACTTCGTCACCATGATTAATGTCATATTCGTTCGACTCCAATTTTAGCGCGTTTAAATAAATAAAGAAAAAAGAGATAAGAAGTGTTTATATGGTGTATATCACTGTTAATTAAGCTTTAATGGCGTTCGGCCAGGCTCTACAAGACAATTAAGTTTCCTTTAAGTTCTTCAAGACGTAAACACGTCTTTAAAACAAATAAAAGAAGTAACTAATTTCACTTTTACTGTTTATTGTATCTTTTTATGTTGCTTAGCACTTGTACTGTTAAGTTTTTTTTATTAATTATTTCCTTAAATTACTTCTTAAATACCTTTTTTTTCAACTTTTTCTGCATACAAGTCAGCTGTTTTCAATGTTGTTGATGTTTTTATAAGAGATAACATAATATCGATTACTGAAAACGATATTTCTTCGCACGTATTTTAGCATCTGTCGACGTCGACTTGTCGAAAGTGAACGTTCGACGACGAAAAAGTGAAGCGCGTATTCTCGAATAGACCTGATTATTTTATATATGCATAGTATATCTATATAAAGGGTAAGGGAAATAACTGGGGATGACACTTTTTTTTTATTGGAAATGCTTCATTGTTTATGGCAGTTTAGTTTCCAATCACATGTGAAGTTTTAAATGCGCTTTTGGAACCTGTTTAGTTTGATACTCCTTGCAATTACCCTTTATATACATAAAAAATTTTTTTTACCGAATTTCATTAAAATCTACCGATTTTAGATGTGTAAACATCTATACGCTAGGGGGTAAAAATTTTTGGCTTTGATTCTTTGCTGAGATTTCTTTGCTTTTTGCTTTTGCTTTGCATTGTCAGATCGGTGTGAGCCATGTATGAGCGTCGGTTTTGTTTTGCTACGTCTTTCTAGTGCAATACATTTTTATTAGCTCTGTTAATTGGTAAGTAGTAATACACTACAGTATCAAATACACTATGCTTTTCTCTTTCTTCCATGAATTTTAACAAAAACCTAAATATCCGTGAAGTTAACAAACTAAATTAGTATCACTCATATTAAAGAGAACCAAACCCATATTCTCTCTTTTGCAGACTGTGCAGTTGAGAAAATGAGTTTTTTCTTGGTTTGAGCATCAAATTATAGTGATGCCAAGTCAAAAAATCCGAAATTATTAAATTTATATGGCAATATCTGTAGAAAGATGCTCATTTATGATGAATACATGCTCTTCTTCTTTTTTCGTGTATGGGAGAGGATTTTCAAGTTAACAAACTAATTTGGCAAACTTAAATTAGTACTGGCAATTATAATTTAAATATATATGAAAATTTATTAAATATAACAAAAAAATAATGTTTTTTTAGCATCAAATATATTTATTTTTAAGGTTTTGAATTAAGCAAACTAAAAAATTCCTAATATAGTATTTACAAGTTAACATTAACATTTCACTCTTCATATATATTTTAAAGTTAAGCAAAAATAACAATTTGTTCGGGGATCGGACCAATTGTAGCTTAAACTACGCCCTTATACCTTTAATTTGGCATATCGTTTATATTCCATTTCAGTTTTTTGTTGAACAAAGTTTTAAAAATAAAATTTTATTTGGTACTTCCACTCAAACACTAGGCGTATACTATTACATGAATAGGGCCAAAATAACAATTTGTTCGGGGATCGGACCAATTGTAGCTTAAACTACGCCCTTATACCTTTAATTTGGAATATCGTTTATATTCCATTTAAGTTTTTTGTTGAACAAAGTTTCAAAAATAAAATTTTATTTGGTACTTCCACTCAAACACTAGGCGTACACTATTACATGAATAGGGCCAAAATAACAATTGATATTTCATGAATTTTGTTGCACGAAACTTTTTCTATTTGCTGCTAATTGCAGCGCAATTTTTTCATTTCATTTACGTGCTATTTCATTAAATTTTTTTTTGTAGTTTCAAAAGTGCCCACATTGTGGAAACGGACTTAATGTGTCCGTCAAAATGCGGAAAGTGTCTTTGTCCAATTCAAGACAGCAATCCGTCCAAAATTATTTAAGCCAACAGCAGGTCACCCAACCGCAGTTCAGTCAACAACAGCCGGCCCAGCAATCGCCATACGGGCCTTTTTACTGCTACTATGGGCCACCACTGCCTGCACCGCTTCCACCTGCAACACCTACTGCAGCACCAACCCCTGTCCAGGCGGATACCATACAAAAATGAAAAACTTTTTAAATAAAACTACTCACTCGGCTTATAAAACTAGTTATTTTTGTATTACATATGTATATCATATCATTTGTTTTTTGTTGTGTTATGTTGAATTTAGAGGCCTTATAAACAAAAAATATTTTTTAATTTTTGAAAGTTCATAAAGCAGATTTATGATAAAACAAATAATTTTAATTAATTTGTTCTATAAATAAAAAAATGTAAAAAAAGTTGGGTTTTTTAATCGGATTGGACTTTAGGTGCTGATTAGGGTGATCGATTATTCGATTTTTTCCAGAAACCGGTTTTCGAATAGTTCGAATATTTGAAATTATGAAAAACCCGATTTCGGGTTTACATTGCTTTATTAAATAAAAAAATTAAAAATTTTAAAAACCCGACTTTTTTCAGAAAAGATGTTATATCTTCTAAACGGCTGGACCGATTTTCTTCAAACATAGCTAAGAACCCTCTCGATCAAGTCATCTTTCAAACAGAAAAAACTAAATGAAAATCGGTCCAGCCATTTGGCCTGTACGTGGACACAGACAGACACACAGATACACAGACACACACTACAAACTTATAACACCCCTTTTTTAGTCGGGGGTTAAAAAAGGAGTTCACAGTTCATGTAAATACTATAAAACAATATAAAAATTATAGGTAAAACATAGAAATTAATGTCATATACTTATGTATAGTACATAAATATTTATGTAAATATATATATGCCGTTGACGAATAAACTCCATACACAACCATCATTTTTCCGGTTTGTGGAAAATTGGGAAGAAATTCAAAAAATTAAATATGCCAATATTTAGGATGCCATGCTCTAAAAAAGCTTAGAGCTTTTACACTAAAAAAATACTTCTAAAATCAACAAAACATGCAAAATGTACAAATCGAAAAATGTTCGACTCAGCCGGTTTTTAAATTGGAAAAAAACCGGACTATTCGACATTCGAAAAGTCAACATTTTGAAAAAACCGAAAACCGTATTTTTAAAAAACCGGGTTTTAAAACCGGTTGAAAACCCGAGTTGCTTACCCTAGTGCTGATACAATAGACCGCAAAACAGGACGCACTAAACATACAAGAGCAAACATGTGAGTTGCAAATCGCTAAACTTGTTTCTACATGTTCTGTAACTCATGCTTGCTTGCGACTTGTCATATTGATTTATGCTCAAATCGCCAGAGTATAAGGAAACAATGGAGAGGAAAAATGAGCAAAACAAAAAAGCTTTTTTTTAATTTAATATATTTTATAAAATTGTCAGCAAAATCGCCTAGTTTTGATACAAATAAAAAGAAAACATATTTAGTTTAATATATTTATCATTTTATTGTTTGTTTAAAGTTCAGTTTATTGTAATTTCATCAGTTCACTTCAGTATACCCTTACGAGTTCAACTCGCCAAAATTCTGGCGTTTGCGATTTACAGAACACTAATCTTGCGAGTTCAAGTCATAATCGCAAGTATTATACGAGTTGCGAGTGTGAGAACATGCCTGATAGAATAAAGTTCGTATAGTATTACATATCTAGTGTCCGTACGGAACCCTTCGTGCCGTGAATTCAGCCGCATAAGTAGGTTAGGTTGCCCAGCTTATATGTATGTATGTATAATTTTTTTTTTTTAATGCATGTATTAATTTATTGTATCTTCATATATGAACTAACAATAAGTATTCAAATCTTAAATCTATAAAAAAAAATTATTAGGCCCGACCAGTGTCGGACATAAACTTAGTGATAGTTATAAATAATACATTAGTAGTGATAATCAAAAAAAAAAGGGGGGAAAGTATTTTCAAGTAGTCCCATCTGGAGTGTTAGGTATAAGAGCCCGTGTGTCCCTCTTTTTTAAGCGGACGTGTCCAGTAAAGTTCAAAATATTACGAGCAAGCGGATTAGGATGTGATTCGAGTTTTGTTAAATATTTGCCTGCGTATTTTTCAATTTCTTCAGTCACTGGTGGCATATTTAAATCTCGATGTATAATAGAATTTTGGATGTACCATGGAGCCGATGTTATTAACCGTAAAATTTTGTTTTGCCTTCGTTGGATTCTCTCGACATTGGAAGCTGAAGCAGTGCCCCATAACTGAATTCCGTAGCGCCATATTGGCTTCAAAAGCGACTTGTATAATAAAAGTTTGCAGTCTAGGCTGAGTGTTGAGTTTCTGCCAATCAACCAATATATTTGAGTTAACTTAAGTTTCATCTGAGTTAACTTAGAGTCAATATGATGTTTCCATGTAAGTCTTCGATCGAGGTGTATACCAAGGTATTTCACTTGGGAATGTTGAGGAATATTTTGATTGTTGATTCGAATGGGGGAGCAAGTATCTCTTCTTAGGGTGAACGTTATATGGACACACTTTTGTTCATTGACTTTAATTCTCCATAAGTTCAGCCATATTTCCAGCTGGGTGATATGTTCCTGGAGATTGCGGGATGCCTCATAAGGGTTTTCGTGCACACTCATACAGGCTGTATCATCGGCAAAAGTAGAAATATGGATATTATTGCTCACAGGCATATCACAAGTATATATTAAATACAAGACAGGACCCAGAATACTACCTTGGGGCACACCAGAAGATATAGTTTCGGGCACACTCGTGAACTCTCCTTCCACAACAGTGAACTTCCTATCAATAATATAACTTTCCAAAAGCTTTTGAATGTTTATTGGCAGATATGTCTTCAATTTTAAAACTAGGCCTTCGTGCCATACTTTATCAAACGCCTGAGAAACATCAATAAAGAGAGCAGAACAATACTTCTTTTCTTCAAATGTTCTTCTTACAACTTGGACCAATCTATGCGTTTGTTCAATCGTGCTGTGCTGACTTCTAAAGCCAAATTGATGGTCTGGAATGCACCCATTATCAGTTAAAATTTTGGACAATTTAGTCATGAGCAGCTTTTCGAAAAGCTTTGAGATTGTAGATAGTAAGCTTATAGGCCTATATGACTCAGTCTTGGTAAGATCTTTGCCCGCCTTTGGAATCATTTTGATCTTGGCCAGTTTCCAGTTATGTGGAAAATACTGCATTCTTAAAATAGCATTAAAAGTAAATAGCAGGATTCTTATTGTAATATGAGGCAAGTTCATGAGCATTTTGTTACTAATGCCATCAATACCTGGAGCTTTCTTCGGGTTGAGTTCAGCAATTACTTTTTGTACTTCACGCATCTTAAACCTTAAGGGACGAGGGGGTAGAGAAACTACACACGGTAAATCAGCAGCACCCGTACATGAATTGGGAGTGAATACAGATTTTAAATGCTCAGAAAATAAGTTACCTTTCTCACTATCACTTCTTGCCCAGCCTCCGGTCGCAGTACGCAATGGTGATTTAAGATCAACGGGTCGTTTAAGATTTCTAGTAGCGCGCCATAAAGAGTAATTAGATGCGGACGTTACATCAAGACCTTCTAAATACTTTTCCAGTAGTGCAGTTTTTTCCGACGATAGCAGCTCTTTGAGTCGTTTAGTACATTCTTTAAGTCTGATTTTATTTAGGGGTGATCTGTGTTGTTGCCATTCTCTTCTAGCTCTCCTTTTTTCACATACAAGACGTTCAATTTCCGTAGAATAAATTCTGTTAAAGCCGGTCTGCGGATAGGAGGTAGTGGCGTGTTCAGCAGCCTGTTTAATATTTTCGTTAAGATTGGCAATGTTAAATTCAATATCATCGCATGATCTAAGCTGAATGTTTTCTACGCAGTGACTACTAAGATATTTTTTGAATGCCAGCCAGTTGATTCCATTAATCATCTTCACATATGAGTTAGTTAAATCACTCCTTAGTGGGTTGAAAATTGTAACTATTGTTGGAGAGTGATCGGAGGACAGATCTAGAGAGGCCTCTACATGAATTAAGTCCCTATGAATATTTTTAGTGACGGCAAAATCTATAACATCTGGAATTTTTCTTACGTCACTAGGCCAGTAAGTAGGCTCCCCACTCGAAATGACATCTAAGCCCATTTTTGAAATTGTATTGAACAAGGCTCGACCTCTAGGTGTAACAAGACGCGATCCCCAGTACGTATGTTTTGCATTGTAGTCACCAGCTGCCACGAAACAAGATCCAAGCGATTTGTAGAACTTCTCGTACTGATCTTCGGTAACTGAAAATCTGGGAGGTGAGTAAATTGATGATATCACGAAATTCGCACAAAAATTTTCTACGAAAATATTCGTTGCTTGCAAATATTCTTCACTAACGTTGTCAAGGACATAGTGCTTGAGTCTTGACTTAATCAGAATTGCTGATCCACCGCATGCTCTCGCTCTCGGGTCCTTTGTATCATATAAAGTGTAACCATTTATTTTAAATAAGCTTCTTGAGGTCAAATGGGTCTCAGAAACTAACATTATATCAATATTTTTTTCCATGAGGAAGTGCTCAAGTTCATTTTTATGTTGGCGAATGCCGTTTGCGTTCCAGAAACATATTTTTAACGTGTTCATGGTTTATTAACTAATGCTTGAAGCAGTGTATTCTGCATTCGCAGCATTTCTTGCATCATGCTTGTCATATTTGTAGTAAAGTTGTTTATAGTTAGCACCAGATTCTCAATAGTAGCTTCAAGGCGACTAAAGTTAAAGCTTGAGTTTAAATTCGTTGAATTATTTGGCGGTGGAACATTTTGCGTGGGAATTGAACTAGTCTTAGCAGCATCAGCATACGATACACGTGAAGTAACTGGTTGGCTGATTTGAGCAAAAGTGTCGGAGTTCGCGTTTACTTGTAGAGCTGGAGTTAACTTGGGTTTTTGACCCATAGCCTGTTTAACGAAAGAAAATACAGGGCACCCTCTATAGTTAGCTGTGTGATTACCTCCACAATTACATTTTTTTTCTGCTTGATCTTTTGGCTTAGTGCAGCTAGCAGTACCATGCAATTCACCGCAGATAACACACACTGTAGGTAACTTGCAGTAAGTTTTCGTATGGCCATATTCTTGGCAATTATGGCACTGTACGGGACCTGAACGCTTACGTGGCTCTTCAACTGTGATTTTTCGATGTAAGAGATACTTTACGTTATAAACTGGATGGGCTTCATTTTTTTTCAATTGTATGTCGTTCGGCTCCAGTTCAACCCGAAATAGGGGTTGGGGGACCTTTTCTCTATTAAATATGTTGGTAACATTTTTTACCTTGAATCCCTGGTCGACAAGTGCACATTTTACTTCTTCGGGTTCAACATATGAATCTATGCCCTTTAATACTATCTGTAGGCCTTTAGCACTCTTAAGTTGGTATGTGTAAAAATTTGTTTTATTTTTTTCGAATTCAGTAACAATTTTTCGGAAATCTTTTTCATTATATATTTGGATTTTAGTTTCATCAATATTACCTCGTTTAATTGGAATGATGTGAAAAGTATTTTCACCAATGGTCGACAGTAGTTTTTTTATAAGTGCGTTAGAATTTTTTTCTCTCAGATAAATAGGTGGTGGCTTAAAAGACTTTTGCGATGATGTAGAGGGCTTGTCGTCGGTGTCTTGCAATAATGAAAAACGATTTTGACGATTGGTAGATGATGCGCTGTTATCCCTAGACATCTTTGGAGCAGATGAAATTTTTGAAGAATTTGGGCTTCGCCCACGCTTTACCACTGTTATATATCTGTCCATTCCCACTTGTACCTTGGGTTTTGAGCTACTGTTATCTGTAGTGATAACTTGGTTTAGTGATGAAGGCGAGCCCGATGCGGATGATATCGCAGACTTAAATGAAGAAGTACTAGGCAATGGTAATGTTAACGATTCACTAGTTGGCATTGGACAAAGCGAAGTTGATCGCTGACGAAAAATTGGCTTTGCCGTTAAAAAAAGATTTTCATCAGATTTATTATTTATATTTTTATCATTGTTTCAGAACTTACAGTAAAATAAGCATTTCTGCCGTTAGAACTCACTTCAAAATTTTTTTCCTTTGAGGTACTCATACAGAGTATTATTCCTCAAGGGAACTTTGTGTTTACGGTTTTTTTTTTTTTTTGTTTTTGCTATTTCTTGCTATGTAAAAAATATTAGTAAAGCCAATAAGCTTATTTATCAAGGTGAATATGTATTACGAATATTTTTTGTATGATTTTTGATTTTGTTGTTTTTTATATTTGTTTCGTATGTATGTATGTAAAGAAAATCCGCTTTAATGTCTCTTCACTATGAAGGTTCAACGAGAACTCTTGTATGTATAATAAAAGTGATTTCAGAACACGTCTTAATCATGTATATAAATAATAAATATAAATGATTAAGAATTGATTCAAAGCATTATTTTAATAATCTTTATTTTACCAATTTCGGTGATATTAATAATTTTTCTTTTTATTATTATTATTATAATTATATTTTGTGTGTGTTTGTATGTGTATATTTTTTACTAATTATGTCGCTAGCGGATTTTGTTACAGCAATTGTGCTCATGTTGTTGTTGGTGCAACTTTCATTCATTGCTGGCAACGTGACGTTGGGGTTGAACGGAGCATCCAGGTCATTTAAACCTTCGGGAACCTTAAGTTTTGCCAATTCCTCGCGCAAGTGGCGATATTGACGTCTCAAGACCATCGAATTAAACGAAATAGCCCGGCTGCTGCGCTCATTGTATTGAGGTTTTCACAGCTCCTCAATCCAGTTTTCAATTTGGGCACAAATTTCATTGCGTTTAAGCCAGAAATGTGTGTGAATAACCTGTAAATTCAAATAGACAGTCATATAGAAATTGTATTGAAATTTGAATATAAACTTTCTTTTCTACAAACTGGCAGTTAATAAGAAACATTTTGTATGAAATTTGTTTTTAAAACCCTTTATAAAGCCTTAATAATTTTTATAAATAAAGCTGTTAGTTTTTAAAATTTTTAAGCAACAAAATGTTATTAAACAAAGAAATGTTTTAAGTGTTTCCATTTTAACAAGAACAAATAAGCTTGCAGAAGTATCACCGGCAGTCGCACCAAACATGCTTGTGAAACTTCCTAAATACTCATTGAATTTCATTTTCATATCACTTAAATCTATTTCCATGTCACCATCGGAGCAAGTATTGGCATTGCCCTCATTGTTGGCTAAGTTGCCGGTATTAGCAGCATTTCTTCCTAGCGTTATTAATATTTTGCGTTTATTTTCGATAGTTTTAAGTAAAGATTAGGCTTCCGATTTACGATAAGTAAAAAAAGAAAATAAAGTTTTAATTATAGTATTTTTTTTTTCAAAGTCATTGTGATTTAACTTACAAAATCCGCCTCCAAGCAGGTGTATGCATAATGCGATGCCCGATCATATTCTTCTTTGCCTTCATAATAACTCAGTAAGGTCATGAAGCCATAATATAAACTTAGTCTATCAGCCGCTGCCCTTTCAGCGCTGCAATACATAATGTATCACTTAACAGACAGCTCTAATGCTCCTAATTTTTCATGCAAATTGGCCATTTTATATATAACAATACCTTCGATATCACACACACCACATGCTTTACTCTAACATTTTATGGCATTTTCAAATCTATCTAGTTTTTCATAAGTCTCTCCTAAAATGAAATAATTTAAGAAAGCATGTATTAAAAAATTATGTGTACAACATTCAAAACCTTACCTTACCGTCCAAACGTCCACGAGAGTATTCAGCTTTTATAGTTGCCAGCAAATCCCAAATCTTTTACGTGACCCGAATCATTAAGATTCGACTGGTCTGTACTTGAGTCCAATCTACGCTTTTCCAAGCTCATATATGTAACATAGAGATGCAGAAATCTAGGCACTGTTGATTCGGCATTACGCACCAAATACGCCGCCCGGTAGTATTCCCGTACATCAAAATAACATTTGGCCAAAAAGTAATTGTCATATAACACTTTGCTTATGCCTTGTAATGTTACCTCGATGAAATTTTTCACTATTTGCATCGATGTCTATATATATCGCACATGGTTCCATTTCAGCCAGGCCAGCCATTTGGCATTTTGCATCAGACCGCGTTTTTGGCATTCGACAATGCCGCGATGTACACAATTCGCGTTTAACGTCTTCCAAATGCACGTTAATATAGTCATCTTCACTTTTCACAGTCTGAACTAATTCCAGGTAGTTTTCTTTTTTAAATTTTAGGTTTTTTGTTACA
Source organism: Tachina grossa (assembly GCA_949987645.1). Taxonomy (NCBI): domain Eukaryota; kingdom Metazoa; phylum Arthropoda; class Insecta; order Diptera; family Tachinidae; genus Tachina; species Tachina grossa. The sequence goes on along the minus strand of OX465277.1, from coordinate 55,947,903 downwards.
CAAAATTGATAAATTTAACAAGCGACCATCTAGCAATTCAATTTTTTTTATGAAAACAACCAATTCCAGAGCGATGCATTGGAAGATATCATTTAGAACACGTAACACGAATATGTTTATTACCGATTTCATCAACATTTATGGTATTTAAAGCGCATTAAACGTAAAAAATTATATTTAAATTAAATTTATTTTGTCGCAATGAAAACTCATGGAATTGTTTTTGCAAATATTTCAACTTTTTCGCCTCACTCAGAAGTGAGGATTCTGGTTAATATTCTGTGTTTAACATTTTCTGATCTATTTGCGAAAATTTTCGCTGTGTTTACTTCATAGACTACTGAATGTTTATATAGAAGCGATGCCAGAAACTTTAAAAATTAGTCGAACGGAAATAATGGTCTCTGGAGTAGAGCTGCAAACCTATCGATAGTACTATCGATAGTATCGATAGTTTTGTTGTAAATGAAATATCGATAGTTTTTTCCACTATCGATACTATCGGCAAAAAAAACAAGTAATTAAAAGAGTAAAAATAATCGAAGTCAGTAAACAGTAGCCGGCAGCTTTGAAGTAAATTATCCGTAGTTGATTTAATCTTTTTTACAGCGATGGAAAAGTTGGTACAATTGTATAATTTTAGCGCTATTTGAATGCCAAAAGTACCGTAGCACCGCAATGACCCATTTAGCACTACTGGAATCTCTTTATATTATATTACATGCCAAAATTGCATTAAAATATATTAACCTCCTTATGCAATAAATAATGCGTGCTTGAAGTGTACATTAAAAAAATTTCCATAGAAAAGCCGGTTTTAACGTTCACTTACATATTTTTTTGCACAAGGTGGTTAATCTTTAGCTCGAAGGTATTAGAAAATTATGTAAATCAAACGATGTTTTCCGGTACTTAAAGAATTGCTGGAGGAATGTTATTTATTCCAAATTCATCTGCAAATGTGGAAATTTTATTTTCGTACCAAGGAGAGAAGCCGACTATTTGCATCGACTGTGAACAATCGAATAAAAAAAAAGGTTATAAACGTAGTATATCGTAAATGTTACTTTTATATTCAGATCCCAGCAACTAATACTCTTTGTGCACCTTCTGGCGTTTTGTTAATTGATTTTTAGTTAATTAAAAAGTACAAGTATTAAAAAAATATAAATAAAGAATTAGGTACAATCGTACTGAAAAAAATAAAATTTTTTTTGAAAGTTAGTACAATTTGTAAATATGACATCGCATCCCTGCTTCTGTATACACAAGTACTTAAATACATATGTATGTATATGAATTTATTTATAAATCCAAGTGTTATTCGACAAATAGTAGTCACAAGTATCTTAATAAATTCAACATCGTCGACACAAAGATAAATTTTGGTGGTACTATTGTCGCGACGGCCGCCAATCGTCTCTTACGATAAAACTTTACAGTTAATGTCTTAAAAGTTATCAACAATTTTCGCATTTTGATAATTCTAAGCCATGGGTAGGCCCATAAAATTTTAAGTTCAATAAAAAAGTATATTTTCGATAGTATGCCCCGCTTACGATAAAATCGAAAAAAAGGCTTGATATATTTTTATATACTAATGAAAATTTGATGACTGGATTTTTTTTCGAGTCAAATGTAGTTTATGTGGCAACTTTTATAAAACTATTCGATACTATCGATAGTATCGATAGTTTTACATAAAACTATCGAAACTATCGAGTGGAGCGACTATCGATAGTTTTGCAGCTCTACTCTGGAGACGGTCAAATAAAAGGGTCAATCAACATTTTAATTTTGAGACACCTTAAAATAAAATAAAACTTAGGCTATGTGATAGAAAATTAAAAATGTGAAAGAAATGTCAAACAAAAAAGTTGGTTACGGCTCATATTTTCCGAGTTATAAGTCTCTGAACTTTCTATAGGAAACTGCGAAAAATCTAAAAAAATTTAAAATTTTATGTACATACAACCAAAGATGTATAGAAATATGTACAGTTTTCCACACAACCCTGGAGGTACTGCACAATGTGCGTTGCCAATTGTTTTTTATGGCTGGCATCACCAATAGGCCTACACACCACATATTACATCTTATGTAAACCTAGTTTATATCACAGGTTTTATATTGCTTAAATTTATTATATTATATTGCTTAAATTTATACACTCATATCAAAAAGATATCTTGACCAATAATTTTACAGACATTTGACTCGCTTTCATAGTGTTTATATGTGCAGTTTGTGCAAACATAGTATTTACAGTCCTTACATATAAAAACATCACAATTGGCCCTTTTGATGCAACAACAATGGCAACAAAATCTTGACCTGTCACCCTGATGCTTTAGTAATAATAATTTCATTTTTTTCTGAAATCATTAGGGTTCCCCAAGTTCTTAAGTGATTTATTTTGAAGCATTCGTAATGCGTACATCAAAACAAAAATTCCACAATTTGAACCATCTTTTTGCATATCTCTTTCCTTTATATCACTATATTTCCACAAGTTGTTATTACTTTTTAATTTAGCTATGAAAAGATCAAATATTTTTCTTCCAACGTCTAAATCTTCATAAGAATTAACAAACTTGAACTCATAAGTGATAGGCTTGAGAATATATAAAGTAAAATGGGATGAGCTCAAAATAGGTACAAACAACAATTCTGGTTGGTTTTTAAAAAGTGTCTGAATTTTATCAACGTTTATTTCATTGGATTGGCACGGCATGCTAAAACAGTCGTTTAATCTGGCGTCTTTTAAAATGCCAAGAAGACAAGCATCAAGAACAAAATTTGTCAACCATTCTCCATTATTTGAAGAGTTCCGGTCGGACGTTTCCAAAGTATCAAAAAATCCAAAGGTGATTGAATCACTTATATTGTTAACTTCATTAAACAATAAATCAAATTTGAAAAGGTAAAATTTGTCTTGGAACTCTTTTGATATATGTTTTTTCTGACTTCCTGATATTTTTTTACATTCTTTTGATGCAAGCATTATTTTAGGCCGAATTGCTTTCTGTTTTTTGAAGTCTTTTTTCTTCCATTCTTCCACAGGTTCAATATTAGATACTGCTTTTATATAGCTGTGGTCTTTTTCTATTATTTCAACACTTGCATCTTTTTTATCGATGGGTGTTGAACAAATATATGAATGTTCCTTTTTTAACCTTATACTTTTATCTTATACCTAATTTACATTAAGCATTTTTTTCATGAAACTAGTTGCATGAAAATTTTTTATTTGTCAATAGGAGTACTGGAGGAGCAACTTAAATCAAAAAAGTTGTAAAATATGCATCAAAGATTCATTATACGCCCTTTTTTATATAAAAATACCTTTTATAGCGCTGCAATTAGCAAATAAAAAAAGTTGCGTGCAACAAAATTCATGAAATTTCATGAAAAAATGCTTAATGTAAATCAGGTATTAGTATAAGTAATGTTGCCATGATTTCAGAGAAAATAGTGGCCCACTCATTTCATATCACAGTACGGCAGCTTATTTCAGCAAAAATGTAATGCCAAGTTCATTTTTAAGTAATGTTGCCAGAATTTCAAAGAAAATATAAAATGGCCCACCTAGTTTAATATCACAGTACGGCAGCACATTTCTGCACAAATTCTTATAAAATGAGAACCAGACAATTCCCTGCTCTCTCGTGTCCATTTCTCTCTCTCTCTCTTTATATTGAGTGAAAATTTTAGTTTGTTATCGCTAGTTTGTTAACTTCTGGGACGCTAAATAATAATAATTACTGCAGTGCTGCCAACATGAATTAATGTCATGAATTACGTAGTGCTACCAACCGTTTAACATTATCGTCTATAGCCATGCCTGGTCTTGAAATACACCACTGTTATCGACTTCAAATTAAAAGGATAATTTTATTGTTTAAATTGTTATATATTTATTAATAATTGCAAACATAAGCTAGTAATGCACATTATTAATAAGAAAATTTATTATTAGTTTCAATTCGTGCTGCCACATAAAACTGTGATATCAACAGAAGCACATTACTATCTACATTTTATGCCTGTGTTATCGGTAGTTGCACAGTATTCTCGACAACTTATATAAAGTCTGAAAATTGGAATATATTTACAAAGTTGTAAGTTTGATGTAGTATAACTTCTGAATTCCGAAAATTCAGGAAATGACAGCTACCAAATTCAAAAAGTAGTTTTGTTTTCTATCGATTGCTATATGATGCAATTAGATTATATGAGTGGTTTCTATTCTATGAGTGGAAAACTTTTGTCCTTATTTTATAGCCTTCACCGACTTTGCTAGGATATAACTTCTCAAATAAAATAATTCAGGCAATGACAACCATCAATTCTGAAAAAAAAAATTTATTATCTATAAAAACATATACGTTAATACCTTAAAATAAATAGTTATTATTTTATAGGCATAAAAATTTTCTTTTGTCAATTTTCGTTACAAAATTTTTTTTATTGGGCTATAAATTCTGAAATAAAGTATTTCAGAATATCACAAAAACTATTTCTGAAAGGTATTTTAATCCTCTATCCAATGTATATACCTTAATAGATACAAGAAACCATTTTCTATTTATATTCAACAAAAAAATTCTAAACGCAATTTTCAAGAGCATTTTTCTCCCCTAAAAACTAAAATAAAAATAATGACAGCTAGTAAATCTGATACTGCTCACACAGTAGCATTAAAATTAATAAATTTGATTGAAATACAGTTTAAACCTACCTATTTTTATCGTGTTACAAAATCTCAAGTTTTTTACAAAGTGTGTTTACATATTTTACTAGAAAGAAATCCGCAAGGTTGCCATACACATACTTATTGTGCAAAACTGCATTATCATGAAAATATTGCTAAATTTGTTACAGTTAATTCACAAATAACTTCTGAATTCAAGTATTTCAGAAATTGACTGATACTAAATCAGAAACCTACTTTTATCCTTTATCGACTGGTATATGATTTATTACGGTACAATGAATGGTTTCAATTTTATAGGTGAAATACTACTGCCTTAATTTTTTGACTTTGAAAAGTTTGCTGGGCTATAACTTCTAAATGCAAGTATTTACAAGAATAACAATTACTGTTTCTGATAGGTATTTTATTTCCCTATTGACTAATACTAGTCGCTATATGGTACATTGAATCGTTTTTCATTTGTAGGCCAAACAAATTTTTCCTAATTTGTTTGACTTTAACTTCTGAACGCAAGTATTTAGAAAAAGAGCCATAAAAGTTTCTTAAAAGTATTTTAATTCCCTATTGATTGGTAATAACCGCTATATGGTACATTGAATAGTTTTTCAGTTATAGGCAAAACAATTTTTTACTAAATTTTTGATTTTGAAAAGTTTGCTGGGCTATAACTTCTGAATGCAAGTATTTAGGAAAATAATAATTACTGTTTCTGAAAGGTATTTTAGTTTTCTATCGACTGGTACTAGTCGCTATATGGTACATTGAATAGTTTTTAGTTATAGGTCAAACAAATTTTTTCTTATTTTTGTGACTTTAAAAAGTTTGCTGTGGTATACCTTCTGAATTAAAGTGTCTAAGAAAATGACAGTTACAAGTTTTTAAAGGTATTTCAATTTTCTATCAATTGATATAGGTCGCAATATGGTACAACGAATTGGTTTTGTTTCATTAACAGAAAACTTTTTTAAGTTTGACTGACTTTCAAAAGTTTGCTGGGTATAACTTCTGAATGATAGTGTTTCAGAAAATTACAGTTACCTTTTCTTAAAGCTATTTTAGTTTTCTAACAATTGGTAAAAAAATTTATGCTACAACAAATAGGTTTTGTTTTACAAGTGAAAGAACAATTTTTTAATATTTTTGTGATTTTCAAAGCCCAGCAAGGCTATAACTTCTGAATGCAAGTATTTGGAAAAATGATCATTACTAATTCTGAAAGGTATTTTGATTCCCTATCGAATGGTACTAATCGCTATACTGTACATCGAATAGTTTTAATTTTATGGGCCAGCAAACTTTTTACAGAGTGCTATTTTCAAGTGCTCTGTTCTTCTAGAGTATGGTAATGAAAAAAGTGACAGTTGTGAAATTATGTTCTGCGCTCGCTAATGTACCTAATTTGGTTTTTGTTCTCTTTAAATTAATTAGTTATCACTTATTTTCAGTGCAATAAATATGTTAATTATTTTGCCAAAAGTTGTTTACTTTGAGAAAGTACTTTTTTTTGCAACTCTGAAAAAGTTTGCCAAGTAACTGTAAAATTTTGCCAAAAACTGGTTTCTTCTCGCCGATACTTTTCTATAACTTGTGCACAAATTTTAACAATACGGCAGGCAGAGACCTGCGCCGACCGGCTGACAGCCGGCTGAGCCGAGCCGCCGAAGGGTTTATATCAGCCGCCGCCGCCGAATTGTTCTCGGCTCAAAATCGGCTAAGATTAGCCGCCGATTGATGATTTTTTTTTTATATTTTACTTGAGGATTTTTGGTTTTTTTCACTAATCTATTCACACTTTTAAATTTCTATGCAAATTATTTATAAAATGTTCTTTCCAATTGACATACCGTTGGTCGGTTATTGGTTTGCTGCAGACATAGTGAATTTTGAATATACTGTGCCGCAAACCAACAACCACCCGAAGATATGTATATCCTGTTTATATGCACTTCTTATTTGCAAATAAAAGTGGAAAACGTTACCGTATATAATATACAAAAATGTAAGTCTAGACCGGGACTTAAGTCCATGTCATATAAAACTTTTGCTTCACGTTGCGTTGAAGATTCGCTCTTACATCTAAGATGAAATGTAAGTGCTTATATGCAACATGTCACATAAAGAACTTTTAACGCAAAGCGAAGCGGAAAGTTAGGCAACTTTCAACTTTTTGCGTGCTTTGACAATCAGTTGGTATACTTTATTTAATTTGTTTGACCAAACTCGCATGTAAATATGAAATTTTTATTAAAATGTCGGTAAATTTACATAAAAAATGAGTTCGTGGCATCAGAGTAATCGAATTGTGTTGTTTTTTATACATAAAAATGAATTGCGAAGCAAACAGTGAGTATTGTCAAAGTTTTTATTGTGTCACGCACACTTTGCTTTACGCTTTTTTCCCAAAGTTAGGAACGTCACGCAAAGCGTTGAAGTTGTATCTGACTTTAACGACTAAATTTCAGGGAAACTCTGCTGTAGTCCGCGTTGACACATTCTGATTTTGTACCACAAACAAAACGAAAAAGATCGCTAAAAAATTATTATATAACAAAAACAAATTCAATTTTACAATGATTTAATGTGTGATAGGTAGTGGTTCTTTTTTGATATATGACAATTTTCTAACAATTTTTCCGCTTTTTTTGTGGTACAAAATAAAAAGAACGTAGCAACGCCGATTAAATCAGTTTTTCCCCTGAAATTTAGCTGGTAAAAATAAATAATTTTTAAAAATTTTTGTGAATTTACTTTGACAAAAATTGTGAAGGCGACTCAGCCGACCCAGCCGAATTTCAGCCGCCGCCGTTCAATTTTTAATGAGCCGCCGCCGCCGACGAAATTGCTCGGCGCAGGTCACTGACGGCAAGCTGTAAAGTAGAATGATACAATTTTACTAATTCTACCTTAAGGCCCAACTATATTACTACGTATATACGCAGGGCTTATTTGCAAATAAAACTGTAAATTGTTGCCATATTATTGTTTTTATTGCGACTTACTAATTCAGAAAACTATTCACGTATTCACTCACGCACTATTTGCAAATAAAATGCTTGAGGTTGCCACGCTTACAAATGTTTGATAACAAAAAACAATAAATGGATTAATATTGCATAAAAAACATTAACAGAAGCAAATAATGACAATTAAAACAAATAATTATTTGATATTGTGCACATTTACACTATTATTTTTGTCAAAAAAAGTAAATTTTCTATAGAAGTGCTACCAAGTTTGTGTACTTTTGCTATTCCGTATAAACAGTGAGTTAATTTATTTGCGAATATTTTTAATTGCAAATAGTGCGTGTATAAACGTAGTATATAATATGAATAAGCTGGCTTAAGCTAATGTCAGAATTGAACGATAAGTCTGTCAAATGCTTATACAATTCAGATGTGACTCTTAGGTGGCCATAATGTACTTACATGCACTTAAGTATTCTTTAGCCACAGCTGCACATCTAGGTATTGCCAATAATTTTGTAGTAATTTTGTTTCTTCTCATAACTCCTAAATGAATGCAATTCAATCAAACTAACTTGAAAGAATGTCCTAATCTATTAAAAATTCACATATAAATATATACATCACCTTATTATGTGTTTTATTTGTTTTGCCTACTAAAAAGTACAACAGTAAATATACGTAAGTTAATACAAGTGTATGTGTGGATATGTGTATTGTAAAACCAACAATGAAAATAAAAGTTTTGCTTTATTTTCCGAGTTTAAAATAAGAAACGATAAAAAAATATTTAAAATCAACGAATATTTTCTACTGCTGCTTGTTTGAGTTTAAAAGATGCACAAACAGTTGTTTCCTTATGGAATGTGCGTTGAGTTTGGCACTTTACTTAAGCAAATGACATTTGACGAAACTTGACGAAAAGTTTCTTAAGTACATTATAGTTTGCCACATACGTTTTATATGTAACCGCACAGTTGCTTAAGCTAGCTTATTCATATTATAGTTGGGCCTTTAACAATTGTTACTGGAAAATGTTCATTAACTCAAAAAGTTTACATGAAGAGAGAACGTCAAAAGAGACAAAAAAATTCCAAATACCAATTACTACTAGTAAAATTTTAACTTACAAGAATTATCCAACCATCTGTTGTGTGTTTTGTTGTCAAATTAATTATTTCAAAACTATCTGAAAATTTTAAGAAATTTATTATTCGACATATTGTCAGAAGTTTATTTTAATTTGAAATTTATTTGCTAGTGGTTCAGCGTTGTCTATATATTTCATTGTTGCTGTAACAAATCATCAGTAGACTTCAACCAACATTTTGAATAGTCACAAACCTCATCTTATGCACAGACTTTCAAGAACTATTTGAGAATTCACAAATAATAGTATTTTTGAAAATCACAAAAGAAAAATAAGCGTAGTAGGCTTAGGAACTAATACAAAAATCCAGCAAATAATTTATATTCGATATGAATCTATTTTATTTTTCTACACCTTGATACCTTTGTATTAGTTCCTAAGCCTACTACGCTTATCCCCAATCTTCTCACCTATCTCACTTATAAACTCAAGAATTGCTACAACGAAAATTCCAAGTCTGGACAGGAACTAAATCGTTCATATACTTTTTCATATTTGGGAGAGTAATATTGTAAGTTTCTGCTTTACTCTCGTTGGTAGTTTCAGCTGGGAAACTAAATGAACAGAACGTATGTTTTAAAAATTTCCTTTCAATTTTATTCAATTAAAAACTCAATTTCAATAATATGAGCTACAGTTTTTTTTAAGGCAACGATATGTACTTAGTGAAAAATTTACAAATTGAATAAATTCAAATCTATAATTATATCCAAGATACACAAAAAACAGTTTTTCAGCCGAAAAATATAAATAAATAAATAAATATTAAAAAATAATATCAATCGGCGGCTAATTTTCAGCCGCTAAAGATGTCTTTACATGGTAATACAATGTATTACGATATATCCAAATATGATGTAGAACATACAAAATCTAGTCATGTAAAAGCAAAATGTATGGAGTAGGAGAGAATACGGATAAAAAATTTGACAAGCTGTCGGTAAATGGTTATTTTCTAAACCATTTTAGAAACTTAAGTATTCTCATCACACCAGAGGTGTATTTCAAAGTAATATTGTTTCACACTGGTTTTAACGTTAAAACCATAAACAGCTGATTTTGCATTCACACTGCAAGTTTGTTAAATTCAGGTTTTAACTCACAGGCTGTCTAATAACTTTGCGCAAAATAAAATAAATCTCCTGCAGAAATGCGTGTATTTCTTGTTGCATTTTTTCTGCTTTTTAATAACACTCTTTGGACAAACTGTACAACAACCGTTTTTGTTTGTATGAAAAACTGAGATATTTAACAATGCGCTCTAAAATGGAAACTATTTTATATTTTGTAAATAAAATTTTTTTAAATTATGGACCTTCTTATACAGAATGAAGAAGTGCTTGGAAATATTGTTAATAATATAAAAATGCACAAATACATTATAAAGCAGCCCATTCACGATTTAATTCAATTTTCAATTAAGTCGATTGTTGTCAATTGATTAGTTTGGCAGTTGTCGAGTTGGTTGAAGAAAAATCAAAAGATTTTGATTTTTCATGTTGACTAGTAAATCTTTCAATTCGATTGTGCTGTGTGTGTTCGAGTCTTTTGATTTGCTGTCAAAATTTATGTTTGTAGCTTTGTTTTGTATAGAAAAAGTTATGTATTTTTTAAATTGTATTTAATTTCATTGAATTCTAAACAAAAAATATTAAAATTAATGAATGAATGCAATAAAAGTTTTAAATTTTAAAATTTTTAATTGTGAAAAAAATATAAATTTGACAGTTAAATGAAAATCTTTCAATTCAGTTTATGAAGTGTGTGGCCAAGAATCAATTCAATTGAAAAACTCAATTCACAATTGAATTGAAACATGTATGGGGTGCTTAAGATAAACCTTTTTTATAGGCAGATGAATATTAGTCATATTGTCTATTTTCACTTTCCACAGTTCAATTTAAAATATTTTCGTTGTTTTCCTTCCAAAAAACTCTTTTTTCCATATTTTTTGGATTATTGTTGCTGCTGCATTAATTTTTTAGTTGAAAAATTTTCAGGTGCCATCTATTGTTAATCACTGGCATACCATTACCAGCTGCTGTCGGTCAGTTCAACTTGGCAGCACTGAATTTATCACAGCAAAAGCAAGGTTGCATTTCATAAAACCAATTCAAAAAAGTTTTAATTTGGTTTTTACAAAAACAATTTGTATGGTAAAACCAGGTTTTAACAGTTGGTTTTAACGTTAAAACCAACTTTTATTAAAACCATGTCAGTGTGAAAACACTATAAACGTTGTTAGCACTGATGGTATTTATTGAAGGGGTTAACACTTACAAAAACAACCAAAATCAGCTCAGGAAATTTTTATGTTGTTTTTGTAATCATTGTACAATTGCACCCATCTGCTATTTAACCCGTACCACAAAACAAACAAAAAACAATAAACAAACCTTTAATTTTTTTTGCAGGCATTTATTTATTGTATTGTTACGTTTTTCTCTCTATAAAAAGGCTTTTACCTGGACCCGAAGATTTGCAAATGAATACAAGAGCCGAGTGTAGTAATTAGGATTAGAATGATACAAATTTTATTTACAACTACACTTAAACTAAATTAATCAACATCTTATATAAACTAATACAGCTTAAACTACTAAATTACACTCAAATATTCACAAGTGATTACCACTACGCCTTCCTGACTGTAGTTTACGCACGTCTCTTAGCTGGCTGCGCAAGTATTCAGGTGACACCTCTTTGTCTGCTTCTCGTCACTTACGAGACTCACTCTGCCGTCGCTCACAGTTGGTACACCAATACCTCTTTGTCTGCTGCTTGTCACACACGGCACTCACTCTGCTTACACACACAGTTGATACACCAATAAAGACTCACTTACTTTACTTACACCCTTACACACTTCTATTCGCTGCGCTGTTCCCTTTACTCCAGTCGACACGATAGACTTCACAATAATCTCAATTCCACGACAGACTTTGCTCTCACTATAGACTGTCCTATAGTTTCTCATTTTCTCTAACTCACGTGTAACTATCAACTCACCCCTGTATCGCAGACTATTATTAATTCACAACTTAATTATTAACTGACTTGTTCACACGCAACTGACTAACTTGTTCGCAACTGACTTGTTCGCGACTGACTCACAACTGCAACTAACTAACTCATTGGCTGTGTCACCTCTATTTATATTCCACACAAATACCACTAGAAGTTTCAAGCCACGTCTAGACGATCATTATCATCTTATATGCTGTTTACAAAGTGCCTAATTAAGTTCATGTGGTAACTATGTACACACATGTGTATATGCATGCGTGTGTACCAAGGCGAAGGTATGCTTGAATATTTATTTCTATGTATAAACTTAATTTATAATATATGTATACATACATATGTATGTATGTTTATATCTATTTAAGGTATCCCTAAATTTCACGGAAAAATTGTTGATGTGGTGACAACGTTATTGAGTCGTCGTTTACCAGCCACCAATGTCATGGTTGAGAATTTGGGAGCCATTGTATTGGCCTATATAAATATTCAATTTTCATAAACATGCCTAGTCTACTAAAAGCTGACACAATGGAACCATATGGACATCAGCAACCACGTGCAAATGCGTCGAATAGTATTAATTCCTTGCCTCAAGGAATGCAGAACATTTGATAAAATCTTATTTCTATATTGTGCGAAAATCCATACAAGATTCTGTACCATAGGCTATCATGCATTGGCGAGACACATGTGGTAGAAATATTTTATATTCGATACAATTTTTTAAAAATCATCATCAATAACTAATGGAGTTAATCATTTTGCAAGAGTTAATTTAGAATACATAGATTAGGAAGGGTGGTGCTATACCGCACCACCACTCGGAGACCCAATTGGGTTCCATTGTTGTAAGTATTCATACATTATAATCCTTTTTACTTTAAAATATATTTTTTAAACATAAAGAAGGATATAATTTTTTCCACTTTAAATGTAAACAAACATCAGACAAAAGATGAGATTTTGACAGTTGTGGTCTAAGCAGTCTTCGAACACCTGATAATCATCAGGACTGCTAAGGTCACCTTATGAATTCGCCTTGCGTGTGTACATCATTAACTAAGCAATACACGGTGGTTGTTTATCTTTCGCTTTTCGTATGAATTAGCATGTATGTATGTGTGTAAATATGTGAATCTTTTTAATAAGCAGGCGCTTTTTGTTGTTGCTTTTGCTTGTTTACGTGTTACGCATGCTTATTTAGTTGTTTGCTACTATTCTAGATTATTCGTTACATTGACCCTGTAGGAATATTTTCGCGTAACACTTACATTAACCCTGTTGGAATATTTTTGTGTAATGCTGCTTAACCTTGTCGACGGCCATTTTCGTAACAGTATCTTCATATATGAACTAACAATAAGTATTCAAATCTTAAATCTATAAAAAAAAATCATTAGGCCCGACCAGTGTCGAACATAAACTTACTGATAGTTATAAATAATACATTAGTAGTGATAATCAAGTAGTCCCATCTGGAGTGTAAGGTATAAAAGCCCGTGTGTCCCTCTTTTTTGGGCGGATGTGTCCAGTAAAGTTCAAAATATTACGAGCAAGCGGATTAGGATGTGATTCAAGTTTTGTTAAATATTTACCTGCGTATTTTGCAATTTCTTCAGTCACTAGTGGAATATTTAAGTCGCGATGTATATTAGAATTTTTGATGTATCATGGAGCCGATGTTATTAACCGTAAAATGTTGTTTTGCCTTCGTTGGATTCTCTCAACATTGGAAGCTGAAGCAGTGCCCCATAACTGAATAACGTAGCACCATATTGGCTTCAAAAGCGACTTGTATAGTAAAAGTTTGCAGTCTAGGCTGAGTGTTGAGTTTCTGCCAATCAATATATATATTAAATATAAATATATTTGAGTTAACTTAAGTTTCATCTCAGTTAACTTAGAGTCAATATGATGTTTCCATGTAAGTCTTCGATCAAGGTGTATACCAAGGTATTTGACTTAGGAATATTGAGGAATATTTTGATTGATGATTCGAATGGGGGAGCAAGTATCTCTTCTTAGGGTAAACGTTATATGAACACACTTTTGTTCATTGACTTTAATTCTCCATAAGTTCATCCATATTTCCAGTTGGGTAATATGTTCCTGGAGATTGCGGGATGCCTCATGAAAGTTTTCGTGCACACTCATACAGGCTGTATCATCGGCAAATGTAGAGGTGTGGATGTTATTGATCACAGGCATATCACAAGTATATATTAAATACAAGACAGGACCCAGAATACTACCCTGTGGCACACTAGACGATATAGATTCGGGCACACTCGTGAACTCTCCTTCCATAGCAGTGAACTTCCTATCAATAACTTTCCAAAAGGTTTTGAATGTTTATTGGCAGATATGTCTTCAATTTTAAAACTAGACCTTCGTGCCATACTTTATCAAACGCCTGAGAAACATCAATAAAGAGAGCAGGGGCCTAATTCCCGCATTCGATTGCGAGCGAGTTATTACTCGAATGTGCGAGTGTTTTAACTTTTGGGATTTTCGCACTCGGTTTCGAATAACACATATCGAAATTTCTAATGACAACATTCAATAACGTGCATACATTCGAATGCAACCGTTCGTGTTTTTACTCGCAAGCAAAAAGGCATTCGAAATCATGTTTAACATAGAAAAAGCGAAGAAAAAGAAAATGCATGTTCAATATTTGACTTATTTATTTATAAGTGAATGAATGCACAAATGTAAGTATAAAAAAATACAAATTAAATAATATAATGATGGTAAAATTGAGCTTTCATTACAAAAAAGCTTTCAGCAAATTGAAATAAGATGAATCAAAAACTATTCACACATTCCATTTGCAATAATGCTAAGTATATAAAGCAGAAATCTACATCTACTGACGCCACACACAGTGGACCAAACATAAAAGAACGCTGATGATGAAGGTTTAGTGGCCTTCGAAAACGGCTGGATGTTCCGTTCAACTATGTGTTGTTAGTCAGAATATTTACAACAGACTTTGGTGTTATTTGTTCATTAATAATTATTACATGTAATTTGGCTTAAAAAACAATACGAACCTTAGCCCGTTCAAATCACAAATATTAAAGAATTTCTAGTTGACTTTAAATATAACAAAACACACTGACTTGGCAAATAATGTTTTGCCTAAGAGTTGTCTGAGAAAAAAAAAATCAACCAACTCTGGGAGCATCTAAATAACAAATTAACTGCTTCTGGTCAACCAATAAAAGAATCTAAAATGTGGCTAGTGCTCTATTCTCTAACTACACTAATTTTTTATTAAGTTGTTAATAAATTAAAATGAAAATAACATTTACATATGTATATTCGTTTCTTTTTTCTGCATATAAGTACGTGTGTATGTACCTACATACATATGTGTTTGCACACATACACATATACAAACATATGCTTTTGCTTACAATTTATTCAGTGTTGTGAAATGAATTTATATATAAATATATTTGCCTTTTTCCAACACTGAAACAAAAACTCGATTCGCTTGGTAACGAGTGACATCATCGGAAAATTTCTTGCCATCGAAATTAATTTCTATTCGAATGCACTTCCGATCACGAGTGCAGGTATTAGGCCCCAGAACAATACTTCTTTTCTTCAAATGTTCTTCTTACAACTTGGACCAGTCTATGCGTTTGTTCAATGGTGCTATGCTGACTTCTGAAGCCAAAATGATGGTCCGGGATGCACCCATTATCAGTTAAAATTTTGGACAATTTAGTCATGAGCAGCTTTTCGAAAAGCTTTGAGATTGTAGATAGTAAGCTTATAGGCCTATATGACTCAGTCTTGGTAAGATTTTTGCCCGCCTTTGGAATCATTTTGATCTTGGCAAGTTTCCAGTTATGTGGCAAATACTGCATTCTTAAAATAGCATTAAAAAAATAAATAGCCGGATTCTTATTGCAATATGAGGCAAATTCATGAGCATTTTGTTACTAATGCCATCAATACCTGGAGCTTTCTTCGGGTTGAGTTCAGCAATTACTTTTTGTACTTCACGCATCTTACACCTTAAGGTACGAGGGAGTAGAGAAACTACACTCGGTAAATCAGCAGCACCCGTACATGAATTGGGAGTGAATACAGATTTTAGATGCTCAGAACATAAGTTACCTTTCTCACTGTCGCTTCTTGCCCAGCCTCCGGTCGCAGTACGCAGTGGTGATTTAAGATCAACGGGTCTTTTAAGATTTCTAGCAGCGCGCCATAAAGAGTAAATAGATGCGGACGTTACATCAAGACCTTCTAAATACTTTTCCAGTAGTGCAGTTTTTTCCGACGATAGCAGCTCTTTGAGTCGTTTAGTACATTCTTTAAGTCTGATTTTATTTAGGGGTGATCTGTGTTGTTGCCATTATCTTCTAACTCTCCTTTTGTCACATACAAGACGTTCAATTACCGTATACTAAATTCTGTTAAAGCCGGTCTGCGGATAGGAGGTAGTGGCGTGTTCAGCAGCCTGTTTAATATTTTCGTTAAGATTGGCAATGTTAAATTCAATATCATCGCATGATCTAAGCTGAATGTTTTCTACGCAGTGACTACTAAGATATTTTTTGAATGCCAGCCAGTTGATTCCATTAATCATCTTCACATATGAGTTAGTTAAATCACTCCTTAGTGGGTTTAAAATTGTAACTATTGTTGGAGAGTGATCGGAAGACAGATCTAGAGAGGCCTCTACGTGAATTAAGTCCCTATGAATATTTTTCGTGACGGCAAAATCTATAACATCTGGAATTTTTCTTACGTCAGTAGGCCAGTAAGTAGGCTCCCCACTCGAAATGACATCTAAGCCCATTTTTGAAATTGTATTAAACAATGCTCTACCTCTAGGTGTAACAAGACGCGATCCCCAGTATGTATGTTTTGCATTGTAGTCACCAGCTGCCACGAAACAAGATCCAATCGATTTGGAGAACTTCTCATTCTGATCTTCGGTAAATGAAAATCGGAGAGGTTAGTAAATTGATGATATCACGAAATTAGCACAAAAATTTTTACGAAAATATTCGTAGCTTGCAAATATTCATCACTAACGTTGTCAAGGACATAGTGCTTGAGTTTTGAATTCATTAGAATTGCTGATCCACCGCATGCTCTCCCTTTAGGGTCCTTTGTATCATATAAAGTGTAACCATTTATTTTAAATAAGCTTCTTGATGTCAAATGAGTCTTAGAAACCAACATTATATCAATATTTTTTTCCATGAGGAAGTGCTCAAGTTCATTTTTATGTTGGGGAATGCCGTTTGCGTATATCTTTAAAATAAATTATATTTTGAAGTAAAATTTACATTGAAGTAATAATATGTTTTCTCCAATATTTAGTTATATTAGTAAACATTTTTTTTTGCAACTATCCAATTTTTATTTTAAGCTCGGCGGCTGGTAAAAAGAATTCGGCGGCTTGGCTAAGCCGGCTCTCAGCCGATCGGCGCAGGGCTCTGGCTACAACCCCGCATTAGCAGCATAAAACCAACCCAACCACAACTTAATTCAATGAGGTAGTTTAGACGAGAACATTTTTCCGCACAATTTTTGTTCTTTTCCAAATTACACGAGACTAATTCTTTGTGTGTGTTAAGTTTTGTACAATGTTCGACACAAAGCATTTCGTGATTCAGAATTGAAGAACCGGCTGTGGCTTGAGTTGGCGAAAGAAATGCATGCTGATGGTAAGTTTTCATTAACTTCATAGATTTTTCCCGATTTCCTTCAATCAAATCGATTTTTATAAAGTGCTCACGATTAAAAAGAAATGGAAATCGATGCGCGACTATTACGTTAATTCAAAGGGAAAGAAAACCACAGGTTCAGCAGCAACAGCATTGAAAAGGGATGAGGCACTTTCTTTTCTTGACGACACATCAATTTTAAAAAGATCGTGAGTGGATTTGTTATTATTTCTTCCCTAATTGGTTTTAAAATTAATAAAAATTATTTTTAAAATTTCAGTACGATTTCAAACATTGATACCGAAGAATCTCTACATATTCCAGACACGCCAATTTCCGAATGTGAAGAGTTTGAATTGCAATCGATCTTTGGTGATAGTCAATCTCTTCCTTCCTTTACGGAGAGCTATCATGTTGCTTGTTCGCCTGTTTTGACGCCGAAGTCGAGCACACCAGTTCCGAAAAAACGCAAGCCAAATGCTACACAAGAAACAACAAATGAAATCTTGCGAGAATTGATTTCATCTCGTCCAAAAGCGAGTGATTTCTACCCCCCACTGCAGAAAAAAAGAAATAAAGTATCAACATTTTTTGATTCGATGGCAGAAGCAGTTGAAAAGTTCAGTGATGTCGCAATTGCTTGAACCAAAATGAAGGTATTTTTTGTGATACAGTGATATTTTTTTGTTTTTTCAATCGATGAATTTCTTTTACAGATTGCGCAGATTGTATGTGAAGAAGAAGTCAAATGGGCTGAAGAGCAAGAGACAAAACAACAACAACGAAATTTCCAATTTGACTTTTTGTCACCTACATCGTCAGATGTAGATGCCAATAAATAATATTTAAATGATTTCATTTCAATAATTTTTATTTCAATAATTTTTATTTCAATAATTTTTATTGTGAAATTAATTCAAAAATACAACTTAAAAAACCCTAAGTAGTCATTCTCTCTTGCCATTCTACAGCTCCAACACCGTTAAAGTAGTCTTTGAACTTATTTCGAATGTCCGCACCTTCAGACATTGGTCTTCCAATTGAATTTGTCATTGGAAACAAGTTCTCTGTTGGTAAAACAATGTCATCGGTATTGCCAAAAGTTGCTTCAGACGGACTTGGAATTTTTTCAGAACGCATCATATTGTGTATAATGCAAGAAGTGAGAATGATTTTGTCAATTTTTTCTGGATTCGTTGAAATTGGTGTGTGAAAAATCCGAAAATAAGATGAAAGAATGCCAAACACATTCTCAGTTGTTCTTCTTGCTCTACTATGCCGATAGTTGTATATTGTTTTGGTTCTATCGTAAAGGGACTGTGGTCTAGGAAAAGGTTTCATCATAGCAGATGTCAATGCAAAAGCTTCATCGCCTAAAATTACATTCGGCAAAACGACATCAGTGTTCGGCAGTGCAGCGGGTGGTGGTATATTGAAATTGCCGCTATTGATGAGCCTCCCCATTACACTTTTCGAGAATATCCCTAAAACGTTCATTCAAATGGTCAATTTATAATTTCTATTTAAAAGAACATTCAACCAAAACTCACCAGCGTCACCTTCTCTCCCATAAGAACCAACATCCACTGCCACAAATTTATAATTGGCATCGACGATCGCCAAGAGAACGATGGAGTGGAAGTCTTTATAATTGAAGAACGATGAGCCGGCTCTCGGTGGACATTTGATTCTTACGTGCTTCCCATCTATAGCACCAACACAATTTGGGAAATTCCATTTTGTAAAGTAATTCTCTACATTTTGTTGCAATGATGCTGTCGTTGGAGTCGGAATTTCTTTCTCCAAGAAATTTTTAATAATTCCATCAAAGCATTTGTTCACAATCCGTCCAATGGTTGAGTGGTGCACACGATATTGAAAAGAAAGAGATCGAAATGTTTCTCCGGTGGCCAAGTAGCGCAACATGATGCATAGTTTTTGATGTGCATTCATTGGCTTCCGATTCCAAGTCGTGACAGTCCCATTCAAATCTTCTTTCAGTATTTTCACAATTTCGGCAAAAAGCAACGGACTCACACGAAAATATGCTTGAAACTTGCTATCGTCGTCCATCAGATGCCTGTCCACCAAAATCTTCATTGCGCCTTCTGAATCACGTCGTTTGTAAATTCTATGTGAACTTTTTCTTTCCGTTTTCAATTTCAAAAGAAGCACGGCAATACAAACATTGTGTTCAAACATAGCATTGGCGTAATTAAACGCATTTAATGAATATTCACCTTGCATTTTTTTGTAAAATTTAAATAGCGCGTATAAATAGTTGAAAAAAAACGTAAACAAAGCCGACAAATTACATTTGCTTTGATTCAGTTTCAGCTGTATGTTGCAACCCACGCAACATTCAGTTGCTGTTTTAGAACTGAAAAAGTAAGAACTGAAACTTAAAAAAATTCAGTTTCAGTTTTAGTTCCAGTTTCAGCTGTATGCGACAACCAGCCTTTAGTGTTTTCCGTATTCATTTAACACTTGCTGTTTTTTAATTTGTATGTGTATTGGTTTTATGCTGCTAATGCGGGGTTGAAGCTGGTTGAAAAGTTATGCCAACCCCAAAATTGCTCTCTTTGCCTCTCTCACCGTCAAACTGGCATGTTATGCCAGCACAATTATGCCCGTGTAAATCAGCGCAATAAGAAAAACACACTTGCAATGGACTGACCATAGACTACTCAATATTCATATTCTGTGGGACTGACAATGCTTTTTCTGGCAAAGACGTCTGACAAAAATTGTCAGTTCACACGGTTGTAAGAAATTTTGAGCACATTTTACTGGTAATATTGTAAGATCTGACAACCGTCTGTACATATGTAGCTTAACACAAAGCTGTGCATAAGTATCAGGGATGATAAATGAGAAAACTAATTTCGTACCAATTAGCAGCAAAAGCTGAACTTTTTCGACTACAATAGTACTAAAGTCAGTTGTTTTTGCTTTATTTTTTTTTTGTTATACTCTTAGAATATATTGCTCATTTACTCAAATAACGCCATAACTCAAAAAAATAGTTTGCCAGGAAAAAAGTTTAAACTTTTTAATTTGCACATAACTTAATGAAATAAAATTTTGTTTTTGTTAAAAAGAGGCAGTAAATAGATATCGTTGGTCTCAAGTAGAGATGTGCACGTGAGTGTTTTCTGACTCACGACACGCACGCTCACGCAGAAAAATGTTTTAAGGTAGAATTAGTAAAATCGTATCATTCTACTTTACAGCTTGCCGTATCGTTCAACTTTGTGCACAAGTTATAGAAAATGTAACAGTTTGCATAGCACATTTTTTTTTGTCTGGCATTAAATACGGCGTTTTTGACATTCGGTACAGAAAAATCTGTTTTCTGCAGATTCCTACGTCAGCAGTGCTACCATCACATATTTTATAACTAGTAACATGCATTGTATATCGTACGGTTTTTGTCAGCTGACACGCAACATCACGATACGATTTTACTAATTCTACCTTTACTCGCACTTTACGCACGAATGATTTTGAAAATTTTCACGATCACGCACGCTCACGAATAAAATATTTTTCATCACGCACGAGTGCTTTACAACTTATCACGATCACCCACGCTCACGAAAAAGTATATGTATAATATAATTTTCATGTTTTTTGGGTTGAAAAATAGGTTCTTAGATATACATATGTATATACATATCTATATACATATGTATATATGTGTGCTCGTGTTTTTGTAAAATTTATAATGTAAATTAAAATAAAGCAAAGTTAATTTAATATAGTTTTAAATATTCGTATTCGCGGATATCATTTTAAATATTCAAATTCGAATTCTAGTATATCAAAAATTTACATTCCGCACATGTATGTATGTATACATACATAATATAAATGTGAAGGTAAGACATATGATCAATTAAATAAATGATAATCAAATAAATGAGAAAAGCATATTAAATAAGAAAACATAGAAATTACTAAAATTTTTCTGTTACGTATCAAAGACTCCCCCACCCCCATAAGCTAATCGCTTTGCGAATTGTTTGTGTTAAAAAAAACTGACTCTTTAAAAAAAACAAGTCATAACAAAACTCGAACCCCACCCATCCCCCCTACAGCGTTACGTAATATATGGACGGCCCCTAAAGCAAAAAACATTTTCTGCGGTATAATTCGTCAGTAGTATTGTTGACAAAGGCACTGTTGAATCAGTAGTGTTTCTCAATTGATACTTCCTACAGGGTATCTAAGAAACATACATACTTACAAACTTACTTACAGACTTTTACTTATGTACTCAAAAATCAAAGTTTTAATGTTTAAAAAAATTGTTCAGAGAAACTACCGAAATGTCTTAACGAATTCGGTACGACAAGTCTGACTTCAGAAAAAGTCGAAACATTTTGTTTTGGGGGTATTCATTCACCCTTATCGGGAATAAAAGTTCACGTGAAAAGTGTTCCCTTGCCCTAAAATTGTGATTGCCAATGTTTGCGTTGTTGTTGTGTTAGTATACTATTTTCTTATTTTGTTCACCATTTTTTTGTTAAAAGGAAATATTTCACGTGAAAAAACTGTTCGCCTTTTATTCCCGATAAGGGTGATTATGTTTGTAAGCTCATACTACCATACATATTACTATACAAATATGCATTTATTATTATAAAATAATTTATTTCAAATGATTGAATACAGTTGCATATGTACCTATGCAGGAATGTTATCTCGTGAGAGCGTGAGAATTCGTGCGTGATTATTAAAAAAAGCTCGCACGATCACGCACCAATAAAATTTTTTCAGTCACGCTCACACACTCACGCGTGATTAGTTATAATATTTGATCACGAATCGCGCGATTCACGCGTGACACGATAAAATCACGACATTTGCACATATCTAGTCTCAAGTAAAAAGACCTGTACTCAAATAATTGTTATTTTACAGTCGAAGTTGTAAGTTGTGAATCACTGAAAAACTTGATTTCGTAAAAAATACGAGTTAGTGCCTTTAAATAAGTCTTTTATTTGTATTAGACTTTCGAGCCTTGATTTGGAATCTGACAATATTCTTTCTACATTCGCTGATGAGTGTGGAATTGACAAGCTACGGAAACTTTTAAAAGTTACCAGGAGAATATTAGCTTATCCAATTAATTTTTCAAAGCTCGAATATAATTATTTATAATATCATTCATTTCAAAGTAAATTTTAGTTGTTTGCTCTTAATTATGAAAGTGGTCTAAGTTATATATACATGTATGTATGTATGTGCTCGTGATATTTAGATTATATTTGAACTAATTAAAAAGTATTTTTATATTATGCGGCATTTTAATTTAGAGTTGTACTTGTCTCGATTTACATAAATTTATTTAATATTTTTTAAATATTTTTTTAAGTTTTTCCAAGATTTATTTAATATGTATGTAGCATACCTGACTTCATTTAATTCCATAAATATGTATGTAATAAATATATATATTTTTTTTTAATGCATGTTTTTTTTATTTATTGTATCTTCAAATATGAACTAACAATAAGTATTCAAATCTTAAGTCTATAAAAAAATTATTAGGCCCGACCAATGTCGGACATAAGCTTAGTGATAGTTATTAATAATACATAAGTAGTGATAAGCAACAAAAAGAAAAAAGTGTTTTCAAGCAGCTTCATCATCTAGAGTGTTGAATATTAGAGCCCGTGTATCTCTCTTTTTTAAGCGGATGTGCCCAGTAAAGTTCAAAATATTACGAGCAAGCGGATTAGGATGTGACTCGAGTTTTGTTAGATATTTGCCTGCGTATTTTACAATTTCTTCAGTCACTAGTGGCATATTCAAATCGCGATGTATATTTGAATTTTTGATGTACCATGGAGCCGATGTTATCATGCGTAAAATTTTATTTTGCCTTCGTTGAATTTTCTCTACATTTGAAGCTGAAGCAGTGCCCCATAGTTGAATTCCGTAACACCATATTGGCTTTAAAAGCGACTTGTATATTAAAAGTTTGCAGTCTAGGCTAAGTGTTGAATTTCTACCAATCAGCCAATGTACCTGAGTTAATTTAAGTTTCATTTGAGTTAACTTAGAGTCAATGTGATGTTTCCATGTAAGTCGTCGATCAAGGTGTAAACCAAGATATTTCACATGTGAATGTTGAGGAACAACTTGATTGTTAATCCGAATGGAGGAGCAAGTATCTCTTCTTAGGGTGAACGTTATATGGACACACTTTTGTTCATTGACTTTAATTCTCCATAAGTTTAACCAAAGCTCCATCTGGCTAATGTGTTCCTGGAGTTTGCGGGATGCCTCATCAGGGTTTTCGTGCATACTAAGGCAGGCTGTATCGTCGGCAAATCAGGCATATCGCAAGTATAGATCAAGTATAAAACGGGTCCCAGTATGCTCCCCTGTGGCACACCGGATGAAATAGTTTCAGGCCTACTCGTAAAGTCTCCTTCCACAACAGTGAACTTACGGGAAATAATGTAACTTTCCAAAATATTTAAAATGTTTATTGGTAAGTAAGTCTTCAATTTTAAAATTAGGCCTTCATGCCACACTTTATCAAATGCCTGGGAAACGTCAATAAAGAGCGCAGAACAATACTTTTTTTCCTCAAAAGTTCTTCTTATAAATTGAACCAGTCTGTGAGTTTGTTCAATGGTGCTATGCTGACTTCTAAAACCAAATTGATGGTCTGGTATGCACCCACTACTAATTAGAATTGGGGACAATTTTGTTTTGAGCAGTTTTTCGAAAAGCTTTGACATAGTTGATAGTAGACTTATTGGCCTATATGACTCAGCCTTGGTTAGATCTTTGCCCGGCTTTGGAATCATTTTAACCTTGGCAAGCTTCCAGCTGTGTGGATAATACTCCAGTCGTAAAATGGCATTAAATATGAATAATAGGATTCTCATTGCAATACGAGGCAAGTTCATAAGCATCTGGTTACTAATTCCATCAATACCCGGAGCTTTCTTCGGGTTGAGCTCGGCAATTAATTTTTGTAAATCACGCGTCTTAAACTTTATGTGTTGAGGGGGTAGAGCGACTACATTCGGCAAATCAGCAACACCAGTATATATGTTTGGCGTAAAAACGGATTTTAAGTGCTCAGCAAATATTTTACCTTTTTCTGTATCGCTTCTTGCCCAACTTCCGGTAGATGTGCGTAGAGGTGGCTTATACTCAATGGGTGTTTTAAGCTTTCTAGCAGCGCGCCACAAAGATTAATTAGACGCTGGTGTGACATCAAGACCTTCCAGATAATTTTTAAGAGATGCAGTTTTTTCAGACGCAAGCAACTCTTGGAGTCGTTTAGTGCACTCTTTAAATCTGATTTTATTTTGTGGTGATCTGTGCTGTTGCCATTCCCTTCTAGCTCTTCTTTTTTCACGTACGAGACGTTCAATGTCTGTAGAATAAATTTTATTAAACCCAGTCTGCGGATGGGAGATAATGGCATGTTCAGCAGCCTGTTTAATATTCTCGCTGAGATTGGCAATGTTAGATTCAATATCATCGGATGTTCTAAGCGTAATGTTTTCCGTACAATGACTACTGAGATATTTTTTGAACCCCAGCCAATTAACACGATTGATCATCTTCACATATGGGTCAGGTAAGTTACTTCTTAAGGGACTACAAATTGTAATGATCGTCGGAGAGTGATCGGACGAAAGATCAAGAGAAGCTTGAACTTGAATTAAATCCCTAGAGATATTTTTTATGACGCCAAGATCTATAACATCCGGAATTTTTTGTATGTCAATAGGCCAATAAGTGGGCTCCCCACTCGAAATGACATCCCAGCCCATTTTTGAAATAGTGTTGAACAATGCTCGACCTCTGGGGGTAATAAGACGCGAACCCCAGAACGTATGCTTAGCATTGTAGTCGCCAGCTGCTACAAAACAAGGTCCAAGAGATTTGTAGATATCCTCATATTGATTCTCAGTGATTGAAAATCTGGGAGGGGAGTAAATTGATGATATAATAAAATTTGTACAAAAACTTTCAATGCCAATATTTGTTGCTTGTAGGTGTTCTTCACAAATGTTATCAAGAACATAGTGCTTGAGTCTTGACTTTATTAGAATTGCTGATCCACCGCAAGCCCTTCCTCTAGGGTCCTTTGTATCATATATAGTGTAGCCATAAATTTTAAAAAGACTTCTCGAAGTCAAATGAGTCTCAGATACTAACATAACATCAATATTTTTTTCCGTGAGGAAGTGCTCAAGTTCATTTTTATGTTGGCGAATGCCGTTTGCGTTCCAGAAACATATTGTTAACGTATTCATGGCTTATTAATTAATGCTTGAAGCAGAGTATTCTGCATTCGCAGCATTTCTTGCATCATGCTAGTCATATTTGTTGTAAAATTGCTTATAGTTTGCACCAGATTTTCAATAGTAGCTTCAAGGCGATTAAAATTAAAGCTTGCGTCAGTATTTTTTGAATTATTTGGCGGGGAAACATTTTGTGTGGGAATTGTCTTAGCAGCATCTGCATATGATACACGGGAAGTAACTGGTTGGCTCATTTGCGCAAAAATGGCAGAGTAAGCGTTTGCTGATTGAGCTGGAGCTAATTTAGGTTTTTGCACCATAGTCTTCTTTACGAAAGAGTACACAGGACAACCTCTGTAGTTAGCGGTGTGATTACCTCCACAATTACTGCATTTTTTATCACTTTGATCTTTTGGCTTATTGCAACTAGCAGTGCCGTGTAATTCGCCGCACACAACACAAACAGAGGGTAAATTGCAGTATGTTTTTGTATGGCCATATTCTTGGCAATTATGGCACTGTACAGGACCTGAACGCTTATGTGGCTCTTCAACTGTGATTTTTCGGTACAAGAGGTATTTCAAATTATAAATTGGATGCGTCTCATTTTTTTTCAATTTTATATCATTAGGCTCAAGTTCAACACGAAATAGGGGTTGGGGAATCTTCTCTCTGTTTATTATATTGGACACATTTTTTACCTTAAACCCCTGGAGGACGAGTGCATCTTTTATTTCTTCGGGAACAACATAAGAATCTATGCCCTTCAATACGATCTGCATGCCTTTAGCGCTCTTAAGCTGGTATGTGTAGAAGCTTGTTTTATTTTTTTCAAATTCAGCAACCATTTTGCGGAAATCTTTTTCGTCATAAATTTGGACTTTAGTTTCATCTATGTTTCCACGTTTTATTGGAACAATGTGAAATTTATTCTCACCAATGACCGAAATTAATTTTTTAATAAGGGCATTTGAATTTTTTTGTCTCAAATAGATTGGTGGCGGCTTGGATATTTTATTCGAGGATACCTCGGGTTTGTCGTTGTCATCTTGCAAAATTTCGAAGCGGTTTTGGCGATTAGTTGAGGCTGCGCTGTTATCCCTAGACATTTTTGGAGCAGATAAAATTTTTGAAGAATTCGGGCTTCGCCCACGCTTTACCACGGTTATATATCTGTCCATTCCGACTTGTACCTTGAGTTTCGAGCCGCTGTTATCTGTAGTGATAACTTTGTTAAGTGATGAACACGAGCCTGAAGGGGATGATATTACTGGCTTATATGAAGAAGTACTAGGCAACTGTAATGTTAATGCATCATTACTATTTGGCATTGGACAAAGCGAAGTTGATCGCTGACGAAAAATTGGCTTTGCCGGTAAAAAAAGGTTTTCATCAGATTTATTATTTATATTTTTTTCATTAAGAGTTTCAGAACTCACAGTAAAATAAGCATTTCTGCCGTTAGAACTCGCTTCAAATTTTTTTGTATTTGAGGCACTCATACAAAGAATTCCTCAAGGGATATTCGTTTGTGTTTTTTTTATGTTTGCGGTCTTTTTTTTGTTTTTGTTATTTATGATTGTTTATTTGTTTAGAGGTACACATATATATAGTATTCCTCAATATGAATTTGTTTAATTTTTTTTGCTTGCGGTTTTTTTTTTGTTTTTGTTATTTTTACTATGTAAAAATATCAGCAAAGCATAAAGCTTATTTATTAAAGACAGTATGTACCTAGTACGAATAATATGTACTACGAATATTTTTTGTTTGTTTAATTTTTTTGTAAGTAAGAAAAATTCCGTTAATCGACTGTTCGCTATGAAGGTACCACGAGAACTGATGTAATAAATATATCAAATCAAATTTTTTATTTTTTATAAATGAAGACGACACTATCATATTGAAAACGAAACACCGGTAAAGTTAATTCTTTATAATACCCGTTAATCAAACAAGTGTAATGCATATCTAACAAGGTAGTAGTTCTCAACAACAAATCAAATTAGCCACTTTTCTGTCAAACTGGATATACTTTAAATGAACGCTATTTATTTTTTTTTATAAAAAAAAAACAGTTACATACGATTACAGTCGGCTAACTGAGCCTTTAGTCTCGTGTAATTTGGAATAGAACAAAAGTTGTGCGCATGATACAATTATATAGGTAACCGCGAAGCGCCAGCCGTTTTGCTTGTTTTGTGATTTGATCTGCCAAATTGTGCTTATGTCTTACCAACACACGCGCACAGTGCCTATTAAAACTGTACTAATACGAACATGCTTTGCAAAGCCAAGAGAAAATGCAAGTACATGTATATTGTTTTCCTCTCTTGTCAATCACAAAAAAGCAATAAAAATCATTGTTGTTTTATTTGTTGTACATTTGTTGTAGATTCGCGGCTACATGTATTATTGTATCATGGTTGTGCGGATTAAAAAATGCTCTCGTGTAAACTACCTCAATGAAAAAAGGAGTTGTATTCAGCGTTGTCGACTCGGCGCTTTTCGCACCGTTCTTAGTAGAAATTTTCGACGCCACAAATTTTTAAGTTAGTGCTCAGTGCTTTTTTAAATTCATTTTAGGTGCTTTTTGTTTCGAGGCGGTGGCACTAAAGCAAAAGCTCAAAGGAACATTTCCGTACCTATTTTTTTTTGATGATGTCTTTCATTCAAAAGCATTAGCTCTGAAGTTAAATGGAGCATCTAAAAAAATCTACTAAGATTTTAAAAGGCTTGGTTGAATAAATACGTGCCATATTACCATCAAACTTTAACGTTTTAAGCATAATTAATGTAAACAGTGTTTTGCCATACAACAAAGAAGACACAATACAAGTATTTACTCAAATATAGCATAATAGCAAAATTTTGTCTAGTATAGACAATGGGTGGATAGAGATTGATTCACTTAATGCAATGGGAAAAATATTGAATCCACTTTTGACAGATTCAGTTGGTATGAACTCGTTTGAGGCATTATCAAAACTTGCATTCCCATGAAACTTTTGTTACATCTATATTGAAACGCAGAAGTCAACATTTTTATTTCGCTCAAAATTTATTATCTTTGTCATATAGCAGCCGAGAGAATATTTCCACAGCATAGTTTATTTAATAAGAACTAAGATAAGCCCATCGAGCTCAAAATGTACGAGTAACCGGCTCTTACAACTACAATAAATATGTAAATAACATCAGAAAGACTTGTGGATTACTGCCAATTTGACTACCTCGAGAGATTCGTTTGTTCATTGACAAAAAAAATTAATTTTTTTAATAATAACTTAAAAATGCTTCGTCAAATTGATTTAAGAATTCACTTACATATTATTATATAAATAAAATGTTTATCGGTTGCCTCAAATATGAAATCTTAGGAATGGAATGCAAGGTCAACCGATTCCTATATTCTCTATGTACATATCGTCGGTTGGTTATTGGTTTGTGGCACAGTATATTCAAACATTATGTCTGCAGCAAACCAATAACCAATCGACGATGTGTTAAATTTTTTTTAAATAAAATTTAAAATTTAGTGCTTTTTGACTTAATTTAAGCGCTTTTTCCTGGTTTCGGTGCTTTTTGAAATTCAGAAGTTGACAACTCGTATCAAAAAATATTTTTAGAGTACTTTTTTGGTCCAGATAGTACCAAAAATTATTATTTTTTATTTAAATTTTATTAACAAAAAATTATATAAAATTCATTTACAAAGAAATACAAAAGGAACACAAAGCGTGTAAATTAGGAGGCGATAAATTTTTTTTGAATTGTATAACAAAAACGTAATCTACACGAAATTTTGAGAAAATTCTTCGAAGAAACCATGGGTCTAAAATCAAACCCTATACCGCACCTCTCGACGTGAAAATTTATTTCCTCTTTAAAAAAAAATTGTTTTTAATTAAAACTCTTCCAATCCATTTTCGAATGATTAGTATTTCTCCCAAGCAAGTACTCCCTGCTTTTAATTTTTTCATGAGGTAGCTTAGATTTATCTATAATGATTAGTTCCCTATTTTACTCTTTAAAGTCAATGTCCTTAAATAAGGCAGTAACCAAACAAGAAGCAGTTCTATCGCAAATGCCAAATATATCGCACACTATGGCAAAGTTTAAGATGTCGTACGTATTAGCACTAGTATATGGTATTTTTTGTCTCGTATGTGATCTTGCAAATTCCAATCCCGATCCAACGTTCATACTCTAGGCAGGTCTATATAAAGGCTTAGTACTGGCTCCTTAGATTGGTGATCAACGATCACCGGAATCGTTTTCTGGTGGTATGTTGGTCAATCACGAACTCTTTTAGGTTATAAGGAATCAAACCGCATCAGAATTGCGTTGAATTGCAAATTTCAATAACTTTTTAGAAATTTTCGGAAAAACTCCCATACAATTGTTTTTTTCCAACTTTAAATAATTTCAATCACTATGCAAACTAAAAGCACTAAAGTTCTGAATAGGCAGAAAAATCTGTACGGAAAAATTTTATGAATAAGAAATGTGGATAGTTCCATTATTATGTGTTATATATTTAAAAAATTATTCAGGAAACATGGTCTTTAACGCGAACTGTAAAAGGCATAAATCAATCAAAACGAAAAAAAATTGTAAAATATATTATTCTTTGTTTTTATGTCAAAAAAATGGTAAACGCAAATCGGGGCTTGACTGGATTTTTAATAATTGAATATTTTGTTTACTTTTATTAGATAATGTATATTATATATAGTATTGAATAAAAAAATTACTGTTATAGCTTAGGAAGAGAAATTTAATTCTCATGTCGAGAGGCGAGGTATAGGGTTTGATTTTAGACGCATGTTTCTTCGCAAACTTTTCTTAGAATTTTATGTAGATTTCGTTTTAGCTATACGATTTTTAAATTTTTTTCATCCATCCAAATCGACCCAGCCTAATATACATACATATGTGTGTACATAGGTAAAAATTTTGAAGTTACAATAAGAAGAATTTTTAGACTTTAATAAATCTTTGGCCTGGATAAGACTTGATACTGTAAGTAAAGTAAAGTCTGTAACTTTGTTTTGTTTTCATGAGATTTTGGTAAGAGAAATTCATATTCATCTGAGGCGTTTATAGTTTTAGCCACTGTAGACCAGAAACTGCATAGATTTTCTGTTGTTAATGGTATCAGTTGGTCCATATCAGCCAATGCTCTATATTGGTTGCTAATATTTTCAAAATTTTGCTTTTTGCTGGAAAACATTTTAATTAAAAGTGGTATAATGCTGTTGGTTTTACTACATAAAACATTTTCAGGGGGAAACTTACTAAACCAATTTAACATTTCATTGTAAAAATCCACTTTTGCCCTCAGAACTTGACAGAATTTAATGCAAAATTTTTACAATTCCCTGTAAACTGATTTAAAACGGTTGTTTCAACATGATTTGTGACTACATATGTATGTATAGATCAACTTCTGTGCCACAAAAATCTCATTGAGTCAAATGTGCTTTTCGTTTATATTTAATAGTGAAGGTTACACTTTTCTAAAATATCTTTGAGAATTTTAATTCTTTGCAAAAATATATGTATACGAGCGTTTTTTTTTGGCTGCATTTCTAAGTTGGCCGTTAGAGTATCAAATGTGTTGCGGGAGAACTATGGTACTTTTTCATGTCAAATAGTATCAAAAAAAGTACGATCGTACCAACTTTCCCATCACTGTGAGAAATTAGTCAGCTCTGCTGTCTGAGTGATTATTTTATTTACTTTGCTACACAGAATTGTTAGTCTATTGTCTAAAGCAACAACTTCAAATTGAATCATTAAATTTTAATGTAAAAAAAATATTGAAACAAGAATATTGTGTTCGATGTGGTTGTTTGGCAGGATATACTTGCAGACGAAAGTGTTGTTTATATAATTACAAATTAAAATAAAACAAAAAGTACAAGCAAATTCAATTGAATTGTAAAAAATCAATCTCTGGAGTTCATTTAAGTGCATCCATAATGAGGAAATTTTTGCTTTAAATGTAATAGATTAAAAAATATATAAAATGTTAAATCAACTTAATTTGATAAATGGTTAAGAAATTAATAAAACAAGAATTACAAAAGAAGTAAGAATTTTAAATCAAGTTTTTTCAATAACGTAAATATGTACTTGCAAAATGTAAATGAAAATATTAAAAATTTATTAACTGAAAAATTAATAAGGTAAATACTAAGTTTGTGTAAAATAATCTGTTTATTTTTGTATGTGTGTACAATAAAGCAAATTTCCAATAAATGTATGCATGGTTTAATGTAAGAACATAAATACATGTCATAGATATGGATGTATCTCATGTTTTAGACTCGGCAGTTTTTCTTGATTCAAGACCGTTTAATTGAGTGGAAAGAAGTGGGGTACTGAGTCAATACTACTGACTTGCTTGTACGTAAAAGTTGCATCAATTCTCTTTTGTAGTATTAAAACAATAGAAAAATTGAACAAGAAACTGTCTGAGTGTAAGCAAACGAGCAGTTTTAAAAGGGAATTGAATATAACTGCTTCAAGAAAAACTGCCAAGTCTAAATCACGACTATGTATATATGTTGTACGTACTCTGCTGTTGAATGTTCAAATATTGCATTTAATAAAGCGGGCTGCTGCTACATACTGTTGCATATAAACATCCAATCCACTGTCAGTCATTCTATTTTTATAAGTGATACGAGTATTAGTAACCGGTTTTATTTTAATATACATACGCACATAAATTTTTTACTTATTTTAATTTCCACAGTCTTACTAATTCCGCATTGTTTTGTATAAACTGCAAATAAAAATAAGCTGGACCTGAAAAGTAAATTTTTTTTGTTAGGTACCTGCAAAAACTTCATTTATTTGTGATATTTGGTTAAATAAGAGAAAAGATGAGAGCAGAGTTACAAGCCGCGGCCTTGCGCGGCGATGCGGTTAATTTTGATCGGCGGCGGCGTTTACAACAAAGTCTCGGCGGCGTCCGTCCGCGTGCTGAACATGAAATTATACAAGGCCTATTTATTAAATAGGCCTTGAAATTGTATTTCAAACAAACGTTCGTGTGAAATGTGCTTAATAGCCTGTTTCTACATAACAAGTAAGTCCTCAGGCAAGCAAGCGGTACACAGGCGAGTACGTAACAAAATAGTCTTTCTAGTACACTTGTCTAGCTTACGTTATATTTGGTAGCACTTTTTGTATTTTTAATTTCATTATTACCATGGTATACAATTTGGTATTTGAGTTAATTCTTTTCCATACTAGGATCATTACTGAATGGCAGCCCTAGGAGGAAATCATACAAAATAAAAAACCAGCTGCTTTTGAATTACAATGCAATATTAGGTCCGTTCGTTTAAAGCAAAACCGAGTAACTGAATAAATTCCGAGTATTTTTACTAAAAAGCATTAAAGAATGTTTGGATATATTAAAAAAGGCATCATAGATTCTTAATTAATAGCATCGATAGCGAAATACTTTTTTTTATTTTCGGTATATTATAATTTTTTTCACAAATTTATAAAACTATTTAACACATTAGTTAACAGTATTTTCAACAAATACAAGCTTTCCAGAAGTTTATAATAAAGCAAAGCCGCAATACCTCATTCTCTATGTATTTCAGTTTTCATAATATTTATCCCTCCAATGCCTTTTTTCAAAATTTTAAGCGGCCAAATGGCTACTATTTTTGGATAAAACGGTATATATTCGTTTCTGATGACCAAATAAATGTTAATGTCGGTTTAAAAGTTGGACGTAGAAGAGGAGGTGCTGCGAATGCAAAAAATCAGCCGTGTCGCAGATTCCGTTCGGAATAGTTTTGATTCCGTATTAACCATTCCGTTCAAATTTTATTTTGGTGCTTCAGATTCCCATCGTTTTCATCAATCCGAAAAAAATGCTTAATCTTACAGGTATGGCAGCATAATTTTGTAGTAAATGATAATATGGCATATGTTTAGGCGTTTTAAATTTTTTTTGTATGCATATTTTAATTCTGCCTTGTATTTTTTTGTTTTGTGTGCTGCCAATATGAAGATTTTGATAAAGTACATACATAAATGGTATGGCAATACCAAAGAAACCAATTCCGTACATTTTGTTCTGTTGATTTTATTTTTGTAAATTACAGGCAAGTTTATCCTTCCTGGTAAGTTAAATCCAATATGCAATAATGGAAAGCTTTTTATACGTCCGATAAAATCCTACTTTTAACTAACTTTAAGTTGTAATAATGGCCCTAACCGTCCATGAAATTAAAAGTGATTTCATTCCGAAATTTTTTTTGTTTTTCGTTTTCTTAAGCACCAAAATACGGATTGAATTCCGTTTCCGAATGGAATTGAGCTCTGTGACATGGATGTATATATAAAAAAACCTACCAAACATGGAAGTTAGAGTATTGTGGTTTAGAGCTGTATACAGAGTACAGAATGAAACCATTCGCATATGCTAACAATTCATAAATTCGTTGCTTTTGCCATGCGTCTATTAATGGGTTGCATTTGTATACTCGTTTGTATAGCCAAAACAAATATACCATGGTATGTACCATATAATTGTAGTGTGACCGACAGAACTAGTATAAGAGTTATTGTGTGTGCGTGCTTTTCCAAATTACAATACAATTGAAAACAAATAACAATTGCTTATTGTATTGCTGCTGAGCAACTGTTTGATCTGTTTTTGCTCAAAAAATACATATTGAATACAAATATATTAAAAAACCAATATTGAAACAAATACATAATGTGCAGATGTATGTATGTGCGGACGTTCGTTATGTTATTTTGTTTCGCAGCCAAAGTATAGAGAGAGAAAGAGAATCATACCAGAACCAAAAAACACGCAAAACTAGTGCAAACAGATGTATCTGTGCAATGCTATAGCGTCTATTCGACAACAATAACAAATGTAATTGCTATGATACAATTCGTTGCGATTTGTTGATTGCTCATACGCACTCTGTTATTACAATGTTGTTATATCACAAGCAGTGAAATGGAATGATGCAGCATAAATGAATGGATTTCTTTCATACCATTCACTCATTATTCGCTGATCTTTTGTATATCACTTTTAAATAACAAGTTTATTTTACGTGATTTTAGTGTTATAAATAAAAAAAAACGCAGTGTGAGTAGAGCTGTGTAGCTCATGAACGAACGGGTTAAATTGAACGAATCACTTAATTGAACGAACTGATCCGGTGATTTTACTGAACGCTTTTGGATCAGTAGTGTACCGCTCGATGTTTTCGTTCATTCAGTTTGTGTTTCAAGTCTTTTATGTCAAATTTGCTTTCGTTCATGTTTGCTATTTATGTTATGTCGTTTAGTTTGAGTTGAGTTTTTGTGTTTTAAAAGGTTTAGAGGTACGTGTATACTAAATTTTATTGAGCATCGCTGTGGCACTGCCATCATTACTTTTATAATTTGATTTAATAGTCTTTTCACAAGAAGTATTTTTACTAGTGTTTTTTATAAAGTGTTTTTACAAAGTAAAAATGTTAGACCTTAACTGTATATATGTTTATATATACATACATTTCATTACCTCAATCTAAAATGAATTTGTAGTGCTTGAGATATTTTTTTTCCGGTAAAATATTTTTGACGAAAAAATTTTAACTTGAACTTTGAGAAGTAACATTTAAACATTGATGCGCTTTTGATATATAAATAACGATAAAAGAGTTACAATGCTTTTATTAATTATCGAAAGAAAAAATAAATAGTAAAACCAAACAAAAGTACCTTTCTTAATCTTAATATTAAACTGAATATTAAGCCAAAATAAAATGTACAATATTCTAGTCGAAAGAACAAGAAATTATTTATGAAATGAATTTAAATATAATTTTTTAAATAAATAATTCAACTTTTTTTTAATAAATTCTTCAATTAATTCATTCGCATTATTTAAATACTCTTATATACAACCGATTTTATTATTCTTACAAAATAGCATTGTTTCATACTGTCGTTCAAAAGTGAACGATTGAATGAACGGGTCAATTTTTTGCTAATTGAACGAAAATGACCGGTCACTGAAAAGAACGATTTGGCACAGCTCTAAGTGTGAGGGTGAAATTTAAACATTTGGCTGGATTGTCCCGCTTTTTAAGTACCTGTACAGTTTCAAGCTAAAATAAAATTTGTCCAGCTAAAACAAATTTCCACAAAATGTTCTTAATATTTATTGCCTTAAATTTCTAACGATAAACTATACATCGACTACTGCTGTCTTCGCGCAGTTTATAACCAATTACCAAAAGATTTGTAAAATGACAAAATATGGTCCTACTTTTTAATGAAAATTGAAAGAAATGAATTAGAAAATTTACAATAAGTTGTATGTTTCGTCCTTTCAATACCAGTTAATAACACATTTTGTGAAAGAGTTTTTAGTATCTTAAGCATTTTAATGTAAACATATATTTTTTAATAAAATTGTTTGTATAACAAAAAAGTAACTATTCTTTCATAAAAATTTAATTTCAAAATGTCCAGCTTTTTTTAATAATCCAGGTTTTTTAATTCAAATGTCCAGCTTTTTGTTAATCTCAATCTGGCAAGCCTAGCTGTATACCATCAACCTTGTATTTATTCAAAATATTTAAGACTAATGTGTCTATTTACCTAATACCCTTTTCACACTCACTCACATCTTTGAGGAATGCGTGGAATATGTTGAAAATTGAAAAAACCTGTTCACATTACAACATCTTTCATCTTTCATCTGTCATGTATTATAATACTATTTTTACGAATGTGAGCTACTAAAAATTAAATAATAAAATGCTATTTAAAAATTCAGTAGAAATTGATTTAATTGCTGGCTCCTGAGGAGCAGAAACTAATAATGCTACAATGTGCAGAATTAGTTGAAATTATGCCAGCGGACAATGATAATGAAAAAATATTACAAACTTTATCCGCAAAGTTTTCGCGTAGACATTTGCAACTACTTTTATGTAATTTATTTCGATTTGGAAAATATATAACAGATTTTATTATATGCATACATATACATACATATGTACGTATATAATAAAATCTTAGAGTAATTACGGATCTTTTTTTTGGGAAGGATATTCCAAAATGTAGCCTTGAATGTATGTAAATATGTCCATGCATATGGAAATATACATACAAACATACATGCATATGTATATATTTTTATAGTATGTATGCATGTATGTATATAGTTGCATACATTTTTTCTAGTGATGACACTAAAATAATCGAAAGATGTTGAACGGAACAAAGTGAGATAGGAACATCTTTTAAAGATGTTGAAAGATGTTGAACATTCAGCCCTGTATAATTCTTATGGGAAAATGTTATCATCTTGC
This sequence comes from Tachina grossa, assembly GCA_949987645.1. NCBI lineage: Eukaryota > Metazoa > Arthropoda > Insecta > Diptera > Tachinidae > Tachina > Tachina grossa. The sequence continues at coordinate 55,910,699 of OX465277.1, read as the reverse complement.
CAAATTGATGAAAGATGAAAGATGTGAGTAAGTGTGAAAAGGCTATAAATTACAGAAAAAATCTGTAGAAATTCATGTCAAAAAACTGTATACTCTACTATATAAATTCTCTATACTGTCTACTTTGTGGTAACAGTTCATTTATTAAACGTAGGTCGTTTTCCAAGTTTTTTTTTACTGTAAAACCGTGTTATTTAACCATAGCATATAAGAATTTACTGGCGTATAAAAAAATTGCTATTTAAATCTTGTGACAAAATTTAATTAACGTTTACAAGTAATTCACAGTTTGATTTTTCAATGATTTTTTGAAACACAATTTTTGGCGAACGGTATAGAAAAGCAAAAGGGGAAGAAAAAAAATCACATTTTCCGTTCTACAAGTTTTTTTTAATTTTCTTTACACATATTTTAATTTTTTATGTGGCTTTATTTTATTTTTTCATTGAATGCGACCAAAGCTTTTTTTTAATACAAAACAGTGTTACCTGTAGGTATTTTTCTTACTAATATATGAGTATAGGGAATATCGCAAAAATATTTTATTTTGGACAAAATGTATGTATTATATATATGATTTCAACAGGCTAAAGTTCGTATCGCTTTTTAAGAAAAATTACATGTGATAACTATTAATGAACAAATAACACCAAAGTTAGTTGTAAATATTCTGACAACACATAGTTGAACGGAACAGCTAGCCGTTTTTGAAGGCCACTAAATCTTCATCATCAGCGTTCTTCTGTGTTTGGTCCTCTGTGTGTGGTGTCAGTTGATGTAGATTTCTGCTTTATATACGAAACTTTTTTTTGCAAATGGAATATGTGAATTGTTTTGATTCATCGTATTTCAATTTCCTGAAAGATATTTTGTAATGAAAGCTCACCTTACCATCTCTAAATTTACATTGTCGTTTGTTCTTTACTAATTATATACATGTTAGTTAATTTGCTTATTTTTGTTCTACCTAAGACAAACTTTTTTGGTTTGTTACTATTAAGTAGGGTTGCCAGTTTTGAAATCGTAGAAATCAGTACATAGAGAAAAAAAATCAGTACAATTGAAAATAAAATCAGTACATTAATTTTTTCAATATAAAAGCCTTTAACTAGGGATGTAACTCATACCAGTTTAGCGCATGCGAATGCGAATACTACATTTTAATTTTTGCGAAAGCGAATGCAAATATTACAATACGTTAAAAATCACATGAAAATAAATTTATATAAGAACATGAAGTTGTATTACATACATGGATGTACTACATATAGCATTTTGGTGCTCAAAACATTTTTTACAAGTTTTAACAGACTAGTCTTAAGTAGAAAATACTGCTGCCGAAAATACAATGCCTTTTCTTTTTCAAAAAATGAAATAGGTATATTTCCAAACACCGCTGGACTTTAGTTTAATTTTGATGCTTATGAGAACTTTTTTATAGAAAAGCTTTCTGATAAAGCTTTGAAGAATGCCTTACTTATAAGTCAGCTACGTCCAAGCCATGTGCACAATGTGCAAATCTATATAAAGAGTTTTTTGTGCTTTCACATCGACGAGATGACAACTTTCTTAAATAAAATTACTTGCTGGTTTAAAAATTGTTTGCAGTTCGTTAAAAAATGCCAACTATGCACAGATATTGAGCAGTTGCAAAGCATGTGCAACACTTGATCGCGCATACGCAGTCTTATTGTTCTATTTTTGTTGTTGTTTTGTTGTTGTTGTTGTTGTTGTTGTTGTTGTTGTTTTGTTGTTGTTGTTGTTGTTGTTGTTATCATTACCTATACTTTACTTTTATTCGCCTACTCTTTGTAACTGGGCCCTGCGCTACTGAGCTACTTACTGATAGGGAAGGATGACCGATGTCAACTGAAATTTCACCCTTATCAGGCGTAGGGGTATATGTTACCGTTGGCTCATGCCCATCTATCGTGGTACTGTAGATGGTTCTTCCGGCTTAGCTGGGCGGTGCGCAGGTTCCTAATGGCCATGAGCTTCAGGCGGCAAAACAACAACCAAAAGACACATAAGAAAAACAAATTAGTACCACGGTGAGATGACCTAGACGAATGTGACAAATTCTTCGCGGATGGAATGTCATGGTGTTATTGACATTCCCTACGTAGCCCACCCTATGGATCGCATCTATGATGCGGTCCCCTTAATGGCAGCTTCCGGTCGCGAACCTGAAGTGCCCCAAAAATGTAATGTACCTTTACTTACGTCATGGCTGCCGTTCAGCCGATAGGAATTTTAGTTACCCATCCTTTTTAAAGATGAAGGCATATTTTTCAATCAAATTCATACAAATGTTGGGTTTATTTATAATTTCGCAATAATATTACTAGCCAGTTAACATCTGGGCTTGAAATTCATATTTATAATAAAAAGTTACTCTATACATATGTAAGTTGATATTTATTTTCATCTGTATGCACATACATACATGAGTAGGTGATTATATAGGTTGCAACAAATAGGTATTTGACAATAAAAATGATAAAATACGTTACTATTTGACCGAGGCCAATGAATGTCTACATTCATAAAATATCTGAATTTTGGTGGCTAACCCACCGTACCTTCAAGGACGTACCAACAGGGTATAAAATAAATTACGCTAGGGACCCTATATGATCGAGCTCGATAACACAGGTACTAAAGATTTAGGCATGTAAGATCGAAGCGCTACAAGTACAAGGAACTCCGAATCTCGCGGGTTAAATACCAATTTTTCCAGATAATATTGTATTCATCAGAGGCGTCAATCAATTACAAAATTTTAACTGGGTCGAATACAACGTACAAAAGCCAATTAACCACAAGGTGAATTGTTTTACGGGTTAGGTGTAGACAATAGTAATTGGAGGTAAAGTATACAAACTGGCCGTATTAATGTTACATATACTTTTAAACATTTCAACATTATATAAGAAGTCTGACAAAGTGTGGCCGATAAATTACTGAGCCCTATCAGGCTCGCTGATTAGGTAAGTATACATTAAGGCCAGGTAAGTAAAATCAGATAAGTATATAGTTTTGTAGGTATATAATGGGTAAGTATATAAACAGGTAAGTATATAATCAGGTAAGTATATAATCAGGTAAGTATATAATCAGGTAAGTATATAATCAGGTAAGTATATAATCAGGTAAGTATATAAGTATAAATCAGTTATAAGATATTTGTATAAAACTACAATTACTTGAATTAAACTTTTTAAGAAAATTCCGTATGAGCCGCGACGTATGATCACTTTAGGGATTTACGATGCTGTACGTACGTTTAGACAGCATGGAATCGATTGTGACGTGACTGTGTGACGAAACCATGTGACTGTCACGTGGCTTCTATCCTGATCTAAATTTCTTTAAACCGTAATAATTATGGATTATTTTTTAATGTATATACGTAAATCCGACAAAATTTAAGATAATAAGTTTCCAATCGAGTAATCTGCAGTAAAATTTATTAAAATGTTAAGCACGTGTATTTTTGATCTTTCAAATATATATACTATTGCGTTTTACTAAGAGTACCAGTGCCCACACTCAAACGCATAAATAAGAAAAGCGAGGTAAAACCGCTAGGCGCGATTTTGCATAGCGATGCGCACGAGTTTCCCTAAGCCGTGTACTACTTATGGCGGCTACTAAAGGCTTAAATACATTTACTTAGCTGTTTATTCCTGGTGCTCTCTTGTCTCTGATGATGGTTCAAGATGGCGGTTTCTCCAGGTAGTATAGTGGTGGCTCAAAAAGGTGGTGCTGTCTGACGCTTCTACGGCAGCGGAATTGCCTGCGAGTGCTTTTTCTTCTTTCTTTTTTCTTCTTCTCTGCTTGTCTGGCGGCTCCTCTTGCTGCGTCTTCCTATCGCTTATATGGTGCCTTGCTTAATTTCTCCCCCAGGGATGGCTGGCTTCCTTCACTTTCTTTGGCTTGTATTCCCCTTTTTTTCTCTCTAGTCCTGTATCTTTAAGTTAACGTTTTCTCTGCTACTTCTACTGCTTTATAATTTTCGTTTGTGTTCAACCTTTTTGTTGTGACTTTTATTTAAACTAGATATACCAAACGGACGACACACTCGTCCGTATTCTAGAATCAAAATGTAAATAATTTAAGATTCAAAGAAAATGTATCTAAACTTCATAAAAAATTCATTAAAACACAGCCACACACAAACTTCATACATATGCAAGCATAATTAAATAATACATGAAATTAAAAAAACATAAACAAAATCCCTTTAACCAAGTTAATTCAATTTATTCAACTCTCTTCCTTTAAGTATTATGGCTTTCATACAACAACAAATAACAGAAAAAAATTGTTAGATCAAGAGAAATACTACAAACCCACACACACACTCGTTATGTTTCTTTTTTACTTGTAAGCTAATAAATGCGTGTGTAATATGTTTGCATGTAGTAGTAGCAACTTTAAACGCTTATAGCTCCCAAAATACTAAACCGATTTCAATAAAATATAGATTCTGCACATCTGTATAAAAAAATCCTTTAAAACCATATAAATCTTTTTAAAATCGGTGCAGTGGTACCAGCGTAAAAGGGATTACAAAAAACATGTTTGCCTATTAATTTTTATTTAAATTTTTCGGTGCACAGTTTTTGTTAATATTTCTTCTTCACTTTCTATATATATATTTTATTAAACTTTTGTTTTTTTGTATTTTACTTCGCTCGTTGACGCTCCAGAACTGAATGAAACTTCCTTTTTCATTTTTTCCACTTCAGCTACCGTACACCGACGCTTAACTTTTTTTGCCGTTACTTTTCCACGTCATGATCAAAATGATGCCACCTTCGCTGATATGTTTCAGAACACCTCCAACGATACTTAAATACAGCCCTAGATTGGCAACTTGGTATAGTATGCTATGACATCGCGAGTGTGGAGAACACTAACTAACATATACATAACATACCCAGTCAAGAACCGGAGATCAGTCGAATGGTTACTTGACTGGGAAATCTAACTTCTACCTGTGTAAAACTATCCAAGTGGGGAAGAACCGCGACCCTGAGATTACTTTACTTCTGTTTCCCTACTGGTATATTGTGCTGCAGGTCTTTTGTGTGGTACACACCTATTCTTTTTCCCGCCAAGTTTTCTAGTTCATACATATTCTTTCCTATTTGCTTCACAATGCGACATTTTACAAATTTTTTGCACAGTTTGGAATTCACACTTTTTGAGGCGTCGCTCAGAATAAAATTTCTACGTAGGATTTCTTCTACGGGCCGAAACTTCACCACTCGCGCGCGCAGATTATATGGAGCTGCCGCTTTCTCGTAAGCTGAGTGCAAATTCGCTTTAACTTTGTTCCTTATTACCTCAAGTAAATGACCTTTAGGTAAAATTTCAATTTCATTTTCTTCTAAAGTTCCCAATTTGCCCGCCACTTCATACGCACTGGCATGAGTGACCATATTCATTCCAAAAAGTGTAAAGTATGGAGAAAATTTAGTTGCGCTATGTACCGTGGATCGCAAGGAGCATTCTATAGCGGACAAATGACGATCCCAATTGCGTTGGTCTTCTGACACGTAAGCGCGTATAGCCGCGATTAAGGAACGATTGACTCGTTCTGAGGCATTTGCCCGAAGAGAGTAGGATGCCGTGCGCATGTGCTTACAACCGTATTTTGTTAGAAATGTTGTAAACTCTGCTGACACGAACTGTTTGCCGTTGTCCGAATGAATCACTTGCAGCACACCGAACTTGTGGAAAACATCACTTTCTAGCCGATATGGCTTTTCGCATTGCTTTTGCGATTACAACCTTGGTCAAATGATCTAATACAATAAAAATGTAGGCGTTTCCTAGACTTGATCGCGGGTAAGATCCTATAAAATCAATGTAAATTTTTTGAAAAGGCCTATGCGTCACCGTTTCGCCTCCCATTTCGGGTCTCAAGGTTTTTTTGGAGCTTTGATTTCCTTGCATAAGGTGCAGTGGCTAATGTAATCCCTAACTCGACTTGCCATATGCGGAAAATAAAAGTATTGCTTCAGCGAAGCGATAGTTTTCCTTATCCCACAATGTGACTTTACCGTAGGCTCATGGGCGTTGGCAATTACTACTCTAACCAGTCCGTCGGGAACCCAAAGTTTCCAAATAAAGTCCTCATGAATATCATTTCCATCTGAGGGCCTAGTCCTTTTGTAAACGTGCGAATCTTTGATCGTGAGGTCCGGTAAACACTCGCAATTTTCTTCTATTTTCCTGCGAAGTTTTGTATATTCTGCGCTCTGAAATTCCTGGGAGTTCATATCGATAATTGGTTGCTCATCCACAAACATGTTCACCTCGTCCACATGTAACCGCGATAGTGTATCAGCCACGATATTTTGGCTGCCTTTTTAAGGCACTATGATCAGTCAAAACTGTGAACGGCATGAGTTCTATAAATGGCCTGAACTTTTCAATGGCGCTAATTACCGCCAGGCACTCTCGCTCAGTAACGCTATAATTGCGCTGGGCGCTGTTAAGCTGAGCTGAGTGATATGCAATCGGACGTTCTAGACCTTCCACATCCAGTTGGAACAGAACTGCTCCGATACCTACGTTTGATGCGTCACATTGTACATAGAATCTTTTATCAAAAGCTGGTTGAGTCAAAACAGGAGTGGAAGTTAACGCATTTTTCAATTTTACGAAAGCTTCAGTGGCTTCACCATCAAACATAAAAGTCTTAGCTTTTCGAAGAGTTCGCGTAATAGGAGCGGTCAAAGTGGCATAGTCTTTAATAAACCTTCTGAACCAGGACGTTAATCCGAGGAAACGACGAACATCACGCGTACATTTGGGGATGGGTATCTTGACAATCCCTGCTATTTTATCTTGGTCTGCCTTCAGCTTCCCTTCACCTACGATATATCTGAGATACCTTAACTCTTTTTGGCAAAATTTGGATTTATTTAGGTTAATGGTTAGATTTGCGGAGGATAGTAAGTCATCTAATTTTCTTAAAAGAGATACATGAGAGTCGAAATCATGGGACACGACAAGTAAGTCGTCGATGTACACGAAAACTTTTTGCCTTGACTCAGAGGGGATCACTTTATCCATCAGCCGACATAACCTTTATGCTGCGTTGCACAACCCGAAGGGCATGACGGTGAAGTGATAATGTGGCCGACCCGGCACCGTAAACGCCGTCTTTGGCCTGCTATCTTTGGGAAGTGGAATCTGCCAAAACGCATCCTTCAAATCTATGCTAGATATGAAGTATGTGTCCTGGAGACGTCCCAGGAGTGCATCAATATATGGCAGCGGATAGGCGTCTTTCACGGTACGTTCGTTTAATTTGCGGGCGTCTAAACAGAGCCTTGATTTCTCGCCGCGCTGAACTAGGGTGATTGGAGAGTTCCAAGGACTGTTACTTATTTCAATTACTCCTAAACTGACGATACGATCCAACTCCGCATATATTAATGCCTCCTTTGCCGGAGATACAGGGTAATGACGTTGTTTGAGCGGTGTCGCATCCGCTGTATCAATGGTGTGTTCTTCTATCCAAGTTGTCCCTAATCCATGCTCCTCAAAATCCCTAAAATGACTCTTGGCTTCTTTCAAAAGCTGTTCCTATTCAGGCGTTAAATAGTGCAGCGTCTTGTCCAACGATTCAGACTCAACACTACTAATTAGCTGTGGTGCAACTCCAAAAATCCTCCAAAAATCTACCCCGCAATACATTTCATGGTCTAGATTCGGTACTAGATATACATCAAGGGAGTGGTTCTGATCGTTGTACATAATCTCTGCCCTAACTCTACCTATGCATGGCGCTCGACTACCGTTCGCCGTTCCAACCGTACAGTTATACACCGGGTGGATTTTCAACTCTAGTCTTTCTACTAACTCGGTACAATTTCTACCCAATCACGTGATGGTTGCACCGCTGTCAAATAGAGCTACTACTTCTACCCCGTTTAGTTTTACTTTCCGAAAAGGTCTTGGGTCGGAAGTACAACAATCCGAAAAATACGCCGACGATACTACAAGTCTCCGTGAGCGTCTATTCTTGTACCTTTCACGAGTTTTCATAATTCTACGGGATACTGTCAATTTCGGTGGTAAATTATCCTTAAAAATTCTTCGTCTTACCGCTATATATTTTGCCACACGAACATGAAAAGGTTTTCTCAAAATATTTCCTGCGTCATCGTTGGTTCTGGTATTATTATATGCGTCAAAATCAGGAGCTTTACTTTTGTCGTTTTTAAGAAAATTATAGGTTTTGTCATATTCAGTTGTTTTAAGAACGTCGCGTTTGGAAGAGGCATTTCCATCATTCTTTGTTTCGATAAAATCACGATTTGAAGTTCGGACACGATCAGGGACGTTAACAATTTTACCTAAACTATCGGATCTGTTATATTTAGGCGATTTGTGTACATTATCAAAAAAAAAAATACCTTGCTTATTGCAATCAGGTGTTATAGTGGGGTGAAGATTTTGTGTAAAATCTAGAGTGGTACTAGTGCTCTTATCTAGGCTTTTAAATTCTCAATGGGTTTAGTTGTTAATCTATGGTCTGTGTCGAACACGATTCCCCACGCATCGCGCTCGGTTTTCGGTTTCCCTGCTAGCATATAGTACACTGGGTCGTAAAGATAGCAAAATATAGATCGCTGACGCGAGGAACATTCTTTAAAAGTATTTTAATTTGAAAGCATTTAATTTGATCTGTATTGCTTGCCGGTCGTTGACTAGGCTTCGAAAATTGTTGGTGACGAATTTCCTCAACGGCATCGTTCATTTCATCAAGTTCCCACGTAATTTCGTTTACGGTGCGGTGTGCATATTCTGTCGAGATCTTTGGTGGTATTCATGCTCAATGAAATCTTCAGCCTTACGGCACTCTGCTCTTAAATGTTCGATTGAATAAATCTGGGTGGAAAATATTAGCGAAGCTATCCGTGGCTTTAAATATTTCTTAATTATGTCTACTACTTGGTAATCGGGCATAGGTTCACGCAACTGGTTGCGTAAACTTATAATCGCATCAATGTATTCGCTTGATTTCTCTTCCCGCATTTGGAATCGGTCCATCATACGCCTTAAAACATCCATATTGGATTGAAACTGTTGAAATTTCAGTACTATATCTAACTTAATATTATTCCAGTTAATTCCTGGCCGATCCCTTATATGATCCCAGTACCAACGGGCGGCCTGTCCTTCCAACAAATGATGGAAACCATCCATGATAAATTCCCATGAACACATAGCTTTTTTGCAATTTCTCCACCCTAAAGATAAAGTCTTCAACCAACATAGTTTTGCTTGTCCCGTCATATTTAATTCCCCATTTGAACAATTCCGGACAGGAAGCATTATGCCTTGAGCAACCATTAGCAGACCCTCGATAGTGGGTAAAACCCCACCTCCGTTGATATTACCGTCTATCCCGCGGTTAGCATTGCCTGTGTCACGGTCGTTATTTGCCTGACTGTTATTATTATTGCTATCTATGTTTTCGCTCGGTGGCAAATCGCGTGGCCAATGTACGTTACTTCTACTACCTGCGGCATTTTGAGGATTTGATAACGCCCCTCTAACTGCCTCCGCCACTACTCTATCTCTTCGCGCATCAGCTTTAACATCTGCGTCTGAGCAGCGTCAATAACCTCAAACACGCCGGGAGTACTAAGTCTACTATTCTCACTGTCCCGACCCGTTAGCGGACTAAAAGAAGGTTGGTTTACTGAACTGCTCTCGTCTTGAGCTTGCGCATTCCCTATACTCAAGTCAGTAGCCTCTGGAGGTATCGGTACTTCCCCACCTTCCGCCATTTAAATGTGTACACATAAACCGGATCAGAAAAAAATCAAATAAAATATCGAACTTTAACCAAAATACGCTCCAAAAATATCCCCTACGGGCAGTTATGATTGTAATTCAATGTACAATATAAAGAAAATAAATATGCAATATGCATATGTATCTATATGTAGATAGTATATTATAATAAGTGGTATATATATGTATATAAATTTATAAATATATGTGTATATATATTAATAAGTTACAAAATTTTAACTGGGTCGAATACAACGTACAAAAGCCAATTAACCACAAGGTGAATTGTTTTACGGGTTAGGTGTAGACAATAGTAATTGGAGGTAAAGTATACAAACTGGCCGTATTAATGTTACATATACTTTTAAACATTTCAACATTATATAAAAAGTCTGACAAAGTGTGGCCGATAAATTACTGAGCCCTATCAGGCTCGCTGATTAGGTAAGTATACATTAAGGCCAGGTAAGTAAAATCAGATAAGTATATAGTTTTGTAGGTATATAATGGGTAAGTATATAAACAGGTAAGTATATAATCAGGTAAGTTTATAATCAGGTAAGTATATAAGTATAAATCAGTTATAAGATATTTGTATAAAACTACAATTACTTGAATTAAACTTTTATAAGAAAATTCCGTATGAGCCGCGACGTATGATCACTTTGGAGATTTACGATGCTGTACGGAAACCATGTGACTGTCACGTGGCTTCTATCCTGATCTAATTTTCTTTAAACCGTAATAATTATGGATTTTTTTTTAAATGTATATACGTAAATCCGACAAAATTTAAGGTAATAAGTTTCCAATCCAGTAATCTGCAGTAAAATTCCACGTAGTTCGAGTAAAAATAAATATAAGGCCCTCGAAGCGGGTCTAGCACAAATTTATTAAAATGTTAAGCACGTGTATTTTTGATCTTTCAAATATATATATTTTTGCATTTTACTAAGAGTACCAGTGCCCACACTCAAACGCATAAATAGGAAAAGCGAGGTAAAACCGCTAGGGCGCGATTTTGCATAGCGATGCGCGCGAGTTTCCCTAAGCCGTGTACTACTTATGGCGGCTACTAAAGGCTTAAATACATTTACTTAGCTGTTTATTCCTGGTGCTCTCTTGTCTCTGATGATGGTTCAAGATGGTGGTTTCTCCAGGTAGTATAGTGGTGGCTCAAAAAGGTGGTGCTGTCTGATGCTTCTACGGCAGCGGAATTGCCTGCGAGTGCTTTTTCTTTTTTTTTAGCGGGCCCCTCTGCTTGTCTGGCGGCTCCTCCTGCTGCGTCTTCCTATCGCTTATATGGTGCCTTGCTTAATTTCTCCCCCAGGGATGGCTGGCTTCCTTCACTTTCTTTGGCTTGTATTCCCCTTTTTTCTCTCTAGTCCTGTATCTTTAAGTTAACGTTTTCTCTGCTACTTCTAATGCTTTATAATTTTCGTTTGTGTTCAACCTTTTGGTTGTGACTTTTATTTAAATTTTTCGGTGCACAGTTTTTGTTAATATTTCCTCATCACTTTCTATATATATATTTTATTAAACTTTTGTTTTTTTGTATTTTACTTCGCTCGTTGACGCTCCAGAACTGAATGAAACTTCCTTTTTCATTTATTCCACTTCAGCTACCGTTTTTGAAAATCTACACCGACGCTTAACTTTTTTTCCCGTTACTTTTCCACGTCATGATCAAAATGATGCCACCTTCGCTGATATGTTTCAGAACTCCTCCAACGATACTTAAATACAGCCCTAGATTGGCAACTTGGTATAGTATGCTATGACATCGCGAGTGTGGAGAACACTAACTAACATATACATAACAGCAGAAAAAATTCGCAGAACTTCTACATAAATTTGCTGAATCTGCGAACGTACCCTATATTTATCTTTTTCGTGCTGGCTTAAAATAATTAAATTAATAATTAAAACAAAACATAATTTCAATGTATACTTTGTACCAAGGCATATGTAATTAATAAAAATAATATTATCAAAAAAATTTTCGAAAAAGAAACTTTAAATTCATTATTTGCATGTATCAGAAATCACTTATAGCAAATCTTTCTTGCAAATTTAAATTGAAAAAATCTCAATAAAATTAACATTGAATTAAACTAAAATTTATATGATATCTGACAGTTTTGGCAGAATTTGCTTGAGCATTATATGGATACCACTTTGAAAATAAATTCGCCTTAAAGCGAACGTAAAGTAAAGATCACTGGTGATTCAAAGAAAATAAATAAACACTATGACAGGCTTTCTTATAATGGGTGTTTTTTATTGAGGTATAGAACTTTAAGTTGGCATCACTTTTTTAACTGGCGGCCATTTTGTCAACTGTCAAGTGATTAATATTTAGTTTGGTTTACCATTTTATCATGAATAGGTTGACAAAAGAACAACGCTTGCAAATCGTGCAAATTTATTTCGAAAATAATGGTTCAGTTCGCGAAGTTTACCGCAAGCTCCGTCCATTTTATGGTCGACATAATCGTCCATCAGAGCAATTAATTCGGTTAACCATGGATCGTTTTCGCACTACGTTTGCTCTATGTGATAATACGCATCCGCAGAGACGTCGAACAGTGCGCACCGAAGAAACAATTGCCGCTGTAGAGCAAAGTGTTGAAGAGCACCCGAATGAATCGATTCGCCACCGTGCACAGCAATTGGAGCTTTGTCCATCAACTTTATGGAAGATTTTGCGCAAAGATCTTGGCTTGCGACCTTACAAGATCCAGCTTGTGCAAGAATTAAAGCCGCGAGACCATGCAATGCGTCGTGATTTTGGTGTAGTGGCCGAAAATGAGATTGATCTCGATGCTGATTTTCATCGCAAAATTTTGTTCAGTGATGAGGCTCATTTTTGGTTGAATGGCTACGTCAACAAGCAAAATTGCCGCATTTGGAGTGAAGAGAATCCACATGAGACCCTTGAGACGCCATTACATCCACAAAAACTGTCTGTTTGGTGTGCTCTATGGGCTGGTGGAGTCATTGGGCCATACTTCTTCCGAAATAATGCTGGAGAGTCAGTTGCCGTTAATGGAGAACGGTATAGAGCCATGATAACCGACTATTTTGTTTCCGAATTGGATGGCATGAATGTGGATGAGTTGTGGTTCCAACAAGACGGCGCTACATGCCACACAGCGCACGTCACAATCGATTTATTGAAGGAAACATTCGATGAGCGCATAATTTCGCGGAATGGACCTGTCAATTGGCCACCAAGATCGTGTGATTTGACACCATTGGATTATTTTCTTTGGGGATATGTGAAGTCGCTCGTCTACGCCAACAAACCAGAAACGTTAGGGGACTTGGAAGCCAACATTCGTGGCGTTATTGCCAACATACGGCCCCATATGCTCGAAAAAGTGGTTGAAAATTGGACCTGTAAAATTGGCTTTATTCGAGCCAGCCGCAGCGGCCACATGCCCGAAATCATATTTAAACATTAATGGCATAAAATTATCCTTCCAATAAAGCCAAATTGATGGACATTAAAACGATTTTCTTGTATTTTATTTCAATTCGAAGTTTTATACCTCTAAAAAAACACCCGTTAGTACGTTTTGGAGCAGAAAACTTGTTTTGCTCAAACGCCAATGTTTTGCTACATGTTTTCCCATACATTTTTCACATCAGCAAAACACCTCAAATAAGTTGTTTTCCTCCAAAACATGAAAAAATTTGTTAGTGCAACACTGCGTTGCTGGCTGAAACTTCAAAAACAAGTCGCAATATTCTGACAAAAGATGGCACTAATATAGAATATTAAATATTTTAAGCAATTACACAAACCACATCAGTTGTATTTATATGCTGTTTATAAGTAAATGAGTGAAAAATTTACTAATATAAATAACAATGATTGCGACCTTGATAATAAAATCAAATTGATTTCCAAAACTCGTTTAACCAAAACACAAAAAAGCATAATGGAAACACTTCCAAGTGTTCTGAGAAAAACAACTTGTTTTGCTCAGAGTGGAAACGTACTATAAGGGCCATTATTACAACCTAAAGATAAAGTTCCTGATAGTTAACCTTAACATTAGCTAACGTGAACGATAAAGTGATCATTATTTTTTTTCATTATTACAACTGTCTGATAAAATAAATAATACAAATGATGTATTGTGGCAACATTGGATGTAGATACCGGCTACTTTGACTGTTAAAATGCTTAAAGTTCACTTTGAAAGTTACCATGAGGATAAACTTGCTGTCAGATTATCAGTCACTTTTACATTAATTTTTACTTGTAATAATCAAAATATATTTACCTGTCAGATAACATCCTAAAATTAACTATTTGTAAGTTGTAATAATGGCCCTAATAGTAAGAAGGAATAACAACTTATTAATAGATTGGTTTCAAAAACCCACATCTTCAGGTAGAATAATTAATTATTACTCAAAACATCCAAAAAGAATCATTATTAATACTGAAAAAAAATCTAATAGAAAGAGTATTAACAATAAGTGATAATGTATTTCATGAAAAAAATAAAAATAAATCAAAAATATTTTGATTAATAACGGATTCCCCGTTAATTTAATAAGTAAATGAATAAGACAGTATAAGAACAAACATATTAACAGAATCGCATGTCTATATACGTATTTCATTGGCGCTTGAACCAAATCATCAGTAGACTTTAACCACAAATTTTAAACAGTCACAAACCTCTTACTTTATGCATAAACTTTCAAAAACTATATGAGAATCCATAAAATAATAATACTTTTGAAAATCACAAAAGAAAAAATAAGCTTAGTAGGCTTTGAAACTGATACAAACCCCAGCAAATAATTTATATCCAGGTGAACCCATTTTTTTGTGACTGTTTAAAATTTGTGGTTAAAGTCTACTGATGACTTGGTTCAAGCGCCAATGAAATACGTATATAGACATGCTAAACTACCAGCAAATAAATTTCAATTATTTTATGTACACTTCTGACAATATGTCAAATAATAAATTTTCTTTAAAGTTCAATTAATGTTTTATTTTTCATTTAGCCTTGTAAATACTTTTATTGTTATCCAATGGATTTCTAATTGTATAAGGATGTAGAAAAATAAAATGGGTTCACCTGGATATAAATTATTTGCTGGGTTTTGTATCAGTTTCAAAGCCTACTAAGCTTATTTTTTCTTTTGTGATTTTCAAAAGTATTATTATTTTATGGATTCTCATATATTTTTTGAAAGTTTATGCATAAAGTAAGAGGTTTGTGACTGTTTAAAATTTGTGGTTAAAGTCTACTGATGATTTGGTTCAAGCGCCAATGAAATACGTATATAGACATGCTAAACTACCAGCAAATAAATTTCAATTATTTTATGTACACTTCTGACAATATGTCAAATAATAAATTTTCTTTAAAGTTCAATTAATGTTTTATTTTTCATTTAGCCTTGTAAATACTTTTATTGTTATCCAATGGATTTCTAATTGTATAAGGATGTAGAAAAATAAAATGGGTTCACCTGGATATAAATTATTTGCTGGGTTTTGTATCAGTTTCAAAGCCTACTAAGCTTATTTTTTCTTTTGTGATTTTCAAAAGTATTATTATTTTATGGATTCTCATATAGTTTTTGAAAGTTTATGCATAAAGTAAGAGGTTTGTGACTGTTTAAAATTTGTGGTTAAAGTCTACTGATGATTTGGTTCAAGCGCCAATGAAATACGTATATAGACATGCTAAACTACAGGGTGGGCCAAAAGAAACCAAGGGGTGTAAAAGTTTAATAACTTTTTTGTTTATTAACTGTTTTTTATTTTTTCTTTCAGATTATATAATATACAAAATGGAAATTTTTTTACACTAAGTATGAAAAATGATGTCTCTTAAATGACCACCGTTTTCAGCTTCGTACTGATGGGCTCTTTTTAGAGCATTTTTCAAAACTTGTGGCTGTAGCGTTCGAATTTCTGCAACAATGTTTGCCTTGAGTTCAAGGATTGTCTCTGGCTTGTTCACATACACTCGCTCCTTCAAAAAACCCCAAAGAAAATAGTCGGGTGCTGTCAAATCTGGCGATCGCGCTGGCCAAATAATTTCCGAATTTCGAGAAATTATTCGCTCTCCAAAAATTTGACTTAAAAGTGCCATTGTGTCTCGGGCAGTATGGGCAGTGGCTCCGTCCTGCTGAAACCACATACCAGGTCTGTTTTCAAGAGCAGGACGTAAAAAATTTTCTATCATAAACCGATACCGCTCTCCATTTACGGTTACAGCACTTCCATCTTCATTCTCGAAGAAGTAGGGCCCAATGACATTTTCAGATGTGATCCCACACCATACTGTACACCTGATGGGGTGCAATTGGCGTTGATGAATGGCTCTTGGATTTTGAGAACCCCAGAACCTACAGTTCTGTTTATTAACAAAGCCATTCAAATGAAAATGAGCTTAAAATAATTGATCTCTGGTTTAAATAATAAAATTCTATTGTTCTGGTTCTCTGTTCAGTTGTGAACCTCTCCATTATAAATTCTCCAAGTGTTGTCTATATAATCTGAAAGAAAAAAGAAAAAAAAATTAATAAAAAAAAAAGTTATTAAACTTTTACACCCCTTGGTTTCTTTTGGCCCACCCTGTACCAGCAAATAAATTTCAATTATTTTATACACTTGTGACAATATGTCAAATAATAAATTTTCTTTATATATGATAAAAATAAATATGGAATGGCACATAAAATTTACAACACAGTTGTAGTGAGCTTGTAGCTGTAGAATTTATTTCTAACACCAA